>OZ008369.1:276148730-278548730 GCA_963931995.1 Phaonia tiefii
CCATGGTTAATGTGCTCTTGTACATGAGAACGGGAGCTCGACCCTCTTCTGGCCACTTTACATTTCTTTCGACGGCAGTCACCCCGCTTAGTGACGTCGACACTATCGAGTACTAAGCCATGTAAAAGCTTCTCTACGGATCTTAATTAAATTCGTTATTTCGCTATATTTTGGCAAACTCCGGTCATCTACTAAATCTTGCCACGCCCATTTTTGTATCGTGCTGCAAAATACAACCGATAATTATGAAATTTGGTATTAGGCAAAATTTCGTCAACTCCAATCTGCATATGAAAACTGAAAATGGGCGATTTTGTCACAGCTATTCTTGTACCTCTCACACAAAAGAAGGGCTGTCGTCTCTTTGGGGAACGTGATAACCCCCGCAAAATCCAACCAATTTTAAGGAAATTTGGTGATCTCCAATGTGTTGGCAAATAGCAATTTGTAATTGAAAATTATCCTTGGTGCCACGCCCATTTTAGTACCTCATATACAAATTTTGGGCGAACAATTGTGTGGTAGTAGCAAGAAGTCCCGATAAATACAACGGATCCTACTTAAATTTTGAAGTAAACAATATTTTGCCACATGCCATTCAGTTATTGAACATTGTCCGATGAGCCACTCCGGATCAGTTTGAGCTGTACATCTTGCTCATAAAACGATTGGGTATGGTAGTCTATACAAGTTACTGAAGTTAGAATTGCAGCAAAAAACATATAAAAAAGCTACATTTATCTCGTAAATTGTCCAGAATTTTGGATGAACTATTTCAAAAGCAACTGGAACATCTGAGAATGTCTAATATTTCGATTAGGGTATGTTACAGTCGGCTCACCTAACAGCAAAACGGTCGTGTTAAAGATGAGTATTCTCGTGTTAATCGTGCTACTTTATTAACAATTCGTCCGATAAAATGTTGAAGGAATCGCACTACAAATATTTCGTTATTTGATTGTCGTTTAAACGAATGTTTACTATGGATTCATAGTTGTAGGTTTGGCCATTGAAGTGGTCGAGCTTACACAAGATGTTGAAGAGATCGCATGCTATTCTGTTGCATAAACTGAGTTGGCATTTGCCATAGATTGGTGAACTTTTTTCGCTGGGAAGTATTCATTAATTCTACTCATCGGATAAATCGCACTAGCTACATCATATTTTCTTAACGTTTCCATTAAGATGTATCAGAGATAGCACGATAATCTTGCACAACTTTTACCGATTTTTTTTATATTTTATGATTTTTAACAATTTTCTCATAGAATTCCGTGTTTGGCAGATTTATTCTGCAAATCCTAATCATCCTAATCATCAGTCAAAACCATCATTCCGGGTTTTAAGTGAGCGGTGTCATATAACTCAGGGGAATCTTAAGTTCTCTGGTATTATACCTGGCTAGGAACATCGCGACAATATTTGAGAAAATATTAACATATATTAATAAATAATCAATATTCTTCGAGCTTGAGCTTAACATATATTTATATTACAACCCTTTTCATTCAAATATTTACACCCTTGTTTACCCTATCTCTATAATATTTTCCCTCGTTCGGATTATAATCTTCCGTGTGGGACAGAATTGAGTAATAATTGGTTTATAGTTGTTATCATTTAATTTGGCACAAGTATGAGTACTCAAATACTAATGCTTCGTTGAAGGAATATGTTCCCTTATTCCTACCTGCATAACCACAAACATTGTACGGAATACAGGTAGTTAATTGGTAACTAACTGATTGTTAAATGAAAGGATATCGGCAATGGCAAAAACGGCGACGCCACCGTCAGGGGCACTGCAACCGCCACTGCCACCAACAATAGCAACAGGATCTCTAAAGGGTATTCAACAGGACAGGTGTTCCATAGTTGTATATATTTCACTTCGTTACCGATACTTTCTGATGACGAAGAGACATCACAGAGTATCTATACCGGGGTTTGTGGAAACGGAAGGAAGGTGACTAAAATGACAAATGACATCAGTTTTGATAATTGTGACATGTTGATTGGAAAAAAGAGGTGGCACGAGATGTTGCAGGTGAAAGTGATGAGACTTTCAATGTAACACAAAGGCAAGGACTGGTTGAAAATTCATGACCTTATGACTAGGGTAGCGATATCGAATACAAGTAATTTTACCTCAACGGACTAAGTGAATGAGAACGTAAAATAATACTAGGAAAAACTATGCAGCCGATCTTAAACACCACAGAACAAATAGCCCAAGCAGACGTAACCGAATGTAGAGGTTGTCATAATCGTATTATATTACATCACATCTGAATTAGAGGTTGTAACCAGGGTGCAGAGAACGATTAAAATACGCTCTTGCTCGCAACTATCCAGTAGAATCAGTATACTATACATGTTCGCATTCATATAGTGTACAAACTAGGCAGGGGTACTGTGATCTTCACTAAACAAAGTATGAGAAGATGTATAAAGTTGAATTAGAGATGAACACAAATTTGTCATCTTCGTAACCGCATATGCACTCTATATACAAAGTTGCCTTTTTTGCTTCCTATTGGAAAGTAGACAGAGATTGTGTGCGGGACAAAATAGACAACTCCACACATCTTCGCATACTTTGTTTATAGAGTGTGTATGCAGTTAAGAAGATGACAAATTTGTAGCCGTGTCTAATTCAACTTCATACATCTTCACATACTTTGATTATTGAAAAAGTTTAAATTGACACTATTGAGTATTTAGCCATGAAAAAGCTTCTCAAAATACCGTTCGGAACCGGTGTAAAACTGTAGGTCCCTATCAGTGAGTGTATAACTAGAACGGGCACAGCTCACTGGTTGTGAGAAGCTTTCCCTAATCCCTGCATGGGATGTAAGGGGAACCATTTATTTATTTTTTAACAAATTTATTAACCCCGACACCAGACTATACCTTCGTAATAATTGCGTTGAATCGTAATCTGACATCAGATTTTTTAAAGCGCATCAGGTTTTCAAGATATATTAACATTAAGTTAAACAAACTCAGCTTTAAGCTTGTTAAGTTTCTATGTTGGACCTTGGTATTCCTGCTCCGATGACACGCCTTTGTAGAATGGCACGGGCCGACACGAAATCTTCAGTAAAGGTTGGTAAAGATCTCAGTCAGGGTGACACCCAGCCTGCCAAGAGGGATTTCTTATTTCTATCCTTCGCTACTCACTTCGAAACTAACCATGCAGTTAACGTTCCCATCATTGGCACAACTTACTACAGCATCACCATGCCAGCTGAGAAATATTTTTTCCCCTTTTTTTTGAATTTATTCCTTTCGGAATTGCTGTGAATCCTGTTCAAATTGTTGTACACATTAGAGACAACATGTCTACTCTTTTGCCAGCCACATATTCGCACTCGACTCTGTTCTGGCCATTATTTAAATATTGACAATTTGCAAGTGTTTACACACATAATGTCTGTCCCTGCAACCACAAACTTTTAATATGACACATGACATAAGAATTTTCTTTCCACATTTCCATGTTGATAAATGTTTTGACATAAACATAAATCCCGTAGATGCATTTGTCCGACGTATGTACATATCTACTTATCTCTCTTCAGCATTCAAATCCCAATTTCCATGACTTTATCGAAAGCTCCTCACTCGACCCACTAGACATTTTTATTAACCTTCAAAATAGGAAAATTTTAAAGCAAATCATTCCCTTGCCTCCTTCTCATGAAAAATAGTTTATGACATGAAAATCAGGACGAAGGAGATGCAAGTGGCGAAGCAGACATTGGGAAAAATCACAACATTATGCAATGAAAACTCAATTTCCGGTTGACAATTTGAAATACTTGCATCGTATTTGTATTTACATGATGACATGAAGAAAAGTAAATACAGCAACTCCAACATATTGGAAAATTTAAGGATATTCACAGAAATCTAGAAAATTACCAGTATTGGAAACGAGGGATGTTGGGCAAAGTTTTGCACAAGCATTTGTAACATTTAACAGCTGTGCAACAACAAAATTATTGTTACAGTTTTTGTTCTCCTGAATTCTGAATCAGGATTCAGGATATTTAGCATTGTGTAGCTTGAAGCGAAGAATTACAACCTGAATGTGCTAGTAACCCAGAAAAAATTCTTTCACAAAATTGAAACAGTAATGTATATTTTAGCCTACTGAAGCAATGAACTCTCTCTCTCGCTTACATAATTCCGCTTAAGTATGTACTCCTAAATGTTCCCCAGTCTCGGATGTTGAAAAGATCGCACAATCAACATTGCCACTGTTCATATTTGCGATTTGTTTACATTGTTGGTCAGGAGTTTAAACAAATGTTCTTAAGGATTCTTATTCAGACTTAGTAGTATCAACTTTAATAAGTATATTTGGTAAGATGTTGAAGGGATCGCATGATAAAATGACATCTTGTCTGAGTCTTTGGTTTGTTATCAATGGTTCGACTAGGTTTCTATTAACATTACATTAAGACGGCCAGTAATTACCGATAATAAGTATACTCGGCGTTTTAACAAT
The DNA here is from genome assembly GCA_963931995.1 of Phaonia tiefii. Classification (NCBI taxonomy): domain Eukaryota; kingdom Metazoa; phylum Arthropoda; class Insecta; order Diptera; family Muscidae; genus Phaonia; species Phaonia tiefii. The sequence goes on from OZ008369.1 coordinate 276,153,247, forward strand.
TGCCTCACCTTAATAACACTGTGGAACACAAACCAAATTAACAAGGTTCTGACAACGGCTTCTGGTAGAGGAGGTAAAAAAGATATACGTGTATCGGCGTTTTAAAAGTTACATATGATTTTTTTTTTAAGGAAGTAAAATTTTCCCCCTTTTGCACATTATTATGACGAATCGGCAAAGGAAACCATGTTATCCTTACAGCATTAGGAAGGCATTTACAACTTTCTGGACAAAAATCATTCCCCTACTGCCAACAAAAATTCAGTTTTTGAATTCTCATGTGGATTATTTCGAGCATCAGTTGGCAACAGAGTCCGATGAACATGGAGAACGATTTCACCCCCTTAAAAAAAATTCAGTCGTAAACTTCCAAAATGCCGATACACGTGTACTTTGTTTTTACCCCCTCTACCAGAATCCGTTGTCAAATCCTTGTTATTTCCGAAAAATTTTCTTTTTTTCTCCACAGTGTAATTAGAAAATATCTAACACTAAACTGTCATCTTGCCTAAGTCTTTGATTTGAAATAATTTTGTACCAACATTCACTAACGAAATTCCGTTAATCCTTTTAAGGATACAAGTATTTTTGCTGATTACAGTATCTCTGACATGCATTGCAAAGGTGTTTTCTTTACTTAGATGGAAATCACGAAAGGGTTAGATGTGTACCGAACTGATATACTGCGCTCAGTTTTACCAGATACTCTGGCAAATCACTGTGAATATATTCACGCTTGAATAACCACCACCACCACTCCAAAAAAAACACAAAACGGTTATTCTCGTCGGTAATCACGGTGCCGTCGGTGGTGCAATGGGTAGTGTGCGCCCCTCTTGTACTTGAGATCCTGGGTTCGATTCCTGCTCTGACCACCTTAAAATTTCTTTCGACGACGGTCACCTCGCATAGTGACGGCAACACTATCGAGTACTTAGCCATGAAAATGCTTCTCAAAAATACCGTTCGGAACCGGTGTAAAACTGTAGGTCACAATCAGTGAAAGTAAAACTAGAAAGCGCACAGTTCACTGGTTGTGAGAAGCTCTCCCCGATTCCTTCATGGGATGTAATGGGAAACCATTTATTTATTTTTTTAGTATCACGTTTAGTGGCAAACATGTATACATGTATACTTTCATCCCAAACATCCATATACTTACGTGGAAGCATTCGCCTGTTTCCCCCAAACCTACATACACTTACGTGGAAACATATGCGTATTTCCTCGCAAACATAATAATATTTAGAAACGAATTATTCTTTGATTTCAATATATATGTATTATTTATTATAATTAATTTTATAAATAGAAATCCACATTTATAAATAATTAATGCAAAATATTAAAAGATTTAAAATGCCCCATTTTACATTTACTTGCACTGAATGCATTAATTGTTTTTTTTTTCATGAAATGGGAATCTGCTGCTCTTTTGCTTCTCCTTTCTTTGTTGGCTGTCACGTTTGTGCTCTAAGAAGGTTTCAGTTATGCGTTGGTTATCACTATGCAATGGCACACAAACAATATACAAATCTAGTTCTTGCAAGTCAAGCGTGGATTAATTACTTGTGTTTTTTTTTATTGTATTTACTTCACAAATGGTCCGCCGTTCCGATATTCTCAGGCTTCATGTTGTTGCCCTTTCCAGGTTGTTTCCGCAAAATAGTTTCCCACTTGGGTACGGTAGCACACATACATACATATTATACGAAACACATACACAAAAACCGAAGCAACATCACAAACCATTTAACCGTCCACGCCTTCGTTTTACACTGATCACGCGCTTTTGATGTCCTCTGTCCGATGAACCATTGATGACTGAACCATTGATGACTGAAAACGCAATACATCAGACAAAATAAGAACACTGACTTTAGCTGCAACTTACGTGCATATTTAGGCAAATTTATGAATCACTGACTAAAATAATAATACAAAAATACAGATTCACACTTACAACTTAGACTCTCTCGTTGTTCCTCTTTTACTCTCTTGCTCTCGAGAGAGCATAAACAGTGCAACAAACACAACTGTATTTGCATCACAAACGCAGCCATATTTGAGTCGCAAACAAATATATATTATAACATATTTATCATTGTGTTTCAGACATGTAATATTGAATAGCAAACACAATGTGTGTGGACACAATTATAATATATTTGTGGCAAGCTCCAAACACACTTAATATTTCCATCCAAACAACAAAAAAATACACATTTTTGAGCGTGTTCGAACACCGTAGTCCTTTCAAAATGTTAATTTTATTTAGGCTAGTAAATATATGCTCTAAGGTAGTAGGAGAATACACGTTAAAAGGAAGAGATCTAGATGACAGATTAGAAAGCATACTGAGAAAGAGATATGATTCGGTAAATCGTGGTGTTATGTGATCATATAATACCAGAATTGAGGAAACCACGCCGTAAAAATATTAGGTAATATGCTAGATCTAGCAACCAGACCCCTTAACTGGGCATTTCGAGGCATATTTGGGTGTCCACATTTTTGAGCTAATAATTCAACAATTGGCAATATGAGAACAGATCAGATAGGACACGCTGAAAAAATGGTAACAGCAACATATTGCTGGAACCATGCATATATTTGCAAGCATTGTTATCATGAATTGAAGATCCGCCGCTTTTATAATTCCTTGTTGTCTGCCACGTTTTCGTTTTCAACAACCAAAGCCACATTTGGGTCACAAAACCATATATTATAACCTATTAATTATTGTGTCTGCAACATGTAATATTGAGCAGCAAACACAATATGTTTGGACACAAATATACTATATGTGCGACAAGCTACAAACACATTATATTTTCCTCCAAAAAGCAACAAAAAAAAGATTTTTCGGCGTGTATCAAAGATTCTTTCAACGACTCATGAAGAAACACTACAGCACCTGATGGAATATCTCAACCGAAACCCGATCGCAGTTCACAGAAAGTGCTTATGGTAGACTGCCGAACAATTATCCTTCACAGAGAGAGAGAGAGAGAGAGAGAGTCATGGACAGATTGGTTGCTAAATCAGCAGTGGGTGATCGAGCCATTATGTTATTAACAAGATCTAGTGCGAATGGTAGAAGTAGTAACGTTCTTGCATTCCATTGTATTAATAGCACTGATTATGATTTAGAGGCTAAGGCTATCACGGAATACGTGTGCTGCCAGATGGAGATAAGCATTGTATCCACCATACGCAGTCAGATGACCTTATAGACTTCTGGGTTCTGCGGTAGTTTGGGAAATGAAAAGACAACTGTAATGAAATCAGAACAAGGTCTTCCACTACAAAATGCCTGAAATTTAACCATGACCAACAATAATTAAATAGTTTCCCATTAATCTGATAACAGGATTGGAGAGAGCTTCCCACAACCAGTGAGCTGTGCGTTTTCTATTTGTACACCCACTGATTGGGACCTAAAGTTTTACACTGGTTCTGAACGGTATTGTGAGAAGCATTTTTATGACTAAATACTCGATAGTGTGGCCTTTACTAAACGAGGTGACCACCGTCGAAAGAAATGCAAGGTGGTCAAAGCATGGATCGAACCCACATTGTCGTTTACAAGAGCTGCGCACACTACCATTGCACCACCTGCCTGACTGGTTGTGAGAAGCTCTCCCCAATCCGTTCATGGGATGTAATGGGAAAGCATTTTTTTCCTTATAACTAACCTGGCTAACTGTTTGTGACCAAAAGCGGGTAAAAATTTAATTTTTTTGGTGTAGAATGAAAAATTAAATAAAAATTCATGAATTTTTTTAAAATTCGATTAAACATATAAACCAATGCCTCTTATTTCGCATATAATATTTTTTTTGTTACAGGTTAAAGTGGGGATTGGGCGCAGAAGTGAGCGATAATTTCGCATAAAGCGGGACAATCGCGACAAAAGCGGAAGGGTTGTTCAGGTAAATTTTAACATAATTATGATTGTGTCTCCAACATATAATATTAGGAGAGTTTTTATTTCCTGCTAAACAAATTTTTCGACGACTTTGAATGGGGAGCCGCTCAAACTCACTTAGCTCCCTACACAAATGCGTCGAAAACTTAGTTTAGCAGGGCATAAAACAAAAAAGACCTATTGAATAGCAAACACAATGTGTTTGGACACAAGTATACTATATTTGCGCGGCCAGTTGCAACCATGTTATATTTGCATCCAAACAACAAAAAAGACAGATTTTCTCAGCGCGTGTAATATCTATAGTTTTTTTCTACTTAGAAGTTTTCAAAACATAATCCTGTTGACTTCCTAGACTATTCGCGAAAGACCTTCATGCTTTCTGCCTAACCTGCATTAGACGTCAACCTGGATTTTGAGAACATAACGGGGTTTTCAATAAGAGCGCTACAAATAAAACAAAACCGGTTGTAGATACCAATGAAATTCTTTAATCCTGTGAAAGTACGTTCGATGCCATTATGTATGGAACTCGATTTCTTTTGCATGGACACGCTTGCAGAAGTCCCGAAGCTGAACCCAATTTTCGACGGTTTTCAAGCATAACCAATTTCACCTTCGATATTCGTACGAATTTCATCAATCGTCGCTGGCTTGTTGGCATAGACCATAGACTTGTCGTAGCCCCACAGGAAATAATCTAACGGCGTCAAATCGCACGACCGAGGCGGCCAATCGCCAGGGCCATTTCGTGAGATAACACGTTCACCAAACTTGGTTTCCAATAAATTGATTGTGGCATTCGCTGTGTGGCTTGTGGCGCCGTCCTGTTGGAACCACATGTCCTCCAAGTCCATATTATCCAATTGGGGCCACAAATATTCGGTTCTCTTTGAACGGTAGCGATTCGCATTCACAGTAATGTGCCGGTCTTGATCATCACGGAAGAAGAACGGCACAATGACGCCGCCGGCCCATAAACCACACCAAACCGTAAATTTTTCGGGATGCAATGATGACTCATGGATTACGTGTGGATTGCTGTCTGACCAATAATGCATATTTTGCTTATTGACGAAGCCATTCAGCCAGAAATGAGCCTCATCGCTAAAGATGATTTTCCGATGAAAATCCGAATCATTTTCAAGTTGTTGCTCAGCCCAATTCACGAACATACGACGCTTATGATGGTCAAGCGGCTGCAGTTCTTGCGTCAATTTGATCTTGTGAGGATGTAGGCCAAGATCTTTTCGCAAAATTCGCCACAACGACGTCACAGAGATGCCCAACGCTTGAGAACGACGTGTGAGAGACACATTTGGGCTTTCTTGAACTGAAGCCTCAGCGGCAACAATATTCTCGACATTACGGGCACTTCTTTGTCTCACTGGCACGGGAACATTTTGTACTGTCTCTGTGGATTCAAATTTTTCCACTAGACGCTCAATTGTTGATCTGGTAGGACGATTATGACGACCATAAATTGGACGTAGCGTTCTTAAAGTTGAGGCCACTGACTCCAAATTTCGGTAGTAAATTTTAATAATTTCGACTCGTTGTTGGCTCGTATATCTTTCCATGATGAAATGGCAAACCTTACTGAAGAGAATTGTCAAAACAGCGGGAAAAAATATGGCCTCGTTTGCTGTCCCTATCGATTTACATTTGTAGCGTCTCTGTTGAAAACCCCGTTCTATATTTTATTAACCTGCATTTTAGCACAATTTTTTTTAGTCCTTTTTAATTTCACCTGAATTGTAATTTGATAAATATAATCTGAATTGTATTTGATCATAACAAATTGTCGCCCATTTCAATGAATTCGTTAGAGGCCACTGTTTTTTATTTCTAAATTCCGGAAGGAATTGATTTTCTTAACAATTACATAAACTGTTAACAAACCCTAACATTATACTGCTACGTTAACATATCCGCTAACATATGTCAATATGTATCTGACTGCTATTAAAATATAGGGGTTACATTTCAGATAAATAATTTCCCCTCTAATCTTTTTTGATTAAATGGATAACTGTAGTTATCTAAGGTTTTAGTTTCTTTTTTATTTTTGTTGGTGAAATTCGCATTTTCACAAAAAGTTAACGCACTTTTTAACCTTCAAATGTCTCTTAACACGGTGATTGTTAACGCTTCAATTGTTTTGCAGATTTACGCAGTGGCAGTTCACCATGCACACAAACAGACGTACATATGTATGTACATACATATGGATGAGTAGAGATGGGGATTTGCAATGGTGGGTTAGTTGGTTTGTGTGGGGGAAGTGGTAGAATGGGGCTAGTGTGTTGGGGAGTTTGTATATTGGGTAGTTTGGGGTGCAAAATTTTGAGAAAGATGCGTGAGAAATTGCAGTGGCGCTGAAACAGAAATTGTTGTTTCGTTTAAAGAGTTTTGTTTAGAAAGAGCAATTGTGAGTTTTTGTAAATTCTCTGTAGTTTTGCAAGGAATTTTCTGCTGATTTTTAGATAATTTATAAATTGATTTAACGATATGCTGCAAGCCAAGGAAAAATCATGCGCTTTTCCTGCTTTGTTGGGTCTGTTTTGCAGTTTTTGGTTGAATTTAGTTGCAGAGAAGAGTTTTTGGTATTATCTGTTTAGAAGATAAAAAGAGATTCTCCTTTGTAGAATTTCCTCTCATTTTCTTGCTAGTTAAACGATAAACGAGTTTCCCCTATGATGTTTGTTGCTTTTTGGGGGTTTTGGTTTTGTTGTTCATTTTTCTGATATTGTTCTTTTGCTTTTTTTTTTGTTGTTGTTCTGTTTATGATTATTTTTGGTTTAGTTTATGGTGTTTGTTTCTGTTGTTGTTTTTGGTGTTACTGTTTTTGGTGTTGTTTGTGGTGTTGCTGTTTTGTATTGTTGTTTTTGTTTTGCTTTTAATTTTGTTTTTTTAGTTTTTCTGTTGTTGATCTTTTTGGTTTTGTCGCTTTAGTTTTTGTTGATAGTGTGTTTTATATTTGTTGTTGTTGTTTCTCGTTTTTTTGTTTTTAGATAAACTTAACTTTTGTTTTGGTTTTGTACTGGGTTTCCATCTCTCTTACCCTCGTTATGTGTGTGTTGCTTTCTTTCTCTTTGCAGCATTTTTATTTTAACTTAACGAATGTTTTTATTTTTGATGTACTCTCCCACTTCCCCCTTTTTCATACAGTTGTTCGGTTATGCTCTTGTTCTGTGTGTGTGTCTGTATTTACTTCTGCACTGCAATCTCTCTTTCTCTGTTTATACTATTTTTCTTTCGTTTTGTTAGCATCGTATAGTATCTCTGTTTATGTTTGTGTGGTTCTTTGCGTGAGCATTTTGTTTGAGAGTCATTTCGTTAAATGTATCTCAAGAATGCACGCAATTATCACACGCACTCTTACTCTCACTCTCACACTCTCTCTCTCTCTCTCTCTCTCTGTTTATATGTGTTTAGCTCTTTTCAGTGTTTTTTTTATTGAGAGTTTCATTCATTTTTAAGATGAGTGATGTTCGTAGGAGAGTTAGTAAAATGTACACTCTCTGTTGTTTGGCCCTGTTTGTGAGGGAGTTTTGTTACGATTTTTCTTAGCTGCTAGTAGCAGGCATTGTACTCTTGGAGTTCGTAAACCTCTTTTGGTTAATTGTGTCCGTTGTGGTTGTGAGAATTGCGCAGGGCCACTGGCCATAATGTAATGCACACAGTGTTACCGTTGTGCGACTAAAGGGGCATTTTGGCCCTTTTTTGAAGCCAATCTAATTTTGCTGCCCCTTTCTCAAAAATCCCCTTTTTTGCCCCTTTTTGAATTTTGTGCAAGTTTTCACAATTCGAAATATTTGTATGCCTTTAAAATGACACACGTTCTAGTGCGTCAGAGCATTAAGCTTTTTTATGCAAGTAAATTTAAATCTGCCGCTAAGCATGCCTGATAAACATTTTAGAGTAAAGGCCTAATTAGTTTCGACGGTCGACGTTCGACGGACAATTCTGCAACCTGCAGAATTTTGGGAACGTCGAACGTAAATTTTTGTTGTCTCTCTCTAACACATGTAAAATGCAACCCCTACTTAAACAACTGATCACAGTCCGTAGTCCGTCGAACGTCAACCGTCAACCGTCAAAACTAATTAGGCCTTAAGACACATATCTGATCACATATTAGACACTCAATTTTATCGACTTGCGGACGTTGTTTTAGTTTAGCAAACAACAAATATATAAAAGGGTTAAGCTTAAGAACTTTGAATAGTTTATATATATAGTTGAATAAATAAATCAAAAGAGGTACTATGGACAAGTAAGTGTATATCATATCCAAAGTAATTAATATACTAATGTTGAAAATCTTTAGATTTATTGTTAGAACGAAAAAAGTGCCAGAAAATGAAATACCTAGCACTGATCGGGCTTTGGAAAGAAATCTACAGGCCTTGTTGGAAACAAGCTCCGAAAGTGACGGCGCACTTGATTCCGAGGCAGAAGAATTGGAGAATAAAAAATCAACTAGCGCTGCAAAACGACAAAAAATTTGTCGAAAATACGACAAAGAATGGGAGGTGCAATACAAATGGCTTCAGAAAGACAGTGAAACCAATCGCGCATATTGTATTTCTTGCAAGCAACTCTTGCTAAATCAAAAAAACCATCTTGATCGTCACCAAAAAACACGAAAACATATTGCTAATACCAAACAAAAGTGCGAAAATGCAAAAATACAATTGAAAGATTTCTTGCCTAAGCGAAATACACAGTTTCGACAAAACGTAGCAGTTGCAGAAATTAAGTTAGTTATGCGAATGCTAAAATCGAATCATTCATTCAAGTCGATGGAAAACATAGCAAAATTTAATGCAAACATTTATCCAGATTCACAAATTGCCAAATCGGTGGGTAGAAATCGACCAAACAAATTTAATTAGTAAACACAATTTTTTTTATTACAGGTAACTTGCGGTCGGACTAAAGCAAAAGAAGTAACACAGTTCCTTGGAAAGGAAGGGCACCTCGCTATGTTATTGAAGATGCAAAAACAAAACTTTAGCCTAGTAATCGACGAGACCACAGACATTTCAACTCAAAAATGTCTGGTTATAGTTGTGAGACAATTCGAAAAAAATACAGGTAAAACTGCAGACAATTTTTTTAGATTAGTGCAGCCAAAAGATGGAACCGGCCAATCTATATGCAATGCTGTTCTAGATATATTAAATAAAGGGAACATTCCATTGAACAATTTCATAGGATTTGCGACAGACAACGCTTCAACTATGGTTGGAAAAAAAACTGGGCTTGCGACTTTATTAAAAAACAGGATTCCACATTTGTTCCACATTGGCTGTGTTTGTCACTCAATTAACCTGATGAACCAATCAGCTTTGGCGAGTTTACCCGACGACGTGGAAGAGTTGCCCAAAAATATATTCAATTTTTTTAAGAGTGCAAAAAGACAGATGGACTTCAAGGAGTTACAGAGCATATTTGATGTCCCGGAACATAAGCTGTTGCGACTTTCCGACACTAGATGGTTGTCCTTCGAGTCTGTCGCAAAACGTATACTAGAGCAGTGGACGGTCTTACAACACTTCTTCATACGAGCTCAGTTTGAAGAAAAATGTAAGACAATTTTACAAAAAATAGAAGCCATTCTAAATGGATTGTCTGCCAAAAACAAAATTTATTTAAAATTTTTGGTATACATTCTTAATATTATGAATAATTTAAACAAAAAATTTCAAAGTGAATCATCCCAAATAATCTACGTGATATCAACAACAAGGGACATTCTTCTTCAAATTTTAAAAAACTTTATTAAAAAAGAATACTTGATACTCACGGAGCTGGGCAGTATGGAGTACAAGAATATGATAAACGTCAAAGATATTATCAATATATATATAGGGCATGAAGCCGAAGAAGTAATAAGAACTGAAGGGCTCTCAGAAGTCGAGTCAATTGATATTAAGACTAACATTTTAAACTTTTACCAACGATTATGTGATGAAATTCTGACTAGAATCGACATTAATAATAAAAGACTGATAGCTTTAAGGTATTTAGATCCTAAATTTATTCAGTCTACTGAAGATGTCAATTATTATGACATAGTGGCTGAATATAGTCAAGTTATAAGGAAACCTGAGGCCTTCGTTAATGAATTTAAACACCTAGAATGTAAGATCATCGATAAATGCTGTGAATATCCTATTGATATAACGGACGTTGAAACTTTTTGGTTTCAAATAGGCAATTTGAAAAATAGTTTTGATGATTATTTATACCCAAATTTATATGATTTTGTCTCATATATATTCACTTTGCCACACAGCAGTGCTTGTGCAGAGCGAGTGTTTTCCAAGTTGGCTTTAATGAAGCATAAGTTGACAAACAGATTGCAAGTGGAAACTTGCGAGTCCATGCTATCAGCCCTGAATTTACTGGACAAGGAGCTGGAAGACTGGACTCCAAGTGAACAGCTTCTACAAAAATATAGAAATGAAGTTTCTAAAAAATAATTCCTTCGAATATGAACTTTAAAGTCATTAATTACGTGCCTTCTAATGATTTACTTTTCTAATCATAATGTGGATTATTTTAGTTTCAATGTGTATCAAATGAATTGTTTTTTATGTTTAATGTGTATTTTTCGAATGAATTGTTTTTTTAATTTAAGTGTGGATTATTTTAGTTTTAATGTGTATCAAATGAATTGTTTTTTATGTTTAACGTATATATTTTTCTAATGAATTGTTTTCTATGTTTAATCTGTATATTTTTCTAATGAATTGTTTTTTTAGTTTTAATGTGTATCTAATGAATTGTTTTTTTTTTACTCATTTTAATAAACTTGTTTTTTCTGCTTTTCTATTTAACTCATTTTTTGTTTAAATAAATATAACTAAAAAAAGATTCTGACATTATATTTTTTAAATTCCCTTTTGTGCGACTTTTTTCTTTGAAATCCCCTTTTTGTGCGACTTTTTATTTTAAAATCCCCTTTTTGTGCGACTTTTTGAAATTTCTCAGCGGTAACGCTGAATGCACATAGAGAGTTTTAAGAAAGAGACTGGCAAAGTAGTGTACCAGGTTGAGTGGTGTTGGTGGTGGATTTCTGTAAGATGAATATAGTTAAGCTCTCTTTCTCTCTAATTTGGCTGTGTGTGTTGTGTACGATTTGTACGCACCGACGACGACCTCAAGATACACAAAAATTCTTTCATGCATTCAGTCTTAAAACGTCGCTCGCTGTTTGTAAATCGTTTGAACTGTATTCCAAAGACCGGCGGCCGTTTATCACAAGAATTTTTTTCAGTTTTCTGTTCTAACCAAACAAACACACACACACACATCATCATCCAACAAACCGATACAATTTTCACATTACACGCTCCTTACCCACATACACATGTATATACAAAATAATATGAAGAAAATCTCTGGTGGAAAATTGTATATGGAAAGTTAGAAGGGAAAAAAATAAAGAAGTATCTCTAATAGATGTGAGAATCTGGTAATAATCAGAAAACAATACGCGCGTGCAAAACCCAAACAAAAATCACGACCAGCAAAACGCGTTACCTTAAACGTTAAACGAAACGAAACGAAACATAAAACGTGAAAATTCCTATAGAATTTGCAACAACGAAGCAGTAGTCGAAGAAGAAGAAGTTGAAGCTGCATGAAATTAAAATTATAAAAATCCTTAAAGCTTCAGAATTTATAACAAGCAAACAAAAAGTGTTAAACAAAAAAGAAAAAGCCAGAAAAAACAACAACGTGTAACAAAGGATATCAACGAAATGGAAAAAGTGAGGAAAATATATAAGAAAGTCGTAAAGTGAATTGATTTGTAAAATCCAAAAAAGCCAGAAATTTCTTTAAAAAAAAAATTCTTAAAAAGTTTGTGCTTAGTGAAAAATAAAAAATAAATTAATAAATTCTCCTGCAAATTCCCATTCAATCAATAAATGGCACTTGACCTGCCCTAGTGGTGGCCCCAAATTCCCTCAATCTCCTTATCCTTGCTAAAGGAATAAAAACGGATTAATAAAATGTATTTTGCCACTAACGCGTAACGCAAAAGGAAATAGCAAAAAGGATATTGCTTCACTCCACTGTTTAGCCTAAAGGCAATTCTGTTTGAAAAAAAAATGCAAGAAGAGAAAGATTAAATATTTAAAGGAGTTCATTGCTACAGCCTTAAGGGCGAGAGGAACTGAGGGCGCCAATTTGTTAAAATTCACAACAGCAACAACAAAAATCGATTTGAAGCCACCAACTACAACACAAGACCACCCGCCACCATGTATTGAAATGCTAAAACTAAACAACAACAACAACAAAAAATATGTAATTATAAAAAAGCATAAATGAAAAAGAAAATATAAAACTAAATAAAAAGAAACAGTAAAACACACAATTATTACAAGATAAACGAGAGAAGAAACGACAAAAAAAACTTGAAGATTTTCAAAACATAAAATTCATAAAGTTGTATAATTTTTCATAAATTTCTTCAAAATGCAACAACCGACGTGAAATTTGAAAACGCATTAACAACAATTGCTTACAACTGTCAACCACTTAGAGTCCTTTGTAACTCCTTGAGTAAACAATTTAAAACATTTACTTAAGAAAAAGGGTGTAACTTCAATCATCTTTAAAGTTTCCCTCCTCCTACACCCACTTTACTCTGTCTATCACTCACTCTCTCTCTCTCTATCTATCTGTCTTTCTTTGTGTGGCAAACACTTGAGTGTGGTAGCGCGGTCTAGCTGTTGACCGCTTACCCGCCAGCTTTAAAATCATCAAAATTAAGTTTTCAAAGCAAAATCATCATCATCCGGCATACCGTCACGCTGAGAACATCTACGACGGTGGCACCGATACCGACGACGACGAATGTCCTTTAGAATCGTCCACCATGAATCCTTATGAATATGAAACCACCTTGGATTGTCGCGATGACACCAGAGCTGTGGGTGGTGGCGGTGGTGGTGGTGGTGGCGGATCAATGACACCCCGTCATCCTCATGCCTCAGTGCAGGTGACGGCGGCGGCTGCAGCAGCCGCCTCAGCATCACAGCAAAATACTTTGCATCATCAGAATCAGCAAAATTTCCAATTGCAACAACAGCAGCAGCAACAACAGCAAGCCGATTCACAATCATCATATTATGATTATGAATATCAACATTTGCCACACAGGGCAAATGAAACACAACCTCCATCATCGACATCGACAGCAGCCCGCACACACGGTAGACAAGGCAAGTTTTTGTACAAAACGGAAAAAAAAACAGAAAAATTATATGTAAAAACATCCTTGAAACACAACACCAAAACTATAGTTCCAAAACAAGAAGCTAACAGAAAAGGAATGCATTAAGATTTCCTAAAATTTCGTTAAAAACCAAAAAAATTCCAAAAATATCGTAACAAAAACCCAAAAAACCGACATATGTCCTGCCTGCCCTTTAAAGGACAAGAAACCAAACATTTAGTAACAGAAGTTAGCAACAAAAATGTCCTGTATTCCAATTCTGTATCATGTTAACGATTCAGACCCGCAATCAAAATTGTCAAATTATAAAACAAACATTTTTAATTTTTTCACTTGATGTAACGATTTTATCGTTCAAAAGTTATAGAACCTCGCAAGGTGCTGCATCGGAATTCCGTAACTTTTTAACGATAAAAATTAGTAGTAAAATACGCAAAATTCGGAAATTTTGTATTGAAGTTTTATGAATTTTGACAAATTAACTACCGAGTTTTATAGTAAAAAAGTTACAGAATTCCGGTGCTGATCTAATGGTTTTTATCATTCAAAAGTTATAGAACCCCGGTCTTTAAACGAAGCCAGCCATTCAAATTTTCCACATGTTAAAAAACAAGATTTCAAAAATGCAGCAGGAAAAGTGTCCTGGTTCATCCTGTATAAAGGACAGCTTCAGAAACCTTTTAGGCAGGGATTTACAAATTTCGTGTACCTCAATTCTTTAACTGTTTAACGATAAAAAGTGGCAATTAAATTGCCAAAATTTCAATACAAACTTTTCGAATTTTGCCACTTGATCTAAAGATTTTTATCGTTCAAAAGTTACATGACTCTGCACCGGAATTCTTTAACTTTTTAACGATAAAACTCGGTAGTTAGATTGTCAAAATTCATAAAATTTCCGACTTTCCTCAGTTTAACTACCGATTTGTATCGGTAAAAAGTTATAGGATTCAGGTGCCGATCGGTGCTGGTTGCCAAAGGAATCCATTCAAACTCCCCATATGTTTAAAAACACCTACAAAAACAAGATTTCAAAAAAGCCGCAAGAAAACCTTAGACAACCACTTGATCCAACGATTTTTATCTTTCAAAAGTTACAGAATTTCGGTCGGTACTGGTCTTTAAAGGAAGTCATTCAAATTTCTCATACGTTAAAAATCAACTCCAAAAACAAGATTTCAAAAAACCCCAGCAAACAAGTTGTTCCGTTCCGTCCTGAATAAAGGACAGCACAAAAACACTTAGGCAGGGTTTTAAACATCTCCTTTGCCGCTATTCTGTAACCTTTTAACGACAAAAATCGGCTATTAAATTGTCAAATTTCATCAAATTTCAATACCTAATTTTCGAATTCTGTCACTTTCACTATTGATTTTTATCGTTAAAAAATTGTAGAACCCCGGTCGGTGCTGGTCTGTAAAGGAATCGATTAAAAATTCCTATTCATTTAAACAGGTAAAACGGGTCTAAAAACAAGATTTCAAAAAGGCAGCAAGAAAAGTGTCCTGTTTTATCCTGCATACCGCCTCATAAATATTAGGCTAGGTTTTAAAAATCGCCTGTACCGCAAGTCTCTAACTTGTTGATAATAAAAATCAGAAACTATAAATTCATAAAATTTCAATTCAAACTTTCCGAATTTTGTCACCTAATCTAATGATTTGTATTGTTCAAAAGTTACATGACTCCGGTCGATGCTGATAGCTAAAGGAAATTATTCGAATTTCCCATACGTTAAAAACAACTTCCAAAAGAATATTTCAAAAAGGCAGCAAGAAAAGTATGCTGTTGTATCATGTAATAAGGACAGCTTCTTAAACCTTAGGTAGCTATTTGTTCCAAGGATTTTATCGTTCAAAAGTTACTGTACTCCGGTCGGTACTGCTCTTTAAAGGAAGCTATTCAAGTTAAACCCCTACGTTAAAAAACAAATCTAAAAACAGAATTTCAAACAAGCAGCAACCAGAATCTCCCGTTCTGTCCGGTATAAAGGGGACCTTCATAAACCTTAAACAGGGCCTTAAAAATGTCCTGTACCTAAATTCTGTACCCTTTCGAATGAGGTGCCAAATTTCATAAAATTACATTACAAACATATCAATCTCTGCCACCTGATGTAAAGCTCGATACTGGTCTCTAAAGGAGGCTATTCAAATTTCCCATACATTTCAAAAATTTTTTTTCGAAAAACAGCGAGACAAGTGTCCTGCATTATCCTGCATACAGGGCACCTTCAAAATCATTAGGCAGGGGTTTAAAAATATTCTACATCTCAATTATTTCACTGTTTAGCCATAAAAATCGGCAATTAAATTGTCACATTTTTATACAAACTTTTCGAATTCTCTGTCACTTTCACTACAGAGTTTTATTGTTCAAAAATTCCATAAATCTTGTAAATGTCATTCAAACTTCTTTTCCATTCCATTTTTCATTTCCATTTTTCCATTCAAATTTCTTATACGCTTCAAACACAACCCGACGAATGTTGGGACAGCTACAAAATGGTAACAGATTTTGTATAAAGCTAAACTTACCTCCTAAAACTGCAAGAACAATTTTCTAATCTAACCTGTACAAAGGATAGCTTCATAAACTTTAGACAGGAGTTTAAACCTCACACTTGATTTGTTTCAAAATCAACGATTCTGAGATACCACTAGCTTTCAAGGAATGCCGCTGCATAGACAGGAAGTTCTGAATATCGATGTTGTTATTAAATTATTGTTTTGGATGTTTTCGCGCTAGTCTCAGTACTGAAACAATTCTCACTAAGTTGAGATTTGTTTGTTAATAATAAACTTAAATAAATATTTGTGGAGAAGGGAGCTGATGAGTTACCTTGGAAGGCATTGAACTGGATATTCATACACGCTGAAAAATATCGGCCCAGCAACATACTGCAGGAACCATTAATTGAAGATCTGCTGCTTTTTTGATTCTGTCACGTTTTTGGTTTCAACTCTTTTCAACGAACAAAGCCACATTTGAGTCACAAATCCATACATTATAACCTGTTAATCATTGGGTCTCTAACATGTAATATTGAAAAGCAAACACACTGTGTTTGGACACAAGTATACTATATTTGCAACAAGCTACAAACACGTTATATGTATTTGCATACAAACAACAACAAAATACGGATTTCTCAGCGTGTAGTTAAATGTAACTGTGTTAAAAAAAACATGTAATAAATCATATTTTTAGTTAAAATTGATAGTTCTAGTTAAAACTATGAATTCTAAAAAAGATATTTTGAAAAACTAAATTTTTAAAAAATATATTTTTTGTTACTGACCATTTCGATTTAGTTTCAAGAAAATTTGATTCGAAGAGATGGCTTTTCAGTATTTATTTTTTTCTTCACACAAAAAAAACTCAATTCTAGTTAAACGTCAGCTAACAAAAATCATGCTTTTACTATAAATTTTTTGCCACTCCTAGTTAAATGTAACTATGATTTGAACTTACTTATTTGTACTTACTGACAATTTGGTTTTCTTTTGCAAGGAAATTTGTTTCATTAATTCGACTCGACAGATCCAAAATTATTTTACAATGTAAGTGTTGTTATACGCACAAAAATACCCATCCTTGTTAAATGTAACTATTTAAAAAAGAAACAGCGTTTACTTACTCGTAGGGTAACACACCATGTTAGTGAAAAAAAAATTAAAAACATGATATGTCAGCCCAAAAGGAATTACAACTTTCCAAAATAGCTCGCTTCTAATACAACTAAAGTTCAGTTTTATGTAATTATGTAACTATGTTTAAAATACTATGCTCTTACAAAAAAAAACACAATTCTAGTTAAATATAACTGTGTCTTCTTAAAAACACGTTGCTAAGCAAGGTTTTTTTCTTACTGACAATTTGAAGTTCTTCTTATGAAAATTCGATACAAAATTCTTTTATCGTTTTTAACTATTCGCGCAAAAAGTCACAGTCCTAGGTACACACAACTATTAAACGATTTTTTTTTGTTTTATTTAGTTCTATTCACAATCCTTTTAAATAGGATTGTTTTAGTTTAGAAAAAAAAATATTTCTAGTTAAATGTAACTGTGTATGTTTTTCAGTGACGTTGTGTCTTTTTAATCACAGTTGCCTAAAACATAAGCATAGTCCATCTAACTATTTAAGTTAAATTTAACTAAAATTTTTAGATTTTTGTTGGATAAAGTAAAATGATTTGCGTTTTTAAATACAGCAAATACAGTCCTAGTTCAATTCAACTATATACAGAAGATATAGTTTTATTTAGTATCATACACAATCCATTTAAATAATATTCAAAAACATGTTTTAATTTACAAAAGAAAAATTTCTAGTTAAATGTAACTATGTATATTATTTTTTTTGGTGACCATGTATCTTTTTATGCATACTTTCCTAAAACATAAACATAGTTATCCAAGTATTTAGTTAGATTTAACTAAAATTGGTGTATTTTTGTGCGATAAAGTAAAATGATTTGCCTTTTTTAAATGCTGCAAATACAGTCCTAGTTAGATGCAACTATTTAAAGAAACATAGTTTTATTTAGTTTTATTCACAATCCATTTAAATAAGATTTAAAAAAAAAACATGTTTTAATTTACAATGCAAAACATTTATAGTTAAATGTAACTATGTATTTTTTTCGGTCACACTGTGTCCTTTTAAATAGTTACCTAAAACATAAACATAGTTACCCCACTATTTCAGTTAGATTTAACTAAAATTGTTAGACTTTTGTGCGATAATGTAAAATGATTTAGTGTGTTTAAAAAAATAGTTACATTTAATCAGAATTGTAAAATCAGTCAGCACAAAAAATTTCATATATAGTTAAATTTTACAATTACTTTTTAAAATTCAAGTAAAAACATGTTTTGGTGACAACCAGTTGGTCAGGTTAGTCTAAATGTTCATTCCACGAAAATGTTGGGCTATTTTGGAATCTCGCTCATTTGTAGGGTCCTGGTGCATTATTTGAATTGATTACTTCGACTTGTGCGTGATTAAATCGCAATATCTTTTAAACAAAATATACGATATTAATAAATGTTGAAGTATATTAAAGCAATCAAAGTTTTTAGTAATAGGTAGAACAATATTTTTAAAATTCATTATCATTTGTCGAAATTTTAGTACATTTCTGCAATGACTTTTAAACTTGGTATTTTTGAACTTTTTATAAATTCATACTGAAAACTAAATAAAGTCCCGCTTTTTGCTTACAACCGGGTTAGTCAGGTTAGACATAATGTTCATTACAGGAAAATGTTGGGCTATTTTGATTTCTCACTGATTTGTAGGGTCTATCTGTCCTGGTGCATTATTTAAATCGATTCCTTCGACTTGTGCCTCATTAAATCGCAATAAGTTTTAAACCAAATATACGATATTAATGAAAGTAGAATTATATTGAAGCAACCAAAGTTTTTATTAATACGTAGAACAATATCTTTTAAATTTATTATCATTTGCCGAAATCTTAGTGGATTTTTGCATTGACTTTTAATCTTGGTATTTTTTAACTTTTCATGAATTCATACTGAATAATAAACAAACTGTCCCGCTTTTGGCTGACAACCAGTTAGTCAGATTATACATAATATCCGTTGCAGGAAAATGTTGGGCCATTTTGATTTCTCACTGATTTGTAGGGTCTATCTGTCCTCGTGCGTTATTTAAATCGATTCCTTCGACTTGTGCCTCATTAAATCGCAATAACTTTTAAAGCAAATATACGATATTAATAAAAGTAGGATTTTCAAATCAAAGTTCCTATTAATAATAGAACATCATTGTTAAAATTGATTATCAGTTGTCGAAATTTTAGTAAATTTCTGCAATGACTTTTAATCTTGGTATTTTTGAACTTGTTATGAATTCATACTGAATAATAAATAAACTGTCCGCGTTTTGCTGACAACCAGTTGGTCAGGTTAGACAAACTGTTCATTGCACGATAATGCTGGGCTATTTTGATTTCTCGCTGATTTGTAGGACCTTATTTAAGGTGATTACTTCGACTTGTCCCTGATTAAATCGCAATAACTTTTAAATCAAATATACGATATTAATAAATGTAGGATTTTATTAAAGAAATCAAAGTTTTTATTAATAGGTAGAACAATATTTTTAAAATTCATTATCATTTGTCGAAATTTTAGTACATTTCTGCAATGACTTTTAAACTTGGTATTTTTGAACTTTTTTTAAATTCATACTAAAAAATAAATAAAGTCCCGCTTTTTGCTGACAACCAGTTGGTCAGGTTAGACATAGTATTCATTGCAGAAAAATGTTGGGCTATTTTGATTTCTCGCTGATTTGTAGGGTCTATCTGTCCTGGTGCATTATATGAGTTGATTACTTCGACTTGTGAATGATTAAATCGCAATAAATTTTAAATCAAATATATATAATTAATACAGGTAGGATTTTATTAAAGCAATGAAAGCTCTTATTAATAGGTAGAACAATATTTTTAAAATTCATTATCATTTGTCGAAATTTTAGTACATTTCTGCAATGACTTTTAAACTTGGTATTTTTGGACCTTTTTTGAAGTCATGCTGAATAATAAATAAACTGTAGTTAAACTATTTTTATTTTATTTTTTGTATTATCAGTTTTAATTAAATTGTATTAATAAATGTTATTTTCAAAATTAAAAGATCATTAGGATAAAGCAGACGTTGTTATTCTTGTTTTTTTTTTTCAAATGACATAACGAAAATGTTTTGTTTAGTAATTCATTTCATTTTGAATTAATAATTGTGTCTATCTTCCTGACGATGCTACCTACCCAAAGTGCAGCGAAATATTGGGGAATAAAATTATTTAGAAAAACGACCAAACGCTCGAACATTTAAATTTTGAATATAGTACGAAAAGTCGGATAAATCATCACTTTTTCAATAAATTTTTTTTGCATTAATAATAAATTTAATTTTTTATGAAAATAATTAATTGTAGTTCAACAATTTATTTTCTTTGCCATAAAAATGAAGTAATCACATATAATTTTTGATATAATCATTTCCGTTTCTTGTTAGAGAGATGATGAGGTCAATTGTTTTGAAATTTTAATAAATGTAGTTAAAATATAAAAGCAACTCCACATATACTAACAATGAACAAAACATATAATGTTTATCAAACATTTGTAATTTGTTGATATTTCCTCAAATTTAATCCCACATTTCATGTAATTACTCCCTCCTGCCAAAACAAAAATTACCTACAATTTTAAAACAAAAATAAAAAAAAAATAAACCACAATTTGGTAAAACAATTAACGCTACTTGATTTAGAAGGTATTACAGTATATAATTAAAATTTCATTTTCATAATTGTTGTACAATTTTTTAGTTAATAAATCAGACGAAAGGGGGACAAATAAGTCATGATACTTTTTATCATATATATGATTTATGGCATGACAGCATTTGTGGTTGTAAAATGAAAAAAACAATTCAAACTTTTAAACTTTGTGGCTTTCAGACATCTCCATAAAGTGTCCATGGTGAAATTTTATAAATCGCTTTTCTTTTTCCAGTATTTGAATTCATTTTATTGGCGTTTCTTTTATTTTTTTGGTAAAAACTTCAATTTTATTGCCTTTAGTTCCCCTCTCAATATTTTATGTTTAATACATTTTGTTTTTATCGGTTTAACTTCCGTACAACTTAAATTATTTTCCATAATTCCATTGTGAATGTGAATCTTCTCTTGGCCAATCAGGGTGGTAGCTGAGGGGCAGATGTTGGTAGATATATAGACACATAAATAGATATAAATGCTGTAAAGTTATATTTACTGAATTGACCCACAGAGAGCGGTAGAGTAATGTGTACCAAATGACATGTAAACAATATAAAAATTTGTTGAATTTTTTATATATTTTTGTTTTTTTTTTCGTTCTTTGTTGTCATAAAATTTATAATGGATTTATGTTTTATGGTTAGCTTGAAAGTGTAGCCATTATAAAACAAAGATATTTGTTTCTGGTTTACAATCATTAACAAAGAAATAATGGCCAAAATTTGTATAAAAATGCGGTGTAAAATTAAGAGAGAAACAAGTTTAAAGCCAATTTTATGATTAATGTGGAAAAGAAATATGTGAACATAAACAAATTGGAGATGAAAAACAAGCAAAAAATTTCAAAATTTATATACAAAGTGCCTCACAAAACTGCTGACTGATTTGTGTGTAAAATAAGTTTTAAACAATGAAGAGGAAATCAATAAATTTAAAATATATGAAATTTTTTTATAAATGAATAAGATTTTGTGTAATGTGAAAAAAAATAATATTAATTAATTGTGTTTCTTAGTTTTGTTAATCAAAATTGTAAAATTTTCTTCCACGACTTTTTCTCGTTAAATAAATTTTTTCTCGTGCTAAATTTTTACAAGAAATTTTGAAATTGAAATCTTGAAAATTTTGTAGCATAGAGCTACTGTCTTTGATTTACCATGAAAATATTTAATTTATATTTCCTCTACGCGCTGAATTTTATTTTTAATGCATGTGGTGTTTCTTTTGGTTGTTAAAATTATAGAAATGTCAAAATTCCGCTACCAAACAATTATCAATTATTATTACAATTATTATTATGTAATAGTTTTTGCCTACGAAATTTTCCCAAAGAGCTGAGTGCCAAGCAACTGAAAAGTGAGCGGAATTTTTGGTTCATTAAATTTTCGATATTTTTTATAAATGTACTTCTTATGGTAATGAAAATTTCATAAAAACTGAATACCGGGCTTAAGGACAGTGTTAACTTCTTGCGAAAATTTCGTAAAAAATTTTTTCATTTATCTCTAAACAGAAAATTTTGTTAAGGAGAGTTACCACCTATCTTTGATTTTCCTTGTTAATATTTAATTTCCTCTATGCATTCAATTTCCTCTATGCATTCAATTTTATTTAAAATTCTTGAAATGTCATAATTCCGTTCCCAAACAATTATCAAACAATTGTTTTCGTACGAAATAACTTTGGCATAACAACCCTGTAATAGTTTTTGCCTATGACATTTTCGCAAAGAGCTGAGTACCAAGCAACTGAAAAGTGAGCGGAATATTTGGTTCGTGAAATTTTCGATATTTTTTATAAATGTACTTCTTATGGTAATGAAAATTTCATATAAACTGAATACCGGGCTTAAGGCCCACGGTCAGTTCTTTCGAGATTGTCGTAAGAAATTTTGTCATTTATCTGTAAACGGAAAATTTTGTTACGGAGAGTTACCACTTATCTTTGATTTACCTTGTAAATATTTAATTTACATTTCCTCTACGCACTCAATTTTATTTTTAATGCATGTGGTGTTTCTTTTGGTTGTTAAAATTCTGGAAATGTCAAAATTCCGTCCCCAAACAATTATCAAACAATTGTTTTCGTACGAAATAACTTTGGCATAACAACCCTGTAATAGTTTTTGCCTATGACATTTTCGCAAAGAGCTGAGTACCAAGCAACTGAAGCGGAGCGGAATTTTCGATTCATGAAATTTTCGATATTTTCTATACACATACATACTTCATATGGCAACGGAAATTACATAAAACCTGATTACCGGGCTTTAAGATTTGCAGTGAAATTTTTTGAAAGTTTTAAAAAAGTTTAAGATTTACAGTGAACATTTTTAAAAGTTATAAAAAGCGTACGATTAGAAAACTTGAAACATTATTTTTAAGTAATAATATTAGATAACAAATAAAGGGTTTTCCAATAAGAGGTGTTATTTTGAATCACCCTGTACATTTGTCCAGTAGAAACTACGCCATTACTAAAAATGGAACGAAATGCATGAAAATGATCCGGAATTCCATCGAAAAATCATCTTGACTGATGAGGCCCGTTTCCACCTCCATGGCTACGTCAACAAGCAAAATTGTCGCATCTGGGGCTCGAAAAACCCAAGAGTTATTGTTGAGAAGTTAGTATTGAGAGTTGGATGGTATTGATCTGGACAACGTTTACTTTCAACAAGACGGCGCTACTTGCCACACAAGCAACGAAACCATTGCTCGTTTACGGAAAAAGTTTTCGGACCATGTTATCTCTCGAAGAGGTGATCACAATTGACCACCGAGATCTTGTGATTTAATACCTTGCGACTTCTTTCTTTGGGGCCACGTCAAAGATAAAGTCGACGCCAATAGCTCAGGTCGATTCAAGACCTCAAAGATATAATTCGTGATGCTATCGAGGACATACGGCAACCACTTTGCGATTTGGTTATGAAAAATGTCATGAAAAGGATATGGTCCGTAAGCGTGGTCGTGGTGGTCATTTGGCTGATATTGTTTTTAATTATTAACTGCATACCTTCCTCTTTATTATGAAATAAACATCCGATTATTTATCTCAAAAAATGGAATTTTTCTTTGAATACTAAAATACCACCTCTTATTGGAAAACCCTTTATGAAGAACTTTTTGGAAAAAAGTGAAACAAATATCCCCGCTAATAATTTCGTAATCAGAGTTTAACCTCTTTTCATTTTTAATTTATGAGAAATTCATACTATAAGCTTTCAAGGTCTGATACATTTTTCAGGAAAACTGCACTTCTCCGAGCTGGGCTCCAACCAAAGAAAAAGAAACAAAAGCCGAAAATCAGGCAAAATATGTGAAGTTAAAAAATCAAAACATTATTCTCCGGTGGGAACTATGGGGCCCATAGGGACCAAACATGGGTCCACCTAGGGCATCGTAGGAAGCATCAAGTGTGGGTAATCCAGTAAAAGGTATTCTCCTCATGAATGTAAGGTATATTTATTGTAAGTGGACGCAGATAACCTTATTTTCCCATATTATGTCGGATATCGAGAAATTGAAAACCGAATTTAAATAATTCCCTTCACATACCAGAAGGAACCCTTCATCAAGCTATTAATTTTTTTAAAATAATTTCTTTAATTTCAAGTTTTTGTAAATAAAGGCTTCCTTCTGGTTTTGTAAAGGGAATTATTATTTTTGTAAAGGGAATTATTTTAAAAATGTATCGATACCCGAAATAATATGGTAAAATAGGATGTTCAATAACTTTCAAATGCGTCGAAAAAATTTAACAACCTTCATACAAAAAAGAAAGCCAAGAAGATGCCAAGACATTCCCTATACCGCTAGAAGTCATATAAGTTCAAAATGTTCTATTAAATAGTAATGAACAATAATGATATTTCAGAAAGTTGTAATTCGTTGTAAGCTAAAAGTTCACATTCTTTCTGGTTAGTGAAATAAATTTAAATGGTGGGATTCGTACTCATATTCGCTGGACGATCGTTTGGATGTTTGTGAAACATCATCTTAAGGTGCGTCTAGACCACTAAGTGTATTCACAATTATCACTAACCGGTCTTTCGTGTAGATTGCTATTTGGCACTTCGTGTGTACCCGTTATTTTTCTAGTAACTGAAGAAGTTTTGAAGGTTCTATTTATACAACGCTACTATTCTTATTGTAGTTTGTGTTCTATTTTTTGGTTTGGCCCTACCATATGATTATCAAATTTCAGTCGTCCGTGATCCGATCCTTGAATATTTTTTGACAATATTTACATTTTTCATTGCCAAATTTTCTAGGCCAAGGACGCTAAATTTTAAATGTTTACTGGGTATTCTTAAATTTCCAAATGTTTGCAATTTACTTTTTTCAATCTTTTGAGAAAAATATTCAAAATCATAAAAATTACTACCTGTTTTAAACAAGGCATTAGATTGAGCTTGATTTCAAATCTATGTAATTACTGAATTAAAAATTATAAAGAAAAGTTGGTTGGTAAAATGGTTTACCTAGTTTTTTCTATACAGGGTGATTCAGGAAGTTCCTCAAAAATTTCTCCAGCGTATTCCTTGGCTCATTTCCAGCTCGTCCAATCCAACGTCGAGGGAAAAAACATTTTTGCATTTCAGTAAAATGGTCATAACTTTGGAACGGTAAGACTTCTGGGCTTCGTTTAGGTCATTTTGGAAAGGTAAGAGGTATGGCTATCATTCAACATAATGATATGGCTGAGCAAATTGAGGTTATGTGAATTTTGTTTTTTCCATTTTTTTCCGAAAGCTCTGTATTTCGGCGATTTGATTTTTTTCTACTTTGTTTTATTGATTCTGAAAGGCCTCTTTTTTTTTATTGAATGTATATTTTTTTTTAAAAAGGTATATTTTTAGGTCCTTTTTGTAAGAATATGTATTATATTTTTCCCGAAAATTACCTTTCTTTACTGAGAGGTACTTCTTTTATTAAACGCTAATGTCTTTTAAGAATAGGTACAATTTTTAATAAGAAGTTTTTTCTGTAAGAAAAAGCCTAAGAGTACGATTTTTTTACAAAGAAGTACTTTTTTTAAGAGCAGGTACTTTTTAAAGAAGTGGTACTCTTTTTAGGAAAAGATTATATTTTTAAGAAAATTTAGTTATTTTCGGAAAGGCTACTTATCTCATGAAAAGAAAGGTATTATTTTATTTTTAAGAAAAGGTACTTTTAAGAAAAGGTACTTTTAAGAAAAAGTACTTTTAAGAAAATGTACTTTTAAGAAAAGGTACTTTTAAGAAAATGTACTTTTAAGAAAATGTACTTTTAAGAAAAGGTTCTTTTAAGAAAAGGTACTTTTAAGAAAAGGTACTTTTAAGAAAAGGTACTTTTAAGAAAAGGTACTTTTAAGACAAGGTACTTTTAAGAAAAGGTACTTTTAAGAAAAGGTACTTTTAAGAAAAGGTACTTTTATGAAAAGGTACTTTTAAGAAAAGGTACTTTGAAGAAAAGGAATTTTTGTAAAAAATTTGGTTTTTTAGGAGAAGGTATTATTTTTGAAGAAAAGGTTTTTTTTAAGAAATGGGATTTTATTTTATAATTGATCCTTTTTCAAGAACGGGTACAATTTTAAGAGTAGAATAGCTATTTTGTTTTACATAAAGCATGAAACACATAGACGACGACAGGCTACCGACCACAACCTGTCAAAAATAAAATACATGCGTTTATATGCAAGTGAATATTTTAACGACGGCAAGGCGACACGACTGCAGGTTGTTGTCTATGCTACTTATGTAGCTGTAGTTGAATTAAACTAATTTCTATTTGTGTGGGCGACAATCAACAGGTTAGAGCTGTCAATGCCTGAAGTGGCACCACTGACAGAATAATCAACTGTTTTCACAATTTTTGTTACGTTTGTAATAATATTTATTAAATATTCTCCAGACATTTTATTTTCTTCTAACACAAATAACACAATAACACAAACGTCAACATTACAGATCAGCTGTTTACTTTGCAGTTGCCGTCTTGAAAATAATTCAGTAGCTGCCACACGTCTACATTTGCAGTCAGCGGCATTTGTAGTCGTGTGTTCATGTAGCCTGTCGTCGTCTATGTGTTTCATGCTTAAAAGGTACTCTTTAAAGAAAAGGAAGTTTTTTTAAGAAAATGCTATTTGTTGTAAGATAATGTACTTTTTTCAGAAAAGGTACTTATTTAAAAAAATTACTTTTTTTAAGAAAAGGTAAGTTTTGTAAGAACATTTACTTTTTTAGGCAAGTATTTAAGAAAATGTTATTTTCGTAAACTTCTTTCACTTTGGCCTTTCTAAAATTGCTTTTTATTCGGTTCAATCTACAATATATTATAAACAGGCTCCACCTAGAATATTTCCCATTAAACAAAAAATATCCCCCCAATATGTTAGTCTAGACACAAACCAAACCAAAAGTACGAGTGTAAGAGTAAGTGTGCTGCCAAATGTAATTCCATGCTCAGGGTTGTATTTCATGGATTTGCTTTGGCTTTTCTAAATTTACTTTTCATTGGGTTCAAAACTACAATATGTAATGCACAGGCTCCACCTAGAAAACTTACCTTTAAACCAAACCAAAAATGTCCAATATAGTTGACAATAATGGGTTGTAATAAAGTAGTTAAAAAAAAGTTGTTTAAAATTTTTTCATTTAGCCCCCATCCCGCAACGTGCGATAAGGAACTTCGTTCCAAAAAATATTCATCGACAATAAATTTATGATTATTTCAAATCAGGCGGATTTTTTTATGACGCCTCTTCAATTTCACAGTTAAAATTTTGGGTAAATTTTGTAGTTAAGGTATTTTATTGCATCTCGTAAAATAGTTAAATTTATAAAATTTCCCAGAATTTTGCATACAACATTTAAAATATGAATACGAATTCAGGACAATTACGAGAAATTCAGGACAGTTACGATTTTGTCCTTTAAAAATGTAACAAAAAAAAATCAATATTATCCGGTATACCGTTCGAATTTTGCATTGAAAAATATTAATTTAGAACATAAATTTGAAACTTGATTTTGAATTTAGGAGGTATTCGAGGTATTCTAAGTATTTAGTATTTGGAATGAAACCCATGTCGTTTTTTATTTAGTCAAAATCTAATATGTCCTAATAATATCCCAAAAACTATTCGGCTTTAGCATTGTAAAATATTGGTTTTGAATTTGCAACTTGAATTTGAAACTTGACTTTGAATTTGGGACCATTTCGAGGTATTCCAAGTACTTAGGATTTGGAATGAAACTCATGTCGTTTTTTACCCTGTGAAAATTTACTATGTCCCAATTATATCCCCTAAACTATTCGGCTTTGCATTGAAAAATATTGGTTTTGAATTAGCAACTTGAATTTGAAACTTGTCTTTGAATTTAGGACCCTTTCGAGGTATTCTAAGTATTTAGGATTTGGAATTAAACCCATGTTGTTTTTCATTCTATGAAAATCTAATATGTCCCAATTAAATCCCATAAATTATTCGGCTTTTGTATTGAAAAATATTGGTTTTGAATTTGCAACTTGAATTTGAAACTTGACTTTAAATTTTAGATCATTTAGAGGTCTTCGAATGATTTAGGATTTGTTGTTTTTTATGCAGTGAAAATCTAATATGCCGTAATAACATCCCAAAAACTATTCGACTTTGCATTGTAAACTATTGATTTTAAACTAAAATTGACGTCCTTGTTTGTTTCTCTCAAAATCTCCGCTTAAATCCTTTTCCAAAATGCTACATAAATACCCAGCACAATGATTGTGAAATAAATCTGCCTTTTGTGTCTGACTCAAAAGTCATTAAAGGATTTTCCAATTTCAAACGAGAGCAAAAAAACCTTTTTTCTGCTTCACGCTACATCTGCGTTTTCTTCTACTTCAACTTCTTCTTCGTCGACTTCAGTTTCCTCTACTTCTTCTTTTTCTTCTCTTCCTACTCTCATTGATACACATTGAATGACATTAATGATGACATATCAGCTGCCAAAATAAATGAGGCATTTAATGCCTTTTCGAAAATAAGACGAAACGAGAAAGAATGCATGAAAGAAAGAAGGAAAAGATTAGAAATAGCAAAAGAACAAGCGATAATTGTTTTCCTAGAAAGGGAAAAAAAACACACATAAACAACTTGAAAATGAAAAACGCAATCCGATTGAAGAAGGGACCTACCTGAAGGTAACCTTAAAAGTACCGCGACGCATCTCATACACATACACACGTTCCGTGGATAGTGAATGCGGAAAGTCCCAACATTTCGTTACGTTACATTAGGCATAGATTCTAATATTAGCTGAGATTGTCGCAGCCTGTTCACACAACAGGTCATGGTTGAGTTAAACTAAAATTGGAAGGCGGAAAATCATAGCTAATTTTGATGAATTTGGGGGTGATTTTTTGTTTTGTGTTTGTGAGTCAGGGTATATTGTGTTATAGAATTTGAAAGATATTGGGATAATAAGTAATTATGAGGATTTTAATTGCAACAAAAATAAGTCACTGTTAACTTTCCGTCATGGTAACATAAAACATATACACCTTTGACATTTGTGTGTTAAAAACAAAAAATTTAAATTTTTTTAAATTTTCTAAAGTATATAAATTTATTTATTAAATTTTAAAAAATTGTAAGTTAAAAAAAAACAGACCGACTAAAAAACTCCCGCAAAGGAAATGAAACAAAAAATTGATTTTACTTTTTTTTTTAATTATTTTATTTTTTGCTATAAACTTATTAAACAAAAATTTGAACTAAAATAAAAGTTCAAGACCTACTTCAGATAATTTCAAATTTTTAACCAATTGTAAACGTAATTTTTCGTCATAGTAACATTAATTTTACAAACCTTTGACATTTTTGCGTTAAAAGAAATTAATTTAATTTTTTTAATTTTTTATTTTTTAGTTTTATTTCTGTATTTTTTATTTATTTTTTTTTTTTGTTATAACTAAAATTTGAAAAAGAACATTAAATTAAAACTTAATGTTCTTAAAAGTGCAAGGCCTACTTCCGACCGTTTAAAATTTTGTCCTAATTCTAAAAGAAAACTGATTAAATCAAAAATCTCGTAATTAAAATACTTTTATTATTTAATTTCATTTAACTGCGTGAAGATACATAGATTCCAAATCTAATTTTAGCAGAGACAAAAACCACTACTATTCACATTGCTCTGTTATGGCGTTAACATAACTCTGTTAACATGTAGATAAATTGTAGGTTTAATAACATATTATTATTACCCGATCAGAGTAACATATAGAAACAAAGCTTATGAATTGCAAAGGTCGTGCTAGGCACTATTGAAATAAATTTCACTTCTTAACGCAAGTGCTAGCATTCTCGCACAATTGGCCAAATACAATTTTGTATATGAAAATTGAATAGAATATTATTATTTACTTTCAGCCCCACAAAAATATTCTCGGCCATTGTGCAAAATCAAGCAAATTCTCCAGAATTCTCACATATCTCGAGGGAAAGCTCTTCGCAAACATTTTCAGACTCTGAAACTAATATGCAAAGTAATGGGAGATTTTTTTTATATTTCCTGTTTGGTTTTCGAAAATTGAAGAAAACACAAAGAATTTGTACTAATGAATGAAATATTTAGTTAAAGATTATTTCATGTAACTGTTGTCAACGGCTACATGCTGAAAATTTGTCTTTTTTTATTGTTTGGATGCAAATGTAACGTGTTTATAGCTTGTCGCAAATATAGTATACTTCTGCCCAAACACATTGTGTTTGCCATTCAATGTATCATGTTTGGGACACAAAGATTAATAGGTTATAATATATGTATTTGTGACCGCAATGTGGATTTGTTTGTTGAAAACTGCTGAAAACGTGGCATACAATAAAGAAACAAAAAGCAGCAGATCTTCAATTCAGGACAACAATGCCTCGAAACATGTACATGGTTCCTGCAATATGTTGTTGGCTGGGGCTGATATTTTTCAGCGTGTACGCTTCACGTGGTCGATTCTGAAAGTCCACCTATGACTCACTTTTTCCAACATTTCCGCCGTTAGTGACACGTGTAATGTTGCCTTTCAAGGCCGCACTCGTGGTTGGCTTGTCCCTATAGACGAGTGATTTTACGTGCCCCCAATGAGGGCGCCAATTGACAGCGCACCATGGGGCCGATTGGAAAAAACACGGTCACAACTTTGAAAGTATTGTTCTGATCATGTTGGAATGTAAAAGACATTTGTAGAGGAGGAGTTAGAATTTTAGAAAACCCCAATGAGGGCTCCAATTGACAGCGCACCATGGGGCCGATTGGAAAAAACACGGTCACAACTTTTAAAGTATTGTTCTGATCATTTTGGAATGTAAAAGACATTTGTAGAGGAGGAGTTAGAATTTTAGAAAACTGCATTCAGAGGCACCCTTTATCAACACAGTTGGTTTTACAGGGTGTCAAAGTTGACCATTTTGGTGCTGTTGCAAAGCCTGGTACTTCTACATATAAGCCTAAGTGTTGGGGAATACCATTTAAATATTTTCCCATTACATCCCATGAAGAGACTGGGGAGAGCTTCTTACAATAACTGAACTGTGCCCTTTCCAGTTTTTACTCACTGATTGGAACCTACAGTTTTACAACGGTTCCGAACGGTTTTTTGAGAATCCGTTTTAGGGCTTATTACACGATAGTCTCGCCGTCACTAAGCGACGTGACCGTCGTCGCAAGAAGTGTAAAGTGGTTACAGCAGGAATCGAACCCACGTTCTCTCGGACAATATCGGTATTTTATCGGTATTAAAATATTCTCTATCAAATTTTGAAATAGTAAATTTTATTCTTTGACTTTTTCAGGTTTTAGTTAATAACTTAGCCATTTGAGGTAGAATTTTATTTCTGAAAACACCACTAAATTGGCAACACTTCAATAAAGAATACACTGTTGAAATTTTTAAGGTATCTTAAACCGTGTGGAAATGACGTCTTCTTAAATTTTGAATTTTTTTCACCCACCCTTTAAAAAACACAATATTTTCCCGAAAAGGTACCATAATTCATTCAGTATTTTTTTTTAGTCTTTTCCAAGGAACCTATACAATTTTTACATTTTTCTGAAAGACAAAGCCTTGGCAATTTTAAATAAATAAATAAATGGTTTCCCATTACATCCCATGAAGGGACAGGGGAGAACTTCTCACAATCACTGAGCTGTGCGTTTTCCAGTTTTCACACACTGATTGGGACCTACAGTTTTACACCGATTCCGAACGGTAATTTTGAGAAGCTTTTCCATGGCTATATACTCGATAGTGTCGCCGCCACTATGCGAGGTGACCGCCGCCGAAAGAAATTTTAAGGTGGTTAGAGCAGGGTTCGACCCCAGGATCTTATGTACAAGAGCCGCGCACACTAACCATAGCACCACCGGCGGCCACTTTACTTAAGGCCAATTTTACTTAACTTAAAATTCTGATCATTTGGAATTGTACCTCTTCTTCTGAAAATGTGAAATTTTTTTAACAAATTTTTCACTTTCGACAAATGGAAAAAAATTGCGTCCGGGGTTTTTTATAATTTTTGTTTATTTTTATTATAGATTTAAATGTTCTGAAACACGCGCCAAGAAACAAATAGATAAATGAGTTCAGGAGAGCTTAATGTGTAAAGAAAGTCGAATTTTTATACGATATTTGTTTGGGATTAAAAATCTACGTTTTTTTAAAATTTGGAGAAAAAACTCAATTGATTTTAATAAGGCGTACATTGGTCTAGAACATATTAATATCGACAAATTTATAAGATACCGTCAATATGTACTTATTTTAAAAAGATTTATTTTAAGAAGATTTAAAAGAATTTATAAAGGATTTTCCTAAAATTATTTATTTTCAGTTTTTTTTCGAATTTTTTCCAAAAGTGTTAAAGAAATTTTTGAAATGTGTATATTTGTGAACAATGTTGTATAGAAAAGGAGTTTACCTTTCCAACCGCATATAAGACGTGTATGTTCGTTATTACAACAAGTGTCGTTATCACTCGCAATCCTAGCACTTTGACCTGATTTTGTCATTTCTGTAACCTGCCGATTGCATTGTTAAGGCGGACAACTACACTATGGCCTTGGCAAGTGCTTTGTAGTTCTACCTGATGTCATTAATTTATGAAACTATGATTTGGGATCATAAAATACGTCGAACTTGCCTAATTTTGCCGAAGTCGTCTTCAAAGTCTACCTGCTGTGGCACTCGTCAAAATGCTACCGTGAAATAAAATAATTTGTCAAAATTTTGAAAAAATACTTTTGTGTTTATACTAGTCATGAAATGTAATCATCGAAACTGCAACGGCCGTTAGGCGACTCGTATAAAAAAAGTTCAACGTTCCCGTAATCAGCTCTTCAATACGCATTTTTGGCATCCAATTTTATTTTTCAGTATACAGTGTTTTTCCACAGTGCCTGGCACGTTCTTTGTGTGCTACTATATGTTTTGTTTGAGACACAAACCACTACAGTTGACAGAGTTTCACAACAATTTTAGACAACTTTTTTTTATAATTTTCAAATAAAGAAAACAAAATTATTTTAAAATATAAATATTTATATATTAATCAAAATTAATATTAATAAAACGGGTAAAGGTATTAGTTAACCACAGTTTGTTTTACCTTCTCTTACATTAATTAACATTATGTTAAAGTCATGTTAAGTAATGTCAAGTTATGTCATATCGAGCAAAAATGTTAACTGACTTTAGGTGAACTTTTTATGCAAACCTTCCATATTCTTCTTAAGACTTTTGCCTGATATTCCTTTTTGTCTTCTACTCATTTTTAATCTACAAATGTTAAAGTTTTGTAATTTTCGTTAGATTTGTGTCGCTTTGACATTTCTCTGTACTATTTTCTACGGAAAACTGTCAATTCTTTATTTTTTTTACACATGTATTTGGTTATTTGTTGAAGTTGAGATATTTTATTTTTGCTTTCATGTCAATAATATTTTAAGCGAATTTGTAAACTTCATCATATTTTGCTACTACTGCTGTCACCCCTCTCTCAGATATCCTTTCACATCCTTCGTTTCATCTCTTGCTTAAAATTGTGATTTACATAATACCAAAATACAAAAAAAAATCTTTTTCATCTCGTGAATATTTTCTGCTGCTCCTGCCGCCTGCTTTCTTCGTAAGTTGCGTTTGTTATTTGCGTAGTTTTTTTCATCATTTTCTTTTTTGCGATTGAAGCTCATCTCCTTCTTTGTGCTAAACATATTTTTGCATATTTCCAGTAGTGATTCTTCTGGTGTTAGCATATTTTTTGACAGCTGTCAGGAAGTAATAAGTTCGACGAGAGTGGTGCGAGTGTAGAGAGCAGGAGTAGGGCGTTGCAAATGATGTCGGCAGTGATGACAAATGAAAATAACAATGTGAAGTTTTTTTTTGTTGTCGTAAAGCGGCAGGGAGAATGAATAAACAGGATATTTTCTTTGAAAAATTTTTTTTGGTATTGACATTTTTGTAGAAATCATCAGAAAGGAATTGACATTCCTTACACAGTTGTTACAGAAAAAGTTACAGACTATCAGCGGGAATAAAATAAAATGCCCTTCGTAGTTTGTTACATAAAACAGGAATATGTAAATTTCAAACCAAAAAGGATATAAGTTAAGTAAGTCCAGATGCGTTGACGACAGAACTAAGTAAACAACTACGGACGCTTAAATGCCAACTTCAAAAGTAGTGTGTAGTCTGACCTTTATTAAGGAGAATGTTTTAACTCCCGCTGGAACACTTTGGTGCAGCTAAAAGTGTTATGAAACTATAGATGGCATCCAAGGGCATATGGCACCATTAATATCTTTACAAAGTATTACCTAGATTACAAGTTATGGTACAATTAAAATTTCTATTATTTTAAGATTTTTGCACTTTCGCCTATTATCTTACGTAGTTTTTTTAAATTTTGTTTCAATTCTTTTCACTTTAAATTCCGTTTTTCCGGAATGTAACAACTCTTTTGAAAAAAAATAATTTAACTCCTGCTTTGGCACCGTGTTGCAGCCAGAACTTGAGCGATAGCCACCCACTTCGACTCCTAAGCTCCAACATCGACGTCACGCCCCTGGTTTTTTTTTGTATTATGATAAGTATGTAAGTAGTTTATAGAATGTTTAATTCGTTATGGATTTTTAATCCACCCAAGAAATGTTAGTATTATCGTACCCTAATACAAAAGAATTATAACTCAAAATTTCAGATTTGAATTTTTTAAAAAAAACAATGTATTATTATTATTATCTCATTCGCATTTTCTTGAAATTTTATTATGTATTTTACCATTTTTGTTTTTCTCTTAAATTGCCTACAGAATATTCGTTCGTAATTACATTTTGTAAGCTTTACTTGGCTTTTACAGGAGACAGTTTTGCGGACACAATAGCAATACATTCACACCTATTTACTAAACCACTCACACCTCTCTCTTTGTGTTAGTCACTGTCTCTGATATTTCGAAGACAGTGAATTCGGCAAGAAATACATATGCACAATTGTCGTGTCTCTTGTAAATGCAGAATTAGGACAGTAGGACAAATAGGTCAGTAGGACAATAGAACAGCAAGACAATAGGGCAGCATGATAGTAGGAGTGATTGATAATTTCAAATCTTTAAGTTTAACATACCCAATATATTT
Source organism: Phaonia tiefii (assembly GCA_963931995.1). NCBI lineage: Eukaryota > Metazoa > Arthropoda > Insecta > Diptera > Muscidae > Phaonia > Phaonia tiefii. Next base: position 276,188,416 of record OZ008369.1, read on the forward strand.
CATTCGGATTTTCTTGAAATTTTATTATGTATTTTATCATTTTTGTATTTCTATTAAATTGCCTACAGAATATTCCTTCTTAATTGCAGTTTGTAAGCTTTACTTAGCATTTACACGAGACAGTTTTGAGTCGACAATAGCAATGCATTCACATCTCTTTTACTAATACACTCAAACTTCTTTCATTGTGTTAGTTAGTGCCTCTGATATTTTGAAAACAGTGAATTCCTGATGATTTCAAATGTTTAATATGACCAGACCTAATATACCTCATTAGAATTTTCTTGAAACTTAATCAATTTTATTAATGTGTTTTTTTTAAATTGCCTACAGAATATTCATTCTGGAATAGATTTTGTGAATTGTACTTGCCGATTACACGAGACAGTTTTGAGGAGACAATAACAATGCATTCACACCTTTTTACTAATACACTCAAATTTCTCTCATTTCTCTCTTTGTAACTGTCTCTGATTTTTCGAAGACAGTAAATTCGGCAACAAGTACTTATTCTCAATTGCCTTGTCTCGTTTAATACAGGGTTAGGACAGTAGGAGAAATAGGACAGTGCGGCAATATGGAAGAACGATAAGAGGACAGTACGACAATTGGAGTGACTACTGATTTCAAATCTTTAAGTTTACCAGACGTAATATATCTCATTAGAATTTTCTTGAAACTTAATCAATTTTATTATGTATTTTATTATTCGGATTGGATGGCAGGATTTTGTGAGTCGCACTTAGCGATTACGCGATACAGTTTTGCGATGACAATAGCAATACATTCACCTTTTTTTACGAAAACAGTCACACTTTTCTCATTGTGTCAGTCACAGCCACTGATATTTCGAAGACAGTAAATTGGGCAACAAATACATATTTTCAATTGTCTTGTCGCGTGTCAACGCAGAGTTAGGACAGTAGGACAGTAAGATTTACTTGGCGTTTGCATGAGACAGTTTTAAGGAGACACTAGCAATACACTTTATTACTAATACACGCAAAAATCGCACTTGGTGTTAATCATGGTCTGTGATATTTGGAAGAAAGTAAATTCAGCAACAAACACATATTCTGCATTCTATTGTCTCGTGTAAAGCAGGGTTAGGTCAGTAGAACAAAAAAGGATAGTACAACAATAGGGAAGTACGACAATAGGACAGTTTGGCGGTACGAGTGACTGATGATTTAAAATCTTGAACTTTAACTTTTTGTGAGTTGCACTTAGCAATTACGCCAGACAGTTTTGCGGGGACAATATCAATACATTCACCTTTTGTTTACTAATCCAGTCACACTTTTCTCATTGTGTCAGTCACAGCCTCTGATAGTTCGCAGACAGTAAATTTGGCAACAAATACATATTCTCAATTGTCTTGTCGCGTGTCAACACAGGGTTAGGACAGTAAGATTTACTTGGCGTTTGCAAGAGACAGTTTTTAAAAGACTATAGCAATACACTTTTTTACTAATACACTCACAAATCTCACTTGGTGTTAATCACTGTCTCTGAAATTTGGAAGACAGTAAATTCAGCAACAAATACATATTCTGCATTTTATTATCTCACGTAAACGAAGGGTTAGGTCATTAGGACAAATAGGATAGTACAACAATAGGGAAGTACGACAATTGGACAGTTTGGCAGTAGGAGTGACTGATGATTTCAAATCTTGAACTTTAACAGACCTAACATATCTCATTAGAATTTTCTAGAAACTTAATCAATTTTAATATGTATTTAATCATTTTTGCTTTGCTCTCAAATTGTCTACAAAATATTCATTATTAAATGAACTTGTCGTTTACTCCAACCAATTTTGCGGAGACAATAGCAATACATTCACACTTTTTTTACTACTAAACTCACACTTCTCTCATGGTGTTAGTCACTGTCTCTGATATTTCGAAGACAGATAATTCGGCAACTAATACAATTTGTTAATTGTATTGTCTTGTGTAAAAGCAGAGTTAGGACAGTAGGACAACAGGACGGTAGGACAATAGGACGGTAGGACAATTGGACAGTTTGACAGTAGGAGTGACTGATGATTTCAAATCTTGAAGTTTATCAGACCTCATTAGTCTAGAGACTTCATTAATTTTACTACGTATTTCATCATTTTTGTTTTTGTCTTAAATTGCTTTACTTGGCGTTTATACAAAACAGTTTTGAGGAGACAATACATTCACACTTTTTTACTGAAACGCTCATATTTCTCTCTTTGGGTTAGTCACTGTCTCTGATATTAAGAAGGCAGTAAACTCGGCAACAAGTATATATTCTCAATTGTCTTGTCTCGTGTAAACACAGGTTTAGGACAGTATGACCATAGGGAAGTATGGCAGTAGAAGTGACTGTTAATGTAAAATCTTTAAGTTCATCTGACCTAATATATCTCATTATTATTTTCTTGAAACGTAATCAATTTCTCTTAGTTTGTATTTTTTTATTTGTGTTTTGTCTGTTAAATTGTGTACTGAATATTCATTCTTAAATGGTTCTCTCATTGTGTTAGCCACTGTCTCTAATAGTTCGGAGACACTAAATTCGGCAACAAATACATATTCTCAATTGCCTTGTCTGGTGTAAACGCAGGGTTAGGACAGTAGGACAATAGGACAGTTGGACTAAGAGGCAGTAGGACAATGGGACAGTATAACAGTAGCAGTGGCTGGTGATTTCAAATCTTGTAGTTTAACATACATAATATATTTTTTCATTAGGATTTTCTTGGAACTTAATCAATTTGATTATGAATTTAATTATATTTTTATTGTTTTTTCTCTTCAATTGCCTACTAAATATTCATTCATAAATATATTTTTTGTAGCCTTATTAATACATTTTCCATTTTCTACATAACATTATACGTTTTAGCTTCCACATCCGTTTCCGATTTTAGATTATTTATGATATTTATAGACAAACTGTTTTTTCTGCTCAACCGAAAAATCGAACATTGAAAATAATTCTACTAAATTATGCAAATAAAGGAAAAACTTCAACAAAAAAATTTATTATAAAAACATGAAATTTCTGCATTTTAATAGAAAAATAAATAATAGATAAAACCCAAAAAAAACACAATTTCAGCGAAATCATAAAATTCGTTAAATATTGTAAATAATAAGAGTTTGAACATTTTTAGCCGCTAAGTGTTTGAATACATTTAGGGGAATTTACAAAAGAAAAATTTTGTTAAACTGAGTGTGTAAAGGAAAATGCTTATAGCCAACATCAACTTAAATTTACCGAAAAATCCATAAACGTTTCACTGAAATAACCCAGTATGATTTCCTTAAAGTTGTTAACACCTCATCATCTAGTGATTGCATTCCTACTTTTGCCAGTAAAATTTATTATTTTAGCAATTGCGAAAAATGTTTCAAATTTTACATACCCAAGAGATTTTCCTACATTTCCAGAGTTTCCCCATCCCCACCCGAACCTATTTTATTCTAAACAAAACAATTGTTTTTTTTTTCAAATCATTTCGTACAATTTTCATTTGTTTCATGATTCTTTGTTCGTAACTATAAACAATTGAAATGATTTCATTTCAATATGGACAAGGTCACACCACACGGATACATCTGTGTATCCAAAGATTTTCATTCATACCACATACTATATGCAGGGTTCGGCTATATGACTCCCCTAGATAGATGTTGTGGCTTATGTACGGCAACATCATGTGGGTGTTTATTTTGCTCCAACGTGTGTTTACTTTATGGCAAAGTTTTTCCACTTACAGAAAAGTGGGGAAACTCGAGGGGGTTGGGGAAAATTTTTAGTTACCCCTTTTCCCCAGCCTCTTACAAAACTACGCACACGTTTTTCCAGTTTAAATTAGAAATAGATGTGCGAGTGCTGTTGTGCTGTGTGTTGGGTTGCCTGAATTTTCTTTTCTAGATGAAAAACCACTTATTGTTTAAATTTTGTGGGGAGGAAATGAAAGAAAAACACTTTGTTTCAAGTACTACATACTCAGTTCATGTCGATGTTAATTATAAACAAATTTTGTATCCCATACGGAACGAGGGAAAGCACAATTAATTGGATAATAAATACGAGCAGTATTTGCAAAAGTTGTTTCATTTTGGTGGTGGGTAATGACGTTATACCCTGATGATTCAGATAGTTTTGAACGGGGGAGAAAAACGAAAAAACAATAATCATTTATTCTCCCCTCGTTAAAATGCTGCGAATTTATAGAAAATATGAACAGTGTTAATATTCACAGAGCCATTTGTCATATCACAAGCAAAATAATGACACGAAAAATTATTTTATTTTTAGCGAAAAATTATGATTCTTCGAGGGAATAAAATAAAAAACGTAAAATTTTCAAGATTTCCGACAAAGCCATAAAGTCATAAGGAAAAAAAATCGTGACTTTAATGTAGAAACACAAGCTATTTTTTGAACAACCATTAATTCTACAGATGTGCGGTAAACCACTGTCCTGAAAGGGGAACTGACATTTGCTTAGATATTGCTACACATCAAGTTCTTATGTAGATAAAAAAATATTCTTTCACAATGGAAAAAAAATGATTTGTAAAGTTGCTTTCTGTAACTATTAATTCAAATTCACTTTAAGTGAAAGTGAAATCTATTTAAATAGAAAGGTGGAAGTAGTTCTGTAATTTACTGCCTTGAAATGTGAACCAATATTTGCTTAGATATTTCTAAACACCAAGCTCTTTTGTAGACAAGAAAACGTACTCTCACGGTGGAGAAAACCGCACCTGCAAAATTACGCAGGCTTGTATATGTTTGGAACATCCATATACTAACGTTCGTTTATTGTTTTCCTCAATCGAAGATCAGCTGCTTTGTTATTTCTTTGTTGTCTGTCAGGTTTTTGTTGTCAATTGTCTTCAACAAACAATGTCATATTTGGGTCACAAAAACATATATTATAACCTATTAATTGTTGGGTCTCCAACATGTACTATTTAATAGCAAACACAATGTGTTTGGACGCAAGTATACTATGTTTGCGACAACGTACAATCATATTATATTTGCATCCGGACAACAAAAAAGGCATATTTTTCAACGTGTTTAGATTTGAACAAAAAATTTTTTTGTAGAGTTTCTTTCTGTACCAATTAATTTAAATTCACTTTAAGTGAAATTGGAATTCAATTTAATTAAAACAGTTCAATTAATGTTCTACTAATGTACAAAATTATATATAATTATATAATATAAATATAAAATATATAAAATTATATATAATTTTGTAATTCCCTTAACATAGCCTTACAAAAATTCACCACAAATTCCAACGAGTACACCCGCACAGAACCAATTGTTCGAAAAGAGTTTGTAGCAAACGTTAAAACTATTGTTGCCACCGAATAGTATTTGCCACAAAAAAATTAAAGTTGTCACAACTGAATTTAGTAACCACAACTTAAATTCTGTTTAAGCCACCTCTGAGAGGTGGTGGCAACCTCTAATGCGGTTGTGGCAATCTCAATGCGGTTGTGGCAACTTCTAATGCGTTTGCGACAACCTCTAATGCGGTTGTGACAACCTCTTACACTGTTGTGACAACCTCTAATGCGGTTGTAACAACCTCTAATGTTGCTGCAACAACCTCTAATGTGGTTGCGACAACCTCTAAAGCGGTTGTGACAACCTCTAAGGCGGTTGTGACAACCTTTAAGGCGGTTGCGACAACCTCTAAGGCGGTTGTGACAACCTCTAAGGCGGTTGCGACAACCTCTAATGTGGATGTGACAACCTCTAATGTGGATGTGACAATATCTTATGCGGATGTGACAACCATTAATGCGGTTGTGCAACCTCTAATGCAGTTGTGATAACGTCTAGTTCGGTTGACAACTTCTAATGCGGTTCTGACAACCATTAACGCGATTGTGAAACATATAATGAGGTTGTGCAACCTATAATGCAGTTGTGACAACCTCTTATGTGGTTGTGCAACCTCTAATGCGGTTGTCACAACCTCTAATACGGTGGTGACAACCTGTAATGCGATTGCGACATCTTCTAGTGTGGTTGTGATAACTTCTAATGCAGTTGTGACAACCTCTAATGCGGTTGTGAAAACGTCTAAGATGGTTGTGAGAAACTCTAATTCGGATTTGATGGCATGTAATGTGGTTGTGATAGCCTCTAAATTCGGTTACGGCCAATTCGGTTATTTTTCCCGTGAATGCAGCTACAGACATCGGCATCCTAATTACATAAAGAGTCATAAATCGAAATTTTCTGATTTCAGTTTTTTTGCAAAAACAAAAAGAGAAATACAACTAACTAACAGCCATTTCATCGGCTGTAAAAATCTTCTGTCATTCTTGATGCCTGTTCGTCAAAATAATTCCGTATGAATACAGGGTGGTCCAAACACAAGTATCTTTTTAAGAATTAATTAAAACTAACTAAACTTAATTTCATCTGGTATATTATGGATTTATTAGAAATAGCAAATATTCCCATTATTTATAGAACACGGGTTTCCAATAGTTCATCCTGTCCGTCCAATTTTTCAAGGCTTCGTTGACGGTTACTGGTCCGACGAAAGGTTCACAAATGTCTCGAACGATGTTCGTCTTAAGGATGTGGATAGATTCTGGATTATTCATATAACATCGGTCTTTAACGACACCCCACTAGAATAAGACTAAAGGGGTCTAATTGCGGCTTCGAGGCGGCCAATTGGCATCACCAAGACGGCTGATAACATGATCACCGAACTTTGCGCGCAAAAGCTCAATAGTTCGATGAGCTAAGTGACACACTGCGCCATCCTCCTGAAGCCTACGATTATTCAAGTTCATATCTTCAATTTCAGCTCATAAATAATCCGTAATCATGGCTCTGTAGCGCTCGCTTTTAACTGAAATAGCATTTCTAGCAAAATTTTCGACAAAAAATGGCCCGATGATGCCACCACTTCAAAATCCACGTCACCCTGTCACTCTCTGTGGATGCATTGGCGTCTCGACAATGACGTGAGGATTTTCGGTCCCTAGATGCGGCAATTTTTTTTGTTAACATAGCCGCCGAACTGAAAACGCGCACTGTCAGAAACGATGATTTTCCAGCTACATTTCATGTCCGATTGTAAATTCAATAAAGCGCAAACTGAGAAGCCGGAACGAAGTGGATGGCAAAACCACGTTCAATTGCTGAGTCAATTGGACCCTGTAACTGAACAATCCGCGATCTTTATGCACACGTATAAAACCATCCTCATCAACATATTGCATGAACCTTGTATATGTTTGCAAGCATTGTTCCCATAAATTGAAGATCTGCTGCGTTTTGTGCTTCTTTGTTGTCTGGTACATTTTTGTTTCGGCTGTTTTCAACAAACAAGGGCACAGTTGGAACCCAAAACCATAAATTCTAACCTATTAAACATTGTGCCGCTAACATTTAATATTGAATAGCAAACACAATATGTTTGGACACAAGTGTTCTATATTTGCGACAAGCTACAAACACGTTGTATTTGCATCCAAACAACAAAAAGGACCGACCTTTTCATCGTGGAAAAAATTTGCCAATATATTATATTTCCCGGAGAACAATCAAATATGCACAAACAATATAATATTTGCCCACAAACATATGTATTATAATAATAATAATAATAACAGAATAATAGCAACCATATTTACAACTTATGACATGTGATGGTAGTTTATACACGCAGAAAAATTTGTCTTTTTTTGTGTGTGGATGCAAATATAATGTGTTTGTAGCTTGTCCCAAATATAGTATAATTGTGTCCAAACACATTGTGTTTGCTATTCAATATAACATATTTGGGGTTCATTGAATAATAGGTTATAATATATGGATTTCTGACCCAAATGTGTTGTTGTTTGTTGAAAACTGCTGGAAACACTGCTGTCTGTCACCACAAAGAAACAAAAAAACAAAAAGCAGCAGATCTTCAATTCACGAAAACAATGCTTGCAAACATGTACATGGTTACTGCAATATGTGGGTGGAGCCGATATTTTTCATCGTGTAAATATATCATAAATATGTGTAAACATATTCAAAAGTTTAGTTTTTCAGCTTGTGGCCATGACTTCAAAACCACTATTGGGTACAGTGGGATGTCAAGCGTAGTCGTTGACTGAAAGGTCTATTTAAATGAAAATAATATAACACATTGATTTTCTCAATACAACATTTATTAACTTCAATTTCATGCATACTGATTTCACAATTTTTTGCCCCCAAAAATTATAACTGAAGTCCTGTCTTTATGTTGTTTCAACAAATTCAGTGACACAGGTTTTTACACTATTTCCCCAGTATGCACATTTTTACCCTTCTTTTTCTAAAAATTATTTTTTTCAATTTATTTTTTAACTTTTTTCAATTTTTTTCGTCAATTTTTTTCCACATATTCACTTGTTAACCAAATCACATGGAAAATTAAACAAATGAAAGCATAACTTTTTCGCATATTAATTAACTTCTATCCCTCACTTATTACAACAGACATTTGCCGAGGGGCCCATGACATACAAATGATCATAATAATAATAGACTCTGTAAAATCTATAATAATAAAAGCAAATAGAACAATGTTTGAGGCCACAAGAGGAGGAGAAGGTGTTAATTCAAACACAAACATTTTATTGAAATTTAAATTCAACATTATTTTTGTTTCTTCCCTTTAAATCCCAACAACGCGTTATAATTCTCACAAAAATGTACAATGGTTTGTAATTTTGAACACCCAAAAAGGACCTCAGGCGTTCAAGCAAATTTCCAACGACTGACTCTATACCACAATACACAACAAAACAGAGACAGATACACGGAAAAATTGAATAATTAAATGTTAAAGTTAAGGGTAAATATTTAAATAAAATCTTGTGTTTAATAAAAAAAATAAATTGGGTACAACATTTTATGTAAAGTCTAGCAGCATAGAGGATATAATTAATTAAAAATTGCAAAGGATGTTTGAAGGAATGTCAAAGATCAAAAGATCAAAATTTTATTTTACTTGCAGCAAAAAAAAAAAGATTTTAATTTAATTTCAAAAACAAAACAACAGTGATAATCCTTTTTATCAAGTCTGGTATTTCGTATGAATTCTAGGAAAATTTGAAAGGGATTAATTATGTTCTATTAACCAAAAAAGTATCAATCACATTTCTGAGCTGTCATCTAGTAACATCTTTTGTTAGGGTATTAGGATTTCTTTGAACTTGAGTTTTGAACGGACCCCTTGAATTATTAAGTATTCAATATTACGCATGAATCACCCAATTTTGACATTTCATTAGTATGGCCTAAAATCATCAGTAATTTTGACAGGTATCAGAAGAAAGTTAAACTATTTTTATATATTTGTTTTTCGAATAACCGAAAACTCGTATATTTCACGTCTGTTAACCGGTTTCATGTTCAACATAATAATAAATAAATAAATATTTTCCCATTACATGAAGGGATAGGGCAGAGCTTCTAACAATCACTGAGCTGTGCTGAACGGCTTGTTTAGAAGCTATTTTATGGCATATTAGTCGATAGTGTCGCCGTCACTAAGTCAGCCGTCGTAGAAAGACGCGTAAGGTGGTCAGAGTATGGATTGAACCCACGTTCTCTCGCATAACAGCCGCGCACACTAACCGGTGCACCACCGACAGCCACATATTCAACATACAAATTTCCATTGGCAGTTAATATTTCCAATTCCAAATCAACTCAATTCAATTTATTTCAATTCAATTCAACTCAGTTAAATTCAATTAAATTAAATTTAATTCAATTCAACTCAATTCAATTACATTCTAATCTATTCCATTCAATCCAATTAAATTCACTTCAATGCAATGCAATTTAATTCTATTCAATCTAAATCAATTCAATTCAGTACCATTCCATTTAATTCAATTCAATTCAGTTTAATTCAATTCAATTCAATTTAATTCAAATCAACTCAACACAATCCAACTCAATTCAGTTATATTCAATTCCATTCGAATCTATTCTATTCAACTCTATTCAGTTAAAATCGACTCTATTCAATTCAATTAAATTCAGTTCAGTTCAATTGTATTCAATTCCATTCGAATATATTCTAATTAATTCAGTTAAATTCGATTCTATTCAATTCAATTCAATTCAACTCAATTCTATTCAATTCAATTCTGATTAATTCAGTTCAGTTCAATTCAATTCAACTCAATTCAAGTCAACTCAATTCAGTGCAATTTAATTCAAGTCTAATCAATTCAATTCAGTTCACCTCAATTCAATTCCTTTCAGTTCAATTCAATTCGATTAAATTCAATTCAAATCAATTCAGTTCAATTCAATCCAATTCCATTCAATCCAATTCAATGCAATTCAAATCAATTCAGTTCAATTCAATCCAATTCCATTCAATCCAATTCCATGCAATTCAATTAAATTCAATTCAATTAAATTCAATTCAATTCAGTTCAACTCAATTCAATTCCATTCCATTAAATTCAATTCAATTCAATTCACTATACTTCCATTCAAATCAATTCAATTCGTATCAATTCACCTCAATTCAATTCCATTCAATTCAATTCAAATCTATTCAGTTCAACTATATTCAATTTAGTACAATTCACTTTTCTTCAACTCAATACAATTCATTGCAATGCAATTAAATTCAGTTCGGTTCAATTCGATTCAGTCCAACTCAATTCAATTCCAATTAATTCAATTCAGTGCAATTCAATTCATTTCATTTCAATTTATCTCAATTCAATCCAGTACAATTGAATTCAATCCAATTCAGTTCAATGCAATGAAATTCAATTCTATTCAACCTTAATCAATTAAATTCAATTTAACGCAATTCCATTTAATTCAATTCAGTTTAAATTAATTCAACTCAATTCAAATCAATTCGATTAAGTCCAAATCGATTCATTTCAGTTCAATTCAATGCAATTCAATTTCAATTCAATGTGATTCAATTCAGTTCAAGTCAATTCAATTCTGTTCAATTCAATTAAATTCACTTCACTTTACTTCACTTTAATTCAGTTCAATTCAATTAAACTCAATGCAAGTCAATCCAAATCAATTCATATCAACTCAGTTCAACTCGATTCAAATTAGTTCAATTCACTTTACTTCAACTCAATACAATTCAATTCATTCAATGCAATTAAATTCAATTCAATTCACTTCAATTCAATTCAGTTCAGCCCAACTCAATTCAGATCAATTCAGTTCAATTCAATTCATTTCAATTTAACTCAATTCAATTAAACTCAATCCAATTCAATGCAATTCAATTATATTCAACCTTAATGAATTCAATTCAATTCAATGAAATTCCATTTAATACAATTAAATTCAATTCAGTTTAATTCAATTAAATTCAACTGAATTCAAATCAGTTCAATTTAATTCACTTCAATTCAATTCATTTCGATCCATTCGATTCATTTTAATTCAATTGAACTCAATTCAATTTATTTCAATTCAATTCAATTCAATGCGATTCAATTTCAATTCAATGTAATTCAATTCAGTTCAAGGCAATTCATTTCAGTCTAATTCAATATTAACTGATGTGATTTTGTGTTTTCATTAGTTTAAATTGTGTACGAATGTAATTGATGCTGTTCTATTTTTTTGAATAACGAATTTACGAATGAATTTACGAAGCAACGGGAAAAGTCAAAAAAATTTTATTTGGTGTAGATTTTGTATTGATTTTTCGAAAATCGTGTATAATCTTTTTCAAACGAAAAAGCCAAAAACAAACCGAAAATATAATCGGAAACTAACCGGCTTCATAGGGTTTTCCATTTTGTGAAAATTAAAACCGGTTTTCCAAATTGTGATTTTTCGAATAAACGGAAAACTGGTTACTCGAAAGTTTCGGGGTTTTGAACACTCTAGTTATGACTCATTTTTAGTTAGGGTGTAATATATGTATGTGAGAAGTTCTCCTCAATCACTGCAAGGGATGTAATTTTTATTGTAATATATTTATTTTTGAGTAATACCCATTCCAATGCGGTGCTGTAGGTTCCATAAATCTCGTCCATTAGAAATTGTTAGTTTAATTTCAAATCGTCTTGGTGTGTAGGCGTCATTGCCCGTTCAAGGTTTAACGAGATTAATAAATTTTAATTTAATTTTTTAATTAACATTTTCCGATGGCGTGTGTGCAAAGCTTTGATCCTTTAATTTCTAGTAAATATCACAAAATTTCTATAAATACTTCTACATACAAATCCCCCAGGGTTATACAATAACCCCTGTAGTTTTGTAAACATTCCGTTTCTATGAAGAACCTCTCCACAGCATTGAAAAAACCCCTTAGAATAATAGTATCCCTACAACTGGCGCTAATATCATGCATATGCCCAACGTCTACCTCAGACAAAGAACAAAAGGCTATTAAAACTACCAAAAAAGGATCAAAAAGGACCACAGACACCAAACAAAAGAATACAAATTCGCACTTTCTCGTGTTGTAGTGCCTACAGGATAGCCTTTAATTTTAAAGGATATTAGTTGCAGACAAGAACAACACGCCGACTACACCACTCACTATCCTCATAACTGATTGATAGGCATTAAATTACCAAACACCTCGCTAACTACTGCTCGTACACCTATATATGCATGTATGTTCTGAGGTCCTTTGTATAATTTCTTGTTCAAAAAAGGATCCTTTTCTTTGTCACAGCAAAAAACTTAACAAGAAAAAAATATCAACAAAAAATTGCAAATACCGCCTAACACGACCAGGCACGTATGACATCAAACACGGCTGGGTTTTAGGTGCAACCATAAAATAAAGGTTGGTATTTGAAAGGGTGTTCATTTTGAAGGTGATTGATTTGTTGAAGACATAAGTAAGAGGCGACTAAATAAACAAACGGATCAGTGCAATAATGAATTTTATAAATTTAAAACTCAAATTGTTACAATACAAATACAACTACAAAGATATGTCATATTGTTACAAGTGACTGACTGATTTTTAAATTTCAATTGATGTGTTTTAAATTTCAATTGATGTCTTTTAAATTTCAATTGATGTGTTGCAAATTTCAATTGATGTATTTTAAATTTCAATTGAAGTTTTTCAAATTTTAATTGATGTATTTCAAATTTCACATAGAATTTTCCAATTTCAATTGATGTATTTCAAAATTTCAAATAGAATTTATAAATTTCAATTGATTTTTTTCAAATATCAATTGGAAATAGTGTAGTTTTTTTATCATGTTATTATTGGTTTAAAACAAATTTTATATTTTATATATCTTTATTTAAATTCCTATCAATTTTTCTCAACTACCCTTTCCTTTTGTTTTAGGCTAAAAAAATGTCACAAAAACTTTCATTTGATATCATAAAAAAATACAAAACGTCTAAAATCACATAGCAGACATTTTTGTTTAAATATCATATGACTTTTAATGCGTCTGATAAAACTGAAAGGGGTACAGGACACACAATAGTTTTGAATACGGCAACACCAGCAAACAAAAAACGGACGGGGGAAAAGAACAACCTCTATGATGTTGTAATGAAAGAGTGAACTCAAAACATCCTATTAATTTTTTAGTCCACAAAAGCCATACAAAATCCAAAACTAAACAACAAAACAGGAAAAAACTGAGCAGGAGGACTGAAAACAAATCCTGAATTTCAAAAGCAAAACAAAAACTAAAAAACAACAATGTAAAGACAGTAACTCTGAATTTGAAAAACCTGTAACTATAGTGTAGACTAGGAGCTAGAGAAGATCGAGTAATACACGGTGTGATTGTAGAGGAGAATACAATATCATTGTGCATTTCGATGTGTTGTCCAATTTTACGGAAATCCCTCAAAAGTAATTATAGATTTTGGGTGTTTTTCCCCTATCCCAAAACCCACGACAGGTACGCCAAGTTGGCTATTCAATGCAGTGTAGTTCTTGTTGTCTCGGCATAGTCGAATGCTATGGTGTTGTGCGCCTTATTATCGAGTTAACTTTATATACTCTTCATATTGTTTTGGGGTTTCCAGGTAATGTTTCTGTCGCAGCATCATGAGTTTTCCTCATTTTAAATGGTTTTGTGTTTTTTTTTTGTGGTATTTTACTTAGGGTCAACAGTCTTTGGTAGGAGGTTTTCCACAACAAACAACAAAATTTCTACAAAACTTTACAGTTTTATTTATTTTCCACACATTTCATTCACTGAAATAATATTAATCTTACAGATGATGGGACTTAACCTACACACGAAGAAACGTTTGTTAATTAAGGGTTTTTTTTGGAAAATTGTACCACAATAAAATCTAAATTTCGGTATGATGATTAACTGGGCTGTTCAAAGCTTCTTCGAACTTTTGTCAATTACTAGTTATCTTCGCATAGGCGCCTAAAAAATATCAATTTAATTTTGAAAAACCCAATTATAATTTGAAAACGATATTGAAAATTTAAAAATCATCGATTGGAATTTAATATTCATCAATTGGAACTAAAAATGTTTATTTAAAATTTTAAATACAGTAATTGAAATTTCAAAACATCAATTGAAATTTAAAAGACATCAACACAAATTAAAGCACATCAATTGAGATTTTGAAAAACATCAATTGATATTTAACAGACTTCAATTGAAATTTGACAGACATCAATTGAAATTTAAAATCGCCACTGTAAATTTAAAAGTTATTAACCAGTTTTTTTAAATTTGATTTTTAAATTTGAATTGGTGTCTTTTAAATATCAATTAAAGGCTTTTAAATTTCAATTGATATATTTCTAACTTTAATTGGTGTGTTTTTAATTTCAATTAATGTATTTTTAATATCAATTGATGTTATTAAATCTCAATTGATTTCTTTTGAATTTCAATTGAAATCTTTTAAATATCAATTGAAGTCTTTTAAATTTCAATTGATATGTTTCTAACTTTAATTGATGGTTTTTAATTTCAATTAATACATTTTTAATTTCAATTGATGTTTTTAAAATTTCAATTGATGTATTTTGAATTTCAATTGAAATCTTTTAAATATCAATTGATGTATTTTAAACTTAAATTTATGGTTTTAAATTACAATTAATGTATTTTTAATATCAATTAATGTTTTTAAATTTCAATTGATGTATTTTTAATTCAATTGAAATCTTTTAAATATCAATTGATGTATTTTAAACTTAAATTTATGGTTTTAAATTACAATTAATGTATTTTTAATATCAATTAATGTTTTTAAATTTCAATTGATGTGTTGTTAACTTCAATTGATGTGTCTTAAATTTTAATTGATGTCTTCTAAAATTCAAGTGATGTATTTAAAATTGCAATTGCTTTGTTTTAAATTTCAATTGATGTATTTTAAAATTCAATTGATGTATTTTAAATTTCTATTAATATCTTTTAAATTTTAATTGAAATATTTTAGATATCAATTGACGTATTTTAAATATCAATTGATGTTTTTAATATTCAATTGATGAATTTCACATTTCAATTGAAATCGTTTAAATATCACTTCGCTTCTGACATCCGAATTAATTCCAAATTCGGTTGTTTCATCCAAAGTTATTGAAAATTTAGTTGAGATCACGAATATAATTGACGATTCAGTTGTCACAATCGAATTAAGAATGAAACGGGGTTCGTCTAAACGAATTTCAGTTGTGGTGATTAAAGTCAGCCTCAATTCGGTTGTGGCAATCGCAATTCGGTGCCAACAGCCGGAGTTACGGCTACTACAACCTCTTTTCAAACCATTTCTCTCGAAGACTTCCAATACAGTTTTGTCGTCTTGCTATATGACCCAGGTTTCTGGGCTATAGAGTAGGAGAGGTTGTATGACAGACTAATATACTGTGGTGTGCGATGAAATAGAGTCAACACTAATCAACATTTTCAAAACAAAAACAAATGTAGAAAAATTAAATTTTGTTTATAACTTTTATTTTTAATTGTTCAATTAAGAACTAGATATAACATTTTAGAACATTAATGTCGTAATTTAAAATTAAATCATTAAATCAAAATATCGCTGTGAATTAAAATAGAGTCATCGCGATTCATCATCTGAACTATTAGAAATAGCTGTGTCAAATAAAATGTATGTTTCATTAATCCTTTATATTATCTCAGTACTTTATGAAATAACTATTATTTTTTACCACAGCTAAGCAACGTCTTGACATTGAATCATCTAGTCTCCACAAGTCATGTTTTCCACGCCGATTGTACCAGTGTCATAAGCTCATCTTTATTAAATTGGTTTATACCTTTGATAGACACTTTAACGTCCCGCCACAAATTCTGAATAGGATTTAAGCCCGGCGACTGCATAGACTATCTTAGAACTATGACTCTATTATTTTCAAACGAAGCTTTTGCTCGCTTCGATGTGTGTTTGGGGTCGATATTATGTTGAAACACCCATCGAAGTGGCATTTCCCATTTAGCACAAGGCATCATAATGTTTTTTTTAATACAGTGGTATAATATGCAGCGTCCATTGTCTGTTCAATTTGGAATAAAGGTTCGGTCCCAATGTAAGAGTAACAACCCCGTACCATTATGTTTCCGCTACCACGTTTAACTCTTTGGATTGTGTTCTGGGGCCTGAATTCGGTGTTGGAAGGTTTTCGTACAGGATGATTACTCTTATCATAATTACCCAATCTCACTTAAGTTTCAGCTGTCCTCAAAATATTTCGCCATTTGCGTACGGACTATTTCACATGCTCCTTGACAAAATGCAACATTTTTGAACGTTCCGTTTGGATAGAAATGGAACTTTTCGGACACTTTTTGCCTTTAAATTGTTTTTAGTTAGCATTTTTCTTAAATGTAGAGGTGTCAACAGCCCGATCGTATTACCTTTTAAGGGCGGAAGAGGTAACAAAAGTCAAACTCTACGTGGCGTAATATTTTTGGTTCCAAATGTTCTGTAATTTTCAGGGTTTTACCGTCTGTTTCCTGGATTGGGGTTATATTTTATTCCGGTCTCCAACATTTTCTTTGAGCATCCAATTCTGTCAGTAATTTGTATGTAGCTACTGAATTCTTTTATCGTCTCTTTTATTCTTTCTTGGCGCTCATGATTGCAATATTTACATCGGCCCATTTTGGAACGTCAATAATGACAATTTATTAATGCTACTAATAAACATTAATCATATTTAGAAGCTAAACTTTGTTTTCAAATTCAAATCCAAACTACCATTAACCATTTCAAACAAAATAATATTTTTTTGTAATTGACTCTATTTTATAGCACACTTCATTACTACATAGCCTTTAAAATACTGACACTGACCTGGAGAACAGTAGTGTACAAAATTTATTAAAAATGACGGCATTATATTCAGCAGACGACCGGTCAATCAGGTTCAGAATTTCTTGACATGAAACATCTTGGACCACTGATTTGCAGAGAATAAAAGTTTTGACGAGTGTGTGACTCTATTTCATCGCACACCACTGTATGTCGATATTTATTTCTCAGGAGTGGGATTTATCTGCAAAGTCCCCGAAATAGCATTTTAGTAGCAAGCAAGTAGCAATTATCCTCTTGATATCAACTAATCTCACTGGTCGCGAGAAGGTTGCCACGTCCTTCCGTGGGATGTAGTCGGAAAATATTAATTAATTTTGTGTATTAATTTTGTATATTTTCCGGAGTATTTTTCCCTCGAAGACTCGCAATGAAGTTCTGTTGTATTGCTGTATGGATTCTGGGTCATAAGTCAAGACAGGTTGTATAAGTATAAAAGACTGATTGATATGGGACAGGGACAGGGCCTAGCCCGAAATAATATATACTAGCAGCACAATTCTCCGCTTAATTTCAAGGCTTGGTAATTATTAATTATTGTCGATTGCGGTAATTATTGTCGATTACGGCAGACCGTTGGCCGGTGATAGTTCGATTAGCGTCAGCGACGATTAAGAGGCACCGGTATTAGCATGCTCTTCTGGCGGCTTCTACAGAGACGCCACTAACACATATTTTTTGGTTGGTGCCGCATATTTCATTGTAGTGGTACCTGACATATCTGGATTCGGGAGGTAATCCAGGGAGGTGCTTAGAAGGACAAATACTAAAAACTCCATTGGGGTGTATCACCGATGTAACTCAATCTGAAAAGTAGAGATTTCAATTGCGCTCAAATTTTTAAAGATTTTCAATTACAAAAAAAGGAAGTTCAAATTAAAAAAACCAACACTGACAATTTAATGCCGATGTCGAAAGATTTTGATTTGAGAAACTTTTTCAAATTTGAATTCGAATATTTTTTTTATATTTAAATTTTCGACCACGATTTGTTCCCCCCATTTCAATGGAATGTTATAATCTCATTTGTTGTTTGAATTATATACTTGCGATATTAAATAAAGTGAAATATATTTTATTATTCGTGGACAAAAATGGCGCCTGGATGCGAGATTACACAACGAATGCAATGAAATAAAACCTTTGTTTACACAACTCAGGCTAAGCTGCGACAAAGCCTACGCCCGTTCGCTCGCTGGCTGGTCTTATCACAGGAAATTCTTCTTAATGTAACGCACACAATATATTTCCATACAGAGAAATTCATACAAATGAACCACAAAACATTTTCTGTTTTTAGTACAAATAATATCATTTTACATGGTACCAGAATGAAAACAATAATAATAAAAACAAGAAAAAAGGCAAAGGAAAAGTCAAAGAAAAACTCAAAAAGAAACCTATAGAAAACTGAAATATGAAAAATCACGATAAGTGTGTATGTTGCAGGAGAAATATACCGGGAAGAAAGGGCACAAAATCTTAGAAATTGATATATAGTAACAACACAAAACTGTATACTTTGGCGTGGAATCGGGAAGAATTCAAAGAGAAAAACTCATCATAAAAATGTTAAACGCACATAAAAACCTAAAATTGTGTGTGTGTGTGTGTGTATGTGTAGTTCTTTGAGGACCAAAGCAAACATCAAATAAATGACTAAGAAAACATAAAATGAAAATCTCGGATTCTTTATGGACGTAGTCGTAGTTGTTGTCGTTTTCATCGTCATCATCATTATCTACAACATCATCATCGTCCACATCATCATCATCAACATCAACATCATCATCATCATTGCCATCATCAACATCTTCGTCATCATCATAATTTTCCACTCTCCAACACACACGCAGCTCTCACATGGACATACATTTACATTTGCACCAAAAGTGGTAAACGAGGAAAAACATGAAAACCTACTCAAGTATGGGAAAACAGTGCCAAGCCACAACATAAGACGGTGTACAAGAAAACTCAACTTCAACAACTTTACGACATTAGAGAGAAATTTTCCTTCCTTAAATAATAGGAAAATGGGTACAGATCTTAGGACGGATCTTATGGTCGTTCTAAGAACCGATCAACGATGAAAAGTAAAATGCTCGCACGCTAAAAAACGGCCCTGGCAACATATTGCAGGAACCATGTATATGTTTGCAAGCATTGTTTTCATGAATTGAAAATCTGTTGGTTTCTTTCTTTTCTGTTTCTTTGTTGTCTGTCACGTTTTTGTTTTCAGCAGTTTTGACAAACAAAGCCATATTTGGGGAGCAAAAACATATATTATAACATATAAGTCATTGTGCGCCCAACATTTGAATAGCAAACACAATATGTTTGGACACAAGTGTACCATATTTGCGACAAGCTACAAGCACGGCAACATATTGCAGGTACCATGTATATTTTTGCAAGCATTGTTTTCATGAATTGAAGATCTGCTGCTTTTTTGTAACCTTGTTGTCTGTCACGTTTTTTGTTTTCAGCAGTTTTCGGCAAACAAAGCCACATTTGGGTAACAAAAATATGTATTATAACATATTAGTCATTGTGCCTCCAACATTCGATAATAAATAACAAACACAATGTATTTAGTCACAAGTGTACTATATTTGGGACAAACTACAAACACGATATGTTTGCATCCAAACAACAAAAAAACACAGATTTTTCCGAGTGTAGATGTAGCATCCCAAAGCAATTAGGAAAATGAGCCTCGCCATTTAAAGTGACCGAAATAAATCAAAGCATAGACTTGTCAGTCACTACACGCCGAAAACTTTGTCCTTTTTTGATGTTTGGATGCAAACATAACGTGTTTGTAGCTTGACGCAAATATAGTATACTTGTGTCCAAACACATTGTGTTTGCTATTCAATATAACATGTTTGGAGCACAATCAAACGTCGTTCTCGTATTTCGACTAAGACAGTTTTGTAAAAGATTAAAGACAAAGTTGGCGTGTCGTAGTTGTCGTAGTCGAAATGCGAGAACGACATTCGTAATAAGGCTGAATATATGTATTTGTGACTCAAACGTGGGTTTGTTTGTTGGAAACTGCTGAAAACATTGCTGTCTGTCACCATAAAGAAACAAAAAGCACCAGATCTTCAACTCACGAAAGCAATGCTTGCAAACATGTGCATGGTTCCTGCAATATGTTCCTGGGGCCAATATTTTTCAGCGTGTATAACAACACATTCCCAATTAACATAACCACGCTTGTCTTTTAGTGGTGGTAAGGGCGTGACGCAACTATAAAATGAATTTAGGATCTACATTCTACAAACTTTGCTAAATGTGAACAGTCAAGTCATTTCCTCGACTTACATAGCCACGCCCATAATTAAGTTACTCATGCTTGGTTTCCTGTTACATCCCATGAAGGGATTAGGGAGAGATTCTCACAATCCAGGGAGTTGTACGCGTTCTATTTTTACACTCACTGATTGAGACCTACAGTTTTACACCGGTTTCGAACGGTATTTTGAGAAGCTTTTAACTGACTAAGAACTCGACACTGTTGCCATCAGCACTAGGCGAGGTGATCGCCGTCGAATGAAATGTAAGTTGGTCTGAGGAGGGATCGGACCCCCGTTCTCATGTACAAGAGCCGCGCACACTAACCATTGCACAACCGACAGCCACTTGCGATTTGACACCACGCGATTTGACACCACGGTGGCCATATACCCGAACTCAATTTCAAATATTAATGTCCTGTATTGATCTTTCGAATGAAAATATTTGAAGCCCCTGTTGGGAGAAGGTGTTTAATCACTTTCTTTCAAAAACAATATTTTCCTTCTTTTAATGTTTCTATGGTATCCGATTTAAAAAAATTAAGGAGATAATTACATGAGGTGTCAGGGGACACCCGGTTGAAACGAAGTTCCTTTCGCTATATATTATGTACTATTTAGTTCCAATACGCCTAAGGATCCCGTTG
The DNA here is from genome assembly GCA_963931995.1 of Phaonia tiefii. NCBI lineage: Eukaryota > Metazoa > Arthropoda > Insecta > Diptera > Muscidae > Phaonia > Phaonia tiefii. The sequence continues at coordinate 276,209,702 of OZ008369.1, forward strand.
AAAAGTACGATATATTAAATGGATCTTTAAGAAAAGATACTTTTTGTAAAATGATACACTTTTTTTAAGAAAAATTTTTTTATTATAGAATGTATTTTAAAAAAAATATATATTTTTAGGCCCTCTTTTGAAAAAATATATGTATTTTATTTTCCCGAAAAGGTAGTTTTTTAAAGAGAGGTACTTCTTTTATTAAAAGCTAACGTTTTTTTAAGACAAGTACAATTTTTAAAAAGAAATACGTTCTGTATGAATTGTTTTTTTTACAAAGAAGTACTTTTTTTAAGAACAGGAACTTTTTAGAAATTTTTACGAAAATGTTATTTTTTTAAGAAAATAATAAGTACATTTTCTTAAAAAACTAAGGCTTTTTTTAAGAAAATGCACTTATTTAAGGAAATTTTCTTTTTTAAACTTCTTTCACTTTGGCTTTTCTAAATTTACTTTTTATTGGGTTCAAAACTATAATATATACTAAATATTGGTTACAGGCTCCACCTAGAAAACTTCCTCTTAAACAAGAAATTTCCCAACATATGTTAGTGTAGACACAAACCAAAGCAAAAGTACAAAATATATTTGATAATACTGGGTTGTAGCACAATAGTGGTAAAAAAAAGTTTTTTAATTTGCGTAGATTTTGGGAATATTATTGATGAATTTTAAATTCAAAGTGGAATTTTTGAAAAGCAGTTGATGTATTTTAAATTTCAAATGGAATTTTTAAATCTCAATTGATACGTTTTCGACTGATGTCTTTTACATTCGAATTGTTGTCGTTCAAATTTCACTTTCGCTTCGACTGAAGTCTTTTACATTTCAATTTTTGTCGTTCAAATTTCTTTTTATTTAATTTTTTAACTGTCGTTCTTTCACTGTCTTTCATATTTCAATTGATATGCTTTTAAATTTCAAATGGAATTTTTAAATATCACATTGATTTTTTTTAATTTCATTTGGAAATGGTGTAGATCTCCGTAAAGGGCATCTTAGACCAGCGGAGTCTTGGGTCGACTGATCTCCCAGTGTAGTGTGCAATCGAGCAGTCGGCCGACTAGTAGGGCGAAAATAAAAAAAAAAGGTTGATTTTCAGAGAGTCGGCCGGAATGTCGGTTAGCCTAAATACCCGACACAAAAGTCAGCCTGACTAATAGTCGGCCGACCAACCCCCAGGTCTAAGGTGCCCTTTACGAAGATCTACACCATTTCCAAATGTAATTAAAAAGAAACCAATTTGATATTTAAAAATTCCATTTGAAACTTAAAACATTTGTAGGATTATGTTGTTAAACGATTTGTGATTGAAAATTCATTAAACGGTTTCAGATTGAAGTCAATGAATTGTATGACTGTATCCGTTAAAGTGAAAAATTTTTAAATTTCAAATTGTTATTTCTTTTAAAATTGGAAATGGAGATGATTCAGATCAATTTAAATAAATACAAAACCAATTTTAAAATTTGACTGCCACGTTTGCTGGCTTGTTTTGCTAAATCAGTTTTAATTAAAAATACATTAAATGACTTCAGACCAAATAAACTCAATAAATTTTATGGCTGCTTGGGTTAAACTGAAAAATTGTGTTTTAAGTTTTGGCTTAAAATTTTTTATGGAATTTTTTATTTTCTGTTCTAACTTTTCTTTATATTTTGATTGGATTTAGTTCTCTCTTATCCCGATTTGGTGGCTATCAAATTCATCGCATTTCCCTGACTCGCCTTGCCTTGCCTTGGCTCTGTTAAAGCCATTAATGATTTATGACTCAATTTTACTGCAGTCATTCACTTGGTAATGTAGGCGTTAAATCATCGTGTACTTGGATTTCTGGCCAAAACCAAAAACCTCCAGACCAGCATCCACCGCCCTACTGAGTCTCAACACGATTCTTGCTGCATTTGATTTTATGGAATTCAATTTTTCTCTCGATTTTCTTTTTTTTTTACTCCTTTTTTCAGTGACCCACTTTCAGTTGGACTTGGCGGGTTTGCTTAGCCATATGTATGTGTATATATAGAAAACCATAAAAATTTCGTTAACATTTTTATTTAGATCTCCCAAAAATGTTGTGCCAGAAAAGTAAATATTTATTATCCTTTCAGTTTTTTTTTCGTTTTTTGGAGGGTAGAAACAATAACATTTTGCAGCGGCCAACAAATACTCATTTCCGGAAGGCACCCCAAATCCAACCCCGCTTGTAATAAAATTGTTAAATTGTTGCAAACGAAAGCCACGAATTTGTATTTAGAAAAATTTCAGTTTTAAGTTATGGTGTGGGGGTTTGGGGTATTTTCACTATGTCAGGATTTGTATTTTTTCCATTTCATTACTTCGAAATGATTGTTATTCTCAGTACTCACAACAAAATGTGCATTTCTACACAATACATAAAACCATATACTAAGCTATATATACATATACATATATACAATGCGCATTTCCGGTACTGATAAAATATTTAAAATAAAAAAAGAAATCACGACATGTTTTTATTATTGCTTTTTCTCTAACCACCACCACCAACACCCTCCGTTATAGTGAGATTCTGTTTGAAACAAAAAAATTAAAATAAAAAACGAAGTAATATCGGAATCCCCATTAAAACGGAAAATCGTTATTTTGGTGCAACATTAAAAAGTACTTTCAGTTCTCAATTTCGCTAAGGAGAAATGAAGTCAAATGAAATTTTCTTTGCATCTAAAATCGTAGCAACATTTGTTGCAATTCGTCTGTGTTCCATATTTCAAGATTTTATTACATTTTGTTGCAAAAAAAAAATAATAAATTCTTTCCATCTCCTCTCGTCTTTATAAAGGGAAGTGATGTCATTTGCATTCAAGTGGCAAAGTGATACGTTGTAAATGAAATGCTTTGTTTCAGATTCTAGGACAAAATTTTGAAAAATTAACAAATTGTAATATTCCCAGTTTTGAATAAATAGAACTCAATCAAAGTTATTCAATACTTGGGATGTTTAGATTAACAAGGTAGAAAAAAAAAAAAAACAAAAAAAATAGTTGTTAAAATATTGTTTCATTACATCGTTTAGTGAATATTGGATTTTTTTTCTCTATCTACTCAATTCTAATAATTTCTATAATTTTCTTTATCTTTACAGGTATGTTGCTTTACAAATTTTCAAAATTAACAATAAAACTAATATGGTAAGTCAGACAAAATAACATTTTAAACGAATCTTGAAACATTCGCTTCGAAGGATCAAATATAAATTGGGAAATTATAGATTTTACTTTCACCTACCACATCCAACAGTCCTTCACCGAGCCGGTTGGAAGGACCAATAAATAAAAGACATTTTTCTGGAAAAATTATCTATCGCAGTGTAAACAGTCTTACTAACATACTTAGGTGGCCTCAAACAACCCAGAGGGGTCAACGGCCATACGAAATGAGGATACCATATTTCTCTAACCGGTTCTCTCTTCAGCTTTTCTCCACCAGTTGGTAACAGCAAGTTCTCGAAAGCGATATTCCACTTGGTCTTGCCAGCGAAGTCTTGGTCGTCCTACTTTTCGATGTCCTACCATATACAACAGTTTTTAACCGAACCGGTTCGAAGGACCAATAAATAAAGTATATATTTCTGGAAAAATTATCTATCGCAGTGTAAATAGTCCTACTTACTACTTAGCTGGCCTCAAACAACCCAGAGGGGTGAAATGCCTTACAAATTGAGGATAACATGATTCTCTAACCGGTTCGGTCTTCAACTTTTCTCCTCCACCAATCTCTCGCAGGCAATATTTCACCTGGACTTTCCAGCCAAGTCTTGGTCGCCCTGTTTTTCGATGTCCTACCATATCCAACAGTTTTTAACCGAACCGGTTCGAAGGACCAATAAATAAAGTATATATATCTGGAAAAAGTATCTATCGCAGAGTAAACAGACTCACTTACTTACTTAGGTGGCCTCATACAACCCAGCGGGATGAAAGGATAACAAATTGAGGATAACATATTTCACCAATCGACTCGATCTGCAACTTTTCTCCTCCACCAAACTCTCGCAGTCAATATTCCATCTGGTCCTGCCAGCGCAGTCTTGGTCATCCTGTTTTTCTATGTCCTACCATATCCAACAGTTTTTAACCGAACCGGTTCGAAGGACCAATAAATAAAGTATATATATCTGGAAAAAGTATCTATCGTAGAGTAACTCACATACTTACTTAGGTGACGTCAAACAACCCAGAGGGGTGAAAGGACTTATAAATTGAGGATAACATATTTCTCCAACCGACTCGATCATTAGCTTTTCTCCACTAGTTGGTAACAAAATGCTCTCGAAGGAAATATTCTACAGGGTGGGCTAAATAAGACCTACCAATGTAAAATACGTATAACTCTTGTAATAATTTTGTTTTTTCTATTAATTTTTTTTATATATTAAATACATTACATGGAAATTTAAGGGGACTACGTATGAAATATGACATCCGACAAATGGCCACCATTTAGCTCGATACAAACATTGACTCTTTTAAGCACGTTTTCCATAACACCACGTAATGTTTCTGGTTGCAGGCTCAGTATTTCGTATCGAATATTCTGCTTTAGTTGTCTAATTGTCTCTGGGTTGTTGACATACACTGTCTTGTAAATATCCCTATAAAAAAAGTGGGGCGCAGTTAAATCTGGCGAACGAGGTGGTCAAGCGAAATCAGAGTTTTTTGAAATCAAATGTTCGTCAAAATTTTCTCGAAACAAATCCATAGTTCGCATTGCAGTGTGCGCAGTCGCTCCATCTTTTTGGAACCACAAATTAGGATGCTGCTCCACCATTGGCTGCAAAAAGTTGTCAATCATTGTTCTGTAAGAAGCCCCGGAAATCGTTTCTGGCGTTCCATCCTCATTCTCGAAAAAATTTGGACCGATAACTTTATCGGCCAGAATACCACACCAAACAGTGCATCTGGATGGATGTAACTGATGTTGGTGTGTTTATCTTGGATCGTCAGAGCCCCACAATCTAGTTTTGCTTATTGACATAACCGCTTAAATGGAAATGCGCTTCATCCGACTATTCAACTATTGACCTTTGACAAGAATAAGAAAATTCGATAATTTGAACACGTTGTTGTGTAGTGTATATATCCATTATAAATTTCCAAGAACTCAATTATAAAGTGCAAAGAAAAAAACACAATTATAATAGAAAACAAAAAAATTATTCGGTTCTAACATAGGTAGGTCTTATTTGCCCCACCCTGTACCTGGTCTTGCCAGCGAAGTCTTGGTCGTCCTATTTGTCGATGTCCTTCGAGTACGTCTTCGAACTCCTTTCGCACTGGTTCATTCTGAGCCATTATACTGAAATGGCCTAGCCAGGAAAAACGCGCTATTTTGGTACGCATAACTCTGTCGATGTCGGGATACAGATTATACAGCTCGTGATTCAGCCTTCGCCGATACTCGCCGTTTTCTATTAAAGGCCGTATAAAATTTATAATTTTTATATAATTTTTCGAAGGATTTTCTGTCGAGGACTCCCAGTAATCTTTCATCAGCATGCGATATGACCCAGGATTCTAAGCCATAAAACAAGGCAGGTTGTATGAAAGTCTAATATAGTTGGATCTTCGTTTTTGGAGAGAGGAGCTTATATCTGAAGTGCAGGCCCGAAATAACACCTGGCACAATTCTCCGTCTGATTTCCAGACTGACGTTATTACTTCTGTACACGGCAGAGCCGAGGAAAATAAATTCGTTCACTACCTCGAAATTATAACGACAATCAACGTTTACCCTTTCATCTAATAGGTTAGATGTTTTTTCCTTTCGAAACCATTAATTTTTAGTTGTCCTCGTCCACCGTCAAATCCATTTTTGCTGATTCCTACTCAAGTCTCGAAAATACTGCAGTAACTCCTCGCAGATTTCGCCCAATGATCTCTAAAGCATCAGCATATGCGAGCAGCATGTGAGTTTTCCTGCTGATAGTTTTATCCGTGTTGACTGCAGCTTTTGTCACGATGATCTCAAGCCGCATCTCAAGTAGTGTTTTTCATTATTGTATGTTTGAAGCACAATGATTAAAATGTTATAATCAGCTATGGGCACCACTACAGTGAAATGCTTGTGGGCTTGCTTTATGTGTGGCACTGACAAAGCATCAAGCTCTCTTGCTTGATTTATTAGCTCTCATTTTCATATACGTATACGCACTTGTGAGAGCGCGGCTTCCAAGCAGCTTCTGTGCCCATAGCTGGTTATAATATTTGTGTTTGTAATGCAACTTTAGCTCTCTTTGTGACACAAACAAATAAATAAACAGTTTCCCATTCCATCCCATGAAGAGACTGTGTAGAGATACTCGCAATCAATGACCTGTTTGCTTTCAAGTTTCATACTCTCTAATTGGGATCTAGAATTTGTAACTGGCTCCAAATGGAAATTTGAGAAGTTTGTTCATGAACGTCGTCGAAAGAAATGTATGGTGGTCAGAGCAGGGATTGATACGACGTTCTCATATACAAGAGCTATGAACGCTAACCATCGCATCACCAACAACCACTTAATAGGTTCTAATATATGCTTCTGTGACGCAGCCGTGGCTTTGTTTGTTGAAAACTGCTGAAAATATAAACGTGACAGACAACAAAGAAACATAAGAGCAGCCGATCTTCAATTCATGAAAACAATGCTTGCAAACAGATACATGGTTCCTGCAATCTGTTGAAGGGGCCGTTTTTTCCTGCCTGTGGGATTTCTTCCAAAGAACATTCTGTAGACGCAGGGATGCCATAAGGCTCCGTCGTCTTTCCTCCTCTTTTTCTGATCTTCATAAATAAACTTTTGGTCAAAACTGATTATACTGTATACACGCAGGAAAATCTGTATTTCTGTCTTCTTTGGATGGAAATATAACATGTGTTTGGAGCCTGTCGCAAGTATTGTATATTTGTGTCCAAACACGTTTGGCCTGAGTCATAAAAAGTTTTGAGGGGTGCTCATAATTTTTATGAACAAAGCCGATAGTGTTTGCTATTCAATATTACATGCTTGAGACACTATGATAAATATGTTATAATATACATATGTGTTCACGCTAAAAAATATCGGCCCAGCAACATATTGCAGGTACCATGTAAATTTTTGCAAGCATTGCTTTCGTGAATTGAAGATTTGCTGCTTTTTGTTCTTTATGGTGACATACAGCAGTGTTGTCAGCAGTTTTTAACAAACAAAACCACATTTAGGTCACAAATAGATTATTATAACCAATTAATCATTGTATCCCAAACAGGTTATATTGTATAGCAAACACTACGTGTTTGGACACAAGTATGCCATATGTGTGACAAGCTGCAAACACGATATATTTGCATCGAAACAACAAAAAAAGGAAACAAATTTCAGCGTGTTTGGGGTCCAAATATAGCTTTGTTTGTGGTACCAAATACAGTTATGTTTGGTGCACTGTTTACTTCATTTTGTTCTCGCTATGCTCTGTCAAGAGCAGAACAATAAATGGGGGACGGAAAGAGATTGTTCTCAGCCTAAGTTAATGATATTGCAAGGGTATAACTGTAGTTCTGCATCACTCTTTCAGTCAGTGATTCATAAATATTCCTGTATGCGTGTGTAAATGTAGTTAGAGTTTTTTGTGTTGACTGATCTATTGTGTTTTAGTTTCATCCATTCAGTCGTTAATGGTTCCTTTGCGAGGAAACACACGAATGCTGCGATGTAAGAAAATGGAAGTTAGGGATGAAACAAGCCTATATTTCCATGTAAAAGTATACATCTTTGCTAGTAAACATGCTAATGTTTGCATTTACATATAAGTGGGTTTGGGACTTGCAAATATTTGAATATTTGGAGTGTGTTCCAAACACATATACATGGTTCCTGCAGAATGTGGTTGAGAGACTATTAATATGAGAAATACATATATATTTTTTCAGCGTATGGAATCATATAATGTTTACAGTACAAAATCGATTATTAGCTGCAGCAGTTCTCTGTCTTTTTTATGTTATCGATTTCATAATGACGAGAGACGTAAGAGATATAAGATGTATTTTAGTTGAAGGTAAATTTGGAAAAATTTTGTTTGTACAGTACATATTTAATATATGTATTGAAGTAAAGATTAACCACTGTGAAGATGTTGACAACTAACAGAACGTTCAACTCAATGTATATACACTCAAAAAATATGGTTGTAAACACAGCAGAAAAGTCTGCTGAGCAGGGGAAAGCCAACTATTTCAGCAAACATAGTTTTGTTGTTTCAGTAAACTGTATGCCAGGTGTTATATCAACCCTGCAAAAAGTTTGCTGTTATGGCAGTACATTTGCTAATAATATCCAACTTTATTCTTCGAGTGTAAGCCCGGAAAACAATTTTAGTTTCCCCAGAAATTTTAAACTCAAATATTTTGATTCTTAAACATGTTTGCCACTCTTGTTCCTTATTCCTCTACGAATTATATTTTTATTATTATTATTTTACTTTTTATGTATTCTTTTATGTTTTATCGTAAGCTGCCAACAATTTGTCATCCACAAACTATGGGCGGGCGGACGGCGACACACTGAGACATCAGTACAGCCGTCTCTGGCATCCCTCTTCTTTGGTGTTTCAAGTCCAAAATGCCTGGTTGGCTGCCTCAACTATAAACTATGCGTAACTTGTTCTGTATAGTTATCAAGACAGCGCTAAGTATTCGTTCCGTCTTCTTCTCAATTTTATCTAATACATTTTTGTTTTGTTTTTGTTTTTGCTCCCATAGTTTTAAACAAAAATTTTTGTCACGTTTCGCGTTGAAGAAAAAGAAGAAGAAAAAAATGAAATATAGTGAAACACATAAATGTTGTGACGTCTTCTGCGGACGTGAAAAGGAAGGTATAAAACGACACTAAATTTACTTTATATAGGAATGACTGGGTGAATGAATGGGCAAACGCACGAAAGAAACAAATCTTTGATAGCTCTGCGCGTTTTTTTGGAAAACGTGTCACCGCCGTTAAGGAAAAATCATAGAGATACAACGATTTTCTTTTTTACGTGTTCTTGGTTTTTAGATTTTTTTTTTTTTTGTATTTTGGGAAAATCTTAGCCAGTCACAGAAAACTTTGTTAGACAAAACAAAAAAGAAAACAAACCTTAGGAAAATTTGCCAAACAGCAGGATAACTCGTAATATACTCCCAATAGTGGAAACAATATAAGTGGGGAAATTTTCGAAGAGAGAATTTTGAAGAAATTCCAATTGAATATCAAAAAAATTTAATCACATCTTAACAAAATGTGCTAAACAGACCACGCAAAGAAAAATTTTGGTACTTCTGAACAATATAGTAGCAACATAAGTTCATTTGCTGCAATTAAATTCCCCCAACCGAAGTTCATTTTTCGGGGTAATGTATGAGAAATTCAATCAAAGATCATTTTTCGTTGGAGGGAAATTTAATTGCAGCAAACGAACTTGTGTTGGATTAAACATATTATTCTTTTTCAATAACTAACCAAAATAGATTACAAGACCCGAAACCCCTGCACAACAAGAAACCAGAAACGTTTTCCAATACGTTTTCCAAAACGGTTCCAATAACTGTTCTTTTGTTTACCATAAACGAGTAACTCAAGTAATTCAACTCTCCATAAACTTTTTCAAGAAATTGTAGAATGAATTTCTCATACATTGCGATGTAAAAAAAAACCCAAAAGAAGTGGTTCCTGATTACATCCCATAAGACGTGGTTCCCCATTACATCCCTTCTCACAAACAAACAGTTGATGTGTTCTTCATAGTTTACACTCATTGATTGGGATCTACAAATTATACCGGTTTAGAGCGGTATTTTGAGCAGCTTTTTCAAGGCTAAATACTCGATAGAGTCGCCGTCACTAAGCGATGTGACCGGCATCGAAAGAAATGTAAGGTGGTCAGAGCAGGGATCGAACCCATGCTCTCAAGTTCAAGAGCCGTATTAGCGGCTCTTTGTCATTACAAAAACTCAGACCAAATTGGCTTTAGACCAGTCAATAAAAAGCTGTTCTCACAGGAAATAGAATTGTATGTTATACACTAACTAAGCTCAAAGCACTGCAACTCTGCACTCTTGTATTGGAATAATTGACTTTCAGTGTGGTTTAGTCTAGAGATCTCTCAATCGCTAATAATTCGCATATGGAAGTTTCTAGAAGAATTTATATCAAAAACGATGTACTAAAGTAGACAGTCAAAATTTCTCTTCACTTGAATGCCAACAAACAAAACGAGTGAAGCCTTAATCATTCCCTGCACTCTCTCTCACTATCTTTCTCTCAATCTCTCTATCTCTCTCTCTTACTCTCTTCGTTGAATATTTCAATACACGAGCAGGTTTGAGATAGTGTTATTTATATAACTATACAAATTGCAACCATGTTGAAGTAAAATAATATAAACTTTGCAAAAAGTCTGAAATAATGAAGATATGACGCGAGTGAAGATATATGGCCGTCGGTGGTGCAATGGTTAGTGTGCGCGGCTCTTGTACATGAGATAATGGGTTCGAACCCGGCTCTGACCACCTTCAAATTTTCTTTCGGCGGCGGTCACCTCGCATAGTGACGGCGACACTATCGAGTATCTAGCCATGAAAAAGCTTCTCAAATTAATGTTCGGAATCGGTGTAAAACTGTAGGTCCCAATCAGTGAGTGAAAACTGGCAAGCGCACAGCTCAGTGATTGTGAGAAGTTCTCCCCAGTCCCTTCATGGGATGTAATGGGAAACCATTTATTTTTTTTATGACGCGAGAGAGAAATACGTTTGAGTGAATTGTGACCACTTTTTGGTTCTTCGGGGTTGCCAAATTTCGCACATCTTCTGGTCGCCTACTTCTTGATCGTCTTTGTTTGTATATATTCACGCTGAAAAATCTGTCGTTTTTTGTTGTTTGGATGCAAATATAAAGTGTTTGTTGCTTGTCGCAAATATAGTATACTTGTGTCCAAAGACATTGTGTTTGCTATTCAATATTACATGTCTGAGACTCAATGATTAATAGGTTATAATATATGTTTTTCAGACCGAAATGTGGGTTTCTTTGTGAAAACCGCTAAAATCAAATACGAGACAGACAACAAAGAAACGCAAAAGCAGCAGATCTTCAATTAATGCAAACAATGCTTGCAAATATGTACATGTTTCCTGCAATATGTTGCTGGGGCCATTATTTTTCAGCGTGTGTAAATCATTTTGTGCCAAGCATATTATATTGAATAGCAAAACTAATGTGTTTGGGTACAAGTATAATATATTTGCAACAAGTTACAAACACGATATATTTGCACCCAACCAACAAAAAATGAAAAAACTTGCAGCGTGTAATTTTTCAGATATATAATTTTATTGGAGGGGCATTGACATTTATGAATGAAACATAACATCGTTCAAATGTCGTCAATTTCGTATCTTACAGTTTCAATGGACTCGGGATTGTTTGCTTAACACTCGGCTTTCACGGCGTCCTAGAACCACGACTTGCTTTACGCTACCTCATTCGATCTAGCCATCTTTTCACAACATTTTCGAATGTTTGCGCCTCTATCGTGCGAATGACAAGGTCGATTTAGTATCTTAAGGCTTGAATGGACTCGGGATTGTTTCCGTAACACTTATCTGTCACGGAACATCTGAGATAATAGTCTAACGGGGTCATATCGCAGCTGCGCGGCGGTCGATGGACTTCAGAGTTTCGGCTGATTATGCAGTTTCGAACACAGTACACAAACGATCGATTGGGACGTTAGCTGTGCAACACGTCCTGTTGAAATAATACGTCGTCCATCACATCTTCTCCAACTTTTGTAGACAAAAAATCGCTAAGCATGGCACGGTAACGCTCGCCATTGACAATAACGGCGGCTGCTTTCTAATTTTCGAAGAAAAATGATTTAATGATACCGCCAAGCCAAAAGCCACACCAAACAGTCACTCGTTGTGGTTACATCGGCGTCGCCTGGACGACCTTTGGATATTCCGAGCCCCAAGTGCGCCAATTTTGTTTGGTAACGTAGCCCCCGAGTTGAAAATGAACTTCATCGGAAAGATGATTTTTTCAGTAAAAATTCTCATCTTCAGCCTAGTCATCTTCTGCCCATTCATTCTATTTCCATCGAATGCATTTCGTAGATTTCTTACATTTTCAGTTGAAGACTCAGAATTTTAGAAGAAAGTTTTCAAAATTTTGCAATTTTCTTCAAGCGCAACACGACCCATTTCGTAAATTTCTAATCTTTATCTAATAATCTGTCACTTTAGAAATGTCAGATTAGCCATCTGCTTCGAAATAACGGGGGGTTAAAATTCCAACCAGCAGTTTTAGTATCAACTTCCTTTACATTAGCGTGTACGCCAACAACAAAATTCCAGAAAAATCTTCAGTAACCGTTCTTTCGTTTACAGTAAAAGAATTATAGAAATTTCAAACTGAAAAACTTTTTATGGCAACCAAAAAATGTTTGTGACAAACTGTTTTTTACATATCACGCAAACAAATTATATTTGCCTGAATAGGATTTATTTTGGATGGCACTGTACCCCTGATTCACAAAGAGCCATCGCATCCATTCAGCGTATACCAGCACGTATTAACATTGGGATGTCGTTTTTGTTTGTGATGAAGGAATACAGAATCAATTTAAAATACCGTTTAGTGTATGTATGTGTTTCTATAAACCTTATTTCGCCTCAAAGAAGAGAGAAGCAATTCATGAGAGTGATCGCCTTTAAGTGTATAGGTGTGGTTTCCGGTTTCTGTCGTTGCCTCAAAAGTCAATTCTGATAATTTTGAGGTAAATGAAAATTCGTTTCCCACAAACCAAACGACCTTTACGCTAAAAGTTGTTTCTTATCATGTAAAGTATTATAGGGTTTTGCCGTAAACCGTGGGTTTAAGTAGCAAACGAAATGTGTTTGGGGCAAAATAACTACCTTTGCATCAAACGAACTATAAATAAATTTTTTGTTTGGGTTAAAGGATATTTTTAATAGTTTCTCAATAGCAGCATAGTTTCTTAGTAGTAGTAGCAAAATTCTAGAAGGTAAAACTTTTAGAAAAATTCATCATTATTAAAAAAAATTCTGTCGGTGGTGAAAAGGCTAGTCTGTGCAGCTTTGGACATGTGTGGGTTCGATGCCTGCTCTAACCACTTTAATTTCTTTCGACGACAGATTCATCGCTTAATGATGGCGACTCTACCGAGTACTTAGCCATAAAAAAGGTTCCCAAAACACCGCTCGAAATCGGTGTAAAACTGTATATCCCAATCAGTGAGTGTAAAACTAGAAAGCGCACAGCTCACTGGTTGTTTGAAGCTCTCTCATATTTTGTTCCTCCAAACTCAGTCACCCATTACATTCCATCAAGGCAATACAATCCTCCTTTGTTTACTGGAAACGAAGTTGAAGAAATCAGCAATAAGACCTGTTAAAAAGGCCTCCAAAAAAGATTTCTTTCCTGCTGCGAGCCTTTCTTACACAGATTCAAATCTCACAGGATCTTATAGCAGTTGTTGTACCGAAGAATGTGTAGGTAAGAATATTTGCATATTTACAAGTATGAGGTAACGTCTGTGTATAAGTGTTGGACTGTGTGTTAGTGTGTCTGTTAAGTTTTTGCTAAAGTGTTTGTTTTCATAAATGTTTTATGCACTTGAGTAATATACTATTTTTTTCGGAGAGTTTTTTGTCTCTCCCTAGACAGTCGAAGAATGTTGGAGTTTTGTTTTAGCGGTAACTACATTTCTTTGATCTCCGTAACAAAGCAGTCAACGAGGAAGGTATAATAAAAAAAGGAATTGAGACGAATCAAGAAAAATACAGGTTAATTAAAAAACAAAATTAAGGTTTTAGTTACAAAAAAAAACTGTCAGCTGAAAAGGAATTATAACCTGTAATATAATTGTGGCTATCGGTGGTACAATGGTTGGAGTGCGCGCCTATTGTACATGAGAACGTGGGTTCGGTCCCTGCTCTGACCATCTTACTTATCTTTCGATGACAGTCACATCGCTTTGTGACGGCGACCCCATCGAGTGGTAGAAGTTATATTACTCTATTACTTCATAAATATTTGTATTATTTATTTGTAAAAATACAATTTGTATTCATGTGTGCCGTTGTGTACACTTTTTAACTTTTGTGTACATTTTCTGTATCTTTGTGTACACTTTTTTACTTTTGTGTACACATTTTTGTACACTTTTTATACTTTTATGTAAACTATTTTTTTTTACTTTGCGTACACATTTTTGTACACTTTTTATACATTTATGTAAACTATTTCTTTTATCTTTATATATATAATTCTACTGCACGTGTGTTTGTGACTGAACTCCTCCTAAACTTCAGGACCGATTTGAATAAATTTTTTTGTATGGGTTTGGGTGGCGCCCTGGGTGGTTTAGATTTACTATTACTATTCGGTCCAATTGGACAAAGGGGCGTGGTAACTCCCATACAAACCACAAATTAAAAATCCATTATTTCTGCTCCTGCTAACGGTATTTGAACAAAATTTGCAGGACAACATCTGCCGGGCCAGCTAGTTTATCTATAAAAGTACATTTTGTACTTTTGTGTACCCTTTTTGTACTTTTGTGTACATTTTCTGTACCGTTGTATGCACTTTTTTTTGGTGTACACAGTTTTATAGACTTTTTATACTTTGGTGTACAATTTTTGTACCCTTGTGTACACTTTTTGTACTTTTGTGAAAGGTGGCATGTCGTAACGTCCAGCGACATAATGTCCATGAACGTTATGACACCACAAAAATTGTCGTAAGGTTCATGGATGCTTACCGATGGCCAAAGTAATTATTCATTCAGCAATGAACAATTTTCTACATCCGATGAATTTATAAAATTCATCGTCACAAAGTAAATATTCATTGCTCCAACAACCAAATTATTAGACGGACGACACTGATCATTACTTCAATGACTATTTACGATTTGGCGATGAATTTTCAGCGCAAGCTGATTGTTGATGAGACTATGTTCCAGGATACTAGTACCAAATAAATAACATTGGAAAAAATAATCTGATCAATGAAAATGATGTTCATTTCAATGAATCGTCATCCCTAAGACAATTAATTTTTAATTGACATTCTTCATGGACATCGTAAGTTAATTTATTTATTTATTTATTCATTCGTTTATTCATAATAATTTGATTTATTACAGTTCCGTAGTTGTGATATTCAATTGAAAATGTGGTTTAATGGCCATATTTGCGGTGCTTCTTCAGCGCTTCTTTCTCACTCCAGATTTCAGGGCAGGAAGAGTGTTGCAGGGACTTTTTTCAGTCTTAGCAATACTTGTATGTAGACATTTGTATTAAATTTCTTCGATTATCTTGCTAATCGAGACAGTTTAGCCTTCGGCAAAGTGGAAACAGTGTTTGTAAACCAAAAGTGTTAGCACAGTCTTCTTTATGCACAAGATCATCCTACCCGCTGAAAAATTTGTCTTTTTTTGTTGTTTGGATGCAAATACAACATGTTTGTAGCTTGTCGCAAATATAATATGCTTGTGCCCAAACACATTGTGTTTGCTAGTCAATATAACATGTTTGGGGCACAATGATTAACAGGTTATAATATATGTATTTGTGACCCAAATACGGGTTTGGTTGTTGAAAACTGCTGAACACCAAAACGTGGATTGACACTAAAGATCTTCAATCTACGAAAACTATGCTCGCAAACATGTACATGTTTCCTGCAATATGTTTCTGGGGCCGATATTTTTCAGCGGGTAAGGAAGAGAGTCAAGCCGTTATCGGATTCTTTAATTGGACAGTAAGAAGGATGTTACAGTGTCTTCCAGGATTTGTCTTTTAAAATTGTGAGGGTAATATCATCATTATGCATAAGATCCACCCTCAGGAAGAGAGTCAAACAGTATTCGGATTCTTCAATTAGACAATATGAAGGGTGTTAGAGTCTCTTCTAGAATCACTTTTGAAACAACTTCTTGGAGAAAGTATAGAAAGTTACCATGATGTCTTTCTGTTGTCCTTGAAGGGCATTCCCTACACTAGCAGGAATAGGAATCTAACATTAGTGCAGAATGGGACAAAAATGTCTCAATTAAGTGTTTTCTATAAAGTGTCTTTCAAATGAAACCAGCTTATCATGCGTTTCCTACACGTAATCATGATCCTCATGTTTCACTTGAAGAGAAGATACACTGGAGTGGTTTTTTTGCTATGAATTTTTGTCTAGAATTTGTATGGAATCGGAAAAAGTCCTTATGCCAAAGTCGCTAAGTTTCTAGTCAGATATGATGTCATGAATGCCATCTTTCTCATGAGTATAAAAATTCCGTTGCCGCAAATAAACTCCTCAAACGAAGTTTTGTGGCCTACGTTTTCGTTTGTTCTGTACTATTTTTTTGTCGGTTTTTTACATAGAATTTGTTTGTATCTTTTTCCTACATTGGCACACATTTGTTGGCAATTTGCACGCGCTTTTGGCCTAACAAAACACTTTTGGTCTGCAGTGGGGTTTTCACAAAATGTTCCCCTTTCCATCCCCCTGATGACAATGAAAAAACTAGGTGATTTGTTACATTCTACCTAGCTATCTAACCAACTACCAGCCATTCCATACACCCTTCCAGAGAAAAATGAGGGTATATATTTCTATGTCACATACACGCTGCCTCTTCCCCCAGGAATCTTAGAAAAACAAAATTTTCGAATTTTTTCCCCAACTAGTTCAGTCACCATGTTTGACACGTAATAAAGTTGAATCTTAACTAAATAAAGAGCAATAAAATTCAGCAAAACCCTCCGCCCACCCCATTCTATACCCTCCAGAGTGAAAATTCTTAAAGAGGGATATGAATATTGAACGAAGTGCAGGAAAAGTATCGAAAGGCAAGTCTTTTTAAGTTTTATGTAGAATGAAACTAGTACAACTGTTGTATTTATTAGATATCATGACTGTTTTTGTTTTTGTTCTCTTCTTCTTCTTCTGATGTGCCACCTTGCTCCTTACAACTAACAAAAATTTCTTTGGGTATAAAAAAAATATTCAAAACAAACTTTAGGAAATGCGTGTGTTTTTTCTTTTTCTAAAATAAATATTTTCACGCTTTATTAAAAGTTATCGAGAGTAACCAAAAGTGAATGAACTAACACGCTTCCAAGTAATGTAACAAAGTTAGGGGTTTCGGTACTGGGATTGGTACTGGTAGGTATTTGTTATTGTGACTGGTGCGGAAGGTGGTGGTATAAGTCATTAAAAAAAACATGTTAAATGTGTGCGTGTGTGTGTGTCAGTTTAATAAGCAACTCAAAACACGTACTTTTCAGATTTTGTGTTAGTGTACAAGAAAAACTTGCTTGACTTTATAATTTGTTCAAGGTTTTTTTGAAAACCGAAAGAAAACTTGGGTCTCCTACATTTTGTGGAAAGCGACATTTACAGCTATTGATTTTCCCCACAAAAGTGGCCACACATTTAGTAAAGTAATCGAGTTTCCTTTATCGTTTTGAAGAATTTAAATTTAATTTGTGTTATCTGAAGAAGTGAAAGGAATCACTGTTAAACCATGAATAGTTGAACTTAATAAAAGGTTTTTCATTAAACATTTAGCTTCTGTAAGCATTTGACGTCAAAATTTAGGGTGGGAACAGTTTTATTGTAAACTGTTCCCAGTCGTAAAATTTGTCTGCGAAACATTGCTGAATGTTTTTTAGTCGTTATAGGTACGTACAGAATTGTATAACCCTCTTTTTGACTCGTTTGGAAAATGAGAAAAGCTTTTTGTAAAGCAGATTTGTGCTTGACTTTATAATTTGTTCAAGGTTTTTTTTGAAAAACTAAAGAAAACTTGGTTCTCCTACATTTTGTGGACAGAAACATTCACAGATATTGATTTTTTCACCACAAAAGTGGTCCTACTTTTAGTAAAGTAATCGAGTTTCCTGTAACAGTTTGAAGAAACTAAATTTAATTTATATTATCAGAAAAAGTGGAAGGAACCATGAATATTTGAACTTACTAACAGTTTTTCGTAAAAATTTAGCTTCTGTAAGATTTTAACGTCAAAATTTAGGGTGGGAACAGTTTTACTTTAAACTGTTCCCAGTCTTAAAATTTGTCTGCGAAGCGTTCTTGAACGTTTTTAGTCATTATAGATACTTATATAATAGTTAACCCCCATTTTAACGCGTTTGTAAAGGGAGAACAGCTTTTTGTACAGTAGATTTTTGTCGAAATGTTTGAAAATTCTACACAAATCATGTGTCATATGTTTACCGTTTGCGAAAATCCGAACGCTATTACCATTTCACAAATTTTCGTTGAAACACGTTATTATTTGTGCCAACCAGCGATTGTTTCACAATTATTATTATTTAAAGCAGTTGGATGGTGGGAACAAATTTTTTCAAATGACAACAGTTAACAATTATGGTAATTTTTTTTTTTTAAGTAGCAATTCTCCAAACAACCGTTGATGAAGATTTGTGGCAAATAGCTAAACGGTTTGCCAGAAATCATGAGGATGAGTTTTGTAAAACTTTGGAACACTATATCTCTAGTAATAGAGATATAGAATGGTCATCAGGTTGAAGAAATAATATGAAAAATTACCAGTAAAAACGTCGAATAAATAAATATTATCGGTAGTTGGATTGAGAAGATTCGATCGTTTTTTAATGAAATTTTATGAATTTTGACAATTTAACTATGGATTTTTATCGTTTAAAATTGTCAGAATTCCGGTGCTGGTTAATAATTTTTGTTTGAAAGCACTGTTTATCTAAGTGGGAGTAGATTTAGATTTGTACATTGCAATTTGGAAAGGTGATACAATTTATTTTTGTTCTTGTGTATTAATTCTTGTTTCTTAAAAAATTCATCAATCTTAGAAATTCTGCTTGATGGGAACACTTTTATTTTAATTGGCAACAATTTTATTTTAAGAGGTAGCGAGACTTTGCAATCGCTGTAAAACCGGTTGAATAATATTTATTTAACGGATATTTAAAAAATCAGAGTTAATTAAATATTTGTACAATGGGAGCAGACAAAGTTTTGAATGATGTATTGGGAAGAATTTTATTTTAAGAGGTATAAGTTTCGGAATCTTGTAAAACTGGTTTAGCAATGTGTTTTTACGGATATTTATAGAATTCCGTTAGACATTTTTACAATGGGAACAGTCTTTTTAGAATTTCAAAGATCTTAAAAAATAAATTTCCAAAAATCCTTTTTTTATTCTTTTTCACATCATTTATGATAAATCGTTGCTAAGATTTAAATATTTGACATGCTTTTTTCAATGAAAACTGTTTAGTTTTAAGTGGGAACAGTTTTTGAAACTTTCTCAGATATATTAAAATTAGTATTTTCATATGTTGTAGCAAATTTATTAACATTTATAATATTTTTAAATATATAAACTTATTTTTTGTCACGGCGCTGCAGTTTTGTGAAAGTGGGAATAGTTTTCAAATGCAGAAATCTGATTTAAAATACATTTTTCTTAGTGACAATCAGCGATTTTGTCACAATTAGTTCTTCTCTTTTGCAGTTTTAAGATTGGGAACAAATTTTTCCAAGTGGGAACAGTTTGAATATACCAAAAATAATTTAAAACACCAATTTTGTACATCAATACTTCATTGTTAATTCTTAATATTGGAGTTTGTTATAATTTCACATATTTTCTAAGAAATTTTTATTAATCTTCCTAGTCCTGTGTATTTGCTTGTAATGAAATTCATTTTTCATCATCTCTTTATATGATTTATTCACAATTAAATATTATTTCTACACCTTTCACTCAAAGAGAATTATGATAAATCATAAAAATAAAGAAATAGAAAAATAAAAATATAATTTTTCACACTTTATGAGGGCATACAGACAGATATTCCATATATACACTTTAACATATAACCATAAAGTCCTCTTCTCTCTACCAACAGACAAATGTGCGTTACACATCCTTTCCCTCCTGCAAACCACCCGGGATTCACATAAAAATTCCATCATAAACACTTTCAATTTCAGCAAAAAAAAAAAGAAAACCCGAGGAGTTTAGATAAAAACGTTACTTTATAACCGCAAAGGTAATAAAAAACCAAGGGGTTAAATGTATAGAGTCACAAGGACAGGGATGTTATGCCAATGAATCCTTTGCTAGGAAAAGGTGGTATAATTACTAAGAGTTTACTAGGGAAAATCATAGATATGATGAAAATCTCATTTCTGGGAATATTTTTTTTATGTAAAAGATTAAAAGTTCATAGCACCCAATTTTTGCATAAATGTTAAGGAAATCTTTTAATTTTTTAGGGTTCTTTAAGGATATTTCAGATTGTGTGTGTAATTCTTTTTCAAGTTTTATTGAATTTGTTGCCAAAAATGAAATTTGTTATGCATTAAAGCTTAAGGATGAAAATTTCAATCACTTTTGCTACCTTCTGCTGTATATCCAAGGGTACCCGACCTACTTTTAGTATTGCTCTCTGTGTATGCTTAATAAATATTAAATCCTTTCCAACACCAGCCGAGGATGAAGGAATCGTTCTGGCCTGTGTACTTGTACTTGAATTTCTAACCTGTCTTGTTGCTGGAGTATCCATAAGGCATTTGAGCAAACATGACACTCACACTCCTCTCACACACGTAAACATTTTATATTCCTTGCAGAAGGATATAAAGTGAAGCTGTATGAGAACAAGGAATCCTTAATGTTTAAACGTTTTCCAAAATCATGAAAACAACACGTTGAGGTGTAAAATGTAAGCAATTTTTATGGTTTACTACTCTCAACTCAATGTCCGTCCTTAACATTTCATTTTTATGCATGCAGGGGGAGGGGGGAAAGGTAACGCGCAAAGGAAGAAACCAAAAATCTAAAAAGAGAAAAATTTGACATTATAAAGGGCGACTTGAGATTTTATCTTTACTTATACCTCTTGCCAAACAAAAAAAAAACTCGAGAGATCATCATAACAATGTTGCCATGCTGTTCACAAATTCGAAGGGGGAACAAGCTGTATTTTGGCACATTGGAATTCGGCAACATGTCAAGAGTTAGGTAAGTGGTATGCTATATACCTGAACAAAACTGTATGAAGCTGTATATCGTTAGCTGAAAGGTAAAACAATGTAACTAACAAAAATCTCAATATCGTAGGTTTGTTGAAAATCAGATAATTAATTCACGCAACTTATTAGACTTTCAAACGTCGTGTCTTAAGTGCACCCTGAAAAATCTGTCCTTTTTTGTTGGTTCTATGGAAATATAACGTGTTAGTAGCTTGTAGCAAACTTAGTATACTTGTGTGCAAACAAATTCTATTTGCTATTCAATATTGCATGTTTGAGACACAAAGATTAATAGGTTGAAATATGAGTTTTTGTGACCCAATTGTGGCGTTGTTTGTTGAAAACTGATGACAATAAAAACGCGACAGACAACATTGAAACAAACAAGCAGCAGATCTCCAATTCATGCAAACAATGATTGCAAACATGTACATGCTTCCTGCAATATGTTGCTGAGGCCGGTTTTGATATTGTTGTTATATATATGTTGCTGAGGCCGGTTTGTACATTTGATATTGTAAACTCATAAAATTATGTTTGCTATTAACAGCAAACAATGTTAGCAACTAATCTGAAGGCAAGTTGTCTGTTTTTGCAGAACATGGTTGCCATAATCACATACTGTTTGCAGTGTTGATCTAATACCGCATAAAAATACCACACCAAACATATGATTGCTTAAACAAGAGACATAAATGTTGCAACAAAAATCAGGAACGCTGAAAGCACAAATATATGATTGCTGAAAACAACCGACATATAATTGCAAACCAACAAATATATAATTGCTGACGCAACAAACATATAATTTCTAAATGAAGAAAACATGATTGTTATAACACGAAATCATATGATTGCAAAACCAACAACCAAAAATTGCTAAATCAAGAAAACATATGATTGTTAAAATACGTAAACATATGATTGCTGAAACAACAAGCATATGATTGCTAACACAACAAAAACACATGATTGCTACAACACCAAACACGTAGTTGCTAAAACAACAACAAAATTATTGCGAAAACAACAAACATATATCTAGGAAAACAACAAACATACAATTAGTAGAACAACAAACATATAATTGCTGAAACAACAAACATGTAATTGTTAAAACAAACATATATTTGCGAAAACGACAAAACATATGATTGTTAAAACACGAAAATATATGACTGCTGAAACAATAAGCATATGACTGCTAACACAACGAAAACACATGATTGCTAAGACACCTAAAAACAACATATGATTGTTAAAACGGCAAACAAATGATTGTTAAAGCAACAAACATATAATTGGTAGAACAACAAACATTTAATTGGTAAGACAACAAACATATAATTGGTAAAGCAACAAACATTTAATTGGTAAAGCAGCAAACATATAATTGATAAACCAACAATCAACAAACATATAATTGGTAAACCTACAACCATATAATTGGTGAAACAACAAACATATAATTGCGAAAACGAGAAAACATTTGATTGTTAAAACACGAAAATATATGACTGCTGAAACAGTAAACATATGACTGCTCATACAACGAAAACACGTAATGGCAAACCCCAGCATACAATTGTTAAAACAAATAAATGCTTGTTAAAATAGCAAACATATAATTGGTAAAACAACAAACATTTAATTGGTAAAAGAACAAACATATAATAGGTAAACCAACAAACAACAAACATATAATTGGTAAACCAGCAACCAACAACCCTATAATTGCTGAAACAACAAACATGTAATTATTAAAACAAACATAAAATTGCGAAAACGAGAAAACATATGATTGTCAAAACGCGAAAATATACGATTGCTGAAACAACAAACCAAAAAAAATGGTTTCGCATTATATCCCATAATGGGATTGGGAATAGGTTCACAACGAGTGAGTTGAGCGCTTTCTAATTTTTCACTCACTAATTGGGACCTACGTGGCCGTCGGTGGTGCAATGGTTAGTGTGCGCGGCTCTTGTACATGAGATCCTGGGTTCGAACCCGGCTCTGACCACCTTCAAATTTTCTTTCGGCGGCGGTCACCTCGCATAGTGACGGCGACACTATCGAGTATCTAGCCATGAAAAAGCTTCTCAAAATACCGTTCGGAATCGGTGTAAAACTGTAGGTCCCAATCAGTGAGTGAAAACTGGAAAGCGCACAGCTGAGTGATTGTGAGAAGTTTCTCCCCAGTCCCTTTATGGGATGTAATGGGAAACTATTTATTTATTTTTTAATTGGGACCTACAGTTTTACACCGGTTCCGAACGCTATTTTGAGAAGCTTTTTCATGGCTAAGTACTCGATAGTGTCGCCATCCTTAAGCGAGGTGACCATCATCGCGTGAAATGTAGTGTGGTCACAGTATGGATCGGACACACGTTCTCATGTACAAGAGCCGCGCACACAAACTTTTGCACCACCGACGGCCACATACAACAAACATATGATTGAAAAAACAACCAACATATGAGTGTTAAAACTACAAATATATAACTGTTGAAACAAAAAACATATAATTGCTAAAACAACAAATATATGATAGTTTCTTTATCTTTTTTTACTCTTTCGACTATTTCTTGGTATTTTTTTCTCTTTCATCAGCATTTTTTATCTTCTTTAGCTTTACCTTTGCGATCATTTCAGCGTTTCCACACATGTGATTGTTAAAACAAGAAAATGTATGATTGCTCCAATACAAAACATATGTTTACTGCAAAAACAAACATATGATTGCTGCAATAGCAATTAGTTATGTTTGTTTCCTCTCTGCAGTAACAATCTCAGCTGTGTTAACTAACATATTAAATAAATATGTGTTATTTACAATTAAATAAAGGTGTTTGCTCCTCTGCAAAAATAATAAATTTTACTTACGTTAGTCTGCATTTCAGCTAAAGATATTCATCTACATAAACTCGTTACACTGTTCTTCTAATGTGTATGCAATTTTACAAAAAAAAAGTAGCAGCAACAATAAACATTGTAATACATATTTACATTTCTAAATACGGGGAAAACAATCATATTTTCTCAAAATGTCCCAACATATGCAGTACAGATAAGACTCATAGAAAGCGTAATAGGAAAATATTAAAAAAAAACAAAAAAAATAATAAAAAATTAGAAAAAAACAACAACAAAAAGTGAAACCCCTGTTTTCCCCTGTGTACATCCCATGAAGGCAAATCTTTTAAGATACGTCCTTGTCTTAAATCAGTTTTGAACGCATTTTGTTCAAACATTTTATTTTTGTTCCTAGTCAAACCCTACAAAATCTAGCATGAAAGCAGGCAAGAATGAAGATAATCTTCTAACCACATAACCTTAAAATTGTTGAGTCTAGATATGTATGTCTGCCCTTAAGTTGAATCCTTACTAACACACACATGTACATAGCCAGACACAGGCACATTTTTACACAACCCAGCGGCGGTTGGCTGAAATCATGACCAAGAAGGCATTCTATAGAATACGGCAGGCCTTCCCTACACATTACCTCCTCCTTTCTTTTTAACATTGCGTGCGATTGGGAGGCAAGGCCTTCCATCCCTCTCTACTAGAAGGCCTGCTAAAAGAGTAGATTTAGAAGGACTTACGTAAAAATTAAAAAAATATATATATGGAAATTAGCTTCATATTTCAGATTTATACTTTAACCAATTGTAATTCTTATAAATTATTTTTTTTTTAAATTCTGCAGCCACAGGAATCGATCACACGACCTTAGAACTTATAGTCGGACGCTTTATCTACCGGGCTATCGGATGTTATGATTTTGCAACGATGAATTGCGAATATGTGGAGAGACAGGTTTTCATGAACAACAGCGTCTTCTGGCATTCTTTTAACAGGCCTGTGGAAGCCTTATAAAATCATGTATTTCGCAGGCATTATTAAAGTAGGCATTACCAAAGAATGATTCTGCATGCCTTATTCGTGGAAGGCCTCGCAAATTCCGCCGCTGGGAAACTAGAAACACTTGCCTTGGTATTAGGTGTTGTGTGTATGTGTCTGGAATTTCATTAATATTTTATTACTTTGTTGTAGTTGTTGTTCACATGGACATACTTAGTACATCCATATATACAATAAAGTTAAAAACTGCATAGATTTGCTATCGGTTATGTTGATGGTAAAATATTGTATGACTGTGCGCTACCTTACAACCTTAAGTGTAAAAATATTCTTACCTAGCAAACAGCTCCCCCTAATCTAACTTAAACCTAACACCCCCAACCTAACCAAAGCTAAACAATATTTTCCTATCGTTCCATATTTCTATGGCGGATGACTATGATGATGATTATGATGACTTCGCCCGAGATATCACAATGTATTTGTGGAAGTTTTGGATTTTGAGTTTTTGCCGTACCCTTCTCTCCGATGTCTGTTAAAATATTAATATATTCAAAGTGAAAATTCAATTTTGATTCAATGATTTTTCTGTACGACAAGGAAAAGTGGTTTTCCGTAGATGAAGTATGAAACTTTTTCGACGGCACAGAAGTGTGCGGGGTGTTGGAAAATTATGTTATTGTGTGAATGGTGTGAGTTGAAAATGAAATCAATGTTGTAATAGATTGCATGATGAAAATTTTCATTTTTGGAAAGAATTAAATGGAAAAATAATTTGCAGTCAGTGTCAGACATAAACAAAGACACACAATATCTGTAAACATTTCTTAAATGACACAATTGTTAACACTTGTCATAAATTTCAAACAATTTGGCAAGAGATTAAAAATGATTTGAAGGCATTTGAAGTGAACAGGGAGAGAAGTTCAATTAAATCTCAACTTAAATGTTCTTAGACATTTCATTTGATATAAATTTGTTTTAAAATCAATGGAAATTGGAACATCAGTGAGATGTGCGCTTTCTAGATTTTACACTCACTGATTGGGATGTACAGTTTTACACCGGTTACGAACGGTATTTTGAGAAGCTTTTTCATGGCCAAGTACTCGATAGTGGCGCCGTCACTAAGCGAGGTGACCGTCGTCGAAACATACATATGTAAGGTGGTCTGATCAGGGATCGAGCCCACTTTATCATGTACAAGAGCCGCGCACACTAACCATTGCACCACGGGCGGCCACTTTTTGGGGACCTAACAAATCAAATACAAATCTTAAATCTTAAATCTAAATTTATCTAAGAATCCTAGTGGAAACTAAGATCTACTGCGTGACTCCTACACGCTGAAAAATAACGGCCTCTCTAACATATTCTCCCAAACATATTCTGCAGGAACCATGTATATGTTTGGAACACACTTCAAACATTAAAATGTTTGTAAGTCCCAAACTCACTTGTATTTAAATGTAAACAGCATCATGTTTACTGGCACACATGCCCTTTGCAGTTTCTTTCCTCAAAATTGTTTCTCACTTTGGTAGCACACAATCATATATACGAAACGCACACAAAAACCAAAGTAACATCACAAACCATTTAAGCGTCCGAGCCATCATATATTCCTATTTTCACGGATCAAGCGCTTTTGATATCCTCTGTCCGATGAAGCATTGACGACTGAATACATGAAACTAAAACGCAATACTCGTACATCAGCCAAAATAAGAAACACTGACTTCATCTGCAATTTACACGCACATTCAGGAATATTTATGACTCACTGACTGAGAGAATAATGAAAAAATACAGATTCACACTTACAAGATAGACTCTCTCGTTGTCCCTCTTATATTGTCTTGCTCGCGAGAGAGCATGGACAGTGCAACAAACACAGTTGCATTTGTATCACAAACATAAATATGTGTGGGTCGCAAACACGTATATTCTAACATATTAATCTTTGTGTCGCAAACATGTAATATAGAATAGGAAACACAATATGTTTGGACACAAGTATATTAAATTTTGCGGCAAGCTCCACACACACTTTTCACACACGCTGAAAAATGTATCTCTTTTTATTGTTTGGATGCAAATGTAACGTGTTTGTAGTTTGTCTTAAATATACTGTACTTGTATCCAAACACATTGTGCGTTGTTTGAGACACAATGATTAATAGGCTATAATATAAGTTTTTGACACCGAAATGTGGCTTTGATTGTTGAAGATTGCTGAAAAGAAAAACGAGGCAGACCACAAAGAACAAAAAGGCAGCGGTTCTGCAATTCATGAACACAATGCTTGGAAACATGTTTCCTGCAATATGTTGCTGGGGCCATTATTTTTCAGTGTATATTATAAGCAAGGTTCATATAGTGTTGGCATGTCGTTTCTTCATAAACGGATGCTGCTGGTATAGACGAACTATCGCACCAGATGATTTGGGTGGCTATGAAGCATCTCCTAGTATATTTCCACCATTCGTAGTATTTTCTCCTTCACAGATGCGATGTTCAGGTCTCTATGAATACATCCATTTCTCATATACCATGGTGAGTCAGTGATGAGTCTAATTACTTGTAAAACTAGCTTTTCCATATAGTTGGACTGATGTTTGGAGCCAGGTGTAACATATTTTCAGATTGTGGCAAATAGAGTATACTTGTGTCCAAACACATTGTGTTTGCTTTCCAATATTACATGTTTGAGGCACAATATTTAATAGGTTATAATATGTGTTTTTGTGACCCAAATGTGTCTTGGTTTGTTGAAAAGTAAAAACGTGATAGGGAACAAAAAAAAACAAAAAAGAAATAGATCATCAATTAATGAAAGCCGTGCCTACAAATATATACGTGTTTCCGTGCAATATGTTGCTGGGGCCGTTATTTTTCAGCGCGTAAGAGTAACTGCGGGGCATGTTTCGGTTCTTAGAGTGAATGTGACGTGTTTACACTTCTGCTCATTGACAACGATTCTCCAATTTCACAACAATATTTGAATTAAGGATTTTCTTTTAAAATCCGTCATGCCTCTAAGCAAGATTTGGTAGTGCCTAGGATAGCTGTATCATCAGCGAATGTCAATGTTACAAGTCATATATCTGTTGGTATATAAAAAAATGCTTTCCCATTACATCCCATGAAGGAGCTGGGGAGAGCTTCACACAACCAGTTAGCTGTGCGCTTTCTTGACTTATACTCACAGTTTTCTCACTGATTCCGAACGGTATTTTGAGAAGCTTTGTCATGGCTTAATACTCGATAGTGACGCCGTCACTGTGCAAGGTGACCGCCGCCGAAAGAAATTTAAGGTAGTCAGAGCAGGGATCGAACCCAGGATGTCATATACAAGAGGCGCGCACACTAACCAATGCACAACCGCCGACCATTTGCTGCTGTACAGGAGTACTTTATTGTACAAGTTCAGCACAGAGAGTGAGTTTAGTAGTAGAAGGTCAACTATCCTTAGATTTTTCTGAATTTTCTTGGCTTCGATATATCTTCGCCACGTTGGACGACGATCACGATGTATTGCAAGACAAACGACTTTATTCCATTGAGGAATTATGTCATATTTACACGCTGAAAAATCTTTCTTGTTTTGTTGTTTGTATGCAAATATTCCGTGTTTGTAGCTTGTGGCAAATATACTATGCTTGTGTCCAAACACATTGTGTTTGCTATTCAATATTACATATTGGGAACACAATGATTAATAGGTTATAACACATGTTTTTGAGACCCAAAAGGAGTCATGGTTGTTGAAAACTACTGAAAATAAATACGCGACAGAGACCAAAGAAACAAAAAGCACCAGATCTTCTATTCATGAAATCAATGCCTGCAACCAAGTATATGGTTCCAGTAATATGTTGCTGGGCCCATATTTTTCAGCGTGTAGGAAAATCAGCCAGCCGCAAGTGGTTGAACTTTTCTAGTGAATATTGGTATTTTTGGTAATTTGGTAATTTAGCATTAACTAAGTAGTTAATACTATTTTATAACAAGTAGTGTATATTTTTTTATACAACTTCATTATAATTAGGTTAAGGCCACAGGTTAACTAACATGTTCCATAGGTTATGCTTATTACCCCTCGCATTGCACACCGGTCATATGGGTTCAATTAAACGTAAGCATTAATATTTGTTATACAAACGGTTATAGAAGCGACATATATTACCAACAATTTCAATTAATATGTTAAACAAATGATTAATGACTATTACATACCACCCTCCCTCCCAACTTGCCTTTCCTATTGGCGTGGTGAATATAAATTACCCCACTCCTCCTACCACAACAGCAAAAAACAGAAGAAAACAACGTGAAAGTCAGAAATTTAAATTTGCTTTGTTATAAAAACATATTAAATTGTTTATTTCTTTTGTTGTATTATTATGTGTTTGTTTTACAAAATCCAAATTTCCTTATGGCATTTTCATACATGATTTTCACTAACAACCTCCCTAACAAATAAACAGCATAAACAAAATATCATTATTATTTGTTGACATCTTGTTAAACAATAACGAATATGTTGTTCCAAAGCTTGACAAAAACAATGGCGTTCAGCGCCCCAGAAATCTCACTTAGGCGTCAACAAATATGGCGTCAACTTCCTTTTCCAGCGTATCGTTGTGTTGTATGATTATTATTATTTTAATGCCCGAAAACAGAGAAATTTATGTTTGTTTGAATGTCGTTTGGGAATGTTTGTTTTTACATATGAATGTATGAATTTTGGTATTTTATTGTTTTAATGCCAAAAAAGCGTAACTCAAATATGCCAACAACAGTTCACGGAACAGATGAAAAAAGAGGCAATTGCCGAATTTTCTTTCCTATAAAATAGCAGTGGGTTTTGGTTACACATACGAGGGCAGTTCAAATAGAGCCAGAGAAATGTAAGCAATGTTCCTAGTATTTTGATTATCTATTAATCAGTGTGTACAAGAAACTTCTGTATACTGCTATTTCTTTAAGAGGGTTTTCAGTTTCAAATATTTTGACGACAACAACTTCCGACATTTTCGAAAAATCTAAAAAAGATAAGGTTTTAGTATGTGTAATATGCTTTATGTAATTGCCGTTTTACTATTGACACGCAGGGGAAAAATTCTCTACACCAAACATATTTTTTGCTGGTATAACGTACACGCAAAAATCAACAGCCTCAGCAATATATTGCAGGAACCATGTTTATGTTTGCAAGCACTGCTTACATGAATCGAAGATGTCCTGTTTTTTGTTGTCTGTCACGTTTTTGTTTCCAGCAATCGCCAACACACAATGACACATTTGTGTCACAAAAATATATATTATAACCTATTAATCATTGTGTCCCCAACATGTAATATTGAATATCAAAGATAACGTGTTTGGACACAAATATACTATATTTGCGACAAACCAGAAACACATTATATTTGCATTTAAACTACAACCAGAGTACAGATTTTTCAGCGTGAATATGCTGGGTGAAATTGCGTAAACATTTTTATAATTGCAAAAGTAGAAGAGCCGCGCACGCCTACCATTGACGGACCAATGTACAATCATATGGTTAGTTCGAAAAGCCCAATTATTAATCTAAAATTACAAACATATTATTTTTGGGTGGAAACAATCAAATATGCCAAAACATTGTAATATTTTTAGGCAAACATCATGTAGTAATTATAGTAATAATATAATGGATATATAATATATATATAATTATAATGACTTCCATTTGTAATACGCTATTGAACTATAAAAGAATTGTATTCTTATTGTTCTACCATCGAACATAAACCAATAAACTAAACTAAACTAAATGATATTCACAACACTTATATTGTTGTGTGTAAAAATAATATGATTTTGAGCAAACATATCAAGAAACAGGTTTTCTCAAAGCCAACTCCTTTCGCAAAAGCCAACTACTTTTGTTATAGGCAAATACTTTTGCAAAATCCAACTACTTATGTAAACGCCAACTAGTTTTTTTAAAGCCAACTATTTTGTTAAAGCCAACTACTTTTGCTAAAGCCAACTACTTTTGTTAAAACCAACTATTTTTGTTGTTTGAACTCATTTGAATTAATAGGTTTCTTGAGTTTTGTTGTGAACAACGAAAGGAAGTGATTCTGCTCGTTTTGGTTTTGCACAGATTTATAAACAGCATCAGTAATACGAAGACGTCAGTGGTTCAATGGTCAGTGTGCGCGGCTCTTTTAGATGAGAACATGGGTTCAATCCCTGCTCTAGCCACCTTACATTTCTTTCAACGACGGTCACCTCGTTTAGTTATGGTGACACTATCGAGTACCTAGTCATGAAAAAGCTTTATTAAATACTGTTCGGAGCCCGTGAAAAACTGAAGGTACCAATCAGTGAGTGTAAACTAGAAAGCGCATAGCTCACTACTTGTGGGAAACACTCCACAATCAATTCATGGAATGTAATGGGAAACCATTTTTGTTATCAGTAATACGAAGCTGTTGGCCAGGAACACCATGTTATGGACACCATTTCGAATGACACAAAATATGGAGACTACTTGACGCACTCAGTATAACTGGCACCATCCTGTCTAGCATATGAATGGGCTGCAACACGGAGCTGTCTGTTATGAGATATAGTATGTAGACGCTTTACCAGTGTCTCACAAAGAACAGAATGTTAGGATGATGGGAACACTATCTAATGTTGAGGTTTAGTCAGATCATCCCCCATTGCAGATCCGGAACTGGGATGCCCCTTCCGACAACGACGCGGGTACATCTATGGATAGACTTCAATACGAGACTGTGAATTATAACCTACGTGGAAACGCTTTTTCAGTGTGTCACAAAGAACAGAATGTTAGGGTGATGGGGACACTACCTAATGTTGAGGTTTCCTCATATCAACTCTCAGTATAGAAAAGTGGCATCTGTGACTTGAAGCCGTCGTCTGCCAAAAGTACATCCGGAAGAATATTGCCCCTTATCCGATACACATGCGGCTAAGCCTACCAATGGGTTTCAATAAGCAGCTGCTTGAAAACACTGTTTCACTTCGTGACGTGGAACAAACATAGATCAGAATCAGAATGTTACGGTGATGGGAACACTACCTAATGTTGAGGTTTCCTCAGATCAACTTTCAGTATAGAAAAGTGGCATCTGTGACTTGAAGCCGTCGTCTGTTAAAAGTACATCCGGAAGAGGATTGCGCCTTATCCGATACCCATGCGGCTAAGCCTACCAATGGGTTTCAACAAGCAGCTGCTTGAAGACACTGTTTTACACCGTGACGAGGAACAGACTGTATCGGTGAGGGAAATACCAACTAATATCGAGGTTTCTGCAGATCAGACTCATTTATAAAAAAGTAGCATATGATATTTCAGGTTTTCGTCTGGCAAAAGTTAAGGCGAATGTGGTCCTACTCCTAGTACTTTACCCTGCTACGGGCTGGGTTTTGTGGTTGAGGATGCAAGGGTACAAGATAATTGACACTCCTGGAGTAAGTATTCTCAGGCCGGGCATTGGCATCAGAAATACTTTAAACATATACTTGTTTCCAGGATAGAGCGACAGGCATCACGTTTTGAAACTGAATAAATCCAGGGTATGTTTGATCGCATCTTGAATAAATCCAGGATATGTTTGAATAAATCCAGGATATGTTTGATCGCATCTTATATGCCCCATGAAGGAAAGGGCCGACTAATACCTATTTCACATAAAAAACTAACCACTGGCATTGGCGCCGTTAACCCATGTCATAGGGCATGTTAACGGCTTAAGTTTCCCACTGATTGTGGGCGCGAATAGAAACCGCGATCTATTACATACACACTGACACGGCACATAAATATACTGCAGGAAACATGTATATGTTTGCAAGCATTTGTTTCATGAATTGAAGATCTATAGCGTGTTTTTGTTTATACGTTGTGTGCCACTTTTTTCCTTTTCAGCAGTTTTCAACAACCATAGCTACATTTGGGTCACAAAAACATATATTATAACCTATTAATCTTTGTGTCCTAAACATGTACTATTGTACAGCAAACACATCGTGTTTGGACATAAGCATACTATATTTGCGACAAGATACAAACACGTTATATTTGCGTGCAAACTACAAAACAAGTAAGATTTTTTAATGTGTATGGGATAGCACTACCGTTCGTTAAAGCTTCACACGCGAACAACACCAGAGCCAAAACTAGGTAGCAACTCGTCAGTCGAGGGGCGACAAGTTGATATTTGCGAAAATTTTTTAAACAACTAAAGAATATTCTATTCTGAAGCTTAACACGATACACTATTTAAACATCTTTGACGATATGACTACCAACCAAAGACTGAAATTCAACCATAAGCTTTGTCACTATTGGCAAACACTTCTTAAACTTCCCTCGTTTAAAAAAAATATATATTTGTAGGCATACAGACAAACAGACAGCCTCGCAGACAGACAGATCCAACACGTTCATAATATAACCAACAAAATTATGCATAAGAATTAAAAATATGTCAACAATGTGTAGCTGTCATTGTTGTATTAGAAGCAAAAATATATAAATTTTTCTTTATAAAAAACTAAATCAAGAATATTTCTTCATAACACCTCTCTCAACCCCAACAAATATACACTCGACACCCCTTTTATATTCTTCAAAAATTTGGAACCCCCATAAAATCTCGCCAAAATCCCCCCCAAAACACAATGTCATTTTCTTTTTTAACAAATGTATAATGTAAACATTTATAGAGTTGCCACTGATATTATAGTAATGTTGTCTTGCTCCCATCGAACCAAGTTTGCCCTCTTTTTCCCTACTACCCTAATCTTTGTGAGCTGTCACATTGCTGGAAATTTGTGTGGAGAGGGGGACGTAAAGGAACAAGAAGTTGTTTCTATTTTTGTTGAAATTTTTAAATAAATTTATTACTTTACTTGACATCTCTCTCTTTCTCCAAACAACAACCATAACACAAATATTAACAACACTGACAACACCAACCAAATGAAGCAGCAGTACAAAAAACAAGAAGAAGCTGCAGCATCCGTCATATAGAATGACTTATTTATTAGATCCCAACAAAAGTGCGAGGGGGAAGGGTATACAAATGTCACTCAAAAGGGATACGATTTAAAGAAAGTGCAAAGGAAAATCTAATGTTAAATTTAAATTATATTAAGGATTAGAATACAGTTTAAATTTAGAATTCAATTTAAATGAGAATTTGCAATGAGTTGTAGCTTAGGTCAAAGGCCAAGACTTTGAAAAGTTATATTTTACCAAATCTAAAAATTCTTTAAATTATTTTTAGACCTCTCAAGAGATATTAAATTAGGCATTAAAGAGAATTTTCATAATAAAGAGTTTACAGATTTGAAGTTATCAAAGTATTCTTACTTTAGGTCATAGGTCAATATTTTAAACTGAAAATAGCAATGTGCATAATTTATACTGGACCCAATTGCAAGGAGGTGCCAGGAAATTCAGTAAAAATAAAAATAAAATAAAATTATAAATTTAAATAAAATGAATATGAAAATTTGCAATGATTTATTTGTAGCTTAGGTCAAAGGTCAATGGTTTGAAAACTGAAATTTGACCATATATAAAAACACTTAAAATTATATTTAAGCCACTGAAAGGATACAAAATTAAGCATTATGTAGATAATTTTCTTAGTAATGATTTTACAGATTTGAAGTTATCACAGTTTGCCTACTTTAGGTCAAAGGTCAATGTTTTAAACTGGAACTAACTATGTGAATAATAAATACCGGAGAAGATTACAAGAAAGTTCCAAGACAAACAATACAACATTTGTATTTATAAGGTTTACAATTAAATTATTAATATAAATTAAATGAAATTGAAGACTTAAAATTAGTTTTGAACCACTCAAAGGATAACACTGTGTGTAATTTTTTAAGCCATGGAAATTTAACCATATACGGACACTACTACGTGATAAAAGACCACAAAAACAAGACCCGTGTCTTCCAAAATTGCCCAAAGTTATGCACTTTTTTTATGGGCCCCAAAGATTTGGGGCCTCGGTGTCATTTTTGCAAAAAGGTGTTCATTTTGTCACAGCTCATATCTTGCAAACCGTTCGGAATTTTGATTTACTCTCTAAGGCAAAGTTATAGCTCTTGTAATAAAGAACAAAAATTGTGAACACACAAAAACACTTTATCTTCAAGGTCAAAAATTTTTTTTTAAATCTTTTATCCCCTGTTCAGGTCCATAGGTAGCAAACCGTTCAAAATTCAAGGAAACGATAAACTACAAAAATATACCTATGATCTCATTCAACAACTTTCTAGAACATATGAAAGGAATTATTCTTAACACCGTTTAGGTAGCGCTTAGATAGCCGCCAAAGGGAAAAATTTCCCGAACATTTTTAAATTTCATTTGTTTTTTCTTTACTTCCACGGTGCAACACGATAAAATATATATCTATATACGGTAACCACAACGTGATAAAGGACCAATTAAAAAAAAACCGCGTCTCCCAGTTTTGCCCAAAGTCATGCACTTTTTTTTAATGACCCTCCAAAGATTTGGGGCCCCAGTGTCAGTTTTGCAAAAAAGTGATCATTTTGTCAGGCTCATATCTTTCAAACTGTTCGGAATTTTGATTTACTCTCTAAGGAAAAGTCGTAGCTCTTGTCATAAAGAACAATTTTAACGTTATCAAAAAACTGCGTCTTCAAAGTCAAACTCGCAAAAAACTTTAAAACACAAAACTGGGAGACACGGGTATTTTTTTATTGGTCTTTTATCACGTAGTGGTGTCCGTATATGGATATATATTTTATCATGTTGCACTGTAGAAGTTAAGAAAAATCAAATTAAATTAAAGAATTGTCGGGATATTAATGGATTATTAATAGGAATTTTTGTAGAAAAGAGTTTAGGGATTTGAAGTTGCAACAGATTTCTTAATTTAGGTCAAAGGTCAATAATTTTAGCTAAAAATAATAATTCGCTTAATTAATAGAGAATAGATCATTACGGGTTCGTGAATACAGGAGTCTGCTATACGATATCGGCGCCACGACAAAACTTTCCCTAGTGTGGCTTCCGGGGCATACGAATATACTCGGAAACGAAGCCACTGATGAACTAGCCAAGAATGATTCTAGTGGAATTGCGGATAGATGAAATGTCATTGAAATCCCTCTAACAGTGGTGGGTAAGGTGATTGGTAAACACTTCCACCAAGAGACAGACTGAAAGTGGAGAGAACTCACTACCTGTCGCATAGATATGACGGGAAGCGAACTGAGTTCCTGATGACTCTGAACAGGAATACAATAGCCATAGTGGCAACTGTCATAACCGATAATTGGACCATTTTACCGCATACTGCTAACATTGGAATACAATACAGGTGTTACTGTCGGAGATGCGACGTCGAATTTATGGCGGCAATCCCTGAACACTATTTTCTACAGTGCTCAGCCTTGACAAATATACAGAGGACAATTTTGGGAAAGACTTTTTTGACGGAATATAGGAATTGGTGAGTATTGAACTCACCGCAATTATACGGAGACAACCTTGGGAAAGCGCTTTTTTGACGGAATACAGGAACTAGGCAGTATTGAACTACGCGCAATTATACGGAGGACAGCTTTTGGATAGCCCTTTTTTGACGGAATACAATAACTTGGGGCCGTCGGTAGTGCAATGGGTTGTGTGCGCGGCTATTGTACATGAGAGCTTGGGTTCGGTCCCTGCTCTGACCACCTTTCATTTCTTTCGACGACGGTCATCTCGCTTAGTGATGGCGACACTATCAAATACCTACCCATGAAACAGATTCTCACAAATACCGTTCGGAACCGGTGTAAAACTATAGGTGCCAATCGGTGAGAGTATGAACTTCTCATATATTAACATTCCAAAAAAAAAATTTTTTTGTTT
Organism: Phaonia tiefii; assembly: GCA_963931995.1. Classification (NCBI taxonomy): domain Eukaryota; kingdom Metazoa; phylum Arthropoda; class Insecta; order Diptera; family Muscidae; genus Phaonia; species Phaonia tiefii. The sequence goes on from OZ008369.1 coordinate 276,246,606, forward strand.
ATCAAAAATTAACCCATTTTCTACAATGGCTTTTTAAATACAAACTACAATTAAATTTCCAATAGTTTTGATTGTCTTTACTAATATTTTATTAACTTTAAACAACGAACAATTTAATTATAACAATCAATAAATACATTTACTTAAAGAGAAAGTTACCATATTGTTTGTAATGTATTACTGCGTGTTTCGGTCTAGAGAAACGAAAAGGAAGGAAAGTTGGCAAATATATAACATAAAGTTAAATGAAATTACACAGATAATATGATGAACTATTTCTTGAAGTTTTCAACAACCAGAAAAGACAAAAATTTGTCTCTCTTTCACATTGGCATCCCTTTAGCAAGGACAGGGGAAGGAAAGATGAAAAAAGTAGAGCGCAAAAACTTATTACATTAGTTTTACTTTGCTATTTATTGATAGAAAAATGAAATGAAAACAATCAAATGACAACTGTCAGCAATATTTTTTGTTGCTATAACTTTGTATGTGTTTTCTTTTCCTCTACCCAGTTTCCCCCACTAAGCAGCTCGTTACAAAACACTGAATCCTTTGCCCGAAAAGTAACAAAGAATAGGAAAAAAAACCCCAACAAATCTTATAACAAATACTGAAAAAATTTCGCAAGGAACATAATTTCATAGAAGATGGAGTGGCAGCTCAGCTAACAAAAAAAAAACGGGCAAAGGATTTTCACAAAAGTTTTGTTTGCTAGCGGGAGCGTTCGAAGAACAAAAAAAATCACAAAAGTAACAAACGAGTAATGTCAGTAAATATTGAATCAATGGCAACCCCAACAACCCGCAGCTGATATTGCTGGGAAAAAGTTAAGATTGTGTAGTAGTAAACTTCACATGCTTAAAAGTTATGATGAAGTCTTTCTTTGCTTTGCTTTTCTCAACGATTGTTTGTTAGATTTGTAGAATAGGGAATGAAAGAAAAAAGACTACATCTTCAAAAGTTTGATTTCCCTCAATTTTTTTGCCCAGATTATGTTGGGACAAATGAAAAGGACTTCAAAGTATAAAAAAACGGCAGCAAAATTATTATGATCTGCTGTTTTTTTTTTTTTTTGTTGTTCGCCTGAAAGCAAGATGTTGGCAAAGATTTTTTTTCTTTTTTCCTTTCTCGATTTCGCATTACTCGCATTTGAAATAGTTGTAGTATTTTTTGGTTTTCCTACTACTTTTCCGTGTCAAGATTTCTTTGGAGAATTTTGTGACAAAGTGCAAACACAAACCTGGTGAGAGAAGAAATCCTACTTGTGTAGCAAAAAGTAAATTTTGTTTCGGCCAGATTGTTTTGTAGGCTATAATAAGTAAAGTTTTATTTTTCGATTTGTCCATGTACATTATTACAGTAAACAGAAATATAAATTGAAAATCAGCCATGTGTTGAAACAAAATTAAAGTTTGATTGGAAAAAAATTGCAAAAAGCTCATATAATATATTTCAATTTTAATTTAAAAATTATTTATCAAAAAAAAAATTAATTCAATTCAAACCTCATAAAAGATGTATTTTACAAATTAAAAAAATTTCAATTCAATTCAAACCATTAAAGATATATTTTTCAAAAAAAAAATTTTCAAATAAAATCAGTCAATACAAACCTCCTAAAAAAATGTTATTCAATTCAAATTTTTTTAAAAAATTTATATGTTAAAAAAAATTCGATTCAATTTAAACCTATAAAAAAATTATTTTTCAAATCAAAAATTCTACTCAACTTCAAAATCCAAAAAAATATATATATCAGTTTTTACACAATTTTCAAAACGAGCAGATTTTCATTTAAATTCTGGGAATTCTGCTTTTTTCTAATTAAACTTTTCCAAAAATTAGACAATCACATCAGTGTGTGTTGATATTTTATGAAAAAGTTAATGTTACAATTTTAAATTATTAATGTTTAGTTTTTAAATGTTACATTTTTAAATTATTAATCTCATCAGATGATATTTGTCAAGTTTTTTTTTTATCATGGAGATTTTTGACAAATTTCCAGGAATAATTTTTGTTTTAAAATTGTAAACCAACTAAATGGATTATTTTTTTTTTAAATCACCATCCGTTTTATTAGATTTCTTTCGAAAATTTAAGTAGAACAACTTATTTAGATATTTCATTTACAAGTTTGGAAATTAAATTCTCAAAATGAGGAGATTTTTATACAAATTCCAGGAATTTAGCGTTTTTTAAAAGCTATAGTTAATTTATATATAAGCTAGTAATATTTATAAGCACATCATATACTTATAAATACAAACTCTTTATTTCAAATTATTTACAGTCAACCTATAGTCTTGCAAACTATTAAGTGACATCCCCATTAAGTGAGGAGATTTTCACATTTATTCTAGGAATTAAACGTTTTTAGAATATGCTCTAAGATTATCATGGCAAATCATAGTTTTTTAATCCTTTACAATCTCTTTAAGTACAGATAAATCCAAATTCCCTTTTGCTAGATTATTATTTTGTAATTTTTACTTTATTTTGTACAATACCCCTTATATAAGGAGATTTTCACATTTACTCTAGGAATTTCCCCCTTTTCTAATATGGCTTAAGATTTTCATAGCAAAATGCTAAATTTTAATTCTTATTAATCCCTTTAAAAACAAAAAAAAATGGTCAATTCTCGTTTGTTAGATTATTATTTGACAATATATTGTTTTTTAATTTCTATAATTCCATATTAATCCTGTACAAGCTATCCAGTTTTTAGCTTGTCATTGTAGGCTGACAAGGATTTGCTTTAAATGTCCTAGCGACACTTAACCCTTAAGGCGGAAACAAACAGCCAAAGCCTTTAAAAGTTCCCAAACATCACAAAACATTGGATTTCCATTAAAACACCAAACATTCCAATAAAATAGACAATCTTTAATGGGGACAAATGGTTTGGGATTTAAGGACAAAATCAAATATTACATTTAAGGGAGGGCATGACATACTGAAACCACTCAGACTGGCGCAGCTGAACGGATGACACAAGGATGTTTATAAGAAGCAAAAAACAAAGGAAACCGGGATAAAAGTAACAGCAATACCAGCAAAGGTTTTTTTTCTGCTTTTGCTAAAAATGCTTTCATCACAAAAATCTCCAAGAAGAGGAGAGAAAGTGTGCATGTGTTTGAGTCATTTTTATTGCCAACCTAAGTTGTTTACATTAGCAGGCAATCATTGCAAAGGAGGCGGAAAGCAGGAAGCAAAGGATATCCAGCTGATGGGAATGGGGATTTCATAGAAGCCTACATACACCTGCAAATGTGAAGCACATAAAGGCAATGCATTTGAAAATCGTTTTAAGTGAAAGGACGAGCACAAATACCCGAATGAAATGAATTGAAATTGTTTGCCTAAGCTTTTGTTTTGGACCATAAAACAATAACACACACAAGACCTGCTGCAACAATAGGCGCCTTTCCACCCGTACCAAACACGTGGATTTCTTTGAAGAGTTTTTATGAGGCAACCCTCTCCCTCAAAGAAAGTCACAATGAACACGCGACCATAACGCGCCAGTTCAAACACTGGAGGATGCCACGGAAAACATGTGTACTGTGCGTTGCCTTTCCATACCAGGCGGGAAATATTGGCAAAAGGCAAAAGTATTTAACACGTAAAATCCATATTGTGAACCGAAGACACATACATATACTGACACTCCTGTAGGTACTTGCGACAACAACAAAAAATCGACAACAAAATAAACGTCCACAACGGCAAAAAAAATTTATCAAACATGCTATCAAAGCCTAAAAGTATGCAATCTCTTATGGGGTATTTACATACATTGTATGTATTGTATTTATGTGTCTCACGCTCACATATGTGTGTTTAAGGCTTTATTGGTGTGTAAAAAAGTAGGAAACAGAGAGAGTGAAAGAACATCTTATGTTTTGCTCCCCTTCTTGCCAATATTCAAGTTATTATCCTTAAGAAAGGATCACGCAAAATGGCTTTTAAGGCACATACAACCACACAGGCTGTAGGTATATTTATTTAAGCCTATTACTGCTGTTAAGGCATTTTGGAGAACAAAAAACAAACACACGAAATGCGAAAAGGAAGTGACGCCATATTGGTTTCTTTGTGACCAAAGCACTATGGGGGAAATATTGCTTTAAAATTTTTCAACAAAAACAACTGCAGTTAGTGACAATGTCAAGAAAATTGTAACTGGTGTAGAATGCTAAGCCGCCGATGAAAAGAGTCACAAACTTCGAAGCGATCGAACCCTGATCTGTGTAGCTCAAAGGATATCGGAAACTATTCTTGTAAAAAAAAATATTTCGTTCATCCCATTTTATGATTTTTGGGTTACTCTCGTACCCAGTATTGGACTAATGCAGCTTATTATTTACAATCTATTGCTCTATCTTGAACGAAAGCTTTCGTTCGTGTTCTAGACGAAAGAAAATTAATTTGGGTTCCAAAATCTTGTCGTTTCAAGTCGAATGACAACATAAAATTGTTCAAAACTTTTCAGTACAAATTTTGATTTCACTATTTCGAATGTGCTGTCAGTTTTGAACAAACAAAGAGTCAGCCGTATGAAAATTTCGACTTAGATAAACCCAATTTGTGTCCAATGTGAGTAACAAATAGAGAAACAGGCTGTTAGTGTTTGATGTTGGAGTCGTACTTGTACGAAATGTTAGAGTCGTACTCGGTGTAGAAATCATATCTTTTCAAAGTGCTGGAGTCGGAATCGGAGCATTTTCCACATGCTGAAGTTGTAGTCGGAGTAGACTCTTGCATTTTCAAACTGTTGGAGTCGGATTCGATGTGGGAAACGTGCCTTTACAATGTGTTGGAGTCAGAGCAGGGTTGTGCATTTTCAACATGCTGAAATTGTAGTCGGAGTAGAATCATTTAAGCTGGAGTCGGAGTCGTGCAATTTTGGGCAGTCCAGATCTTCAGGCTGAAAATTAAACTATAAGAATTAAGGGTTATGGTTAGGTTGGGTGAGGTCTTGATGGAAGTCGACGAACAGCTGACTTAGACATATTAGTCCAATGTGATAATACAGGCTAACGAGATTAAGCTTAAATCTCATCCGAGAACTATTTAGTTTTCCCTCAAAAGTTCAAGATCTTGTCTGCGTTTATCTGCGATAATTCTCCAGATTCCCAAATAGGTAGGATCTCATAGTGGACATCCTTCTGCCGACTACTGCTGGAAACGTACAGAGAGCATGTTCACTGGATTCTTCCTCATTGTTATAGCTTCCACAAAAGTCATCTTCGTTGAATTTTAGTCTAACAACTTGCCTACCAATCGGACAGGGTCAAAACTGAAACAAGCAGTAATACCTTTAGTCTGAATAGAGGCAAAATGTTCTTTGATCCCCTGCTATCCACTATCGGCCAGATTTGACTTGCACGTACACTATATGTGTCTTTCGCCGACCTCTCCTGTATTATTAGATAAGGGCGTTCTTGTAGGATATTCTTACATAACGTGGGTTCGATTCCTGTTCTTACAGCCTTACATTTCTTTCGACGGCGGTAACCTCGCTTAATGATAGCGGCTCTAACGTGTATTAAGCTATGACAAAGCTTCCCAAATACCATTCGGAACCGGTGTAAAGCTTGTAGAGCCCAACAAGAAAGTGTGAAACTAGGAAGCGCACAGTTCACTAGTTGTGAGAAGCTCTCCCCAATCCCTTCATGGGATGTAATGTGAACCCATGTCTTTCAGAGGCATGTCAACACGTTACAATTCCTGTGGAATCTATAATATAGTCCCTGGCCTAGCCAGCTCATCTGATCTGCAGTTCACCGGAATGTCACTGTACCCTGGCACCTTCGTGAAGGGTCTACAGTACACTCACAGCAAAAATACCCGAACCAGCCGTGACCGAATTTAGAGCTTGCCGAAATCGCGCTAGAGATTGTCCACACCGCCCTAGAGATTGTCACAACCGTACTAGAGGTTGTCCACCACAGCACTAGAGGCTGTCGTCGCCGCACTAGAGGTTATCACAACCATACTAGAGGTTGTCACAACCGCAACAGGTTGTCGCACTAGAGGTTATCACAACCATACTAGAGGTTGCCAAAACCGCACCAGAGGCTGTCGCACAAGAGGATATCACAACCATACTAGAGGTTGCCACAACCGCACTAGCGGTTATCACAGCCTTACTAGAGGTTGTCGCAACCGCACTTGAGATTATCACAACCGCTCTAGAGGTTATCGCAACTGCACTAGATGTTGTAACAACCGCAGCAGAGGTTGTCACAACTGCATTAGAGGTTGAAACCACCGCACTAGAGGCTGTCATCGCCGCACTAGAGGTTATCACAACCATACTAGAGGTTGTCACAAACGCACCAGATGTTGTCACAGTCTTACTATAGGCTATCACAACCGCCCTAGAGGTTTTCACAACAGCACTAAAGGTTGTCACAATCGCACTTGTGGTTGTAACAACCGCACTAGGGGTTGTCGCAACCACACTAGAGGTTGTCACAACCTATTAGAGACTACTTCAACCGAATTTCAGTTGTGGGGATTAAATTCAGTAGTGGCAACTTCAATACGGTTGGGGCATCTGTAATTCGGTATTATTTGGCACAACCTCTTTTCAAACAATAGTTGTGTGAGTGTAGTTCCAGGGATTTGACGGCCGCCTGACTGTCAGCGAAGACATTGATCCCAATGACTCCTGGACAATTATACCTCAGCCTATCTTAATAGCCAAAAGTTTTCTCTTTGTCTACGGGAAATAGAGAACCTAGGTTTCATGCCCTACCTTATCATTAATTTTTGATTAATATGTGTAGAAACTCACATATCCCTGCATACCATGAATTCCATTGTACAAGAATCTATTTCCGGTTTGAGAGTGTGGCATTTCCGATCGAATAGAGGTTCCGCTTTCGAGTAGTTAATAAATGCAGGAACACTGGGAGCACCTTTCAGCACTGGGTCATTGTGAGAATTGCCTTAACCTAATGACAGACGTCTGCCTGTCTGTCTATAATGATCAATGGCAACAAATATAATATTACATTCAGGGCAACAGTGGGAGTGGTGTGCAGAGCAACCTTGATGCACGTCGTCATCATTCTCTGAACCCGAGCCAGTAGTATCTTATCTTGTCCACTCATTTGTTATTATTCCCTCACAATTTTTCTATTGTTCAGACTTTTTGACCCACTGTGCTCCTAGTTCTCACTCACTTTCTCTACTGCCACTTTGATGGCATGCTTCATTTTTTTGTTGCTGCTCACATTTCCCTTCTTCCTGTTTTTCTGTTTTTCGCAACTTTTGTTTATACATTTTCCTGCCATGTTTTACATGTCTATGATTATTTTCGTTTTGTTTTGTTTTCTCTCTTTCTTCTTTTTGCTGAATACAAATTTAAGAAAACACGCAAATTAATGATAGCCTGGAAAAAGTTATCCCAAAACTTTTAGTCATCCGATATTTGATTTCGTCGTAGATTCATTACTATCCCAAATACCCTAAGGCGAATTATGAAAAGGACCTTCATGTAGATATGTATATCCCTAACGCAAGAGTGTCAAGATACATTTCCATTTCCTTGGTCAATCTGGTTTTTATTTGTAATGTAGATTTTTTGCGTTTTTGTTGAATTTTTGGAAGAGGATTGAGTATGTCTTTTATTACCACCCACATTGTTAGAGTACGATTCATGCTTATGCTCTCATTCCTATTTGGCCTCTATTTTGATGTTGCTCTTACTCTATGGAACGTTCTTAAAACTACTCTTAGTATTGATCTGCTTCTTCTATATTCCTGTTTCACAATTTTCTTTTCTAAGTTTATATTTAGTTAGTTATTAGCTAAACACCAAACTTGTTTTAATTCAAGACAGAATCTGTGCTGTTTCCCAAGTACCTGCGACACCGACTCCTGTTCTGGCTCCGACTGTTGCTTTTATTTTTACTAAGACCCTAACTCCCTGCACTTAGTCTTACCTTAAAACTCTCGCGTTTACTACTAATTTGATTTGAATTTCCTCTTTCGAGATATTAAGAATTTGTTAGCTTTATCACAGTATAATTGTTAGTATATTTTCAAATAGCTCCGTGTCTTACACTTACTCCTACTGGGACTCTAACTCCCTGCTCTTTCTCAGGCCTTACAACTCGTCCGCTTATTTCTAATTTGATTTCAATTTCCTGTTACTAGAATTGTTAGCTTACCTTTACTCGATTTTAAGAAATTGTTAGCATTACTAAAGTATGACCTTTGGCTTGTTTCAAATAGATCAGACTCTTGCACTTACTTCTACTACGACTCTATCTCGCTGCTCTTTCTCTAGTCTTACAACTCTTCCACTTACTACTATTGTTTTTCTTAAACTGACTGTTTCCAGCTTTTAGTAAAGAACGCCATATTTTATTACCTTTCTGAATCTACAACTTGTTTTCCAAATAGCTTCGACTCCTGGTTTTACTACGGCTCAGACTCTTACTCCTAGCTCTTTTCCTTACAGTAAAACTCTTACACTAGCTGAAGCAAACTACTGATACTACTGCGCCTCAAACTATCCCTTTGCAGCTTTTAGTACAGTAGTTAACCCCTAACGTATTGCCTTTAAGAAAGAACAATCTTTTGTGTCTTTTCGACTCTCGCTTTTACTCCACCTAAGACTCTAACTCCCTGCTCTTTCTCGTCCTGAAACTCCTCCGCTACTTTGTTTTTGCTTTAGACTTCCTGTTGCGACATTTTAGTAGAAAAATTAATCCCTAATTTATTGCCTTTAAGAAACAATAATCGTTTGCTTATTTCTTAATAGAAATAGACTCTATCTCCCTGCTCTTTCTCGTCCTAAAACTGCTCCGCTTACTTTGATTTTGTTTTAGACTTCCTGTTGCGAGATTTTAGTAGAGAAATTAATCTGTAATTTGTTGTCTTTAAAAACGAATATTCTTGGGATTCTATCTAAATCGTGACGATTCCTGGTTTTACTCCTCCTACGACTCCTGGTTTTACTCCTACTACGACTCTGAACTCCCTGCTCTTTCTCTTGTCTTTAAAGTCTTCTGCTTTCCATTACTTTGTCTGAATTTTCTAGTTTCCAGCTTTTAGTAGAGTAATTAAGCCCAAATTTATTGCCTTTAAAAAAGAATAATCTTTAGATTATTTTCAAATACATAGTGCCGACTCTTGCTCTTACTTTTACTAAGACTCTAACTCACTGCTCTTTCTCGTGTCTTAAGACTCTTCCGCTTGGTCCTAATTTGCTTTAAACCTACTGATGTAGTAGATTAATCAACCCTTCATTTATTGTATTTATGAAAGCATAATCTTTTATTTATTTCCGAATCGCTTCAACTCTTGCTCTTACTTCTACTAAGACTCCAACTCCGTGTATTTTCTTTTGTCTTAAAACTCATTTGCTTACTACTCTTATTTCTTAGTCTACCAGAGCAGGGAGTTAGCTTTTAGTAGAGTAATTAAGCCGTTTCGTCAGAATACTCGTGCCATTTATTTTACCCCACTTGACTCATCTCCTTAATTCTATAATAACTTCTAGTGTTTTCCCTAAGTCTTGGAAACAAGCAAAAATTGTTCCCATACCTAAATCAAGCACTGAATACCGTCCTATCGCCATACTTTGTTTCTTGTCCAAAGTATTAGAAAAGTTACTGCACAGACAAATTTCAGAAAATGTACAAATTCGTTCCTTAATGACTGATAAACAATCAGGTTTCCGACCAAATCACAGCTGTGTCACTGCTTTAGCTGAAGTGTCTGAGAACATTAGACAAAACTTAGATGAAGGCAATACATCGTTTCTTGTTCTCTTGGATCATTCTAAAGCTTTTGACTCTGTTGACCATAATATTCTATGTTCCAAACTTAGCAACTTCTTTAATTTTTCACCTTCCGCTATCTCTCTGCTTCATTCATACATTCACGGGCGTGAACAGGCCGTTTTCTTAAACAATACCACCTCCGAGTTTCTTCCCGTAGTAAGAGGTGTACCACAAGGTTCGATTCTGGGACCTTTGATTTTTTCGTTATACACTAATGATCTTCCCATGCATTTATCGCACTGCAGTATTCACATGTATGCTGATGACGTGCAATTGGTTCTCGGGTTTCCTATAAATGACTTAACGGATTATGTTGACAAATTAAACCATGACCTGTCGAGAATACATTGTTGGGCAGCAGCAAATGGACTTAGTCTTAATCCAAAAAAATCTAAATGCCTATTTATTCAAAAAAGACGCTCTGCAAATATTTGCGATCTCGACATAATTCTAAATAATGAACCCATAGAAATTGTGACACACTCAAAAAATCTTGGTGTAATATTTAATGACAAGTTGACTTGGTCGAATCATGTAAATGCTGTTGTAGGTCAAACTTATGGTAAGCTCAGATCACTTTGGCAAACTCAATATTTTACGCCACAAAATATTAAAATACTGCTGGTAAAAACGTATATCATGCCTGGATTACTATATGGCTGCGAACTGTTTGCCAATTGTGATTCAGCTAGCAAGCAGAAATTAAATGTAATCTTTAACAACGTCATTCGTTATGTGTACGGACTTAAACGATCCGATCGTGTGTCCCAATTTTCCTGTTCACTCTATGGCGTTTCTCTGCAAAACCTTTTAAATATTAGAGCACTCTTATTTCTCCATAAAATTATCTACACAGGGAAACCTCAATATCTATTCATGAAAATAAATTTTAATAGAAGCAATAGGGGAAAGAAAATTGTTCCACTAAAGCGCTGCAGCCTCATCTCCGAGTGGCAATTTTTTATACACTCTGTTCGTCTTTGGAATGCTCTCCCACATCATATTCAGCTCCTTAGTGATGCAAACACTTTTAAGAAAAGTATTTTTGATATCTTTAAGTGATTTTCCTAAACGTACGTGCATACCATTTCATAATATTCTAAACCTTTTATTTATTTATTTATTTATTTTTCATCACTTTTATTTAATTTTTATTTAATTTTTTGAATTTTTTACTTCTACTGTTTTATGATCATATTTTCTTAATCTAGATTTTGATGTTAAATTTTTAATCTTAATTTTTATTATTTTTCCTGTTTTATCGTTCAAATTAAAACATTTACATTTAAATTTTTGATCAATGAAATTCGTGTACTATAATTATAAGATTTTATCTTGTTGTACTCGATAAGCATAATAAACTCAAATTGAATTGAAGCCTTAATTTATTGGCTTTTAAAACAGAATAGTTTTTTGCTTATTTCAAAATTGTTCCGACTCCTGATTTTACTCCTACTAAGACTCTAGATCCCTGCTTTTTGTCATCCTGAAACTCTTCCCCTTACTTTGATTTTGTCGTTATCTTCGTGTTCTCAGCTTTCAAGTACAATAAGTAAGCCTTAATTTATTGCTTTTACGAAACCATAATGTTTTGTATAATTCCAAATAACTGCGACTCTTGCTTTTACTTATACTAAGACTCTAACTCCCTGCTCTTTATCGTGTCTTAAAACTCTTCCGCTTGTTACTAAATTGCGTTAAACCTACTGATGCAAGATTTTAGTAGATTAAGTAAGCCTTCATTGATTGTCTTTAAGAAACCATAGTCTTTAGCTTATTTCCAAAAACTTCCGACTCTTGCTCTTACTTCTACAAAGAGTTAACTCTTTTTCATGTCTTAAAGCTGATCCGTGTGTTACTACATTGCTTATACCGACTGTAGCGAGATTTGACAAAATTAATTGAGCCTTAAATGATTGTTTTTAAGGCAGCATATTCTTTTGCTCATTTCCAAATACCATCGACTCTTGCTCTTACTTCTCCTAAGACTCTTGCTCCCTTTATTTTCTTTAGTCTTAAACCCCATTTGGTTAACACTACTTTTTCCTAATCTTCCTATTTCCAACTTTTAGTAGTGTACTTAAGCCTTAATTTATTGGCTTTAAGAAAAGAATAATCTATTGTCTATTTCCACATTGCTAGGACTCCTGCTTTTACTCCTACTCAAACTCTAACTCCCTGCTCATCCTAAAACTCTCCCTATTACTTTAACTTTGCCCTCAATTTCCTGTTTTCAGCTTTTAGTACAGTAATTAAGTCTTAATTTATTGCCTTGAAGAAAAAATAATCAGTTGTTTATAGCCAAATATCTGCGACTCTTGCTCTTACTCCTACTTGACTCTAACTCCAACTCTTAGTTTTATAATAAAACTCTCTAATTTCCAATACGTTGGCATAAGACAGTAGCGGATATCATGAATTCTAAACCGATTCTTAATAGATTCCATTGTAATGACATGTCACTTCCTACAGCATTACTGTGCCACACAGAAAGTTATAGGAGGTCAGCGACTGCTCCTCACCGCATTACCTTGAAATAGTGAGTAATGTGTTGCTTGTTTCTAGTAACGTTTTTCCTCCAACATGCTTTCTTCGTCACATTCGTGGAAATAGTAATAAAATTTATTTGATATGACAGTTTCCGACTTCGGTGTTGTAATGAGTGTGTTTGACTCTTGTACATGAGATTGTGGGTTGAGTAATTAGCCACGAAAAAGCTACCCAAGAAAACCTTTTGGAACCGGTGTAAAACTAAAGGTTTCAATCGGTGAGGATTAAACTACACGCTGAAAATAAACGGTCCCAGCAACATATTGCAGGAACCATGTATATGTTTGCAATCATTGTTTTCGTGGATTGAAGATCTGCTGCCTTTTTGCTTCGCTGTTGTCCGTCTCGTTTTTGCTTTTAGCTGCTTTCAACAAACAAATCTACATTTAGGTCTCAAAATCATATATTATAGCCTATTAATCATTTTGTTTCCAACATGTAATATTCAATAGCAAACAGAATTTGTTTGGACAGAAGTATATCATATTTGCGGGCAGCTACAAACACGTTATATTTGCATTCATAGACTTTTCGTCGAGTAGAAGCTTGTGAGAAGCTCTCCAATATCCCGTTATGGAATGTTACAGGAAAATAGATATTTTTATTGTTTGTTGTTAATGGAAATATGTCATCCTTTGAATTTGTTTTCATTCATCTGAAAATACTTGTCTTTCGTTTCTACAAAAAAATATAAGAGTTTCTTTGCCGGTTCTGTATTGAGAAAATTCCATACTCCATACAGATTCTCCCAAACACATTCTGCAGGAACTATGTATATGTTTGGAACACATTCCAAACATTCATATGTTAGCCGTTCGGTATGTTATGTTAGCATTCAGTTATATTTGAATGCAACCGTTAACATTTTAACTTGCAAACATGCATACTTTTACGTGAAGCCATTCGTGTGTTTCCTCCCAAACCAACGATTGGCGGCTTAAGGCATGAAACTAAAACGGAACAGATCAGTCAACATAAACACTCAATTCATTTTAAAACGAACTCAGGAATATTTATAAATCACTGACTGAAAGAATAGGCTGAGAACACTCTTTATTTCTCCGCCCTTCAGTAGTTTGCTTTCGACAGAGCATAGTGAAAAAGAAGTAAACTGTGCACCAAACACAGCTGTTTTTGTATCACAAACAAAGCTATATTTAGATTTCAAACACATATATTATTACATATTAATCATTGTGCCTCAAACATGTAATATTGAATAGCAAAAACAATGTGTTTGAGCACAATTATACCATATTTGCGACAAGCTACAAACACACCTTATATTTGCATCCATACAAGAAATAAATGCCGATGTTTCAGCGTGTAATCATCATAGAATGCGCTACTGCTATACTCCTACTGTGGTTTGAATTCATACTTTGGTTCAAACCCTCCTTGCTGTTTCTCTTCCTCCCCTCTGGCTCTTCCTGTTTATGTTTTCTTCCTTTTCCTCTTCGTTTTGTTGTCTTCTTTACATTACGTTACATTTTCTGACTCCTCTTACACTTATAAAGTTGTCGTTCGCTTTCCCTTTCATTATTCGCCCCCATAAATATTTTGCTTGTATTATTTAAAGTTTTGCCTCTCTGTTACACTTTGACGTTTACTTCTTGCCTGTTCTTCTTCTTACTCATTATAACATTCATTGCACATAAACACAATCACACACACACAAACTTTGAAAGCACAAATGTCAATATTTACTTATGACAATTACAACAAACACGCTGGATTCTCTTTAACGTTTATTGTTCCCTCTCTCCCACTCTCTTTCCCTTTTACTTGTCGTCTGCCATGTTTACTCCTGGTAATTCAACCTGTAATGACATTCTGGTTTTTTGACGTTTATAAGCGTCATCAATGCGTAGTGTTTCCTCTCTGCTGGCTCTTATGCTTCCTCTTGACGCTGCTAATATTATGTTATTGTTTTACTTTCGCCTAAAAGTTTACTGAGGGGTAATCTTTCGAGATTTTGTATGTAAATCTTAAATAAATTTGTATGTTTTAGAGGTTAATATGTGTGTTTAAGCATAAAAAGAAAAGTCACAGGACGACGCAAAAGAAGAAGAAGCAGAAGAAAAACTGTCAAAAATACACAGCTAAAGTAATATAGTAAACATGGAAAGCCAACACGAACCTAATGGTAACTTCAAGCTAAGGTAGCATTTGTTTCAAATGCTTTCTCAGCAAAGTAGTAGGAGTTGTCGTTTAAGGTCCTTCCTTGCAGTCCTTGTAAGGGATAGCTTATGTTTAAAGCTGGCAACATATGCCTTGTGGCATCTGTTTTGATGTTTTTGTTACTGTTGTTCTTGTAATGTCAATATTTTGACAATTTAATGAATTCTTAAAAGTATAACACCACTGCCAGCCGCCGCCTCCTTCAAACTCTGGCATTATGAATGAGTAGTCAACTCAAATGTAAATATCCATAAAAGTTGTTTGACAAAATAATAACATTTTGCTTTTTAATAATTTTCTGCAGATAAAGAGGGAGAAAACCGAAAAGATAATAACAGCAAGTTGCATTAAAACTTGAAATCAAAGTTAAACATTTTGTTTCTAAAAGAAAAACAAAATATTTAGAAGAAAACTAATTGAGATATCTAATGATGTAAAGGTAAACAATTAGGGGGAAATAGAAATTTAAAAGAAAACTCTTTAGAAATATGTCGTGACATAGAAAAGAGATCTATTACATTGACTATTTGACATCCAACAGAAAGCCTGTTATGCAAATGTTTTACACGTGTCCTGTCATCAAGCTACATAAATCGTGTCCTCACTCTTTACAAGGTTTAGCATCAAAATTACAAGCATCGTTTAAGATATTACGATAAGAGCTTGAAATATTAGTACTAACTCATGACCTATGGCGGAAATATTTACTTTTTAAAAAAAATTGTTTCCCATTACATCCCATGAAGGGATAGAGTCGAGCTTTTCACAACAGTGACCTGTGCGCTTTCTAGTTTTGCTCTCACTAATTGGGATCTTCAGTTTTACACCGGATCCGAGCGGTATTTTAAGACGCTTTTTCCAAATGTTGTGGGGTTTTTCGGAATTTAAAAAAAAAAAAATTTCATTTTATTGATAGTGAAAATTGTAGCGAAAGTAGCAGTTTTGTGCAGCTAAATTTCACGGTACTAGTACATATAATATTGAGGATACATTTACTTTTGAGTTGAAGCCAATATTTAGCGCAGATTTTTAGAAAAAAGCAATAAAACTTTTACAAAATATAAGATTTTTTTTTTGTTTTACTTGAACTGGAGTCTTTACTTCTAAATTAGAGTAAAATATAAGAACAATAGAAATTGAAAAAACAAATTTGTCGTCCAGACCTATGGTACCTACTGGGTCCAAAAAACATCCACGTAGGGGCACGTAGGTAAAGACAAGTTCGGGTACTCAACTGAAATGGATTCCTCTCACGAATTCAACGGTGTCCCTACTTTTTTCGTGTGACAACTGTGTGGCCACATTACCCTGATTTGGCATATTGTATAGTTGCATGCATGACCGGCTTGGGAATTTTTTTCCTCTAGGGTGTGTCCACAACCTACTTCGAAATAGTTTTGGTTTAGGTAATACTGCTTTATGCGTGGATGGCCTTCAGCCGGGCATAGGAATTTTCTCCCCTGGGAAGAGTTCAACACCGGCTTCGGCAGTTTCTTTTACGTTACAAAGCTATCTGCGTGGGCGGCCTTCGCCGGTCGTAGTGATTTTCTCTTCTGCGAAGGGCCCAACACTGACTTCGCTGATTGGCAATTGCATATGCTACAAAGCGCCATGTCATTTCGGCCTGCGGCCCGGCTTAGGGATTTTCTCCTCTGGGAAGGGTTCAACTCATAGCAAAAATAACAAATTTTAAAAGAAATATTTTTATAAAAATGTTCTTTAAAGTTTCAAAAATGACTGCCAATAAAGCAGGTTCATCACTCCCTTTATTTTGAATACCGACACTAACGGCCGTATTCCTAAAAAATTATGACAGGTTGGAGAGACTATTTTTGCATTGTAAATCACCTCTCAAACCCCTCATAACTTTGTAGGAATATGGCCGTAAGTGTTTGGCGTTTTCCGGTTATCAAGACCCACTACTCGCTATCTTTTTGTTGTTGTTTAGATGCAACTGCAACTTGTATGTAGCTTGTCTCAAATATAGTATACTTGTGTCCAAACACATTGTGTTTGGTATACAATATTACATGTTGGAGGCACAATGATTAATAGGTTTAAATGTATGTTTTTTGGCCACGTTTGTTGAAACCTGCTGAAAACAAACACATGACAGACAACAAAGAAAACAAATCATCAGATCTTAATTTTCTGAAAATAAAGCTTGCAAACATGTTACTGGGGCCATTTTGTTCAGAGTGTATAATATGGTAAATTGCGGTTATGTGGCTCCACAGATGTCTGTCCACAAAAATAAACACCAATAAAACACTATTGAATTTATGAGAATAATTCCATCCACTTGAGAACCCACAGTTCTCATTTTCTGCGTATAGGCTATGCAGCATCCCTTACTAGACATCGTTCTACCGAGTAGTACTGGGCACGGGCAGAGAATGTGCTCAGTGGAGGCCTACTCATCGCAACAGCTTCTGCAGGAGTCATTTGCCCTGACCTTTAGTCTCGCTGCGTGGCCAGCAATCAGTCTGTTTTGCAATATCTTAGATGTATTGAGGTTAAAATACAGCGGTTCTGGTTCACTACGATTCTGGTTTATTTTATCTAAGAAAATACATTTTTTTTGTTAAGATGCAAAATGTATGCAAAAAAAATATGCAGAATATTCATAAAAAACTTGGGGATCATTTTCACATTTGCACTTCGATTTTGGTTCATTTAACAAAATTTATGCATTTTTTGTTAATATGCAAAATTTATGCACAAATATGCAGAATATGCATACCCATATCAACCCCAAAACATTGGGCATATTTTAGTTTAAAAAATTAACAAATTATTGAATATTGTTTTGGTATTTCAAAAAATTTGTACAATTTCCCAAGCTCATATGTATATTTTTAGTGATGGTGTAAAGTATTGCGAAACATCGAAAGGTGCAGATAATTGCAGCTGAATGTGTGAATATCGATACTAGGGAACTTGAGGAAACGTCTGATTTTATATTGAAATCAAAGTATTCCCCAATTGTTTAGAAATTGAATGAGATATGAAATGAATGAAAATATGCAGAATATGCAAAACCATATGTACCCAAAAAAAAAATTGGGCATATTTTAGTTTGAAAGAAATTGACAAATTATTGAATATTGTTTTAGTATTTCAGTAAACAATTAACAATTTCCCAAGCTCATATATTATTAGTTATCGCGTAAAATATTTCGAAACTTCGAAAGGTGCAGATAATTGCAGCTAAATGTGTGAATATCCATACCAGGGAACTTCAGGAAATGTCTGATATTATTGTTAAGCCAAAGTTTTCACCAATTGTTTAGAACATGACACCTAACTTTTCTTTATTATTTTTTTTTTAAATAACGCGGTGTTCGCAAAAATCTTGTGGTTTTACTTTTTTTTTATCAATTCAGTTTTTTATTTAAATCCCTCTTTCCCCCCTTTTCCTCCTTTGGTGACTAATTGAATTGTTCTCGAAAAGTCTTGGGTGAGAGTAAATAAATAAATAAAATGTTTGTTACCCTCCAAGAAATAGCAAATAAAATCAAAACCATCACTTCGACATGCAATTTAGCTGTTTCAGTAACAGAAACATTTTAATATTCTCAATATCCTTAACCTCTGTGACGCCTAAGAAAGAAATGTTTCGAATGAAAAAAAAATAAATACAAGAAAATACTAAAAATATATCAAGTCATGATGAAATGGTAATAAAAATTCTTTTTGTTTTTGATTTTTTTTATAGAGTTCACTTCCATTACCAGCAGCACCAAACAACGACGGTAACACCACCACCACCACCATAAGATATCGTGACAAAATGACATTTGAGGTTTATTTAGTTATTGTTCTTCTGTACTACACACACGTAGTTGAAAGAATGGGGGAGAGTCCTTTCCATTTTAGTATGTACAAGACCAGAACAGACTTTTGCCATTAACCTCCAACAAGTTGTGGTAGTTTCTGCGATAAAAATGGAAACCTTAGCAGAAATTGAAAAATATTTTCCTTAAAATATCTGGGCAAATAGTTTGGCTTCATTGAGGTGGTTTTACTGCGCTCTCTAAAACGCAAGTCAACGCAAACAGTGTACAAAATAAATATTCGTACAAACTCCTTATAAACAACATTTGGAAGGACACATAATTTACACTTTGTTTATAAAAAACAAGTGTTTACAAACGATTTGGGCACACTGTACTTGGAAATTGCTTTTTGCATTGCCATACAGGGTTAACGAAGCAAAAGTGCAAGTTTCCTATAGAATTTTTTTTGGGGGTGAAGTGAGACGGTCAGATTTTTGATGATGTGGCATGTTATGATGATGTTGCCATCATTGTTGACGGTTTTATTGTATTTTTTCACTGTTGTTGGTTTTGCCCCCTTTTCATAACAACAATGTTACCAACCAAATTCCAAAAATAAAAGTTAAATTTACCGTCATCAGCAGTAAAACAACTGGTGGTGGTAATAATTGTGGCATTTTCCATTAGAAGGTGTATTGAAGTGAAAAATAAACAGTACAACACAAACAATTATGTTCTTGACATTACATTTTTCATTAACGTACAGAAAATGTCACAAACAACCGGAAATTGGCAACAAATTATTGAAGGAAAAATAAATTACCATCGATATTTTGCTGGTTCTTGTTGCGGGCTTTACTGGGATTTATCCATTATACATATTTAAATCTAAATCTATGTCTGTTTTACAGAAGATTTAGATAATAATAAGATGATAACATCCTGGGAAAATTGTACTTTCAGTTAGGCGGCATTTTCACCTACCTAAATCATCGCATTTCCGGGATTATTGAAGTTTTTTTCTTATGGAGTTTGACATTTATAATTCCGAAAATGCGTTAATCTTGGTGGATGTAACTGTAGTTTTACTGAATATTAGAGATTATGTTTGGCAAACGTTTCAATATTTTCAAGTAGAACAATCTCCAACAGAACAACCAACAGGAAATTAATCACAATTCGTTTATAAAGCAGATAAAAATTTAAATCACCAATGAATTAAAAAAAAAATCGGAATCATAATTAAAATATTCCGGGATTTAAAAAAAAAAAAGAATTTATATTTGAACCAAAACTATTGTGCAAAATGTTGCAAATATTCGAAAATTGATTTTAAAAATATATAAAAGATCATTTCCAAAAATTGGGATTTTCTGGGATTTATAAGAAAAATTAAGGAATTTAAATTTTTGAACAAAAATATAGTACTACACATTGGAGAAATGTAAAAAATAATAAAAATTAACTTCCTTTACTTTTAGTGTATAATATTTAATCTTATTTAGTAGAAACATAATTTGTTGAAAGTGGGATTCTCCAAAGATTTTATAAAAATATATATGAATTTGGGGTTGGAACAAAAACATACTGCTAAATGTTGTGCAAGTATGAAAAATAACTTTAAAACTGTTCATTTTTATTATTCCTCACATTTTCTATAAAAAAATGTTTGTTAAAATTGGGATTTTTCTGGGATTTAAAAAAAAACCCTGGGAATTTAAGTTTTTGAACAACAATATAGTGCAAATCGTTGCCAAAATGTGAGGAATAATAAAAATGAACTTTATTTTATTTTAAATGTAAAGTATTTGCACAAATTTATAACTAAGTTATTCGTGGAAACTGAGATTTTTAAGGATTTAGCTATATCAAGCAGTTAAGTTGCAAAATTATTGCCAAAAGCGTTGCAAAAAGTGTAAAATTATTTTAAAAACTTAAAGAACATCATTTGTTGAAATTGGGATTTTTCTGGGATTTCAAAGCCAAATCTAGGAATTTAAGTTTTTGCAGACATACATAGTGCAAAGCAATATAGATATGTAAGGAATAATAAAAATGAACTCCTTGTACTTTTACAGTCTCCTTCATAAAAAGTTATGAGAGGTTGGAGAAACGAAACCTCTTATAACTTTTTATGAATAAGGTAGTTTGGTATATACATATTTAAAACAAATAAACATATTTTATAATATTACATTTCCATAATTGGTTTCACTTTTTAAAAAAAATGTATAAAATACATATTAATTATTACATTTAATTTTCTCTCTCTCTTTTTAGGTACGTAATGGTTTGAATTCCTAAAGGAATGATTAAATTTATGTGATGTATAAAACCAGGATCAAGTGAGTTTGAAGTTTTTCATAATGACTTTATATTTTTGCTGCATAAACTTTTAATCAATTTTATTATTAAAATTTCTAAATTTAAATGAATGCTTCCGAAAAATTACATTTAAGTCTTTGAATTTTAAAATATTTTTTTTTGTAGATTATTCAATTTTTTCAATTTGTTGTTGTTGTTCTTCAAATAACATAAGAAAAATGTTTGTTTATAAATTAATTTCATTTTTAATTAATAATTGTGTTTATTTTCCTGACGACTCTGCCCAAAGGCTAGCGAAATATTGAAGAATAAAATTATTTAAAAGAAGGACCAAACGCTCGAACATTTTCATTTTTGGAAAATATGTTTCCTTAGTGAAAAACACAATAAATAAATAAATTTTCACAAAAATAAAATTGTTATTATTTGTTTTTTGTTGTTGTTGTGAAACAAAAGTATAGAAATTTAACAATTTCTTTAAAAAATTGAATACATTCATCTTTAGATTTTACGGACTGTCCCAATGAAAGTGCACGATTTTTGAAATTAGCTTTCCTGTTGAAGTGCAAAAAAAAACAGAAATAAAATGAATTCCCATTACATCCTATGAAGGGATTGGGGAGAGATTCTTACAACCAATGAGCTGTGCGCTTTCTAGATTTATACTCACTGATTGGGAACTGCATGCTGAAAAATCAGCATATTTTGTTGTTGTTTCGATGTAAATATAAAGTGTTTGTTGCTTGTTGCAAATATAGTATACTTGTGTTCAAACACATTGTGTTTGCTATTCAATTTTACATGTTGGGGACACAAAGATTAATAGGTTATATTATATATTTTTGTGACCTAAATGTGGATTTGTTAATTGAAAAATGCTGAAAACAAAACGGAGACTGGCATCAAAGAAACAAAAAAGCATCACATTTTTAATTCATGAAAACAATGTTTGCAAACATGTACATAGTTCCTGCAATACGTTGCTGGGGTCATTTTTTTTTCAGTGTACACAGTGTACTCGGATTTCGAATGGTATTTTGAGAAGATCTTTTTAAAGTGCATGTGGCGCCTCTAAAATTTGTCTACTGTCATCTACGATGGTTCCTTTTATTAAAAGTAGAGCGCTACACAAAGGAAGAAGGAGTTATTGTTGTGAAAACCCATTACAAAAATGGGGAAAGTTCTGCTGACCTACGTATAATGCTGACCTACGTATAATTTCGGCAAAGGAAGTGCATCTAAGGTCTCACCAATTCGGATAGTGATCAACAAATTTCAAGATACTGGATCGTTTATGGCCAGTAAGTTTCCAGTGCGTTGACCTAACGACCGGCCTCTCGAAAGCATTACTGTTGTAAACGAGAGTGTCGCCGAAAATCCGAGGACATCCATTTGCCGTTGTTCACAATAACTGCACGCTAAAAAATAACGGCCCAAGCAACATATTGCAGGAACCATGTACATGTTTGCGAGCATTGTTTTCATGAATTTCAAATCTGGTGTTTTTCTTTGTTGTCTGTCACATTTTTATTTTCAGTAGTTTTCAACAAATAAAGTCACAAACATATATTATAACCTATTAATCATTGTGATTCCAACAAATAATATTGAATAGCAAAGACAATGTGTTTGGACACAAGTATATAATATTTGTGACAAGCTACAAAAGCGTTATCTTTACATCCAAACAACAGCAAAAACTACTGCATTTTCAAGGTGGCTCGGGTGGCATTTGCGGACGTTTAATTCTATACTTAAAGGGAACATGTCTATGTCATTCGGTCAAGAAATACGAGTTTTATTTTTAAATTAAAACGTATTCCTTTTTGAGATATCCTATATTTCTGATACATATGAAACGGATATGGCAAAATATTTGAATACATTCTGAAATCCAACATATAAGACATGCGTTTTTGTTCATTTAAATTTTATTGTATTGAACTCCTTTGAATGTGGCTCCCTCCCAATTTATCTTTTGTAGTTTTGCAAATTTACTGAATTATCTTCAGAAGCATAACACGACCACAGACTGCGGTTAAAACACGGCAAAAGTCATAAAACATAATTCAAGATTAACACATTTTCTTTATCAACTAAGTACTGAGTTGGACAACAAAAAAAACTTTAATAAACAAAAATTGAAACAAAAATTAAAACCACAAAAATTGAAAAATATAATTTACCAAACTGTTTGTTCTTTCTTTATCCAACATTATGAGGGCCAGCACAATGAAACCCAAAGTTCGCCTAAATGTTCATATGTTCATAGCATCGCAACAACCACAGGCTAATTAATCATACAAGAGGCAATATCACGAAAGAGGGACAAGAAAAAAAGATACTTTCAACAATTTTCAAATTGGTATGATGAACTCATAAAAACGTTCAATTTATTTTTAAATATAAACATTTAATGGGAACGATGATAGAAATGAGTTCATCGTTGAAGAGGAAATTGAAAAAAATTATAGGTATTGAAATATTTGAAATTTAAGAGTTTGGGGGGTTTGTTTTTGATTAAAGAAAGTTTTGGAAACAACTGTTAGCAAGTTATGGACAGCTAGGTGGGAATTATATTTATAAGTTTCTAAATACAAATTAAAAAAAATTTATATTTTACAAATTTTTCTTTCCATACTAAAAACTCGGTAAGCGTTACAACTGACAGAAACGTTACCATAAGCTCAGCGTAACTTAAATGCGTTATACTAATTAGTTTCCTTATTTAAGAAATAGGAATAAATTGTTTCTCATACAACCTTCATACAACCGTTTGATTCTATGTTCTAAGATTTTCTAAACGTAACAACTGGCTTAAGTGTTACCATAAGCACAGCATAACTTAAATGCATTAAGTGTGTGATTTATACTAATTAGATTGTTAATGTCAAAAATAGGAATAAATTGTTTCTCATAACACTGTTTGATTCCGTGTTCAAAAATTTTGTAAGCGCTACAACTGAAAGCAGCGTTGCCATTAGTTTAACTGCCTTCAAGGTGCGATTTATATTAATCAGTTTCTAAATTTAAAAAATAGAAAAACATAGT
Organism: Phaonia tiefii; assembly: GCA_963931995.1. Lineage (NCBI taxonomy): Eukaryota > Metazoa > Arthropoda > Insecta > Diptera > Muscidae > Phaonia > Phaonia tiefii. The sequence continues at coordinate 276,270,301 of OZ008369.1, forward strand.
TTCTCATGCAACTGTTTGATTCTGTGTCCGAATACTGTCTAAACGAAACAACTGACTGCAGCGTTGCCATACGCACTGCGTAACTTAAATGCCTTAAGGTTGTGGGATTTATGTTAATTAGGTTGTTAGCTAGAAAAAAAGAAAAACATTTTTTCCCATACAACTGTCTGATTCCGTGTTCTAAAATTTTGTAAACGTAACAACTGACTGCAGCGTTACCATAAGCTCAGCATAACTTAAATGCGTTAAGGGTTGGATTTATACTAATTCGTTTCCTAATTTAAAAAATAGGAATAAATTGTTTTTCATACAACTGTTTGATTTTTTTGCTAACTTTTTGTAAGCGAAACAACTGACTGTAGCGTTGCCATAACTACAGCGTTACTTAAATTCCTTAAGGGTGGGATTTATATTAATAAGTTTCTTAGTTTACAAAATATGAAAAAATAGTTCCTCATACCACTGTTTGATTCCATGTTCAAATATTTTTTAAGTGAAACAACTGGCTGCAGCGTTGCCATATTAATTTGTTTCTAAATTTTAAAAATAGAAAAAATTGTTTCTCATACAACTGTTTGATTTTTTTGCCAACTTTTTGTAAGCGAAACAACTGACTGCAGCGTTGCCATGAGTGAAGCGTGCCTTTAATGAGTTCAACGTGGATTTATATTAATTAGTTTCGTACTGTCAAAAACAGGAATACATTATTTCTCATAACAGTGTTTAATTCTGTGTTCTAAAATTTTGTAAACGTAACAGCTGTCTGCAGCGTTGCCATAAGCACAGCGTAACTTAAATGCCTTCAAGGTGAGATTTATATTAATCAGTTTCTAAATTTAAAAAATAGAAAAACATAGTTTCTCATGCAACTGTTTGATTCTGTGTCCGAATACTGTCTAAACGAAACAACTGACTGCAGCGTTGCCATAAGCACAGCGCAACTTAACTGACTCAAGGGTTGGATTTATATTAATAAGTTTTTAAGTTAACAAAATAATTTCTCATAACACTGTTTGATTCCGTGTTGCAAAATTTTGTAAGCGTTACAACTGACAGCAGCGTTGCCATGAGTTTAAATACCTTCAAGGTGGGATTTATATTAATTAGTTTCTTAATCAAAAAAAAAAGAAAAAAATTGTTTCTCATACAACTGTTTGATTCTGTGTCCCAAGATTTTCTAAACGAAATAACTGACTGCAGCGTTGCCATAAGCACAGCGTAACTTAAATGCCTTAAAGGTGGGATTTATGTTAATTAGTTTGTTAACTAGAAAAAAGAACACATTGTTAGCCATACAACTGTTTGATTCCTTGTTCCAAAATTTTTTAAGCGATACAACTGAAGAAAGCGGTGCCGTGCCGTAAGCGCAGCGTCAATAAAAGCCTTAACGGTGTGAATTATATTATTTAGTTTCTTAACTCCAAAAAAAAAGGAAAACAAAGGTTTTTTAAACAACTGTTTGATTCCTTGTTCCAAAATTTTGTAAGCGCTACAACTGACTGCAGCGTTGCCATGAGCGTAAAGTGTCTTAAATACTGTAATTAACAACTGAGCATCGTACTCGTTTTGTCGCCTGAAAGATACAGTATTTCTCTTAGTCCCTTTCGGCAAAAATAAATAAATAAAATAAATTGCCAAAACTTACTTGTCCCACCCTGTATACTAAGCATATAAGCATCCGCATTTTACAAGCAAACAACACATGCTGAGATGCCAACATTTCAAAGGTTATATGTAAGATACAAAAAGCCTAAACACTTTGGGTGATTTGTTTAAAATAAAATATTAACAACTCTTTATGACACTCGCTCTTGAACTCAAAATGTACCAAACAAAAACCCCCCAAACCCGTAAAACATAACAAATCATTAATTAAAAATATTTGTGTTTTGTTTGTGTAATTTAGTTTCATTTCAATACTGACAACTCTTTTATATTACGACTCGTTTGGTTTTATTTGTTTTCTTTTCAAATATTTTGGCCAAGCCCTTGATTCTTCCCAGCCAAGCAGAAACAAACTAATTTGTTGGATTTCCATTGTTTTTCGCTTAAACAACACAAACCGTTTTTTTTTTGCTTTGTATTTTTTCGTTTAAATGTCAAAAAACAAACCATAATTGAATTAAATTGTTAACTTAACACCCGCACAATTAAATGTTGAAAACAACTCGCCATTGCTCTTAACAAACTGAGATTTTCAGCAACAAATCCAGCGAAATATACAAGCAAGAGAAAAAAAACTTGCCATGCTTATTTATGTACTACAAAAGCCTTTGGGATATTAAAATGTGTGGCACTGTTAAATTGTAATTGTACATTTAAGGGTTTGAAAATAATCCAAAACCCGTCGAACTAAACTCCTTTTATGCCTGACAAGGATTTAAACTGCCACTCAAAAAAAGAAGCAAGAAAATAATTGGGAACTTTTGGGGATTTTTGAAAATTAACATGGGAATTAATGTCTATTTGATAATGAATCTAAATAAACCACTTTTGCTTCTAAATGTAAATGTCGAATTTCAATATCTTGTCCTTTTCATTAGTATTTCACGCGAAAGGAGTTTGATTTAGGTTTCCCAATATTGACATGTCAAGTCGAACGGAAACCTAAAATTCCTCTATTCGCAAGTGCTGTCATTTGCGATCAAAGATAAAGACAGTCGAACGACAGCTTTTTACCAAAAGTTACCCAATTTTTGTTCACTTAGAGTAACTGTCATTCGTTCGAGATCGAGGAACTGGGCTTCAACGTTTCACATTTCAAAAACAAAACTGTTAAAAGAAACCAATAAATCAAGGTTTTAACAACAATTGAACTCTAACCTTAATATAATTTTAAAAACTTCACGTTTTGTATAAATTTCAATTCAAAACACCTGTCAACAATAAATATATAATCAACATAAGTTGATATTCCTTTGATAATATAAGATATGTAATACCTATTATAGAATTGTAAGAGAAAAATGGGAAGTTAAGGAAAGAAACTAGGAGTTACAGATTTCCTGCTACCAGATTTCAAAAAGCTCATTGAAAACTTTTAAACCCATAGTCACAAAATATCACTAAACTAACATTACAATTATGAAGTTTTATATAAAGTCATACGCTGGTTTTTACCTTACCTATAGACACCTGAAAGAAAAATGGGGAAGTTAGGGGGATATTGTGATAGAAACTAAGTGTTACAGATTTTCTACTCCTAGATTTTAAAAAGCTCATAGAAAACTGTACATTGTCACAAAATATCACTAATCTAACACTACAATTATAACCGTTTTTATATAAAGTCATAGGCTGGTTTTTACCTTACCTTTAGACACCTGAAAGAAAAATGGGGAAGTTAGTAGAATATTGTGATAGAAACTAAGAGTTACAGATTTCCTACTCCTAGATTTTAAAAGGCTCATAGAAAACTAACTATCGCCACAAAATATCACCAACCTAACAGTACAATAACGACGTTTTTCTATAAAGTCATACGCAGGGGTTTACCTTACCTATAGAAACCAACTAGAAAAATGGGGAAGTTAGGAGAATATTATGATAGAAACTAAGAGTTACAGATTTCCTACTCCCAGATTTTAAAAAGCCCGTAACAAACTACCCATTGTTACAAAATATCACTAACCTAACATTACAATTATGACGCCTTTATATAAAGTCATACGCTGGGGTTTACCTTACCTATAGAAACCAGAAAGAAAAATGGGGAAATTAGGGGAATATTGTGATAGAAAATAAGAGTTACAGATTTCCTACTCCCAGATTTCAAAAAGCTCATAGAAAACTACCCACTGCCACAAAATATCTCTAGCCTAACATTACAAATATGACGTTTTTATATAAAGTCATACGCTGGTTTTTACATTATCTATAGAAACCTGAAAGAAAAATGGGAAATTAAGGGGATATTGTACTAGAAACTAAGAGTTACAGAATTCCTATTCCTAGATTTTAAAAAGCTCATAGAAAACTTTACATAGTCACAAAATATCACCAATCTAACATTACAATTATGACGGTTTTTATATAAAGTCATAGGCTGGTTTTTACCTTAATTTTAGACACCTGAAAGAAAAATGGGGAAGTTAGGAGAATATTATGATAGAAACTAAGAGTTACAGATTTCCTACTCTTAGATTTTAAAAAGCTCATAGAAAACTACCCACTGCCAATAAATATCTCTAGCCTAATATTACAATTATGACGTTTTTATATAAAGTCATACGCTAGTTTTTAACATACCTATAGAAAACTGACAGAAAAATGGGGAAGTTAAGGGAATATTGTATGAGAAACTAAGAGTTACAGAATTTCTACTCCTAGATTTTAAAAACCTCATAGAGAACTACCTATCACTACAAAATATCACTAACCTAATTTTACAAATATGACATTTTGTTATAAAGTCATACGCTGGTTGTTGCGTTACCTATAGAAACCTGAAACAAAAATGGGGAAGTTAGGGGAATATTGTGTGAAAAACTAAGAGTTACAGAATTCCTACTCCTAGATTTTAAAAAGCTCATAGAAAACTACCTATCGCTACAAAATATCACTACAATAATTTTACAATTATGATATTTCTTAATTAAGTCTTACACCCCTTTATACTCTGCCTAGAGAAACCCGACAAAAAAGTGGGGAAGTTAAGAGAATATTCCTTGAAAATCTAATAAATAAAGATCTGTTAAACCTAAATTAAAGCAAGTTTATAAAAACTACATATTGTCATAACAAATCACTGCCATGTGCTTAAAATTAAGGCAGTCACAAATTAGGTCGTCTATAGTTGTTAATATTTCCTATAGAAAACCAAAAGAACACTGGGGAAGTTAAGGGAATATTGTTCAAAAAACTAAGAATTAAAGGTTTCCAACTGCTTGATTTTAAAGATCTCTTGACAGACTACATATAGCTACAAAACATCACTAACCTAAGCATACAATTATGATATTTTTAAATTAAAAATGGGTAAGTGACGGGAATATTGTTTAACAAATTAAGAATAAAGATTTCCAACTGCTCAATTTTCGAGAGCTCTTAACAAACTTCATACACAAAATATAACTACGCTTTGCTCACAGTTATGGTAATTCAGTCTAACAACGCTGTTTTCCTTTCATTTAGAAAACCTAAAAAAAAGTGGGGAAGTTAAAAGAAATGTTGTTTGAAAAACTAAGAATTAAAGTCTTCCAACTCCTCGATTTTAAAAACCTCATTAAAAAACTACATGTTGCTACAAAATACCAATACTCTAGGCTGGCTATTATGACATTGTTAAACTGAGTCCATACATTTTTTAACTTACGTATAGAAAACCCTAAGGAAAATGGGGAATTTAAGGGAATATTGTTTAGCAATCTAAGAATTAAAGATTTCCAATTGCTCGATTTTAGAAAGTTCTTAACAGTCTACATAAAAACACAAAATATATCTCATCTTTGCTTACAATTATGGCATTCTTAAATTCAGTCTTACACAGCCTGTTTTCTTACCCCTAAAAACCCCCAAAAAAATGGGGAAGTTAAGGCAATATTGTATAACAAACTAAGAATTGAAGATTTCCTAATCCTCAATTGTATCAAGATCATACAATTCTAGAAATTGCCATAAAATACCCCTAACGTATCCCCAAGTTAAGCCTTATACAGTATTCAACCTTACCTATAGAAAGCCGAATGAAAACTGGGGAAGTTATGGACAGATTAATTAAAACACAAATACTAAGTATTAAAGATGTTAAACTTCTAGATTTTAGCAAGTTCATACAAGGCTACAAAATGCCGAAACAAATCCTTACAACTAGACATTTAGAAACTAAATTTTTGCCGCTTTTTACCTTACCCATAGAAAACCAAAAAGTGGGAAAGTTAGGAAAATATTGTTGAAATAACTAAGAATTAAATCTGTTCTAATCCTAGATGTTAGGAAGCTCAACCAAAATCAGGTACTAGCATTGGAAAATCGCTACACTATTCATACAACTATGACATTTTTCAATTAGTTTACCTACAGAAAACTACAATTAAAATGGGGATGAGTAGGGAATTGTGTTTAAAAATATATAAATATAAGATTTCCGAATCCTCAATTCTATCAAGCTTATACGAATCTAGATGTTGCCATAAAATATTCCTACCCTATTCTAACAATGAAGAAATTCCCACATTAAGCCTTAGACAGCATTCATATGCAACCTTACCTATAGAAAACCGAATGCAAACTGGGGAAGTAAAAGGCAGATTAATTAAAACAAAAATCCATCCATTAAAAATGTCATATTCCTAGATTTTAGCAAGCTCATACAAAGCAAGATAATGCCGAAACAAACCACTATCCTGTGCTTACAATTATGACATTTTTAAATTAGGTCTTTGCCGCTTTTTACCTTACCTATAGAAACCCGACTTAAAAAGTGGGGAAGTTCAGAGAATAATGTTTATAAAACTAAAAATTTAATATTTTCTAATTCCAGATTTCAGGAAGTTCTTACAAAAATTAGATACTAGCATAAAAAAATCACCACACTATGCAATACTATTCGATATACAAAAAATCGGGGAAGTTACATAGGAATTTTCTGGGATTTTCAAAAATATTTTGGGTGTACTTTTGTATTTCAAAAACTATAACTTTAATATCTAAAAGACATTTAGCGTTATATTACTGTTAAAATCCCATATTTGTACAACATTTGTAAATCGTCTCAGGATTTCGTCCGGGGGATTTTTAAAAGTTTATATGGGTATTGTTAAAATATGTTCCTTGCCATATTTTTATACTTTTACAAACTTTTGTTGGCGTATTATTTCGAAAATGTACGATAGGTTTTTGTTAAATACCATACATACAATTAAATACATACATTCATACAATTACAACACCTACAATTTTCAAATTGGAATTTTCTGGGTTTTTGAAAAATATTTTGGGAGTTGTTTTTTATAGAAAAATTTTATTATTGATTGGGCTCCACAATGAGTCGAATTTAATATTTACAAAAATTTGGTTAGAAAACGGAAATATACAAAATTTCCTAAAATGCAAAGGTTTTTGTTCATGGGATTTCAAAAATTTAAAAATATATGTGGGTTTGTCGAAACATGATTGTTATTAAGTTCCTATGTTATTTACAATTGGTATTATTTGTAAATTACTTGTGTATTATTTGTAAAATTTATGTTCATTTCGTGTAAATCATTTATAATCTTAAAATTTGAATTTTCTGGGATTTTGAACAATATTTTGGGAATTGTTCTTTTTTTGTCAAAAAAAAATTTATTAAATTAACGCAACAGTTGTTCCAGTTAGTGTTGCGTCAATTTAAGACAATTTTTGTGACAAAAATGTTGTGATGACTTACAAAAATTTGGTTTAAATCACAGCATTATTCAAATTTTCAGAAAGTAAATGGGTATTTTGGGGGATTTTCCAAAATATATGTGGGGTTTGTTCAGTATAATCGTTAATATGTTTTTACTATCTTTACAAATTGTTTGGATGCTAACATTATGCAATACAAGTTTGCTTTACTTTAAAAACATATACAAATTTTGAAGGGAAATTTTGTGGGATTTTGAAATGAGTTTTTCGGATTATATTTTAAGTCAGCAAAAATGCCCAAAATAAATGAAATAAATAAAGTAAATTAAATATTAGATGTCATATTACATAAAGTAAATTAAATATTATATTTAATATTATATAAAGTAAATTAAATATTTGAATTCTAAATTTAAATCACTAAAATCAAACAAAATTCCCAGAAGTTTTTGACCTTCTATTGTGGGGGGATGTCCAGGAATGTGTGTGGGGATTATTAATTTTTGATAGAAATCGGGTTTATGTACTTGTATTAACTTGGTTTGTGCTACTTTTGTGAAATTAAAAATTATTCCTTTAAAAACACATACATTATTTATTGGGCATTTTTCTGGGATTTTGAAAATTATTTTGGGAATTAATTTTTATTGGCTTTCATGAAAAGAACTTACAATAAAAAGAATTTATAACTTAACGTTACCTAAAACTTAGTTAAGGTATTTTGAAAGATGCTCAAGCTCATGTACAAAGAAAATACTACATTTTATCATTCAGCTGCCCTAAAAAATAATTGGACGTTGTGGCTACTTTATTTTACGACCGAATTTCAATGTATTATAAAAACCCGAGCATTTTGCAATAATTATCTGTAGTTTGATTTGGTTTATGACCAGATTTATCTATACACATACCCCAAATCTTTCTTCTAAATTGCGTATATTTTGTGTAGCTGTCAGTTTATTATTTTTTGGTTTCGGTTTTACGGTATTGTTTCAATTAATGGCAATGTGTGTGCGCTGTATTTTTGTTTTTTTTTTTTTGTTTTTGCTTTTTCAAGAGGTTTTTGATTTTGCCGCCTATTTTTGTAAATCTCTTAATTTATGTTGATTTCTTATTGTTGTCATTCGTTCATTAAATCTTCCCCACTAAGCAAAAACATATGTTACGGACCATTATTTGAGCAGCATTATGAAAGCTGCTTAAAAGATGCTACTCATCATCATGATTTGTTGAGTGTTCGGTTGAATTGTTGGCTGGATGGTTAGGGGGTTATCAAGAAATCCAGCACATAAATTTGTTTAATATCAATTCTAGACCGTATGTTGGTTTCTTCTGGCGAAGATGATAAATTGTGAGAAATATTTACGAAAAAAAAATATGGAACAATCGTTTACACATAATTTATGGCAAACCAGCGCAGATTTGCTATAATTTCTTAAAGCGTTTGTTGCTTAATTATGGTGTAATTAATTAAAAATCGAAATAGTTTTGATATTTCTTTTTGGTTTAAGGGGAGTAATTTATGCATATAATTAAAGTGAATTGGTTTGAGATTATTGTGGTGAAAAGTGTATTTCATTTTGTGGGAAACGGTGTGAATTTTAGATTTGACCTGGATGAGAACTAAATAGTTCAATACATTTTTGTGAAATAAAGCTTATTTTTTAATATTATTCTACTTTTTGTGAAGCGAAATATTGAGAAATTTTTGTTTTTACTTAATAGTTGAGCAAAATAGTTAATTCTTACAAAATATTTAAGAAACTTCTCATATTCGTCATTTTTAAATTGTCGACTTTGGGGATTTTGAAATTTTTTTTAGGAATTCAGTTTTTGGTACATGAAAGTCTTGCCACAATATGCTTAAAGTTCTATAAACACTCAATACCTGTTTTCTGCAACAAAATCTGTGTAAAATAAAGAAAAATTTTTAAATTGGGATTTTCTGGGATTTTAAATTTATTTTTAGGAATTCCAGTTTTTTTAACTCATATTGCTGAAAAATAATGCAAAGCAGGAAAACGTATTTCATTTATTTTATGAAGCCGAATTGTTAGCTAAAATCGTGAAAACAATGAAAAATATGACAAACGTCAGATAAATAAAAAACTTGGGATTTTCGGAGATTTTCCTTGTTTTTTTTGAATTCAAGTTTCAAGTCTGCCTGATATTACAGAAAAAAAGATGGATAACAGAAAATCAAATGTTAAATTTAAAATTTTGTAGAGAATTTACCTTTTTCATCTAGAGTAGTGAAAAACAATTGAAAATATAACAAACATCAAATAGTAAATAACGCCGTTTCCCATTACATCCCATGAAGGGATTGGGGAGAGCTTCTCAAGTTCTACAGTAAATAACAAATAATTTAAAAACCGTTGTTGAAGGCACTATTCTTCTTGCCATTGAGTCTTAAAAATATTTGTTGCAATTGTATGCAAGTACACCGGGTTTTCCATTAGGGATTTAACTATTTTCTGTATTAATGCAAATGCACCCTGATACTTTTTTTATGATCTGGCAATGTCAAAACGTGGGCCAATGTTTACACTTTTATCATGGTGAAGTTCGCAAACGGGCATCATTTGAAAATCAGTAGAAAATTACTACCGAAATTTTGAAACGGTTGTCTTAGGCTAATTTTTAGTCGTAATAATAATCTTCAGTCATGAAGCTCATTATTGGCATCAGGTGTTGACAAACTGTCCTATCAAATCCAGCGACATCAAATACACGCTGTACATGTACATGTCAACATCAGTACACGCTGAAAACCCCCGTCATAGTAACATACTTTCCCAAACTCATTCTGCAGGAACCATGTATATGTTTGCAACTCCATATATTCATATAGTTGCAAGTCCAAAATTCACTTATATTCAAATGCAAACATTACAATGTTTACTTGCAAACCGCGATACTTTAAAGTGGAAGCGCGTTTCAACCCAAACATCCATATACTTATGTGGAAACATTCGTGTGTTTCCTCACAAACCTTTATATACTTACATGGAAGCATGTGCGTATTTCCTCCCAAACACGCGGTTACTTACGTGGAAATTATGGCGATATTAGGATCACAAACACATATATTATAACTTCTTAATCACTGTCTCTCTAACATTTAATATTTAACAGTAAACACAATATGTTTGGACAAACGTATACTATACTGGGTGATTCAGGACATTTCGGACAAATTTCTCCAGCGTATTCCGTGGCTCATTTCATGAAGAAAAGTCCACCAGGACCATGGCAGCGCGTTCACAATTTTCGGATTGGCGGTCGGAGGATAGTAGGCTAAAGTTGCTAACTTCTGAGCCAGTGGTCGGATTTTTTTGTTTTTGGGCTTGTTGGAAAGGGGCCTTTCAGAAAGAAGTAGAAAAAAGTCAAATCGCCGAGATACAGAGCTTTAGGAATCAAACGGTCCATCGGTCCAGCTCGTCCAATCCAACTTCGAGGCAAAAAAACATTTTTGCATTTCAGTAAAATGGTCATAACTTTGGAACGGTAAGACCTATGGGCTTCGATTAGGTCATTTTGGAAAGGTAAGAGATATGGCTATCTCTTGTTATTGTTAAGTCGTTGGGTTATTGTTAAGTCGTTGGTTTGTGGCAAAAATCCAACAAATAAGACCAAACAAAAAAAAAATTCTTTAAAATACTAGACACATTCGGAATTTCCCAAAGATAAAAGATTGTTAAGGGGAGATTTTTACTATCTTTTGTGGGAGTTGTTGAACTATAAATTCTACCATGTTTTTATACTTTTTACAACAAATTTTTTGAGACTTTTATGTATATTTTACATCAAAACACAATTTTCTGAGATTTTAAGAAATGTTTTGGGAGTCCTTTATTTATTACAAAGTTGAATAAAAGAAACCAATATGCTAGTAGAAACTATAGTTGTGTACATTGGGAAACTGAGACCAAATCAGACGTTAAAAATCAAACACAACTATTTCATTTTGGTCTAATCACAATCAACATAAATCCCAGTTTATTTAAAATATTACAGTCATAGAGAGTTCCCCAAAGCTAACAGGCTGTTATGAAGAGATTTTTAAAATCATTTATCGGGAGTAGATGGAATATAAGTGCTAGATTTTGATACTTTTAAAAAACTGTTGTTTAAGAATTTTATGTTTGTTATACAACTTATGTTTTTCAAATAGGAATTTTCTGGGATTTTAAAAAATTTTGTGGGAGTATCTTTTTTTTTTGGCACAAAAGTGTGTCCTGACTAGCAGCAATAACAATTAAAAGTTATTTCACAATATATTTCAGTTAAATTACCGTAATCATACAAAATTCTGCAAAATGTCAATTGCTTCTGTGCGGGATTTCTAAATACAAATGTGGGGATTGTTAAAATATGATTGTATTCGTTCGTATCAATAAATTAAGAGGTTTTAAATATCCACATATTGTCGAAATATGTTATAATGACTGATTGCATTCATATAGCATATAAAAATCTAATTTTCCTGTAAGGCCTAATTTGTAAAAAATGGGATTTTCTGGTATTTTAAAATTTATTTTAGGAATTCAGATTTTACCGTGAAAAATGTTAAAAATCAGAAAGAAACCATGAAAAATTAGGAAACTGTAAATATTCGTCAAACATAATTTATAGTAAAACCCACTTCCCTGTAGCTAAATTAAACTTGCTTGAGATTTTCATAAAAATTGATTTATCTTCCTTATTAACAATAAATTGTTCTTCAAATTCTTTTAAAACATCAACAAACACAATTGCATTATTCCCTAACAACAAGTATTGGAGAGGGGGGAAGAAGTTGAGAAAATAATTCGAAAACCAACAACATTTACTTGGCATGTAAAACATTTTGAAAACATCATGTCGAGAAATTATAGTGATTTCAAATGCATGTTGTTGGTACTTACCACCAAACCATACCCCCTCTCTTGCAAATGATGATGTTGCCGTAACGTGTGTAAAGTATGTGGTATGTTGCAAGCAAAAACATTATAATTTTTTCGAAAATGTTTATTGTTGTTGTTTTGCTTCTCAAAACGATCATTTCCACCAAAAAGCTTAATGTGCTGGGTATAAAGTGCTTGTGTAAATTGATGTTGCTGTCGGGATAAAGATGATGATGCCGCTGCTGCTGCTGCAACTGATGATGATGCTGCTGCTACTATTGTTGTTGATACTTTTGTTGCTGCCTGCAATGATGATGATGCATTTGTTAATGTTGAGGCTGATACTGATGCTGATGCTGTAGTGGCAGCTATGAATGGCTTATGTGGCTGACTGACTGCCTGGCTGTTTGGTTGTTGCTTGTATTCATGTAGGTTGTTGTTCTTGTTGTTGTATACGATGTAGATGTTGCTGTTGCAAACAACATATCATACAATTGATGCCGTTGTTGGTTTTTTGTAAATTTGTTTTTTCTCCTCTACTGCCGTCTGACAAGGGTTTGTGTGTTGCTGTGGGTTTTGAACCCGCTATCTTCTTGTCTTGCATGTTGTGTGTTGTATTAGTTGGCTTGTATGTTCTTGATTGACCTTTTTGCTGCTCTCCACTTCCCCGTTTTTGTTTTTTTTTTTTTTTGGGAAAACATAAAGCACCACATATTCCTAACGCTTTTATCTCTCTAGCAATTGTCTACATAAGTGCATAGAACTGCAACAGGCACAGTGGGGGGAAAGTAAATAGATGTGTTTCAAAAAACAAACTTTATAAAGAAATTTAAGTATTTCGGACAGTAATGTGGTCTTTGGAAAAAACGACTGTTAAACAAATTTACAGACAGACAATCATTAATTGTCGTACAAATTGTAATACAAATTTGAAAAAGATAAAAAATTTTGAGTTTGGGACTATAATCTTTCTTAGGAATTCAAATTATATCACAAATGGTTAAGACTACACCAATGACCGTATTTCCTTATTAAAAACACTTCAAATGCTTTAAATATAAAAAGTGGGATTTTCTGGGATTTTGAAAAAAATATTAGGAATAAAATTTTTTCCCATAAAAAAAGGAAACTATTGGGAAATGACAAACAAAAATCAGGAAATCAAAAAAAAAATTTCAATAAAATCATTTTTCAATAATATAAATATTTAGTTCACAAAAATAAAGTTTTTTGCTCAAAAATTCTCATAAAATTGCCACAAATTTTAAAATTTTAAACAACTGATTTTGGTAACAGCAATATAGGTAAAACTTAAATATACAGTTTGTACTACGATATCTTTAGCTTCGCCTTTTATATATTACCATTCATTTGACTTCCCCTGCATAGAAAATTTTGCGGAGTTCAAATTTCATATCGAAAAATCTTTAAAACACAACAAATTGGGTATTTCCTTCTCAAAAACACTTAAAATGTATTAAAAGTAAAAAGGGGATTTTCTGGGATTTTGAAAAAAATTTTAGGAATTAAATTTTTGTGCCACAAAATATTGAAAACTGTTAGGAAGCAACTAAAAGTGAAGAAACAGAAAAGCAATTTTTAATAAATCAATAGCTATGGGCACTTCTTAGTTAAAAAAGTAACAGTGTGTTGAAATTCTCAACGATATTTGCTGTTTTTTTTTCGATTTTAAAGCCTCAAACACTGATTGTGATAACAGCAATAGAGGGGAAACTTAAATACACGATTTATGATATCCTTAGCTTATTTCTTGTGTAATAATATTAATGTAAACCGTCACAGAAATGGTATACCTTAAACTCTTTACAATAGCTTAAAAATACTCACTTATGTCGCATTTAGATCTTAGTTTATCGTGGCCAAGATAGGCATGTGGCCGTCGGTGATGCAATGGCTAGTATGCGCTCCTCTTGTACATGATATCCCTGCTCTCAGTGGTTCAATCCCTGCTCTGACCACTTTAAATTTCTTTCGACATCGGTCACCTCGCATAGTGACAGCGACACTATCGAGCATTTAGCAATGAAAAACCTTCTCAAAATACCGTTCGGAATCCTTGTAAAACTGTAGGTCCCAATCAGTGAATGTAAAAGTAGGAAGCGCAAAGCTCACAGGTTGTGAGAAATTCTCCCAATTCCTTCATTGAATATAATAGGAAACTATTTATTTTTATTTTTTATTCAAATTTCATATGGTGAACTCTTTATAACACACCAAAGACTATATTCCCTTAATAAAAACACTTCAAATGTAACCAAAATAATAACTGGGGTTTTCTGACTTCAAAAAAAGAGTCGGACTCTGAGGAAAATTTCCGACTCCGCTATACAACTCTATCTCACTATATGAAATTTCAAAATCTAAAATTGCGAAGTGGGTTTGTAGTGTCCGACTTGTTAATTGAAGGAGAGTCCGATAAAAAAAAATGGCCAAAAGGCAAAGATTCCCAAATCAGTACTATTCCGAATCGGTGTAAAACTGTGAAGGGTTAACAATCACAACTCCAAGGAACTGTACCCAAATCCTTTTGTGAGATGTAGTAACGCGAAATCGTTGTCCCCTTCGAGGGAAACCCAAGTACATGAAGAGAGGAAAGGAGCTCAGGAGTCAATTCCGTTTCCGTCTTCGACATGCATTTTGAACCAAAAACTGCAAATTTTGTAGACTCCGTCTTACTTGGATTGAAGAAATCGACTCTGACTACACTACTATCTGACTATCCGAAGCTTGATTTTTTTTTTATATCATTCATTGACTTTCCTTGAATAAAGTACACATTTTTTGTGAGAATTTCAAGAATCTTACCGCCAACTCTTTGAAACAAAAAAAAACTGTTATCCTTATTAAAAACACTTCAAATGTAGCAAAAGTAAAAAGTGGGATTTTCTGGGATTTTGAGAAAAATTTTAGGAATTCAATTATTCCCCTACAAACAATGGTAAAGTAATGGGAAACGACGAAACATGGAAATTCGAACTTAATTTTATAAAAAGCTGCTATGTATGGGCAATTATTGGCAAAAAGTGGTCTTGCTTTGAAATGCTCAAAAAGTTAGCACTCACTTGTTTCGACAGAAATCAAATATTATAGTCTTTCCGACGACTTCTTTTCTTTTTCCCCACTGTTTCCCTTATTAAAGCCACTCCAAATGTAGCTAAAGTAAAAAGTGGGATTTTGAGAAAATTTTTAGGAATTAAATTTTTCCCCCATAAAGTAATGGGAAACGACAAAAACACGAAAATTGAAATTCAATCTTCTAGAAAACTGCTATGTATTGGCACTTTTGGCTAAAAAGTTATCTTGTTTTGAAGTGCTCAAAAGTTTACACCCTTTCCGATAGAAATCATTTGACTTTCCTTGCACATATAATTTTATAGTTTTTCCGATGTAATTTTTTTATATTTTCCCCACTGTCCATACTCATCAACATCATCCGCAGCATTAGCAAGCAGCGTTAGCAACATCAACATCATATAAAGTCCTCCTCAGATACCATGCATATAACTAGTATGAGTCCGTCCACATCTTGCTGGGTTTGTTTGTATGCTGAAAGTATTATGGGATATCATGCTTAAAAACTGCCAAAAGCCATGTGTACGAATGAAAGAAGAAACGTTTAGTTTTTCCACGAAAATAAGCACAAAAAGCCATTTAACATCAACTGGCTATATCAAGCAAGCCAGCAACAATTGCCATCAATACTCGTACTAGGATAGGATCATGAGGATGTTGCTTGCACTAATAATGAAGTTTCGCATAGGCGAAATTAAGAAGCTTTGTGTTTAGATTCCATAGAATTTAAGGTTAAATGTATGCAACCTGTTTCGAAAGTTAAAAAAAAATATCGCCTCCATGCTATTTTAGTTAAACAAAAAGCACCTTCACAAATATAAATTCTTTTAGAAAACAAAAAACAAATTTTTGTATTGAAAAAATATTCCTATGGCGAAGGTTCCCAACACTTGGCTATTGTCTGTGATGGTAAGAGTTCCCCCTTATATTTTTTTTGGTGAAATTGTTTGTACATTTGACCGCATTACTGGTCTTTATAAATTATAGTCAGTTTTTTTTTGTATTTTCAGCATAAATATGCATTTGCCACATATCTATGCCGCAGAGTCAAGTAGTTGACTGTCCGTCGGCCAAACATTCATGTTAGAAGCATCCATCTCTCTAGTATCCAACATTTGCATCTTTATAACATTTTATGTTCCTCTTCCATATATTTCTACAAAATGGGGATGCTTTGTCGCCGTCCTCCAATGCATCCATTCATTCATTCATGTATTTATGTGTGTCTCGAGTTTTTACTCTCGAGAAAAAATTTGTAATTAAAATTTATGACGATCTTTGTATTCGCATAATTCGCTGCATGAAATGTGTGTTATGAGTTTTGTTATCCGACTTCCCGAGAAATGTGGGAAAATGTGTTGTAATTTAATAGAATTTTCATTTAAAATTGCTGGTCATTGTGAAATTTGTGTGTTAAGAGGAAGTGGTCAAATCATAAGAGGCACATGATTAAAAGCAATTTGTTAAAGAGTTCTAAGTAGATTTCAGACTCTTTTTCTTTTAGACAAATAGAAGAGTGATTAATTGTTTGCGGGGATTTGAAAAGAAAGCAACAGAATTTGCTAATAAATATGAAAAATTACATTTATGTATTAAATTTCTAATGATGTCTTTAGATGCAAGTGGGGAATGAAAAATAGTCCCAAAGAAATCAAACAAAAATTTAAGACGGCTGTGAATTCGAAGTCGAAGTTGGTGTCATTAATTTGAAGTGACTCCGGCTACTTTTCCAAAAATTCTAATGATATCTTCCAATTCAGTAGAACGTAGAAAAATAAAATAGTTCCAAAGAAACACTTAAGACAGGGCTGTGAAGTCGAAGTCGTTACTTTAAAATGACTCTGACTACTCTTTCCAAATTAAAAGCCCGAGTTGACACATTTTTAATGTATCCGCTTTGGATTTGTTAATCTCCGACACAGGCTGTTTTCTCTAACTCCGAATCAATCATTATGTTCACTTTTAACAATAAACGACTCGGACTCCACGAGTCTTGTGAAAATCCCCAACTCCGTATAGCGACTCTGTTTCTCTATACAAAATTGCAAAATCACAAAATTTCGAATATGAGTGGAATTCCAAAATACTCATTAAGCAGGTGTCGGAGTCGTTAATTCAAAGACAGTCCGACAACAAAAATAGCTAAAAGCAAAGCATCACAAATCATTGGTATTCGGAATTGGTGTAAAAGTATGTGGCTTAGAATTCTGAACTCTCAGTTTACTGCATGTAAGAACCTATCCCCCAGATCTTTTGTGGTTTTGCATTTTCGTCTTCGGCAGATACTTGATTTGGTAAGTGCCTAAGGCAGAGCTGTGGAGTCGGAGTCGTTACTTTGAAGTGACTCCGGCTACATTTTCCAAAACTAAAGTCAGACGCTGAATCAAACGGCCCCAGCAACATGTTGCTGAAAACATGTATATGTTTGCAAGCATTGCTTTCATGAATTGAAGATCTGCTGCTTCGTTGTTTCGGTTTTGTCTGTCACGTTTTTGTTTTCGGCAGTTTTCAGCAAAGAATGCCGCATTTGGGTCCCAAAAATAGATATTATAACCTATTGTAACCATTGCGCCTCAAACATGTAATATGAAATAGCAAACACAATATGATTGAACACAAGCACAATATATTTGCGACAAGCTACAAGGATGTTATATTTGCATCTAAACAATGGAAAAACACAGATTTATCAGCGTACACGATTTGAAATACAATACATGTTTTCTGCAATATGTTGCTGGGGCCGCGTTTTTCAGCGTGTGGTCATTGTAGTACCATTAACCGATTAAAGAGATCGCATGATTATCCTTTGACTTGAAATACCAAATGATTCGGTGAGATTTTCAGAATTTTAACTTTTGAAAATGTTTCTGCTTCTTCAGTGTTACTCTTGTAACAGTTAATCACTTTTACTGCATCACCTTAAAGATGTTGAAAAGATCGCACTACTGAATTTCAGTTTTAGTAGTCGCTTTCTATTTTTTTCAACTCTTGATGTTGATTTTACTTATCGGTACTTCACTTTGACCAATAGTTTCATCGGCAGTGCAATGGTTTATAGTTCTAATTGTGGCCATTGCAGATTCATTAATCGGTAGAAGAGATCGCATGATTAACCTTTGACTTGAAACATCATTCACTACCAAATGCAACGGTGAGATGTGTAGTATTTTAATTTGTAAAGATGCTTCTGCATGTATGCGGCAACATTGTAGCGTTTGTAGTTGTTAGTCGCCTTTACTGCATCACCTTAACCCTTTGACGACCACACACAAGTATGTTTTCGCTAGCGATGTTGGCACCTATTATTATGCAATTGGAAATAAAGCAAATGTATCCATGTGTAATTTGTAGAAGGCAGTAGGGGCAACAATAGCGTGGTAGACGTCAATTCAAATTAGACCTCTATGAGCCATCAAATTGGGCCAAAAAGTGGTCTTACTACAAAGGGATGCAACGGGTCGAATAAATCTGTTCACGTGGAGAAAAAAACATTATGTACGTTTTGAGTCAATATCTTAACTTTTAAAAAATGTACAGGCGAACTTCAACGTGCTTTCGTGGACCGAACATATAACTGGCTTCCAACTTGTTTGGCAAATGTGTTTGCCTTTTAGCTAAAATGAAACAAAACGTTCCAAATTAAAAATTGTTGGCCCATTTTTAGCAGCGTAGCTATTATTGGGTCATAGATCACGAAAATAATCAAAAAAAATTAAATCGCTTCGGCCGAACATGCATGGCCATCAAAGGATTAAAGATGTTGAATAGATTGCACAACTGAATTTCGTCCATAGAAATTGTTTGCTATAATTTTTAATACCTGGCGTTGATTTTACGGTTCAGTTTGACGTCGACACTTTTAAAATTTCCAAATCTTAACGAGATCTCAAAATAATCTGTTGTTATCTTCAGACTTCGTTTGATATCAAATTCTACTGTCAAATCTTTAGCATTTAAATTTATGAAGATTCTACTGATGTCACTGTATAAATTCAGTCGTATATACTGCATCACTTTAAAGATATTCAAGAGGTCATATATTTGACTTCCGCCTTGAGACCTGGTTTGATATCCGACTATGTTAAATCGTTATAATAATTTTATGAAGATTCATCTCTGCTAAAATGTCGTTGTATTCTCTGCAAAATGTTGAAGTTATTCAAGCGATCGTCCAATAGATTATCAGCTTGAAACTAGTTTCATATCCAACTCAACTGTCAAATCTTTAAAAGCCTTTCAATTTATCAAGATACATTTGGTAATAAAACTACATGGATTCCCATTACATTCCATGAAGGAATTGGGGAGAGCTTCTCACAACCAGTGAGCTGTACGCTTTCTAGTTTTGAACTCGCTGTTAGGGACCTACAGATTTTACACCGGTTCCGATCGTTATTTTGAGAAGCTTTTTTCATGGCTAAGTACTCGATAGTGTAGCCGGCACTATGCGAGGTGGAAAGAAATTTTAGATGGTCGGAGCAGGGATCTAACCCCGGATCTCATGTACAAAAGGCGCGCACACTTACCTTTGCACCACCGACCGCCATTTGTTGTCACTGTTGAAATATAGTTGTATTCACTGTATCACCTTAAAAATATTGAAGATTCATCTCAAGACCTCGTTCGAAAGATCCAACAATTATTAGTTTTTAAATTTATCAATATTCTTTTGATTTCTATTTTGAAATTCAAGATGTCGAAGAGATAGTCTAATTGGTTTTCGTCTCAAGAGGCATCCATTAGGCATCTAACCCTTATGTTAAATCTTTAGCCTTTAAATGAATGAAGATTATTTTGATATCGCTTTTGAAATGTCTATCGCATTCGCTGTATCACCTTAAATGTGTTGAAGAGATCGTCTAATTGATTTTCGTCTCAAGACCACATTGGGCATCCAACTCTTGTGTTAAATTTTTAGGTTTTAAATTTATGAAGATTCTTCTAATGTCGCTGTTGAAATTGCCGTCGTATTACTTGCATCACCTTAAAGATGTTGAAGAGATCGTTTAATTGGTTTTCATCTCAAGACCTCATTCGGGATCCAACCCTTGTGTTAAATCTTTATCCTTCAAAATTTATGAAAATTCTTCTGATGTCTCTGCTGAAATGCCGCCGTATTTACCGCATCACCTTAAAGATATTGAAGAGATCGTCCAACTGATTATCAGCCAGAACATCGTTTGGGCTAATCCTTATGGTAAATTTTTAGCCATGAAGTTTATGAGGATTCTTCTGATGTCGCTGTTGAAATTGCTGTCGAATTCTTTGCATCACTCTAAAGATGTTAAAGAGATCGTCTAATTGATTTTCGTCTCAAGCCCACATTGGGAATCCAACTCTTGTGTACAAGTATTAGGTTTTAAATTTATGAATAGTTTTCTGATGTCGCTGTTGAAGTGCAGTCGTCTTCACTGTATCACCTTAAAGATGTTCAAGAGATCGTTTAATTGGTTTTCGTTTCAACACCACGTAGGGAATCCAACGCTTATGCTAAATCTTTAGCCTTTAAGTTTATGAATTCTCTTCTAAGGTCGCTGTTTAAATGCAGTCGTATTCAGTGCATCACCTTAAAGATGTCCAAGGGATCGTCTAATTGATTTTCGTCTCAAGACCTTATTAGGCATCCAACCCTTATGTTAAATCTTTAGCCTGTAAATGAATGAAGATTCTTTTGATATCTGAAAATGAAATGCCGCCAAATTTACCGCATCACCTTAAAGATGTTCACGAGATCGTCGAATTGGTTTTCATCTCAAGACCTCATTGGGGATCCAACCCTTATGTTAAATCTTTATCCTTTAAATTTAATAAAATTCTTCTGTCTCTACTGAAATGCCGCCAAATTTATCGCATCACTTTAAAGATGTTGAAGAGATCGTCCAATTGATTATCAGCCAGAAACTCGATTAACACACAACTCAACTGTCAAATCTTTCGAAACCTTTTAATTTATCAAGTTTCTTCTGGTGTCGCTGTTGAAATGCAGTCGTGTTCACTGCATCACCTTAAAGATGTTGCAGAGATCATCTAGTTAAATTTTTGTCTCAAGACCCCGTTTGGGACCAACCCTTTCGTTACATTTTTAGCCTCTACATTTATGCAGATTATTTGCACGATGAATGCAGTCGTATTCACTGCATCGCCTTAATGATGTTGAAGAGATCGTATAATTAATTTTCAGCTTGAAACTCGTTTTATATGTAACTCAATTGTCGTATCTTAAGCCTTTACATTTGCAAAGATTTTACTGATGTCTCTGTTGAAATGCCGTCATGTGTAAAGCAACACCACAATGAAGTTGAAGAGATCACTTAAGAGATCTTCACCTTGAGACCTTGTTCGGTAACAGTTTCTTCGGTTGGCTGCTCCTGGTGTCGATAACACTGGGTACGTTTCATTAAGTGCATTTAAGATGTTAACGAGATTGCACATATCACTGTTGTTTAAACGCTCCATTGGGTAGCATTGAGTTTGATGTGTTCTCGAGTCTTTAATATCCTGAAGCTGTTTTATGTTGTTTCCAACACCATTTCCAGCTTAGGCTTCTTAGACAAAAATGATTCCCCCGGAATTTTTTTTTGTCGATATACTTTCTTTACATTGTTGCAACACTTTATGCTTAAAAAGGAAAACAAAATTAAATATATTTTATATTAAGGAAAAACCAGCGGCAATATAATCGTGAACGACAAAAACAAACGAAACAATTTCAAGGTCTTTAAGATTACCAGCAACAACAGCTCAACTGTCCATAAACATTTTAAACGATCACCAAGTCTCTCAACACGGCAACAATTTACAATAAAATATTGTTAATACTACCAGCAATAACAACAACGAAAACAACAACAACAAAGAGCTAACAAAACGCAGTAATCATGAGTTTATATAGATTTCTGATTGTTGCCGCTGTGTTGCTTTTGCTGTTGCTGAATGCTGCTGTTGCTGCTGTTCGCATTCGTGTTCATGATGACTAAAACAGAAATCGAAACTGGTTGCGGCCAATAAAAGTGAACAAACCCAAAACCAAAACGAACGGCCGTACGTTCCAAACCCAATCAATCCCAATGACCGACCAAAAAGACCATTACATTGTGAACAAATATACCCAAACCGCGCTGGCATCAGCGACATCCACATTGGAATAAAAAAAAAAAAAATGAAATAAATCGATGGATCGATGCTGCCTTTAATGGTTACTGATATAATGGTTGTGTTGCTAAGGTTTTGGTGGTGGTGGCGGTTGGTTGGATTCCAACCGGAATGATGATCATCGGTGTCCATCGATACCATGCCACAGGAACAACAGCAGCAGCAGCAAAGGGGATGTAGACGGGTAGACGGAAAGGCAGAAAAAGCTTTAAAAATCAAAAGCAATCAAATTGACAAAACGTCAACGTAATAAAGCGCTGATAAACCACAGAAAAGCAATTGCAACGATATTTAACTTGGACCGACGTAGCAAATAGCAAGAAACCAACAACAACAGATAGCAACATATACCAACTAAACCGCTACAACAAACAAACGATATGTAGCTACGACAACATGCATCTCCTCAGCAACAATTACGACATTGACGATGACGTTCAATATACACACACATATAGTATGTGAAATGAACTTGCGAGCACCAAGTCCAGCTAAATAATGGCAATAAAATTGCAACAATAGCTGCAATAATAACAACAACAGCATTAACAACAACAGCAGCAGTTAACAACAACAACAGCATTAACAACAACTACAGCAACAACAACTACAATATCAACAACTACAGCAACAACAACAACATCAGCACCAGTACCAGCAACATCATCTACTCGTACCAGCAATATACAACAAATTGATTAGCAACAACCAATAACAGCAGCAGCAACAACAACCACTACAACACAACCTTAACATGTTGCAAGAACAAAAAGTATCTAAGGACACCATTAAATTTCTTTTGCCACAAAAGCCAAGACATCCACTCAAGAGGAGTGTGAAGTATAGTCAGGAAGAGAGGAAACTGGAAAAGAGAGCAGAGGGAGAACGACCAAAGGCTGTATGGTATTGCCAATGAAATAAATAACAGCAACCACAATGAACAACATTTATTTGCCAGGGCCATAAGATAGAACAACTAGTTGGGCGAAGGACAACCAACCTTAGGCACTCCTTTGAAATCGCAATAAAAGAATGCGAATAATTTCCATTTATAGCAAATGACAGAAATTGTTTTTTTTAGGTATAATAAACTTGTAAACTTGACAGTCACAAGGAATTTGAAGGGATAAGACCACTTCACAGTATTCCATGATCACTCTTCACCAAAATTAAGTCTTCAGCATTAAGATGTTGAAGGGCTCGCACAATTGACGAGTGCTTTCAAATCTTTTCCGATATTCAACGATTTAATGTGGTTCTAAGCGTTTAGTATTTTGGGTATTAGTACTTCTTTTTCGTCTTTATATCATTGGGATGTTGAAAGGATCGCAAGACAGAAACTAGCTTTAAAGCCTCGTTCCGTGTCAAATGCTTCGCTGTTTCCTTTCAATAATATTTTTATTAGTATCGTAATAGGTCAGTTTTGGGCTTTCCGGATTCGTCATTAAGATTTTGAAGTGATCTCACAATTAATTTTGGTTAAACTTCTTTTAACAAAAAACAAATATTTGTTTGTCAAGTATAAAAAACTTGTAAAGTGTTCCTCCACCTTAAAGCCTTAAGATAGTATTTGTCCCTAAACCACATTTAAGATGTCCCTTAAGCTTCTGAAAACAATGCTAATTCAACTTCTTGTATGTTCCACCCAATGGTACCAGTTATTGTCTCAGCCTCATTTACAATAGCACCAATGAGATGTTGAAATGATCGCAAAAGAGTAATTAATTTAAAGCTTCAGTTGGTGTCAAATGATTCGCTGTTCTCTTTCATGAATATTTTACTGAGTATCATAATAGTTTGTAAGCCGTCGGTGGTGCAACAGATAGTATGCGCGACTACTGTGCGAGAGAACGTGGGTTCGATCCCTGCTCTGACCACCGTACACTTGTTTCGACGACGGCCTCCTCGCTTAGTGACGGCGACAATATGGAGTCATAAGCCATGAAATAGCTTCTCAAAAAATCGTTCGGAACCGGTGTAAAACTGTAGGTCCCAATCACTATGTGAAAACTGGAAAGCGCATCGCTCAGTGATTGTGAGAAGCTCTCCCCTATCCCTTCATGGGATGTAATGGGAAAATATGTAATTTTCTATCATAATAGTTTTGTTTTCTCTCTCCAGCAGCACCATTAAGATGTTGAAGAGAGCTTTCACAAATGATTTTGTTTCAGCTGCTTCAAAAGAAAATGGTGATTGCATTGTACGTAGGTATGCTTTTATGATTAATAGTACATCAACTACAAATGCCAGCATCATGTTACTTTTGTTGTTGCTGACACTGAAACGCTATAAGGATGTTGATCAGATCGCACAAGTGAATTTTGCGTTAACTCATCATTCTGCATAAAAGGCTTTGGTAAGACCCTTAGTATTGTGATTAGGGATTTATTATTTGTTTGTTGAACTCATCGTAATCCTTTTTTTGAATCGTTCACTGCGGCTCTATGAAGATGTAGAAGTGATGGCACTAACGACTTTTACCTGAAGTTGAATCTGGTACTTCGCCCAATGATCTTCATAATGTCATATCAATATTTTCAGCACCGAATCATCTTTATGCTCTACCGCCGTGGTATATTTGGAATCATGTTCACTGTAGTACCATTAACCTATTGAAGAGATCACAATACTGAATTACGCTTTAAACCTTCCTGGTGTACCAGAAGCCTTGGTGTGGGCTTTAATTGTTTTTTTGTACAATTTAATATATTGCCCATTTAATATATTATTGTGCACTGCAGTATGTTTGTTGTCGGTTTCATAGGAACACCATAAAGATGTTGGAGGGATCGCACAACTGAGTTTCGACTTGAGAACTCAACAGCGATAATGGTTTCCTCTGATGATTTATATTTCTTTTATTTTCTTTACCACAATATTACTTTTTGTTCACATTCACTGTAATTTCATTAAGATCTTGAAGAGATCGCACAATTTATTTTCGGCTTGAGAACTCGATAGTGATAATTGTTGCCTCTGGTGATTTATATTTCTTTTATTTTCTTTAGCACAACACTACTGTTTTGTCACATTCACTGTAATGTCATTAAGATCTTGAAGAGATCGTACAATTGGTTTCTGACTTCATTGCCTTGCAAAAATATCGATCGAACTTCAAAAGATTTTGTCCAATGATAAATATAAAAAAATATCTTCAAATGGGAATATTTTTGTTGATTTAAATGTTAAAGGGATCGCAAATCCTTTTCGCAAGAAGTAAAAATATTTAGAGCGAGCCAAAAAATAAAAATTTTTGATTAAAATCGTTTTTACGAGTTCGAATCTTTTTGTATACTCTTTAATTGCTGTACAGTATCGAACTCCGTTTGTTCCCGATTTGACTGTAGCACCATTAGGATGTTGAGGAAATCGCATTATGGCTTTCTTCCTTAACATCTTTGCAAAAATGCTGATTGGACATCTAATAGGTTGCGTCGAATGATATCTAGAACCGTATCTCTATACTCAAGACTATATTGTTGTTATCGCATTGGTATATAGATGTTGAAGAGACCGCACAACTGACACCCGGCTTGAGACTTTATTCTGTATAATATACTTTGGTATGGTCTTTTGTCTGTATTTGTCATAGATGTCGGCTCAATGATACTTTTGTTATCTCCTTCACTGCAGCAATATTGAGATGTTGAACAGATCCCACCACTAACTTTTGCAGTATAGATTCGATGGATATGAACTGCTTTGCTGCGACTTTAGATTTTTATATTCTGTGCATCGTAATACTTTTGCTGTAGCATCAGTAAGATCCTGAAGAGGGTCATTATTGATTTTGTGCTTGGTGTAGCCTTTTGCCCTATCTTTTGGAATTAACTCGTTTGAACATCTTCTATCTCGTGCACTGCTGCAACAATGAATAGTTGAAATGATCGCATAATAAAATTTTGCATTGACATCTTGTTTCGTATCATATACTTTGGTACGGCTTTTGGTTTTCATATTCTGAGCAGCGCAATACTTTTGATGTTCAGTATTCCCTGTAGTTCCACCAAGACGATGATGAGATCGCACAAGTAACTTTCGCAATGAGACGTGCTTTGATATCAAAAGCTAAGTGTGGTGTTAAGTATATATTTTTGGAGCATCGTTATATGTTCGTTAGTTAGCGCCATTAAGATGTTCAAGAGATCGCATAATTGCCTTTTGCTTTGAAACCTCGTTCGGTTTGAAATGGTTTCGTGTGGTCTTTTCCCTTTACGTTGATCAGCGATATATTTTTGTTATTGTATTGACTGCAGCATTAATAATATGTTGAAGAGATCGCACAATTAACTCTCGATACGAACCCTTATTTATTATGGCATTCTTTAATTTGATATAACATGCTTGAGTTCGCATATGCACTGCATCACCATTAAGATGTTGAAGAGATCGTACAATAGACTTCTCCTTAAATTGTCGCATTTTTTGTATATCTCCTCCTAGTTGTATAGTTTTCATTTCACTGAGATTTTGAAGAGAGCGCACAACTGACTTTCGAAGCGAAACCTCATTTGATGTTTTATTTTGATATGACAGGCCTTAGTTATCGCGCGCACTGTAGCATCGTTTATATTGATTTCACCCTTGAATTGTGTCATGATTTTTGTGATGTTTTTCCGTGTGTCCTGTGTCAGTAGTGCAGTCATCCCTGAACCAAGATGTTGAAGTGATCACACAATTAGATTTTGCCTTGACCCAGGGTTGAAATGCCTTTATGTGGCATTCACACATTCTTTCAGCAGTTTAGCTTTCTGTTCACCAGGCTGTTGAAGAGATCGCATTACTTGTATTTTGCTTTCAAATCTCTTTTAGAGGAGAATTTTGTTTGTTTTCTTTCATTGATGGTTCTGATGTATATCTACCACATTCAACTCACAGATTTCGATGTTTCCATCAAGGTATTAGAATAACTGTGTTCGTATCTACGTGCCTCACATCTCACACCCCTGCCATGTAGGATGGTCGGTAAATCCATGTTTCCGATACAAGTCAATGGATGTTCAATTGTAACAAACAACCAGAAAGATACAGCTTGGCCGTTCAGCGAACAATACACACAAACATCAACAAATTGTTGCACGTACAGCAACAGCAGCAGCAATTGCAATTGCCACGGCATCGCCAACATGCTGCAGTATTTTGCCACAGACATAATTTTCAAAAGGAAGGCGGCCTACACATATGAAACCAAACGCTCCCTACCAGGTCCATATACATATAAATGATCTTACAGGAAGATGCTGGCAATGGTACAAGAAGCAGTGGTTGGAACTTCATGAAGAAGAACAACAACAACAACAGCAACAAAATCGTAATAATTGTAAATATTTCAAAGATCGATTTTAGCCAAAGCCAAAAGGTTGCCAATAAACCAAACATTGTTTTAGAACCTTTAACATAACAGCGACACCACCACACAACACAGTTTAGCTAAGGATTGGTTCGTCCCCTTCCACATGAAAATCTTTGGGATAGTAATCCCAAATGCGGGGAAAAAAAGGTAATGTCGGCAGAGTTTCCCTTTTACAGCAGCAGCTGAACAATGATTGTTGTTGCGCAATTTTCTCTCCAGTGCAATTGTTGCCTTTTGTCTTCTAGTGCACTGTCGACGACGTCTTCTAGGCTTCCCAATGTAATAGTTTTATTGATCTTTTTTACAATGCAACAATTGTATATTCCCGTACTTAGGCTGTCCACCATATATGGCGGAGCATGCAATCCAATGACGACAAAGGCAACTGCCAAACGAATTACCACATACCAGCCAATTTTTACCCAGGAGGTATTTATTTGGTTTACCATTCCAGATCTTAAATGGCTGTGGTGTACAATTGTCTACGAGGGCTTTTGCGTTAAATAGCGCCTTGCAATGTTTGATGTACAAATTTGGTCAGAAAAATTAAATTGTTTTTCTATTGGGGGGGGGGGGGGGGGGGAATAGAGGCGGATTTCGCAATTGTCAATTCTGGGATTATTTTATGGTTTGCCACTTTTCATTAATTTAAGGTGATTTTCTTGTCTTGACTTTATTTAAGTGGTGGAGAAAATTATTTAAATTTATAGCAAAGATTACAAGAAAGGAATTGCGATGAAGCTTTAGGGAATAATTCACAATAAAACACTGTCACCATGACTTTGTTAGTCGATAAGCCCACCATACCCATCTGATCATACAAGAACTAAACCACGAAGTCATACAATATAAGTCATTAGCCTAGGTTGAGAAAAGGGCTTCGAATTATTAGTTCCTTGTGGCACGACCTATTTCTGGTGGCTACACTTAAGCTACTTGTTGTATTCACTGTCATATTCACCGTTTCCACATGTACTACACTTAAAATCAATACCGTACGCAGGATTTTATTTCGGAGGGGGCTCAGCTTGATATTTACGTTGAAATATAGCACTAAATCCAAAAAGCACGTATTAAAGAAATAATTTCGGATGGTGCCCGAGCCCCCGGGCTCCCCTCCTGCCTACGTACCTGCTTGGAATTATACTACAACTATTATTATCTTATGCGCAAGGAGATGGAATGTCGAGAAGAGGTAGGCGTGAGTCGCGTGAGTCACACACTAGGGTCGGCGGTGTAATGGGTAGTGCACGCGGCTCTAGTACATGAGAATGTGAGTTTTTCATCCCTGCTCTGACCACCTTACATTTCTTTCGATGACAGTTATCTCTCTTAGAGATGGCGCCACTTTCAAGTACTTAGCCGTGGAAAAACTTTTCAAAAATGCCGTTCGGAACCGGCGTAAAACTGTAGGTCCCAATCAGTGAGTGTAAAACTAGAAGGCGTACAGGTCACTGGTTGTGAGAAGCTCGCCCCAATCGCTTCATGAGATGTTATTTTTTACAACGCTCTAAGCCTTAGAACTATTCGATACATTGTAACGTGACGTCATAATCCGTCTGTACATAATAGACTATAACTCACCGCCATTTACAGCCCATATTTCCCTGGCCTACCCGTCACCTAAGCGTACATAACACCCATCACTTACACCCAACACCGCGAGCAATCACACTCACTGACAAACACATAAGCTCTGTCGACGTTGTTTGAAGAGTAGCAGCGAACTAGATTCAATGGTCACACAAGAATGAGTGTTTTGATGTAATTCTCAGTTGCGTCACTACAGCTATGGTTCTTAATGCTAAGGTCTACTAGACTCAGGGTCGCTCTGTGGCTCTAATGCTGCAAAGGGCAGGTTCAATTTTGGTATCCGCTCTTTAGTAAAGGCGGTGTAACTACATTACTACACAGGGGCTTCGGCTCACTGTTCCTACACAGGGGTTTCGGCTCACTGTTCCTACGCAGGGGCTTCGACTCACAGTTCCTACACAGGGGCTTCGGCTCACTGTTTCTACACTGGGGCTTCGGCTCACTGTTCCTACATACTAGGTGCTTCGGCTCACTGTTCGTACACAGCGGCTTCGACTTCAGTGTTCCTATACAGGGGCTTCGGCTCACTATTCCTACATAGGGGCTTCGGCTCACTGTTCCTACACAGGGGCTTCGGCTCACTGTTCCTACACAGGGGCTTCGGCTCACTATTCCTACATAGGGGCTTCGGCTCACTGTTCCTACACAGGGGCTTCGGCTCACTGTTCCTACACAGGGGCTTCGGCTCACTGTTCCTACACAGGGGTTTCGCCTCACTGTTCCTACACAGGGGTTTCGACTTACAGTTCCTACACAGGGGTTTCGGTTCATTGTTCCTACATAGGGGATTCGACTTCAGTGTTCCTATACAAGGGCTTCGGCTCACTGTTCCTACACAGTGGTATCGACTCACAGTTCCTACACAGGGTTTTCGGTTCACTGTTCTTACACAGGGGTTTCGACTTCAGTGTTCCTATACAGGGGCTTCGGCTCACTATTCCTATATAGGGGCTTCGGCTCACTGTTCGTACAGAGGGGCTTCGGCTCACTGTTCTTACACAGAGGCTCCGGCCTACTGTTCCTACACTTCGTATCTACATGCAGTCCATCCCATGATATCCGAACCGCTCTCACCGGACAAGACATTCCGAACCAGTATCCCGCATAGCCGATACCGATCTACGCAGTGAATCCGAATAATCGCGTGTGCTAGACACTGAGTTGCCGATCATCTGACAATCGACCAGTCCGCATCCCTTCCCCAGAAGAGTATTTTTAAGCCCAAACAAGTGCCCCCAAAAGAGTTGTCAAGCCAAGGCTAGTATTCCCAGAAGGGTGTTGTCAAGCCGACACAAGTGTCCCCAAAATAGTGTT
Organism: Phaonia tiefii; assembly: GCA_963931995.1. Classification (NCBI taxonomy): domain Eukaryota; kingdom Metazoa; phylum Arthropoda; class Insecta; order Diptera; family Muscidae; genus Phaonia; species Phaonia tiefii. The sequence goes on from OZ008369.1 coordinate 276,301,027, forward strand.
GTCAAGCCAAGACAAGTGGCCCCGGAAGAGTGTTTTCAAACCAAGACTAGTGTTCTCAAGCTAAGAAGAGTGTTCTCACCGAGTGAATCAATTGATCAATAAAGAATCTGAATTCGAACCCCCCGAAAAGGGTAAACTATTCTGTTCGTAGTTTGAAAGGTTTGGTGGATCCTAACGAAAGACTTTGGGCATGGCTGTGTGATCTATGAAGGAATTGGGGATAGCTTCTCACAACCAGTGAGCTGGGCACTTTGACCGACTAAGCCAGGAATAACTCTAGAATGGAAGCTGTTCACTATACAACTCCATTCAGTTCATTCTTGGGCCAGAATAATTGTTGTGGGAGGGTCTAACATGAGTAAAAGTCTCTTATTTTCTGAAAGCGACAAGGTTTCCGTTAAGGACCTTCAGGCGTTTATAGCCGTTAATAAGTAACCTCTGAAACCTCCGTTCTACGTAATAATCTATAAGCTTCTTTAATTGACAAACGCTCAAGTTGAGATGAAATGGAGTCCCGAATGTCTACGCCGTAGTGTTTGGCCTCCTTCCAAATGTGAACAGGAGATGACAGACCACCAAGAACTATAGTGAACAACACGTCATATAAGAGCATCCTGGTCTCCTCATACAAGTGATTCATTCACACTCGTCATTTGGAAGCATCCCGCCGTGATTCGCAGTTTACTATTTTGGATTCGTTGCTAGTAAATTACGCATATTCATCATTCTGGGATTTAAGTTCTGCCTTTATAGCTTAAGAAGTTATGAGTAGAGGTCCCATTGTATTTCCAAGACTTAAAGGATATTAAATTTTACACGTTTCCCCCCTAGATTCCAACTTTAAAAAAGTTTATCATAAAAACTTCTTTCTAGCTTAATATTTTCCTGAAAACATTATCCGTTTTAAATTTATAACTCAAATCAAAAATAATGTTTGTATAAATTGCATAAATATTTAATTAAAATTAATCACACAATAACACCCTGAATATATCTGAAAAAACGCTCACACATCCCAGTTCGCCAGAGTTACCCCCTTACATATACTTTACGGCTTAAACTTATATAAATGAGCAACCATTATCGGTGTGGAGGGGAGATCCAAAAAACTAAACCGAACTAACTATGGTTTTAGATGAAGACCCAAGAAACTAGGGAAAACTTCAAGAAAAAAACGCCACTATGAGAAGAGCAAACAAATTTACAGCTAAACCCCTATAAAATATGAAAATAAACTAAACTTTTTTTCATAGCATAGAAACAGATCCTTCAAATAGGAAACAAGGAGAACGAGAGGGATGATACTGGCATTAACATACTAAGTAACTATGAATGAATACCCTTCCATAAAAGCAGCATGATGAGATAGAGAGAGAAACCGCATATGTTTTGAGTTTTTGCAATGAATTAAAGGAAATTGTGGGGAAAAATACTCATATCAAATACGGGGATGGGAAACGACAAGGCATCTTCAAGTCCTCACCTTCTTCCCAGTAGTTGAGAAGTTATGCAGCAGTGACCTCTAACCATTATTTGGTAGAAGAAGATAATAATAATGCTGCTGCACACAAAACTAAAGTTACAGCTAAGGACGAAGAAGAATACAAGAGTAAAAAAGAAGTTGTAAAAATTATGTTTAAGACCACAAAGTGCAACCCATAATAGTTTATGGACCCACAACACAGCAACATGGTCGGTGATAAATTTCTACGTATGTATTATATACCTTTCATCGAGTTGGAAGCTATAGAAGTTTAACAAACACTAGCCAACATTTAAATATCAGCTTGTAGATTATACACTACAAGAAAAATATCGTTTCGCAGAAACGAAATTTGAGACAACTAAACTATGGTCGAGGAATTTATTATATATGTTTTATAAAGTATACCTTTCATGTTGGAAGCTGTGCAACTTTCGTCGTTTGAACATGAGCTAGTAGATAATACACGTAAAGGAAAATATCGTTCCCCACAAACGAAATTGTAGGCAACCAAACAATGTTCGAGGAACTTATTATATACATATGTTTTATAGATTATACATTTCATGTTGGAGGCTATGAAGCTTTCACAAACACTGGCCATCATTTGGGCATGAGCTAGTACATCATACCCACAAAGGAAAATATCGTTCCGCGCAAACGAAATGTTAGGCAACTAAACTACATATGTTTAAGGAATTTATTGTATATGTCTTATAAACTATACTTTTCATGTTGGAGTCTATAAATCCTTGACAACCACTAGGCAACATTTGAACACGAGCTTGTTGATTATACACTTAAAGGAAAATATCGTTCCGCACAACCGAAATTTTAGACAACTAAACTATGTTCGAGGTTTTTATTATCTATATATTACATACCTTCAAGTAGGACACTATTAAAATTTAACAAACACTAGCCACTATTTGAACAGGGCCTGGTAGATTTTGCACTTAAAGAAACATATCGTTCCGCACAAACGAAATTGTAGCCCACTGAGATACGTTCAAAGAATTTATTATGTATGTCTTATATAATAACCACTAGACAACTTTTGAACATGACCATATAGATTATACACTTTGAAAAAATATCGTTCCTAGCAAACGAAATATTAGATAACTAAACTATGTTTGAGGAATTTGTTATATATGTTTTCTAAAGTATATCTTTCATGTTGGCAGGTATGAAACAATTAACAAACACTAGCCAATATCTGAACATGAGCCTGGTAGATTTTACACTTAAAGAAACATATCGTTCCGCACAAACGAAATTTTGGCCAACTGAAATACGTTCAAGGAATTTATTATATATATACATATGTCATATATATACATTTCATGTTGGACGCTTTGAACCTTTAACAACCACTAGCCACCTTTTGAGCATGACCATATAGATTATACACTTTGAAAAAATATCGTTCCTAGCAAACGAAATATTAGATAACTAAACTATGTTTGAGGAATTTGTTATATATGTTTTCTAAAGTATATCTTTCATGTTGGCAGGTAGGAAACAATTAACAAACACTAGCCAATATTTGAACATGGGCCTGGTAGATTTTACACCTAAAGAAACATATCGTTCCGCACAAAAGAAATTTTAGCCACCTGAAATACGTTCAAGGAATTTATTATGTATGTCTTATATACATTTCATGTTGGACGCTATGAACCTTTAACAACCCCTGACCACCTTTTGTACATGACCATATAGATTATACACTTTGAAAAATAGCGTTCCTCACAAACGAAATATTAGATAACTAAACTATGTTTGAGGAATTCATTATATATGTTTTCTAAAGTATACCTTTCATGTAGGCAGGTATGAAACAATTAACAAAAACTAGCCAACATTTGAACATGGACTTATAGATTATACACTTGAAGAAAATATCGTTCCGTGCAAACGAAATATTAGACAACTAAACTGTATTCGAGAAATTTAGTATATATGTTTTATAAACTATATGTTTCACATTGGAAGCTATGAAATTTTAACAAAGGCTAGCCAACAGGTTCTGATAGATTTTCCACTTAACAAAAATCTCGTTCCGCACAAACGACATGTAGACATCTAAACCACGATTGAGGAATTTGTTTGCGCCAAACGATTATTTCTTCCATCAAACGTATAACTTCTTTTAAACACAAAAATAAACCCCTTTATAGGAAATTAAAAACATTTTCTGTATGTGATTCGATCTGAAATTAAGGGCCAAGGGTTTATTTCTGCAATTTCAGCAGTTGAACTCTCATCAGCGCCTTAGCGTTCTAGCCAAATGACCGTCTTGTTAACATTGTAACTAATTGCAGTTGTCGTCGTCGGGGGTTCTCTCCTTTTTCTGTCTCAACTGTTATTTTGTTTACGACAAATGGTTTATATTAACCACTAGCTCAACCGCATACACGCAAAAAATATTCGTTCCACACTAACGAAATTGTCTGATACCTAAATTTCATTTAAGGTCGAATATTTAAGGCATCAATCGTTTAAAATAATTTTGAAAAAATAAACTAAGACGTTTATCACAAACGAAAATCGTTTACTTTTATATATAATTTAAGCTGAATGGTTTCCATTGGAATAACATTTGAATTTCTTATAATCTAAACAATCAGGGTTTTCCTCCAATTAGTGAACACAGTTAAATGTTCGGGACTAGGATTTGAACTCACATTGGCGGACGATTGTTTTGCAGTTTGTGACTTTTCTCATCAGCTCTACTGCATTAAAGGCCAATGGCCGGCTGGTTGAAATGTATTCCCATGTGTTTTATGTTTTAGGTTTCTCTCTTATTTCAATGTGTTGAATAAAACGTTATTTTGTTTGCCGCAAACGATTTATGTTTATCCCAAACTCAAAAAACTTTTCTGAGTAACGAAAAACGTTTATAGCATATCATGCCGTCTTGCCGGTAGCACATCTGATTAAAAAACAGGAGCTGATAGCCGTTGCACAGTTTAATCTTGCGTGAATTTTGAGACACCCTAATAGAAATAATTTTTTAATTTTAAAATTCAAAATTGTTTTAGTACTTACAGTTTCCCTGAAATGGAGTTGAACCCAGTCTAGGCGTCTTTCCACTGAGATTTCGTAGGCATTGTGCGAAGACTAACAGTAGGTTAACATTATGATGTGCTTGTTCGCTTTCGTTGGAATAAGCGAGATCTCAAATGATTTTTATATTTGCCGCACAGGTAAATTATAAAATCTGTGGGGTAAACGTAATTTCGTTTTCGGCTATACAAACTACTTTTACGATAAACGTTTTTATTTTGTGGGAAACATATCAACTGTTGCAGTCAACGATAATACGTATTAAAAGAAATATTTTTGCGGTAAACAAATTGCGAAGGGTTTTTTGTGTTAGCACAGACTTTAAAGACTTGTGTAAAAGAGTTAAGCTAAAGTTGCACACCTTGTGCTGGCTGCAAGAACTGCATCTGGTGAATGTAGATTTGTAGGGTAAATGCAATTTAGTTTACAACATTACAAACTACTTTGACGACAAACGTTTGTATTTGGAGGAAACGTCTCAACTGTTGCAGTCAACGTTGAATATACGTATTAATGGAAATATTTTTGCGGCAAACGATTTCAAGGTGTTTTTCTTTGTGTGTAGCACACAGTTTACAGCCATGTGATAAGTAGCTAAGCTAATGTTGCATACTCGTATCTTGTGTTGGCTGCAAGAACTTTAGCTGGTGCTTGAAAAATTGTGGGGTAAGAGAAATTTCGTTTCATTTCAACTGTTGCAGGTAACATTGAATATACGTATTAACAGGAATATTTTTGCGGTAAACGAATATCAAAATGATTTTTTCTTTGTGTTCTTTAAAGCCTTGTGATAAACAGCTAAGCTAATGTTGCACATCTTGTTTTGGATGCAAGAAGAACTTCATCATCTGGTGCTTGTAGATGCACACACAAACCACATGCATAGTTAAACTTATATAAGTTTCGGATAACAACTTCCTCTAAACCATGGCAATGGCAATATGTTGGTCATCGGTTTAGCATGTTAAGGATGATTTTACTCTCCGCCTAACCTTATGGTAAGAAACTTTTCTGAAAAATGCTGTTGTGGGGCAACAAACAGTATTTTGTCTGTCACATCTTATGCATTCATCCATCCAACATGATGCATAATGTTTGAAAGGTTTGTCGGTGGATAAGATGCCTGTTATTGTTTTTGGGGAAACCACTACCAACTACTACTGCGACTTCATCTTCTGTTTCTAACTGTTTAATGTGTTCTCCTCCGGTTTTCATTTGGCCAAGAGGTTTAATGTTTTTTTTTTTGTTTTGCTTGTCTGTACAAATATTGAAGTTTTCCTCAATGCCACCTTTGTGAAAACTAATGATGTACTATAACATCATGGTCGAGAGGAAGAGGGTTGCTCCCTCCTTACCAGAACACACAACATTTGCTTAAGAAAAATGTTTATCATTTATTTTTATATTTTTTTTTGCGCTGCTTCATGTTCTTAACTCAAATGTATTCGTCTTAAAATGTGTTTTATTGCCTTGAGTAAGGAGTGGTATACATTTCTGAACAGAGGGGAAACTAACCAATACCGTTACTCAAGATAATAATTAATTTATGGCAACACTTAAGTATATAAAGCTTGAAATTCAAAATTTCTCCTAAGCGTGTCATTTCAACTACAAACAAGCTGCTGACATCAATAGCTCGGCGATTAGGAGGAAGTGTTCGGAATAGAATTATTTAGAAAAATGTCTAAATAAATTTTTTCATTTTATTTAATTAATTATTAATGATATGAAATTCCCTCAGAATTTCTTTTCCGAAGAGGTTTAAAATTTTTCCAATATTAATTGACTCGAAAAAAAATAATCTCTGAGCCACCATTTGAATGGTCTTCGGACAATGTCCCATGCATTCAGGATGATTGTTATTTGAATTTTACATGGAACTATATTTAAATCCTTATGCAGAAATGGATTTAATGTCTGTTTCCAGACACCCATTTGATTAAATATGAACCTTGTAGAAACTCTACACGCTGAAAAAAATATATAATTGGAACATCAACGTATTTACGTCCAAGCACTGTTTTCATTAATTGAAAATCTGTAGCTTTCTTTCTATGTTGTCTGTCACGTTTTTGTTTTCAGCAGTTTTCAACAAACAACCACATATTTGGGTCACACAAATATGTATTATAACCTATTAGACATTGTGTCTCCAACATGTATTATTGAATAGCAAACACAATGTGTTTGGACACAAGTATACTATATATTGTATATTCCAACAACAACAAAATACAGATTTTTCAGCGTGTAGTATTGAGGTGAGTTGCAGCACCTACAGCAGAAATATCGTAGTTTCCTGTGAACTGAGGGACTTCGATGAAAATGTTTTCTTCTGATTGTCCCACGTTCGCAAACATTGTTTACCAGCTTCATTATATTCCATCGAATCGGAGGAGTAGCCAAACTCTCTTTGACCGGTAGTGACAGGCACCAATGCGTGCTATAGTCGCACAATCCAATTTATGATTTCATCGTCCCAATATTCGCCGAAGTGAAAGACAAGTCACTGAAATAAAACAAAAATAGATTGTGTTAGTGGGAATAACTGCAATTGTTCAAAAACGATGCAAACATATTTCTGTTCACTTGGTGCTAAGAGTATGTCTGCCAACACCCTACATAACGTAGAGCGCGTGCAGCATTTGCAGCTCGAACACTTCAATGAACAGAGTTTTCGATGTGTTAATATCTATAGTCATGGGTAGGGCAATCTATCAAAGTCAACACATGCAAACAACACACAGCGTTAGCATCACATACGTGGTTGTTGTACAACAATAGTCTTTACCTGAAAATAAGTGTGATGGTAGTGATGTAGCGGCAGCAAACAAACAAGCAGGTTGTCGTCGCTAAAGAGTTGTGCATAGTATAGAGAACTCATGGAACAAATTGTATGACTCAAAAACACTGGCGAAGTCTGGCGAATGATTCAAAACGTATTACTCTCTTTTTGTCATAACTGGGTTCATTCATAATTTTGATTTGAAACATTGATGCCTTTTGAAACATTTATGGTTTTTGTATTGTTTATGTAATAAAATTGTCGAAATGGTGCATTTATATTGAAATATTATATAAAGAAAATACTCTTACTCAGCCTCCCTACTGTTACCAACAAAAGTTTGGAAACTCCTTAGAATTTTTTAAATACTTCAATAAAACACAAACTTATGAAAGAAAAATAAAAATAGTTGTTTTTGTATTTCAGCTGTCGGTATTGTTAATAATATAATCCAAAAACATACAAACATAAATCTTTCCTAGCCGCTAGGATCAAAGATAAAAAAAATTACACATTTATAGTAACAAAAGTTTGGAAACACTTATAATATGTTTTGTACATTGCTTAAAATTAGTTAAAGATATTGTATTTTTTACATTGTTTAACATTTGGTTTGGTGCGGAAAAAGAGTGCAATAAGTTCTCTATACTATTCAATACTTTTTTTCGTCGCTCTGTTTACGACAAAACAAAAACAATTATTTCAGTGTTAAAGCAGATGTAAGTAAAAAATAAAGTGCAATAGCAAAAGAGCCTTCAGCTCAAAAAATATCCTTTTTTATTTTCCAATGCAACATTTACTAATATGTTCATAGAAATCGAACAGATTCCGTGTAACAAAAAGGTGTTAACATATCGCCCGTGAGTTCGAACACTCATTAATTTTTTTTTTTAACTCACGCAAGACTGCGTATCACTGGCCTAGAGAAGAGTGGCTGATGAGAAGAGTTACAAACTTCGAAACGATCGTCTGATAATGTGATTTCAAATCCTGTTGCCGACTGTTTACATTTCTTTCTAAATGTAGAAATAAACCCCTGATCTGTGTATAAACCCCTGCACCGAAATTCTCTATCTTTTTAACGACAAAAGTCGATAGATAAATTGACAAAACTCGGAAATTTTGTAGTAAAATTTTATGAATTTTGACAATTTAACTATCGATTTTTGTCGTTAAAAAGTTACAGAATTCCGGTGCTGATGGAAAAAAGATATTTGTTTTAATTGCGTTTCATATTTTGAAGGGATTCCTAAGTCGTTAAGCTTTTTGGAAGCTCTTTGAAAGTTTAAGATATTTAGGGCGAGTTTCACACTTGTCATTTAAAAGCTCAATTTAAAAGCTCACAGACATTTTTCATATTAAATGACATTTAAATGACAAACATCGGGCATTTAAACTATATTTAAATGGAGAATTTTCAACTGTGAAACTGGCCATTAGTAAATTATGAAGAGAATTTGGTCATTATGTATTGAAATAATTTCTGTTTGTTTGAGGCACTCCTTGGTCATTATTTTCCCACTGTACAATCACCATGGTTTTTCACAATCTCTGATTTCACAATATTGTAAATCAATTATTGCCATTTTTGGCAACGTACAAAATATCCAGCAAATATTACGCAATTCATAAATATTTTATGATTTTTTGTAGTTGCTGGTTTGTCTCGCCAACATTTTTGACATATTTCATTTGCAATTTTCAAATCCAGCAGCAGCAGCAAAAACCCGAGATGCAATTGCAATTTTTGGCGCCTTTTTCAAACACAATAAAATGTGCAAAAATTGCATTGAAACTGACACTTACAAAATGTTCAAAAGACATAAATTACAAAAGCAAACACGAACATGTGAATATACATTTCACATGTTGGTGACACTTGACAGTAATAGACAGACATGAATGACTACTGAAGTAGAGGCTGCTGCTACTGCTGATGCTGCTGGTATTGTAGCTGCTACTGCTGGTGTTGCAGCTGCAACTGCTGGTGTTGCCGCTGCCGCTACTGCTGCTGTTGTACTGATGCAGTAGTTTACTGCGCCTGCGCAACTTTTTCTAAAGACAAACTGGCAGCAACACTTGACAAACAATGAGAAAGAGTGGCGGTCTCTTGACATGAAAAGAAAATTATTTTCACAGCCACTGTGAATACAATTGGATGGCTGGCTGCCTGATGAACCAATTATATGAACGTGATGAAGTTTTCCTGAAAAATTATAATTTTATAATTACATAGAGGAAATTCTTTCTTTTTATCTCGTTTTACTTTCAATCATAATAACGGCCAGTTCTCATGTAAAACTAGGAATTGAATAATATACATACACACTTCTTTTTTTTCAAACATTTTGATTGATCGACTAGGTCGGCCTCATCTCTAACAAGATGGAACACATTGTTTGTAACAATTACTCTTCGAAATTTCGGTACAAGTGTTGAGTTTGTTTTACAAAATAAACAAAAGATTTCAAAAAACAAAAATTGTTGGTTGTCTGTCTTGTTATATATCAATTTTTAATCAACCCAAGAAAAGAAAAACTGGTAAATATTGTTTATTTGGCCTTAACGAGTTTAAAGTACTTAAACTTAAGCAAAACATAAATGAGTACAAATTTGTGTACTTGGAAAGTGTGTGTGTGTGGGACGCTGTGTTCAATTATTGCTGTAATCACATTTGGTATTTGGTATCCCTCATCCTCTTTTGTGTCTTCTTCGGCGGCATTTTGTGCTGAAACCAACGCCTCGTTTTGTGAGATGTCATTATTGACAAAGCATCATTTGTTCAAACAATTCTGAAAAACAAAATCTTTTTCATACAAGAATTACAAACATTTTTTCAAAACGAAAAAAATATACTTCATCTCGTCATCCTTCCCCTACACCCCTTCACATTATTGCTTACAAATGATTGATCATTACAGATGATAATGACACCCAGGCATTTGGTTGAAGAAGGGCACATCTTCGAACCAATCTTTGTGCAAGAAACTATTCCAATGATGGTTCATTCAGTTGAGCCAGAGATCATGTGTATGCTGTGTATGATGATGATTCATGTGTCTGCCAGGGAGGAGGAGTTGAATTTACATGTGTTCTTTTTTCGTTTTGATGTTCTCCTTTTCGATATGGGGGTTCCATTTTAGAGTTATATTATAGTATATGTTTGTGGAATATATGAAAAAAAAAACAAAATTTTGACAGCTCAAAAAGATTTATGTGAATTTTAGCAAAAATTCTTTTGAAATGCCAGAGGGTATGATATATGCCATAAATACACTGCAAAAAAAAACAATGTTTTGTTGCAAATAGGAAAATTTTAATGAACTGGCTAAAGTCATTAACATTTCCAATATTCTACACCCTCTTCTATTGAAATTCAATATAGGAATGAAATTGGAAAATACTCAATTGAAATTTGCAAGTCCTTAGTTAAAATTCAAAACAACCCTTATGAAATTAAACGCATTACTCTAAATTCAAAAAACAACAAATGTCATACAAAAACAACTACTAACATTTCCAGGACATCAAACAAATTTGAAAAACAGCAACTGAAATTAAGAAATCCTACAATAATATGTAGAAGTCATCGATTTATATTCAAATTTGACAGAACTCAATAACAATTTCAAAAACACCAAACGAATTTCAAGAAACACTAATTGCAATTAAAAAAACCAACTTAAACTGAAATTGCAATGGCATCTGTAGATTTTGGAAACTTGACAGGTCTCAAATACAAATTGAAAGGCCTCAATTGAAATCCAAGAGAAGCCTAATGAATTTCGAATTATCGGTTGTTTCATTGATCTTCAAAAATTCGTGAGTTTTTCAAACATAATTCGGTTGTAAATCATAATTTTCTATTAAAAAAAATAATTATTTTTGAAAAAAAAATAGCTGGATGGTTGAGAGTATACTGTTTTTGATGCCCACCAATTAGGGTGTTCAAAACCTGGTTAAACGATTTCAATACTAATAGATGTTTGCCGGTTTTTAAATAAAATTATTTTTCGCATAACCGCAAACCCGGATTATTCTAGTCAGTCAACCCGTTTCATGTTCACCACTCAAATCTGTGTTGCCATCAAATTCCAATTTCTTTAAATCAATGCAATTTAATTCAATTCAGTTCAATTCTATTCAATTTAATTCAATACTATTCAATTCAATTCCATTCAACTCAATTCTACTCGACTCGATTAAATTCGGTTCAATTCAGTTCCATTCCATTCGATTCAAATCAGTTCACTTCAGTCATAGATAAATAAAAAACCATAGATTGTGACAGATAAGAGGTGGATTTAAAAGTAAAGGTAAAGTTTCTAGATGGCGCCGGGGTGGTGGATAGGGGCAAATTTCCCTGGAAAGAAAAACTATTAGCTAACTAACTATTAACCATGCTTTTTTTGCCTTTTGTATTGTTAACAAATATCAAAAAAGATATGCTTTTCTATTATTTATATTCTATTTTCAAATTTAAACAACAGAATCGAAAAAAAATGATGTTTGAGTGCTTTTTCGTCGCATCCGAGTAAAAAATGGTCGCACGGAAACAGCCTTCGCCCTCCAGTGATAATGGTGATTAAGCTAATGTATCATCTATGGTTTTATTTATCTATGCTTCAGTTTAATTCAATTTTATTCAACTCAACTTAATTGTATTCAATTCAATACAATCCAATTCATTTCATTTCATTTCATTTCAATTCAATGCAATTCACTTCACTTCACTTCACTTCACTTCACTTCACTTCACTTCACTTCACTTCACTTCACTTCACTTCACTTCACTTCACTTCACTTCACTTCACTTCACTTCACTTCACTTCACTTCACTTCACTTCACTTCACTTCACTTCACTTCACTTCACTTCACTTCACTTCACTTCACTTCACTTCACTTCACTTCACTTCACTTCACTTCACTTCACTTCACTTCACTTCACTTCACTTCACTTCACTTCACTTCACTTCACTTCACTTCACTTCACTTCACTTCACTTCACTTCACTTCACTTCACTTCACTTCACTTCACTTCACTTCACTTCACTTCACTTCACTTCACTTCACTTCACTTCACTTCACTTCACTTCACTTCACTTCACTTCACTTCACTTCACTTCACTTCACTTCACTTCACTTCACTTCACTTCACTTCACTTCACTTCACTTCACTTCACTTCACTTCACTTCACTTCACTTCACTTCACTTCACTTCACTTCACTTCACTTCACTTCACTTCACTTCACTTCACTTCACTTCACTTCACTTCACTTCACTTCACTTCACTTCACTTCACTTCACTTCACTTCACTTCACTTCACTTCACTTCACTTCACTTCACTTCACTTCACTTCACTTCACTTCACTTCACTTCACTTCACTTCACTTCACTTCACTTCACTTCACTTCACTTCACTTCACTTCACTTCACTTCACTTCACTTCACTTCACTTCACTTCACTTCACTTCACTTCACTTCACTTCACTTCACTTCACTTCACTTCACTTCACTTCACTTCACTTCACTTCACTTCACTTCACTTCACTTCACTTCACTTCACTTCACTTCACTTCACTCCACTTCACTTCACTTCACTTCAATTCACTTCACTTCACTTCACTTCAATTCAATTCAAACTATTCAAGTCAATTCAGTTCAATTCCAGTTCTATTCAATTCAATTCGACTCAATTCAATTAAATTAATTCGACTCATTTCTATTCAATTCATTTCAATTCAATTCAATGCAATTCAATGCAATTCACTTCAATTCAATTCATTTCAATTCGAGGCAATTCAGTTCACTTCAATTCAGTTCAATCCAATTCAATGCAATTCAATTCAAACAATTCAGGGCAATTCAATTCACTTCGATTCAATACAGTTCTATACAATTCAAATCAATTCGATTCAATCCAATTCAAATTAATTCAATTCAATCCAATTCAATTGAATTCAATTCAATACAAGTCAAGTCACGCCATGTAAGTCAACCCAACACAAGTCAATTGAATTTAATTCAATTCAATTTAATTGAATCCAATTCAATTCCATTCAGTTCCATTTAATTCAATTCAATGCAATTCAATTCATTTAAATTCATATCATTTCATTTAATTTCACTTCAATTCATTTTAATTTAAATCAATACTATTCAATTCATTTCAGTTCAATTCAATCCAATTCAATTCAGTTCAGTTCAGTTCAATTTATTTCAAACAATTCGAGACAATTCAATTCATTTAAATTCATTTCAATTCAATTTAATTTAATTCAGTTCAGTTCACTTCAACAAACAACAACAACAACAATGGTTTCCCATTACATCTCATGAAGGAATTGGGGAGAGCTTCTCGCAACCAGTGAGCTGTGCGCTTTTTAGTTGTATACCTATAGTTTTACACCGGTTCCGAACGGTATTTTGAGAAGCTGTTTCGTGGCTAAATACTCGATAGTGTCGCCGTCACTATGCGTGGTGACCGTCGCCGAAAGAAATTTTTTTTTAGGTGGTCAGAGCAGCGATCGAACCCTGGATCTCAAGTACAAGAGCCGCGCACACTAGCCGTTGCACCATCGACAGTTCACTTCAATTCAATTAAATTCAATGTAGTACAGTTCCGTCCAATACAATTCAAAGTCACTTCAGTTCAGTTCAATTCAAATCGGTTCAATTGCATTCAATTCAAGTCAATACACTTCATTTCAAGTCGATTCAGTTCATTCCAATTCAATGCAATTCAATACAATTCATTTCAAATCAATTTTATTCAATTCAACTCAATTCAATTCATTCCAACTCAATTCAATTCAATTCAATGCAATTAAATTCAACTCAATTAAATTCAATTCAATTCCCATAACATTTTTCCAGAACATCCCATGCAGCGACGGAGGTGGCTCACAATCAGTGAGCGGGGTGGTTCTTATTTTTAGACTCATTGATGGGGATCTCCAGTTTAACACTGGTTCCGAACGGTTTTTGAAAAGCATTTTCATGGTTAATTACTAGATAGTGTCGCCCATTAATAAACCAGAATTGGAAATTGTTCAAAAAGAAAGTCATTTATTAGTAAACATTTAAATATTTTAACCAAAATAATCCAATATCTAAAGTAATACTAATATATTTTCTATTCTCTCTCTCTACTTACAGGTATGTTCTTTCCTAAAATATTGATTGACACGTGAGTGATAAAATATGATATAAGGCAAAAATCTAGCTAAATTCGTTTGTGAACAAAAATTTTAACGATTGTAAAACCTTCAAGGAGAAATTAAAATTTTTATTTTAAACACTTGGTAGTGTAGCCGTCACTAAGCGAGGTGGCTTTCGCCGTCAGTAAGAGTTGGCTGTCTCCGAAAGAAATGAATAGTACTCAGAGCAGGGATCGAACCCACATTGTCATGTACAAGAGTCGCACGTATATACTAAACATTGCACCACGGATATTTCATAACTTTGTAATTCTAAATGACGGTTTTTTTAGATGGTGTGGTTGCAGATAAAACGCCTTTGTTATAATAGTATATGCAAATATATTATACTTTTGTCCAAACACATTGTATTTGATACACAATATTACATGTTGCAGACGCAATGATTAATAGGTTATAACATACACTTTTATGACCCAAATGTGGCTTTGTTTGTTGAAAACTGCTGTAAACGAAAACGTGATAGACAACAAAGAAACAAAAAGCACCAGTCACGAGTCAAATTCGCACGAGTCAAATTCTTACGAAAACGCGTCCAATGTGCGGCCGGCCTTTGGCCTCAAATAAAAACCGCTCTTGTGGCACATGCGGAATGTTTGGGTTATAAGAGTTTCCTTATAAACTCATAAAATTCAGAGTTTCCTTATAAACTCATAAGTCACGCAACGGAAAAAGTTGGAAATTTCGAAATTGGCATTGCGGCAGAGAGAAAGAGACAAATGTACTTTGAAGTTTTTCCGCAACTGACTTTTTTCGGTTGATGCCTAAGTTTCTTTTCTGTATTTTTATTTTAATTTACTTAACATTTTTTAGTGTCTCTCGAATTCCTTTCACAAATATGGAGAATATTTTAAAAATCATTTCAACTGGCAAAATCTGTTCACGAAAGACACCCTGAGCTCTTCCTTCCCTCTCGCTTTCATGACAAATGATTTATGAGATTTTCGGAAGAAACAAAACAAATTCCATAAATTTTTTAGTTTTATGGGCTTTTTGTATTAACTTCATTATATGGCAAGTAACAGATCACTTGGTTGCTCAAGGGACGGGCCACAAATATCATCCCTGTCACATGAAGCATTACAACAACAGTGTAAAATGAGTCAAATTGAAAAAATATGACGGATCACTACTTTCGACCAACAAAAAAAAAAAAACACATTGAATTCATTCAAATCCTAATGAATCGTTAAAAGTAAGTGAATATAGAAACAACCGAAAATTACTTTTTTTCTTTGAGGTTATGAAATTATTTTCAAAACTTATTCCCAACCACTTGATGTTGGTTAAGGGTTTCAGTTCGGGGTAAAAAGTTTGGTGTTTAATATATGTATATTTTTTTTGGGGGGGGAAAACTTGACAGCTGTCGTTGTTAAGTTTAATTGATGCCATTATGGTTTAATTAAAATTCGGTATTAATTTCTTAATAAAAGTTTGTAATTTCACACAATTTGTTTTTTACTCAAGTTTTAATGAAATGATAATATTTTTGTATTGTTAACAACATTTCAGCCTTTCCCCCGAAAATCTAGTTTAAATAAATTTTCAAAGTTATTTAATTAAATATTAAATTGTGTTGAAAAATTGTCATCAAAGTTTCTCCACTTCATGGCCTAATTTCAAATTCATTTATCCCCCCCTTTTTCCATTGTGCCATATTTGCATGATCCTTCTTCTTCTTCTTCTGGTTAACTTACAACGGGATTTTTTGATATTTTTTTTTTTTGTATAAATTTTTAATTAAAAACTAAACCTTAGAATACCACACCACACCACATCTCAGCACACAATCCAAACGATGCAACAACCATCTATCCAAACATCCAACCGAATAACAAATTCCCCAAAGACCCATTAAAAACAATGACCCAATTTTTGTTTGCGTTTAGGATATACAAACCACAAACATAAATATCCCAAGATGAAGCATGACAATTTTCCCCGCCAAATGGCAACGGGAGTACCAGGAGCAGCAGGATACGTTAAAGATTCCTACTCACACCTTGCATGTAAAACTACTACTCTACGCTCTATGGCAACTATGGTATTAATACTAGACTAGTAGTTAAGCTGAAGCTTAAACTACACACACATACGCGCACACAATATCATGAAGTTTACAAAGGTTGTGTGTTGGAATCTTGTATAGCGTAGTATTTGACGTATTAGATTCTTATGAGATGGATGAAAGTATCATGAGTAGGATAACGTAATCCTTAATTTAAGGAAGTGGGTTAATAGGGGTAGTAGCTGCAGAAGTTTAAACGTGCCAATTTTCATATCAGCTGTTCACTCATGTTAAGCGCTCAAATTTTAATAAGAATTTAAATTAAATTTTTAAAGGTAAAAGGTTTTGGAAAATGAATTATTTAACTCAGAGTTTTAATTTAAGATAAACAACATTAATAAATAAATAAAACTGTACCCATGACATTCGCTGAAGGGATGTAGTCAATCACTAATTGGGAACCACAGTTTAACACCAGTTCCAAGGTGTTTTGGAGAAACTTTTTCATGGCTAAACACTCGATCGTGTCGCCGTCACTAAACCAGGTTACCGTCGTCGAAGGAAATGTGAGGTGCTCAGAATAGGGGCAGAATCCACATTCTCATGAACAGGTACGATAACCACTGCACCAACGGTGGTGCGTTGAGTTTAACTTAATTTAACTCAATTTACTTAATCGGGAACTATTAAACTTCCGTGTTGTCTCTAGGCACTTCGATCCTTTCTTTAGATTAAAAAAAAAAACAAGTTAAAAAAAAATATTCCCATTACATCCCACTTCTCACAACCACTGAACTGTGTGCTTTTTAGTTTTACACGCACTAACACGCACCTACTGTCTTACACCGATTCCGAACGGTGTTTAGAGAAGCTTATTCATGGTTAAACACTCGATAGTGTCGCCATCACTAAGCAAGGTGCCGGTCGTCGAAAGAAATGTTAGGTGGTCAGAGCAGGAATCGAAACCACGTTATCATGCACAAGAGCTGCGCTGACTAACCATTGCACCACGGCCACAGTGCCGAAGTTAATACCGTACTCTAACCAAACAATTTACTTTAGATTATGTTCATACTAATGTTTTAAAAGGACTATATTTCCCAGTTAACCTTGTGCCCAAAAGTGCCAATGACACGATATTCCTTGATCTCTCGTACTTATCTGTAGAATTCAAATATTGTCAGTTCTGCGCTCCAGAAATTGTAATCTATTTTACTAACTACATCGCACTCTCAAATACATCGCACACTCACCTGTGCTCTCCAAAACGATAGGGTGATACAGTTTGCACCACGTTGTAGTAATGAACGGCGATAGTTATTATGGATTTTATATGAAGCCATTATGATCATCACTGTGCATTGACACAGGGTGCCTCAAAATGTACCACCCTATCGGAAGGTGCTAAAACATTTTCAAATGGCTGGAACTGCCAGGTTTGTTGTAATAATTGTGAAGTAAGCAGATACAGAATACACGTCGACAAGTCATAGAACGGCCTACTCCTCAAACACTCGGTATACTCCTGACTATTTTTTCGGTATAATTTCAATATAATTTAAATTTGGACGAAGATTTCCCAGCCGCCCTACACCCACTGGTCCAACACTAACGTTTTTAGATGCTCGCTTCGAAGAGACTAGAACAACACGTGACAAAGGAGGCACAGCATTTCCTCGTAGTGGTAATTTCAACGAGAACATCGCTATTGTAACTGAATATGTCGCGGTTGAGCCCCGATCAGGCTCTCCTGAATCTCAGCGACGCACAGCACGATTTTCGGTCGACATTTAACATGAGCGACGAAGCTCATTTTCCTCCCAACGGATACGTAAAGAAACAAAATTTTCGCTTCTGGAGCACTGGGAATCCAAGTGTCATTCACTAAGAGCTATTACATCCGCCCAAAGTTACTGCATTGTCTATCATTTACGCCGGCCTTGTCATCGGGTCTTATATTTCCCCGGACACCATGGGTTACACTGTTAATTCAATTTATTTCAAAATATTTCAATTCAATTCAATTTACTTCAATTTAGTTCAGTTCCATTTATTTCACTTCCATTCAATTCAATTAATACCAATTCAATTAATTTCAACTCATTTTAATGCATTTCAACTCATTTCAATTTATTTCAAATCATTTGAATTCATTTCAATTCAATTCATTTCAATTCATTTCAATTCATTTCAATTCATTTCAATTCATTTCAATTCATTTCAATTCATTTCAATTCATTTCAATTCATTTCAATTCATTTCAATTCATTTCAATTCATTTCAATTCATTTCAATTCATTTCAATTCATTTTAATTCATTTCAATTCATTTCAATTCATTTCAATTCATTTCAATTCATTTCAATTCATTTCAATTCATTTCAATTCATTTCATTTCATTGCAACTCATTTCAATTCATTTCCAATGAATTCAATTAAATTCAATTCAGTTCAGTTCAAGACAAGTCAATTCAATTCAGTTCAATTCTATTCAATTCAATACAATTCAAATCAATTCAAAGCAACTCAATTCAATTTATGTCAATTCAATTCAATTTACTTCAATGCAATTCAGTTCAGTTCAATTCATTTCAATTTATTTCAATTCATTTCAATTCATTTCAATTCATTTCACTTCATGTCAATTTATTTCAACTCATTTCCATTTATTTCAATTCATTTCACTTCGTGTCAATTCAGTTCAATTTATTTCAATTCAATTCAATTCATTTCAATTCCTTTCATTTCATTTCATTTCATTTCAAATCATTTCAATTCATTTCACTTCATGTCAATTCATTTCAATTTATTTTAACTCATTTCCATTTATTTCAATTCATTTCAATTCATTTCGATTCAATTCAATTCAGTTTAGATCAATTCAATTCATTTCAATTCATTGCAATTCATTTCAAAGTCTTGTCAATTCAATTCAATTCAATGCAATTCAGTTTAGTTCAGTTCAAGTCAAGTCAAGTCAAGTCAAGTCAACTCACTTCAATTTAACTCAATTCATATCAACTCTACTAATTTCGTAATTTCCTTTAAGGCTATAAGAGATCATATTTTCTCCGGTTAGTGGAAAAAATGTAAATGCCGCGGGTGGGATTCGAACTCACATTCACTGGACGATCGTTTCGATGTTTGTGAAGCATCATCTTCAGCAGCGTCTAGCCCGTTAAGCCACTGCGGTGTGTATTTACACAAGTCACTAACCGAAGACATTTATCGATTGTGTGCAGAGTGATTGTCGTCGCTACTTACACATTGCTTTTCTACTTACACGCACTGATTCAGAAGTTTTGAAAGTTCTATTTATAGAACGAACTATTCTAATTGTAGTTTTTTTCACTAACCGGAGAAAACATGACCTCTTATAGCCTTAAAGGAAATTACAACTTTAAACATAACGAGGATCTAAGACAACTAAACTATTAATTTCAATTCCATTCAATTCAAATTAATTCAAGTTGACTCAATTTAATTCAATTGAATTCAATTCAATTCACTTTAATTTTATTCAATTTAATTTAATTCACTTCACTTCACTTCACTTCACTTCCATTCAATTCCATTCACTTTCATGCAATTCAATTTAATCCAATTCACGTCAATTCAACATCACTCAATTCAATTCAGTCCAATCTATTTTAATTTTATTCAATTCAATTCAAGTCAATTCAGTTCAATTCAATTTAATACTACTCAATTCGAATCAATGGAATTCACTTCAATTCAGTTCAATACTGTTCAGTTCAATTTAATTCAATACAATCCAGTTCAATTCAAGCCACTTCAATTCAATTCAATTCAACTCAGTTCACTTCATGCAATATTTCAGGAAAAGCAGATAGTTGTGTTCCCTTTCTGAATAATTTTGATAATTTTTAGGGGCAAAGGTGAAGACAAAGAAATATTGATTTTATGGTAATTTTTCGAAAAAAAATTAAATTTTTTTCATGAAAGCCGAAAAGAACCCGCAAATAAAGCCGAAAATAAACCGGTTTGACCGGGTTTCCCCATTATGGGAAACTGAAAACCAATTTTCTAAAAATTTGGTTTTTCGAATAAATCGCAAAACGGTTATTCGAAAATAACCGTTTTTTGAACATTCTGGTCTACTCACTTTAGCTAAAGAACTTCGTTTCCCACAAACGAAATTTTTATTAATTTGATTGCGGCAAAGGAAAAGTTATTGTGATGGGATGAGAAGAGAAGAGGTTTATTTACATCTAGTTCCAGATGTTCTCTTGAATTTTTATTAAATTATTTGTTGTTTTTAAAGGACAAAAATTTTTAAGACTTGACTTACTGGTGGTGCAATGTTAATTAAGCGCTTTTAGTAACACGTTGGTGTAGCAGCTTCTTGAACGTAATCTTCAAGATAATGTATTGTTTTCACATTTAAATATAACTTAAATAATTCTGTCTCTAATTTTCTTTATCGTACTCCTGCTCAAACTCCTCATCAATGTCATGGCCATAATCTGTATATTTAAGCCATCTTAAGCCTGTAACACACACACACACACCCAACAAAATTCGCTAACGAAAAATGATTTATGTTCAATGTCATTAAATAAACTAAATCCACCCAGTGTGTATACGATACCAGCATGACGTTTTTATTAACAGCCACAACAAAACAAAAAAATCCTTTATTTTTTCAAAATACTACAGCACATTATTAGGCGTCATCAAGTAACTGACATTACGGCCAACAACTGACAAAAACAACCAAAGAAAATTGACCCTTTCCCAAGGATTCCAGTCATCGCCATTGTCATCATCATCAACTCGAGTATAAAAGAGAAAAACTAAAAGAAAAAGCACAGTTGTTGTTGTTTTTTCTTCCTTTTCTTTTTTTGGGTGAGAAATTATAGATGACATGGAAATTTTGTTTTTCTACACTGAAACCATTTTGCAAGCATTTTCAGCGAATCCGAAAATGTTCGTCTGTTTTTAATAACATTTCCAACACCCACCACTACTGCGTCCGGCAGCAGAGGAAAAACGCACAGCTTATGTTTTGACATTTGTTATAGATTACATGTTGTTACACAGAGCCTTGATACGTTTCGCAGAGCGTTTCTTTGTACGATATGAATGTTACATTTACACGCTTCTCGTTTCGTTGTTCTGCAGCAAACAGCTTGTAACCTTCCGCCGCCATTTAAAGTGAACGAACGAGTGAATGTTGGCATTTGTTGAGCCATGTAATTGTAATTCATCATCGAAATATATGAGCGTTTTTTGTTGTTCCCTTTGTCATATGGACTGTTTTAACTCAAGCTCTTTTTTTTTTGTTTGTTTTGCTTATATATTTTCTACACATGTATCTGTTTTATGTTGATTTTCCAAGTGGTTTTCGCGAACCCTGCAAAACCAAAATGAAAAAAAACAAGAGAACAAAAAAAAATTAACGACATTTGTAATGTTGTTCTTTATTCAGTTTTGCTTAACATAAAGCAGATGCTCCGGATTTATGGGAGTAAAATATATGCAAGGGAACAGCAATTTTGCAAATTGTTACAATTATATTGTAGAAGATGGAGCGATAAACTTGAAATTTATGAAAATAATTAAAAACTCCCAAGTCCTGGAAAATTCAGTAGATTTTCTCAGCATGAGAAACGAAAATTGTTATAAAATTTAAACAAACTTTCATATTAAGCGGACTTCAAGGTTCAGAAAAATGTATGACCATTTTTTGGAATATTTTATTTTTTTAGAAAATAAAATCATATTAAGCGGACTTCAAGTATACCGAGATTTCCAAGCATTTGAAAATACACCACACATATATGTTTTGCCGTATAAAACTCAGCTGTTTATTCAAATGAAATTGTCAAAACTACGAAATCGCGATATACATGAACATGGCTTAAAATTTATATTTGAGTTTGGTTATAAACAGGCAAAATTAAAAGGCTCTATCTACATTATTCGAAATTATGCCAAAAACAAAACCTGATTAGGGGACAGAGTGCCCAGTAACATTATGCAGGAACCATGTATGTATTTGGAACATCCATATACTTACGTGTCTTACGTGTATTTCTTACGTGTATTGCCTTTTGTTTCTTTGTTGTCTGTCACGTGTTTGTTTTCAGAAGTTTTCAACAAGCAAAGCCATATTTGTGTCACAAAAACATATATTACAACCTCTTAATCATTGTGTCTCCAACATGTAATATTGAGTAGCAAAGACATTGTGTTTGGACACAAGTATACTATATTTGCGACAAGCCACAAACTCGTTATATTTTCATCCAAACAACAAAACAACACCGATTTTTCAGTGTGAGTTTTTAGCCTGCGCAGCGAGTTAATTACAGAAAATGTATCGTCCTATTACGCGCTGAAACAAAGGCCTCTGCAATATATTCTCTCAAACACATTCTGCAGGAACCATGTATATATTTGGAACACACTCCAAATATTCAAATATTTGCAAGTCTCAAATTATATTTGCATCCAAACAAAAATACAAATTTTTCAGAGTGAGTTTTAATTCTGCCCATGCCACTTAATAACAGAGGAAAGGTATCTTGCTGAAAAAAACTGTCTCTGTAATATATTCGCTCAAACACATTCTGCAGGAACTATGTATATATTTGGAACACACTTAGTCATATATTTGGAAGTCCCAAACTCACTTAGATTTAAATTCAATCAATGTTAATTTAATGTTAACTAGCAAACTTGTATGCTTTTACGTGTAACCATTTGCGGGTTTCAACCCAAACATCCATATACTTACGTGGAAGCTTTCGTGTGTTTCCTCACAAGTCTCTATATATTTATATTTCTGATCTAGTAATGAAGAGACAAATATAGATCACTGACATAGGTTCTATGGGTTTCTCAAAACATTCTCCATGAAGATCAATACACTTTTCTTACATTTGAACCAATTTTCGAAGCACTTTTGCCACTCCGCATAAGATGGCTCGAAAACATGGTATTTGAAAGCATAACCCGCTTCTGCAGGGGTCAACAAATTTTGACCACGCAATTTGGTTTTAATGTGCGGGATTAAAAATAAATCATTAGGTTGCAAATAGGGACTGTAATTCGGATCACCATCAAATCAATGTTTTTGCGGGTCAAATATGGGTTTGTTTGGGCCGATGTGTGAGAGCTAGCATTGTCTTGATGGCGAATGATTCTTAAATTTTTCGCCAATTAGACGTAGACTTGTCATCAATTTGATGTAAATTGATTGTTTATTAGTAGCGTAACTTGTTGGCCCATTTTCATCGTAAACAATCCTCGAGAATAGGGTATAAGATCACATGAAAAATACTCATAGCTTGGATATTGTTTTCTGTCTGCTTCTCAATTTTCTATGAGTTCTATTTATTGTCAAATTCATACCCCTTGTTGCATCGATCCCACTAATTATTTTCAAATTCCAATGATGGAGATTGATGTGAAAAAACGCACAATCTTCATATTGAATAACTTTCTTGTTGAATTGATGAAATTTGTCATCAATTCAATGATTTGAATCAATTGAATGATCAGTAATCAATGGTCGATTTAATGTAAAGATTTTTTTTCCGTATAACATGCTACATCATCTATTTTGGCCAAAAATTAAAGATATAGATGTAAACGGCATTTGTTTTTATCAGGCCGCCGCTACGTGCCGCACATTTGATGCCATAATTGATATTCTGCTCGAGCAAGTTTGATGATATGGAATTGTCACGCAGAGGCGTCGTGAACTTGCCACCGAGGTCGTGAAATGTTACCCCGTTGGCGGTTTCGTTGTGGGTTTTCTTAAGTCGCAGGTCTATGTTATTAAGCCACAAACGACTGCGACATAGCCTGTACCATTCAGCCTGATATATACGACAGAGTCATCGAGAATTGGACCTCTCGTATGCACCACAACCACACGCTGAAAAATATCAGTCCCAGTTACATATTGCAGGAACTGTCGTGAATTGAAGATCTGCTGCTTTTTGTTTCTTTATTGTGTCACACAGCAGTGTTTTCAAGAGTTTTCAACGAAAAAAACCACATATATTATAACCTATTAATAGTTGTGCTCCAAACATGTTGTATTGAATAGCAAAGACAATGTGTTTGGACACAAGTGTACAATATCTGCGAGAAGATACAAACACGATATATTTGCATACAAACAACAAAATGAGACAAATTTTTCAGCGTTCAGCCAATCCGGGGCAGACATTTGAACGATGTCATGTGCGTTATATAATGTAATTCATATCCCTTTCAAGGAATGCAGCAAATTCGTTGATATCTCACACGCAGATTGTTTTGATAAATTTTCACATGTACACGCTGAAAAATAACTGAACCAGCAACATATTGCAGGAAACACGCACTTGTTTGCAAGCATTGTTTTCATGAATTGATAATCTGCTGCCTTTCTGTTTCTTTCTTGCCTGTCTCGTTTTTGTTTTTCGCTGTTTTCAACAAACAAATCCTCATTTGAGTCTCAAAACCATATAAAATAGCCTACTAATCACTGTTTTTCAAACATGTCATATTGAATAGCAAACACAATGTGTTTGGGCACAAGTAAAGTATATTTGCGGGAAGCTAAAGAGTTTTCCAATAAGGACTTGACAGCTTTTTTAAAATAAAACGCAAACCATTTGAGATATTCCAAATCGTTATGATCGACTTAAAATACAATCAAAACAATTATGAATGGAACTCGACTTAGTTCATATGGCCATCGCGGCAGGTCGGCAGCGGTCGATTCGTTGGACCCAATTTTCGATGACTCGGTCACACATTTCGGCCGTAACGGCCGCTATTTCGCGTTCAATGTTGGCTCTGAGTTCTTCCAACGTCGTCGGTTTGTTGGCATAGACGAATGATATGATGTAGCCCCAAAGAAAAAAGTCTAGAGGCGTTAAATCGCACGAACGAGGCGGCCAATTGACTGGACAATTTCTTGATATAACACGCTCACCAAACTTACTCTTCTGTGTGGCTTGTGGCACCGTCCTGTTGAAACCACATGTCGTCCAAGTCCATGTTTTCCAATTCGGGCCAACAAATAATCGGAGTTAACGCTCTTTAACTCCGAATTTCGGTAGTACATTTTTATAATTTTCATACGTTGTTCGCTCGTGTACTTTACCATGATAAAAGTGTTGAGTTTACTGAAAAAAAGGAAAGTAACAGTTAGATGGTCAGTGAAATAGTGCGTTCACAAATTAAATTCAAAGTTATCAAGTACCTATTGGAAAACCCATTACAATCACGTTATATTTGCAACCAAAGAACAAAAACAGACATATTTTTCAGCGTGTACTCGTCCCTATTGCAATCCGTTTTATTACAAATTCAAACTGGGAGCATTTGTTTTTAGGGTGTAAGTTTTGGTGTGGAAGTATTAAATTCATCATGGCAGTGCCATGGTAATTTGGTGTATTAAGTGGTATCAAAAAAAGTACAATTGTACCAACTTGTAGATCTCTGTTGTAGGATGGTGCATCATCGATATAAAAAGATTTTAGTTCATTAATGCATGCTTCCCTTCATAATCCACGTTGAAAGTTGTAAAAACTAATCGTACGAATATGTTCACGAGGTAATTCAATTTTATGACTAAGATGAGTTTTTCGAGTCACTGAAAAAGCAAAAATAATGATCGCACATCTACACGTTTTGAGTATCGTTAAGTTAAAAGCTGTATCTTTTTTTCAAGGGTGTTGCCAGATTGTACCTGGCGACATAGAAAATTGCCTAGGCCAGAAATAAATGGCAACCCTCGTTTAACGTGTAAACAGAATCAATGAGTGTTCGAACTCACAGGCGATGTGTTAAAACCTTTTTATTACACGGTACCTGATCCTTTTATAGGAACACATTAGTAAATTTTACATTGGAAAACAAAAAATAATAGTTTTTGTGCTGAAGGCTCTTTTGCTATTGCACCTTTAACATTAGACGTAATATTGTTAAAATAAATAAAGCAAAGATCACTGACATAATTGTTTTTGTTTTGTCATAACAGAGCGACGACGACCTGCTTGTTTGAATGCTGGCATACAACTGAATAAAAATAAATATTTAGCTCATTGAAATAATTGTTTTTGTTTTGTCATAAATAGAGCGGCGACAAAAAGTATTGAATAATATAGAGAACTTATTGCACTCTTTTTCCGCTGTCATGTACACAGTCTGAGTAAAAGAGCATAAACGAGTCTTATTCTCTTTATAGAATATTTCAATATAAATGCACCATTTCGACAATGTTATTACATAAAACAATACAAAAAGCAAACCATAAATATTTCAAACGGTATCAATGTTTCATATTAAAATTGTGAAAGGACCAAGTTATGACAAAAAGAGAGTAATACGTTTTGAATCTTTCGCTAGATGTCGCAAGTACTTTTGAGTCATACAATTCGTTCCATGAATTCTCTATACTGTGCAATACTCTTTGGCGACGAAGACCTGCTTGTTTGTTTGCAGCCGCTACATCAGTACCATCATACTTATTTTCAGGCAGAGACTATTGTTGTACAAGCAGCACGTATGTGATGCTAACGCTGTGTGTTGTTTGCATGTGTTCACTTTGAGAGATTGCCCTACCCGTGCTTATATATGTTAACACATCAAAAATAAATTGAATTGATTCTGATTTGAAACTGAATTTGTGGTATATGTCATTTGCTCTTTAAAGCCCTTAGCCTTAAGTTGTCATATTTCTTGTACAGAATTTCAGCAATAAAGAGGCTTTACGGGGTTGCTCAACTTTAACCCATAATTAACTTTCAATTAAAACTATTACAGCGATCTGTTACTTTGCCATGCCGTTTATTAAAATGTAATTTATTCTAACGAATTCGTTACATGTTGAAATTTGTTTCTTCTTCTTTCTACTTTAGTGACAATAAAAATTATTATTACATTTCTCTTTAGCAAATGTTGGGCTAATATTAAAACTGTCCTTTTGGACATTACGGCTCATTAAATGTTTAATGGGAAACAATCAATGCAAACCCACTTTATTACCAATGACGTTGCCGTCATCATCTTCTACTGTAAATGGACTGCCAATATTTCACAATTTAAAGGGAGAAAAGTGAAACGCTTATAACCATCTAACTGCCGAAAAGCGCAAAAACCCATTAACAATTGTCAATCGAAGGCAATAAAAATTTTCGCAATAAACATAAAAATTAAATTATTTGTCAACGCCATAAATTTCAACATGTTACCAACGATATTCCCTCCAACGCTACACGGTGAATAAAACTATGTGGTCCTTGAACATTAAACAGGATACGATAGGGGAAATGTAGAAATGTCAGCATAAATATAAAAAAAATGGGAATACTGTTCAATATAACTTTCACTTCGCATGTGGCCGTCTTTTGTTCAAAGCCATCCCTTTGCGACTTCCACATGAGCAAGCAATTCACCACCACCAACTTTATCAAATTGCTTAGTAGCAAGTGTTAACATGGAAGCGGGGGAAATGGAAAAAAAAACAACGTTTTGATATCACTTGGACACGTGGAGGGTGTGACCTGTGAAACGTTTTACATGTCATTTGATGGGTGTTCCATAGCATTCAGCTGCTTGATGCAACATAATACACGCGGTGGTGCAGCAAACAAGTCAAGTCAAATGAAGCCGCCGCCGTCGCCTCACCGCACACAACTGGATGTGACATTTAGTGATGATTTTTGTGTGATTTCTCCCTCTCTCTCTCGCTCTGTTTCTCCATAGATGTAACATTATAATAACTCGGGGAATGTAATGCAATTTCCAACTATAATATTACATATGGCGCCAATTTCAAAACCTTTGGACTTTGATGCATCACATAGTGCTATAAACCCAATATACTTTAGTTTGTACTCGTAGTTCAAGACCGGAATGTAATTAATTATGATTCTGTGATATTTTTGCCACATTAAAATGAAATGTCAAAATTTCAATATCGCATACAAGACCGCAAAATTTATATACAAGCCATTCTAAAACACCAGGGATGCTGTGGATGGATGACATACGATACCAAACCAGTAGTTTCAATCGTACCCGCGATATAGGGTGGGTCATAGGGTAAACTAGAAATTTGTAAAATTATTATGATATCGTACACCAACTATGAACCCCGAAACTACAATACCTACCATGCAGCTTCCACATTGTAATTGGTTGACAATAATGGTGTCAACATTACCATTATTAACATCACTGCTACATTACATTACATTACATACATATTTCTATACCAATATATTTTTGATGATAATTTAAAAAGACATGTGGTCAAAAAGCCAGTCCTAAAAGCGTTTCCCTTTTTCCCCTTTCCATTGTAGCCCATCCCTTATCAGTTTAATTTTTTTTTTGGGATTTTGTATATACAAATGAAATTTATTTTAAATCCCAAATGATGAGTGTGTTTGCTTTCATAAGCAGATTATGGCAAAGGATGCGTTTGTGTGTGTGTGTGGTGGCCCTGCAAACAACCCTGTTTATGAGGTGTCAAAAATGTGACATTTCTCACTTTGACGCATCTAAAGCATTTGCCTGTTTGAACTGCCTTTGTTGACTGTTGTGTTGTGTTGCATTGCATTTAGAGGGGATAATTATAAATGATGATTGAAAACAAAAGTAGTATTCAAAAATATCCTTCAAAAGTTGCAAAAAGGATTATCGGGGAGAAAAGTGGTTTTTGAATGCGTGAATGCCATTCGTAAGCAAGTGTTTATTTTGAGAACAGCAACGACAGAGCATGCGGGATTTAAGAAGATTAACTGCACACAATAATGACAGATGTCAGAATTTGTTTCTTGTTTCTGCCAACGAATATTTGAATTTGTATATGCAGCTAAGCTATTGTTTAGAAAATTCATTGTTTTCAAAACAAGTGATACCAGTAGATATTCAAAAGAGGATTGAATAAAAATCCAGTAACCAGCAACTGTTAAAGGACTTTACTGGGTGGCATTTGGGTTTGTGAATGCCACTTAAAACCCCCAACAGGGTGCTAATCCCTCGTTAATACGAAACTCGAAAATTGTGGGGAAAAACTTGGGAAACAAATTATGCCCTAGATTTGATTATTTCCTATGAAGAAATTAGTTCGATTTTCAACAGAGAACAGTTCAATTTTTACAGACCTAGTTATCAGAACCCAGTCTCTATCAAGGCTACACTCAAAAAATTAAGCGAACAACGTATGCTACTTATCAGCAGGCAATTTGTTTGTTATTACCGCAAATGAACTGTCATAACAGCAAACTGTTTGCAGGGTTGATAAAATAGCTGACATACTTTTTTGGGGAAACAATAAACCAATGTTTGCTGTAATAGCAAATTTGTTTGCTTTCCCCTTTTCACCAGTCTCTTCTGCTGTGTTTACCAACATATTTTTTTGAGTGTACCTATTCCACAGTGACGCCGATACTATTAATCCGTTCCTGGCTCTCGAACGAAAGCTTTCGTTCGTGTTCTAGCTGAAAGCAAGATTGTTTCTGTTCTACAATATTTTTAGTTCAAGCCGAATGAAATCGTAACATTTTTCAATAGTTTTCAGTACAAATTTTGGTTCCTCTATTTCGAATGTTGACAAACTTCGAATGACATTTTCGAACCACCATTCAGTCAGTTAAAAGAAAACTTCGACTTAGAGGAACCGAATTTGAGTCGAAAGCGAATGACTGGTTTTCGTTCGCTTAGTTTTTCGTTCGAGATCAGGGAACAGAGCATAAGGAAATTAATTCACACCGAAAGAAAAGTACAGTCACATTTTTGAAATATGAAATAATCGATTTATTGCAGCAACGATTTCCAGAGCAAATTTTCTCAAGAAATACTGCTTTCAACTGGCCACCAAGATCATGCGTGTTAACGCCGTGCAATTTCTTCCTTTGGGTTTATGTAAAATCTCGGGTTTGGGGTATAAACCAGAAAGAATTCCTGAGATCCAACGCGTCATCGGTGAGATGCAGCCACATCTCTGTGAAAAAGTCATGGAAAATTTCAAGTCGATTGAAAACGTAACATTTTTCGCAAGTTTTCAATAAACATTTTGGTTCCTTTATTTCGAATGTTTTGAGATTTTCGAACAACCATTGACTCAGCGAACAAAAATATCGATTTGAGTCGAAAGCGAATGACTGGATTTCGTTCGCCTAGTTTTTCGTTCGCGATCGAGGAACAGAGCATAAACATATCCAGAACAAATTATCTCAAGAAATGCTGATGTCAACTGGCCACCAATATCATGCGCGTTAACGCCGTGCGATTTCTTTCTTTGGGGATTTTGTAAAATCTCGGGTTATATGAATAAAGCAGAAACAATTCCTGAGCTCAAATCTGAGATCCAACGCGTCATTGTTAAGATACAGCCACATCTCTGTGAAAAAGTCATGGAAAATTTCATGAAAAAGAGTAACGGCCTGTCATCAGAGCCGTGGCGGACATTTGACGGATATTTTATTCCCTACCTAATCGGAGCATGTCTTCTATACAATCCAAAAACAATCTCAAAAAATTCGTGCTTTGATTTCAAAATGAAAAAGTGCATTCTGACTGAGACATCCGTTACAAGTAACAAAGAAAATCTGCGAGAAAAATTTTAATTTCGGTGGTGAAAATGTTTGCGACTCTTGTACATGAGAACGTGGGTTCGATCCCCGCACTGACCACCTTACATTTCTTGCGATGGCGATCTTAGTGACGACAACACTATCGAGTAGTTAGTCATGAAAGAAAAATCGGTGAAAAACTGTAGGTCCCAATCAGTGAGTGTAAAACTCGAACGCGCACAGCTCATTGGTTGTGAGGAGCTCTCTCTCTCTCTCTCTCTAATACCTTCATGGTATGTAATGGGAAACCATTTTCATCAAGTTTCCTACGACGGCTGCAGACATACAGGGCCAAACCATCTCACTAACGCCTCTGTGTTTTACACTAGCTTTAAGAAGTTCCTTGTTAAGCTCTGTATTTGGTTTCCGCCAGCATACCAAAAAATATTGAACTTGGACTCGTCCGCAAAAATCAGTGTTACACAAATCAGAAGTCATTTGGTAAGATGTTGCAAATTTTTTAGAACTATTTTATCACGATTTTTGTGTGCTACTCTGTCATTTAAGTCATGTTTACGAAGGACGCAGCGACAATTTCCGCACTGCATGACTTTCCTAGTGCTTGCTGAATCTCAATAGCCAGTTTTGAAGCCGATGCATTGGGGTTTGCCTTTATTTTTATTTTACTTTTATCCATCGCTCATCAGAATCTGTAAAAACTTTATTAGGCACTCCTCTACTCTTATTTGCGACTCCATTTTCTCTAACGAATCGCTGCATAATGCATTGTACTGTTGCGGGTCTTCAATTCACACATTCAACAATTTTCCGTACGGATTTATTAGTTTTATAATGATTTAACAACAATTCATGGTGTTCACTTGTAGTGCGACGACCCATTTCTTACTCCAGAGTGTGACTTCACTTTCGTGACACCAAACTAACATTAAACTTCTCTTACAACCACTAACTAATCTTACAACAACTAAGAATACAAAGAGAAGAAACAACGCAATTACCGTTACGCTGGCCGTATTCTTACGTGATGCTCATAAATGCTGCCGACATAAAAAATCAATGAGTGTTCGAACTCACCGGCGATGCATTAACACATATTTTTTACATGATACCTGTTCGATTTCTATGAACACATTAGTAAATGTTACCTTGGAAAATTAAAAAAAAGGAATAGTTTTTTTGCTGAAGGCTCTTTTCCTAATGAACTTTCTTTTTTCTTACATCTGCTTTAATATAATATATAATATTGTTAAAATAAATAAAGCTATATTTAGCTCACTGAAATAATTGTTTTTGTTTTGTCATAAACAGAGCGACGACAAAAAGTATTGAATAGTATAGAGAACTTATTGCACACTTTTTCCACTCTCATGTAGAGAGTCTGACTAAAAGAGCATAAACGTGTCTTATTCTCTTTGTAGAATATTTCAATATAAATGCACCATTTCGACAATGTTATTACATAAAACAATACACAAGGCATAAATGTTTCAAAAGTGATCAAAGTTTCACATCAAAATTATGAATGGACCAAGTTATGACAAAAGAGAGAGTAATACGTTTTGAGTCATTCGCCACATGTCGCCAGTGATTTTGAGTAATACAATTCATTCCAGGAGTTGAAACAAAAAGTATTGAATAGTATAGAGAACTTATTGCATTCTTTATCCGCTCTCATGCAGAGAGTCTGAGTAAAAGAGCATAAACGAGTCTTATTCTCTTTATAGAATATTTCAATATAAATGCACCATTTCGACAGTGGTATTACATAAAACAATACAAAAAGCGTAAATGTTTCAAAAGGCATCAATGTTTCACATTAAAATTATGAATGGACCCAGTTATGCAGAAAAGAGAGTAATATGTTTCGAATCATTCGCCAGATGTGTCGCCAGTGCTCTTGAGTCATACAATGCGTTCCGTACGTTGAAACAAAAAGTATTGAATAGTATAGAGAAATTATTGCACACTTTTTCCGCTCTCATGTAGAGTCTAACTAAAAGAGCATAAACGAGTCTTGTTCTCTTTATAGAATATTTCAATATAAATGTACCATTTCCACAATGTTATTACATAAAACAATACAAAAAGCATAAGTGTTTCAAAAGTGATCAAAGTTTCACATCAAAATTATGAATGGACCAAGTTATGACAAAAAGAGAGTAATACGTTTTGAGTCATTCGCCACATGTCGCCAGTGCTTTTGAGTCATACAATTAGTTCCATGAGTTATCTATACTATTCAATATTCTTTGGCGACGACGACCTGATTGTTTGTTCGCTGCCGCTACATCAATACCATCATACTTATTTTCAGGCAGAGACTAGGGTTGTTCAACAACCACGTATGTGGTGCTAACGCTGTATGTTGTTTGCATGTGTTTCCTGTGATAGATTGACCTTAGCGTGCCTTTAGATGTTAAGACATCAAAAAGTACCGTTACTAGACGCGGAGGCAGAAATATTCGAATTGCCCTTTCTGCTTTCAGCAAACTTGACATGTTTCTTCGAATATACATCAACATTTTCTCAAATAAATTATTTGTTTACAAGGTAGACTGAAATGTATTACATATCGTTAACTATATTAAAACGATGAAAGGCACTGCACCTTCTAAATAGTTAAAAAATATATATGGCTTCCCATTACATCCCATGAAGGGACCAGGGAGGACTTCTCACAATCACTGAGCTGTGTGCTTTCCAGTTTTCACTCAGTGATTTGGACCTGCAGTTTTACACCGATTCCGAACGGTATTTTTGAGAAGCTTTTTTCATGTCGCCGTCACTATGCGAGGAGACCGCCGCCGAAAGAAATTTGAAGGTGGTCAGAGCAGGGTTCGAACCCAGAATCTCATGTACAAGAGCCGCGCACACTAACCATTGCAACACTGGCGGCCACAACCTATTAAATAGTACCACACTGCAAAAGCCAACTACATACTTATACATATGTTTTAATATGTTCCCACAATAATTTGTTTTAATTGATCCTAAATTTACTTTAAACTTGCACTATTCAACAAAAATTTGCATACATTTAAATAAATCGTATGATTTTTTTAAGTGGTATTGGTCTTGTTCTTTACGACACTTGCCTTGAGGTCCTTCAAACTCACGCTTATCTTTCTCACTTTCCCTCTCTCTCTCTCTCTCACGCTCTGTCTGCCTTCCCCTGCACGTTATAGTGTAAGTAGCTGTTAAGCACTAGCCAACGAAAACACAGCAAAAGAAAACTCACCACTACTCTGAGATTTCGTTTTGTTTTTTTGGCATCTCTGCGAAAAATTAACCTGCAGACTGAGAAAGAGAAAAAAATCACAAACAATAAAGCAAAAATAGCGTCATCAGGCCTCCATGGACCACAGCAACAACAACAACAACATCATACATACATAGATTTAGCGTAACAAAAGATAAGAAGAGAAGCAACAACACAAACAAATCGAGCTCAAAAACAAAACTAACGATTTGTTGAGCACACTTACTGCATTGCTTAGGGGCACTTTGGCGAGCAAAAGAAAAAGTAGATGAAAACTACTATAAACACCAAAGCAGACAAAAAATGCAATTTGTACAGCTAAACACACACACACACTCATTTTTTCGGTCGAATTTACAGACACTCGGACAGACAGGCAGCCAGCCAGCCAGCCAATTCTGCCGTAGGAAGAGATTTAGTTGTCGTTGATTTGTTTGTCTGTTATTAGAGGATATTCGTTGCCGTCGTCATTCAGGCTGCTTGCTGTCTTTTGTTTGAGCGTAGGTTGGGGTGGTGAGTTTACTTCAAATAATAACCAAAAAATACTCTGGAGGCTCGTAAATATGTTCTACAAGTCTCTCTCATTATAATTTGGAGTTATTCTTAACGGGTTCCTTTTAATATTTTTCCTTAGGTTGTGTTGTGTGGTAAGGGATCATAGAATATAATAATTGTTCTTTTCTTTTGTATGAAACTTTATTTTAATTTTTTTCTCTTTCACCACAAGTTAAGTAAATACTAGTAAAGGGTTTTTCAACAGAGACGCTACAAAAGTAAATCGATAGGGACTGCAAACGACGCCATATTTTTTCCCGCGCTTTTGACATTTCTCTTCAGTAAGGTTTGCCATTTCATCATGGAAAGATGTACGAGCCAACAACGAGTCGAAATTATTAAAATTTACTACCGAAATTTGGAGTCAGTGGCCTCAACTTTAAGAGCGCTACGTCCAATTTATGGTCGTCATAATCGTCCTACCAGATCAACAATTGAGTGTCTAGTGAAAAATTTGAATCCACAGGCACAGTACAAAATGTTCCCGTGCCAGTGAGACAAAGAAGTGCCCGTAGTGTCGAGAATATTGCTGCCGCTGAGGCTCCAGTTCAAGAAAGCCCAAATGTGTCTCTAACACGTCGTTCTCAAGCGTTGGGCATCTCTGTGACGTCGTTGTGGCGAATTTTGCGAAAAAATCTTGGCCTACATCCTTACATGGTCAAATTGACGCAAGAACTGAAGCCGCTTGACCACCGTGAATTGGGCTGAGCAACAACTTGAAAATGATTCGGATTTTCATCGGAAAATCATCTTCAGCGATGAGGCTCATTTCTGGCTGAATGGCTTCGTCAATTAGCAAAATATGCGTTATTGGTCAGACAGCAATCCACACGTAATCCATGAGTCATCATTGCATCCCGAAAAATTTACGGTTTGGTGTGGTTTATGGGCCGGCGGCGTCATTGGGCCGTACTTCTTCCGTGATGATCAAGACCGGCACAGTACTGTGAATGCGAATCGCTACCGTTCAATGATAACCGAATATTTTTGGCCCCAATTGGATAATATGGACTTGGAGGACATGTGGTTCCAACAGGCCACAATCAATTTATTGGAAACCAAGTTTGGTGAACGTGTTACCTCACGAAATGGCCCAGTCGATTGGCCGCCTCGGTCGTGCGATTTGACGCCGTTAGATTATTTCCTGTGGGGCTACGTCAAGTCTATGGTCTATGCCAACAAGCCAGCGACGATTGATGAACTTCGTACGAATATCGAACGTGAAATTGCAGCAGTATCGGCCGATTTATGCCTGAAAACCGTCGAAAATTGGGTTCAGCGTCTGGACTTCTGCAAGCGTGCCCGTGGTGGCCATGCAAAAGAAATCGAGTTCCATACATAATGGCATCGAACGTACTTTCACAGGAATAAAGAATTTCATTGGTATCTAAAACCGGTTTAGTTTTATTTAAAAAAAACTTTTGTAGCGATCTTATTGAAAAACCCGTTAGTTGGGTTGATTTGCGATTAGTTATTAAGGCCGGTATTTAGGTTTTATGAAATTTTCGTTGCCATAAGAAAATCTCGAGCACTTTTCATTTGCTTGGTACTCAGCTCCATGCGAAAATTTGGTAGGCAAACTCAATTACAGGGTTGTTACACCGAAGATATTTCGTACGAAAACAAATGTTTGATAATTGTTTGGGACCGAAATTTTGACATTACGATCATCTTAACAACCAAAAGTAACACCACATGCGTTAAAAATAGATTGGAGTACAAAGATATATTATTAATGAAATATTTGGATGGAAAGTCCATCCTAATATCACCTAACTCACCGCAGCAAATTTTTCCGTTAGAGAACCGAATACGAGGCTTTATACGAGGGTTGCCATTTATATTTCTGGATAGGCAATTTTTAGTGTTGCCAATTGCAATATGGCACCGAACAATTTACCACGAGGCGAGCCCTCAGACACGGCGACGCCCTATAAAGCGATCTCTTCAATATACTAATTGAGATCATCGTGAGAAAATCTGCAGTCAACACGAATAATCCGATCAACAGCAGAAAAAAAAACAAATGCTGTTCCTGTATGCTGACGATTTAGACATCATTGTGCGAAATCTGTGAAAAGTTAGGGCAGTTTTCCGTTTTTCGAACAAACCGAAAACCGGTTTTAAAAATTTCCAGTTTTTTCGAAACTCACGTTCCGCATTCAAAACTGTATCGATCTTCATGGTGAATATTTTAGAGTTGTGTAGGTCACGAACGAACTAGTTCAATTGAACGATTCACTCTTGTGAACTAAATGAACTAGTTCACACTGTTCTGCTCTTTTGTTTCAGTAGTTCAATTGTTTCAGCAGTTTTTTGTATTTCAGTTGTGCAGTTCTCTCCGCCATTTTCTTGTTCATGCTCTCTTTGTCTCACTCAATTTGCACAAAGGTGCCTAATGTTGCAATCTTTGTGGAATGGATATGTAACCGGTATCTACACAATAACTACAGCGCTAATCAGCACTTTTATTCCAAAATATAAAAAGATTACGTGAACACCAATATTTCAGAAACGGAATAACCCAATCGTTAAGTCGATCTTCAATAGGCTGATTTAGTATAAATAAATATCACAGTATCCAAAACACTTTAGAAATCTACAAAAATCAGATCGTTTTGCGATTATTCGCTGCGATTGAACTAAAACTACAAGTTGAACTGAAATGAGCTTATAGTTCACAGCTCATATGAACCGTTAAGCTGCAATGATGCAATGAACTAGTGAACTAAATGATTGAACTAGTTCAATCTGTTGAGCTGAACTAAAAAGAGCGCTCACTTGAATGAACTAAAATTCCCAACTCTAGAATATTTAGAAAAACAACAAAACCAATTTCGATCATCAGTATTCATTTTTCATTATTAGGCCGGGAATGTAAACAGCAACCCTCCTATTTGTATTCCCTTTTACTTGGTTGTGTTTTTTTAGTTTTCTCTTTAATGAAATTAATTTTATTTTCACTTACTTGTTCCATTTTTTCCTGTTCACTTTATTGCACTTTTTTCACTTTGCAATGGAAAACAATATATTTTTTCTTTTTATTTCTTTTCACATAAATAACCACCTTCTTCGTTAACTGCTGCACAACAACTAATTGGCGCTCTAATTAATGTGTGTTAACTTGTATGTTAGGAGTGCATTGTGCTCATAACTGTCATACACATATCAGAGGTGAAAAACAAATGGCACAAAGTTGCCACAGTGTTGGCGTTATCACTTTTACACCCACTCTTAACTGTTCAAAGTAGGAACTTCGTGAATTGCTATTTATTTTTTATTGTTATTGATTATTATTATTTTTTTTCTCAATTTATTAAACTTAAATTGATATTTTTCTCTCTTCCTATCGGTTAATTATAAAAGTATATTATCGCTTAAATTGCTTTTCTGCCCTGTGATAATAAATACAATAAACTTTTTTAAAATTCTAAAAACGTTTACACAGCATTTTTCCAATGCGTCGCCGTTTTATCAATTCCCTTCGTTTTTTGTTTCTTGTGTAACCTTCATCATCATTCTGATCCATCATAGTGATTGTCATTTATTGACTATTTAATATACATTTTTCTTCTTTATTTTTTGTGCACAAACAAAACTGATTATCGGCATTTTCATTATGGTTAAGCAGAGAATTGTCGGGTTTTTATGTAGAATTTTTTTCCCCAGTCGTAAAGCACCTACACTACCAAAAGGCTGGCAATGGCGTTAATGTGTTGAAGTGTTGGTTGCTTGGTTGGTTGGTTGGCTGGTTGCACAACCTCTAGATCGTCATCATTATCAGCCAAATCATCAACACATGGCTGACTGGCTGGTTGGTGATGGTGCCTACAAAAGTTGCAAACGATAGACTACAACACTACATAGATAGCCCCATTGGTCTCATGATGCATACAACATCAGCAGCAGTAGTAGAAAAAAATACTAATTTAAAATGCCCGACACGCAGTTACTTTTCTGTAAGCTTTTTTCCCTCAACGCGCTTATTTTTAAGCGATGACTACTATACTACATCCATAGACCGCCATTCAGTCCACCCCGGCATTGCGTTATGCATATGGGATGTAGTAGTACCACAAGCGCATAGTATATGGGGGATATACGTGGATAGTCAGCAAAATCAAACATGACAGTTAATTTACAATATTTCCAAGAGGAAGTGAGTAAACTCTGGCAGAAACGCAAAAAGTTCTAAAGTAAAGTTGAAAATAGTAATGCACATAAAATGCTTTCAATTAATTTTCAAAAGCGTCTAAATTTCTAGGCACGAATAAGGAAAGAAAAGAAAATAATTGACGTTTTTGGCAAATCATTGAGTGGTGTTAGATAAATTTTAAATCGTACCTTTTTCACATTACACTGATCATCACGTTTTCCTATTCTTGTTGAGAAAGCAAAAATTAATGCTACAATTTTGAAATTGTCCCAAAGGTCATGTAAAACAAAAACCTTGAAATGCTAACTCTTCAAAAGTGTTTCAAGAGAAGGAGTTATGAAACTTGAAGTTAGGAAATTTTTAAAATTTTCACGACTTTCAGTGTGTGTTGTAAATCACAGATCTGATTTTCTTTCTCACCTTCATCTATACCATTTGCAATTGAAATTTGAAGGAAAAAAAATGGTGTCCCTTAACATCCCATGAAGGCCCCAATCCAAGCTTCTCAAATCAGTGAGAAGTGCGCTTTCTAGTTTTACACTCACTGATTGGGGCCTACAGTTTTACACCGTTTCCGAACTGTATTTTGAGAAGCATTTTCATGGCTAAGTACTCGATAGTGTCGCCAGCACTAAGCGAGATGACCGTCGTAGAAAGAATTGTAAGGTGCTCGGGGCAGGCTCCGAATCCACGGTCTCCTGCACAAGAGCCAGGCACACTAGCCATTGCACCACCGACGGATAGCAAGTTAATTTTGAAAAATATCAATTGAAATTTGAAAAATATTTGAAATTTGAAACACATCAATTATGATTTAAAAATTATATTTGAAATTTGAAATACATCAATTGAAATTTAAAATACATCAATTGAAATTTAAAAAACATAAATTGAAATTTAAAACACAACAATTCAAATTCGAAACACATCAATTCAAATTTAAAAGACATCAATTGAAATTTAAAATACATCAATTGAAATTAAAAACACATCAGTTGAAATTTAAAACACATCAATTCACATTTGAAACATATCAATTTAAATTTAAAAGACATCAATTCAAATTTAAAATACATCAATTGAAATTTAACATATGTCACTAGACCGGTTTTATTAACCGGTTTTATGTATTATATTTGTAAATTTCAATTGGTGTCTTTTAAATTTTAATTCATGTCATTTAAATTTGAAATGATGTCTTTTAAATTTCAATTGATGTGATTTAAATATCTATTGATGTTTTTTAAATTTCAATTGTTATTTTTTAAAATTCAATTGATGTATTTCAAACTTCAATTGGTGTTTTTTAAATTCAAATTGATGTTTTATAAATTTCAATTGATGCATTTTTAATTTCAAATAGAGTTTTTAAATTTCAATTGATTTTTTTTCAAATTTCAATTAGAAATGGTGTAGTACAGTAATTTCAGTCGGGTAAACCCACTTAAACATACCCTCAGCCTTAGTCAGTGCTTGCAAATTCCATTACGAAAAGCTTCATATATTACAGCCAACCAACATTCAGTTCCAGAATGGACTTTGAAGATTCACCTATATTTAGTTTCTACTCAAAACCCTGGAGAGAATAGTGGAAGACATGGCGAAAAGTGGAATACCGAACGATATGCTGAAGTTCA
Organism: Phaonia tiefii; assembly: GCA_963931995.1. Lineage (NCBI taxonomy): Eukaryota > Metazoa > Arthropoda > Insecta > Diptera > Muscidae > Phaonia > Phaonia tiefii. The sequence goes on from OZ008369.1 coordinate 276,341,774, forward strand.
GGCAACACGCATATGTCAAAAGTTGATAAGTGGAAACCGCACTTTATGAAGTAACCCACTACATAGAGGAATCTCTCAATAACAAATTGTATACACTCTCTCCCTAAGCATAGTTACTGAGGGAGCTTTCAACAATGTGCAGACCGCAACACTTATCTAATCCTTAGACCAGTGAACCGGTCATTACAAGCCTGGATCAATCATGTGCTAAGGAATAGATGGAAAAGCTGCGGTTCCCATGACATAACTATTAGTGACAGTGTATAACGTGGAACATTACAAGGAGGGATTATATCACCACTCTTGGGTGTCCTCACAATACAAATTCTCCTAAGGAGACTTACCGACGAAGGATTTAAATCAGTCTGCTATGCAGACGACGTTGTAATACTACTTATGGGAAGGATCCTAAACAGTGAAACGGAGATGCTCAGAAGACACTGAATATAGCGTACAACTGGGCACAGCCAAGGGACTTAAATGTGAACCGGGAGATAACGGAAATAGGTGTATTCACAAGGAAAACAAAAATCTCGAGAGTTTGAAGAACTACTATTCCTGGAACAGACGACTAAAATATCCAATAGGGTTAAATACTTAACGGTAATCTTAGATCGGAAATTGAATTGGAAGCACCACATAGAACACAGGACCAATAAGGCCTACAAATGTTGGTCGCTATGGAGAAGGACTATAGGATGCAAGTGGGGCTTCACCCCGGAAATGACACACTGGCTCTACAGAAGCGTAATTAGGCCACTACTAACATATGCTTCCGTAGAATGATGAATGACAGTTGAGAGGAAATACTATATCGCGATACTGCAAAAGGTTCAGCGAATTTGCTCTATGGTATTACTGGTGCAATGAGGACAAGCTCGACAAGGGCAATGGAGACTATTTTATATAACCAGCCAATTGGGATTAGGTTCAAATTCGAGGCTGCCCTTGCGGTAAAACACCTACAGGCGATAGGCGAATGGATCAACAGCGATCATAAGTCGAAACACCTACGAATATTAGAGGCCTTGGCCGGTTACACGGAACATGCGAGTGAATCCGACCAAATACCCGGGTAAAGGCGAACCGTGTGACTATCAGGCCATCCAGGGACGATGGGCAGGACGGAACCCTTGCATAAACGCCAAATGAAACCCGTAAATACACGGATAGGAAAGATCGGGTTTACGATTTTTCATTGAATGTCGGCAACCGAAACCCAACTACGCCTCCCGGATCACAATACGAACTTTCAAGCGGAAGTTACGGAGTGCATCAAATGGCTCGGCAGTAATATAAACCCAGCCGAAGGTAATATCTTCACTTACAGCCCAATGACAATTAGGGCAATATCATCGGAAATTAAAATTGAAATTAAATTAATTTAAAAACAAACATTTCAAATCTAGTACGATCCATGACTGCAAGAGGGTAATTAACGATTATTCCGCGCACGGCAGACTCAACATCATCTGGGTGTGGGACCACAGAGGAATAGTCGGCAATGAACCTGCAAACCATCTGGCAACGAAAGCCAGGAAACGTCAAACGATGAGAGCGCGGAAACTTTCGGGGTGACGAAGGCTATATTGGGTCAATGGGAGTAATCAGCCCACAGAGCACTGTGGAAGCAGAAAACAGTAGCCAGGATGATAATGATTCTATGGGGAGACCGAGATGGGTCGAGGACAAAAGGTTTGCTGAAACTGAAAAAGCCTGATATGAGAAAAATTGTGGGAGTCTTAACGGTGCATTCGGGGTTACGGGCCCACCTATACCGTATTGGACTAGTGTCGAAAAGTAAGTGCAGGGCGACGCCAACGAGACGATGGAGCATTTCCTGTGTCAATGCCCGGCATATACACCGAATATGACCAATGTAGTGGGAATGGACTGAAATATCTTGAGGTATTTTGTGAATAGCACTGATACCCAATGCCCGGCCAATATACCGAACATGTCCAATTTACTGCGAATGGACTGGAATATCTTGACGAATTTCGTGAATAGCACTGAATTCCTGTTTGGGTTATAGTGACTTAGTATGGCAAATTCAGAGCGCACAACAGGTCGAATCAGTGGCTTAAGTGTATGTCTACGGACATGGGAACGATCAGAGTGTTTCTTTAGCACTCCTCATCGCACCCCTCTTTCCAACCTAACTAACTAACTGATATAGCAGATTGGCACTGCGCCAAATATTGCCTAATTTCCAAGCTAATTAGGATTTGTTGTGTTTTTTGGGATTTATCGTGACTACCAGTAAATTGTCCGCCCAACATTTGTATGTGACGTAGAAAAATGGCCGTCGCAAATTTGTCCATTTTTAAATTACACATACACGCTGAAAAATCTGTAATTTTTTCTTGTTTGGTTGCAAATATAACGTGTGTGTGGCGCTTGTCGCTAATATACACCCCTATTCTGCATTTCGATCACGATCGAATTTTCTCCGTTTTGGCAACTTTGGTATTCTGCGTTCCGTTCCGTTCCGCATGCGGAAATTTTTCGATTGTATGTATTCTGCATTACGATCGTAGCTACGTTTTTCTAAGTTGTTTATTCTGTGGCGGAGAATTTTTCGATTGTGTTTTTAATTTGAAAAATTGTGTAATTTAAAAATAATGTAAGTATAAAATGCAATTAAGGGTTTTATTTATGATGTTTATAAATATTTTTTTTTCAATTGCAGTTCCAAAAACAACAACACCACAGCAGTATGAGGAATTGTACAATTTATTGGCAACCAAGACAGGCATTGCTAGTGGTTACCACAAAAGGATGTATGTGTGCCATCAACACACATAGTGACGCCTGGGAAGCCCGTCTTCTCATAAAATGCTCGCTTCGCTTGTATCTTTTCCTCCTCAGTCTGGTCTGACATTATCCACTGAGTGCAAAGTTTTCGCTGCATAACGTCGCGGAAATGGGTTAGTGACTTGGACACTGTCGATTGAGCCATGCCAACATTAAAGTCTGCTCCAACTCCGTGCTGGTAGCTTCCTTCAGCAAAAAACCTCCAAGCTGCCACTACTCTGTTCAGCGGTGATAGAGAGGTTAACGTAGTCGCCCGTGCTTCGTGCTCAAAAGTGTCTAGCACATACTTAAACGCGTCTTTGTTTAAGCGAAAGTTTTTTTTGAATCTATAAATGTAAATTAAATTAAAATGACTAAATTAAAACAACTGTCCTACCTTTGATCTGTCATCTCGAACGGATTAGAACTATCCCTCAATTTTCTCATTACCATCCTTATCTCTGCATTCTGGAGCACGTTGTTCTCCTCTTCTAACAAAACCGCCGCTGCAATCAATTCCATTTCTATTGCAATACAAAAAAAAAATAGTTTTGTGCTGCAATGATATTAAACAAATGAAAATATCGCCTCCGGCACGAAGTATTCTTCATACTAGAATACTTTGCCCACAAAATCCACTGCCTTAGGTTCTGCTTTTTTTTTCTTTTATACGTACCTGCTGTGTTTTGTATTAAAGTTCACCTGCTGTGTTTTATATTAAAGTATATTAAAGTTCACAATGTTTAAATTGTTTTCACTATTAAATCACTGTTTAATTTTCTTCCCTTTTTATTTTGGTTTTGTACAAATTTAACTTTTTGTTACATTGTTTACAAAATTGCTTGTTTTCTGTTTCGATCTCGCGCGTTCCAGAGGCTAACAGCTTACTGTGAAAACACACTTGTCTTCTTCTTATTCTTTCGATTAGGTTTTTTGGTGGAATACCAATTTTCGATCGATGCGTAACGTAATGCGGGAGCGTAATCGAAATGCAGAATAGGGGTGATAGTATACTTGTGTCCAAACACATTATGTTTGCTATTCAATATTGCATGTTTGCGACACAATGATTAATATGTTTGTGATCCAAATACAGCTTAGTTTGTCATACAAATATACCACTGTTTGACGCACTGTTTACTTCAAGTAAGTTTGCCATATTTCCCAACGTTGTGCGAGAGTAAAGTGACAATTGACTTCCGAGTTTCGGCTGATTATGCGTTTTTCGAAAACAGTGCGCAAAAGATGGATTGTAGCGTTGGTTGTGTGGCACATAATGTCGTCCTGTTGAAACCAAGCGTCATCCATGTCATCCTCTTCAACTTTTGCGAACAAAAACTTGTTGAGCATGGCACGGTAAAGCTCGACATTGACGCTAACGGCGGCTCCTTGATGCCGTCATGCCAAAAACCTTCACCAGACAGTCACTCATTGTGGATGCGTCGGCTTCTGCTCGACAATTTGTGGACTTTCCTTGTCCCAAATGCGACAATTTAGTTTATCAATGTAGCCCCCGAAGTGATCTTCAGGCAATCGATCTTTAGCCCATTCAGTGAAGAGATCGGGTGGTCACGACGCTTCAGTTCTTTGACTAATTTCACTTTATAACTTATAGTGAAATTTTACCTAGAATAGTTCTTCAATACACACCAACCCCTAAAATGCAGTTTTGTAAGACATTTCATCGCCAACTGGGAATAAGTATGAAATTAACCCTTAAATGGATTTTCAGTTTTGACTTATATTTGGCATTCAAGTTGAGTTTTGAGCTTTAGTGTGTTAAGAAAATTATAGTAGAATTTTATGAGGAATATTTTTGTAGTACATTTGAACCCGTTACACCCCTGTTTTACAGGTGTTTTTTACACTTTTCCAGAAAAAGAACAAAAAACCCAAATATTGAGGCGCTAGAGGGTTAAAGTATTCCACATAAATGTTTCTCGTAAATTTTTACATAAAATTACTGAACACATCCTATACCTAAAATGTAAGGATAACATGGTTTCCTATGCCGATTCATCGTAAAAATGTACAAAAGGGGGAAAATTTCATCACCCCGGTTTCCTATGCTGATTAATTTTAAAAATGTGCAAACGGGGGAAATTTCACCACCCATTAAAAAAAAGGCAGACGTAAACTTTCAAAACGCCGGCACATGTATATTTTTTTTACCCTCCTCTAAAAGAATTCTTTGTAAGAACCTTGATACTTTTGAAAAAGTTTCATTTTGTTCCACAGTGTAATCTGTTACTTCCTAAATGTCAAATTTACCATTTGATTGGACATAACGGGGGGTTCAAATTCATAGAATTACATAATCCACCCGTTATTTCGCGTTACTTACAACAGATGCCCAGAAAAGCTTCCTTGCACTTCTCAATAAGTTTGTGGAAAAAATCTTAGAACCATTTATGATCACATAATTCGAAATTAAAACTGATAATTTGTCGTTACTAAAAGATCGAATTGGCTGGCGAAATATGTTATCTTCGTTTTGGAAGGTCCTGATCCCCTGGAGTTGTTCGAGACCGGATAAGTAAGTACGTAATTGCTCGTTACCTACAACTGATGTCCAGAAAACCTTCCTTGTACTTCTCAATCAGATTGCGAAAAAAAATCAATGAGTGTTCGAAATCACGGGGGATGTGTTAACACCTTTTTGTTACACGGTACCTGTTCGATTTCTATGAACACATTAGTAAATGTTACATTGGAAAATTAAAAAAAAGGAATAGTGTTTTTGCTGAAGGCTCTTTTGCTATTGCACTTTCTTTTTTATTACATCTGCTTTAATATTAGATGTAATATTGTCAAAATAAATAAAGCAATATTTAGCTCACTGAAATAATTGTTTTAGTTTTGTCATAAACATAGCGACAACAAAAAGTATTGAATAGTATAGAGAACTTATTGCATTCTTTTTCCGCTCTCATGTAGAGAGTCTGAGTAAAAACAAACATAAACGAGTCTTATTCTCTTTATAGAAAATTGCAATATAAATACACCATTGTGACAATGTTATTACATAAAACAATACAAAAAGGATAAATGTTTCAAAAGGCATCAAAATTATGAATGGACCAAGTTATGACAAAAAGAGTGTAATACGTTGTAATTTCCTTTAGGCTAAGAGATCATATTCTCTCCGGTTAGTGAAAAAAAATGTAAATGCCGCGGGTGGGATTCGAACTCACATTCGCTGGACGATCGTGTCGATGTTTGTGAAGCATCATCCTCAGCAGTGTCTAGCCCGTTAAGCCACTGCGGTGTGTATTCACACTAGTCACTAACCGAAGACATTTATTTTATTGTTACGTTTGAATCATTCGCCAGATGTCGCCAGTGCTTTTGAGTCATACAATTCGTTCCATGAGTTCTCTATACTATTCACTACTCTTTGGCGACGACGACCTGCTTGTTTGTTCGCTGCCGCTACATCAATCCCATCATACTTATTTTCAGGCAGAGATTATTGTTGTATGTGTGTTGTTTGCATGTGTTTACTTTGATAGATTGCCCTACCCGTGCCTATAGACACCAAAAACTTAGAACCATTTATTAACACATAATTCGAAACTAAAACTGAAAAGTACTAAACTTTATAAAATTTCTGTAATTTCTGAAGTTGTTCCTAATATTCCGAAATTGAACTTCCTTTTAAAGTTTTTAAAATTTATTACACGTATTTGATCTAATCTTCTTTTTTTATGTATTGTAGGCGTGATTGAGATCATTACACTGGTCGTCTGCGCAATGTAACACGTAAACGGCATATTGGCAAAATTCTTTAATTCTCGGCATCAGTTTTTTGTAACAATATTTTTTCTTCTTCTTCTCATAATTGCGTAGGTTGTTTGCCTGCGAACTCCTCTGGCATCCTCTGACTGCTCCTCTGGGTCGTCATAAAGTAAATTATATACAATTTAAATACAATGCTGGTATATATTAATATAAATACGTGTTTTTTTTTTAGAACAAATTTGAACGGTTTCTTAAATCATCAGACAGGCAGCCAACAATTCCTTTTGTACTCCTTCCTTACATCCAAGATATTCAGCATCACTATCATCATCATCCTCGTCTGCGTCTTCGTCCTCGTTCTCATCATCCGCCTAATACTTAGATCCAACACTTTTGCAAAGTTTATGCGAAGATGAATGAAAAAATGCAGCAAATATTTTATGACTGTTTCCTATAAGTCTTGCGACAAAGTTGTGCAGTTTGTTGGAGGATGCAGCCAACGCAACCAGCCAGCCGTTGGTTGCATCAGTCTCGAACCGCGTGTGTTTGCTAATGCAATTTTCCACTTAAACTGTCGCCCGTTTAGTTAAAGTAATGTTTTCTTATATTTCAACTTTTTTTTATTTAAATATAATTTATAACTATTTATGGCGTAAAATGTTCAGCCTTTTCCTTTCCTCTCCCACTCTCTCGCTCTCAAGTGGAATATGGAAATTCATAAGAGTAGGCAAATTAAGTGGAGGAGTTTAACTAGTAGGGGACGATGTTTTTGTATTCCATTTTATGGAGCATCGTAAAGTTCTGGGCATGTATAGTTCTTTTTTTTAAATTCTTCTTTAATTTGTAACAAATGTTTATATATTATTAAAATTAAGTTATAAATTTCATGTCATATTCACCATGTTTATTTGCAATATATTTGTATCTTGTCTTGCGCTATTAATTTACAAGCTGTCATAGGATGTTAAGTGTCATAACGTGGTTTTAATATGCTAATAATTCTCATAGGAGTTGTGATTTGAAAGGCATAAGAGAATCAGAAGTGCGTTGTTTATTAAAAGCAGTGGGAAGTAGGAAATTTTTACAGAGATTGGCATTCGCTTCCTGGTTGGTGTGGACACAAATTAATTTCAAATCCCAAAGGCAGCAGGCATTCTGTCCGCTGTCGGGAATTTGAAAGAATTTTCTTTAAAATATTTCTCTGTTGCATGAAGAGTCTGTCTTAGCTGCATCAAACCCTTTGTTCACTCTTCTGTCTTATTGCTTTCATCATCTTTGTAGGTGATCTCTACTTCCAATGCAGATCACGGCCGCGTTTATTATTTATGTTCTAAAACATTGCACGTTGACGTTGATATTCCCCACCATAAATCAAAGTCATTATAAATCATTTGTTTTAGTGGCCTGCACTTCCTTCCATAAACCCACTGAGACAAGGGGGAGAGATCCCCACATTATTTTCCCTTGTTTTCTTTACTTTAATTAAATCTTTTAAAAACGCCACTACAAAGATCAGCTAACACGCAATTCAAAAGGCCACAATGCAATAAGAACAATTTTTTGTTTCACAAAAAAAGAAAAACTTTCGCATAAAGATCACACAAAACCCACACATGCATGCAGCTCGCATACTTGCAACATCCACCAAACACATCGCTCAGCAAAATGGCCAAGAAGCAACAGAATTATTCCTTAGCAAGCGATTTCGTTTTCGCAAAAGTTTAAGAAAAACACCTACGCACAAAATATAAACACTTTTTTGGTTGTTAAAGTTAAAAATAAAAAAAATATAAAAACCAGAAACATTGAAAATTAAATAAATTACAAACCACAATGACGATAGGATTGCTGGCAACATCAACTTCAAACCTTACCTTGCCACCACCACACAAATGCCGCCACAAAACTTCCCCTCAAAAATGCCTACGACAACATGGTGGTGGCTTGGCACGGAATTCAAGCCCCAGTAACTGGCAATGGCCAATCATCTAAACAACCAATTCACCTAACCAAGCAACCACTCAAGTTACTCTTGACTCTAACTGCACACGGCCAACGAAACAGCAACAAGGCTACAAAGTCATGACGACTTTGATGCTGGACGGATCCGAAAGTTGCATGGGACATGAAGAAATGAATAGCATCGTTGTGAGTTAAGAATTTTCTACATCAATGTGAGGTTGGTGCTTTTTGGCCTCAAAGCTAAAGTTAACCTATTCATCGACCAACAAAGCAACAAAAAACAAAATCCAACTAAAAACTTCAAAACATGTTGGTAACATGATTAAAACATGCGAAAATGTGTACGATTAGAAAAGTTTTTTCTTCATTTTACCAGCTATTTTAACCAATGGCAGGACCAATTTCACAAAACTACATTAAAGTCGAATTCCATTACACCCCTGTAAAGGGCCAAAAGCGAAACAGTCACAATCAGCAACTTAGTTGATTCCTACTGTATTCAATTTAATTTGATCCAATTCAATTAATTTAATTCAATTCTACTCAATTCAATTAATTTTAATTCAATTTCAATTCAATTCAATTGAGTTTCATTCATTTAGATTCATTTCAATTCAATCCAATGCAGTTCAATTTAATTCAAATCAATTCAATTCAATTTAATTCAACTCAATACTATTCAACTCAATTCAATTTACTTATATTTCAATTAAATTCAGTTCAGTTAAATTCTGTTCCATTCAATTCAATTCAGTTGAACACAATTCAACTCAATTCAATTCAGTTCAATACAATGCAATTCAGTTCAACTCAATTCAATGCACTTCAATACAATTAATTTCCACTTCACTCTATATAATTCTATTCAATCCAATTCAATTCAATTTAGTTCAATTCAATTTAATTTAATTCAATTCAACCCCATTCAATTCTGATCCATTCAATTCAATTCAGATCAATTCAGTTCAATTCAGTTCCATTCAGTTCCATTCAATTAAATGCAGTTCAATTCAATTCAGTTCCGTTCAGTTAAATTCAATTCAATCCAATTCATTTGAATTTAATTTAATTCAATTCAGTTCCATTCAAGTCAATTCAATTCAATTACATTTAATTCAATTCAATCCAATTCAATTCCATTCAATCAAATTGACATCACTTTAATTCAATTCAATTCAGGTCCATTTTTTCAACTTAATTTAATTAAATTCAATCTAATACAGTTCACTTAACTTCACTTCATTTCAGCCCAGCTCATACAATTCTATTCAGTTCAATTTAATCCATTTCAATTCAATTCAATCCAATTCAGTTCAATTTAATTCAAATCAATTCAATTTAATTCAATTCAGTTCGATTTAATTGATTTCAATTCAGTTCAGTTCCATTCAATTCGGTTCAGTTCAATTCAATCTAGCTCAATTCAATTAAATTTAATTTAAAAATTTGAAAGTTTTAAGCTTGAATTAAGTTTTATTCAATTTAATTCAATTCAGTTCAATTTAATTTAATTCAATTCAGTTCAGCTCAGTTCAATTCAATTCAATCCAGTTCAATTCAATTCAATCCAATCCAATTCAGTTCAATTTAATTCAATTCAATTCATTTTTCAATTTTTCTGTGGGTGTAGGTATGGATTGTTGATTGCACTAGAAGGATCTGGCAACACTTGTGAACTTTGACAGATAAACAAATTTTGATTTTAAAGCGTTCCAAGGGACCATAAAGCGGCATTTACACCTAACTAGATTATCGCATTTTGGGGATTATTGACGTTTTTTTCTTATGGAGTTTGATATTTATAATAGCGAAAATGCTTGTAGGTGTAACTGCAGTTTAACGCCTTTAAAGGAAAAATCTTTCAAAAACGCTAAGTCATTTTTGTGGCTTAAAGTTTAAAGATTCGCGAGTTTATGCAGCCACAGAAAACCCGTGCCGATACTGCACCCACGTGTATTGTTACGAATGTTGCAAGATGTTATTCAAGCTCTTGTTCTTCCACAGCTCTGTTCATTAGTTGCAATTGTACAATTAACGTGACAATGCAACACAGTTCGTATAAGATGTGGCAATGTTACGTTTTCCACATCTAAAACACCCACTTTATTTGGTGGCAAAATTCAAAGAAATTTCAGGGATTTTCAATTTGAGATTTAAAACTTTAAATGAAATTCCACAAAGAAAAAATTACTGTGTTATGGAACTTGTAACGTTTCCTAGGAGTTCCGTTTAAAGTTGAATCAAACAAAAAAAATAAGAAAATTGCAGACACAATCACTGTCGTCATGTGTGCGTGCCACAAGAGCACGCAAATACCTTAACATATATATTGTTGAAAAAGTTCGCACAACATGAAGGAATGGAACAAGCCAGCCAGCAACCAACCCACTCAGCAACATATTCATGGTGGAGCGATAACACCAGCCTGCCAGCCAGTATTCATGTTTATACTTCAACTGTGCTTCCTGCATAGGGTTCTTCTGATGATTCTTCTTCCTACAATAAAACAGACGAAGACACGAAGTAGAAAAGTAAATCGCTATAGAACAAGACGCAAATGTTGCACGCAATTCAGTTACTGCGTTATGGGGTCCAAGGCAGGCATACATATGGGACATTATATAGTGTATACACACAAACATATGTACACATTCGTACCTACAAATCCTGATGACACAAACCTCAGTGCCGTCATTGTCTGTCTGCTCATTCCTTAAACGTGTAGTATTCCAAAAGTATTCGCAAAAGTCCTCTTATTGCGTGCATGTTTCTGTGTGTGTGGAGCGTGTTGTACATGATACTTTTACGAAATTCTTGTGGGTTTCTTCAAGAGATTCCCTTTCGCTACCTTGCTTCGGCTTTGTCACCAGCCAACATCTTGAGATTTTTACGATTTGCCCTGTTGCCTCTTGTCTTGTGCCCTGATGTTGTCGAGGCACGCATGGCTGAGTTTTTCTTTCTTTATTTTCATGCATCGTATTCCAAATCGCCACAGCCACAGCCGCCGACTCCCCAACGCCGTCGTCGTGTTGTATTGTTTATTTGATTATTAATGTCTAAAATAAATAATTAATTTAAAGCAATTAACCTCAGTTAACAAATGAATTAATGACAATATGTAATTCTCTCTCCCCTCGATTCTTTCCATTCCCCAGGACATTTGTGAAAATCAGTGCCTTAGTACGTGTGTTGGCTTTTCCACGGAAAAGTGTTATATTGAAATATGAATTGTTTTCACGACACGGGGCTGTCGAGGATTTAGGGATTTAAAGGAGTTTAAAGAAAGTTATCATCTTCATATGGGTTACAGAAACGCGCTCAGGTGTCAGAGGTTGACAGTTGGGATTTCAAGGAATACGCATTAGGTTTAAACGTATCATGGACTAATTTATCATTGTGACTGTTTGTGATTTAAAGCGTCAAGAGTCTGATGGAACTTAAAGTTCATAATTTGTTTTAATCAAAAAAGCGATTTACAAATGTGGCTTTATTGCAGCCGGCTTGAGGGACCAAGTACGCGAACATGACAATGATGTACAAATATGCATTATATTATTCACCTCGGCAGCGATCATTTCACCTCGATTGTCAACGAGCTTCTATATAAATCCTTGCTAAAGCGTGAAAATTATAAAAAAAGCTGTTCCATTGTATCGATGACCTTCTTGTTTAACCCTTAAGTTTAGTTAGTTCAGCTCCTCTGATCTTATTCCCATCTGCATCCGAACGGGTTTTTACAATCAAATTATTCCCATTCTCTTATTAGGTCGACGGTGGTGCAATGGTTAGTTTGCGCGGCTCTTATACATCTGAACATTGGTTCAATTCCTGCTCAGACCACCTTATATTTCTTTCGACGACGGCCACCTCGCTTAGTGATGGCGACACTCTCGAGAACTGCCGTGAAAAAGCTTCTCAAAATACCGTTTTGGACCGGCGTTCGACGTTTCATTCGCCGCAATCATATTGATACTCTCGTGACAACGACCTGCACACGTTAATAATAGGTTATACTTTAAACCGCACAACACCCTGAAAAATCTGAATTTTGTTGTTGTTTAGATGCAAATATAACGTGTTTGTAGCTTTCGGAAATATAGTATATTTGTGTCCAAGCACATTGTCTTTGTTATTCAATATTACATGTTGGAGACACAATAATTAATAGGTTGTAATATATGTTATTGTTACCCAACTATTGCTTTGTTTGCTGAAAACTGCTAAAAACAAAAACGTGACAGACAACAATGAAACAAAAAGCAGAAGATCTACAATTCATGAAATCAGTGGTTGCAAACATATCCCTGGATCCTGCAATTTGTTGCTGGGACCGTTTATTTTCAGCCTGCAGATCTACGCCCTTTTCATGGCATCTATCGTTACGCGCGGCTTCCAGAAACCGTTTTGGCTATCCGTGAGAGGCCCTTCCACCTTACATATCTTTCGACAGTGGTCACCTCGCTTAGTGACGGCGAGACTATCGAGTATTTTTCCATGGAAAGGCTTCCCAAAATACCGTTCGGAACCGGTATGAAACTATACACGCTGAAAAATTGGTATTTTTGTTGTTTTTTGAATGCAAATATAACGTGTTTCAGCTTGTCGCAAATATATACTACTTGTGTCCAAACATATTGTATTTTCCAGTCAATATGAAATGTTTGAGACACAATGATTAATAGGTTATAATATATGCTTTTGTTACCCAAACATTGCTTTGTTTGTTGAAATCTGCTAAAACACAGAAACGTGACAGACGACAATGAAACAAAAAGCAGCAGATCTTCAATTCAGGAAAACAATGGTTGCAAACATATCCCTGGTTCCTGCAATGTGTTACTGGGAAAGGTTTTTTTAGTATGCAGATCTACGGCCCTTTGCATGGCATCTATTGTTGAGCGTGACTTCCGGAAACTGTTTTGGCTATCAGTGAACAGCTTTCCACCTTACATTGCTTTCGACAGCGGTCACCTCGCTTAGTGACGACGAGACTATCGAGTAGTTAGTCATGAAAAGGCTTGTCCAAATACCGTTTGGAGCTGTGGGTCCCAATCAGTGAGTGTAAAACTAGAATGCGAACAGCTCACTGATTGTGAGAAGCTCTTCCCAATCCATTCATGGGATGTAATGGGAAACCATTTTGTTTATAGTGGATATATCGTCAGCAAAACCGGCAATCGTAGCCCCTCTTGGAATTGCCAGCCTTATGATACAATCGTACATGATGTTCCAAAGAGGAGGTTCAGGGACTGATCCGTGTGTAACACCTGCAGTTGTCTAATAAAACTCTGCGCCATTATCGCATACGGTTAGAGAAGCAGCTCAATATAAGGTCCAGAATTTAAATAACAATATATTGCAGGAAACATGTACATGTTTGCAAGTATTGTTTGCATGAATTGAAGACTTTCTGCTGTATTGTTTCCTTGTTGTCTGTACGTTTCTCTTTTCAGCTGTTTTCAATAAAGATATCCACATTTGGGTGATAGATACATAAATTATAGCCTATGATTCATTGTGTCTCAAACAGTGTAATATTGAATAGCAAACACAATGTGTTTGGATACAAGAATACTATATTTGCGACAAACTACAAATATGTTATATTTGCATACAAACAACAACAAAATACAGGCATTTCAGCGTGTATGTGTAATCCTATTAGGGCACTTTTTACTTGCCCTCAATTTTCCGACTTGAAGATCTGCCGATTCTTCTCGCTGCAGAATATTTCATGGCGCCACACCTCCAATACGTTCCCGATTTAGCCTCTGCTGCAAGGTCTATTTGCCACATTTTGTATTGTATCAATCGTGGAACGTGACTTTTGGAACTCGTACTGGGGATCTGGGGGGCACCTCTGTTCTCCACAATTTACAATAAACGACCATATATTATTCTCTCCAGTATTTTGCCCACTGTGTCCAGTAGGCCTATGGGCCGGTACGAAGACGGCTCTTCAAGCGGGTTGTTTCCCTTTGCGATGAGTCCCAACCAACGACCATATAATATTCTCTCCAGTATTTTGCCCACTGTGTCCAGTAGGCCTATGGACCGGTACGAAGAACGTGACTTTCGGAACTCTTACTGGGGATCTGGGGGGCACCTCTGTTCTCCACAATTTACAATACACGACCATATATTATTCTCTCCAGTATTTTGCCCACTATGTCCAGTAGGCCTATGGGTCGGTACGTAGACGGCTCTTCAAGCGGTTTGTTTCCCTTCGCCATGGGTACCAACAACTGCAGCTGGCATTTATCAGGGAAAACTATATCCCCGAAGCAGGTTTGAAATATCTGGTCGAAGATGTTCAGTCTCTTGATGATGGCAGCTGTCAATGCCTTGTTTTCTGTCTGTGTGTGTGTAAAAATAAGTGAGGTCATATGCAAAGCGTTGGTTCGGTGCTTTTTCGAAAATATTGTAAGTGCTTGCAATAATTCTCGTTTAGTTCATAATTTTCCATGAGTGTAAATTAAATTTTGAATTGTTAAACGCCTAAATAGAGTGGAGTGAATTTATGAGATATTTGAATTAAGAGTATATTTGTTAGCTCCAATATCTTTCCTCTTAAATATATTTTTGTTCTTGAGCATATCGTTTGTTATTTCGTTTAAATATCATTTATTCTTTTTTTATACCCCCGCAAGTTTGTGGCACGAAAAATAATCGATATTATCCATATTCACGTAGCTTTGGAAAAAAGTAAAGATGAAAAAAAACAGCAATTGTTTAAGGCCTCAGGCTCATTTTTACAATAATACATCCTTTAAATGCTTTAAAGGAAGCGTGTAAACGAAAAACCAACTCCGCTTATAAATGCTAAAGCGATACTATTATTTGACTTGTTGGAATTTTGTAATTCTATAACGACCCCACTTGGGTTTTTCCCCTTCCCATTGCACTACACTTCCCTATCATTTTTTAAAGTTTAACTATAGAAAAGCACCATGATAGAATGGAATAAACAAAAAAAATAGTTGTTAAAAAAATCTATACCTTTAGGCTGATTTTCCTTAATACTCTCACATATACAGCACAAAGTTAACCCAACTCTATGGTTGGCTCCCATAACCATACAAGGAGGTATCCTCCACATTGTACATTAGAGCTATCTAAAGTTATTTATCCATTCCATATAAAGAGAAGGCGACGCAGGAAAAAATTCTGTGTGTAGGGGTAAAAACTGTGGCTAAAACGCGATTGCGTGTATGTGGAGATCCTAAAAGTTTTTAGTTCATATGGTTGTTGTTTTTTTTTTGCTGTGATAACGCTTAAAGGAGTAGGAGTTTGTTGGCTTGTTGTTGCAGTTAAAGTTGTAAATTTTGTATGGGTTTTTTGTTGGGTTCTAGAGAGCCATACTGTATACCGATATCCATTGGTATATGCATAAGTATATTGTTATTAGTTTTCTTTCAATTTGTAATTTTTTTTATTTTTTTGTTAGAGTCTCGACTTTTGTTTGCCTTTCATTGGAACATAAGTCAGCCAGCATGATTGGAATCATTAGGAAAGTAACGAAACCAAATGCGTGTACTGAGCACCTTTTTAAAGGAGAAACTCCAAAGCCGCCTCCATCAGCTCAACTTCAAATTTTGTTGAACTCCTCAAAGTCATCAGCCCACATGCATGCGAGTCAGTCCGGGGCTAAGTTGTACGGAAAAGCCATGTGTGATTGTATCAATGTCTGAACGCCAAAGAGAAAAAACTTTGTTGCATTCAACAAACTAAGGAAACATACACGCTGAAAAATCTGTCTTATTTGCTGCTTGGATGCAAATATAATATGTTTGTAGGTTGTCGCAAATATAGTATACTTGTATCCAAACACATTGTGTTTGCTCCTCAATATTACACTGTGTTTGAGACACAATGATTAATAGGTTCTTATTTTTTTTTTTTTACCCAAATACAGATTTGTTTATTGAAAACGGCGGAAAATAAAAATATGACACAACAAAGAAACAAAAAGCAGCTGGTCTTTATATGAAAATAATGCTTGTACGAAAGTACACGCTGAAAAAACGGCCCCAGCAACATGTTGCAGGAAACATGTATATGTTTGCAAGCATTGTTTTCTTGAATTGAAGACCTGGTATTTGTTAGCTTCAATGTTGTCTGTCACGTTTTTGTTTTCACCCGTTTTCAACAAACAAAGCCACATTTGGACACACAAACACAATTTGTTTGCACACAAATATCCTATATTTACGACACAAATATCCTATATTTACCATAAGCTACAAACATGTTATAGTTGCATCTAAACTACAAAAATTTACAGATTTTTTTTAGCGTGTATATGGATGTTCCAACCATATACATGGTTCCTGCATAATATTACAGGCGCCGTTTTTTTCAGTGTGCATAAACATACAGACATACATAGAGACTTTACACAAAAGGAATGGATATGGTTGGGATGTTTGGAAAATTCAGTTACTCCTCAGTTGAAGAAACGTTTTCCAATTGATATTATTTACCGTTCTCTGGCACATGTATCCACGTTAAGTTACATACATTTTGCATGGATTCAATCAAAGTTATTATCTAGCAAAAGGAGTGGGAGTAGCTGGTCAGTCAGCCATTCCAAAAGCAAGGCTATCACACACCAAGCAGACAGACGCATCAATGGACAGACGCTTGGACACAAAACACATATCCACTCGACGACGATTGTCTTTGCAACAATAATGGGCAATGATAGGCAGTTTGTTTAAAGAGATTTGACATGATTGAGGTTTTTTTTTGTGCATATTTTCCTCTCAAGTATCAGGGGTTAGACGGACAACGGGCTGGAAAAAAATTTGTTGTTTTTTGTTTGTTTGCCTTTAAAAACTTTTGTTAAGGATATGTTGTCTGTCATCTTTGTCTGGTCTTAGATGGTTAGAAAAGGAAACTTTGAGGTATTTTCCTACATGACATATAGTTGGACATGTTGGACGACAATAGTGATATATGCCATACAATATACAGCTTACAACATAGCTATCAGCTAAGTAATGTGGGTGGATGAAGAAAATTTAATCAACGAAAGTCAATTAA
The DNA here is from genome assembly GCA_963931995.1 of Phaonia tiefii. Classification (NCBI taxonomy): domain Eukaryota; kingdom Metazoa; phylum Arthropoda; class Insecta; order Diptera; family Muscidae; genus Phaonia; species Phaonia tiefii. The sequence goes on from OZ008369.1 coordinate 276,359,318, forward strand.
CATGAAATGAAAGAAAAGATTTACAAAATAATAAAAGGCAGTACATGTTGAAAAGTCTGTCCTTTTTCTGTTGTTGTTTGGATGCAAATGTATCGTGTTTGTAGATTGTTGCAAATATAGTGTACTTGTGTCCAAACACATTATGTTTACTATTCAATCTTACATGTTGGAGACACTGTAATTAATATATTATAATATTTTGTCAGTGACCCAAATATAACTGTATTTGTGATACGAATGCAGCTGTGTTTGTTGCACTGTTTATGCTCTAGGTACTACCAAAGTAAATAGTATTTTAATGAAAGACCACATTGTGTTTACTATTCAATATTACATGTTGGCGACACTGTGATTAATATATTATAATATATGTGTCAGTGATTTAAATATAGCTGTGTTTGTGATACGAATGCAGCTGTGTTTGTTGCACTGTTTATGCTCTATGTGCTACCAAAGTAAAAAGTATTTTAAGGAAAGCCCACATTGTGTTTACTATTCAATATTACATGTTGGAGTCACTGTGATTAATATAGTATAATATATGTGTTCAGTGATCCAAATATAGCTGTGTTTGTGATACGAATGCAGCTGTGTTTGTTGCACTGTTTATGCTCTATGTGCTACCAAAGTAAAAAGTATTTTAAGGAAAGCCCACATTGTGTTTACTATTCAATATTACATGTTGGAGTCACTGTGATTAATATAGTATAATATATGTGTTCAGTGATCCAAATATAGCTGTGTTTGTGATACGAATACAGCTGTGTTTGTTGCACTGTTTATGCTGTATGTGGTACCAAAGTAAAAAGTATTTTACGGAAAGCCCACATTGTGTTTACTATTCAATATTACATGTTGGAGACTCTGTGATTAATATAGTATAATATATGTGTCAGTGATCCAAATATGTATAGCTCTGTTTGTGATATGTATAGCTCTGTTTGTGATACGAATACAGCTGTGTTTGTTGCACTGTTTATGTTCTATGTGCTACCAAAGTAAAAAGTATTTTAAGGAAAGCCCACATTGTGTTTACTATTCAATATTACATGTTGGAGTCACTGTGATTAATATAGTATAATATATGTGTTCAGTGATCCAAATATAGCTGTGTTTGTGATACGAATACAGCTGTGTTTGTTGCACTGTTTATGCTCTATGTGCTACCAAAGTAAAAAGTATTTTAAGGAAAGCCCACATTGTGTTTACTATTCAATATTACATGTTGGAGTCACTGTGATTAATATAGTATAATATATGTGTTCAGTGATCCAAATATAGCTGTGTTTGTGATACGAATACAGCTGTGTTTGTTGCACTGTTTATGCTCTATGTGGTACCAAAGTAAAAAGTATTTTACGGAAAGCCCACATTGTGTTTACTATTCAATATTACATGTTGGAGACTCTGTGATTAATATAGTATAATATATGTGTCAGTGATCCAAATATGTATAGCTCTGTTTGTGATACGAATACAGCTGTGTTTGTTGCACTGTTTATGTTCTATGTGCTACCAAAGTAAAAAGTATTTTAAGGAAAGCCCACATTGTGTTTACTATTCAATATTACATGTTGGAGTCACTGTGATTAATATAGTATAATATATGTGTTCAGTGATCCAAATATAGCTGTGTTTGTGATACGAATACAGCTGTGTTTGTTGCACTGTTTATGCTCTATGTGCTACTAAAGAAAAAGGTATTTTAAGGAAAGCCCACATTGTGTTTACTATTCAATATTACATGTTGGAGACTCTGTGATTAATATAGTATAATATATGTGTTCAGTGATCCAAATATAGCTGTGTTTGTGATACGAATACAGCTGTGTTTGTTGCACTCTTTATGCTCTATGTGCTACCAAAGTAAAAAGTACTTTCAGCAACGAAATTAAAGAAAGCAACAACGTGAAGTTCATTTTCTGCCCAAGTCTTTAGTCAGAAGAAAATTTAAAGAAATTAAAAAGACGCCAATCTTTAAATTTGCTTACATTAACTGCTTTGTCTGTGCACCAGAACATACACCCTCAACAATATGTCTGTTTGTTGTTGTTTGGACGCAAACATAACGTGTTAGTAGCCTGTCGCAAATATAGTATACATGTGTCCAAACACATAGTGTTTGCTATTCAATACTACATGTTTGAGACACAAAGATGAATAGGTTATAACATATGATTTTGTGACCCAAATATGGTTTCGTTTGTTGAAATCTGCTGAAAACAAAAACGTGACAGAGAACATAGAAACAAAAAACCAATAGATCATCAATTCATGAACACAATGCCGGCAAACATATACATGTTTCCTGCAATATGATGTTAGTGCCGGCTTTTTCAGCGTATAGTAATAATCGTGTGGTAAAGTGTTCAAGAATTTGGTGACGTTGAAATCTGCTAAAAAAAAGCAAGAGAGACAAGAGAAAGGAGAAGCAAAAAAGCAGCAGGTTCTCATTTCACGAAAAACAAACAAATAATCAGCGTGTTTGTTTTTACCCCGTTAAAGCTAATTATAGCTTAATTTGTACGGGACAGCTAAGCGATATTAAGTGGCATTTCAATTTCCCACTTACATTCCGACTTGAGCAATGACAATGATGCCACATGTTCAATTTCAAGAAATGGCAACAAAAAGTTATCTCAGATAAATTTTGTTATAATTTCTTGTGAATGAAAATGTTATCAAGGAGAGACTCAAAAACATAAATTTTCCAAATGGTTTACACAATTTAATTTCGTTAAAATTATTTTATTTAATGGAAGATTACGTATACTTTTATGTCTCTAAATTTGAAGGATAGATTTGTATTTTCGATTGAAAACAAAATTTGGAATTAAATTGATCACACCAACGCGCGGTAAATTTTATACACATTGATCATGGTAGAATTATTTATGAGGTTTAGTCATTTAAAGAGGTGACTAAATTTTTTCCATCTCATTTTTCGTTTTACTTGTAAAAATCATATGTATCAAATTTAGTTGTTTTTAGATCCTCGTCATATTGAAAGTTGTAATTTCCTTTTAAGGCTAAGAGATCATATTTTTTCCGGTTAGTTTCGTACTTTTTTGTATTCTAGTATTGTTGGTATATATTTGTGAAGAGTTTGACAACTGAAACGGATGAACGAAATTAAAATGTCTGTTGGTGCTGTTTACAACTACCGCAACATCTGCTGCTACCATGTATTTGTTAGCACTGGCTACAAACGTGTTGCCGTATCGCATTTTTTTCACCCATTACAGCAAATGTTGCCACATTTCGTAGTATTAAGTGTGGATCGTTTTATTTGGAAAGTCGTAAGTTTCAATAGCTTAATGGAATAAAAAAAAACAGCATTAATGCATTCAATGCTACTGAATGTGAAAAGTTTTTTTCGATTTCCTTTGGGCTATACTGATCGGGGCTTTGAACTATAATAAATAATATAATGATGTCTGATACTAATATTGAAGTCAACAGATAATCTGCTTTTAAATATTGCGATTTTCATAATTATGCAGCCGCGTATTAAAACAAAAGTGCAAAACACATTAACTGAGAGTAAATGTTGCTAATTAAATCGGTTAAACAAAAGGATATTCAGGAAAAGTCAAAATGTAATGACGTGTTAGAGTAAAATAATTTGTGTAGATTCCAATTTACATGCAAGTTGTTAAAATTAAAGCATTTTGTTAACATTTCATTGTGTACAAGAACAAACGCTACTTATGTTGCATAAATCATAAACATAACGAGAATTGTTCTGCAGTATAGTGATAATTTACAAAACTAAACACATGTTGTAGTGCAGCAAAAGTAAGTATCTTACTTTGATCTCCCGTAACTTATAAACGAATACAGATATTTTAATAATTCGAAAAGGTGGTGATAGCTAATTTCTTGTAGTTTTATAGGAATAATAATTTAGTTTGAAGAAGTTGGAAATTGTATACTGAAAATGGTTCTTTGTTCAAAATAAACAATCGTCACACTAGCCGATAGTTAATTTGAATTTAATGGTAAGCAAATCGTGTTCAAGGATTAATATTTGTGAAAATGTGAGGGTCTTCTACATTCCTTAACTTCTTCTTTGCAGGAATGTAGTTTTCAGTGAGTCATTTTGTCATTCCGATACTGATCTGTTTTTTTTTTGAAATTTCTTGGAACTTGTACATGTGATGTTTAAGCAGTTCTTTACTATAATGATTAAAAATTGTTTTTATGTCTTTTCATAATGAATTTTTTAACTTTTAGTCCATTTTTATAGGTTTTATTTTTAATCGTCGTTACTTTGTTCAGATTCGCATCATTATTTAATTTGCCACATTAGCAAAGCAATTAAAATTCATTTAACGAAATTTTTTCTCAAGTTGTTTGTTTTTTTTATTTTCTTTTGTTGTTTTGCTTTAATTTAATGAGATTTTGTGAAGACATTTATAGGCTTTTAAAAGGCAGTGATTAAGGTAATAAACATGCAGGAATTGTCATATAGTTGTGGTGGCTGCAGCAAAGGATTAAATGTCAAGATCATCTTGTGGCTGGAAGATTTTAAAGTTGTTTTAAATCTGAATTGCGATCTTCTCCTAAATGTCAAGACTTATTGTTATGGTGTTGCTCTGAATATAAGTTTGTAAAGGACCAACTTTCAAGTGTCTGTCGTTTTTACATCTATCCTTTGTGCCCGTCATTTTCTTGTTGTTTTTATTTGTGGCTGTCCAGTCCCCTTTTCCGTTTCATTTAACTTATGTATGTGATCCTCTTCGTCCGTGTGTCATTCCATAAACTGTTGGTGTCTACGCCTGCCTGTTCTTTTTTTTTTGTTTTTGTTCTTTGCTCTGATGTTGATACTTTTTCTTTAGCTTTTTCCTCTCAATTAGTTTCTTAGTCTATGTTTATGCGATTTTGTTGCTTTTTTCGTAGTCGTCCTGCTATTTACTCATGTTAACAAGTGCCATGACATGATGTTTCTTAGCAGTTAAAGACATCACATACCAACTGAAAAAGCCAGGCCAACAAGCAAAGAGCAAAACAAAAAAAAAGACTGCTCCAATGATGATAATGACAATGATGATACATTCTCACAAACTTGGCTACTGTTGTGTGTATTTTTTTGTTTTTGCTCTGGTCCAAAGCATGAGGGTTTGTTTGTGGAAACCAGTGATCTTGTTGTCTTTTTTATACTTTTTACTGTCATAAAAATCAATTATTACTTGAATCTTAGGTTTTCGATTCCATCGAGGATAAATAAAATGATAGTTTAGGTGTCTCTATGGTACAACAGAAACAACAAGCTGCTGCGCGCTAGCTTACACACTCGGATGTTGTGCAACACATGCAGCCCAACACTTTTATGTCGCATGCAGTGCAGGCTCTTGTCATTGCCTCAATGCATCAGCGTCAGCATCAGCATCATTGCATCTTTGTAACAGTTCCTTGAACAGGGGACACCAGTCACAAAAAAGCATTATGTCAATAATTTATTTATTTATTTGTTTGGTCTCGAATCCTTTATAGAAAATCGATTTGTTATGATGTTGCAAGTAGTGCAATCACATGCAGCATCCAGCTCACGTTGCCGCCATTCTTTTCCACAGAAATCTTAAGTTTTTACTAGAGGCACGTACTTGCCACACATAGTTGCCCCGCAGTATGTCCAACTCCAAATGGCCACATTCATACAGCATATTTTCTCAGTGTTTCGTCGTTCACAAACTATTATGTGAAATACGTTTAGGTTTTTCATCCTTTGCCTTTTGTCTTCGTCAGATGACACATGTTCTATTACAAACGGACATGTGTAATGACATGTATTCTCCGGAGTATGTCTTGGAATATTTTTCGTGTATATTAATACACATTGACCAATAGGTTGGAGGTTTCTTTTTTTGTTGTGCAGTTTCCTCAAAGGCTTATGGTGTTCTTGTTCTCCTTGGTCGTACTTTATTGCAGCAGCAGCAATTTGTTAAGATGACGCTTATTGCCATAATGCATGATGTTGTTGCGCGGCAAAAGAAAATTATTACTTTGACGTTCGCACAAGGCTACAAAGAAACAAAGAGCCAGGACTTAGGCAAAGCTTACAAATTACGCGTGTAAACAAAAACTCAACTCCAACTCCAACCCTAGGCCAGCTATTCGATTTATGTGAATTATTGTTTTGCTTTATCCGCGACAATTTGTTACTATGATTATTTGCAATACATCATGTGAGATGTCATTGTTACAGGGGGTTTTTACCCCCTTCTTTATGCTGCATTTCTGCGCAAAATTGTTTAGAAAATAAAATTGATTAGGTTGCCATATTTGGGCATTAACAAAGGAGAGTCAGACGCGCGGCTTTAAAGGAAATATTACCTAGGGAATTTATAAAATTCCAAATATTTTGCACCATCAATTAACACAGAAACACACTAAAATGTAAGGAAAATCTCTAACAGATTCAAATAAATCTTAAAAACCTGACAAACTTAGGCAACATTTATACATTTATATATAATTATTTAAATATGTATTATTTATATATAATTTAAACATTTTTAGTTTTATTTTAAATATAATATTTATAATATAATATAATATTTTAATTTTAATATTTAAATATAAATCACTTCTTTAAATTCCACTTTCATTAAATTATACTTTAATTCTAGTTTCATTAACATAAGTTTGTATTTTCTGCTATACCAGTAACCTTATTGACATACTTTCCTCTACACTAAATGAGAATTATATCACAGCAAACTATGATCGCACCACATTTACGCCAATTACCAAAACTACTTTAACCTACCTGCCTCGTGTTGGAAGTGGGGATCAATCAGTTTACCCAGCACTATTAGAGGTCTTTTAATCACGTTTCATCCATCCGCATTTCCACTAGAACTTTTCCTGGGTAGTTCGTAAAATTCGAAACCCATTCTAGGGAAAGTCTTGTCGTGGCGCCGATCTCGACTGGCGGACTCCTGGATTCACGAACCGGTATCGGCACTTGGCAAGATAATTGTAAGAAATAATATTAATAATACAAGGTGGGACAAAAGTAATCACCCAATTTTTTTGCTATACATTTTTTTTATTGAGGTGTCAACATCTATAGGCACAGGTAGGGCAATCGATCAAAGTCAACACATGCAAACAACACACAGCGTTAGCATCACTGACGTCGTTGTTGTACAACAATAGTCTCTGCCTGAAAATAAATATGTTGGAATTGATGTAGCGGCAGCGAACAAACAAGCAGGTCGTTGTCGCCAAAGAATATTGAATAGTATAGATAACTCATGGAACGAATTTTATGACTCAAAAGCACTGGCGACATGTGGCGAAAGATTCAAAACGAATTACTCTCTTTTTGTCATAACTTGGTCCATTCATAATTTTGATGTGAAACATTGATGCCTTTTGAAACATTTATGCCTTTTGTATTGTTTTATGTAATACCATTGTCGAAATGGTTTATGCTCTTTTACTAAGACTCTGCATGAGTGCGGATAAAGAATGCAATAAGTGCTCTATACTATTCAATACTTTTTGTTTCAACTCATGGAACGAATTGGCGACATATGGCGAATGATTCAAAACATATTACTCTCTTCTTGTCATAACTTGGTCCATTCATAATTTTGATGTCAAACGTTGATGCCTTTGGAAACATTTATGCTTATTGTATTGTTTTATGTAATAACATTGTCGAAATGGTGCATTTATATTGAAATATTCTATAAAGAGAATAAGACTCGTTTATGTTTTTTACTCAGACTCTCTGCATGAGAGCGGACACAGAATGCAATAAGTTCTCTATACTATTCAATACCTTTTGTTTCAACTCATCGAACGAATTGGCGACATATGGCGAATGATTCAAAACGTATTACTCTCTTCTTGTCATAACTTGGTCCATTCATAATTTTGATGTCAAACGTTGATGCCTTTGGAAACATTTATGCTTATTGTATTGTTTTATGTAATAACATTGTCGAAATGGTGCATTTATATTGAAATATTCTATAAAGAGAATAAGAATCGTTTATGTTTTTTTACTCAGACTCTCTGCATGAGAGCGGACAAAGAATGCAATAAGTTCTCTATACTATTCAATACTTTTTGTTTCAACGCATGGAACGAATTGTATGACTCAAAAGCACTGGCGACATGTGGCGAATGACTCAAAACATGTTACTCTTTTTTTGTCATAACTTGGTCCATTCATAATTTTGATGTGAAACGTTGATGCCTTTTGAAACATTTATGCTTATTGTATTGTTTTATGTAATAACATTGTCGAAATGGTGCATTTATATTGAAATATTCTATAAAGAGAATAAGACTCGTTTATGTTGTTTTACTCAGACTCTCTGCATAAGAGCGGATAAAGAATGCAATAAGTTCTCTATACTATTTAAAACTTTTTATCGTCGCTCTGTTTATGACAAAACAAAAGCAATTATTTCAGTCAGCTAAATATTGCTTTATTTAAATAATATTACATCTAATATTAAAGCAGATGTAAGAAAAAAGAAAGTGCAGTAGCAAAAGAGCCTTTAGCACAAAAACCATTATTTTGTTTTTATTTTCCAATGTAATATTTACCAACGTGTTCATAGATATCGAACAGGTACCGTGTAACAAAAAGGTGTCAACACGTCGCCCGTGACTTCGAAAACTCATTGATTTTTTTAATGAAAAAGTGTGGATCCGCTTGTGAAATTTGTTTATTTAATCCATTAGCATTTATTCAATCAAGTTGAGAAAATGATATCGGACAAGTAGCCGCCGCCACAGTTGATGACCATACGGGCTCGTTTTATTGCATTTCCATCACTATTGCCAGAACTTCGGGCTTCTCGCGGCTTAAAAAACCCCCATAAAAAGAAGTCTGGAACGGTTAAATCGGGTAATCTGGCCGGCCAGTGCAAAACCCCATAAAAAGAAGTCTGGAACGGTTAAATCGGGTGATCTGGTCGGCCGGTGCAAATCATCAAAACGAGAGATTAAGCGACTCGGAAATGCTTCCTTCAGAATATCGGTTGTGGCCCAAGCAGTGTGCGCCGTTGCACTGTCCTGTTGGAACCACATGTTCTCCAGTCCCAATTCATCCAATTAGGACGAAAAAAATTCGGAAATCATGGCCCTGTAGCGCGCGCCGGCCACAGTCGTCGTTTGTCCGCGGCGTTCTCAAAAAATATGGCCCGATGACTCGTCCAGCGTAAACCGCACTCCTCGCAGTAACTTTTACCGGGTGTAATGGCTCTTCGTGGGTGATACACGTAGTTTCGGTGCCCAAGAAACGATTATTTTTTTTATTCACGTAACCGGTATTCACGTAAATCGTCCACGTCTTCGTTGAGATTCAGGATGGCTTGACCGTAGATTACACGCGTTTGGCGGTCAACATCTAACAGCTGCACTCTGTAAGAGAACATTTTCAAATCTTTCACCAAAATTCTACGTAGGGACCGACGGCTAATGCCCAATTGCGTGGCACGTCATCTGGTCGATGTTCCGGAATCCTCTTCGACATCTTAGGCAACAGCAGCTATATTCTCAGCAGAACGCTGGTCCGGGATCGGCCAGCCTTGGGAAGATCTCGTGTTGTTCCAGTCTCTTCAAGGCGAGTGGGCAAATACCGCAGTGTTTGTCCTGTTGGTGTCGGACGGCCAGGAAATCTGCGACGAAATTCGCGCTACGCCGACGCAACTGACAAAGAGTTGCACAAAAAAAAATTAAAATAATTTTGCCGCGTTCCTGCAAAGTAAACCGATTCATGGCGTGTCGATTTGTATTCCGCGTGTTTGTTGACTTCACAAATGGCAAAACCGAATTGACATTTACCACCATTTGCAAAAGTTATAGAAAAAAACGGTTTCCCATTACATTCCATGAAGGAATTGGGGAGAGCTTCTCACTCTCCCAATATTGTGAGTATTTTTGCCCCACCTTGTATTATATCTGAATTGTGGTTGTGTTATGAAACAAGGAACCGCAAACTAAATGAGAATTGTAACAAATAATAACAAAAACTTCGGCATACGTTGAAGCACAAAATTATAGAGAAATTGTAAGTTTTTAATATTTGACAGATTTTTTGAAGGTTTCTTGAGTGCATATTTTAAAACAATTACATGTTTTGAACATAATTAATGATTTATTTTTCAAACTTTTAATTTCTCTGATTTATTTGAATTGGAGCACGATTTACAAATTCTTTGAATTTTTATTATGTTAGAAATTAGGATTTAAAAACTATTTCAAGTCTATTATTTTCTTTTTTATGATAAAGTTAAAATTCTGTAATTTTTCTGATATATTCAAAACCCAGCAGATATTGAAATTGAATAATAAATAATAAAAAAAAAAATAATAAAATAAAAAAAAACATTTTTTTAAGATTTTCAAATTCCTCAAATTTCTGTTCCGTTTTTTCTTTCTTTTTTTTAAGAAATTATCAAATTTTTCCCTTTAACGTCTCCAATTACCGAGATGGAAATCATAGTATTCTTAATCTTAACCACAAGAAGAAGAAAAACTGCCTTTAAACAAAAATTTCCTTATATTCATGTTAAAATATTATACACAGCCAGCAATTTTAATATCTTCTTCTTCGTCTTCTTAAGGCCAACACAATATTTTATCTTTTAACCATAATCACAAAACCGATTGTTTTCATTTTATACTCCTCTTCTCCCCTGCTTCTCTGAAGCTGGCGTTTTTCTTCATCTTTATTGACCTTTTGCTATTGAATTTCCCATTAAACCAAAGCGAGAGAACAAAAAAAAAATAAACAGAAATGCTAAAGAAGAAGAACCCCATCAAGAGCGCTCATCGTATTACGGCTTTTTAACGTCCAAACCTAACGATGAAAACTGAGTTCTCCAGCGTCCGGTATCAGTTTGCCTCATCTTTATCTTCAATATGGACGACAATATGGTTAACAAAACAGTAAAATTGCATTGTTCTCTCTTGGCTTAATGTCCGTCCGTCTCGTAGCTCGTCTCATAAGGCTTCAAACAGTTTTCATATCAAACTTCATTATTTTAATGATTATCTTTTTTAGAGGGAAAAGGAATGAGATGAACAAAAAAAACTCCAAGTTCTGAATAGGAATAGCCAAACCATTTGGGTAGCATCAGAGTTTTCTTCGACCGATTTAACCATATAAAAATTCAGATGTAACGACAACTCATGAAGAAGTTGGCTTAAAGCGAGAAAAACCAAGGAGCAAACGTATTGAAGCAAGAATTAAAGGAGGCTTCCTTTTTTTGGTTTTAGTTTGTTACGAGTTTCTCATTTTTTCTTCTCTTTTTTCTAATTTATTATAAAATTGTATGAACTAAACGTTTGCGATGATAAAGAAAATTGTTTGGTAATCAAAGGGTGCTGGGAAAGGGAGAGATTTAAATCTAAGATCTAACAAATTTCAGATAAAAAACAAGGTTGCATAAAAAATACGGATGCCTAAAATTCCTTCAAAAAATTACAAAACTACTTACAAAAAATTACAAAAACAATTTAAAAACTACAAAATATTGTTTTTAAAAATACCAGCTTTTTGCTACGGATTGACTGTACAAGACGCTGATTTTATTGATTTCTACAATTTCTCTACGAAATGTCTGGAAGTTTTATCGTCTGTTTAAGCTCAAATTCGAATTTTCTACAAGTGCATGATTCTTTTACTATTTATCTTAAAAACTGCATCATGTCAACGAGAATTATTGCGAACAAGAGCGATCGTACACTCAATGGATTCAATGTCAATACAGGGTATACAACCAAGCAACCACAAGGCCTGACGTATTCCTAACAGGTTAGGCACAATTCACATTCTATTTTTTTGTTCTCAACGGGAATAATATTTGATTTTCTGCAAAAACTAATTCGATGACGATCTTAAAATCAGTGATTTATAATAACACTACTTTACAGTATAGAAATAGAGTCTGTGAATTCAATACCACTATCTTTTTGAATGCACTGTAGTCCACTATGGTCGAGGAAAACTAAAGTTATTTTTTGTTTACTTAGATAGAACTTATGAATGGGTTAGCTGTCAAACGAACTATCATACTGCTCTCACTTTTTGATATTTATGATCAATATACTCCGGCAAATCATCATGAAGATATTCACGTTTGAACAATGCAACCAAATTATCCGAATTTTCCTTGAAAATCAGTCATCGAATCGCGCAATTTATAGACGACTTTGTGATTTTTATGGCGCACATAATCGTCCATCTGAGCAAGCCATCCTTCGAAATGTGTACGGATTTCATACCACATACTTTCTAAATGACGCAATACAACCAACACGACGAAAAACTTTGCGTTCTGAAGAGAATATCGCCGCTGTAAACGAAAGCGTGGACGAAAATTTAAATTTAATGATTCGTCGTCAGTTGCAAGAATTGGGGCTCTGCCCGTCCAATACGTGGAAAATTTTGCGCAAATATCTTGGCCTTGCCGTTAAAGATCCAACTGATGCAGGAACTAAAGCCACCAGGCCATCACATGCGTTATTCTTTCGCCGATTGGACTCTAGAGCAGTTGGAAACTGAACCGGTGTTTCATCGCAAAATTATGTTCAGCGATGAGTCCCATTTAATGGGATTGCTAAAAACAAAATTGCCTCATGTGCTGTGAGACCAATCAACAACAGACCCTACAGTCTCCACTACATCCAGAAAGATGCGCTGTTTGTTGTGGTTTACACGCTGGTGGCATCATCGGTCCCTATTCCCTCCAAAATGAACCCGGAGCTCGCGTTACGCGTTTTCAACAGGATGGCGCTATGTGCCATACGACGACCGCAACCAAACAAACCCAAAGTAAATGAGAATTCTAACGAAGCATACTACTTTACTTAGACCCCTAGGATTGTAATGAAAACTTAGACACTGCATGCTGAAAAAACAGCCTTTGTAACATATTCTCTCAAACACATTCAGCAGGAAGCACACGCTGAAAATTTTTTAATTTTTTGTTGCTTGGATGTAAATAAAACGTCTTTGTACCATATCGCAAATATACTGTACTTGTATCCAAACATATTGTGTTTGCTATTAAATATATCATGCAAGGGCCACAGTGATTAATAGGTTATAATATATGTATTTGTGACCCAATTGTGGTTTTATTTGTTGAAAACTGCTGACAACAAAAACCTGAGAGACAATAATGAAACAAAAATCAGCAGATCTGCAATTCACGAAAATAATGCTTGCAAACATGTACATGGTTCCTGTAATATGTTGCTAGGACCGATATTTTTCAGCGTGTATGTATATATTTGGAAGACTCCAAATATTCATACCCTAAACTCACTTATATTTAAATGCAAACATAAACATGCTTACATGCAAAGATACATACTTTTAAGTGGAACCATATGCGTGTTTCATGCCAAACTTCTATATTATTACGTCGAAGCATTCGTGTGTTTCTTCCCAAACGTTCCCAACGAACGAGCGACGACTGAATACATGAAAGTAACACGCAACAAAACAGTCAACGTAAGAAACACTTAATTAATTTACACACGCATTAAAAAATATATATGTGTCCAATAAATCTCTCTCTCTTTATCCGTGTTTTATTATTTTCCTCTCGACCGAGCCCAGCGACATAAATTAAGTAAACAGTGAACAAAGCATAGCTGTATTTGTAACACAAACAAAGCTGTACTTGTAGCACAACCATATATATATTATAACTAATTAATCGTGTCTCAAACATGAAATGTTGAATAGCAAACACAATGTGTTTGGCGACAAGTAGACTATATTTGCGACAAGCTACAAACACGTCAATTTTTCATCCAAACAACAAAAAAGGGCAGATTTCTCAGCGTTATGGTCAGTTTCGAAGTGGGTAGATAACTATCGGATTATAATCGTATTTAGAGGTTATTTAGAGGTTAACTTTGAATTTTGTTTTTCAGTAGCCAGTTAAAGGAAGCCGTCATATCGTTAACGATTATGGCAACCCTTGCATTACTTTTGGTAAAAACAAAGGTTTTGGACTAACTACCGAAACAACAAAGAGGAATAACCAAATGAAATTTTGTAAAATAAAAGACGAAGTCATTTTAACAAAAATTTCTAAAACACTACGTGGGCTAAACACTTTAACGATCTAAGTACAAACTCATACTCGATGTAATTTCAAACTCTCTTGGCGACCGGAAGAGAACGATTCGACCGTAAGACACCGCTAAGATGGAAGCACTTATCTATTACTCAATGGAAAAATCCGAATTGTTATAAATGAATTTATTGAGAGTTTTCGTTATGTACACCCTAAAAAATCTGTATTTTTTATGTTTAAATGCAAATATAACGTGTTTGTAGCTTGTCGCAAATATAGTATACTTGTGTGCAAACACATTGTGTTTGCTATTCAATATTACATGTTGGAGACACAATATTTACTAGGTCATAATACAAATATGTTTTTGTGACGCAAATATGGGATTGTTTGTTGAAAACAGTAACACGTGTTTTATACACGCTGAAAACTCTGTATTTTTTTGTTGTTTGGATGCAAATATAAAGTGTGTTTGGAGCTTGTCACAAATATAATATAACAGTGTCCAAACACATTGTGTTTGCTATTCAATATAACATGTTTGAGACACAATGATTAATATGTTATAATATTATATGTGTCTGCGACCCACATATATTTATGTTTGTGATATAAATACAACTGTGTTTGTTGCACTGTCGATGCTCTCTCGGGAGCAAGAGACTAGAAGTGGGACAACGAAGAAGTCTATCTTGCAAGTGTTATCTGTATTTTTGCATTATTCTCTCAGTTAGTGCGTCATAAATATTCCTGAATGTGCGTGTAAATTGCAGATAAAGTGTTTCTTATTTTGCAAGATGTATTGCGTTTTAGTTTCATGTATTCACTCGTCAATGGATCATTGGACAGAGGATGTCAAAAGCGCTTGATCGTGAAAAAAGAATAAACGAGAGCTGCGACGGTTATATGGTTTGTGATGCTACTTTGGTTTTTGTGTATGTGTTTCGTATATATATATGTGTGCTACCACAGTGAGAAACGATTTTGAGAAACAAATTGGAAACTGCAAAAACGTGAAGCTCTTTGTCTGTCCGAGCCTTTACAGAGAAAATCGGAACGGCGGACCATTTATGAAATAAGTGTAATAAAAAAAAGACAAGTAATTAATCCACGCTTGGCTTGCATGAACGTGATTTGTATATAAATATCGCATACTGATAACCAACGTATAGCTGAAACCTTCTGCAAACAAAACCGTGAGAGTCAACAAAGAAAGGAGGAGAAAGGAGAAGAATATAAAAAGGTCCGTTTTAAATCTATTAATTATTTGTATTAATTATTTATAAATGTGGATTTATGTTGATAAAATTAATTATAATAAATAATACATATACATATATTGAAATCGAAGAATAATTCATTTCTAAATATTATTATATTTGGGAGGAAATTCACATATGTTTCCAAGTAAGTATATGTATGTTTGGGGGAAACACGCGAATACTTCCGCTCTAGTATATGGATGACTGGGATAAAGAACGCATATGTTTCCGCGTAAAAGCATACATGTTTGTCAGTAAACATGATACTGTTTGCATTTAAATACAAGTAAGTTTGGGACTTGCAAACATATGAATGTTTGACGTGTGTTCCAAACATATACATGGTTCCTGCAGAATATGTTTGGGGAAATATGTTAGAGAGGGCGTTTTTTTTCAGCATGTACAGTTATACGTGTCTCATATTGACAATCAGTAACGTGATTGTCAAAATCTTGTGATTCTGACTACAAGTTAACCAATCAACATTGAGTGGCTAAATCATTGTATTGACTGAAAAAGAAAATTCGATGTTTAAATACAATTTAACTTAGACACGAAGATCACCACTGACTGACTAACTAATCATTAATAGTAGTAACACGACAGCTGTTCGTCAAATGTTACCATATTTTCGTTTGCTTCGTAGCAACTCGTTGGACACTCTTTAGTTGAAGAGTTATGTATAAAACAATCGTTAGTCTGATGATAGCCTGTGGTAATTTGTTCTTAGTGAATATTTTGATCAGTGAAATTTGATAAAAAAAAAATGAGTTTTTAAACAATCAACACTACTCTGCAATTGTTGTTTATATTTTTTAAATTTCTTTTTCTATCATCCCACTTGATCTTTACACTTTCCATCACAGTATGTCAAATATTACGTCTCTTATGCTGTGGTTAAGAGCCATAAATGTGTATCTTCATCTCTTATTAAACTTTGGACGTAACCATGGAATATCCTCTAGAGAAGGAGAATTTTTTTTCATACAAGGTATACAAAATTGTATTGTAAATGAAAAAGTTTATACACACACTCGGCGACTGGCTACATACATATGACAGTCAATGAAGTTTCTAGGGAGGGAAGGGAATAGGAAGATAAACCAGAACATATGACTGTTTACGTCCATCACAAAGAAAGTCCGCTCGTCGGTCGCACTGTCTAACATTTATATGCTTATGGTTTGCTTGTCTGTCTGTCTAACTGCCTGTCTCGTTTGGTCATAATGGCCATCTTAGATGAGTTAACTCAACCATACGTCTATTCGACTGTCCGTCAGTCTTTATATTGTCTAACTAACTTACCATCTATCTATTTCTATCTCAATATATGACTTCACTGCTCAGTCTCCTCCTTTACCCAAAATGCAAAAGTATAGAATGGTGTACCCGTCCGAGATCTCCTTAACTCATTGGGTTGTTTGCTTGGTATGCGCCTGGTTACTTATTTAGTCAACATAGTTGATATTTTTATCTGATGGATATACATACATATATAGTTTTTTTTATTTTTCTTCTTCTTCTTGTGGTCCATCTTTCTTTAACTTTTGCTTAAGTGATTGTCGTTTGATGCATTTTTTTTTTGCTCTACTCGTCGTCTTCTTATGGCTTAAGGAAGCACAAAAAGTAATGGTTAAATTGCATTGTTATGGAAAGAATTGTGGAAATATCGTATCTAAGGTATTGTTGGTTAAATATGGTTGAGTGACTTCTATTCTTATCCAATTTCGTACTAATTTTGGCGAGTCGATCTTTATTGTTTGCACAAACATGGCAGATTTACTGGAGAGGAGATGATAAAGAAAAGTAGGAACCCTTCGTGTTTTTTTCAATATTCCAAAGGTAAAATATAATATTCATAAGATAAATATGAAATATAAAAATGATTTAGTTAGGATAAAGGTGAACGGGATGGTATTCGTAGTTTACACCAGGTAAATTGCTAAAATGTTTACCCAAAAAGTAACTAATCAATCCTATTATCTTTAATCTGTAATAAGTTATTAGGGAAACTTAAACAAATATTTTCCTAGTTTACAAAAAATTTGCGTAACCTTAGGCTAAACTTAAGTTTAGCACAAAGTTTTCCTTCACTTTCTCAAAGTAACGAAGGAACATGTTGTTGGGATTGGATATAAAATATATAAAATCATATGGAACTTAAGATTTTAAAAAAATAATAAACCCTAATTTATTACACGATTTCATTAAATTATACAAATTTATCCCCTCATGCTTACTATGAATTGGCTGTAAAATCCGTTTAATTTAAACTCTTTTTTAAGCTCAAAAATCATATTCGTATGCTAACGCAGCAGCCATTCACAACTTGTATTTAAAAGTACATCAACTAATCGAGAATTAGTGCGAACAACAACCATAAAACACACACTGTGATTTCACTGCAGACATAAAATGTTGATATGTTGCGCACATATTTTATATTGCAGTTGTGTTAAAGTTTTAGGAACGCAGACTGGGAAAGGTTTCGAGCAGGGATGCACAAATTTTGAGTTTCCATAACACGCGTGGTGGACAGCTTATCGACACACGTATAGTATAAGCTTCTTCGTTTGGTTTCGATCGTGGCGTTCGGCTCTTGCTTTGTATATATTTTTTCAATACAAATCAAATCAGTTCAGCATTTGTTAGAGCAGGATCTCGCTGCGTATTTATTTCAAAATAGATCAAGTTGAACTTCGTTTTATTCTGCTTCAAACACCAGCGCCACATGTCATAAAATGTGTGTAAACATCAGTGGTTTAGAGAGACTTTCAACGGGTCTATTCCAAATATTCCAGACATAGAAACAAGGTCGAACGAGTCACATCAGCCCTAAGGAGCTCTTTACAGTCCTTACATGCCAAGGTCAAACCAAGGGCAAAACATATTGGTGATCACCACATCAGATTAAATCGAGGAAGTACTGCACGCCGAAAAATAACGGCCCCAGCATCTTATTGCTGGTTTGCAAGCCATTCACGAGTATATTTTCAACAGTTTTCAACAAACAAAGCCACATTTGGCTCACAAAAAAATATACTTTAAACTACTAATCTTGGGCTTCAAACATATTATATTGAATAGCAAACACAATGAGTTTGGACACAAATGTACTATATTTGCGACAAGCTACAAACATCTTATATTTTTGCATCCAAACAACAATAAAGAGACAAATTTTTCAGCGTGTATAGAAAGGAATTTAAGGGGGCAAAAATCACAAGGTCACAATAGTACTGGGAGATATATAAAGAAGCACTCAAGCAGTACAAGCGTTGAGAAAACTAGAAATAAATCGTACAGAAAATATCGGCTCCAGCAACATATTGCAGGAACCATGTACATGTTTGCAAGCATTGTTTTCCTGACTTAAAGATCTGCTACTTTTTGTTCCTCTATTATTTGTCACGTTTATGTTTTCAGCAGTTTTCAATAAACAAAGTCACATTTGGGTTACAAATACATATATTATAATTTATTAATCATTGTGTCCCAAACATGTTATATTGAATAGCAAACACAATGCGTTTGCACACAAGTATAGTACATTTGCGACAAGCTACAAAAACATTATATTTGCATCCAAACAACAAAAAACGAAAATATTTTCAGAGTGCAGCAAGGTGGAAAGCTCGTCCGAAGCCTCCAGGATTAAAAAAATTTTGGCCGCAACATCTTGTACTATTGGGTAACTAGGTACTTCTGTGGGATGTACATCCACCGGATGATGTCAGCGAAATTGCAATCGAATGTAGAATTTGTTGGACTATAAAAAGCTTCATACCTTTCAAGTCGCCAAGACCGAACAATGTCCCGCTGGCGGAACTACAGTCAATGGCTTATAGACTGGTGCTCTAACTCAAAGACCTCTACAACGGATTTATCAAGCAGGCCTACGTACCTATAAAGTGGAGGGAAACTAAGGTTGAGCTTCTCCGTATGAACTGATACTTAAGGGTTTTCGGTCGATACTAATTCGCATATGTAATATTTCTCATTCAAGTTTGTATGTATATATACGATTGATGTGGTATCCTGTGGTATCAATTCAGGCACAGTAGTTAGGCATCTGATGCTGAAATTGTCACGGAGTTCGAACCTAGTCATGCCAGTGAATGTGCATTCTTAAATGGTATGCTACTTCGACAAAAACCAACCATTTTTCACTTAGAAAAAATTTTCTGACCTTGTAAGCTTGTAGTATGAACTTCGCATGCATTACCACATAAGGTTGTCTTCATTCCGAAAGCAAGGACACCATTTCCGACCCATCAGTCTATTGTAATTTCCCTGGAAAACCTAGGAGAAATTAGTCGATGGCTATATTATGACCAATATTGATCACTGTCTACTCAGTTCTACAGCAGGGATAGGTGTACCGAAATCGACCTGCATGATTGAGTCAGCTTTATAGAAGGTTCTGTCCCTGTTAAAGAATATGCTATGGTAGCTTTCTTAGACATAGAGGGGGTCTTTAAAAATATAAATGCTGTCGCAATAACTGCGGCACTCACAGCTCTGAGTGTTGATGGCAATATTAGATTGTTTCTCCACAATCTTCTTACAAAGAGCCGTAATCCGGATAGTTTAGGGTCAACCGACCTCTATGGATTTGAAAGCTGAAGAACGCCTCAAGGCGGCGTCCACTCTAGTCCAATAACTGCGTTACTCACGGCTCTGGGGGTTGACAGCAACAGCTGATTGTTTGGGCACAACCTTCTTACATAGAGAAGTATTTCGGATAGTTTGGGGTCAACGGACCTCTATAGATTTGTCAGCAGAGGATCGCCTCAAGGTGCGTCCAGTCCAACCCAATAACTGCGGCATTCACAGCTCTAGGGGTTGACATCAATAGTAGATTGTTTTGTCCAAAACCTTCTTACATAGAGACGTATTTTGGGGTCAACCGACCGCTATATATTTGTTGCCAGAGGACAGCCTCGAGGCGGGTTTTGTCGCCTCTGCTACGGAATCTCTGCATGGAAAGTATTCCGCTTTTTCTGGGGAATATAGATGTTAAGTCTGTCGCCTACGCAGACGACGTGGCAATAGCGGTTAGAAGGAAGTTTCCAAGCATCCTACAACAGGCCATTCATACCACCGCGAGATGGTATTCGCACAATGGTCTTGGGTTGAACACAACCAATACGAAACTGGTTCTTGTAAGCCGAAGGTATAGGTACCAACTGTTGTAGCTGTCTCCTTAGGGGCTATTGAAATTCCCTTCTCTGAAATCGCGAAATTCTTAGGTATTTTACTCGACAAGAAATTAAACTTTAAGGCCAACATTCTGGAAAGAGCCAAACGAGCTGTGATAGCGCCAAACGCTGAAAATCTGTATTTTATTGTTGTTTGAATGCTTCTCCCATACATGAAACACAATGATAACTAGGTTATAAAAAATGTTTTGTGACCCAAATGTGGCTTTGTTTGTTTCTGATAACAAAAACCTGGTACAGCCACAAAGAAACAACAACGCAATAGATCTTCAATTCATGGAGTCTATGCTTGCAAACATATACATGTTTTCTACAATATGTTGTTTTCTACAATATGTCCAATTATTTATATTGTTTACCCTATGTGTAATGTATAGAATGCGCATTTTAATTTTTATAAATAAAATGCCATTTTCCAATTTAAATTTTCGTAAAAAAAATTTAAATTTGTTATTTTGGTTTTTTTGCGGTTACTTCGACTCATTTTAATTTTCGTAAATTAAATGTAAATTTTGCAATTTCTGTTTTTTCCATTTTTGATCCATTTTAATGTAAACAATGTAGATTTTAAAAAGCTCAGCTGGTAGTCCATCAGCTTCAATGGCTTTGTTGTTATTAAGCCGGGAAATTGCAGTTCTAACTTGGCTTGGTGGTAGTCAACGCCATCATCCTGTATGTCATACACACCCTAATCTATATTGAAATCTCCTGGGACAAGTAAATCAGAGAAGTGATCTCTTCTTATTCCCAACATACTCTTTACATCTGTGACATGATTGCCGTCCTTATCTCTACAAAGGGTTGGTTTGATATTTTTTGTGGTAGAATTTACGGGCCTCATTCTTCCATCTATAGGATTAAATTTTTTCACCCGCGCTTTCTCCACAACCGTTTTTTCTTCTTAAATAAACATGGTTCATCTCTCGTGTTCTCCTTATACAGATCTGTCAGATCTCGCGTTGCCACTGACTGAAGCATTGCCATACGTGAAGCATTATATTCATCTCTTGCCATGCGACACTCTTCATCGTACCACGGTTTGTTTTTAAGCTGTTTTTCATAACCAAGTACGGTCTCTGCAGCAGTTTGCATAGAGTGGGGTCTCAGTAAGATTGTACTTTTTAAATTAAGTGTTATTTTTTTTTTGTGCAAGTGGCAACTCTGAAATTTGACAGCTGTTACATAGGTTTATTCCGATTATTAAAAATAGACCGTTATACGAAAGAATAAAACGTTATAATTGTGAAAGCGTATTACAAAAATTTGCAAAGACCGCTCACAGTCGAGAAAGTGCACCCAAGGTGTCAACCATACGAAGAGTGCTCCAAAAATTTGGTGAAACTGGGTCGGTTATGGACAGTAAGAATCCTTTGCGTCAATGTACAGGTCGGTCTCTTGAAAATATCTTTGAAAACGTCTATTCGAAAACTTGAAAACAACAATTCGGCATTGTACTCAACAACTTCAAATTTCACGAAGCAATACGCAGCGAATTTTGACAAAAGACCTCCACCTTCAAGCGTAGAAAATGCAGCTTGCTCCGGAACGTAAACGTGCAGATCTTGGAGAGCGCCGGTAATTCGTTCAATGGGTAATAAAGCAAAGTGCAGTCAATGCCAATTTTCCACAACAATATAATCTTCTCCAATGAAGCGCATTTCCATCTGAATGACTTCGTGAATACACAAAATTTTCGAATTTGGAGCTCAGAAAATCCTCATGAAATCCATGAGAAACAAATGCACACACAACGAGCAACTGTCTGGTGCGGATTTCGGTCAAGCGGTGTGATTGGTCCTTACTGTGTTGAAGACTAGGTCGAAATTGCAGTGACTGTGAACGCCATTCGTTACAGGAACATGATAGCGGAGTTCTTGTGGCCTCAACTGGACGGCATCGATCTGGACGACATGTGTTTTCAGCAAGACGGTGCCACCTGCCACACCGCGCATGTAACAATCGATTTATTGCGGTAACGATTTCCAGAAGCAACTATCTCAAGGAATTGTGATGTCAACTGACCATCAAGATCATGCGATTTAACGCCGTGCTATTTCTTTGTTGGTGGTTTTGTGGAATCTCGGGTTTATGCAAATAAACTAGAAACAATTCTTCAGCACAAATCCGAGTTCCGACGCGTCATCGGTGAGCTACAGCCACATCTCTGTGGTCTTCGGAGCCATTTGACGGATGTTTTATTCCATACTTAATCGGAACATGTCTTCTTTACAATCCAATAAAAAAAATCACAATTATCTCAAAAAAATACCTGTTTTTATTTTAAAATGAAAACGTGCATTATTGCTGAGACACCCTTTAATTTCACTGCGTGTCAGGATCATAAGGCGGGGGTGCGTTCTGCGGCAAAATTGGAGTGAGCTTCTCTGCATAGGCCGTGGCTATCTCTGGTAATTGCAGCTTTCCGATATCCAGCTTTCTATAAGTCTGGTTTCGTACGACTTTAGCACTGCTTAAAATTGTGCGCGAACCTTCACTGCAATCAGGTAGTGATCTGAATGGATATTAGCTCCTCGAATCACTTACATTAGTAGACATTACACTTCCATCAATTACCAGGTTATCAGTCTGGTTGTTCGTCTATTGAGCAGGGAATATCCAAGTAGACTCATGGACGTCTTTATGTTGGACTCTCGTACTACTATGGTTGTCAGTAGTACGAGATTTCAAACTAACGACATCCATGACTGAATTTACCGATAGTTGGTTCAACGACATTTTCTCTGCCGACTTTAGCACTAAAATCCCCTAAACAATCCCAATGGCATGACCAGGACAGCGTCGTATGTTTCCTCTAGGCGCTCATAGTTCCAATTAATTCAAATTAATTTATTAATCGAAGTTTTGATCAATAAGAATTTACGATAATCACTATAATTTTGCTGATTATTCGCGATATCGATTAATCAACATTTTATTTAATTGTTTAATCGCACATCTGTAATATTTAGTTAACATTTTTTATTTGACTAAAGTTTTGTTTATGTTAAATTAATTTTCATTTGTTCATATAAATTTTACACTTCAACATCGTCTGCAAATTTCCATATTTCCATTTTTAAATTTCCATTTTAAATTTATTGCAAAATTTTAATTGAAATGGATTAAATTATTTTTTGAAAATTTTCAATTGTCCCTTAATTCTTTTGTTTTCTTTCTCAACCTTTAATTTACATTTTATGTAAAATAAGGTGTAAATAAGGTAAACAATTGTGTATAATGGAAAGTTTGCCTTTAAAATAAATTGTTTATGGACCATAAATCCTTTTCATGTTAATACGAAGTTTTAAGTTCCAACATTTTACAAATTTTTTTACATACATTTTTACTAGTACGATATAAAGAGGTCGTCGAGGACATTTCAACATTGTTTACCTCAACAACTTTTCCTTTGGCAAAGGGGGAGAGACACAAATTTGTCATATTTTCAGTTGTTGTTGCGAATACACACATATGAACAATTTTATTAAATTAAAATCCTTTATACACAAATTTGTCTGAAAACTAACAATCCTCGAAACTCTTTACTTTACATACATATTTGTATTTACCTCAATTTACCTGAATTTACCCATCTACCCCAACATACATATAATACTCGTATACCCGAAAACTAATTTGTAACTTTTTCTTTCTGTCTCTTTACAGGTATGTGAACTTTTTGTACAGCAAATTAATGATTTACCAAACAAACTATAGAGCGGGGACAAGGGTTCCCAGTTAAAACAAAACAGGGTAGTATACAGACGAAATGAAGGCGGGACGTAAAGATAAAACTTTACCCGTTTGTTGTGTAAGCTTGACGGAATTTCAATAGAATTAACGTATATTCTACATATAGTGTATGCGTATTCTAACAAACAACGCGTCTACATTTCAACATGAAATGTAGAAAAATACACATGTGTGTAAATTGGCTTTATACTTTTGTAAATAAAATAGTGCAGAGCTTGTACATATGTACATGTTTATATGTAAATTTTTAGAAAAATTCAAATGTACTTGAAAAAAAAGGTTACTTACCATTTGATAGTACGTTGAGAGTCCTTAATGCGGTTTAATATAAAACAACAAGCACGTAGTTAAATTACAAACAAACAAATGCAAAAAAAAACACTACAAACATATCTATTCTATATCTACATTCTATGTATATATTACATTTTACACTCGCGCATACCCTACATTTTACATTTGTATACTTCACATTTAAATTAATGGCAGCAGTTATGAAAAAGCTTTGATGCTCCATAAATTTCTATGTTTTTACTATCCTTTTTTCACATTTTTATCAAACCCTTCATCCTTTTTTTTTTGGTTTTATTATCGAATCTTGTCGGAGAGCATCAGCATCATCAAATGTAGAGAATAAAGTAAAAAACAAAAAAAAACACACAACTTGTTCAAATGAAATTTTTACTCAAGTATGTAGAATGTACATTTGAATGTATAGAATGAACATTCATACATATGTATGTCGATTTGTATAGTTTTTTTTCTGGTTGATTTTTTTTATTTTATATATATATATTTAGTTCTTGTTTTTTATTTTACACAGTAAATTTCTTTCAAATGAATAAATTTGATTTGTAGTAAAGGCTGTACGTTAGGGTGTATTGAAACTCCTTTTTTTGGAATTTCAGTCATGTATTTGGGTAAAAAAAATGGGTATTTTGGTCAACATTGACAGTGTTTTGGTAAAAAAAAAATATTTTTTGGCCAACATTAGGCTCAAACTACGTTCATCTGACAATAATTAGAAAAATATATTTTCGAAATATCTGGCAGATCATTTGTTTCACGGCAGCAGATCAATCATATTTTTCCAACTTTCCCCGTAATTCTCATTGTAGTGGGCGAATCAGCTTTGAATTATATTTATTGAATGATGTGTGTGAAGTTAAATACGTATATAATTAGCGAAGACACAAACCAAACATGTCTATTGTGATTGGTTAAGCAAAAATAATTTTGGAGCCTTTTTAGCTCGGTTCGTATTTCGTAGCTAGAGGTTACCCTGAGTAACCCATTATTATTATTGCCGTGTGGAATGGGTAGCATTACCCACAGGGTATGGGGAAAAGACACCGTCGGTGGTGCAATGGTTAGTGTGTGCGGCTCTTGTACATGAGATCCGGGGTTCGAACTCTGCTCTGACCACCTTAACATTCCGTCGCATAGTGACGGCGACACTATTGAGTATTTAGCCATGAAAAAGCTTCTCAAAATACCGTTCGGAATCGGTGTAAAATTGTAGATCCCAATCAGTGAGTGAAAACTGGAAAGCGCATAGCTCAGTGATTGTGAGAAGTTCTCCCCTGTCCCTTCATGGGATGTAATGGGAAACCATTTATTTTTTTTTTTTTACCCGCAGAAATGGGGAATTTCCCATGAATATTAACCATTACCCACAGGGTAATGGCGAAAATATTGGGTAGCTACCCACGACGATGGGTAATCGGTTTTGGTTATGGGTTTTGATCGAAGATATGAAAAAATTACAAAAAATTTCTATATCTCGGAAATGGAGCATCCAATCGAAAAAATAATACATTTTTATGAGTTTCTAAAGGGATTTCATAAAGTGCTCCAATTCGTATGGGAGAATTTTTTTTTACAAAAAATCGCTAGAATAAGAAAATCGCTAAAGTAAAATCGTGGCTATAATTCGGTAATGGTGCTCGGGAGGTAGAGTTAATGGCGGGGATACTATAAGAGGTCCTAGACACTAGGTATCTAATCATGACCCCACGTTAATAAGCCTCGGTTTTGGACTGGCCATATAACGGGTTCTTCAACAGAGACGCTACAAAAGTAAATCGATAGGGACAGCAAACGACGCCATATGTTTTCCCGCTCTTTTGACATTTCTCTTCAGTAAGGTTTGCCATTTCATCATGGAAAGATATATGAGCCAACAACGAGTTGAAATTATTAAAATTTACTACCGAAATTTAGAGTCAGTGGCCTCAACTTTAAGAGCGCTACGTCCAATTTATGGTCGTCATAATCGTCCTACCAGATCAACAATTGAGCGTCTAGTGGAAAAATTTGAATCCAAAGGCACAGTACAAGATGTTCCCGTGCCAGTGAGACAAAAAAGTGCCCGTAGTGTCGAGAATATTGCTGCTGCTGAGGCTTCAGTTCAAGAAAGCCCAAATGTGTCTCTCACACGTCGTTCTCAAGCGTTGGGCATCTCTGTGAAGTCGTTGTGGCGAAGTTTGCGAAAAGATCTTGGCCTACATCCTTACATGATCAAATTGACGCAAGAACTGAAGCCGCTTGACCACCATAAGCGTCGTATGTTCCTGAATTGGGCTGAGCAACAACTTGCAAATGATTCGGATTTTCATCGGAAAATCATCTTCTGCGATGAGGCTCATTTCTGGCTGAATGGCTTCGTCAGTAAGCAAAATATGCATTATTGGTCAGACAGCAATCCAAACGTAATCCATGAGTCATCATTGCATCCCGAAAAAATTACGGTTTGGTGCGGTTTATGGGCCGGCGGCGTCATTGGGCCGTACGTCTTCCGTGATGATCAAGACCGGCACATTACTGTGAATACGAATCGCTACCGTTCAATGATAACCGAATATTTTTGGCCCCAATTAGATAACATGGACTTGGAGGACATGTGGTTCCAACAGGACGGCGCCACAAGCCACACAGCGAATGCCACAATCAAGTTATTGGAAACCAAGTTTGGTGAACGTGTTACCTCACGAAATGGCCCAGTCGATTGGCCGCCTCGGTCGTGCGATTTGACGCCGTTAGATTATTTCCTGTGGGGCTACGTCAAGTCTATGGTCTATGCCAACAAGCCAGCGACGATTGATGAACTTCGTACGAATATCGAAAGTGAAATTGCACAGCAGTATCGGCCGATTTATGCTTGAAAACCGTCGAAAATTGGGTTCAGCGTCTGGACTTCTGCAAGCGTGCCCGTGGTGGTCATGCAAAAGAATACATAATGGCATCGAACGAACTTTCACAGGAATAAAGAATTTCATTGATATCTAAAACCGGTTTTGTTTTATTTAACAAAACTTTTGTAGCGCTCTTGTTGAAAAACCCGTTACGTCATCTGAAAATTTACCCTTCATATGGTAAAATGTGGAGATAGCTCTACCAGAAGTAGACCTCGACGCCAGGTGTTCCACCATACCCACACTTTTTTAAGGTTCGGTTTTGGACTGGGCGTATACGATATCTGAAAATCAGCTGATTATATGACTAAATTTGGGAATGGATGAGTGGGTATATCTGAATAACGGAAAGGGTGTCGTCGATCACGGGCATACCAAAATTGTTCTAGCCATACCGAGAATCGTTTTAACTTTCCCCACGTTTTTCAGATACGGTGTCAGAGTGCGCGTATACGTTTTCTAAAAATTCACCCTTCATATCAGACACTGGGAAGAAATTGGATGAGTGTGTATATCTCAAAAACAGAAAGGATGACATCGATGGCAAAAATACCATAATTAGTCTTAGGCACTACGTATCAAGCTCTGTCCTTACTTTTTGCAGATTTGGATTTAGATTGGATGTATACGTTATCTGAAAATACACCTTTCACATAATAAGCTGGGAAAGAATAGATGAGTGGGTATATCTCAAAAATAGAAAGGGAGGCGTCGGTGGCAAAAATACCATAATTAGTGGTAGACACTGGGTATCCAATACTCTCCCCACTTTTTCCAAATTGGCTTTGGACTGGTAGTCTGTTATGTTATCTAAAATTGCACCCTTCATATCAGAAACGGGGAAGAAATTGGATTAGTGTGTATATCTCAAAAATAGAAAGGGAGGCGTCGACGTCAAAAATACCATAATTAGCCCTGGGCTCTAGGTATCCAACTCTGTCCCCACATTACCAGATTTGATTTTAGACTGGGCGTATACGTTTTCTTAAAATTCACCCTTCATATTGGAACCTGGAAAGAAATTGGATGAGTGGGTACATATCAAGACCAGAAAGGGTGGTGTTGATGTCACAAATCCCATAATTAGTCCCGGGGACTAGGTGCCCATCTCTGTCCGCAATCTTTCCAGATTCGGTTTTAGACTGGGCGTATACGTTATCGGAAAACGCGCCTTCACATACGAAACTGCGAAAAAATGGATGAGTAGATTTATGCCAAAAATTAGAGAGGTGGCGTCGATTGGGAAAATACCATAATTACTGGTAGGCACGAGGTATCCAACACTTTCCCCACTTTTTCCATATTGGGTTTGGAGTGGGAGTTACGATGCACCCTTCATATCAGAAAGTGGGAAGAAAATGGATGAGTGTGTATATCTCAAAAAGATAAAGGATCACGTCGATGGGAAAATTATCATAATTAGTCGTAGGCACTAAGTATCCAATACTATTCCCACTTTTTCGAGATTCTGTTTTAGGCTGGGCGTATACGTATCTGAATATGTGCCTTTCACATAAGAAACTGGGGGGAAATGGTCATTCACAATAGCAATGATTGGCTTGTGTCTTCGCTCGTTGTAGGGCGTATTTAACTTCACACACATATATATTTGATATTTTCATGTAAAATACAAAATTAAATAAATTGACAATTTAATTGAAAAATTTAGCATAAAAAGTTGCACGATCAAAATTTCAAAATGCTGTCGTGAAAAAAATACTCTATCAAAATATTGAAAATATATTTTTCCGATTAAGTTCATCATGACGCGTCATTTGAGTCCCTTGTTGACCAAAAAATTCAAAAAAAAATTACCCAAACGCCATAGGAATCGATACTTCATCGACAGGTAGTGGACAATGAGTACCGTAGTATAAAAACAAAGTTTGACGTTCCCGAAATCAGTCCCTCAGGAGGCATATATTGAGAAATGACCATGAACAAAAAATTTTCGGTGCACCCTACTAAACCTTTGTTGTTTTTAGATTAGAAAATTGAAAACAAAATGTGCGAGGACTTTATGTTTTGAAATGATAAAAAAAACTCTACACGAGTTGTTGGAAATTAAAGTGAGAATTTGCTATTAAATTGAAATGGAAATAACTAAAATTTAGCATTAAAATTTACTACACTGGCGTAGAATGCTAATGCACAGATGAGAAAAGCCACAAACTTCGAACCGATCGTTCGTCCGCCAACATGAGTTCAAATCCTGGTGCCCACTGTGTCCTTTTTCTAATTGGAGAAAACAACACCGGATCCGTATCGCTCAAAGGAAATCAAAAAGTAGTATAGTAAGAAATAATTACAGATCGAATACTATATATTAAAAATGTTCTTAACTTTCCCCAATTTTTCCATTGCTTACCTTGAAGGTTAATAATAGTATAAAATATCAAAAACTATTTGAACTAATAAGAACTTGTTACAAACTCTGTTAATACCATTTTAAAACAGTTCATAAGTTTAAAAAAATTACCTTAAGGTAAACAAATATATCCTTCTCAAGTAATAACACCAGGAACAATTTTAATCAATAGTCAATCTAAAATATAACAACATAATCATACTCGAATAATACCAGCTGAAAAATTTGTCTCTTTCTGTTATTTGGATGCAAATATAGCGTGTTTGTAGCTTCTCGCAAATATAATATACTTGTGTCTAAACACATTCTGTTTGCTATTCAATATTACAGTTTGTTATAACACATGTTTTTGTTACCCAAATATAGCTTTGTTTGTTGAAAACTGTTGAAAGCAAAAACGTGATAGGTAACAAAGAAACAAACAAGCAGCACATCTTCAATTCATGAAAACAATGCGTGCACGTAAGTATACGGATGTTCCAAACATACACGCGAAAAAACGGCCTCTGTAACGTATTCTCTGAATTCTCATGGTTCTGCAGGAACCATGATATATTTGCAACACACTCCACATATTCATATATTTGTAAGACCTAAACCCACTTATATTTAAATACAATCATTAACATGTTTGCTTGCAAAGGTTCATACTTTTCCGTGGAGCTATATACGTGTTTCATCCCAAACGTCTAGTTACTTACGTCCAAGCATCATGTGTTTCCTCCC
Source organism: Phaonia tiefii (assembly GCA_963931995.1). NCBI lineage: Eukaryota > Metazoa > Arthropoda > Insecta > Diptera > Muscidae > Phaonia > Phaonia tiefii. The sequence continues at coordinate 276,389,909 of OZ008369.1, forward strand.
AAACGAACGATCGACGACTTTTTGAGTGAAGCTAGCCCGCAACAGATCGGTCACCATAAGCAACACTCAATTCATTTACACACGCATTCTGGAATATGTAGGAATCACAGACTGAATGCATATTCCAAAAATGCAGTTACACATTTAACTCAGGCTGAGAACAATCTCTCTTTGTTCCTCTTTTATTTGTTTGCTCTCGACAGAGCAAAGCGATAAAAAAAAACTGAAGTAAACAGTGCAACAAACACAGTTGTATTTGTACCACAAACAAAGCGGTAGTTGGATCATAAACACATACATTATAACATACTAGTCATTGTGTTTCAAACATGTAATAGTGAATAGCAAACAAAGTGTGTTTGGGCACAAGTATCCTATATTTGCGACAAGCTCCAAACACACTTAATATTTGCATTCAAACAGGAAACACACATTTTACAAATTTTTACAAAATATTCAATCTAAAATATAACAACAATTTGTTAACAATACTCAAATTCTGTGATAATTTAAAAAATTTTGTATTTACCTTAGAGTAAACATGCGCCAATAATACATGGCGAAAAATCTGTCCTTTTTTCCTTTTTGGAGGCAAATATAACGTGTTGGTAGATTTCGCAAATATAGTATGCTTGCGTCCAAACACATTATAATTGCTACTCAATATTAAGTGTTGGACACACAATGATTATTATGTTATAATGTATGATTTTGTGACCCAAATGTCTTCGTTTGTTAAAAATTGCGGAAAATAAAAACGTGGCAACTCCCAAATAAACAAAAAAGCAGCAGGTCTTCGTTTCATGAAAACAATGCTTGCAAATGTATACATGATTCCTGCAAGATGTTACTGATGCCATTGTATTTTGCTGTGTAGTATTTAGTTGACTGTGTTTAAGGTATAATTTAAGTCCGAAGAAAATCTTTTGATTTAAACTGTAAATTAATATAGTAATTGGTATTTCACAAATTTTGTAAATGTATTCTTGTGGGTGTATTACAAAATTACAAAATATTTGTTGTGTAAATTGCCCTAAATATTTTTTAATAACTTTTTGTTTAATCTTTCTATTGACGTTGGCAACTCTCTCCTAATCATATACACATCAATTATATTATTATAATATTTCGTCCTGTTACAAAAGTTTTCAGGTAATTTTAGCCTTTACTCAAAAGCAACAGCAAGAAAAAGTCATTTTGTCACGCAGTTTAAGGCGGAAATCCTATTTAAACAAAATTTCAACACACAAACACCGCCAGTCAATCAGTTACCTACAACTACTACTACCACGGCCACAATAACCAACCGACGTTCATGCCAAGGCTGCCAACCAACAAAGACTCTACCGGCTGCCAACTAGTCAAGCTCCAGCCAAGCCAAAGCGACCAACCCTGTCACGAATTCACTCAGTCACTGACACAGGCAATAGCTGGCAGGCTGGCTGGATGGCTGGGTGTTTCGTTGTACTTCTTCGTACCCGTTTACGTTAAAGGTTTCACTAAAACCACGTAAAAATATTTAACTTTTACTTCATGGACGGTCATGCCATCATCGTCATCATCACAACGATGGCGACGACAATGTCCTTTAAGGACCAAGAAATAGTCCAAAAAAAATACAAAAAATTGCAATGGTTTTGGTTCACCCTTTCATGCAGTTGTTAAAATTTGCTTCAAATTGTTGGCAATATATAATAAATAGCGGCATTTTCCTGTATTACTCCTTAACGCCACGACGCGGTAGCTAAAGGATTCACACAAATTAATGTGAATAAAGCAAAAATTAAAAAAAATCTGCTTCAATTTTTATGTAAATATTTAGGTTGATAAGTAACTGTAAACAAGAACGGGCGTTCCTCTTGATTTTTTTTTCGCTTTTCAACCATAAACAAGTAAATTTAATAAGCGCGACCTGGTGTCCTTTAAAGCTTTTGACCAAAATATCAAAAAAAAATAGACGAAGTGAAAAAAACTGCAACCGTCAAATGAAATTGCAGTGATCGTCCCCTTTACGTCTGATGAAAAATAAAAAAAAACACACACATACACACACAGAGTGTTGGATAAATGTCATTGGCATCTTTGGAGAGGGGAATGTCCTTTGCCGTGGGCGGTAGTTGTATAAAGGATGTGGCCAGTGTTAAGGATGAGGATGAATAAAATCACGAGGGAGCGAGAGACGGTGGCCACCACAGCCATAGAGTGAATCAGTGCACTGACATTTAAGCAGTTAACATTAACTAACAAAAGTGCAGCTTTATACAACTGCAATTGTACATGAATGTGCAATAGAATAGCAAAGATTTATAAAATTGTTATGCACTTCCTTATGTTATTAATAATATTACTTATACGTTCAACATGTTTAACAGAACGTACTTAAAATTACTTATACGCTCCAGTGGGCATATAAAGTAATTTTCTCAATCACAAGTAAAGAAAAAATAATCAATTTCAAAGTATTTATAGAATAAACATTTTTTTAAATTAACTTATAACATTGTAAAAATTGGATAATAGAAAAATAAAAACGGAAGTAATGAAATAAAAATAAATATATATTTCCCCATCAAATTCCATGACAGTACAGCGCAGAACTTCTCGCAATCAGTGAACTGTTCTCGTTCTAGTTTTACGCTTACAGATTCAAAACTATGATTTTACACTGGTTCCGAACAGTTTATTGTTCTTAATTAAAATATGTTTGTAGGTTTTATTAAACGTATAAGTTATATTAAATATAATTATATTAAATGTATAAGAAGCATTTCTAACTATGGGCCTGTTTATGGTGCCAAGGGAGCGTATAAGTTATTTAAAATATATGTAATCAAATATTTAGTCATCTTAATGGGTGTCCCAACCATCACGAACGATTTCAATTTCCCCGCCATTTCTGCGGTTTATAGTTCTTGTGGATAAAATTAAGGCAGCGTGACAGCAGACAGTTTATGGTTATTGAATTTGTGCGCTGCATGAAAAAAAACGCGTTTCCATTGTAGATCAATATTTTAAAAATAATGAAGATTTGACAGCTACAATTTTTACTTCATGATCTTCAGCGATTAGACTCTTATTCATCTCGATGAAAATCTCTTTTTCGCTTCCAAAACATCCACGAGTGAGTCTTGAGAAACCATTGCACCCAAACGTGTCACTGTTTGGGGCGAATTTTGGGCTGAAGGCATCATCGGATCATTCCTATTCGATAATGCAGTTGGTCAGGAAATAATAAGTAGTTAATGGTGATCGACATAATAAACCAGTTTGTATCAAAATTGCAAGATATGTCTGTTTACAGGTTGTTTCAACAAGACCGTGCTATATGCCATACAGTCAGAGAGGCAATTCAATTAGTGCATGAGTCATTTCCTGCTCGAGGAATTTACTGATTTTGTGATCACAAGTGTCCTTCCAGATCATTGGATTTAATGCCGTGGGACTATTTTCTTTTGGATTTTTGAAGTCTTAGGTTTATGCCGATAAGTCCACGTACAGACACGCCTTGCAGTAGACAATTGAGCGTTCGGTCAACAAAATTCAGCCACATTTATGCAAAAGGGTCCTGGAAAATTTCGACAAATCAATTCGTATGTACAAGCAAAGTCGGGGCGGCCATTTGCCCGATATAGTATGCCATTGATAACCCTGTATTATATACTTTATGAATCAATAAAAAAAATTTAAATGTTTAGTAAAAATCTTTTATTTTCTATTAAAATAATTTCTGGGGGACACCCTAATAAACATACTCTCCATTAGCCACAAAATAGGTTACCTCTTTTCGTAAATATTAGGTTATGAGTACATATATACTTACATTTAGAAAATTACTCATACGCTCCATTATCCATTTTGTTTTAATTGCTAAATCCATCATAAGTTATATGGGACGTATTAGTGATCTAATATAAAGTATTGTCATATTAAGCATATAATAAGTATACGTTCCGATGGCCAGATTATAATGTTAATTCCTTCTTAAACTATAAGTTTATACTAAAGTTATGTATGGCCCATAAAAATATGGTTTTTGTTATATCCCAACGGCTGCGGATCCGCTTCAAATCGGTGACGTTTCCATAAAATCATAAGCAAGCGAAATGTGAGTTCTCGAACCCATGTCGAACCCATTTCGAATCCGTATAAACGTAAAAAGGCGAATCGGTGAAACTACAAGTGGGCGGATCCATCTCGAATCCGCTACGTGTCCGTAAAAATATGGAAAAGTGAATCAGTGCAATTGCAATATAGTGAACTCGTTTCGAACTCCGTAAAAACATAAAAAGCGAATCAGTGAAATACTTAATGCCGCAGATTCATAGCTGAGTTGATAAAATACAAAGACTTGAAAAAAATACTAAAACGATTTAAATTTAGTTGATGACGCAATTTTTTATTTGCAAAAATTAATATATAATGTAATTGAAAAACTTCAGTGGATTACGGGTAGAAAATATACTCCATTATCTATTTTAATTTAATATCTCTTTCAAATATCGGAATCCGCAAAAACGTATAAAATTGGATCCGTCTCGAATCTATTTTATTTACAAAAAAACGAACCCCAAACGGATTCGAATCTGAAGTCCGGTGCGAGCTCGAGACGGATCCGAAAAAATAGAAAAAACAATTTGCTTTTTCGAGAGGAATTTCATACGTTATTCTTCAAAATGTACGAAGAAACTGATATGTCTCGAATTCTGAACGGATTCATATGACACCCTGGGATGTTAAAATGCCATCATAGGTTGTGTTAGGCGTATTAGTGATATTATCTGATATTATGACTAAGATTACACGTCTAATAATCATACGGTCCGATGGCCAGGAAATAATGATAATTCTTGTGTAAACTATTCATTTAAAGTATATAGTAGTACTTTAAAGTCAACAGTAGTAATTTAAAGTATACAGGAGTAATTTAAGGTATATACAAAATAGTAGCAAATTCAAAAACCACACTGTTATATTAAAGTATATAATAGCAAAATTATGTATGTACGAAGAATATACATTATTTAATATCTAGTTATTAAATATAAAATATTTAATAAATTAGTATTCCAACAATAATTATATTTATCGGATTAGCACAGCGAACTACATACAAGCACACTTAGAATACCCTTAGAAATAAAATACCTCTAGCTATCAAGTTACAAAAGTTACAGAATAATCATACGTTCCGGTGACCAGAGAATAAAGTTATTGAATCATTAAAATGTGACGTTTCATATAGCAGTAAAATTATGCCAGGACTTTAGAAGATGTATAATATACAATTAATAAATATTGTACGCATTCCATTGAGCATACACAGAAAATTGTTACCAAGTGTAAACATATGCATTATTTAACCATTTATATTATTTAAATAAGTTGATTCTTTTCTAAACACAAAGTTTTAAGTACAGCCATCGGTACGTATACTTGGTAATATATGAGGGTGCCCGCGTCAAAACGATTAAATCCAACAAAAATAACCTGTGGAAACTGAAGTTTGCAGAGTATTTTAAAAAATCTACGTTCATTATAAATCCAAATTAACATTATATATAACTATAATACAGCTGTGTCTCTTATACAGTGAAATGGAAAAAGTACTGGGTACATTAGTGTAACCTAATGGGAGGATCACATAAACATTTTGGAAAATTGGAGTTAGTCAGTTTGGCGTCTGAATGCCACATATATATAAGATAATTCCAGTATACCCAGTTATCTATATTAAGCCCTGACCACACTGCAATCGAAATCTCGTGGAGATTTCGATTAACCAAACATCTGCTTTTCAATACAATAATCAGCTGTTAATTTACTCGAAATCTTGAAATGACAGAAACCCGCTGCAATGATAATGTAGTATTAATAGGTTTATTGCTTCCAGTAAAAAGTTATTTAGGGAAGGCATTGTGCGTATAAGTTATATTATATTTTATGAATTTAACAAGTTACATATATGGATATCCACCTGGGTGTATACTTTATAGTGCATACGTAATAAATTACGCATACGCCACACTGACTATATTGGGAAAATTGTTGTCCCTAACAGCCTTTATTCGTTGCACTAGGCGTATGTGTTATATTATATATTATAAGAAAAATTTCCTTTTTTCTTAAATATCACGCTACGGCCACAGGGATGTATACTTTATAATACTTATACATATTTAATACGTTGCACATACACCCCATTGTCTATATCAGGGGTTCTCATCAGGGTTTGGTCCACGAACCGCTACAGACAATTACGATGGATTACGCACCCACATAAAAAACTATTCTCTATCCGTACTCCTGGTTGATTCCAGGGGGGTTTCGATGAAACAGCTGTTAGTTGCAGTAGTAGTAGAGAATAGTCTGTAGTCTGTCCGTGACTTTTCGAACTTCCCTCGTAGTTATATGAAATCCAACACTGCTCCCATCAAGTACCACCTGTAAATAGACTACCGTCAAATTTTGAGCAAGTTCCATCATATACTTTGCGTTTAACAGCTGCTCAAAACATACAAACTCGTGCATTTTTTAAAAATGGAAAAAAATGAATTTCGGGCGCTCATTAAACATTATTTTGTGCGAAAAAAACCGTCAATCAAACCAAGGAAAAGTTTGATAAATACTATGGGGACTCTGCACCATCGATTTCAGTGGTAAAGAAGAGGTTCACTGACTTTCGTTGTGGTCGCACAAGTACAAATGACGCTGAACGTTCTGGACGGCCAATTGAGGTCAATACACCCGAAAATGTCGAAAAAATCCACGATATGGTGTTGGCCAATCGAAGAGTAAAAGTGCGTGAGATGGTTGGTGCCATAGACATTTCATATGGCAGTGTGATTTCGATTTTAAATGATGAGTTGGGGTTAAGAAAGCTGTCTGCAAGATGGGTGCCGCGTTTGCTCTCAATTGGCCATAAACGTAATCGTGTGACAACTTCAAAGGATTGTTTGGAGTCGTTTAATTGGGCTACGAATTGGTGCTTCATCCGCCATATTCACCGGATTTAGCCCCCAGTGACTATTTCCTATTTCCAAACCTAAAGAAATGGCTCGATGGCAAGAGATTTAGCTGCAATGATGAAAATATTGATCAAAAAAATGCCTATTTTATGGACCTTGAAAATCCTATTTTTTGGAAGGGATACAAAAATTGGAGAAACATTGGACTAAGTGTATTGAACTAAAATGAGATTATGTTGAGAAATAATGTTTTTTGCAAAAAAAAACTGTGTTTCATTCAAAAAGTGAGGGACTTATTGATCCGCCCTCGTAAAACATGTTTTAAATACATTTAATTGATATTTTTGGGCGTTTGATTGATTCTAGTGGATTTTAAATTACGTTTGATTAATGATAATGTCTTTGAAGTTATGTTTACAGCTTGTGTTTTCATCCAAAAGTCGAACTCTATGTTGACTCCAACTATTCCAGTGAGTTGCAAAGTTTTGCGGTCAGAGGAACACAGCTGTTGCACATTCTTAATATATTGCAATATGGGAGAAGAATTTTTTTGAAAAAAAAAATCAATATCGAGTATGGAAAAAAGGGGGCACGACTGACATAATTCCTTGTAACATTGTGAATGGGGCGTCATTTATAAAATACCACGGGTCCTCAGTATGTCGCTCCCAACCCCCAGAATGTCGCTAGCGGACTCTTATTTAAGAAGTCCTGGTCTATATTAAATAAATAAATAAATGGTTTCCCATTACATCCCATGAAGGAATCGGGGAAAGCTTCTTACAGCCAGTGTGCTGTGCGCTTTCTAGTTTAATACCCAATGATTGGGACCTACAGTTTTAGACCGGCTCCGAACGGTATTTTGAGAAGCTTTTTGATGGCTAAATACTCGGTAGTGTTGCCTGCACTATCCGAGGTGACCGCCGGTGAAAGAACTGTAAGGTGGTCAGAGCAGGGATCGAACCCAGGATCTCTTGTACAAGAGGCATGCACACTTAATATTGCACCACCGGCGGCCTCGCTGGCCTATATTAAGAAGTTTAATGTCTTTGGGGGGTACATTGGACGTATAAGTTATATTATAACGGGTTTTTCAACAGAGACGCTACAAACGTAAATAAATAGGGACAGCAAACAACGCCATATTTTTTCCCGCTCTTTTGACATTTCTCCTCAGTACGGTTTGCCATTTCATCATATATGAGACAACAACGAGTCGAAATTATTACAATTTACTACCGAAATTTGGAGTCAGTGGCCTCAACTTTAAGAGCGCTACGTCCAATTTATGGTCTTCAGCGATGAGGACTATTTCTGGCTGAATGGCTTCGTCAATAAGCAAAATATGCGTTATTGGTCAGACAGCAATCCACACGTAATCCATGAGTCATCATTGCATCCCGAAAAAATTACGGTTTGGTGAGGCACATTACTGTGAATGCGAATCGCTACCGTTCAATGATAACCAAATATTTTTGCCCCCAATTGGATAATATGGACTTGAAGGACATGTGGTTCCAACAGGGCGGCGCCACAAGCCACACAGCGAATGCCACAATCAATTTATTGGAAACCAAGTTTGGTGAACGTGTTATCTCACGAAATGGCCCAGTCGATTGGCCGCCTCTGTTGTGCGATTTGACGCCGTTAGATTATTTCCTGTGAGGCTACGTCAAGTCTATGGTCTATGCCAACAAGCCAGCGACGATTGATGAACTTCGTACGAATATCGAACGTGAAATTACACAGCAGTATCGGCCGATTTATGCTTGAAAACCATCGAAAATTGGGTCCAGCGTCTGGACTTCTGCAAGCGTGCCCGTGGTGGCCATGCAAAAGAAATCGAGTTCCATACATAATGGCATCGAACGTACTTTCACAGGAATAAAGAATTTCATTGGTATCTAAAACCGGTTTTGATTTATTTAAAAAAACAAAAAAACCCATTACAAGAAGCGAGCACACTAAATATTGCACCACTGGCGGCCTCGCTGGCCTATATTAAGAAGGTTATTGTTTGTTTAATATCATCTTTTGGGGGGTACATTGGACGTATAAGTTTTATTATATATATTAATAACAAAAATTCATAAAGCCTAAAGATTGTTCAAGGAAGAGTCAAATCATTTTAGTTCTTTGGATTATATTAAAGATTTTAACGGTTCTATGTGCAATGTCTTTTTCTCTTTAATAGGCTTCAGTTTTCTCCCGTAAGAACAACAGTTTTCTCCCACATTGTTTTATATTCGATATTTCCATTATTAAATTAGCGCGCCAGACAACCAGATATTTAATATAAGTCATTTTCAAATTTTGCACATAAATTTGCATTATCCTTTAACCTTTTTGCAGTGTTCAGCCTTTGTTTTTCATAACAGCTGTCAGATAGATATCTGCCTTGTGTATTGAATTTCCAATCAGTCAGACAATAAAAGTCTTATTAAATTATAAAATTGTATTTAATTTGAAAACTTTTTAGCCAGCAGACACTTAAAGGGCCATTGCCCTCTTCCAGAAAAAGGTATTAAGAGAAGGTATCCAACAACAGCTTGTAATGGGTCTTAAATTAACGAGGATGAAGGAGACGCAAAAAAATATTGATGAACATTTTGTTTTAAAAAAATTTTTTTACATTTTTCTAATGTTATAGAGAATATTACACGGTATATATTTGTAGGTGTCATAATTTTTGTTTTTCGTTTATGATTGCTATTTAATGCACCTTAACTATGACTTCCGTTTATTGAATAACCACCAAAATGCCGCCAACTTACTCCAACAAATGTGGATGCTGGTTTCCTCTTTATTCCTACCACCATTTGACTTGCAGTTTAAGTGTTTTTAGCTGTTTGTTTTTATTTTTCATTTTTTTCCTTTGCCACTGAGCCCCAAACCAATCTAAAGAAGAGAAAAAGTTGTGGGCAAAAAAAAAACGCACCAGAATTGAAAAGATGCGGAAAAAAGCACCGAGCGACCGACCGAACAAACTGTGTAGAAAAACACAAACCGGGGTAAATATAATGTAAAGTTTTTTACCCCTGAGTTTTTTTTTTTTGATCTTTTTTCTTCTTCTTCTTCTTGTACTAAATGTAAAGGGGTAGGAAAAAAATATGAAAATGAGTAGTTATGTGCAACAAAAAACTACGCACATAGTGGCAATTTCTATATATAAATTTTTGCATTTCTAAAGTGCTTAACTTGCAACTCTACTACTACGCTCCCACTGCTTAATCTTTATTTTTGTGTAAAATAAACTGCACTACTTTTCTTTTTAACTTTGCATTATTTTTCTTTAGTATTTTTGTTTTTGTACTTTTTTCAATTTTTGTTTCATACAAATTTTCTATTTGTTGGTTGTTGGCAGCAGCCGGAGTAGCTTTTCGTCGTCCTTTCTACCCGCTGCGTTCAATGTGTCTCTTGTACAAAACCAGCATTTTTATTTAAAACTTGCCAAACCCCAACACTCCCCAAAAACTGTAACGGCTGCTGTTGATGGCGCCCAGATACACATATACAGTATTCTACTTTACTTACATTCCATTACAAAGTTTCATTTACACACTGAAACAGATATCGTCACCATTATGAAAAAGAAAGAAACACTAAAGGATAAAAGTGGTAAAGTCATTGAAAATAATACTCCAGAATGTAACATATTTTTTCGATATTCTTAAGAAAAAAAATATTCTTAGAAATGCTTAATATTGTATAACATTTGATAAAACCTGTTTCTAAGATCCTTTGGGATGCTAAAACTTCCATGGCAAATTCGATATCAGTGATTAAAGATAAAGATTCCAGAAAATTAATTAAAGATCAAAATAAATAAAGATTCAACAAACGTCAAGTTTCAACTTAAAGCTATCAAAATAAACTAGCATAGATTTATAAAATTATCCAAATTCTCCATAATTACAATTCGTTTCGTCTTACACCCAATATATTCATATACAACATAAAAATTACTAGCGTAAATTACATATCATTTTTACCTATTTAAAATAAAGATTCAACAAATTTCAATTTGATTGAAAAAATCAGAAAAACTAACAGATTTATAAAATTCCCATACATTTAACTCCGCCATAAATAAAATTACTTATACGCCAAATATAATAACACAAACCATAATTAAAATTACTCATACACCGCATTTCACATGCACTATAAATAATATTACTTATACACCCCATATACTCACATCTGGGTAACTAAATGTGATACAGTTGTACATTTTTGACACAACTTGGTGATGAAAATACGACCCACCACTGATTTAATATTATTTAACATTTTCGTAAAATATTGTTATTAATATCGGGGTTTTCAATAAGAGCGCTACAAAAGTTTTTTTAAATAAAACAAAACCGGTTTTAGATACCAATGAAATTCTTTATTCCTGTGAAAGTACGTTCGATGCCATCATGTATGGAACTCGATTTCTTTTGCATGGCCACCACGGGCACGCTTGCAGAAGTCCAGACGCTGAACCCAATTTTCAACGATTTTCAAGCATAAATCGGCCGATACTGCTGCAATTTCACATTCGATATTCGTACGAAGTTTATCAATCATCGCTGGCTTGTTAGCATAGACCATAGACCTGACGTAGCCCCATAGACCTGACGTCGACTGGGCCATTTCGTAAGATAACACGTTCACCAAACTTGGTTTCCAATAAATTGATTGTGGCATTCGCTGTGTGGCTTGTGGCGCCGTCCTGTTGGAACCACATGTCCTCCAAGTCCATATTATCCAATTGGGGCCAAAAATATTCGGTTATCATTGAACGGTAGCGATTCGCATTCACAGTAATGTGCCGGTTTTGATCATCACGGAAGAAGTACGGCCCAATGACGCCGCCGGCCCATAAACCGCACCAAACCGTAATTTTTTCGGGATGCAATGATGACTCATGGATTACGTGTGGATTGCTGTCTGACCAATAACGCATATTTTGCTTATTGATGAAGCCATTCAGCCAGAAATGAGCCTCATCGCTGATTGTTGAAGAATCTTAAAGTTGGCCTCTTAAAGTTGAGGCCACTGACTCCAAATTTCGGTAGTAAATTTTAATAATTTCGACTCTTTGTTGGCTCGTATATCTTTCCATGATGAAATGGCAAACCTTACTGAAGAGAAATGTCAAAAGAGCGGGAAAAAATATGGCGTCGTTTGCTGTCCCTATCGACTAACTTTTATAACGTCTCTGTTGAAAAACCCTTTATATTAATATTTTGTTAGTAAAATATTTTTATACCTGATAGCTGTACCGGTTAATACGAAATCACTTCTTGGTAGATTTTTCTGTGCAATTTTTAGTTTGCTGGCACAAGGTGCAGGCGACTTGCAGGTTACACTGTGCGACAGCCAAAATCGGTGGGCGTTCTGACTACCGGGAAACGGTATATCGGTCGAAGAAGGTTATACGTGTCCCGGCGTTTCGCTGGATCAAGTCTAGGAATCGAGATATATCGATTGGAAGTTAGTAAGTATCAAGCTGTCTGGGACAGTCTGGTATAAAAGGGGAGACATTCCAGCTGATATTAGATATATAAGCTTCTACACCGATGGCTTCAAACTACATGTCATAGCATGTGTGGGCGTATATTCCAAAGAGTTGGGTTTAAACTTTGGGCAAAGACCACCAAACCATTATAGTGCCTTTCAGGCAGTAGTCATAGCAATCTGAGAAGTTGCTGTCTGGCAAAGGTGAAACATCATCTCGGACTGGTGTATCAACATCTACTCTGACTATAAAATCGCTGGCAATTTATATGTCTGACTTTATATGTCTCTGACTGTATCAACATCTACTCTGACTGCTCATGCTGCTATAAAATCGCTTGCAATTTATATTTCTGACTTTTAGAATTGGCAATAACTGAAGCACAGCTCTATATAAGACAGCCAAGCAGTTTGATATCCACCTTATGTCAGTGCCGGGGAACAGAATCATTTCAGGGAAGTACGAGTATACTCTAAAGAGATGTTTGTAAACCTTAAACAACGGCTACCAAGCCTTTTTTAGTATATTTCGGGCATAAGCCATTGCAAACATTGTCCTCTGGCGGAATAACAGAGGCACACCTCAAGGAGGAGTGCCACTTCTGTGGAAGTCTGCGATGCATGGAATTCTGGTCACTCTCGGAAATACGGGTGTAAATACCTGGGTGTTATTTTGGGAAGCAAGTTTAGTTTCAGACCCAACATTGTGGAAAGTGCACCTGCAGGAGGGCTATAGGTTGTAAATGGAGACTTTCACCGAGGACTGTTCACTGGATCTAAACAGCGGTGGTGAGGCCGATAATGTTGAATGAGGTTATCGTGTGATGGCAGGTGCTTCAGATAACCACCTATTGTGCTCTACTGACTAGCGTTCACAGAGTGACGACAATGTGCATCACGGGTGCTGTGCGCACCACTCTCACCGACGCACTGAATGTCATGTTGTACTTGTTGCCGGTAGACATTATAGACAGGCAGTTTGCTTCTATGTCTGCCATTAGGCTAAGACAATTTTCACAATGGGTTATGGCCGGAGTCGGCCATAGAACAGTGCTGGAAGATACTACCAACATTCCTGAATTTGTCGTTTACTCGAAAGCGGAACCATTATTCGATCGGAAATACCACACTCTCATACCGCAAAGAGATTCCTGGAACACAGGCGTTCTTGGTAAAGAGGGATATGAGAATATCACGTTGATGGTTCAGAAATTCATGATCAGCTAGTCTGCGGGTTGTACCGTAAGCAAGTAGGTTTTTCCCTTTCTCAAAGATTATCTGATCATTGTAGCGTGTATAAATCGGAGATTTTGGTTATTAGAGAACTGCACGACTACACGCTGAAAAGTCTCTATTTTTTGTACTTTGCATGCAAATATTACGTATTTGTAGCCAGTGGCAAATATAATAGACTTGTGTCCAAACACATTGTGTTTGATATTTAGTATTACAAGTTGGAGACACAATGATTAATAGGTTATAATATATGTTTTTGTGACTTTTTTGTAAATTTTTTTATTTGAAAACTGTTGAAGAAACGTGAAAAACGTGGCCATCAGCAAATAAAGAAAAAGCAGCAGATCTTCAATTCATGAAAACAACGATTGCACGTTTATATTTACAATAAAATTACTTATACGCCAAATATAATCACACAAACCATAATTAAAATTACTCATACATCCCATATATTCACATTCACTTTAAATAATATCACTTATACACCCCATATACTCACATCTGGGTACCTAAGCGTGATACAGTTGTACTTTTTTGACACAATTTGGTGATAAAAATACGACCCACCACTGATTTGATTTAGTTAACATTTTCGTAAAATATTTTGTAAGTATGGTAAAGTGTCGTAAAGTATGTTCCAAACATATAACCATGCAGGAACCATGCATAATGTTACAGCAGCCATTCTTTTTCGGCATGTAACCGTTTGATTTCCATAATATATGGGTGCCAAAGAACAAGTCTGCCGGGTCCCGCTATAATAAATATATTTCCACAAAAATTTTTGGAAAAAATTACCCATTTTTTGCCCTCTACTGTAGTCACCCATTCACCTAAGTAAAGTATAATCCCAAACAGCCAGTGTTTGTTGTTTACTTATAAACAGATCTCCAGTATTTTAAGTTTTTCCTTTTCATCTTTTATTTTTCTCTCCTCATTCTACACAACGAAAAACTGCTAAAAAAAATTGCTTAAAAATAATAAAAACAACCTGCATATGAAAAGAAATCGAAAAAACGACGATGACGACGACCGACAACTATACAGCGACTTCTTTACACCAAATGTAGGTGAATGTACTTAAATACATTGAATGTAGTTTATTAAGAAAAACTGTAGTTTAAGCTTTCTCGACGACCACTCGCCAACATCCCCCCCTGCAACAACATGAACCTCAAATGATAACCCTTGTCCCTTCTAGAAGCCCCTGCATTGCATTGCACTTTATCACTTAAGATTTTTGCAGCTTTGTCATTGTTGCATTATAAATGTAATGTAATGTAAACGAGTACGCGTATTATATACATTCTTTAGATGTTGCATTGACACTATAGTTTTTTTGTCTACAAACAACCCATCATCCCATACATTCATTCACCTTACACGCTAACTATTATGTTTGTTGCCTCTATACAGTTCTTTGAAAATGATGACGATTATGATGGTGATGATGATGATAATGACGATGATGAGGATTGTGTGTCTACATTGAAGTGTAAATAAAGAAAAGTTTATTAAGAGACGCGTAAAATGATAGCTTTTTGTCAAATTTAGTAAATGTAATTTGTTTTCTTTTGATATGAGTAGAAAAAGTTAATTAAATCGTGTCATATACCTAAAGTGTCGAGTAAAAGTGGGGCGAAATTTAATGTTTTCTTAGTGTTAATAATGAAAATATTATATTAAATACAAATTTGGTGGGTTGGTAATGGAACGATTAACACCTAAATGCTAAATTAATGTAAAACGAAGGGAATTTGAGAGTTGGAGATTTGTACGGATAATGCGGATAAAAAAATACGGATAAAAAGGAATTTGTCGAAAATTAACCTTTAAATAAATTTCCTATATCAAAAACCAAATATCTGCTATTTTAATTGTTAAATTGTTAATACTACAAATTATTCGCATTTATTAATTTGTATCCACATTTATACGTTTTATCAGAAATGTCATCAAATCGACATATCGATAGTTTTTTAACAATAAATTATTCAAATCAGTTTCTAAGCCAAATTTATTTGAATTCGTGAACTTGTACGTATTTGAGATTTTTACGAATAATTTAGATAAAAATGGAAGGTAAAACATCGATATATGAACTACGAGGGCGGATCAATAAGTCCGTGACTTTTTGAAAGTTTTTTTCCAAAAAAAAAATTATTTTTCAACATAATCTCCTTTTAGCTCAATACACTTAGTCCAACGTTTCTCCAATTTTTTTATCCCTTCCAAAAATAGGATTTTTCGAGCTCCATAAAATAGGAATTTGTTTGATCAATAATTTCATCGTTGGAGCTAAATCTCTTTCCACCGAGCCATTCCTTTAGGTTCGGAAATAGGAAATAGTCACTGGGGGCTAACTTCGGAGAATATGGTGGATGAGTTACCAATTCGTAGCTCAATTAAACAACTCCAAACAATCCTTTGAAGTTGTCACACGAATACGTTTATGGTCAATTGAGAGCAAACGCGGCACCCATCTTGCAGACAGCTTTCTTAACCCCAACTGATCATTTAAAATCGAAACCTCAATGCCATATGAAATGCCTATGGCATCAACAATCTCACGAACTTTTACTCTTCGATCGGCCAACACCACATCGTGGATTTTTTCGACATTTTCGGGTGTATTGACCTCAATTGGCCGTCCAGAGAGTTCAGCGTCATTTGTACTTGTGCGACCACAACGAAAGTCAGCAAACCACTTTTTTACCATTGAAATCGATGGTGCAGAGTCCCCATAGTATTTATCAAGCTTTTCCTTGGTTTGATTGATATTTTTTTTTCGCAAAAAATAATGTTTAATGACCGCTCGAAATTCACTGTTTCCCATTTATATTTTTAAAAAAATGCACGACGTTGTATGTTTTGAACAGGTGTTAAACGCAAAGTAAATGACGGAACTTGCTCAAAATTCTAGTCTAGTCTAGTCTATTAACAGTTGGTGGTACTTGATGAGAGTAGTGTTGCATTTCATATAACTACGAGGGAAGTTCAAAAAGTCACGGACTTATTGATCCGCCCTCGTAAATATGACAGCTTCTTATTAAGTGAAGGCACTACTGTTGATATTTGAAGATTTAGACACGATTTTATATAACTATATGCTATTATCCGTATAAACGATGCTATATCAGAAAACACAATTGAGAGAAATTTCCAGTTTACATACTGTCAAAAAGAGCTGAGCAACTAAACGCTAAATTTATATACATTTGTGGAAATTTTTACTACATATGACAGCTATTTAGTAAGTGAAGCGCACTAATTTTCATATTTTGAGATTTGTACGCGATTTTATATTAATATCCGCTACTGTACCCATTAATTTTAATTTAGCCTCATTTATCCGTTTTATCCGAAACGATTACATATCATGAAAAAATTGGGATACATTTAAAGTTTGCACAAGCACAATAATACCTGAGCAACTAAATTCTAAATTTATTCAAATTTTTGGGAATTTGAGAATTTGGGATTTGAGATTTGGCATCATCTTCAAAAAAAATAACGCCTAACCACGCCGCCTTATCAAGATCTGCACCAGACAACTGCTCGTTGTGGGTGCAACTTGTTTCTCATGGATTGCATAAGCATTTTCTGAGCCACAAATTCGACACCTTTGTGTATTCACGACTCCATTCAGATGGAAATGCGCTGATAGGAGAATATGAATTTTTTTGAAAATTGGCATCGCCTTAACTTTGCTCCATTGAACGAATTTTTGTAATAAGTTTTCATAAATATGTAACGCGCTGTTCTTCCGTAACGCACTCCATTTTTAATAATCGGAATAAACATATGTAACAGCTGTCAAATTCCAGAGTTGCCATATACACGAAAAAATTACACCGAATTTAAAAAGTGCATTCTTACTGGGACACCATTTATTATCATTGTGTCTCCAACCTTTAATATTGACTAGCAAACACAATAGGTTTGAACACAAGTATACTATATTTGCGTGAAGCTACAAACACTTTATATTTGCATCCAAACAACAAGAAAAAATGCCGATTTTTCAGCGTGTAGTGCGTTGTTCGATCTATTGGTCACGTGACAACAAATTGATGTGAATGCCTGGACAACCTAGTCGCACAGTTAAATACTCTAACTTCCGGTATGAGATTATGTATATCAGAGGAAAATTTCCCTTGGAAATATCGATAGAAAAACGACACACAGCTCACATTTCGATGATGTTCCAAGGTGGCAACAGAGGTGGCTACCCAGATGTCAACTATTAGCATCATTGCTCTTTTCTGTACAAGGCTCAAAAGCTCCAAGGCGCAAAAGTAAACTTCCGATGTTTTTTGGCTGTAATTTAAAAAAAAATTAAAAACTTTGATTCTTCTTGTGGATTATTTTTATTTGGTCTTTTAGTTTTTTTACATCAAGTCGAGAATATGATGTCATGTAAATGGCCGCCGCCACAGTTGATTGTCATTTGAGCCTTTTTTATGGCATTTTCCATCACTTTGGCCAAAACTTCCGGCGATAGGTCCTCACATTCTTGACGGATATTGTCTTTAAGAGCTGCAAGAGTCTGAGGCTTGTTGACATAAACCCGCGACTTTAAAAAGCCCCACAAAAAGAAGTCTGGAGCGGTCAAATCAGGCGATCTTGCTGGCCAGTGCAAATCGCCAAAACGGGAGATTAGGCGCCCGGGAAATGCATCCTTCAGCATATCGGTTGTGGCACGTGCAGTGTGTGCCGTTGCACCGTCCTGTTGGAACCACATGTTTTCCAATCCCAATTCATCAAGTTGCGGCAAAAAGAACTCGTTGATCATTGCTCTGTAGCGTGGCACGTCGATGTCGACGGCGCTTCCATGACATCCTCGGCTACAGCAGCAATATTCTCTGCAGAACGGCTACTCCGGGGTCTGACACGCCTGGCAGGATCTCGTGTTGTGCCAGTCTCTTCGAGGCGAGCGGCTAAACGTCGCAGTGTTTCACCAGTAGGCGTTGGACGGCCAGGAAATCTGCGACGAAATTCACGTTGTGCTAAAGTCACCGACCGATTATTGGTCAAATAAATAGTCAGCAATATTCCGCGTTCTGGAGCAGTGTAGCGTAACATTGTTTATTAACGTGTATTTCGCATGTGTTTACTACACAAATGTCAAAACAGAACTGACATTAGGGGCCAATCGCAAAATTTATAGCATTTTCTGATAGGAGGATTACTTTTGCGCCACCTTGTATATTCCATTTCGGTGGTGCAATAGTTAGTGTGCGCATGTCTTGTATATGAGAACGTGTGTTCGATCCCTAGTCAGACCACCTTACATTTCTTTCGACGACGGTCACCTCGCTTAGTGATGGCGACACTCTCGAGTACTTAGCTATGAAAACGCTTCTCAAACTACCATTCGGAACCGGTGCAAAACTGTGGGTTCCAATCAGTGAGTCTAAAACTAGAAAGCGCACATCTCACAGATTGTGAAAAGCTCTCCCCAATCCCTTCATGGGATATTACGGGGCACCATTTCTTTTTATATTCCATCGTTGGTCGCATGTATGTGTTATACACGCTGAAAGATATGAGCCCCAGCAACATATTGCAGGAACTGTGTACATGTTTGCAAGAATTGTTTTCGTGAATTGAAGATCTCCTCCTTGTTTCTTCTTTATTGTCTGTCACGTTTTTGTTTTCAACTGTTTTCCACAAACAAAGCCAAATTTGGGTCACAAATACATATATTATAACCTATTAATTATTGTGTCTCCAACATGTAATATTCAATAGCAAACACAATGTGTTTGGACACAAGTATACTATATTTACGATAAGCTACAGACATGCTATATATACATCCAAACAACAAGAAATATCAAATATATCAGTGTGTAGGTATTGAGAAAGTGAGATGAAATGAAGAATTGCCAATACCGTTTTAAAGAACACAAACACTTGAATGTCTCTTTCGACACAAGAAAATATTTGTTTATTTCGACGGATGTCACTGTATTTTTGTGCCCAGTACATCAAGAGTTTCCGATTCTTCAATATCTACCCAAACACATAGAAATCGATGACAAAGGTGGGTCAATTTTCTGTTTGTACTAAAGTATGCCGCACTTGGTGTTACGTGCATTTAACTCGACCCGATTCGTCTGATCACACTTCGGAACAAACTGCATATCGTGGTTGTGTGAATCGTTCATCATCTATCTCTTTGCTTATATCTCGGAAAGATTAGGCCGGCGATCAAAAGAAGACGAAAGACATAAATTTATATCATCTGCGAAAGAGTAGATAAGGTTAGCAGTGCGACAAAGAAGGTCGTGGATGAAAATTAGAAAGCGAGAAGGTGAGTCGACTGATTTTATACTCACCGGCTGAAATACTGTCTATTACAACACGAATAGAACGATTGCCGAGGAAGCTCGTAATAAATCGAGAGAAGTTATCACCAAAGCCAAAAGGTTTAATTTTCGATATGAGTGCGTCGTGCCGGACTCAGTCAAATGCTTTGGAAATATCGAGAGCCACTTACACGCACCCAGTCTATGCACGGACCTACTCCACTGTTGCGAGAGGAACACCTTCAGATCACCTTTACACCAGTTTCTGCGGAAGCCATACTGTCGACCACTGAGAAGACCCTTGAATTCGAGACAATTCACGAGATGGTAGTTAGCCATGCCCTCCATCACCTTCGAGAGCATGGTGCATATTATAATTGGTTGGTAGTTATTGGGATATTAGCTTCATCCTTTTTAGGGATCAGCTGTAGATTGGCATCCCTCCAACTCGAAGTGAGGATACCCGCACGATATGAGAGGCTGAAAAGCTTGCGTGATGGGCGAGGAAGCGTCGAAAAACACATTTTTAAAACAATTGCTGGACTTGCATCCAGTCCCGGGAATTAATTTACGACGAGCTCCATAAGAACCACTCGGAAAAATATATCAGGCATTAAAATAAATACATACCGAGTTGGGTAGTTCATGAACTACTACCTCGTTCATTTAGGGTGACCAGACGTCACCCTCATGAACATAATGCACCGGGCACCTTAAATGAACGAGTTCGAGAACTAGTGAACGAGTTCGACACAAGTCTAATACATATGTTTTCGATCACCGGGAGTGGTTAATTGATTTACATCAAAGAAAAGTTACTTGCAAAAATTTCGATCAACAGGTTAACCTTATCAACAGACTCAGTAAATATGTGATCATTCTCAATCACCATCGTGGCCGTCGCTGACGCAATAGTTAGTGTGCGCGCCTCTTGTACATGAGATCCTGGGTTCGACGCCAGCTCTCACCATCCTAAATTTCTTTCGGCGGCGGTCACCTCGTATAGTGACGGCGACACTATCCAGTATTCAGCCATGAAAAAGCATACCAAAATATACAGTTCCGAACCGGTGTAAAAATGTAGATCCCAATCAGTGAGTATAAATCTAGAAAGCGCACAGCTCAGTGGTTTTGAGAAGATCTCCACAGTTCCTTCATGGGATGTAATAGGAAACCCCCTGGAAAGAGAAAAGGCTGTTCGTGCTGAAAGTCAGTATCACAGTCAAAACTTTGGCACATTCCGATCGTGCGCTCTTGCTCAGTTGTGTTTTTATTCAAGTTCCAATTTATGGAAGTTTCCTCTTTGGACCTGACAGCCTCTTTGCCTGCTCGATTAAATCAGCATTTATCAGAAGATTTTTTAAGAATTCCATTCGGAGTAAGATTCGCTTACTAACTATTTTACAAAAGCCAAGCATTTTCTTTCGCAGTTTTTAAAATGTAGCGCTCGTTTGTGCGCAGAATTCTTTAAAACTGAATACCTTCTTCAAAACTTCTGCTTATCCGTAAGCAGGTTTGTAAGTGGTTGTCAGGATACGCTTCGTCTACTAACCTGGCTACAAAAAAAAAACAAGTATTTTGTTGTGTACACGCTGAAAAATCTGTATTTTTGTTGTTGGTGGGATGCAAACATAACGTGTTTCGAAAATAGAGTATACTTGTGTCCTTATCGCAAATATAGTATACTTGTGTCCAAACACATTGTGTTTGGTATTAAATATTTCATGTTGGAGAATGTTAGAAATGTATTGTCACATCGACAACAACAATGTTTTTGATGTCTATGATCCAAAAACAACCCTCTTAAAACATTACGCAAATTTTTTTTCTCCAAATGCCTTCAAGTCGCCAATAAAAATGGTGTCGATATTGTATTGACGTCGACGACGACAACGGGAATAAGGGCGAATAATTAATAGGTTATAATTGTTTGCTGAAAGCAAAACCGTGACAGACAACAAAGAAGCAGCAGATCTGCAAATAATAAAACCAATGTTTGCAAACGTAGGCATGGTTCCTGCAATATATTTGTGGGCCCGTTTCTTCAGCGTGTATGTTTTTAACTGCAGAGCTGCTTTGTTCGATAAAACATTCAAAACACTCTAAATCTCAATGCCTTGGTTTCAGATTGATTGTCAGCAAGAGGCACAGTTTTTAAACAAAAGTAAAGCTTTCGCTTTCGCTCAAGCTTATGTTCGTTTATAAATTATTCGTTAAATTTCATTTAAAATTACACATAAAAATTATAACTTAATTCTTCCCCAGCACATCGTCACAGCAGGTGGCATTCAAATTTGCCCCCCAAATCCGCAGCAGCCGCGGGAAATCCACTAAATATTCTCCTGAAGTAGCCAGCTTTCTTAATGTCTTCATCAAGTTCTTGTCGGCATGAGGTCCAAAATTAGATAATTAGTTTGACGGTTCCACTTTAATCTAGAACTTGTTTGATCTCGCACACACTTGACATAAAGATTACTAAAGTATTGCCCCCAAAATATTGACCACTTGACTATCATGTTCCTGTTTTTTATTCCTCAATTGTTATAAACAATAAACTTTTGTGTTAGCCGGTTTAGAGACAACAAGAAAAATGAAATTGGCCCTAGAAACTTAAAACAAAAGGTAAAGGAACAAGTTGTACAAAAGGGGTCATACTCCGGATAGAAAAAGTCTATAGTTTATAGGGTGTTAACAGAGTTTTTTTTTTTTGGTTGGTCCGGTCGCTTGTCCGTTTGCTGTGTCGGATGGGTAATGTATTAAACACTTTAGCCAAGAGCAAAACATTATACCCGTATAACCTCACAAGTGGCCGTTTGGAAGCTTTTGTCTTTTTTCTTCATCCACAATTTTTTATTCTTTTTTTTCTGTTTTCTATTGTTCAAATGAAAATTCTTTACAAAAGTATGATTTTTTCTTGTGTTTGGCTGTTGTTGTGTTTCGAGAACATCTAACGGGTACTTAGACAAGTTAGCCAGTCAGTTAGGCAAGTAGCCAAGACAATCCAAGAAGCCTACATACTCGTACATAAGTATACACGGAATACCAACAAAACGAAGCGACCACTTGGTCATTTCTGTGCAACATTAAAGCGGGGAGGGGGGAGCAAAGGCTTTTAGCATATTGTTACTTAACAACAACCATTTGAAGTGCATAAATGTTGCAGGCAGCAAACCCCAACAACAAGAATGTAGCAGCCACATGGTGCATTGTTGAAAATAGAGACATTTTTGCTTCCCCCTTTTTCAAGAAACTGCAACAGCATTCAACGAGTGTGAGTGTACTGAGTTAGTGTACTCAGTGAGTGAGTGGGTCGAGTGATTCGAGTAAGGCATTGTAATGTTTACAATTTATGTTACTCACACAAACAAACAAAAAAAGAGGGTCGACAACATAGAAAACATAAAGTAAGACGACATGTCATACAATGTAGGTATATTTTTAATGAATTGTAAACAAGACTTTCTCTGAGGAATATTTAAAACTTTAAAAGAATTTTACCAAAGAATTTATTCATACTACAAGCAACGCAAGTAATTTTCGGAAAAAAACACTAGAGAAATTTAAGTCGGGTGAACCTTTTGGCATACAATGTTAACTTTTTGTATGTACTTTTTTGGTCAACAATATGCACTTTTTCGTACACATTATATACTGTTTGGTACATTTTATCTATTTTCTTTTGTATACATTGATACATTTTAAGTACTTTTTTGGTACACATTATGTACTTTTCCTACACTTTATGTACTTTTTCTTGGTACTTTTCTCTATACCCTTTGGTACATTTTAAGTACTTTTTTGGTACACATTATGTACTTTTCGTACACTTTATGTACTTTTCTTGGTACTTTTCTATATACCCTTTGGTACCTTCAAAGTACTTTTTTGGTACACATTATGTACTTTTCGTACACTTTACGTACTTTTTTCTACACTCTATGTACTTTTTGGTACACATTATGCACTTTTTGGTACATTTTACGTACTTTTGTTGGAAGGCATGTACTCTTTGGTACATTACAAGTACTTTTTTGGTTCACAGTATACACTTATCGTACACTTTCTGTAGTTTTCTTACACTTTATGTACTTTTCGTACACTGTATGCACTTTTTGGTACTCTTCATATATCATTTTGTTACACTTTATGTACTATTTGGTAAATTTTAGGTAGAGTTCTGAAACACACTGTGATGCACTTTTTGACGTGACAACGTCTTAAATTAGGTTGCGGCTGGGAGTCACTTATGAAAAAGTGTAACGCCCGGTAACGTTACGATGAGTCACCGAACACAAGTAAACGCAATGTGTTTACTTGTGTGCCAGAAACGATTTGCTTTGCTGGCTTCTAGTGGCTGTTGGTCGGTGGTGTGAGTGTTTTTGTTTTTTGGCACATCATATATATGACGACTGAGCAAGTATGTATGTGCGTATATATGTGCGTGTGTATGAATATTGATTTAGATCAGTCTGCATTGGATAAGGTATTATTTTTTTTTTTGTTTTTTGTTTTTTGGCTTTATGATATGTGTAGTGTATGTTTGTGTGTAGAAATTTTCATATGAATTAGGTAGCCAAAACGAAACAGAGAGCTGCGGTCGGCTTTAAAAACGATATGCGAATATGATGAATTGAAATACTTTTTGGTTAGTAAATTATTTTCTTTTGTTTTTAATAAAAGAAATGTTTATTTTTTATAATAAAAGAAATGTTTATATTTTATAATAAAGGATATGTTTATTGTTTATAATGTCACATTTGATAATGTGTTCATAGAAATCGCACAGGTACCTAGATGGTGTTGAAATTACTTCTATTTTCCTAAACCATAAGTTTCAATAAATGTTAAAACATCGCCCGTGAGTTCTAACACTCATTGGGCAAGTGAGTTCATTGCACTCCTATTGTGCAATTTAATTATATTCATATCAATAAATATTCTACCGAGAAAAAGACGTTGTCACGTAAAATCTTCGCCCGTAAAACCGACTTTACAGGCAACAATTTTTTGGTACATATTATGTACTTGTTGGTACTTTTTATGTACTTTTTTGAGACACAATATGAACTCGTTGCTACATTTTAAGAACCTTTTTGGTACACATTATGTAATTTTCGTACACTTTATGTACTTTTTGCCACACTCTATGTACTTTTTGGTACACGTTATGTACTTGTTGGTACATTTTATGTACCGGTTGGTATATTATGTACTTTTCGTACACTTTATGTACTTTTTGCCATACTATGTACATTTTGGTACACATTATGAACTTGTTGGTACATTTTTTGTTCTTATGTACTTTTTGGTAGACATTATGTACTTTCGTACACTTTGTGTACTTTTCTTACACTTTATGTACTTTTCGTACACTGTATGCACTTTTTGATACTATTTATGTATAATTTTGTTACACTTTATGTACTATTTGGTAAACTAGGTACAGTTGTGAAACACACTATTATGTACTTTTTTGGTACATATTATGTACTTCTTTGCTAGATTTTATGTGTCTCTGTGTACACTTTATATACATTGGTGGTACACAGTATATACCTTTTAGTACACTTTACACACTTTTTGGTATGCTATATACTTTGTGGTACATATTATGTACTATTTGGCCACACTTTATGTACTTTTATGGTATATGTTATGTACTTGTTCTGACATTTTATGTACTTTTTTGATACACAATATGAACTCGTTGGTACATTTTATGAACCTTTCTGGTACACATTATGTACTTTTCGTACCCTTTATATAGTTTTCATACACGTTACGTATTTTTTGCTACACTCTATACACTGTTTGGTACTCTTTGTTTACTATTTTGTTACACTTTATATACTTTTCGGTAAACTTTAGCTACAGTTCTGAAAGACGCTATCATGTACCTTATTGGTACATATTATGTACTTCTTTGCAAGACTTTATGTATCTCTGTGTACACTGGACATTCGTGGTACACAGTATGTATCTTTTGGTACACTTTATACACTTCTTGGTATGTACTTTAATGGTAGATATTATTGTTGGTTCTTTTTATGCACTTTTTTGATTCACAATATGAACTCATTGGTACATTTTAAGTACTTTTTTGGTGCTCATTATGTACTAGTCGCACACTTTATGTATTTTTTGGTACACTATGCACTTTTTGGTACCCTCTGTGTACTATTTTGTTACACTTTATGTACTTTTCGGTAAACTTTAGCTACAGTTCTGAAAGACGCTATGATGTACTTTTTTGGTACATATTACGTACTTATGTACTTCTTTGCTAGACTTTATGTATTATCTGTGTACACTTTATGTATATTCGTGGTACATAGTATATATCTTTTGGTACACTTTATGCTCTTTTTGGCACGCTATGTAATTTTTTAGTACACATTGTGTACTAATTGTCCACACTTTATGTACTTTTATGGTACAGATTATGTAATTGTTGGTACATTTTATGTACTTTTTTGGTACACGTTATTAACTCTTTGGTACATTTTAAAAACCTTTTGGTACCCATTATGTACTCTTCGTGCACTTTGCGTATGTTTTGCTACACTCTATGTACTTTTTGGTACATATTATGTACTATTTTGCCACACTTTCTGTACTTTAATGGTAGATATTATTGTTGGTACTTTTTATGTACTTTTTTGATAAACAATATGAACTCGTTGTTAAATTTTAAGTACTTTTTTGGTGCTCATTATGTACTCTTCGTACAGTTTATGTACTAGTCGTACACTTTATGTATTTTTTGATACACTATGCTCTTTTTGGTACCCTCTGTGTACTATTTTGTTACTTTTAATGTACTTTTTGGTAAAGTTTATGTACTGTTTTGAAACATGCTATGATGTACGCTTTTGGTACACATTATGTACTTTTTTGCTAGACTTTATATATTTCTCTTTGTACACATTATGTCGATTGATGGTACATATTATGTATCGTTTGGTACACTGTATGCACTTTTTGTACCATTTGTCCACACTTTATGTACTTTTGTGGTACACTATATGTACTCATTGGTTCTGTTTATGTTCTTATTGTTGTGTACGTTATGTACGTTATGGTACTCTTTATGAACGTTATGGTACTCTTTATGTACTTTTTGGTAGTCTTCATGCACTATTTTGGTACACTTTATGTACTTTTCGATAGTCTGTATGTAGAGTTTTAGACACGTTATGATGTCCACTTTTTGTACACATTAAGTACAAAAGTTTGGTTTTGTGTACCAAAAGCAAGGTTTTGTGTACCTTTTTAAGTATGTTTATTTACATTGTTATGTATTTCTTGGGTCACTTCACACTATGTCCTTATTTGAGTTCACATTATGTACGAGTTTGAAACACTTAACGCACCTATTTGTACACTTTATGTATATTAGTGATTAACATTATGGACCTATTGGCGAACTTTATGAATTTTATGGTACACTACTTACTTATTTTGATATACTTTATGTACTCTACATACTTTTAATATGTGCATTCTATGTATGTATTTTTGACATTTGTTGTACTTTTTTCTACACTTGGTGAAAATGTTCGTAAGTTTGTTGTAAATTTGTTGTACTTTTTGATAAATTTTCTAAATTTTTAATATATTTTGCGTACTATTTCCACAATATTACCCTTTTCAATATAAGTGTTTCAAGGCAATTAGACCTTTTTTGCAAGATTTTTGTGTCTTTTTGTACACTTTATGTACATTGGTTGTACACATTTTGTATATTATGCACATTATGTGTATGTATTGGTACATTTTGTGCGATTTTTGTAAACCATGTACTTTTTTTGGTACACTTTATGTAAACTATATACTTTTAACATTTACATTCTACACAATTTTAAAATGTTTGTGCATTTTGTTACCGGTTGTGTACTCTTTCGGGCGTTTGTTGTACATTGTTCGTACTTTTCGACAAATTTTCTCTATATTTTTTTGTTTTGTATATTTTGCGTACTACATTACATACATTTTCAATGTGAGGATTTTAAGGCTAGTTTTGATACACATTATGTACTGATTTGCAGGACTTTTAGTATCTGTTTGTACACTTATGTAGGTTTACTTATTTTGGTGCAGATTATGCACTAGTTTGGTACACTTTGCGTAAGGTTTGGTACTCGTTTATGTTCATTGCTGGTACACGTTATGTAAATATCGGTACACCTTCTTAGTCTTTGGTATTCTACGTACTTTTTTTGGTACACTTTATGTAAACTATATACTCTTAACATGTATATTCTAATTTCGTTTATCATTTTTTGTACTTTTTTCTACACTTTGTGTACTTTTTGGTACGTTTGTTGTACAATGTTTGTACTTTTTGGCAAATTTTCTCTATTTTTTTTTTGTATATTTTGCCCACTATTTCCACAATATTACCCTTTTCGGGTTTGAAGTTGAGTGCGACCACTGAGTTGTTGTTTAACCCATTGACGACCACAGTCAAATATATTTGCCCTACAGTTTTTGACACCTATAATTTTCCGGTAGGAGCTAGAACAAATATATCTATGGACGGTTTATAGAAGAGGGTAGGAGCAACTAGAGTGTGATACGCGTCAATTCTCTCACTGATATCATTTTACCTGTATGAACCATCAAAGTGGGTCAAAAAAT
Source organism: Phaonia tiefii (assembly GCA_963931995.1). Taxonomy (NCBI): domain Eukaryota; kingdom Metazoa; phylum Arthropoda; class Insecta; order Diptera; family Muscidae; genus Phaonia; species Phaonia tiefii. Next base: position 276,418,575 of record OZ008369.1, read on the forward strand.
GGATCTACATCAAGGGGTTGCAAAAGGGCGAAAAAAAGCGGCACGTGGGAGAAACTTCAGTTAAGTTTTGAGTTCAAACCTTAACCTTAAAAACATATGTGTTATGTTAAATATATTTATTTCAATGCCCACCAGGGTATAATTAAAAATTAAGACGGATGGTATTTAAACGGTATTTAAATAATTTTTTTCAATTATCTTCAAGTATTTTAGAATTTGACTAGTGTATTTTTGAAAGGGCAAGATAAATATTTGACCTCAAATGACTTCCCTTTTACAGATTTGTCTCATTTTGTGATTGGAGTTTCAATTGAAATCATGTTCCAGCAAAGGGGAGTAATTAGTTTCTTCCTCTTAACATGATAATGTTTGTGATACTTTAATCAATTTTAATTAAAAAATCTGAATAAAACACTATTTTAAGAATCTTTATGTAACCAAAAAAAAAAATCTTGAAAAAAAATGTAACACATAAATTGAAGTGCTTTTTGAATATTCCAATTCTTTTTCCCCGGCCCATAAATTTGAAACTAAATACAATTTTTGTGTTTTTTTTTTGTTTGAAGGGGGTACAACGAAAAAGAAAACAACCTACAGAAACATCGAAATAAAAAATCGAAATGATTAGAAAATATTTTAAGGCTTGACATTTAAACTAACGCCCCTCATTAGTTACGGCTTAGTTGTTTTCATGTTTGGGTACGTCTTCGATCTTGTAGCGTTACCAACTAACTAACTCACTCACTTTTTTTGGTGGAGTCTTCTTTATGGTTATTGCACACTCTGTGTTAGCTACAACCAGGGGCAACTTTCTGATATTGATGGAAAGGGGAAAAATCCTATTAATGATGGTGTTCTTCTTTAAAAGTAATACTAAATTTGAATTAATTTCCAATTAATTAACGTTAACATACTTTTTTTTAACGAAACATAACACAAAAATACTGCCTGAACAAAAGAAGTCATTTAGCTGTTAAGTCATTAATTACGAAAAAAATCAAACATAAAATTGTGTTGGAAATAGTTATTGGGAAAATGTTCAATATTAAGTTTCTAAAAGATTTTCTAATTTCTTGCGAATAAAGGAACGGAGAAGCTACAAATTGTATATCTTTTAAAGAATTCTAAATCGCTAATGAATTAATGTGCTTTTTGAATATTGAAAACTTTTTCATATAATTCTCTGGGAAAAGTTTAAAATAGTTTTTACAATTTACCTTGAAGTTGTTTGATATTTTTAAAGTTACAACTGCAAAATTCCACTTAATTTGCTTGAACCGAAAGAACCTCAGAACTTTTTGGTAACGCCATTAAAATGAACTAGCATGAATTTAAATAAACGTTTTCTTAAATATTTAAAAGGATTGTAACTAAAAAATTTAATTTAAATCAAAGACGATAAGAATGATTGTGAACGCTCCCTGGTTCGTTTCCAATGATAACATTCATAAAGATCTAGGAATTGCAAAAATTAAAAACGAGATAAATCGATTTAGTGCAAACTATTTAGATAGACTTAGTAACCATCCCAATGCATTAGCTATTTCTTTACTTGACGATAGTGAGGAAATTCATAGATTAAAACGCTTTCATATATTGGATCTGCCTTTTCGTAAATAGCAATAAAATAAATGACAACATAATTAATGTAATTGGTATTTGAAAAAAAAAACTTTTTCAATGTTTATACGTTTTGAACTCAGTGGAGTTCAAAACATACGTTATATTAAGGTTATCTCATTTGCTTATTATTGTACTACCAATAGATCGCAAAATAAAATATTGAAAAAAAAAAAAAAAAATTTAATTTTCACTCCATTTGCCCCCAACTTTTGTGTTTAGGATAATTTAAGCAACAATAAAGCAAATGCGCAGGAGTATGCAAAATATGCAGAATATGCTAAAATATGCATAATATGCAAAAATACGCAGAATATGCAAAATATGCAAAAAATATGCAAAGTACGCAAAAATATGCAGAATATGCCAAAATATGCAAAATATTCAAAAATATACAGAATATGCAAAATATGCTAAATAAAAATATGCACCCAGAAAAGTAGCAAATTGTCAACAAAACACTATTTATAAATTTAATCGCATTTTTTATTAAATTTAATGAACTGAATGTCAAAAGCTCACCCTTGTTATTTTATGGGGTGTAAGGAAAAAATGTAGTAGTAGAATTCCAAGTTGTGTACATCTTTTGAAATTTAAAACATACCAATTGAAATTTAAAACACATTAATATACAGCACATCAATTAAATTTAAATTCGTCAGTTTGAAGTTTTTTAATTTCAAATGATGTGTTTTAAATTTCAATTGATGGTGATATTTTTTAAAATTTCAATCGATCTATTTTGTCAAATATAAATTCTAATTTTCCATTGATGTTTTTTAAATTTCAATTGATGCATTTTACATTTTAATTAATATTTTTTAAATTTCACTCGATCTATTTGAAATTTCAAATATAAATTCTAATTTTTCATTGATGCTTTTTAAATTGCAATTGATGTGTTTTACATTTTAATTAATATTTTTTAAATTTCAATCGAACTATTTGAAATTTCAAATATAAATGTTAAACTTCTATTGATGTTTTTTAAATTTCAATTGCTGTATTTTACATTTTAATTAATATTTTTTAAATTTCAATCGATCTATTTGAAATTTCAAATATAAATTTTAAATTTCTATTGATTTTTTTTAAATTTCAATTGATGTCTTTCACATTTCAGTTAATATTTTTTAAATTTCCATCGATCTATTTGAAATTACCAATATAAATTTTAATTTTCCATTAATGTTTTTTAAATTGCAATTGATGTATTTTCCATTTTACATACTACTCCAAATTCGCATTGATGTTTTTAAAATTTCAACTGATGTGTTTTACATTTCAATTGATATTTTTTAAATTTCAATCGTTTTATTTTAAATTTCAAATATAAATTCCAATTTCCAATTGATGTTTTTTCAATTTCAAATGGAATTTTAATATTTGAATTCTTGTTTTTGACAATAAAATTGATATTTATTGCATTTCAATTGAACTGGTGTAGATTGGCGGTATTTGATTCGATATTTATTTTTCTTTAAAGTTAGTAAGGTTTTGATTTCAAACATTACGAATTAGCTAAATATTGAATTAATTCGTTTTACAAAAAAAAAATAATTGAGAGAAATTTGAATCAATTCAAATTAATTTTGCAAAAATAAATTTCAATTAATTTCAATTAATAAGTGGTCCTAAACGCTATGTAACCAATGCTGTCCCCTGTGTCCTCAGATTCGGGTTTGCACTGGGCGTATATATGATCTGAAAATTGTCTCTTCATATGGTAAAATTTAGAGAAATGATGATTGGGTATATCTAAAGAAGAAGGGATAATATAACGTCGATGGCGGGGATACCATAAGTATTAATATATACAAGAAGGCCAACTCTATCCCCGTTTTTGTACGATTCGGTTTTGGACTGGGCGTATACGACATCTGAAAATGTATCATTCGAATGATAAAATATAGGGACAGAATCAGTGGATATATATAAATGAAGGGATAGGATAGCATGGATGGCAGGAATACCATAAGTAATTCTAGTTACTCGGTATACAACTCTGTCCTCCCTTTTGAACGATTCGGTTTGGGTCTGGGTGCAGACGTCACCTAAATATTGATCCTTTAAATGATAAAATAGCGACAGAATGAGTTGGTATATATAAAAAGAGAATATGATGACGTAAATTTCATCCTAACTTCATTCTTAAAAAAATGGCCGGATTTTTGAAAGCTGCTGTATACATTGCACAGTTTTTCAAAATTAAAATGTTCGAGCGTTTGGTCTTTTTTCAAATACGATATTTCAAACATTTTAATTTTGAATATAATACGAAGGGTCGGATAAATCATCACGTTTTCAAATTATTTTTATTGAAAGTCGGTAAGTGTTTGTTTAACGTCTAAAAATATGATCTGGGAAGTTTTCAAAATGACTAGCAATGAAGCAGTGTTTGGCGTTTTGCACACGGTGAAAAATCTGCCCTTTTTGTTGTTTGGGTGCAACTATAACGTGTTTGTAGCGTGTCGCAAATATACTATACTTGTGCCCCAACACATTGCGTGTTTACTATTCAATATAACATGTTTCAGACACAATGATTTATAGGTTATTTATAATATATATTTGTGAGACCCAAATGTAGGTTTTTTTGTTGAAAACCGCTAAAATCAAATACCAGATAGACAACAAAGAAACGAAAAAGCAGCTCATCTTCAATTAATGAAAACAGTGCTTGCAAACATGTACATGTATCCTGCCATATGTTGCTGGGGCCGATATTTTTCAGCGAGCAATTCTCAAGATCCACTATAATATGGGAAATTGGTATTATCTGGGTCCACAGATGCCGCTCCATAAACTTGTGATTAAAAGAATACTTTTCATTTAAGTATGCACAGTTGCTGGCTTCTAGCCATCTTTAACTGGACCCGTTTTTTGGGCCCCGTGGATCTCATATGTGCGTCCAAAAAAAAAACATATTTTTCGTGTTCTAATATTTTTCTCTAGTTTCGTTTTTTTCTAAAGTTTGGGCTGTTTCCGAACTCCAGCAATTCATTGGTTTCGTTTAAAGCAAATCATATCTTTAATTTTTCTCTAGTTTCAGATTTTTTTCTAAAGTTTGAGCTGTTCGGGCAATTCAGTCGTTTCATTTAAAGAAAATTTGTTTGTTTATTTTTTTTTTTTTGCTGCGTAATTTTAAAATCATTTCCCCCAAGTTGTGCTAATTAAATTTATTGTGATAGTGTTTATTATTATATTATTCATTTTACTTTTTTTTGTTGTATTTAAAGATCATTGACTTTTGACTGGTATTCGGAATATTTGAATTTTAATCTTTTGATTGATTAAAATTAAATAAAAAAAATCACTTATTCTAAACTAGAGCATAAACAAATTATTTAAATTGTTGTCCATTCAACTACTGTGTATTTATAGCTCAGTAAACTCTGGCCGAACATTTTTATTTGAATTGCCGCGATTTGGTTTTCCTGTCGTCTGGCTCCCGCTTTCAATTTCTTTATAAAGTATTACATTCACTTGGTTGTTTGGATGGTCGGTCGCGCGCTACGCGGCGCTGTCTTATGTGTTCAAATGCAAATTGCGAATTCTTAAGAATTTCATTACAATATTGTGGTGCTTTTCTAGAGCCTTTATTACAGTTTGCTTAGAATTTCGATTAAAGATTACGCAGTATTTGCTATTTTTTGAAATTTTATTTAAAAAAATTTATTTTTTTTTGTTTGCGACAAAAAAGGGACTGAAATGCAAATAAAAATCTTGATAAGACAGTGAATGGGGAAAAAACTGTTTGGGAACGTGCCTATGTTAAGTAAAGATTTGAAATATAAAATAAATACATTTTAATTAAGATGTTGTTGGTGTGCGGATCTTATCATCAATCATGTTGAAAACCAAGAACTAGAAGTGTTAACTTTATAACATCATTAACCTCCTCGCCGCCGCCATTGCTAACATCATCAATAATAGATGACACGAATAGGAAAAGGAAGGTCGGTCGGTCGGTCGGTCGATCTTTGTTGATGATGATGTGATTAACAACTGTCGTCTAAGGGTAAAACTTTGTTCTCTCTTTCTTGTTTTTTTTTTTTTTGATGAAATGCCAGTTTTAATTACTCGTAAGTAGTTGCCAAACAAATCCACTTTGAACCCTTATAAATAATGATTGAACATAATAAAGTTAAAATATTATTATTAAACTAACACACAGTAGTTGTGATAAGGGTAACTTTAGCTCACTTGTAATGAAATTCGCAGGCATTCATGACCATTGGAGTTAAAGGACAGACAGCTGTTTCTTTTTTTTGTCATCGTTACACAATACACTTTACGAAATCATCCATCAATTGACGTTTGTTTAATGTGTCAAACCAAAATGTTATTCACTTTTGTGCTTCGCTTCAGAATGATGAAGAAAACAACCAAACATTTTCGCCAATTCATAAAAACAAAGCACAACGAAACTTGGGAAACTATTTCAGTTTATTTCCAGCTCTTAATTCCCAGCTAAGTAGTTTATCATTTTTCCCATACGAAATGGAATTCATTACAAATCCCCTACTCAACAAAGTGACAGTTGAAACTATTTTCTGTTTTTATTTAGTTGCTGTGTTAACTTCTAAATGCAGTTTGGACATAAATTTGTTAAAAGTTTGTGTGTTTTTTTTTCTCTATTTTTTTTTTTGATGGATTTCGGTTCATTCAAGTCATAAAAGGCCAATGATGAATGGCATTTCATACGTTAAGTTAAACATGTAAAAGTATTTATAGTTTATTTTTTGGATCTTTTTTTCCTCAAATGAATGAACTGAGAGAAATGACGAAATGTTAATTCAAATGTTATGTTGAAATTTAATGAGGCACATATGTCATTGCCTCGTTTGAAACAATAATGGAAATGAAGAAATACCATTAGTTTCGGACTACTAATTTTTGTGGGTGTAAAGTCAGAGAGAGGCCAATGATTTTGACATCGCCGCTTGATTCCGTGGGGAGTTATAAATTTAAAGTAGTTCGTTCTTTAACAACTTTAGATTTGGGGGCCAATTAAAAATATGAAAAATTAAATAAACGACTAACAGAGAAAACTGAGAAATCAAAGAGGTAAATCTTCGCCGACAAACAACACTGCAGACGAATTTCTCAGTTTCTCATCTCATTTTCAGATGACGTCTAATGCCCATTACAAACTTGATTCATACAAAAGTTCTTGGTAGCGTTGGGTACGTAATAACTACGATCACTTTTTGGTATCCCTGAAATGAACGCCAATCTATCTTCTCTTAGATATTCCCACTCATCCTTTCTCTACATGATGAAAAAAAACGGCCCCAGCAACTTATTGCTGGAAACATGTACATATTTGCAAGCATTCTTTTCATGAATTGAAGATATTGCTGCTTTTTTGATTCGTTGATGTCTTTCACGTTTTTCTTTTCAGCAGTTTTCAAGAAACAAAGTTGCATAAACATATACCTATATTATAACCTATTAATCATTGTATCTCAATTATGTATTATTGAATAGCAAACACAGTGTGTTTGGACACAAATATACTATATTTGCGACTTGCTTCAAACACGTCATATTTGCATCCAAACAACAACATACAACCAGTTGCGACTTGCTTCAAACACGTCATATTTGCATCCAAACAATAACAAACTACAGATTTTTCAGCGTGTACATTTTATCACATGAAGAATCAATTTTCAGAGGATGTATACGTCCTTATCAAAACCGTATCTTAAAAATGGGGAATATTGGTTTGGTACCTAGTAACTAGGACTACTTATAGTATCCCATCCTTTCCCACTCATCCTGTGTCTACAGTTTTTCATATCAGGAGTCAATTTACATATGATGGATACAACTAGTCCCAAGCATAATCTTGAAAACGTGGGGAGATCGATTAATACCTATTAACTACGACTACTTGTGGCATCACTGCCATCGACGCGATCATATCCTTTCTTTTAAATATACCCACTCATCCTTTCTCTACATTTTTTCATATCAAGAGTCAATTTTTATATAATGGATACAACCAGTCCCGAGCTGAATCCTTAAAAAGTGGGGCAGGGTTTGATACACAGTAACTAGGACTACTTATGGTAACCCCGTCATTGAAGTCGTTCTATTCAGTTTTTAGGTATACCCACTCATTATTTCTCTATATGTGGTCATAAATACATCCCATCTAGGGATTGGGGAGAGCTCCTCACAATCAGTGAGATGTGCGCTTTCTAGTTTTACACTCACTGATTGGGACCTACAGTTTTACACCGATTCTGAACGGTATTTTGAGAATCATTTTCATGGCTAAGTACTCGATAGTGTCGCCATCACTAAGCGAGGAGACCGTGGTAGAAAGAAATGTAAGGTGGTCTCAGCAGGGATCGAACCCACGTTCTCATGTACAAGAGCCGCGAACACTAGCCATTGCACCACCGTCGGTCACATAAAGAGTCACTTTTCAAATGATGGATACAACCAGTCCCAAGCTGAATCTTTTTAAAGTGGGCATGGGGTTTGATATCCAGTAACTAGGACTACTTACAATATTCCTGCGATTCACGCGATCCACAGAGATGAACGTTTAATGGCTAATTACGAGGTACGTCGTTTGTTCTCCGTTGATGGCTTATTCGCGACATCTTCAGCCACAGCGACGATCTTTTCGATGGAACGAGGACGCCTCTTCTGTCACGTTTTTTTTTTCAGTCTGGTCAAAATCTTTAATATTTGACCAGTTGACGTAGAAAATCTGGAATTCATGATGCGCCAAAATCACTGATGACTTATTCCGTAGCAAAATAGTCGTTAGCGTTAGTATAAAGTTCCATGGATTGTCGACGTGTATTCTGCAGCTGGTTGCATCACAAATATCAAAAGATTTGTTAAAGTTAAAGCCTCTTCTGATATGATAATCTATTTCGGGTCAGTCTGTGGAATATAAAATTTATAAATAGTTTCCCATTACATTCCATGAAGGAATCGGGGAGAGCTTCTGACAACCAGAAAGCGGTGCGCTTTCTAGATATATACTCACTGATTGGGACCTACAGTTTTTCACCGGTTCCGAACGGTATTTTGAGAAGCCTTTTCATGGCTAAATACTCGATAGTGTCGCCGTCACTATGCGACGTGACCGCCGTTGAAAGAAATTTAAGGTGGTCAGAGCAGGGATCGAACCCAGAATCTCAAGTACAAAAGGCGCGCACACTTAACATTGCACCACCGACAGCCTGTGGAATATAGAATCAGCAAACATACCGTCACCTCAGTATTGGAGTGATTTATTTGCAATTACTGTCATATAATTTTAAATCAGTCCAATACTGAGGTAATGGATATGTTTGTTGTCTTTTTTAAATTGAAGTGCACAAAAAATCCCATTCATATTGTGTTGGTAGTTATTGTTCGGAAAATATTACAGAACTGTGAGCTCTGGGGTTATTTACATTAATTTTAATAAAAAAGCTTGAGTTTTCATACTTTTGTCGAGTACTTAACGTTTTGCATATGTTTGAATATTTTGCATATTTTTGCATATTTTGCATATTTTTGTATATTTTAGCATATTAGCATATTCTTGCATATCTTTACATAATTTTGCATATTTACTCAAAATTGCATTATTGTTGGTAAAATTTGCCTAAGATAACTCTGGTCATGGTCGAAGAAAGTAGGAAAATATGAAAATAAGAAAATTCACAAATCCACAATTGTTGCCAAAAATATTAGTAGAAAATATCTTGAAAAATAGGCAGCGATATCGTGAAATGTAGTGAAAAGTAGAAAGGTTTTTACACTTTTATTAATTGTAATTAACACCACTCCGTAGCTTCCGTTTAATATTCCGACGTTCTACAGCCATGACACGACCTAAAAAAATGTTCGTTTGCCGCAAAGAAAAGACCCAAACGATGATTAGTTTATTTCGTTTGTGAAGAACAAAGTCTCTTTTGCTTGTAGCATGAAAATTTTAATTCCTTTTCTCACAATTTAATAACGATACACTAACACCAATAATTTTTCACATTTACTAAAGAGAACAGAAAATAGTACAAGATTTTCTATGCAATTTATTTAATCAGTTATTACATTTTACTTCAAGAGCATTTTCTGCTGCTGCTCTCATTAGAAGTAAGACAATATTTTAAATTTTGTAAAAATTAATTGAATGCAACACAAAAGAAGAATTCCTTAAAACATATATTTTTAATGAGAATTCCTATATGGAAAATAACATTAAATACGATCATATATATTTTTTTTCTTTCAATTGTTACATATCTACAACAGTGTAGAAAATTCGTATTTATACACCCGTAACAAACAAATTCAAATTCTTCAATTTTATGAACGTAGAAATACAATTCATAGACTTGTTAGTTCTCCAACTAAGACAACAATTAAATTGTGATATGAACTTCTTATACATTAACATTTAAATATAAATATTAATTTTACATAAAAATGTTTGTATGAATTTGAATTTTGCATACTGTTCATAAAAGTACACTTGATTATGTACACGTTTATTATGGCTACACTCAACAAAAATGTGATAGTAAAATCAACTGAAAAGATTCCTGAAATGCGAAAAGATAACATATTTCCTATTTCAGCAAATATATGTTTTCTATTTCAGCAAAAATAGGTTTTTCTATTTTAGCTGAAACAAATACATAAACATATGTTTGTTGTCTGTAAACATATGTTTTCTATTTTAGCACACATATGTTGCTTGTTTCAGAAAACATATATTTTCTATTTCACCAAACATGTGATTGTTGTTTCAGCAAACATATGTTTCCTATTTCAGCAAACATACAAATGCTTGTTTACGACTTTTTGTATGACTGTACATAATAGCAGACAAATTGGCTGGTGATAAGTAGCAATCTTAGTTTGCTTTTAATTGTAGACTTCTTTTTTTTTTTTTGAGTGTAGCGTAATATCTGCACCTGTCATTATTTTTCTGCTCATATTCATCTTTACTCAAATTTCAGAGACTTCTCAACATTAGTAAAAAAAATCTTTTATATTCCTTTTTTTGATTCGAAGGTATCCTTGTGAATATTTCTTGTATCCTGCATATGATGCTGTTTTGTGTCTTTACTTTCTACACATAACATACGCATTTTAGAGCAATTAAAGATGAAAAATATAAAACAAAAAATTTTAAGAAAGAACAGAAGAAAACATTTCATCTTCTCTAAAATGTGGAACAAACTCCTTCAAGTCCTTTGACTTGCTAACGTGTATATGAATGCATTCTATGTAATCATTTGTATTCGTACTAACGCACGTTATGGTCCTTATAAAGGGAGGAAAGAGGGATATAGTGTTTAAGGCAAGGTTTGTTTTTGTGGACAGGAACGTTAACTTGAAGAGGGTATATATAAGTACAGTGTCAGGGCATGACTGGGTTTAAAAGGAATCTAACGAAAATTCTGTAGAGAAGGGAAGAAATATAATGAATACTAAAATTTTAATTAAATTTTAATCTTTAAACTTAAAATTTTCTTATGGTTCCTACAAAATTTAATAACTAACATTTTTAATTTCAATTTGAAATTGTATTCAAATTTGAATTTCAAATTTTTAAAACGCACTTTTAGTTATCAATAGAAATGAATTTTGAATTTTATACACAATTTCTAAATTTTAATCTACACGCTGGAAAATAACGGCCCAGCAAAACATTGCAGGAACTATCTACATGTTTGCAAGCATTGTTTTCGCGAATAGAAGATCTGCTGTTTTTTTTTTCTTTATTGTCTGACAGGTTTGTGTTTTCAGTAGTTTTAAACAAACAAAACCACATTTGAGTCACAAAAATGTACATGTTTCCAAGCATTATTTTCGCGAATAGAAGATCTGCTGTTTTTTGTTGCTTTATTATCTGGCACGTTTGTGTTTTCAGCAGTTTTCAACAAACAAATCCATATTTGAGTCAAGCGTTGTTTTCACGAATAGAAGATCTACTGCTTTTTGTTTCTTTATTATGCGACACGTTTTTGTTTGCAGCAGTTTTCAGCAAACAAAACCACATTTGAGTCACAAAAATGTACATGTTTGCAAGCGTTTTTTTCACTAATAGAAGATCTACTGCTTTTTGTTTCTTTATTATCCGACACGTTTTTGTTTGTAGCAGTTTTCAACAAACAAAACCACATTTGAGTCACAAAAATGTGCATGTTTCCAAGCATTTTTTTCGCGAATAGAAGATCTGCTGCTTTTAGTTTCTTTATTGTCTGACACGTTTTTGTTTTCAGCAGTTTTAAACAAACAAAACCACACAACCAAAAACATATATTGTAACCTACTAAACATTGTGTCCCACACATGTTATATTGTATAGCAAACACAATGTGTTTGGACACAAGTATACTATATTTGCGACAAGCTACCAACACCATATCTTTGCATCCAAACAACAAAAATTAAAAAATTTTCAACGTGCATGAAATGTAAATTTCAAATGGATTTTTTTAAATTTCAACAGATAATTTTTAAAATTTTAAATTTTAGCTGAGATATTTAAAATGTTACACAAACATTTTTAAATTTTAAGTGAACAGTTTAGCACATGTTGAAAAATTGGTCTCTGTGACATTCTGCAAATACATTCCACCACACGCTGAAGAATTTGTCTTTTTCTGTTATTTGGATGCAAATATAACGTGTTTGTAACTTGTGGCAAATGTAGTACACTTGTGTCCAAACACAATGTGTTTGCTATTCAATATAATATGTTTGGGCCACAAGGATTAATGGGTTATAATATATATAGTTGTGACCCAAATGTGGCTTTGTTTGTTAAAAACTGCTAAAAACAAAAACGTGACAGACAATATGGAAACAAAAGGAAGCAGATCTTCAATTCACGAAAACAATGCTTGCAAACATGAACATGATTCCTGCAATATGTTGCCGGGGCACACTCCAAATATTCATATATTTGCAAGTCTTAAACTCACTTATATTTAAATGTAACCAGACGCCTACTTTTGCGTGGAACAATACGAGTGTTTCATTGTAAATATCCATATACTTACCTGGAAGCATTCATATGTTTCCTCCCAAACGAAAACGCCGCAGATCAGTCTAGATAAGAAACACTCAATTCGTTAACACTCGCATACAGGAATATTTATGACTCACGGATTGAAATAATAATGCAAAATTACTGGTATACACCTGCAATAACATTAACTTAGCCTTAGAGCAATCTCTCTTTGTCCCTCTTTGATTATTTTGCTCTCAGCAGATCATAGCGTCAAACAAAGACGAAGTAAAAAGTGCACCAAACACAGCTGTAGTTGTATCAACAAAGTTGTTGTAACAAAACTGTATTTGGATCACAAACACATATATTATAACATATTAAACATTGTGTCTCAAACACGTAATATTGAACAGTAAACACAATGTGTTTGGACACAAGTACACGATATTTGTGACAAGCTCCAAACGCACGTTATAGTTGCATCCAAACAAGAAAAAAATACAGATTTTTCAGCGTGTAACAATTGACAAAATTTTGAACTTCACATATAATTTTTAAATTTCAATTGATCAATTCCCAGCAAAATTAATGCATTCAAATGTAATTATGTGGATTTGAAGTTTAATTGAGATTTTGAATAGGTATGTACTTATAATTTTGTTTCCGAGTGTAGTTATAGCAACAAAAATCACCCAGTATTATTGATATTTCTCCTTTGCCGTTCTATTATTCCTTTTTTGTAAGCGTTCCTTGTGTTTTTTGTTGTTGTTTTATCTTTTGTATCTCGTTTTCTTTTGTGCTGTATTAATGGTTTATGTAAACATGCGAAGAGTGTACATGTTAAAGCTCAGCTGTCATTTGTCATTAGGGAAATTGGGTTTTGTGTTACTGTTAGTTAACGTAATAATAATATGTGAGAAAACTGACTTCAAGCCAAAAGACACATGTGTTTTATATCCCCACCCATGCATTAAAATTGGTGAAAATTAAAATGTCATTTTGACATTTGACGAACACCAACCAAACATACTCTATCTCTCACACTCACTCCACCACCACCCCACACTGAACACACTCAAAACAACCTGAGTCACCTTACTTTATGAGGTAACCCAAATCCACCTAAATTTTTCCAATAAAATATTTATAACTAATTATGTGATATGTTCGTTTTGCCCTCCCCCTGGTGTTGAAGTACGTGTAGGTTGATGACAACAACTTAAGAGATCTATACACGTCTATAAAATTAGTTTTCCCCTCCCAGCAAAATTAATTTGAATTTCAAAATAACAATGCGATCAACAAAAGAAAAATTTACATATTTCTTGACTTTTATTAGAGTGCGTGCAAAGTGTTGAAATGTCGACGTGCAACCTGAAGCAATAAAGTTGTATCTCCAAAAATACAAATTCAATAAACCTCCTAATTTAGAAATTTTATTACGCCAAGACTGAGCTGATCAAACGACAACCATTACAAATGTTCCAAAACATGAGAACAAATTTCAAAACTAAACATAAAATTAAATTTAATGCATTAAATTTTAAATTTTCAAAAACGAAAAAAAATACAATCAATTTTCTTAGTAAAGCAAAGAAAGAGCCAACGAAATGTTTAGGGAGATTCAAGTCAAAGATGTAAAACTAATTTTCGGTAAGAGCTTTTTGAAGTTCCCCTCCCTCAAGTGACAAGCGAAACGTCAACATGACATTTTTCACGAAAATTTTATTACCAACTCTACGACAAACATGTGAAAACAAGGTGTTTTATAACAAATTAGAATTATTAACGACAAAAACTACACAAGTTTCTTCAAATACCAACAATATTAATTATTTTATGACCTTTAACCGCCTTAATTGCTTATTATTAATACACTTGGGGAAATAAAATATAATTTATGAACAATGTTTAGTTAAAATAGCAATAAATAAATTAATTTTAAAGAAATTATTACACTGAAATAAATTGTATTAGCCTAAATTGTAGCTTAAATTTTAGGTTAAATTTTAATGAAATTCTAATACCGTTATAAATTATATTAGGTCGTTTATGATATCTACAAATTTCATTACGTAAATAGATGAACAAAAAATATATTAATTTCAAGTTGTAAATCATCAGGGACATTTTGCCGTAAACTTTTGTAAATCCAGGTCAAACTCATAAAACACTTGAGAGCAACAAAAAGAAAATTAAGGGACCAAAACAAATCTCTAAATCAAAATTAAGGTGAATTAAAAACAGCGATGGGAATCAAGTATGTTTCAAAGTGATGCCATCTTGAAAGGGCAAATTTCCACTGCAGCGTTTTCTTTGTACAACCGACAACCGCAGACAACCTTTGTTATTTTAAATAATTTAAAAATATGATTCTGACCTGTATTTTTGAAAAAAAATGGTTTCCCATTACATACCAATAAAGGATTGGGGAGAGCTTCCCATAACCAGTGAGCTATTCCAGATTTACACTCATTGATTGGGACCTACAGTTTAACACTGGCTGCGAAAGGTTTATTTGAAGTCCATTAATTTATTACGGACAAAAATCCTTACAGACTAGAGAAGCCTTTTTCAAGGCTAAATACTCGATAGCGTCGCGGTCACTAAGTGCAATGACCGCCGTCGAAAGAAATATAAGATGGTCAGAGCAGGGATCGAACCAACGATCTCATGTACAAGAGCCACGCACACTGTCATTGCACCACCAACGATCAGTATTTACTGTCATCTCTGAATGTAGTCAGACTTTTGATAAATACCTGCTTCAGCAAACACTTCCCTTTGAAATCTCGACTGAAGTACACAATTTTTGTAATTTTTAAACATTCACACCGATAGTCGTAAAACCGGCGAAACCGGTTACCATATTAACAACCATATGAAATTTATCAACAACCTTGAAATTTTACAAATCACTTCAGTTCAATTCAACTCAATTCAACTCAGTTTATTTCAATTCAATTCTACTCAATTTAACTCAACTTAATTTAATTTTTTCAATTGAATTCAAATCAGTTCAGTTCAATTCACTTCAATTCTATTAAATTTAATTTAACTCATTTCAATTGAATTATATTCGATTCAATTCAATTGTTCAGTTCAATTCAGTTCAGTTCAATTCACTTCAATTCTATTCAATTTAATTTAACTCATTTCAATTGAATTATATTCAATTCAATTCAATTGAATTCTCTTCAATTCAATTTAAATCAATTGATACAATTCATTTACATTCACAATTCAGTTCAATTCAATTCAGTTCAACTCAATTCAAGTTAAATTAATATAATTTAATTTAACTCAGTTCAATTCAAGTGAATTCAATTTCAATTAATTTAAGCCAGTTCGACTGAATTAGATTCAAATCAAGTCAATTCAATTCAATTTAAATCAATTCCATTTAATTCAATTCAATTCAGTTCAATTCAAATCAATTCAATTCTATTCATTACAGCTCAATTCAATTCAATTTCAGTTCAATTCAATTCAATTAAGTTCAATTCAATTTAATACAGTGCAATTCAAGTCAATTAATTTTAATTCAAACCAATTAAGTTCATTTTAATTCAAATCAATTTAGTTCAGCTTAATTCAATTAAATTGAGATCAATTCAATCCAGTTCAAATCAATTCAATTCAATTTAGTTCAGTTTAATTCAATTTAATACAATGCAATTCAATTCAATTCAAATCAATTGAGTTCAGTTTAATTCAATTCAATACAATTCAAATCAATCCAATTCAATTCAATTCACTTCAATGCATTTAAATTCAATTAATCGCAATTCAATTCACATAAATTCAATACAATGCCATTCAATTCATTTCATTTTAATTCAAATCAATTCAATTCATTTTAATTCAAATCAATTTAGTTCAGTTTAATTCGTTTAAATTCAGTTCAATTCAGTTCAAATCAATTCAATTCAATTGAGTTCAGTTTAATTCAATATAATACAATGCAAATCAGTTCAATTCAATTCAAATCAATTGAGTTCAGTTTAATTCAATTCAATACAATTCAAATCAATCCAATTCAATTCAATTCACTTCAATGCAATTAAATTCAATTAAATTCACATAAATTCAATACAATGCAATTCAATTCAATTAATTTTAATTCAAATCAATTCAATTCATTTTAATTCAAATCAATTTAGTTCAGTTTAATTCAATTCAATTCAGTTCAATTCAATTCAGTTCAATTCAATTCAGTTCAAATCAATTCAATTCAATTGAGTTCAGTTTTATTCAATTTAATACAATGCAATTCAGTTCAATTCAATTCAGTTCAATTGAGTTCAGTTTAATTCAATTCAATACATTTTAATTCAATTCAAATCAATCCAATTCAATTCAATTCACTTCAATGCAATTAAATTCAATTAATCGCATTTCAGTTCAAATAAATTCAATACAATGCAATTCAATTCATTTTAATTCAAATCAATTCAATTCATTTTAATTCAAATCAATTACATTCAGTTGCATTCAGTTTAGTTCAGTTCCATTTAGTTCAATTCAACTCAGTTCAAATTAATTCAATTCAATTCAATTCAGTGCAATGCAATTCAAATCAATTGTACTTGAGTGTACACTTTGTGCAATATTTTATTTTTTTTCTGTAACGTGACGCGTTGCCTCATTTACTTTCTCTCCGTCCTACGGATTTCAAACCGCTCTCATGAGAAAGTTCTCTTCACTCTTGATTTGGTGGTTGCAACGACATCTCCATTTTATTTTTGTCACAATATATAAAAGTTGTTCCCTTTCAATCGATGGCAAACATAAACTGGATGTCAAACACAATCTGCAAATTTCTATTCCGGTTTTAAAAATAATCATATTCCCTTCCTAGCGCGATTATTGTGAATATTCAAGATATAATAATACTTTACTATGTTTCTATCTTTTACTTGACTAGATCGAATAAATATTATTTATTAAACAGGATATTCTATAAAGTACCTGTATTTTTGTTTGAATTTTTGTGAATATTTGTTTGAAATTTATCTGCTTAAATCATATAACAACATTCTAAAGTTAAGCTTAGGTATCAATCCGTTATTTTTAATTAAAACTAATCCCCTTCTTCATTTCTTTCTCTTTACAGGTATGTTCAATATGAATGCAAAACATATGATATTTTATTCGATTTCTGTAAGTTTGACAAACCAAAAAAGATCCCCAAAATTTCCGTTTTCAACCATAATCTAATTAACTGATTTCCTTATATTTATCACACTTTTAAAATACTTCCGTTTAAGCTTCTGGTCTTTAATGGGTTTTTGAAATTTATACAAGTTTTGTTAGTGTAACCCATAAAGTTCAGGATATCAAATGCGTAAGACGACATATGGTTTCATACTGAAGTTCACAAACACTCAATTAATTCCACAATCATATTTGTGTGCGGTCACTTGATACTATATTGTATACTTATATAAAATGATAACACACAAAATGCATATGAAATTTCCACCACAAAGAAACCCCCGAAAATATATTTTGGAAAACACGCAAAACCATTAAAACCGGAAGCAACAGGAAACACTTGAAATACGAGCTCGGTATGACCGACCGACCGACCGACCATATGCAATATGTTAAACGCACTTAAGTGGTTAAGTTACACTGTACAATAAATACAATTAAAAGGAGAAGAGAACAAATTGAGTAGTTTTTATCGCATTTGAAAAGAAATGTACATATGTACAATTTTACACACTCCTACATCTTTAATATTTTGTTGAAATACTCTTGAAGAAACTTATGTTGTTTAAGTTTTTTCTTCTTCTTCTTCTTCTTTTTAAATGAGTCTTTCTTATCACCTTTTAATTCCTTTCCCTAAGTGCAGTTATATGGGATATTTATAATTTTAACTACACTTCGAATAATAAGAAGAAAACAAGAACTTTGTGGTTCTGTCGTAAGACCCATGAGTTGTATACAATTTCCGTTTATTGATAAAGAATAAAACTGCTGCCACACGAATGCGATTTTGTTGCGACAAGGCATAATCTCAATGAAAAATCGTTGAAAATCATTTGAATCGGGAAGGGAATCGCTTTTGAAAGGTTTTAAAGGAAATTTGTGTGTTATATCAAGCCAGTGCTTACTAGTCTCCTTAAATAAGTAAATAAATATTTCCCATCCCATTTCCTGAAAGATAGGGAAGAGCTTCTCACAAGCAGGGCTTTCTAATTTTAAACTCGCTGATTGGATGCTTGAAATTTTTACCGGTTCTGTGTGGTATCCTAAGAACATAACTTGTTAGTGTCGCCGTCGCTAAGTGCCGTCGAAAGAAATGCAAGATGTCAGAGCATGGTGCTAGCTCCTATTCTCATCTGCAAGAGTCGCGCACACTATGTAGTCATTACACCAACGACAGCCACACCAGTAAACTTTACGTCCGCTTCTCTAGTAGTCTACAAAGTATATCAAAAAGTTCGTTAAACACACTTTAAAGTTCACAAGGATTACTAAGAACTACACAAAGTACCGGAAAGTACAAAAAGTGTACCCAAAAATGTGTCGAAAAGAGCACACCGATTATCAAAGAGTTCGGAAAGTGTGCCACAGAGTACACAAAGTGTACCGGAAAGCGTGATAAACCGTACCGAAAAGTGGACAAAGTGTACAGAAAAGTATGCAAAATGTTAATAAAATGTCCTAATTTTTGAAAAAAAAAAGTACACTAACTGTAACGGAAAGTTCACAAAGTGTACAGAAATGTTCACAATGTATACCGAAAAGTACTTAAAGTGCAACAAAAACTACTCAAAATGTAACGAAAAGTACCCAAAGTATACCGAAAAGTACTAAAAGTATACCGAAACGTACATAAAATACACCTTAAAGTACACAAAGTGTAATGAGAAATTCCCATGCATTTCGAAAAGTATAAAAATACTATTTAAATGTGTATAAGGTCAACTAAAAAGTACAGAATAGGTACCCATATAATTTAGTGATCCTACGAGTTCATAAAATTTACTAAAATATACCAAAAGTTTAAAAAAGGTCACAAAATGTACTAAAACTTAGATAAAGTCTCACCGAAAGTACACAACCAAATGGTAAGAAGTACACACTATGTCTCCAAAACTTAATAGCATATAAAATTCGTAAAAAGACCTCAAAGTATAATAGACAGTATTCAAAATCTATCAAACCAAAGTACACAAAGTACACACAGTGTGTGAAAATGCACACAAAGTGTAACAAATAGTACGTATCATTCACTAAAACCTAAGCAAAGTGTACCAAAAAGTGAGTAAGTTAGCTTAATACTTAACAAAGGATACAAAAAGCTGCCAAATTGTGGAAAATAAAGTGCATAAAAGTCCAATGTGTACTTTATGTATTATACTTTAAAGGAAACAATGTGTGCCAAAAAGATCTTGGGATGTGCTAGAAACTGCTCAAACCTGCAGGAAATTGTATTAAGAACTAGCCATAGTGTACTCAGACATACACACAACGTGTACTAAATATAAATCGTACAAAAAGTAAAACGTACACAATGCGTACTCAAAACTATAAAAAGTAACTAAATCCACCGACTAATACTTTAAGAGTGTGCACTAGTTCGTTTTTGTACTAACGAGTTCCATGGAATACTTGGGAAACATATAGAGTATAGCGTAGTAATAGAAAATGTGTTTTGTATCGTACGCAAGTGACCTAAAACGTGCACGGAGTATTCTTGTACAAACACAAAATGTACTCAAACGTACATAAAGTATACTATAATGTACACATGTTCTAAAACGTACACAAAGTTAACTGAAACGTATTAAAAGCGCTGTAATACGAACAAAAAATTTACTAATACGTACACAAAGTGTACTAACAGAGTGAACAAAGGTTACTTAAACGTCCACATGGTGTATTTAAACAAGATGTATTAACAACGTATAAAAAGTGTACTATAACATACACAGAGTGTTAAGGTGTTCTAAAACGTACGCAAGGTGTTCTGAAATGTATACAAGGTGTACTAAAACGTGCACAGAGTGCAATAAATCATGCAATAAGTATACTAAAACCTTCACAAAGCGTACTAATTATGTTCAAAAAGAATACTAAAACGTTCAAAAAGTGTACTTCAATATGCAAAAAAAAATTGCACGAGGTGTCAGAGGATACGCGGTTGGAACGAAGTTCCTTTCGCTATATATTATGTACTAGTTAGTCCCAACACGCCTAAGGCGCCCGTTGAAAAATATGATAAATTTAAATGGATCTTTAAGCAAAGATACTTTTTGTAAAATGATTAACTTTTTTTAAGAAAAACTTTTTTTTTAGAATGTATTTTTTTTAAAGACTATTTTTAGGTCCTTTTTGTAAGAATATGTATCATATTTTTCCGACAAGGTCCTTTTTTAAAGAGAAGTACTTCTTTTATTAAAAGCTAAAGTTTTTTTTAAGAACAGTTACTCTTTTTAAGAAGAAGTACTTTCTGTAAGAAAAAGCCCTAAGAGTACGAATTTTTTGGACAAAGAAGTACTTTTTTTTAAGAACAGCTACTTTTTAAAGAAGTGGTACTCTGTTTAGGAAAAGTTTACTTTTTGAAGAAAATTTACTTATTTTCAGAAAGGCTATATATCTCAAGAAAAGAAAATAAAAGATATTATTTTCTTTTTAAGAAAAGGTACTTTTAAGAAAAGGTACTTTTAAGAAAAGGTACTTTTAAGAAAATGTACTTTTAAGAAAAGGTACTTTTAAGACAAGGTACTTTTAAGAAAAGGTACTTTTAAGAAAAGGTACTTTTAAGAAAAGGTACTTTTAAGAAAAGGTACTTTTAATAAAAGGTACTTTTAATTAAAGGTACTTTTAAGAAAAGGTACTTTTAAGAAAAGGTACTTTTAAGAAAAGGTACTTTTAAGAAAAGGTACTTTTAAGAAAAGGTACTTTTAAGAAAAGGTATTTTTAAGAAAAGGTACTTTTAAGAAAAGGTACTTTTAAGAAAAGGTACTTTAAAGAAAAGGTACTTTTAAGAAAAGGTACTTTTAAGAAAAGGTACTTTTAAGAAAAGGATTTTTTTAAGAAAATGTATTTTTTTAAGTAAATGCATTTTTTTAGGAGAAGGTATTTTTTTAGAAGAAGGTATTTTTTTGAAGAAAATATTTTTTTACGAAATGGGAATTTTTTAGTATTTGTCCTTTTTTCAAGAATACATACTTACTTATCCGATACAAAACGAAGATAACATAGTTCGCCAACCAGTTCGTTCTTTTGTTTTATCTCTCCAGTACGTAATATCAAGTTTACCCTGGGATTCTTCAGCTTTCAAGAATAGGTACAGTTTTAAGAGTAGATACTTATCTCAAGAAAAGTTATTTTGTTTCACAAAAAGGTACTCTTTAAAGAAAATGTTTTTTTTAAGCAAAGGCAATTTCTTGTAAGAAAATTTATTCTTTAAGAAAAGGTAATTAATTTAATTTAGTGTAAGAATATGTACTTTTTTAAGCAAAGGTTTAAGATAAGGTAATTTAAATTTTTTTAAGAAAGATTTTTTTTAAGATAAGTTACTTTGTTTAAGAATATGATTAGGTTTTTTTTTGAGAGAATTTACTTTCTTTAAGAAATTCATTTTTTTTAAGAAAATGTTCTTTTGTTAAACTTCTTTCACTTTGGCTTTTCTAAATTTACTTTTTATTGGGTTCAAAACTACAATATACACCAAATATTGGTTACAGGCTCCATCTAGAAAACTTCCCATTAAACAAGAAATTTCCCAATATATGTTAGTCTAGACACAAACCAAAGCAAAAGTACCCAATATCGTTGATAATACTGGGTTGTAGCATAAAAGTGTTAAAATAAAAATTGATTAATTTTGTTTTAATTTAGCTCCCATCCCGCAACGTGCGATAAGGAACTTTGTTCCAAAAACGTTCAAAGAATGTACCTGAATGTACTAGATTTATTCGAAGCGATCTGAAATGTACACAATCAGTACAAAAATTTTAGTACAAGTACTTTAAGCCTCCTCAAATTTCAACAAAATAGTTCTTTGTTTTTAAGTTAACAAACAATTATGTATTTATTATTATTTTACCAAAAAGAAAATTTTGTAAAAATTTCTGGTGCACTTTAAAATTCTTTAAAAAGTATAGGACACTTTAGTCGAATTCTTTTAATTTGTTAATATCGACAACTTTGCTCAAAGCTCTATTCAAAAGTACAATTTAAAAATGAATACGTTTTGGTACCAAAAAGTACATAATTTGTGTAAATCTTAAAAATTATGAAATTGAATTAAGAATTCTAATTTTTCATAATTGTAAATTTAATTTCAACTATATTTCAACTCCGTCCTTGCCCATATCCGGTATGTGTTTTCTTATTTTCTTTAAGATTTCAATTACATTTGTACAAATTAATCAATTGCCATCAATATAAATTTTACCACATTTTGTTAAACATTCCCATTTCCTGTCAAGCTCTAAATATTTATACTTCCAACGAAAAAATGTTGCGCGACATTTATGTGCGAGCGCGGCTTCATTCTATTTACCCGAATTGTCATTGACTTTATTGACATTTGATTTGACATTTTTAGTTTAGTCGCTGATAGGTTCCATTTGTTTTGTTAAATTGGAAGATTTATTTGAATTTGAAATGATGCTATGTTGGATTCGTATAAATCTTGAATCAGTGTTTCAAGGCTAATATACATTTTATACAAACAAGATAAGCCAGTAAAACAGTTTGAAACATACAAATAAAATTTAAAATATTTGTTTTGGTTTTGTTTTCTAAATCTATGATTGTCGCGCAATTAGTCATAGTTAGTTGATATAATTGCTTCAACAGTCGGAGAAGAAAGATTTGTTAATTTCTGTTGTTGTAGGGAATTTTTTCCCCCCTCTACTTTGTTGTTACATTGATATAATTTTAAATTTATTTGTATTTTTTTAATTTAGTTTTATTTTAAGCGGAAATAGCGATAAGAAAATGTTTGAGATTTAGTTGTTTTGGTTTATCCCCCCATTTTGATACATGCAGATTTTGGTTTTGAAATGTAGGATTTGTGTTGCACAATTGCAAATTGTTTAGTAGTACGGTAAACAGTTTTAAGTTCAAGTGCAAAATATTTTTAAACCGGATAAAAACTATAAAAAAAACAAAAGAAGATTAGGTTTTTACCAAAAATGGTTAATAAAAAAGGTAATAATAATATTTTCAAATCTTCCAAGCTTGAGGTCTGGTTCAAAAACAAAAAAGTTCACAAATAAAAAAATAAAGTAATTCTTTAAGTCACAATATTTGGGTGTATTATCGCAGCTAGTAACTATTCACAAACCTGAACTTAATGAGAATTGTTGCAAATACTTACATGTGTGTAAACAACCAAACAACAATAATATCAATAACATTAAAGCCCTGTCCCTCGAACTAGAACGAAATCCAGTCACTCGAATTCCACTGAAATGCGGTTGCTGTAGGTGAAAAGAAACCACTAGACTATCATTAGCGGTATTCAAGTAAATGTGCAAGGGCTTCGAAAACTTGCAAAGCAAATGTCAAAACAAAAAATTTTCTAATGCAAAACGACTTGCACAATTGTAGAAAAAATTCGAATCAATTTTGTTCGACAAACATCGAAATCGAAACAGTCGAAAAGTCAGTATGAAAACTCTATAATGTATAAGAATTGATTGTTTTGTTTTGATGTTTGCTGTGAAAGTATTTGAGATTTTCGTGTTTACATGAATACCACAATTTTCGATGATCGTAACTGACGTAACTGTAACTGTAACGTAAATGTAACTGACAGCACAATTTTACGTATTCGTTCCAAATGATATGACAAGACTGAGGAATCCCGATAAAATTTCATTCGACTAGAAAGCCAACGAAGAGCTCTCGTTCGACATCGAGGCACATTAAGAAACTACAGAAAATAAATCATCCACAATTTGTTGATGGTGTTTGCTCCCCGCCATAAACACAAAAATTATCACAAATTTTTAATGGTGAGATTTTACTTTTTCAATTTGTTTCCTATTTTTCAAAAATGTACATTTGGTTTATCTTACATTAACATATGAAACACTGATATTGGTAAAACAAATCTGAAAAAAAATATTACTAAAATAAAGAAAATAATAATAAAAACTTTTTTAAACATTATTATGCTACAACCCAGTATTATCAACTATATTGGGTAATTTTGGTTTGTGTCTAGACTAACATATGTTGGGAAATTTCTTGTGTAATGGGATGGTTTCTAGATGGAGCCTGTAAGCAATATTTAGTATATATTGTAAAAATATACTAAAAAAAATTAGAAATAGAAAGTAAATTTAAAAAAAGAACACTTTCTTAAATAAGTGCCTTTTTTAAAAAACGTAAATTTTCTCAAAAACAAAAATACCTATTCATATTCTTAAACAAAGTGCCTTTTTTTAACAAAATATCTTATATTAAAGAAGTAGCGTTCCTTAAAAAAATACATTGTCATACTAAAAGTAGGTTTCTTTAAAAAATTTAATTTATTTCAAAATAAGTACCATTTCTTAAAAAAGACAGCAAAAATGTTCACTATCAAATGATGAGCACATGCTGAAATAAACGTCCCCTGTAACCTTATGCAGGAACCATCTACACGTTTGGAACACCCATATAATTGCGAATAAGCATTGTTGCTATGAATTGGTAATCTGCTGCTTTCTTGTTTCTTTATTCTCTGTCATGTTTTTGTTATCAGCAGTTTTCAACAAACAAAGCCATATTTGGGACACAAAAATATATGTATATTACAACATATTAATCATTGTGTCCCCAACATCTACTAATAAGTAGCAAACAGAATGTGTTTGGACACAAGTACCTATACTATATTTGCGACAAGCTACAAACATGTTATATTTGCATCCAAACAACGAAAATATACAGATTTTTCAGATTGTAAACGTCAATATCTTCTGGTTGGAAAAATATTTTATGTGTGGATATGTAAGTGAAAAGTATTTATTTTTTTTAAATTTTTGACATAAATATTTTTGATCTTGAACCAGAGAAACAATTGACGCCTATAAGCCCAGAATTGTTCGTGTTATTCGTGACATAAGAATGCGCGGAAAAGAGACCCAAAATTGGCCGTCTAGAATGCGCTTCGTCATTAACAGCCGCGGTGCCCATATGCCCGAAATCATTTTGAAATGTTAATGCCAAGTCTGGGTGTTTCGTTTAAAAGAATTTGTTTGATTAAAATTTAAACCAGTGACCTCACGTAGCCCCACTGAAAATAATAGAGAGGTGTCAAATCGCGTGACTTTGGTGGCCCATTTCTCGAAATCAACATATCGCCAAATTTTGATTTCAATAAATGGATGGTTGCGGTATCGATGGATGGTATCAATGTCATCCATATTTTCAAACAAAAAATCATTGATCATGGTGCGGTAACGACCTCTATTGACCGTAACGCGAGTTTCGGCTTCATTTTTGACGAAATAGGATACGATGCTGCCACCAGCTTATAAGCCGCACCAAGCGTTTCATTTTACTGGATGTAATGGAGTCTGTAGGGGCTGTTGTGGATTGGTGTCAGTCCATATGCGGTCATTTTGTTTATTACCAAACCCGTTAAGCCATAAATGAGCCTCTTCGCTGAACAAACTTTTGCGATAAAACGTCGGGTCAGTTTCCAATTGCTCTAGAGCCCAATCGGCGAAAGGACGACGCATATAATGGTCCCGTGGCTTTAATTCCTGCACCAGCTGGATCGTATATGATTGCAGGCCAAAATCTTTGCGCAAAATTTTCACATAGTGGACGCACGGGCAGAATCCCAATTCCTACGACCGACGACGAATCGATAAATTTGGATCTTCTTCCACACTTTCGTTTACAACCGGCGATATTCTCTCCAGTACGACATATATGATCAGTATAACCTGGCAAGCCTATCGTATGTTATATCGAAGGGAAAAAAACTAACTCCTTATGTAGTATGGTATGTAGTGATTGTTCCATTTGAGCAGATATGCTCCTAGTCGAAACTCTAGGATTGACTTACCTGGCAGCAGCAACATTTTCCTGCGTTCGAACTGAGAGACCTGGATTGTAAGGTCTTCTTGTGATTGTTCCACGATCGGCAAAATTGTTTACGAACCTCAATATAGTTCTTGTGATCGCAGGAGTGCTTTGGCCGGAATTGACAGGCTCCAATGTGTGATGACGGCGCACAATCAAAATTCTTGTTTCATCATTCCAATAGTTCATTTTCATTAAACTGAAAGAGCAATCACTGAAATTTAAAAAAATGAACCTTATTAATTCCACAGAAAAAAAATTGTTAGGTTTAATTTTTTTATTTTTTTTTCATCCCGGTACTAGGTTTTCTTTAGGTTGTGTCACTCGCCAGTAACCTTGAATTAACGAATACAATCATACCTTATAAGAATTCACAAACCTCAACTTAATGAGAATTATTGTAAACACTTACTAGTATGTGAACACCCAAACTCTATACATTCGAATTAATGGTTCGATGCTTAGAGAGCTGAAAACCACTGAAAGCGCAGTCTCACAAACAGTGAAGCAATCGTTTCTTGTTGCGCAATCGGTCGTTTCGCGTTTCTCAATCGGACCGCGCAAGCGGTCGTTAGTACTTGCGCGAGTGTTTCATATTATATATTAACTAAAAACTGATCTGAGATCTCAGTCTCAGAAACTGTATAGCGGTTAGAGGGAAGTTTCCAAGTACTCTTAAAGACATCCTGCAACAGGCCCTTCATACCACCTTGCTGATGGGTTTCAGATAATGGTATTCGAGTGAACCCTACCAAGACGGAACTGGTTACAATCAGGAGGAGGTATAAGGTACCAACTGTTGTACCTGTCGCCTTAGGGGGCATTGAACCGATCGTTTCTTTTTGCTCGGGAGGTTGCTCCTTAAACAGTGGTTACTCCTTGCTCGTCAGTTTCAAATTGTATATTGACTAAAAACTGATCTGAGAATGCAGTCTCACAAACTGTGACGCGGTCGTTTTCTATTGCACGATCAGTCATTTCTTGAGCAGTCGTTTCTTATTACGCGAGTATTTCAAATTGTTTGTAACCAGAAACTGATTTTGTTTTATCCCAAAAAAAACTACAGCATTGAATTTTACTCAGCTCCCAATGTGCCATATGAATCCGTTACGAATTCGAGACGGATCAATTTCTGCGGACATTTTGTGCGAAACGGGCATCCGTTACGAACTCATAACGAATTCGTTTTCGTATGAATTTCCCCTCGCAACCGCGAATCGTTTTTTTTTTTGACTATCTCGGATCCGTCTCGAACTCATAACGAACTTCATACTCGAATCCGTTTCTGATTCGTTTTTTGGAAATAAAATGAATTCGGGGCGTAGCAGCTTTTATCAATTTTTGAGGATTCGTTTTGAATTCGCATTCCTCTCGAAACCGCGGATCGTTTTTGGAACTTTTTCTGATCCAACTCACACTCGTAACGAACTTCATATTTTGATGTGTTTGCGGGCTCGTAATGGATCTGCCAAGTAGCAATTCCAATGATTCGCTTTTTATGTTTTTACGGACTCGTAATGGGTTCGAGACGGATCCGCCAAATCGCAATTTCACTGATTCGCCTTTATATGTTTTTACGGACTCGTAACGGGTTCGAGGCGGATCCGCCAAATCACAATTTCACTGTTTCTCTTTTTTTTTATATTTTTACGAACTCGTAACGGGTTCGAAACGAATTCGAGAACTCACATTTCGCTTTTTTGTGATTCTACGAACTCGTTACGAGTTCGAAACGGATCCGCATCCGTTTTTGTGCGCATTGGGCGGTAGGAAATTTAAATTGACATAAGTCAAATGAATTCAAAACAATTATACTTTGGATTATCCGACCTACATTTCGAACAAAAAAAATGTTAATCAAATGCTACAGTAAAGTTTTCGAATTGGTTTAAGGTTTTGATAACCAGGAAGAATACCACAATATCCCCTAACGTTTCTCAAGCTTTGTATAGATTTAGATGGAAAGCTTTTCAGACGAACCGCAAGGGAATAGAAGCCGAAACAAACGCCTGCGTTATAAAATATTTTCGATTCTAACATATAAATTGACAATTTTCTTCGAAAAGTCTTGACAGTTACAAACAACTTTAAGAAGATGTCAAAAGTCTCAACGGCTGTTGCAACATGTTAAAGTGTTAATATTGAAATAGTTGTTTCTCCTTTAATCAATAGAGATTAAAAGGGATTAAATAATTTTTCATGTGAGGTGGAAATGGATTGTGGTTATAATTTAAAAATTTTTTCTTTAAAACAAAATTTATGTAAAACCTTATTATTACAGATGCAAATGGAAATCGTGTGTACGTTTCTCCCCCAAAAATAAACATTGATTCAACTGGTGTTTATATTCCGCGAGATAGAGTGAGAGTACCTATAGAATTTCATTGTCCCTTATGGAAAACGCTAACAAGATGTTGTTAAACAAACTGTCATTGTCATCAAATACATTGTTTTGAAATGTTTATTTTAAAGTAATCCCTTTTGGAAAAATGTCTATTGATATTTCGTTTATAGTTCATTCGCTAAGCACCACACACAGCACTTAACATGGAAATGGTGTAGGGATGCATGAATATTGGTGGGATGCCTGCCACCAGTATTCAAGCCCATTTGGAAATCATTCAACAACAACTGTGATAATACGAGATGGAACGACTGTGTTCTTCTTGTGTCTGTTGGTCTAGTCTGGCCAAATCTTTTGTATATTCTCTATTTACTTTTGACATTTATCAAATGTATTGTTTTTTCATTTCTTTCGTATTCTTCTGGTGTTTTTTTTTGCTTCAGTCTGTCTGCTGGCTGCCACTGCGGTCTACGGCGGGTTTGGGGCTTTTCGTTGTTAATTCCTTAAAGTAACACAATTATGTGGCCTCACGTTTGGGTGAGATGACTGTTATTGGATTTCGGAGTTTTGACAAATGCAAGAGATTTTAAGATTTCAAAAACACTTTGTTGTTGGTGGTGTAGGAATTTGTGGTTTTGATACAACAAAAAAACTGAAATTAAATTTAAATTTTAAATTCTGATACAGAATTTTAAATTTCAGAAATCTTAAAAGATATTTTTAAATTTCTGTTAATATAGTCGGATGTATTAGAGATTCGTTTAAGACTCGTTAAGGTTAAGATTTTGCAATGACGAATTGCGCAACATGTGGAAAAATTGGTGTTCACGAAAAGCAGTGTTCCCATTGTATTCCTTGAACTTGTATTCCTTGAACTGGCCTGCCAACAGGCCTGCTTCAAGAAGGGAAGTTTATATACCTATTTGCATTCCATTGCCTGCTAACAGACCCGCTTAAAGAAGGGGGTATGCATACCTATGAGCATCCGTCCTACCTTACATTAATGGGTTTGCCAATAGGCCTTCCATTCCCCTTCACAGACAAGCCTGCTTAAAGAATCGAAGTCCGAATGCCTACGAGCATCCATTCCATTAAAGCTGCTTAAAGAAGGAAACTGTGTACATCTAAATAAATAAATGGTTTCCCGTTACATCCCATGAAGGGATTAGGGAGAGCTTCTCACAAACCTGTAAGCTGTGCGCGATCTAGTTTTGCACTCACTGATTGGGAACTACAATTTTACACCGGTTCCGAACGGTATTTTGAGAAGCTTTTTCATGGCTAAGTACTCGATAGTACACCTACACCTACACGCTGAAAAATGTTGTCTATTTTTGTTGTTTGGATGCAAATATAACGTGTTTGTAGCTTGCTGTAAATACAGTATACTTGTGTCCAAACACATTGTGTTTACTATTCAATATAACATGTTTGGGACACAATGATTAACAGGTTATAATATATGTATTGTCGACCCAACTGTTGCTTTGTTTGTTGAAAACTGCTGAAAGCAAAAAACGCGAATGACAATAAAGAAACAAAAGGCACCAGATCTGCAATTCATGAAAACAATGCTTGCAAGCAGGTACATGGTTCCTGCAATATGTTGCTGAGGCCGTTATTTTTCAGCGCGTATGATCATTTATTTTGCGTATGACCAAAAGGGTATAGTCATAGTAATAGGCCTGCTTGATCATAAGCAGTTTGCATGGAAATCGGATCCTTTCGAATGCCTAGAAGAAGATCCTCCTTTAAGAGTGAGGTGTGTATGTGTATCGAATTTGTCGTCTGTCTAAGAGTAGGTATAACGAAGGCCTTTATAATGCCTGCTAGAAGAAGGCATAGATGAATGTCAACAACAAATTGACTCAGAATGTCAACAAATTGAATCAACTACTTGGATAAGTACACATGATCCTGTCCATGTACTAGTTGGCCTTCAGGGAAGTTTGCATATATATCGGATATTTTGGAACGCTTGGAAGAGATTTCTTTCCTCGCCTCCACTAAGAGGCGAGATGCGAATATATATCTAATGTATGGAGGAAGAGTTAGGTATGTGGGAGGAGTACGGTCTATGTCAACAGCCTGTAGTTGAGTGTCAACAGCCTGCCAAGAGGCTTGCTTAAAGAAGGTATTCTTGCCTACAAAAATAGAGTAATAATCCCTGCAGCAGGTCTGTTTAATCGTAAGCAGTTTGCATGTGTATCGGATCTTTTTGAAAGCTTGGAAGAGACTTCTGTCCTGGTCTCCACCAAGACACGAGGTGTAAATGTGTATCGAATTTGACGAGAAGTAGTAATGCCTTCTAAAAGGTGTCGTTGAGTGTCAACAACCTGCCAAGAAGCCTGCTTAAAGAAGGGAAGTGTACATACCTATGGCCATTCATTTTGCATGCAAGAATCCACTATTAGGCCTTGCAACAGGTCTGCTTAATCGTAAGCAGTTTGAGTCAAGACATATACAACGTTGTCTTGCATGTTACGATCGAGCCACAAACAAAAAAACTATGATAAAATAAGGATTTTGGCTGTTTTCATGGGCTCCGAGAGGAATTTTTTTTGAATTGTCTCGAGGTGAGCTTTAATATTTGCTCTCGACTTTGAGAAATTTTTTTCGCGACCCGGTCTAGTGTGCACACCTATGAGCATTCGTGTTGCCTATGTGAATCCACTACTAGGCCTTGCAACAGGCCTTCAAATCTTTTCCAATGCTTAGAATAAGCTTCTTTCATGGCGTCCTGTAAGAGCGACCAGCGGATGTGTATCCAATTTATTGTCTGGCTAAGAGAAGTCGTAACGAAGGCCCGTATCTATACCTGCTAGATGAAGGCATGGTCTAATGTCAACAGATTACCTCAGACGGCATATTTTCAGAACTTTTTTCAGAATGACTAGACACTTCAGTTGCTGGGATAAGTACACAAGATCCTGGACATGCACTACTGAGATATAAAAGAATGGGAAATTTGCATGTATATCGGATCTTTTTGAAGAGTCTTCTCTCCTGACCTCCATTAAAAAGTTAAGAAGTGAGAAGTATAAGAGGAGAAGTCAGTGGTGCAATGGTAGTGTGCGCACCTCTTGTACATGAGATCCAGGGTTCGATCCCTGCTCTGACCACCTTAAATTTCTTTCGGCGGCGGTCACCTCGCATAGTGACGGCGACACTATCGAGTATTAAGCCATGTCCCAATCAGTGAGTTTAAAACTAGAAAGCGCACAGCCCACTGGTTGTGAGAAGCTCTCCCCAGTTCCTTCATGGGATGTAATGGGAAACCAGTTTTAGTTAGTTATTAGAGGAGAAGTACCGAAAGTCTGTATGTATACCTGTTTTGCCTATGTCCTTTTTTGTTATTTCGATGCAAATATAACGTGTTTGTAGCTTGTCGTATACTTGTGTCCCAACACATTGTGTTTGCAATTGTGTTTGCAATAGGTAATAATATATGTTTTTGAGACCCAAATGTGGCTTTGTTTGTTGACAAGTGCTGAAAACAAAAACGTTATAGACAGCAAGGAAACAATAATGCAGCAGATCTTCAATTCACGAAAACATATACATGATTCTTGCCATATGTTGCTGTGACGTTTTTCTTCAGCGCGTATGTATTTGTAGCCTGTCGCAAATATAGTATACTTGTGTCCAAACACATTGTGTTTGCAATTTCATATTACATGCTTGAGACACAATGACTAATAGGTAATAATATATGCTTTTGAGTCAAAAATGTGGCTACGTTTACCGAACCCTGCTGATAACAAAAACGTGACAGACAATAAAGGAAAAAATAGGCAGAATTTCAATTCACAAAAACAATGCTTGCAAGCATGTGCATAGTTCCAGCAATATATTTGCTGGCGCCATTATTTTTCAGTTTGTACATATTTACAAACATTGTTTTCATGAATTGAAGATCTGCTGCATTTTAGTTTTCTTGTTGTCTATCACGTTTTTGTTATCAGCTATATTCCACAAACAATCCCACATTTCGGTCACAAATATATATATTAGAACCTATTAATCATCGTGTTTCAAACATGAAATATTGTATAAGCAAACAGAATGTGTTTGGATACAAGTATACTATATTTGCGACAAGTTATATTTTAAAATTTAACTGAATTTTTCCATATTATTGTTCGTATTATTATTTTCCTATATTATTAGAAAAACTGATATTTTATTTTTTATTTTCGAAGTAAATTTTGTATTGTTTTTTTCACCACTTTGTTACTTAATCTATGTTTAATTTTTAAAATCCCCATTTGTGTTACACTTTTGAAATATTTGCAAAAATCTACTTTCACCCCCTCCCCACTAAACTTTGGATACTTAATTTAATTTTAATTACATCTTAAACTAATTTCATGTGAAGTATAACTTTCGTACTGTAGCCAAAACTCCCCTTCTAGACAAAACACTCCTTTATCTTACCCACAAAAAGAAAACTACAACTCGGAGCTGTAAAAATTTGTATGTTCAAAAGTCATTAATCATAGGATTTGTATGGGTTTTTTTGTTTTAGTTTTCTCCATTGGTTCTCAACTCTTCATTTGTAACTTTGGGAATAGACTAAACGAAAGAGAATGAGTAGTAGAAAACGAACCAACGAAATAAAAATCCGGTAACCTCAAATCAATAAAGTACTTAATTCACCACTCTAGACACATTACCAACGAATATTAAGTAGATTTTTCAAATGTTCCACTATACAAAAACTACTTTGTTTCCCCACACAAAAAGGAAACAAACTCTTCAAAAAATAAAAAATAAAAGAATATATATGTATGTGTTTGAAAGCATTTGCAAACATTTGTAAAAGTTGGAGTTTTTTTCGTTTTGTTTTCAATACAACCCACAGCTCACAATCACACAACCAGGACCTTCTGTCTGGCTGTCTATCTGTCTGTATGTGTTTCTCGCAGTGTACAATGGTATACACGAGTACTTTATGTGTGTTTGGAACTGATAAGTAAAATCTAACGATATGTAAATGAAGCTCAAACTAACACTCCTTATACGCTTGAAGAACCAGAAAGACAGGGACAGGATTGCGACTGAAAAAACTACTCGCACTACTACTATACGATTTGTTGGGGCGGAGGGGAAACCATAAAAAGTTCCTTACGATAACTGAAAAGGCAAGAGAAATACACACAAAAACGCTGCTGCAAAATAGAAGAAACCCATAGTGAAATGCAAACGGAAGTTTAAAGGAAAAAGTTTAAAATGCAACACCCTTATCCTGCTGCTACTTCAAGCACCCCAACGACTTTCGGGTGCTGCAATTGCTCCACAATCAATTGTAGCCTTTGTATCCCCATTTTCTTGCTGTAGGTCCAACTTTGGATGCAATCGAAAAAATAACATGTCAGTTAGTTTTTCAACAATGATTAATAATAGCTGGCCCTTAACTTTTGACTACCATTTCTGGAAGGGGTTTAACTCTTGTATTTTTCCCCAACTGATCTGTTTTCATTTAGTCAAATTCCTGTACCTCTTGCACAAAATCTTCTAACATTTTATACCCATTGAAAACCAAAAAAAAAACACATTAACTGACATAGACATTTATCTATTCATATGATAAAGCTGGCCAATTGGATTAAAGCAAGAGAGAGTCGAAATCCCCCTCAATAATATTCAAATCAATTTAATGCGACGTTTTGTCATAGAGATTAAGGATTTTGCCAAAATGTTTAGAATGTCAGGGATTTGTTGCTAAACTAAAGTTTTAAAATCCCCTCTTAAAGCTGTTAATTTGCTAAAGATAACTTTGATTCTCCTCCTCCCTTGGTAAAAGATTGAAACTAAGAGAGAAATTTTAAAAAATGGTGTCTGGCAACTATGTAAATTTTACACTTCACACTCTTTACACACACATCATAAGGGATTAAAGTTGTTGCAACTTTTCTCTGTAACTTAAAAACAAAAATTCATCAAGCCATATTTAGTCTGGGATTAGGTTAAAAGTTCAATTGAATTTTAATGGAAATTCAACTAAATTGGAAAAAACTCAAATCATAAAAAACACAGTACAAAAAATATAAACAGTTCAAAGAAAACAATTAATAAATAAAATAAAACATTTAAAAAAATATATTAAAAAAAAAATTGTTGCCTGTAAAGTCGGTTTTACGGGCGAAGATTTTACGTGACAACGTCTTTATCCTGGCAAAGTCGCCGAAGATCTCAACACATCAGAGCGGTGCAACTTGGTGAGTGACGATCCAATTACATGTTGCATATATTTCCACAAACTCGTTGGTACATTTATGAAAATGCTGAAATCAAAACAGTCATACAATCCGTTTGGCCAGTACTACGTGGAGGATTATTTCCTTCGCATTGAGTTTCAACATAGAGGAAGTCCGCACGCTCACATTTTACTGTGGTTACACGATGATCCACATGACACTGTGTCAGAAAATATGCCGAAGACCATCGAGCTCGTGGAGAAGCTGAGTTCCGTCGCCGTCGTCTTTTATTAAAAACAAAAGAAAATAATTTACTAACCAAAAAGTATTTCAATTCATCATATTCGCATATCGTTTTTAAAGCCGACCGCAGCTCTCTGTTTCGTTTTGGCTACCTAATTCATATGAAAATTTCTACACACAAACATACACTACACATATCATAAAGCCAAAAAACAAAAAACAAAAAAAAACAAAAAATAATACCTTATCCAATGCAGACTGATCTAAATCAATATTCATACACACGCACATATATACGCACATACATACTTGCTCAGTCGTCATATATATGATGTGCCAAAAAACAAAAACACTCACACCACCGACCAACAGCCACTAGAAGCCAGCAAAGCAAATCGTTTCTGGCACACAAGTAAACACATTGCGTTTACTTGTGTTCGGTGACTCATCGTAACGTTACCGGGCGTTACACTTTTTCATAAGTGACTCCCAGCCGCAACCTAATTTAAGACGTTGTCACGTCAAAAATAAAAAAAAATATGAAACAAGAATTCATATATTTTATGAACATAACGAGAATTATAACCATATACAAGAAATGAAATCAAAAATATGAGAAACACAAAAGTTTAATAAAGAACAAAAAAATCACTCAATTCATCATTTTAAAAAAATATAAAACAAAACTCATTAACAACTGGAATCAAGAAATTCATGTATTTCACAAACTTAATGAGAATTAGAAACATATAAAAGAATAAACATATACAAGTTTAACAAATGAATAAAAAGTTAATCACTTTGGCAATTAATCTCTCACGGTCATCATTATTTCAATAAAATATACAAAAACAAAGCCTGGGTTCGTTCCCTGCTCTGACCACCTTAAATTTGTTTCGGCGGCGGTCCAGCAACATATTGCATATTGCAGGAACCATGTACATGTTTTCAAGCATTGTTTTCGTGAATAGAAGGAATTGTGCTTTTTGTATCTTTAGTATCTGTCATGTTTTTGTGTTCAGCAGTTTTCAACAAACATAGACGCATTTGTGTCACAAATACATATATTATAACCTATTAATCAGTTTGTACCAAACATGTTATATTGAATAGCAATCACAATGTTTTTGGACACAAGTATACTATATTTGCGACAAGCTACAAACACCTTATATTTGCATCCAAACAACAAAAAAATACAAATTTTTCAGCGTGTAGTGACGGCGACACTATCGAGTATTTATCCATGAAAAAGCTTCTCAAAATACCGTTCAGAAGAGGTGTACAAATTTTAGGTCCCAATCAGTCAGTATACAAGTAGACAGCGCACAGCTCACTGGTTATGAGAAGCTCTCCCCAATTCCTTCATGGGATATAATGGGAAAGCATTTTTTTATTTATTTAACTTCCCGCGCCTTTGAGTTTTTGTTGTTAAATAGAAAACGATGTCTGCTTGATTACGCGAGCTGTCTTTTTTGTTGTTTGGATGCAAATATAACATGTTTGTAGACTAACGCAAATATTACATCCTTGGGTCAAAACATATAGTGTTTGCTATTCAATATTACATGTTGTTGACACAATGATTACTATATGATAATATGTAATTTTGTGACCAAAGTATGACTTTGTTTGTTGAAAACTGCTGAAAACAAAATTAAATCACATGGGTGTCAGGCGGCACCCGGTTGGAACGAAGATCCTTTCGCTATATATTATGTACTAATTAGTATAAATACGCCTAAGGCGTCCATTGAAAAATACGATAATTTAAATGGATCTTTAAGAAAAAATACTTTTTGTAAAATGATAAACTTTTTTTAAGCAAAATTTTTTTATAGAATATATTTTAAAAAAAAAAAAGTATATTTTTAGGTCCTTTTTGTACGAATATGTATTACATTTTTTTTTTTGAAAAGGTCCTTTTTAAAGAGAGGTACTTCTTGTATTGGCCGTCGGTGGTGCAATGGTTAGTGTGCGCGGCTCTTGTACATGAGATCCTGGGTTCGAAC
Organism: Phaonia tiefii; assembly: GCA_963931995.1. Classification (NCBI taxonomy): domain Eukaryota; kingdom Metazoa; phylum Arthropoda; class Insecta; order Diptera; family Muscidae; genus Phaonia; species Phaonia tiefii. Next base: position 276,456,036 of record OZ008369.1, read on the forward strand.
CCGGCTCTGACCACCTTCAAATTTTCTTTCGGCGGCGGTCACCTCGCATAGTGACGGCGACACTATCGAGCATCTAGCCATGAAAAAGCTTCTCAAATTACCGTTCGGAATCGGTGTAAAACTGTAGGTCCCAATCAGCGAGTAAAAACTGGAAAGCGCACAGCTCAGTGATTGTGAGAAGTTCTCCCCAGTCCCTTCATGGGATGTAATGGGAAACCATTTATTTATTTTTACTTCTTGTATTAAAAGCTAAAGTTTTTTTAAGAAAAGGTACTAGTTTTAAGAAGTAGCACTTTCTGTAACAAAACGCCATAAAAGCATGATTTTTTTTACAAAGAAGTACTTTTTTTAAGAACAGGTACTTTTTAAAGAAGTGGTACTCTTTTTAGGAAAATTTTATTTTGTAAGAAAATTTACTTATTTTTAGAAAGGCTACTTATTTCAAAAACAGAAAAGGTATTATTTTATTTTTAACAAAAGGTACTTTTAACAAACGAAATAGTTTTTCGAAGAAAAGGTTTTTTTTCGAAGAAAAGGTTCTTTTTCGAAGAAAAGTTTTTTTTTAAGAAATAGGGATTTTTTAGAATTGGTCCGTTTTTCAAGAATAGGTACATTTTTACTCATCTCAAGAAAAGTTATTTTGCTTCACAAAAAAGGTAATCTTTAAAGCCAATGTAGTTTTTTAAGAAAAGGCAAATTGTTTGTTGTTGTGGCTGTCGGTGGTGCAATGGTAGTGTGCGCGGCTCTTGTGCATGAGGACGGGGGTTCAATCCCTACTCTGACCACCTTAAATTTCTTTCGACGGCGGTCACCTCGCTTAGTGACGGCGACACTATCGAGTATTTAGCCATGAAAAAGCTTCTCAAAATACCGTTCGGAACCGGTGTAAAACTGTAGGTCCCAACCAGTGAGTGTAAAACTAGAAAGCGCACAGCTCACTGGTTGTGAGAAGCTCTCCCTAATCCCCTCGTGGGATGTAACGGGAAACCATTTATTTTTATTTTTAAATTGTTTTTAATAATTTTTTTTTGAGAAAAAGTACTTTTTTTAATTAAAGGTACTTTAAGATAAGGTATTTTTTTAAGAAAATGTACTTTGTTTAAGAATATGAATAGGTTTTTTTTTGAGAAAATTTTTCTGTTTTTAAGAAAAGGCATTTATTTAAGAAAATTTTCTTTTTTTAAACTTCATGCACTTTGCCTTTTCAAAATTTACTTTTTATTGGCTTGAGATCTACAATATATACTAAATATTAAACAAGAAATTTCCCAACATATGTAAGTCTAGACACAAACCAAAGCAAAAGTACCCAATATAGTTGATAATACTGGGTTGTAGCATAATAGTGTTAAAAAAAAGTTGTTTAATTTTTTTTTCATTTAGCCCCCATCCCACAACGTACGATAAGGAACTGTGTTCCAAAACGTGATTAGACAACAAAGCCACATAAAAGTAGCAGATCTTCAATTCATGAAAACTATGCTTGCAGGGGAGTATATAGAGGTTCCCAACATAGATATATTGCCTGCATTATGTTATGGGGTAGGTTTCTCAGCGTGTAGCATTAAACCAGAGCGTGATTGATTGACTAAAAATGTATTTTGTCTTTTCTGTAAATATGCAGTACAATATTTGTATTTTGCTACTGGCTACCACGTTTTATCGATACTTATTTAACCACCCTCGTTTTAGTGAATACAATTATTTTAGTTTTCACGTTAAGGTAGCAATTTAACGCCTACTAAACCAAATGCAGTCCTCTACATGAAGAAAAATCTCTCAAAATCTTTTTTTTTTCACCCCTCAAATCAAAGCCACATTAAAATGGTAACAGCCAAAGCAAGAAAATGAATATCTGATATGTCACGCTATTTAAAAGTCTACTACCAACAAAAAAAACGACACAATGCCCACCCAAATCTGGTAGTTAAGGAATAAGTATTACAAATATTCAACACAAGATTTCATGTGGCAACACCACAAAAGCTGTTAACACAACCACATGATTTTAATGTTTCATTATGTCAAAACATGTTAAGGACCCCCCGCCCACCCTTCTTCAAATCTTAGTTAATTCAATATTTTGTCGCTCGAAAACAAAACAAAATTTAAAGAAAAAAATATGACTAACGACGTTTTAGAAATAAATTACAGGGTATTTCTTTAATTTTATGACATTACAGATATTTAACATTAATAAATTTCATAGGTGCGATTATTTCTTGTAACATTTGAAGGGGATGAGAAGATGTGAAGTTTGACGGAGGGGGGGGGGGGTAATTTTCTAAAAGACGAAATAATGGCAGTTAAATATACTCGTACATACGAGTATAAGTATGAATGTCTGTCCCTGAGTGCTAGTCGTTCTAACATTTCTATCTTGAAATTGATGTTAATGAATTAACTCAAATGACAGACTATTAAGGTGTGTTCTTTCAGTTCTTGCCATAACATACTGGTACCATCTAACTCTAACACACCATTCCATAGCATACAGCACTCCATTCCATTCCTATTAGATTCCATTAGAGTCTGTTGTTTGTATGTCTCCTCCAGTCCACCACCACCATACCATACCATTCAGTGTGATAAAGTGTGATGAACTTTTGGATTAATATGGATTGAAATAGTAATTCTAACAGTAGATTGAGTACTCATATGATGTTTAATATATAGAGAAAAAGAAGAAGAATACAACATTTAGAATACGGAAATTATTAGCAATCGTCAAAGAAATGATGACCTGGGTTAAATCAAACGGTAAATTTCTTTAGTGCAAAAAAGAGTAATTCTCTATGACATTGTTAAATATTAGATATGATCATACAAAATTTAGAAAGGTGCTTGGAAAGATTATAGATACTAAAAATACAAATGAAATTGTCTGTAATAGTAAATAATAAAAAAACATCATATATTTTGAAAGTAAATATTTTCGAAGTTAATGAGAATTACAGTCATACAACTACGAAAAATATGAAGTACTATTTTCAATACATTCAATGCAGGGTTAAGTTGATTTTTAGCAGAAACTTGAATTTAAAAAAATTGGTTTTTAGCAGCTTGAATTAAAAAAAATGATTTTCAATAATAAACAAAGATATTTTTGAAGTTATTGAGAATTACAGTCATACAATTTCGAAAAACATGAACGCTCTAAATCGCTGTCATAAAATGTAAATGAAATTTTATTGGACTCACAAACTGTTAGTCAAAGAGTGTTACTTGCAATAACAACATTGAGTCACACTAATGGAAGTACGCATTTCAGTACATCCAATTAAGTGCTCGGTTGGTTTTTAACAAAAAAAAAAATAATTGAAAAAAAAATGATAGTTTTCAATTCTGTAAATATAAATTGTAAATGAACCGTGACGTCCTCACCAACTGTTAGCATAACAGTTGGTAATATGCAATATAAAAATTGAGTGTTCTCAACAAAAATAAGATAAAGTCAAACTAATGGAAGTACGTTTTTCAGTACATCCTATGCTCAGTTGATTTTTATCAGCAAAAATATTCAAACGTACAAGCAGTCTTTGATTTTCCATAACAAACATGCCATTGTTAAAATTAATGAGAATTACAATTATACAACTGGGAAAAACGTGAACCCTTTGAAAGGCTGCCCTTTGAAAGGCTGCCCTAAATTCACAAACTGTTAATAACGGAGGGAGTACAATTCAATAACCACATTGAGAATTCTCAGCAAAAATCACGTAAAGTACATCCAAATCAGTACTAATTGTTAGCATCCAAATCAGTACTAATTGTTAGCAACAAAAAAATTGTAATTCAAAAAAAAAGTTATACTTGTCTATTATGTATTATTGACTTTGATTTTCAATAATAAACAATGACATTTTCGAAGTTGATGAGAATTACAATCATATATAAAGTCACACCAACGGAAGCACATTTTTCAGTACATCCAACTCCGTGCTCGTTTGATTTCTAGCGGCAAAAAATTTCATTTAAAAAAAAATTATGTTGGATTTTCAAACAACTGTGGAAAACAGAAACGATCTAGCAAGGCTGTCATAAATTGTAACTGAACCGTGACGTCCTGTGTTCAGTGTTCTTCGCAAAAATACCATACATTCACACCAATCGAAGTACATCCATGCAATGCTCAGTTGATTTTTAGCGGCAGCAAAATTTAAATTTAAAAACTGACTTTGGTTTTCAATAACAAACAACGACATTTTGGAAGATAATGAGAATTACAATCATACAACTGCGATGAAAGTGAACGCTCTAAAAGACTGCCATCAATTAAAACTGAACCGTGACGCCCTCACAAATTGTTAGCATAACAGTTGGTAAACATACAATAACAACATCGAGTGCTCGCAGCAAAAATAGGATAAAGTCATGCTAATAGATGTACGTTTTTCAGTACATCCAACTCCGTGCTCGGTTGATTTTTAGCAGAAAAAAATTTTAAATATAAAAAAGATTTTGTAAACACTTTAATTTTCAATAATAAACAATGACATTCTTGAAGTAAATGAGAATTGCAATCATACTCGTACAACTGTGAAAAACATTATCACTGTAACAAAAAAAAATGGTGTCCCATAACATCCCATGAAGGGGTTGAGGAGAGCTTTTCGCAATCAGTGAGATGTGCGCTTTCCAGTTTTTACACACACTGATTGGGACCTACAGTTTTTCACCGGTTACGAACGGTATATTGAGAAGCTTGTTCATGGCTAACTACTCGATAGTGTCGCCATCAATAAGCGAGGTGACCGTCGGCGAAATAAATGTAAGGCGGTGTGAGCAGGGATCGAACCCATGTTCTCATGTACAAGAGCAGCTCACACTAACCATTGCACTATCTAACAGGCTGCAATAAATTGGAAATGACCTCTGACATCCTCACAAACTGTTAGCAGAACATTGAGTAATATCCAATAACAGCATTGAGAGGTCTCAGCAAAAATAACATTAACACTAATGGAAGCAGGTTTTTCACTACATCCATTACAGTACTAAGTGGATTTTCAGCAGGAAAAAAATTAAATTTAAAACAAATGTCGTTTGTAAACTGTCTTTGATTTTCAGTAACAACCAATGAAATTTTTAAAGTTAATGAGAATTACAATCGTACAACTGCGATGAAAGTGAACGCTCTAAAAGCTGCCATAAATTGTAAATAAACTGTCGATGGCATCACAAAGAGTGAGAAACATGCAATAACAACATTGAGTATTCTCAGCAAAAATACAATAAATTTGATTTTTATCAGTAGAAATAAATAAATTTAAAAAAAAAATCACATGATGTGTCAGGGGACACCCGGTTGGAACGAAGTTCCTTTCGCTGTATATTATGTACTAGTTAGTTCCAACACGCCTAAGGCGCCCGTTGAAAAATACGATAATTTAAATGGATCTGGGTTATAGCATAATATTGTTAAAAAAACTCAATGAGTGCTCGAACTCACGGATGATGTGTTAACACCTTTTTGCTACACGGTACCTGTTCGATTTCTATGAACACATTAGTAAATGTTACATTGGAAAATAAAAAATAATAGTTTTTTTGTATACAACGGGCAATGCTGAACATCAAATGACTCGCTTTATTTGGCCATGGCAACAACAACGAAACAACCAAACACACAACATCACACATACTTTGTCCGAAGTAGCTGACGTATACGTGTGTCACATAACCACACGTTTGCCATATCAACAGCAACGAAACAGCCAAACACACAACATCACACAAACTTTGTACGAAGTAGCTGACGTATTAGTGTGTCACCATAACGTCGACTGCGCAAGCCCATGGGCTTGCAAATGAAATTGTGCGTGGCTATGCTTTATATCTCCGTTCAACAACAGCTACAGACACATGTACATACATTCATTATTATGTTAATACATACGCTATAGACACAATTTCGTTTGCCTCACCCCTGCCACGCCACTCTTTCATTGCTCTCTTTCTCGCTCATTTTTGTTTAACACGTCATTATTCTCTTTCGCAGTCGCAGAAAATCTGGTTTTAGCAGCAGCATAAAATCTGGTTTTAGCAGCAGCATAAAATCTGACTTTGATAGATTTAGTCCCTATAGCCGCTATAGATGTTAACACATCAAAAAGTTGATTAAGTTTTTGTCATTTAGCCCCCATCCCGCAACGTGCCATAAAGAACTATGTTCCAAAAATTGTTCGAAAATACTATTTGAAACTGATTCTGGCCATGGTACGAGTATCATATCATGATACCATGATACGAGTATCATACATATTCGAAAATAGCCATCATGTTTCTGAATTCGAAATTTTCATTAAAATTTGAAAAATCATAACCTTTTTTTGTAGTTATTTTTTAAAACTTTTAGGGACATTTAACACAAATTAAGTAAAAATTTGTTAATAGATGGCAAATAACCGCTTTTCGGTTTTTTGGACAATTACGTATTTTAAAAATCGGTAAAAATTTTCGGTACTGAAACGGATCTTTATCAAATTTTCCTAAGGCCCTCTCACTGAAAATCCTTCAATGTACTAGGCCGAGCGGTTTCAGTTCTTACGTTAGGTTAAGTGTTGGTGACAGTCAATGAACGACTCACTTAGACTTATTAGACCATTGGGACAATACGGGTTATTCAGTTCTTAAACAAGCAGTGTACGCCTTTAGACCAAGATCATTGCGTAAAATTTTCCACGTAGTCGGGCAGCACAATCCCAATATCTGTGAATGGCGGCGGATGGAAAAATCAGAGTCTTCATTAGCACTGGCGGCTATGTCTGCAATATTTTCTCTGTGCGCACCCTAAGCCTAGGCATATATTGTTCAAATATGTAACCAAACTTCAGTAGATCGAATGAGTATTATTTGCGAATCCGAAAGATCATCTTTTAATTTTTTCGACATATTTTCGTTTGTACGCAACTCTACGCTACCGCTAGATGGATTGATTTCCAATAGCAGTAATATCTAAACAAACTTCTGTAGATCCAATGAGAATTATTAGCATACAAATAGATATAAACAATTACGGAGGCACAACAAGCAATTGAAGCTTTACTGGTCTTTCATGAATCTGAAAGATCACCTTTTATATTTTCGACATATATTCCTTCCTCTCTTAGCGTTCTCTTGTAGTCATCGAAGTAGTAATAGTAAATGGTTTCGAGATCGAACCACGTTCTCATGCACAACAGCCGCGCACACTACCATTGCACCACCGACGGACCTTTGGTTGGACATTAAACGGGCAGAAATAAAAGGAAGTGAGTCTTTTTGTTCAGCGCAACTAAAATAAAATATAATTTAGCTGTCATTAGTATCAATCAAACAGTATTTAAACTTATGTAGTTTGCTGCATGATTTGCTTCTGGTTGCTTATCGCTTCTTCACCTATCTGCTCTGTTTTCTATCAAGTTCCAATTTCATAGTCGATCAGCTGCGGCATGGATATGTATGGAATATGTAAATAAAACGTCGGTAGACCGAATAAGAATTACTATCATACAAATAAACACAAACAATTATGCTGGTCTCTTGTAAATCCGATAATTTTTTACGGCGTCTTTCCGCTAAGTGTAGGTCCTAGGCATTGAGTCGAAATTGAGTCTCAGAGAAGCTCACGCCGATCCCTCCATGTCATGTTATGTGAAAATAATTTTATTTTTAACGATGGACAATGGATTCAACGAGAACTAATAGCATAGAATTTACTGTAAATAACAGTAATCGGAGGAAAGCTATTATCTTCATAAACTAAACTTGTAAAATAAAATTAAATTATATGAGAAGTTCATACTACAAAGTGAAAAAATGTTGTAGTTTCTCTTGAGTGAATAGATCATGTTTTTCCCCCTAATTAGTGAAATAATGTGGGTGGGACTTGAACTCTCATTAGTGGCTGTTCAAATCTGTCACTAATATGAAATTGTTGTTTCATCGTTTCTCTATCTCTCAGGCACTGGAGTTGAAATTTTTAATATAGTTCTATTTGTAGAACATAGTTTTCCAATTCCTGCTGTCTCTATCATATACTTATATATGATTTCTCAGAAATAAAATTTGATTTGATATTACATTTTCTGTATACGATTCAGTATTTTCACAAACAACTGGATTTGTCGATCATTTTTCATATTTTGAACTAAACGAGAATTACAACCATAGAAACAGAAACACTGTAAATCGACTATGAGTGATTCGGCATAAAAATTATAAGCGTATCTTTGTTGTCTCCTCCCCTGTCATTTATGGAAGTTGTTTATTTACATTTATTTATATTTTTTTGTTGTTACTTTATTACAGAGTTTCAATGCCACTAGACATTAAGTACTCCTTGTAATTCTCATAAACTTCGCGATAAATATATAAAGTATTTTGTTCTGGTTTGAAATGTGTCGGCTTCCTTGGGTAACATAAATCTTGAGCATGTATTTCTTATGCTCATCCATTTTATGATATCCGTTTCCATTCCATTTAATGACTCATCATTTCCTTCCTGTTAGACATAACAGACGAACCATTAAACCGAACCGACTGTGAAACCCCTGACCTTTAGTGCTAATCTTATCATGTGTGTGAGAGAGATATTACTTCAAATTATCGTAAATTTCAAATGTCAACAATTTTATGGTCTACGTTTTAAACGTTTTCTTGTGTTGCCAACAAACAAAAAATGTTTCTTAATTATTACCGACCTTGTTGCACTAATTACACTTGTTGTTACACAGGACCAAAATGTTGAAATGGCAGGAATAGATACTAGTTAGGGTGTATTTTGCCCGTTATTGTCTTTCAATGAGTCTTAGTTGGGGATGAACCCTTATCAGTGTGTCGCTAGCATTTATACGCCTGTTACCTTTGCCTTTCAGAGTCTTGGGTAATATGGGAAACTTATTAGTGCGTTACATTGCAGATTGTACATTATAAGTACATTGTACCTTTTTTGGGGATAAGGTCGTTCTTCTGCGTCTTACCTAGTGTCTAGTTAATGTGTTTACTTAACTTTTTGATCCGGTCTATATCAAGTGACAGACAAATGGTCATCACACACAATTTATGACATCGAAAAAGGAAACTCGTGGTAAATGTGGACATAGAAAATGTCATAGAGGCAGAGTAGGAGAAGTCATGTGAAACTTAATGACACAAGGGCGTGGGTTTTCTGTTTCGGATCAAAGGTACTTAATTAATAGGGGAATTTGATTTGGTGAATTTGTATTAAAGGAAATACAACACACCTTATAGTCGAAGAAAATTAAGAAATATGTAAATTATCTACTTCTTAGCTTTCTTTATAAATTAGGTTCTTTATAAATTATGATGACAATTGAGCTCTCTGTAATTCCCCGATCAAATGGCAGAGCTAGCTGTGCCTGTTTCGCACAAACTGTGATATAATCATCCGAACACGTCACAATTACAAATCTTATGTCTTCTACTTCAATGACACGTACAGTAGGGTGCACTGAAACCCGCGTTTTTTGGCAAAATTTAAAAAATATCATTGATCAAGAGTATCATGTCTTCTACTTTAATGATACGAACGGTAGGGTGTACTAAATCCCACTTTTTTGAGCAAAATCCGAAAAATATCATTGATTAAGACTATCATATCTTCTACTTCAATGATACGTACAGTAGGGTGCACAGAAACCCGCGGTTTTTGGGCAAAATCGGAAAAATGGCATTGATTAAAAACAAATATGAATTTATATTTTGAAAATATATTTTTCTGTTTCTGCTCGTCATGACACGTCGTTCGAGCCTCTTATTGACCAAAAACTAAGAAAAAAAATATAAAATTTACCCAAATACCCCAGGAAGCGGAACTTCAGCCCTCGATTAAAAAATGTTTGTAGTTCCCGTGATCAGCTCCTCAATACGCATCTTTTAAGATCCCGTCCAAAAAAAAATTTTCAGTTCATCTTAATGTACAGTACAAGGCTACAATTTAAAATTAACTCAACAGTGTCATCAGTCGGCTATATTATTCTAATACACCGGCTTCTGTACACAATTGAAAATAATCTACAAAACACTAGTATTTACCAAATAGTTCCATTCTTAGCAAAGTCTTCAACCATTTCCGTCGGTGTAATAATCGTTGCAGCCTAAAAGTATGCTCACATTAATCAACTATAGTTACATTGCATCTACGGTTCCAGCAACTAGAGGCAGGTATAAACTATCTAAAATATTGATGGAACATACCTATAAAAACTTGTATATCAAACACCAGAATTTCCACCACAACTACTGGACAAGAGGTACTGAAGATATAAGTGCGATACTACTGGTTTTCAAATTGTGTTGACCCTGAGCAACCGGACTTCAAGTTTAAGCACTTTTGAATATATTCGAAAGGTACACGTTATAACGACCTATCTGAATAAATCCACGCTGGTTAGTATCATGGTCGACTTACAAACAAGAGGTGAAGGGAATTCCGAGGGGAATCGCAGCAGGGTAAAATTTTTGTTTTTGATAATTGTAAGAAACAATTGATAATGTCCGCGAAACAAGAAATATCAGAGCCGGAAAAGCGGTAAACAATTATTTCTGGAGCGACATCGAGGACATTAAATTTTGATACAAAGCCGCCTGAAAGAATATTCCAGATTAAAATGTTTTATAATTAACTATTGCGAGGGTTACCATTTCGTTTTCGAGATATGGCAACACTGGCATAAATTAGTCAATCATGGCATTAGCATCGTGAAGTTTAACTTTTTCGATGGTACAAATGTTCAGAACATTTTGTCGTTCAAATCAACTTTTATGAACTTTGCTCACTCCGATACAGGATACTGCAATTTTCAACACATCAAGTGCTTCTTCAGGCGTCGTAAAATATTGACCCATCACTCTATTTTTGATGTGGGTAATTAATAAGAATCATTGGGTGCCAAGTTAGTGAAGCACCCATTAATTCTAAGTTTTGAGTGATAAAAATGTCATTTGCCTTTCGTCATTTTGTTCGTCACTTCAAAATGTTTGTATTAGGAAGCTTTGCTACCCCATTTAATACAAATTTAATACAAAATTATTTAACTTTAAAAAATGATTGCAAAATGTCTCTTCTTTAAATGTATTTGCCTACTTTAAGGCTCAACAATTAAATCTCAAAATTTCTTTGTAAACAATTACTTTAAACAAAAATTTTGTATTTACAGCTAGAAATGCATAAACATTAAAACAGTTCAACATCTTTTAAAATTTTTCCATTTTTTAAATCCTGTTGCATACTTTAAGGCTTGAAATTAAATACTATCCCGCAAAAACATTCATGAATCTGCACACAATATCATATTACTTAAGTTAAGAACACAACGACTCAAAAATTCCATAAAGAGCAACGAACCAAAATGTTGCTTATACAAAATGCCTCTGCTGTAAATTGTCTGCCTACACTAAGGTCCGCAATTAACTATTAAAAATTCTTCGAAAGATAATTTATTATAAATTATTATTTTATAGCTGTTACTAACTATAATTTAAAAACCCTAAACAAGTGCATCGCTTTTTAAAAACTTTATTTATTTTCTAATTCTGTTGCCTACTTCAAGGCTTGGCATTAATTAATGTCCCGCAAACAGATAACAAAATTTCCCGTCTAGTAGCACACTAGCTGAGATAAGAAAATAAATAAAACAAATCATAAAGAAGAAAAGGCACGTAACTGAGCTAAACAAATTTCCCGGATGTTTCTAATTTTGCTGCCTACTTTAAGGCTTTTAAATCGTAAAATGTTTTGTAAATTATTACGTTAAACAAAAAAATCTGTACATTATAATTTTCTCAATATTTTATATTTACACATTTATAACTCGAACGCAATATCGTTTAAATATATTCTATTTTTATTAATTCTGTTGTCTACTTTAAGGCTTAGCATTAATTAATCTCCCGCAGAAACAAAACAAAAGTTGTCATCTAATACCTAAGCTAAGGAAAGAAAAGAACGACGCAAATAATGCATTAGGAAGAAATGGTCCAAAAATATGCGAAACAAATTTCCAAAAAGCCTCTTCTTCTTTTTTATCTGCTTTACGAGTCAACAATTAAATCTTAAACCTTCTGTGTAAATAATACTTTCAAGCAAGAGATTTCTTTAAATTATAATTTTACAAGTGCTTGATAACTGTAATTTGATAACTATAATTCGATAACTATAACTTTATAATAAAAATATAGTTTGTGTTTCTTAAATTCACATTCATTAATTAAACTCCCGCAGAAAACAACAACAATCCCCGCTTTTATCAAATTACTTAGGTGAAGAAACGAACGATGTATAAATTTGCTAAAGAAAAAAATTAAACATTTCCACCAAATTGTCATGTTTTGCTTTTGTTTTAATTTTTACGATCAAATTTCACTGAACCCCTAAAGTAGGCAACTGTAAGAATAACACATCCAACAAGGAAATAAACCCTCACGCCGCCACATCCCGGCAGTCGTATAAATGGATTTATGTATTAAATTAATTACCGTAAAAATTTTCGTTAATGCGAAAAGTAGTGTTTTACATTTTCCAGCAGTAGCAATGAAAACAAATGTCCTAAAAAGCTTAAATTTTCACATACTTTCAGGCGCAAGAAGAATGTTTAAAGAAACCCGTATTTCTTTAACGGGTAGAAAAAAAGTTACAAATCAGCAGCATTATATAGCATATCATTGTCATTAAGGCATAGAGTTCTTCAACACCGTCATAAGCTTAAGTCTGTAAAGTGCTACCATACATCTTAAGACACCTACAGATGGCGCTGTCCGTCACATTGTTTGATTTGTATATACATTTTCATTTTTCTTATTTCATATATGTATATATTTTTTTGCTGTTTTAGTTATCGTAGCTTAATTGTCTGGATACACAGACATTTTTAATTTAAAAAAATTGTTTGTATGGTCGAAGAATAACTCTCGCCACAATTCCCATATGTCGTGTGTGTTTGTATAGAAAACTGCTTGCTGCAAATTGTGTTAGGGTCAGCAAAGTCATAATGTAACATTCGCACTATTACACATCGGCCCTGGAGCGAGTCCCAGTTGTTAACAGCAACTATTACATTTCATGTTTTCGCAAAAGTTTGTAAGTCAAATGATTCTGAAACATGGCATAGGAATTTATGCTCAACCAAACTCATCTTCTCCCGTACCATTAAACGAGAAAGCAATTTGATTCACTCAAGCATTACTGATTTGACAAAAACGATTTTCACAATTTGTTCCTCTTCTCCCTTCTTCTTCTTCGTCAAAATGTTATGTTCTAATGTTCTTTTAATTAAGTTTGGCCGCCCCAAAATCGAGATTTTCTTTCTCCTACACGAGCGACATTTGTGGAAAATAGTCAATTTCGGAGAATTTTGGCGTTTTGAGGTCATAAAATTTAATATCTCTCAAATGTCAACACAGTGGTTTGGGTGACCAACAAAAGGTAATACAAATTCCTTTTCCGATGTGTACAATATAAAAGTTAATGAAGTGTAAAGTTAAGGCTAAACCTCGAAAACAAATAAAAATACCAAACTAAATTTGAAATTTAAAATACAGGGAGCGCTAATACTCGTAGTATGAGGAAATCGTTATTATAAAAGGCCAGAAATTCTTGAACGACTTTACAAAGTTCAAGCACAAAACAATAATCTTTTCATCCCCTTTTTGTATAACTCTTTTGGAAATTTATCGATCGCATGTTATTGAAAAAAGAATTTTATTTTTTGGCCTTTTGGCATTTTGGCATTTTGCCATCTTCCTAACTTCTACAAAATATTTTTAAATATAACCCAAAACTTTTGCACTTTTTGTTTTGGAAATAAAAAGAAATCTGCTGCTGCTGCTGAAAACTTTTTATTGTTTCTGTCGGAAAAGCAACAAAGTTTCCTTCTTGTTTCCCCTAAAAGGTGATTGATTTCCCTGCTCGTTGCTCAACGATTTCCTTGAAGTTTGTTTAAGTTGTTGGAAAAAACACACATCGCTTGCCTAGTACTTGAAAGTTTAGAAGAGAATTCATTTTTGAGAGAAAAAGATATTTTTCTTAGATAAAAAATCAATTTTAGTTTGTTAATGTCGTTGTTTGATTGGCTACTCACGCGAGCCTAAAAATAGGCAACAAAAATTTAAAATTGAAAAAATGGAAATTGAAAAATAATGATTGTCAAACTTTCAAAGAATATAATAAAACGAATTGAAATCACATAAAAGTAGGCGACAATTGTATCAGTTTTAAGGCGCCGCACAAAAAAAAAAGGTGCATCACTCTTTAACCAACATTTAAATCAAGGAAATTGAAAAAAATCATTTGTCAAAATTGTATAACCCAATAAGGCCTTATTGGCTCGGTTATTGAACCGTATAAAATAAATAAAATAAAAATAAATAAATATCAAAGAATTTAAGAAAACAAATGGAAATCACCCAAGAGAAGGCAATGATTGTAGTATACAACTGCAAGCACTAGTGAAATCAAGGAAATTGAAACAAAACAATTATCAAAATGTCAACTAATTTAAGAATATTGAAATCACCTAAAAGGAGGCAATAATTATAGAAGTTTAAAATCATCGTATGAAAAGGAGCAGGTGCATTACAGTACCTAATAATAAGCTGCAATAATGCAAGGTAATAAAATCCATTAATATTTTAAATACTGAAAGATTTTAAGGAAACTTAATTTGAACTGAACCCTAAAATAGGCAATAATATTGAAAATTCGAAATATGTTCATTGATAAGTAGTTGGCTTTTGGAATTCTTAAGAAATTTACATTCTCTCATAATACATACAGATTTCTGTGAAAATTTAGCTATAAATGTCTAAATATAGGCTTTGTATTTTTAGTAAACTCAGTAGTTGAGATCATCGAAACAATTTTTGGATTTATTTTAGGTTTTCTCGTTTTAACATCATGTTGCAATTTTAGTTGGCAGATGCCTAAATGTAGGCAATGAGTATGCGTCTTAAATGGTGTAATTCTAAATTTAAAATAGCAGTTTATGGATTTTAAATCATATTATAGAAAAAGTGTATGAATTAAAATCAGCACTAAGAATTTCTTACAATATTTGTATTGTCTGATAACATTTTAATTTATTTTATACGAAATACGAATATACGAACTTACCTGAAATCAAGGAAATGGAAAAGACCAATTGTCAAAATATCAAAGAATTTAAGAAAACTAATTGAAATCACCTAAAAGTAGGCAATGAGTTTAGAATAAAACAGCAACCAAAGCTTAAGTCAAGGAAATAGAAATGACCAATTGTCAAAATATCAAAAAATTTAAGAAAACAAATTGAAATCGCCTAGAAGTAATCAATAATTGATGAAGTTTCAAACCATCGTATGAAAAGATGCAGGTGCATTAAAGTACCTAACAATATGCTGCAATTATGGCAGCCAATAAAGCCTATGAAAATGTTAAATTTACTAGTTTAATAAAACTGCATTTATAACACCTTAAAATAGGCAACAATATAGAAAACTCGAAAAAATGTCGCTGATAAGTATAAAGTTTGCTTTTGGAATTCTTTAAAAATATACCATCTCTCATAATATACTTAGAGTTCGGTGAAAATTTCTTTGGAAACGCCTAAATATAGGCTTTGTATTTTAAGTAAACTCAGCACATTGACATTGTTAAAACAGTTTTAGGAATGCAATTTAGTTTTTCTCGTTTTAACTTATTTTGGCAGTTTATGTGACATATTTATGTTATATATTTTAGTAACGCCTAAATGTAGGCAATGAGTATTTGATTGAAAGAGTTAAGGTTCAAAGTAAAAATATATGAATTAAAAATCATAACTATGGATTTCTTGCATTATTCGTATAATCTAATAACATTATAATTTATTTCCCTATATATTCGACATTTATATTTTAATAAATTTAATTTATATATTTGAATTAATTAAATTTAAATTTCACAATCAATAAACCAGACCTGCACTGGAATTTTGGAACTTTATAACGATAAAAATCGATAGTTAATTGTCAATTGTGCAGAGTATGTTGGGAAAATGGAGAGACAACTTCTCTGCATTACTTGTCCCAGGAAATTTAAAATTTATGAGGGCAAAGTTGGACCAAAATGTTGGACAGGTGCACGCATCAGCTCATATGCAAAATTCGGCTAGACGAATGCATGCGCAACGATTGGAGTTTAGCATACTGTGTCCTGATTTCAAAAAGGCTGTCCAAGTATAAGTACGAACTAGATTGGAAAAAGCCTTTTGTCCATCGAATACAAGTTCCCCTCGAGCGTAATATGCGAAATACTAATTCCGTATGTTGCAGACCTGATCGGACCTTATCAATGTGGCTTTAGGCCTGGAAAGTCAACTATCGATCAGATATTCACATTACAAAAATACCTAAAGGATCCCACGAAATTAAAATGAAATTGATGAAAGGTTAATGTTGATAATCGTTATAATTTCGAGGTAGTGCACCAATTTATGGACCTCTGATCTGCCATAAACAGAAACAATAACGTCAGTCTAGAAATCAAATGGAGAATTGTGCATGGAGAGACAGGACCCTGTCCTGAGAAATGAAGATCCAACTATAGGAGATTCACACACAACCTGTCTTGGTTTGTGGCCCAGAATCAGGGGTCATAGTTTAGCACGTAAAAGCCTTAGAGTATGCTACATTATTTGTGTATATAGAAAATTCGAAAAATTATCCGTGGTTAGTTTTCTCCTGGAATCCTACTGAAATTTACGTACTCCCATAAAATATTTAGATTTCTGTGAACAGTTCTTTATAAACGCCTAAATATAGGCTTTATATTTTATGTAAATTCCGCAATTAACGTCAGCTAAAGAATTCTAGGATTTTATTGTAGGATTTTGTGTACACTGATGATACGCAGATGATTCGAAAACAGTGCATTGATTAATTGGCGCTTAGGCCTGCCTCACCTTGAATTGAGTGCGAATATTGGATACGTTTTTCTCCGTTCCTAGGCGTCCTTAGATGGTGCCGTTTCTATGGAACCTGTGGGCCCAATGGATCCGAAATATTTTTTTTTGCCGTGAATTATTATTTCTAGATTTCGTATATTTGTAAATTTCGTTGAGCACTTCTTTCTTAAAGCATATAGGCTATATATTTTAAGTAAACTCAGCAAATTGGCATCATCTAAATAATTCTAGAATTTTATTTTAGGGTTTATTGTTTTATTTAGTGGCCGTCGGTGGTGCAATGGTTAGTGTGCGCGGCTCTTGTACATGAGATCCTGGGTTCGAACCCTGCTCTGACCACCTTCAAAAATAATTTCTTTCGGCGGCGGTCACCTCGCATAGTGACGGCGACACTATCCAGTATATCAGTGAGTGAAAACTGGAAAGCGCACAGCTCAGTGATTGTGGGAAGTTCTCCCCGGTTCCTTCATGGGATGTAATGGGAAACCATTTACTTATTTATTTATTGTTTTATTTTATTTTATTTATTATTTTTATTCAATGTTATAATTTTGTACTATAAATTTAAATTGAAAATCAGCACCTAATGCAATATATACTGCATTACTATATTGTTTTGCACCTAAGCTAAACATTTTGTGGTTATAGAAATATCAAAAATTGTCCTTGACTAGCTGGCTCCTGGATTTCTGACGAAATTTACCATCTCTCATAATATTTTTAGATTTCCGAGAACGATTCTACTGAATTATATAGTCCATAACGAAATGGTTTTGCTGCTAGGTGCCTTAGAGTAGGCTACACATTTTGTGCATATAGAAAATTCGAAGAAATTTCATTAATTAGATTACTCCGGGATTTCTTACTAAATTTACGATTTGTCATAATATTTTTAGTATTTTCTCGTCACTTAAATAATTAGTTTAGGATTATTTGTCTAAATTTTGATTTTCTGCAATCTACAGTGTCTTTTGTGTAAACAAATAAAATAATTTGTAAACGCCTAAATGTGGACTCTCAGCTATCTCTTCATGGTAATGGGAAAAATTTACAATAGGTTTTGTATTTTAAGTCAAGTCAACTTACAACTGTTTGTTTGAAATTATTTCATTTAGAGATGATTTTTGAATATAGTTTTTCAACCTAAATAACAGGTTGCCCCCCGAAATAAAACTCTGCGTACGGTACTTATTTGAGTGTTTGTTGGTTTTAGTGGGACTCTAAGATTTTATTGCATTCTTGCACTATTACTTTTAGATTACAACTGTAAATGCCTAAATGCCTAAATGTATGCAATGCACTTGTTAAACTATGGCCGTCGGTGATGCAATGGTCAGTGTACGCAGGTCTTGTACATGAGAACGTGGATCCAACCCCTGCTCTGACCACCTTAAATTTCTTTCGACGACGGCCACCTAACTTAGTGATGGCGACACTGTAGAGTACATAGCCATGAAAAAGCTTCTCAAAATACTTTTCGGAACCGGTGTAAAACTGTAGGTCCCAAGCAGTGTGTGTAAACATCTAGAAAACGCACAGCTCACTGTTTGTGAGAAGCTCTCCCCAATCCCTTAATGGGATCTTATGGGAAATCGGTTTGTTACACTTCTACACTTCTACAGTAACGCAGTTTTTATATAAAATTCTATTTTACTTTTGATAGCTTTCTGAATGGACCCCAGTTACTCTAGACAATCTAGATAATCAGTTAAGTTTATTAATCATTTTGAATTATTTTTTACTTTTTTTTAATTGTTTCTTTTTTCATACATTTTTAGTTTTCCTATTTGTCATTCTTCTTTTGCCGCCTTACTTTGACATTTTAACCTAAAACTGTCAAAATATTTTCATCACCTCTCAACCAACTGATTCAAAAACTCTTGGGCATCAAGGATATACGAGTACATACATCATGTCCTCTTCACAAATATGTTTTTTTTTTCTCTTCATCTGTCCTGATTTTTGATTCGTCGTTTTGAACACAAATTGAAATTGATATTACTGTATTGAAAGCAAAAAACGCAGTAACAATTTTTTCTACGTAATATCAAACAAGTTTTGACAAATAGTCAGAGGAATAAATGAAAAAAAAAATGTATGTTATGATACGAGTATACTTTTAGGCATTGAAAAAGGGACCTCCAAAGAAGGCAGGCAAACAAAAATGAGGGCATATAAAATTATAAAGAACACAAATCCAACGAATTGAATTTGATATGTAACGCGATATTTTGTGTGTGGGTTGATGTGAATTCCATGGAAACATTTGAGTCTTAAGGCTAAAGAATGTTGAAAGACATTTATTAATAAATGCGGTCAAATTAACGAATGAACAAATGCTGAAGTGGAGGCGCAAAACTCGAGGGCAAATTTGGAATTCATCCCAAAATTAAACGAAATTGTAACATTGCTTTATATCTGTATTTGTGTGTGATAATTAGTAAAATAAAATAAGAAAGCGTTGTATATCATAAGGGATTTCCACAAATAGTAACGAGGGAATTCATAGATAAATTTAGTCGTGGCGGTTTACCATTCCACTGGAGATGGTGATAATGGCAGCGGTTATGATGATGCCGCTGAAAATATTAAGGCTGATTGGTAAACGATGAGCTTGAGTAACTTCGGTGTTGATAATGATTTGGATGATGACGGCGTCGTTGTCATCAACAACGCAACCGAAATCGAAATAGAGGGTTGTTAAGTTGTGCTCATCATGAGAAATAAATGGTCACCAACCAACCACACACAGTTGCTTGTTAGTCATAGTTTCTTGTGAACTTGAAACTGAAATTTAATATAATGCCCTTAATTCGTTTGTGTGTCCCCGGTGTGGCAGAACGCACTTAATTTGTTTGGTCTTTTTCTTCACCGTTCATTCTTTCTTAACAGTTTTTTCCACATGATTATTTTCTGTTCTTTTTTATTATGAGGTTTTACACTTGATTGATTTAATAAAGTGAAATGCAAGGAAGGGGAAAGTGATGGCAAGGACACAATTCTGTTAAGGGTCTAATTTCAAAAGTACTAAGGCAACCTTACACTCGAAGAAATAATACATTTTTAAACTATAAAATACAGCAACAAAAACTAAACCCATTTTATGAGATATTTATTTTTATTATTGGTTTGAAAAGTTCTGGAAAAGGTTCTTTTCAAATAAAATGGCGCACAAAACCTAGAATTATATTTATATTTATTTGTCATAACCCCTAAAAGTATGCAACAGAAATTTAAAAAATTAATTTACAAACTATATATATTCCTACACGAGAGGATAAGTAAACACAACAGAACAGACAAGGAAAACTAGCTCACTTTATATTTCCAATCAGAATCTCTGTACAAAAAGCCCGAAAGTAGGCAACACATTTTAAAATACATAACGCATTCAAACCTTCTGCGGGTTTTTGATCAGCTTCTAAATAAATTTGTCAACCACTTTGCCGCTTAGGACTGCTTAGCTCCCAAACAAATTGCTTAAAAAATAGTTTAATGGGGTATTAAAAACATATTTCCTTTTTTTTTGGTAACGTGGGCCAAATATAGACCAGTCTTTATACTGACAGATATTCTGAAAATTCTTTTAGGCGTCAGTGTTAATTGTTAACTTTAGGTAAAAGTTGTCACATATATACATTTAAAAACTAATAGATCTGACAGCCTAAAAGTAGGCAACAAGTAATGAATTTTAAGTATATCTTAGCTATTACTATGGGTTACATTTTACCTTATGTACATTTAAATCGTACTGAATGTGAGAAGCTCTGCCCAGTCCCTTCATAAGATGTAATGAGAACAAATTTCGATTTTATACATTCACACTTGCCGTAGACCGTCGGCCTTGTAACGATCAGTGTGATCGACTCTTGAGCACGCGAATGTGGAATCGACCGCTGTACAGTTCATTTCATATTTCTGTTGAAGGCGGTTACTTAATTTAGTGGCGCTGACATAGTCGAGTAGTTAGCCAAGGAAGTGTTTCTCAAAAAACCTTTCGGAACCAATGTAAAGCTATGGATCTCAATCAGTTAATGTAGAAACTAGAAAGACCACAGCTCACTGAATGTCTGATGCTCTCCCGAGTCCATTCATGAGATGTAATAGGTAAAGATATGTTTAGTAATATTTTGTGCCAAAAATGTCAGCATTTATACCAAATTTTTTACTAAAGTAAAGTTCAGAAAATTACGTTGTTATTTGAAACCCCCTAAAGTTAGGCAGCAAATGATAACTCGTGAGCAAAATTTTCAAAGAAACTGGAAGCTCTATAGAAATCATTACAAATACTAATTACTAAAATCCAAAAACGTAGACAGCAAACAAATGCCTAAAGGTAAACAACAAATACTGAATTTTAGCTATACGATAACTATTGCTGTATATTAAAGTCTACATACAATATTATATATACAAATGAAGCCCACACACGGTATAAACTTTCTGTTCCAATTTAATAAAGATCAAAAAAGTAATTATTCACCTGAAAACACCTAAAGGTAGGCAGAAGATAATAAGTGTAGACAAAATTTTCCAAACCCGGGCAATTATTACAGACATTTTTCTAGATAGGTTTTCGTTGACAAAAATTTTTCACGGCATCGTTACAAAACTTCTAGGTATTGCAACTAAACGCCTAAAAGTAGACAACAAATAATGAATTTATCTTACAAGTTAACTATAGTTATATGTCAATATCTATGTATAATTAGATTTTATCTACATCCATATACAGTCTACAATTTTTACTCAGGAGATATCGTCAAAGTACTATACAATTAAGAACTGTGCTACTTAAAGCCTAAGAGTAGATAACAAGTACTGAATTTAACGTAAAATGCAGTTATTGTAATAGGTTACATTATGTTACATTTTCGAATAAAGCCAAAATATGGACCAAACTTTTTAAATCTTTATTGATATCTTAGAAAATCCATTTTCTAATCGAAAATTCCTTAAAGTAGGCAACAAATTTTATGTCCAGATGAAACTTGTGAAAATACTGGAAATTACTTTAGAAATCATTACATAGAAATTATCAAATAGTTACATAGATACTATAGTTTAGATACAAAGTGATCATGATCCCTGGCACACCGTATAGCTATTTCAGATCTAGCCACAGATCTTCATCAGCGAAAACTCATTTTAATTGAGAATTTCCCACTAAGCAAGTGTTCGAAAAATATCACAAGAAAACATTTGCAAATACTTCTTTCCATCTCCAGACAACCATCGGTTCCAATTAGACATGATTTTTGGTGTTGCCTAAAACAACACAATTCTTACAAGCAATAACAATTGTCTGCAGCTTCATCGTGCTCTACGTTCAAATTCATCAGGGATAATTTTTATTTATTCGACTACACTCTATCTCTAAAAAACTTTATCTCTATTAATAGAGATATAGAATGGTATTGCAACAAACAGTACCAGTAAAAAGGACGAATAAATAAAACTAATCACTGATGAATAAAAAATCTTCAGTTGATCCAACAAAAAAAAACTTTAAAAACTGTTTTATCCTGAAAATATGCTAGAAATTAATAAATTTTGCGTTTGAAGTCAATGAAGAATCTGAGTGATAGTGTTTAATGATATTCTAAAATAAATTGGGTATTTGATAACACCTAAAAATAGGCAGCAAATTATAAGTGAAGATGAAAACAGCATATGACTTTAGACTCCATTATACATATTTTTATTTAATGACAGTTTGTCATAAATTAGAATTAGGGTCTCCAGTTGATGCAACTGACAGCCTTAAAGTAGGCAATAAATAAGCGAAACATAAATACACTTTTGAAAATGTATGGCTTTTCAATAAGTGAAGAATCTTAAAGGCAGTTTGTCACACATCTAGATATATTATTTAAAACCGGTGCAATTATCGCCGGAACATAGGCAACAAGAAAAATATTTTATGTCTGATATAGACTAATTTATTTGATAAAATTTAGAGAAATTTTATAGCACAAGTTTACCATTTAAAAGCACCTAGATATAGGTAGCAGATTCCAGTTACAGTTAAAGCTTGGAATCGTTACATAAATGTATCTTATAATACATACATAAGTGAAACTTGTAAACAAAATTGCAAATTCCTTGAGAAATAATTGGAAGTAACTGTGTTTAAAGACAGTTTGTCACACACTAAATATATGTTATTTAAAATGGGCTTACTCCTAAAAGTAGGCAAAATACTTATTTTAATTCTATGTTGATTGTTCTGCGTTAGATTTTACATTATCAAATGCGGCCCGAATTTATATGTATATCAATTTATATCATAATTTATATATTTCGGCGCCATTTAAAAAAAATAATTTTATCATTTGGAAACACCCAAAAATATGCAAAAAAGTATAATTACAATTAGAAGTTAATAAAATGTTGAAATTAATTAAGAAAACACTTTACCGTAAGCATAAATTATGATTAAGAAATCACTTACGTTTTACGAACTCACTTGACTTTCCCTTTAAGAACAGTTTGCCGCAACAAATTGAAACTAATGCAAGTAAAATCCTAACAGTAGGCAACACATAACAGATTTTAAGAAAATTTTATTTATTGCTCGTTAAATTTTACTGTTGAAACGCGAGAAATTAACAGTCAACTTTAAGCCTAGAGGAAAATCCTCAAAGTATGCAATATAATTTGTACTTTAAGAAAACCGAAATTACAAAACAGAAGCTAGTGGTATATTGTAAAATAAATAGATTTCTTAGTTTTCTTTGTTTTTTTTCCAGTGTTTAACATTTTCTCTTATCTATCCTATTTTTCTCTGTCTCTCTGTCTCTTACTCCCTTTTTATCTTACACAGCGGGATAGCTGCTTGGGTTTTCACATTCGCTCTTTGTTTTGTTTATTTATCAAACTTTAGGGCGTGTTACAGTATTATCAATTTTTAATAGGACATGCAAAGCTAATGTTTCACACACCAACCAACTGACTTTCAAGCTAAAAAATTGATACAAAATAGAAACGGTTTCATTATACTAAGTAGAGTTAATGTGGTTCAAAAGATTACACCATTCAATTTCATTAATTAATTTAATTGCCTACTGCTGTGGTTTATTACATAAAATTCAGTATAAATGACAAACAAGCTAAACACCACCGTTACACAAAAACAAAAATCAATAACTTCAGTGAAGAAAATCGCATAAGACATTTTATGGAGTAATGGTTTCGATAACACTTCATAAATTTCTTTTAGTTCAGTGTTGTTGTGGTTTTTTACGATTGAAGCATAAAATTCCTAATCGTAAAACCGAAATACAATTTTGTGTAATAAAATAGAACCACACTGAAGACACGACCGTATCAATTTCGGAAGTCGGAAGGGAGCCCATAAAAGCGTAACGCATAAGAAAGTTTTGAAACTCGCAGCCGATAACATGGATGTTATGAACAACAAAATGCAATGACAGTAGAGATAATTGGAGGTAAACATGGAAACTATAAAATATATTTTTAACGATTTTATATTTTCTTCGATAAAATAGAAAACATTAACCTTACATTAGGCTTCCTTCATTAAGCCTTAAATTAGGCTGTATTTTTTGAAAGCTACTAAATACTTCTTAAGATTTTTAAAGGGAATTTGTTATGTCTATGACGTAATGCTATTCGCATTAATTTTCGATCGAAATATTATATCACTTGGTCTTAAATATTGCTACCCTA
Organism: Phaonia tiefii; assembly: GCA_963931995.1. Taxonomy (NCBI): domain Eukaryota; kingdom Metazoa; phylum Arthropoda; class Insecta; order Diptera; family Muscidae; genus Phaonia; species Phaonia tiefii. The sequence continues at coordinate 276,480,650 of OZ008369.1, forward strand.
ATAAATCCTAAAAGTATGCAGCATTTTTTGGTAACAACGTCGTCATTTTAAATTTCTCTTGGTAGAACATAATATTTAATATACCTGGTCGCTTTTTGTGTTATTTATCAATTTAATTGCCGAGAATAATTTTTTTGTGTGTAGTGTCTTAAAGACACTTAGCACTCGCATTCTAAAATATACCAGCAAAGTAATTAATTATTTGAAAATGCCTAAAGCTAGGCAGTAATTTATAAGTCAAGATGAGACTTCTCAAAACCTTGTAATTTTTAAAGAAATAGTTATAACTAGTGTTCTGTAGTGCAATGGCGACAGTCACCTCGCTTAGTGCGACACTATCGAGTACTTAAACATGATAAAGCTTCTCGAAATACCGTTTGGAACCGGTGTAAACTTGTAGGTCCCAATCAGTGAGTTTAAAAACAAGAAACCGCACAGCTCCTTGGTATGAAAAGCTCTTCCCAATCCCTTCATGGTATGTAGTTTACTGGGAAACCATTTTTTCTTTCTAAAAAAAAATTTAGCAATGTTGTAACTAAAAGCCTAAATGTATGCAACAAAAAATTGGTTATAAGTTTAAGTTACGTATAGTTATAAGTTGGATTTTACCTTACAAGGGTGTCCCTAAATTCACATAAGATTGAATTGTTTCCCGGGATGTAAGTCATATGGTGCCGCCATGTTGAAAACACATTTCGTCCAAATCCATATCATTCAATTTAGGAACAAAAAAAGTAAATTATAATCTCGTCGAATGTTCGAAGAAAAAAATAGTTCGATCATGGGCTCTGCCCTAAAGTCGCACTAAACAGTGGATGATGTTGATGCATTTGTTTCTCAACAATCACTCGTGTATTTTCTGAAAGCCAATTTTGAATTTTGAAAATAAGCCTCATCACGGAAGAAGTTTTTGTTCGAAACCCCATCATTATTTGTAAAATATTTCGATATCTTGTCTTAAAACACTAGTACATTCTCACTGTTTGAATATAAAGTCTACATAAAATTTTACCTATTTTCAGGCTGATATCAAGAAACATTTATGTGTTTTATGTTTTTCTTCTGGTCGCATTCTTAAAGTTTTCCAGATGTATGTATATGTTAATCCAATAAATAATATTTTTTTCCAAAGAAGACAATACAGCAACACATGTCAATATCAATATTATTTACTTATAAGATTTTTTAAAAACACTTCAAAAATTGTTATCTTCTTTTAGGCTTATGTTAATAAAGTATAATAAATATAAAGCATATGTATGTTTTAGGTGTCTGTCTCTGCGTATGTCAATTCTAATTTCAGTTACAAGATGTGTAAAACATTTAAAACAAAATGTTGTCTACTTTTAGGATGCTATTGAGAAAAAATGCGATAAAACGAGCAGCTTCGACCATATTATATGAGTTTCTACAACACCTCCATGAATTATCACGCATTCGCGAAGTGGTATCTAAGTACCGTGGAAGGTCTCTGGAGCTGAGACAAAATTCTCAAAGTTCTTGGTTTCGGACTGGCCATGTACTGCCTCTGAAGCTTAGACAAAATGTTGTTTACTCTTAGGGTGATGTAAAGAAACATGCGATAAAACAAACCGCTTCAATCAGCTTCTGTGGGTCTGTACAAAAAGTCAATGACGCAGTACGGGTTCACCGATCGTTATCGAAGGACCCCAAGGTTCTTGATTTCAATATCAGAGCGGATAGATCATGAACTGACTCCGGAACTAAGACAAAATGTTGGCTACTTTTAGGATGACATTGAGAAAAACTGCCTTAAAACGAACAGCTTCGATCATGTTCTATGAGTCTCTACAAGAAGTCAATGACAAATCCTTCCTAAAGGTTTATGATTTCATTAGGTGAACTGATAGGTCATTGAAGGACTCTGGAGATGAGACAAAATTCACAAGGTTCTTGATTTCATTTGACGATTTCATTTAGCCTCTGAAGCTTTGACAAAATGTTGCCTACTTTTAGGATGATATAAATAATACATGCGCTAAAACAACCCGCTTCGAGTTCTAGTCAGGATTAGGTTGCCTCTGTTTGACCACAGATTTCTTACCTATACAATGTCTGCCGACGAATAGTTCCAGTGTGTCTGTTTATTCTTCACAGTATACGTGTATCTCGAACTATTTCCTCTTCGGCTTCCAAACTTTTGTTTATTTACCTCTATCTTCCCTTGCCCGTTGATGGTGCAATGGCAGTGTGCGTGGCTCTTTAAATAAGAACATGGGTTCGATCCCTGCTCTGACCACCTTACATTTCTTTCGAGGGCATTCACCTCCCTGCTCTGACCACCTTACATTTCTTTCGACGGCATTCACCTCACTTAGTTCACTTAGTAACGGCGACACTATCGAGTATTTAGCCATGAGAAAGCTCCTCAAAATACCGTTCGGAGCCGGTATTAAACTTTAGGTCCCAATCGGTGAGTGTAAAACTAGAAAGCACACAGCTCAATGGTTCAGTGGTCACATCCTTCATGGAATGTGATGGGATAATTACAATACGTCAACCAACAGCCCGCCTAATGTAGTGTCATCTAGTTAATCAATGATAACCTTAGTTTGTACGTGGCCTTGACCTAACCCAACCGAAAATATGAAATATTAAACTTAAATACTTCATAAGTTTCAAATTAGTTAGACACAGCCGCTTTTCTATGGCATCTCTTACCAACTAAAATTTGTTTACTGCCTACTTTTAGGCAGTTTAAAAAAATATTATTTTTCAAGTTATGAGCTTAAAAATTGTGTCGTCAGTATTATATTATATACAAACACAAATTTTAATACATGAATTTTTTTTATCATTTCTTTGTCACACATTGTCTGTTTTTAGGATTATCAGAAGAAAACTCGTAAGCATTTTTGGAAAAAGTATATAACGTTTAAAAGAATTCATGTTATTCTTAATAGCTTATAACATATTTTAAAACATTATGTCCCCTCTTGCGTTGTTCTATTGAGTTCATCAAATTGTTGTGTTTTACTTAGGATATTGTTCATAGTTTTTATTGTTCATAGTTTATTATTTAGGCAACAAACATTTAAAATTCTTTACACAACTGTCAGCAATTTAAAACAATTATGTTAGCTGTTTGAGATATGGCAACAATATTATGCATATTCACAATCAATTATAATACATTTTAGTTTTTAGCAACAAAAAACTGTTGCCTGCTTTTAGGTTTAACTCATAAGTTATTCAAAGCTAAAGTTTATTGATAAAAAAAAATATTGTTTTTTTTGTATTGCATAATATTTGCATTGCCATGGATGTGCCATCACTTATGTTGCACCAAAAAAAACAAAAACTTTATTTAACTTCTGTTAGTATTATGTCAATATCCTATCAATAATTCCTTAAAAATATTTTATATAATTGAAAGTAAATTGTGTGTCTTGGACATTGAAGAGTGTTAATAAAATTTTTAGCAAACTTTGTTGGCTTTTGTGTTTTTTTTTGTGTAAGTATTATCAATTTATGTTGGCTACAATAAGGCTTTTGAAAAAATATTCTATCAATAATATCTTTAAAATTTTTATAAGTAATTCAATATAAAATAAATCGGAGCTATGACTTTTTGTACAAATGCAATATTTTACCATTATTAGTTTACAGGAGAGAAAAACAAATGTTACTAGAATTCGTTGTTGATTCAATATTACATATATTTATATATATATATATACCTACCCCTGAAAGTAGGCAATGGATTTGGTATCAATTGCTTACATTGCACTTTTTTTTGTTTGTATATGAGAATTTTGCCCTAATCCTTGTCTTGTGTTGGAAAATGGAAACAAATGTTGTAATGAAATTAAATATTCAAAAATGACCCAGTTTAGGGTCAAATAGAGTAGAAATTTTGATGTGTAAAATAAAAGTGTATACGTCCGTCTGACTATATATGGTTTTTGTGTCTAACCATTATGTTACGAAAGTTGTTTGTGGTAGTTTTGTATTTGTTTGTGAAATTGACATTATTTATTAAATTTTTTGTTAGGCATGAAACGCTTTTTGTTTTCAAACTAAAATAATCCATCAGTTGAATGAAACGAGGTTATTTGGAGGAAAAAAAATTAATAAAAAAATTATATTATTGTTTACAATTTTGCTTTAAAGTTACTGTATTAAATATAACAAATTACAAAAACAAAGTTATATTTTGAGTTTTTAAATACTCATCCATAAATTAGGTTACTCTCAGTTTTAACCCAAATAATTTTCAATCATTTACTCTATTTGAACAATTTAAAAGTTGCTTAAATTTACAAAATATTTGTTTATTTGATGTTTGTTTTGTTTTTGTTTTCAATGATATTTATTTCATTGCATTACGCTGCCTGCAATAGTTTTCGGGGGAGAAAACATGTTTAACTATCGAAACCACAGCTGTTACAAGTGCCTTAAGCTGTAGTTTATACACTAAAACACAAACAAGCACACATACTTGCACACATACAAATAAACTCTTACACCACTACAAATCCAATTACAAGCTCACAAAATTTACAAAAATTCTGATACAGATTAAGGGCCAATTGCTGAGCGTAGAGGTTTAAAGTGGAAATAGGGAAGGTTTAAGGCAAAAGTAAAACTGTTTTAGTTAAAACTGCCCTAACTAGATTTGAAAACTTTAAATTGAAATTAATAGCCTACAATATCAGGAATTTTTTTCACAATTCCATAAATTTCATTTAAATCAAATTTTTACGAAATATAAAATATTATTATTAAATTAAAATTTTAATATTTATCATTAAAATTAAAAAGACAAATTAAAGTTTTTATATTTTTTTAATATTTTTCTTCTTAAAACGTGTAAATTTTTAGGTATTGATCATTAAATGTCAGTACTTCTTCGCGCTTTTCAAATGCGATTTTTTAATGTTTAGGGATTATTTTTATTGCAACAAAACTAACTAACTGATTAACATCTTCCATAACTTTTAAATGTCATTATAGGTTTAAAGGAAGTAAATTGCAAATAAGAGCCTATTGTTTGTAGTTGCTTTGTATTCATTTAGTTTTTCGCTTGGAGGTTAAAAAATTAATAAAACTATAGTTTTGAAAACAAAAATATTTTTTCTATTTAATGGCACAAAACTAACATTTTTCAGTTCTGTGTAAAAAAAATCCACATTTCTTATAAATAATAACAATAATTTAAATCGATCGTGAATGGCTAAAATTTCTAAGTGTTTTTTAAATCAGATTTTCGCTGTTTTATGAATACTTTACATTAAGATAAATATAGTTTTCTGATTAAATACATGCCTAACTTGTAAATGCCTCGATGAATTTAAAAATTTTAAACTAAAAAATAACAGACAATTAATTGTAGTTTTTCTTTACCTATTTAGTGTTTTATTTAGCGTTGAAAATATTTTTATAAAACTGTAATTTTGAAAAAAAAAATATATTTTGTACTTGTTGAAAGAAAATATCAAAGTTTTAAGTCCAGTGTAAAAAATTTTATTTTCTATATAAGCAATGACAAGAAGGGAAACAGATTGTGAATGGTTAAAAAAATGTTCTTAATTTTTCTTATTTATTATTTATATAAAATTTATTTAATATTTAATATTATTAAAAATATTTAACCAACTAACATCTTCCCTAACTTGTAAACGCCACTATAGATTTATAACTTTTAAATTGCCAATAACAGTTTATTCTTTTTAGTTTTTTTCTGAATCTATTCCGTTTTCGTTTAGCGTTCAAAGAATTAATTAAACTACAGTTTTAAAAAAATATATTTTTTGTATTTCTTAACAGCAAATCGCAAATTTGTAGTTCTGTAGAAAAACTATAGTATTGCGTATTAAGGAACGAAAATAATTTAAATCAATTGTTAAGGACTACATTTTTCAGGGCTATTTCACATGTAATTTTTGGTGATTTAAACATCCTCCATATTGAGGAAAAAAACTGATGTCATCCGTAACCTTTAAATGCTACGATAAATTTTAAAATTTTTAATTGGACATAAAAGTCTGTAGTTTGTATTTTTGTGCATATCTATTTCATTTTTTGTTTAGAGTTTAAAAATTGAATTAAACTATAGTTTAGGGCAAAAAATATTTTTTGCATTTGTCGACCGAAAATCGAAAATTTATTAATCTCAGTGTAAAGAATTGTGTTTTCTATATGAACAATGGCAATAATTAAAGTCGATTGTGAGGTTTTAAGATTTTTTCAAGCTTTTAAAAATTTGATTTCTAATGTTTCAAAAATCCTCCATCTTGAAGCAAAAATATATACCTAATTAACATCTTCCCTAACTTTTAAATGTCACCATAGATTTATAAATTTTAAATTGCCAATAACGGTTTATTCTTTGCAGTTTTCTATTAATCTTTTACGATTTCGTTTAGTGTTTAAATAATTAATCAAACTTCAATTTTTAGAAAAACACATTTTTTATATTTATTATGTATGTATATATTATATTTATTAATCCTTTTGAAGAACGAAAATAATTTAAATCGATTGTGAAGAACTACCTTTCTTAGCGCCTCTTTAAATGTAATTTTTTGTGATTTAAACCTCCGCGATATTGAGGCCAAAAAATCTTACACATTAACATCATCCCTAACTTTCAAATGCCTCGACAAATCTTAAAAATTTTTAATAGGATATAAAAGACTGTAGTTTGTGTTTTTGTGTGCATCTATTCGGTTTATAGTTTAGGGTTTAAAAATTTAATTAAACTACAGTTTGGAGCAAAAAATATTTTTTTGCATTTGTTGACGGAAAATTGAAAATTCTTACACTCAGTATACAAAATTTTGTTTCCTATATAAACAGTAGCAATAATAGAAAACGAGTGTGAGAAAGTACAAATTTTTTACAGCTTTAAAAATTCGTTTTTTAATGTTCCAAAAATGCTCCATATTCAGACAAAATTAACTGCCTTATTAACGTCGCCCTAACTTTTAAATGCAATGATTGATTTGGGAACTATAAACTAGAAATAAACGCTAATTCTTTGTTGTTTTTCAGTAACTATTATGATTTTTGTCGAGAGCTAAACAAATTAATAAATTTATAGTTTTGAAGGAAACGGAAAAATCAAAAATATGTTTTAAATAAACTTCTCCACACTGAGCCGACTGATTTTCATTTTATATATCTATTGGACGAAATGCTGCATAGAAATAGTTTAATTTCCGATTCCGAGAACATGGGTTCGATCCCTGCTCTAACCACCTTAAATTTCTTTCGACGGCGGTCTTTCGAGTGAGTGTACAACTAGAACGCGCACAGCTCACTGGTTTCTGAGAAGCTCTCCCAAATCCTTTCATGGGATTTTTTTTGAAAGATAGTTTTTCTAATTTTATTTAATTTTGGATGAGTAGAAAAAAAGAGAAAAAATGGGAATATGAAGATGAAAAAATTTTAAAAAAATTTTTTTTTTCTTCTTAATATCTTGAACTGAAAAATATATATTTTTTATTTTGAGAATATATTTTTAATTAGAACCTGCTTTTTAGTTGTGTATATTATTAATTTTTGGCATTTTCGAATTTTATATAGAAAATTTCAACAGCTCACTGCCATTGTTTTAATCCCGTTAATACAGCATTAAATTCTACCCAAAAACCACTCCTTGTTTATCTCTTTTATTATTGAGTTTTACTAGGACACCAGAGTCTCGTATTTTCAACTCCGTGTAGTAGTAGTGCCGTGTTATGGCTTAGCATTTGTGTTAGCTGAGTTGTGTATCCTCTCCCCGACTCCTCCAATTTTCATCTACAACTAAATGTTTATACAACAATTTCCATGTACTCGGGGAAACGAGCGCAGGAGTGTTAAAGCCACTGCAATTTTTGGTATGACTGGGCACAAAAGGAGATAGAAGGTACTTGTCCTGCAGCCAGCCTGCATGATGCGTGTGTTCAAGTGTGGTTTTTGAACATTTCGAGCATTAGCTCGTTTCGATTTTCCGTTTCGTTATGTAGCATAATGGTTGTAGAGTTTGCTGGTGTGGTAAGCAACACCATGAGTTTTGGCCCGCAATCGTGTTACCCACTAGAGCAGCACATCTTTATCTGCATTAAATTTAGAAACAACAACAAAATGGTAATAAAAAAAACAAGATCTAGCAAAAATAAATGTTTGCCATATCTGCTACAAAGGCTTCCTCGTCTCCTGTCGTTTTAAAATCATTCCCCCCAAAAGCTTGTTATATTCCTAGTCGTTCCACACCAATTTGCATAAAAGTTTTGTGTGGAACATTTTGCGGCTGTGTTGCAAGCAGTATCAGCAGCAGCAGCAGCAACAGCAGCTCTGGTATCCAGCATTGGCATACTAAACATTATGCAGCATTTTAATTAATATTTTGTGGCATGCTTTTGGGCGCTTATACTATTTTGCCCCACACATACACAGCACTTCGCTACACTGCTGTGTGATGTGAGACAGAATTTGTTGGTGTAACTTAACAATTTCCAGGCATTTGAATGCAGTTTTGCACAAAACTCAAGGGGACATGCTTGGTGAAAATGAAAAGACAACATCTAACACGGGAGAGCAACAGTGAGGAAAATTTGTTGGGGAAAGAGTGTAAATACTAACGCATTTCCCTGATAGTTTTTCAATAGGCCAATTTTCCTTGATGTCGAAAAAAAAACAATATTCGTTTCCTAAAAACAGATTATCAATTAATATGCATAAAATTTGCAGATATCAAATGTTAAAATGTGGTCAATGGAAAAGCAGTCGGTGAAATGGGGGGCAGAAAAAAGTTTAAGTAAAAAGTACAGCATATTTTTTTGGCGCAAAAAGGCATTTACAACGAAAAACCCAGAAACTTTTTAACGGTATTAAGATGAATTAAACAGTTTAGGAATAATACCATTCAGCGATATACATATGTTATTCAGAAAAAATCAAATGATTTAACTTACGTCAATATAATGAATCAAATTTAAAGCAAATTTTTAGGATCAAAACTGCATGTAACAAGTTAAAATATGGAGCTCTACATTCTCCTAAAGCTATTTTTAAAATAATTAGGTTTTGCTAAAATGTTGCCAAAGGAAACGCAAATGGTGACAAAAAGTAGGAAATCAAATAATATTAATGCATATTTTTAAGCTCTCCCCAATCCCGTCATGGGGTTTTATGGGGAAACCATTTGTGAATATTTTTAAGTGCACCAACATTTCTCAAACAAGGAAATTCAAAATTTTCTTTATTTAGGTGATTTAATGATTTATACATATTTTGCAAACCATGCCGGTTTGCGACATATTTAATTCAGAAAACCTTAATAATTTTTGGAGAATCTTACACTAAAAATAAATTGAAGCATATTTGTAGGGGCAACAACATATTTGACAATCAGTTCCACTTCCAATAGCTTTAGGTGGTTTAATGTTTTATAAATATTTTAACAAAATAAGGATTTTAGACATTTGAAATTCGGAAAGCCTTAATATTTTTTAAATGTCCTTATAGTAAAAATAAATCAAAGCATATTGTTAGGGGCGCCAAATTTTGACAATCATAAGAACTTTAAATTTCCAATAGCTTTAGGTGGTTTGATGTTTTATACATATTTTAACTAAATAAGGATTTGACACATCTGTAATTCGGGAGGCCTGAATAGTTTTTAAAAGACATTATAGTAAAATTAAATTAAAGCCTATTTTACCGCGCAACAAGATTTGACAAATACTAACACTTTAAACTTGCAATACCTTTAACTGGTTTGATACTTTATAAATATTGTTAAAATAATATCGATTTTTGTTTTACCGAGAGTAGAAATTGTTTTCAAATATTTATATAATAAATATAAATGCAAGAACAATTACAATTTATAATAGTTCTAGTTTGCTATTGTATGAATAGTTCCGATTCTCTATTCATTATTGTCATAATGTCCTTATTAACATAAGAAACTAAAGTATATTTTTAGGCAAACATTTTATAGACATGGAAACATAAAAATTGCAATTGGTTTAAGTGGTTTGGCATTTTTGGTTCATATTTAAAAAATAATAGCCATTTGCGACGTTTGTAATTCTGAAACAGTTCCTAAATGTCTTGACAATAAAGACAGCACAATTCTGGGTAGTACCATAATTATGGTAATTTAAATCGTAAAATATGTTAAGGTTGTTTGTTATTTTAAGAATCTGTTTATTTCATTATCACCCATCGTCCCTGATGTATTTGATAAATCTTTTAAAATAATACAGAGTTGCGATAAATATTTCCCATAGACCCGCAATTGCTTTCAAATGTGGTGAATGTAAATAAAAATTTAAACATATTTTCAGGCGCAATAACATTTCGTAAAAATTTAACTTTTAAAACTCTTTCGGTGGCTTGATATAAGATTTGATATGGTAAAAATTTTACGATCAATATCTATTTGCGGCATTTGTTAAACAGCTGCACTTTTTTAAATTCTTTTTCTGAGATACAATTTTGAAGCATATTTTTATGCGAAGACTGTATATAAAATCAAACACCTGAAACGTCTCTTCCATTGGCCCTATGTAAAGGGCAGTCTTAATTTGATATTTTAAAAAATCCATCGATCCGTTTCCCATTTGTTTAAAAGCAATTGAAATGCTGCATAGACAGAGAGCTTTGCGCACTGGTTTAATAAGAATTAATGCATATTTTTAGGCTCAAAAGACATTTAAAATTGAAAGCGAAAAACCTCGTCTAGGTACCACTAAAGCTTCAATAGTTTGATAGTATCTTAAGAAATCTCAAATAACTATAATTTTACATTTTTAGGCATTTAAAGTTCTAAACTTAACCCCATTTGTAAGGCCTGTTAAATCTTTGATATGTTGTAAGTATTTGCAAACAAAACCGGTTTGTTTTACAGTAAGAATTACGTTTTTGTGGTCTCGTTCTGAACTTTCCATGCTCGCTAAGGATTGTGTAAAAAAATCATTTAAAAGCAAAGTGTGGAAAAAACACTGATGCATATTTTTAGGCGCACACAAACATTTAAGCCATACTAGATTACAGATCTCAAGAATAATATAGAATCTACCCAAAAATAAGAAAGGTGAGAAATAAATGCAAACAACGTAATCATTTTAAAATCTAAGTCTAACAATTTTTCCACTCTTTGATATTTTTGAAGTATTTAAAAAATAATTTCAAATAAAAAGTCAGAAAACGAAATAACGTAAAGAATAGAGGGGTGACAGAAAAGTTTGAATTAGAACTAATGCCCACAATGAAACCAAATCGAAAATCTTAATACCATTTAAACGTTTTCATATCTTGAAAGTATCGCTTGTTACGAATAATTTCAAATTCAAACTAAGAAACAGCGACAGACATAGATAGATTGAAAGATAAGGTTGAACAATTAATTAACGCATATTTTTAAGCGTAAAAAATAGATTTTAAATCTAAATTGTAAAACCTAATAAATGGTTTGGTATTTTGAATCTATTCTCAGAATAGCTCTAAATTGAAATTCAAAAACCTAGATACAGAGATACTTAGAGGGGAGTTGACAGAAAAGTTTGATTAATATTTCAAGCCCATTTTAAGGCGCATAAAATGATTTATAATTGTAAATCTTGGAAGTATTAAAACACTTTCTTAGCCTACAATTATTTGAAGAATAGTTAAAAAGTCTAAATTCAAAAACCAGGATATTGATAAAGATAAAGGATTTGACAGAAGATTTTTGAATAAGAACTGAATCATATTTTAAGGCGTACAAAATTTTTCTTCAATTTTAAATCTTGGAAGTATTAAAAGAGTTTCTTAGCTTTAAATTATTTCAAGAATAATTAATTACAGCATATTTACAAGCGCACACAATTCTTTTATACTATTTAAGATTTTGAACTATTAAAACGTTTTATTAACTTGAAAGTTTTAAAACTCAGAGACAGAAATGGAGATAGAGACAGAGATGGCGACAGAGACGTTGAGAAAATAATTTGTATAAAAAATAGTTTGTATACTAAAGTATACTTTAAGGTGCACAAAACTTATTTAAATTGAAAATCTTGAAACTAACATAACGCTTTGATAGTCTGAAACAATTTTGAGAAGAAACCCAAATATCAATTTAAATGGACTGTGTATTTTTTATTGGTTCTTACCCATTTTCATTTTGATACTTTTCTCTCCAAATACGATACTTTCGTATGCCCTGTATATTTTAATATTTTTTTTTTACTATGTTTTATTTTTTATTTAATGTTTATTTTATATTTTTAAATTATTTGTCTCTATTACATTCTTTTCTCTTATGGTTTATATGAAATTGAGACTTTGCTAGGAAGCAAAACGTAAAGCGATCCTAGTTGAAATGACAACTTCAACTCAATTTTGTTTGCCAAAGTAAAAGCTTGTTTCCATCCATAAGCTTTGATATGAAATGATGACTCTTTTGCTTGAAACTGTATACCAGAGTTCATACGTTTGTCCAGATAGTGATAGAATTGCATTCAAGTGGTCAGTTAAAACTGAAATAGTATATAAGACACTAAAAGAAATAGAAGGAAATGTTAACAGGACATTGCACTTGAAGCAATAATATTACAACATTTGTAAGAGAATGTGATTGAGAATACCAGTGGTAAACAGAAAACAAACCACCAAATCTTTCAGCTCAATATGAACTACTCGGGCGGGAGAATGAAAGAAATAAGGTACTCCTATGGTTTAATGACTCTTGAAAAAGCTAGAAAATGTAGAAAATATTAAGCAAACAACTAGAAAATAATAATGGTAAAGTGCATTTAGGAGAACAAATCAAATATTATCAAGAAATGCAGCATAGTTTTAGGGGGGTAGAAAAATCAATATAAGATGTTTCAAAAGGAAACTCAAAAGATATTGCATAATTTTGCTAGTCAGGATTTTTTTGAGAAACGTTGCATAATTTAAGGATGTTTAATGAAAAGTTTTTTTTTTTGAAATTGCCAAAATGGATTTGCCTGGATCCCAAATAAAACCAACTTGCAAAATGTAAGGTTTACTTTTAAATTAAAATTTGTATATTGAAATGTTGCATTTAATAGTTAAAAAAAATAAAAATTTAATAGTTACAAATGAATTTAATAAGTTTATTTTTTAATCTTTGCTGGCAATATGATAATATTGCCGAAACAAGCGGTCATAATTCTTAAATACTATCTGAGAAAAAATCCAAAGGGAAGTGCTGTCATTTCTTACTAACAAAGGAACATTGCAAACGGATTTGTTGCCACTTCTTACACGCTGACAAACCTATATTTTGTTGTTGCTTGGATGCAAATATAAGGTTAGTTTCTCATGTTACACCTAGTATTTGCTCTTAATCTACCATAAAATTGTCTGTAATAGAACTGTGTATATATAAAATATTATTCGCTATGGCAAGTGTTCGTTTATTTGGAGATTGTGTTCCTTGTTTTATTGATTATTTGTTACTTGTTTTATTTTCTTTTAATTTCATTTGATCGGTAATTATTTTATTCTGAAAGGCAATTTGCGTATGAGCCTTTTTTGTTATGTCTAAAGACGATGATGATGATGGTGAGTACTACTATAGCTTCTACATCATCGTCCATCATTTCGCATTTGCACTCGCATTCAATCCACTCTGTATATATATGAAATAAATATTTTTTTAACATCCTCGGATATGCATTTATAAAACTGAAATCCTGTACTCAACATTGTTGTCGTTACTATATACATACTCCCATATGAAAATCCTCTATATAAAAATTCTTTATACATATGCAAAAATTTGAATGGCCTGACCCGGCTCGTCTATAGTTCAATGCCGTGAATTGGCAAAAGCGATAGAAATGTCGAGCAGTACGAGCAGTGGCAACAAACTTTATTATGCCAGTTTTTGGCATGACGCTTGAATCAAAAGGAGAAGTTGAGTCCAAAGCCAAAACTTAAGTACTATTGATTTTTATGTAGTTGTATTTTCACATGCTACACAATGCACATACAGAGCACAACCAAAGTGTATGAATTGCACCAACACTAATACACTTGAGAAAAAAAGAAAGTCCATTGTGAATTGATACAAAAAAAATAATAAATGTATAAAATGTAATGTCGTATAAAAACATTTTTCTTCGGGTGTATCCTAACTTTCGTAACAATTTATTGATATGTTCTGAAATTACGGCAGAATTAAAAATTAATATTAATCATACGCTTCATTATCTATGTAAGGAAATTTATATATAAATGACCAGCAGAGCGTATGAGTTATTTGAATTTAAAAATATTCCAGATTAACTACAAAAAGAGTCGTAACTGAAAATGTTTAAGTTTTCAGAAGAAGCAACAACATTTTCTTTATTTAAGCTACAAAATAATTGGGGGTACTCAATAAAAGACACACTCAAGGTATTTTTTTATTTGACAGATTCAAGGTTTTTTTCTTGAGAAAAAGAGCCATGAGTTTGACAGTTTTAAAAATATATGGAAATAATTTTTAAGAAAATAGTTTCAACTCAAATATTGTGTAGATTGTGCTCGATCTGTATTATTGTTTGGATTAAAACGTTAATATTTTTTATAGTTTTGACCAACACTCACAAGCGAAACCCAAATATGTTTCAAGTTGTAATATCCTTTAAGGCTGTAAGAGATCATGTTTTCTCCGGTTGGTGAAAAAAATGTAAATGCCGCGGGTGTGATTCGAACTCAAATTCGCTGGACGATCGTTTCGATGTTTGTGAAGCATCATCTTCAGCAGCGTCTAGCCCGTTAAGCCACTGCGGTGTGTATTTACACACAAGTCACTTATAAAAATGTATCAGGTTGTACGATAGTATGAACCTCTCATACATTAACATGTAAATCAATTAAGCTGTTCATTACACCAAGGCCCAAATGTTTCAAAATACTACTCGGAACCGGTGAAAAAATATAAGTTCAAACCACTATTAAGCCCACAGCTCACCGATTGCGAGAAGCTCTTCCCTATTCCTTCCCGCGATGAATGGAAATATATAGATATATATTTATACATATATAAATGAATATTCAATTAAACTATTCATCGAATCAATGAAACATTTAACAAATTGTATACAAACTTACACTGCTGGATTCCCTGCTCTGACCACTTTACAGTTCTTTCGACAGCGGTCACCTCGCTTAGTGATTGTGACACTAAAGACTATTTAGCCATGCCAAATCTTATCAATATACCATTCGGAACCGGTGTAAAACTGCATGTCCTAATCAGTGAGTGCAAAGGTTCTTGTGACAAGGTTCATGAAATGTAATTGGAAATCATTTATTTGTTTTTCTTTTTTAAATTCATCTTATATTTTCCAACAAAGCTCTTTTTGGTATTCAAGCACAAACAATGAAACCTTTTATTAAACCAATTAAAACACTGAAAAAAATATCTAACACTATTTGAATAATTTATGTTTTTTTTTTGCATTAAAACTCCATATTCTTTCGGTGTTCTTGTAAACTAAAATTATATACAAACTTGTTTTAAATCTATACAAATTGTTATATTATTAATTTAAATTCGCTTACAATTAATTAGTTAATTAAGTAGTCAATCAATTAAACAATTGATTAAACTTTTCATAGAATTAATGAATTGTTTGCAAAAAATTAAACTCAATCTCTATTTTCCTGCAAAGCATTCCCTTTTGTCCTAATTTTAGTTCAAACAATATCAATTAAACTTTTAATTAATCAAAATTTTTAAATAAAAATATTTTTAAATAAATTTTAGTTCTTTTTTTCCTTCGGTGTTTTCACCAGCAAAAAGGTAGTTGATATCAATTGTTCAGCTCAAAAGTGCTATACACAGGTCATATTATATGTACATTTATAACAATAACATATATATATATGTATACATTTATATATATACAAAACTGAACAATATAGTTTACACAAAAGAGCCAAAGTGTATAATAATAAATATAAAAATACTTATATATTTTTTGTCTTTCACTCACAATTGTTTGTTGTATCATATTTGTACACTGACAAGGCAGCGAAAAAGGAGAAATTATTATTATTAAATTGCGATTTATTAAATTATATGATAATATCGTTGTATATAGATAGGAATTGGCACACACAGCTTAATATGAAAGAGCATATTAAATCATGTATACTAAAACTCATCAATATTCTTTGTGTGGCAACGTCATTGCCAACCCCCAGCCTTTGCAGTTACACTGCTTGCTACATTCCTCTAGCGTATAATTAATATTTATGATTAGCTGCATATACTGGCACCCTCTTTTTTCTCACTCTCTCTATCTCTCTCGTACAGCCTAACAATATGCTATACAACTTGTCTGCATTAAAAATATTCGCCTACATTTTGATGACTCGAAGCTCAATTGCTTTGAATGGCATTGGCTTCAATATTGCGTTTCACATATAAATTCAAAAAACAATTTGTATTTAAATTGTTTTTTACACTCAATGAGAATTACAAAGTAATACAGAAAATCTTAAACAATTGATTATCAAAGATATGTGTCATCATGTGAAATGTAGTCAAGACAAGAGAAATAATCATAGAAAAAAATACATCAATGTATTTTTTTCTCAAACTTAATTAGAATTTTATATAACTAAAGTAAAAAAAAATGTTTAGGAAAAACTGCTGAAGCAAATGAGAATTATGAAATACAACATTAAATGTAAACACAGCGACAAACAAATGATAACCTAAATGTAAACCATGTAAACCATGCAAAATGCAAAACGTTTAAAAAAAACTATTATAATTTTTAAATTTATTGGTCAGTGTAACTAAACTGGGCATATTTTAACCATTTGAAGTAAAGGAATGGTTAGAAATTTATGTAACTAAAATTGAAGAATATTAATGCAATTTTTTAAAATTTGTAGGAAGGGAATTATTGGAAATTTATGTAGTCGATTATTAAATATTTTAAAACAAAAAAATTGGTACGTGAAAAATCTCAGCACTCAATTACATTTTTCATTGATATACTGACAAATTACTCAAATATCGAAATGAAAATCGATAAATGCTACCAACAAAAATATTCATAAGAAATACCCCAATATTTAACGAAGTAAATACTATACGAACAACCACATAATAGTTAGAGATAAGTTTGTACAGGCAGTCGGTGGCGTAACGAGGTAGACGCTGCCCGAAACGACGCTGTGTCACAAACATCGAAACGATCTTCCAGTGGATGTGAGTTCGAAACCTACCGCGTCTGTTTCATTTTTTTTTTTAAATTAACAAAATTTCTAATAATACTTCGGATCCAAGACAAAACGAAAACTGAGATACAATTTAGTTTGCTAATATGTCAAATTCTTCATCGACTAAAAACGAAAATATTTTTGATAAACAACGTACAAAAATGTTCGTAGATACGTGAAATTTTGCATCGATTGAAAAATAATATTTTTCCCAAAAACAACCTACAAATATCGTAGCTGGTGTGTGATTTTTATTTATCACAGGATTTTCAATTAATATTTTGTTTGAATTTTCGAATCTTTTAATTGAATTGATAAATTATTTTTTTCTGTGTATATAAATAATATTTCTATATTCTGAAACATTTTTTAATGTATGTATTTTTTCTTCTTATCTATTTACAGGTATGTTTCGTCTTTCCATTTACAAAATGCTTAAAAATTATAAAGTAGGATTTGGTAAGTCCCCTGTCCGTTTTTTTTTTCAAGGAAAAATATTCAAAAATTCAAAATTTCAAACATTTTCAAATTTATATTCTAATATCTGATGCCTGTTATTTGGCTGACATGTGATAACTTTTGTTTAGTCATGTACAATCAATAGTTACACACTGAAAAAAACGGTCCATGTAAAATTATGCAGGAATCATGCATATGTTTGAAACATCCATATACTTACGTGCAAGCACTGTTTTCATGAATTGAATATCTGCTGCTTTCTTGTTTCTTTGTTGTCTGCAACGTTTTGTTTCAACGTTCATCGTTTTTGTTTTCAGCAATTTTCAACAAACAAAGCTACATTTGGGTCACAAAAGTTTATATTATAACTTAATAATTAATGCGTTTTCAACGTGTAATATTCAATAGGAAACACAATGTATTTGGATACAAATTTACTATATTTGCAATAAGCTACAAACACAATGTGTTTGGATACAAGTTAACTATAATTCCGACAAGCTTCAAACATGTTATATTTGCATCCAAACAACAAACAGGCACAGATTTTTTGGCATGTAATAATCTAATGCGGACGACACATTTCTAACCACATAATGACAATTGAAAATTAAATCAGTTATACGTATCCTTGGCCGCCGATGGTTCAAACGTTAGTGTGTGCGACACTTGTACAAGAGAACGTGAGGTCGATCCCAGCTCAGACCGCCTTTCATGTCTTTCGATGACCTCGGTGACCTCGCTTAGTGAAAGCGACACTATTGACTAATTAGCCATAAAAAGCCTTTAGAAATTGATCTCGGTACAGACGTAAAACTATTGGTCCCAATCAATGAGTGTAAAACTAGACAGCGCCGGTTTGGGAAAACCTCTCCCCAGTCCCTTCATGGGATATAATGGGAAACCATTTATTTTATAATTTATTACATTTTATATTTTGTAGTCATTGGACAAAAGTACTTGAATTTTATCATTTTTTTCAGTACAATTTCCTCTGCTTATTATAGCATCCAAGTGCGTGGTGTTGTCATGACAGGAAGCTCTTCAAATTTCACAATTTCAATGGCTCAATGGCATAATGATAGTCTCCTCAGATAGAATTCGTGAACTGAACCGGGGCTCGGGAACAAATCCCAACAGGATAACATCCACAGTGCCGCGTTAGATGTTATGAAAGAAGTGTTTCCATTGTAATGACTGCATTTTATTATTTTTGATACTGTTTTTATCTCATAAGAACTCCAACGTTATTCTTTTAAATAACCAACCATGGCATGTTGTTATATAGGAAGTGTAGGCAGGAAGCCTTTCAAATTTGAGCACTTTTCACAAAAATTTCACCTGATTGTTAGCAAGACAGTCCATAGATTTCAGCTAATCACTAGCCAGATGGTAGCTACAGCGCGTCCCGGAATCATACAGCAATTCAGTTTTGTACGAAAAAAAATTAATTTGCATTTTGCTGAAAATTCGCCCATAGTGCATGTAGTGAAAAAATTACTTCCATTATGGCAACTGCTTCTTATTACCCCATTACCATTCGATTTCATACTCATCTACACTGAAAAAATATTCATCGTAATATTTATGCAACATTCTTTATTAAAAGTTCGTCATTAATCCTATGAAATTTTTCCGAAACTTCATCACGAATTTACGAACAATTTTCCTAAAAAAAATTCGTAAAATTTCCTGCATCGATTGAATGAAAAATTTTATTTTCGGTTGAGTGTCAGCATAATTTTTTTGGGCACTTGTGCACTAAAGAATTCTCGTTGCATTGAGAGTTTTCGTTGCAGGTAGCATGATACATTTTTTAATAATATATTATGAGATCTTAACAGCTTACGAGTTTCTGTCGCTAGATCGGAAATATTTTTACAATTTGGTACGTAGTGTTAATTCGATGAAAGATTTCATAAAATCTATGAAAATGTTTCATGTATGTTAGAAACGAATATCATAAATTTTGGTTCAAAGACTCTATCCAAGGTTTCATAGATGTTATGAATAGATTTAATTTCATATAAAATACATGACTATTTCATATAGCCTATGAAATGCTTCTGTGGCAGAAAATTTATAAAACAAATGCATAAAATCTAACCGTCTATGGTGCAATGGCTAGTTAACACGGCTCTTGTGCATGAGAACGTGGGTTCGATCCTGCTCTGACCACATTACATTTTATTCGACGACGGCCACCTCTCTTAGTGATGGCGACACTATCGAGTAATTAGCCATGAAAAAGCTTTTCAATATGTCGTTCGGAATCGGTGTAAAACTGTAGGTGTCAATCAGTGAGTGAAAAATTAGAAAGCGCACAGCACACTGGTTTGTGAGAAGCTCTACCCAGTCCCTTCATGGGATAGAATGGGAAACGTTTTTTTTTTATATTTCATAATATTTACGAATTGCATTTCTTTCAGTGTAAGTGCATGTTGTTGTTGTTGGTGTGGGGAGAAAGGCTTCAAATTTTAACACGTTCTGTAGCAATTTCAGTTGATCAAACGCAAAATGGTTGCGTGGCCGATTAGAAACATGAACTAAACCGGGATCAAAACCCTCCGAAGTTAAATTTTCTAAAAAAAAAATGCTAAAGAATTTAGTTGCTGATAATCTGCAAATAGTGCTGACTAGGATGTAATGAAAGAAGCACTTTCATTATAATAACTTCATATTTTTATTTCTGGAATGTTTTCGATTTATTTTTATCAATCTCATAAGAACTTCAATACAATTCCTTTTCATAAGTTAACACACCAAATCCAATTGTACTGAATATCTTATTTTACATCACAACGTCTATTCCGATAATTCCCAACCACAACATTTGTCAATTGCAAAACAACGTACAGACATACATATCATGTTCAATGTGGACGACGACAAACCCACCTCAGGACAGGAAACGGAAGTGTTGTTTGTTTGTTGTGCGAATGGTGTTGTGGGTGGGTGGTAGGTTGTGATTGTTTGGCTAAGTTTGAGTGTGTGTGTGTGTGCCCGTGTGTGTGTGCGTGTGCCGGGTGCGTGCGTATTGATTATATCAATTATGTATTACTTACAATCTCTATGACGCATTTGTCATACGACAATTTCATTAGGTTTCCATTTTATTTTATTTGCTGCTATACAAAGTATCGTACTTGTGTTCCTAGGGCCTTCTTTCACTTCACTTTCTTTACATTACGGTTACTTTCCTTCACCACTCTCTCCTGTGCACTGAAATTAAAGCGTTCATCATATTTATAACCATACAAATCAAACGGAAATCTCCCCTCCTGCCAATTATTCCAACTCGCTTATCCGTAACAAATGAGGTGTTGATAAAAATAGCTTAAAAATATTATGTGTTCTACTTTCTTGTTCTAATGTACTTAGGAAAGGCAGGCAGGCGGCTGGCCCTGTTTTGATCCTTGAGGGGAGTTGTTTTTTCTTCTTCGTGTTTCCTTTCCTTTTCCCATCGCCTCCTGCCCTGCATATCCTTCCTGTCCTTCCCATTTCTTTTTATCCTAATTGTAGCGTATTATTTGAGTGCCTTTCCAGACATTCGACGAGAACAACTAAGAAACAAAATGGTCAATCAAAAGAAGCTTATTTCAAAAGTACTTAGTATTACTATGGGGTCTGCAGTGCCACCATCGTCCTTGTCGCATTTGAAAAATTTGTTATGACAGATGTCCTTCATACCCACCAGCTAAATAGTGATTATTGTTATTAGAACATATTTTGACAGAGTGTGAGAAAATTTCCCACTTCGCAGAGAATTTGATGAAAAGTCCTTTTTGTTTCAATATGAAAAAGGATATACAAAATGGGTCATTTACTTAGAAAGTAAAGCAAAAAGGACAAAACTGGGCGACAGTTGTTAGGATATGAGGGCAGAGAATGGAATACAAAATTACATATATTCCTGACACTGAGGGAAACCACTTTGTTACTCATATATATTAAAAAAATCGTACATTGTATTAACACAACTTGGTATTAAATGTAAACTGACGAAAGAAATCGTTAATACAACAAAAATTTCGTTAATATAACACGCCCGTTATTATGATATAAAAAAAAAATGGTTTCCCATTACTTCTCACAATCACTGAGCTGTGCGCTTTCCAGTTTTCACTCACTGATTGGGACCTACAGTTTTACACCGATTCCGAACGGTATTTTGAGAAGCTTTTTCATGGCTATATACTCGATAGTGTCGCCGTCAAATAAATTATTTTGAAGGTGGTCAGAGCAGGGTTCGAACCCAGGATCTAATTTACAAGAGCCGCGCACACTAACCATTGCACCACGGACGGTGATATACAATTTATTATTAAGACTGAGCTAACAAATGACTATGTGTAGACAGCAAAATATGTGATTACACTAAAATTCGTTTACCCTCAGATTCGTTACGCTAAATAAAAACTCAGAGCTTTCAAATCATGAAATTTTACGTTGTATTAACGAACGTTGTTATTACAAGGGTGCTAACAAAATACTACGTTAATACAACAAAAATTTCGTTGCTACAACAAAACTGTCGTTACTAAAAAGGAAAAGTCATTTCTATATCAATGTACGAGGGCGGATCAATAAGTCCGTGATTTTTTTAATAAAACAGAGTATTTTTTGCAAAAAAACAATAATTTTTCAACATAACCTCCTCCAACGTCTCTACAATTTTTGTATCCCTTCCAAAAAATTGAATTTTTCGAGGTCCATAAAATAGGAATTTGTATCATCAATAATTTCATCATTGGAGCTAAATCTCTTTCCATCGAGCCATTTCTATAGGTTTGGAAATAGGAAATAGTCACTGGGGGCTAAAGCCGGGGAATATGGCGGATGAGGTACCAATTCGTAGCCCAATTAAACAACTCCAAACAATCCTTTGAAGATGTCACACGATTACGTTAATGGTCAATTGAGAGCAAACGCGGCACCCATCTTGCAGACAGCTTTCTTAACACCAACCGATCATTTAAAATCTAAACCACACTGCCATATGAAATGCCTATTGGATCAACGATCTCACGAACTTTTACTCTTCAATCGGCCAACACCATATCGTGGATTTTTTCAACAGTTTCGGGTGTATTGACCTAAATTGGCCGTCCAGAAAGTTCAGCGTCATTTGTACTTGTGCGACCACAACGAAAGTCTGTAAACCAGTTTTTTTGCCACTGAAATGGTGCAGAGTCCCCATAGTACGAGTATTTATCAAGCTTTTCCTTGGTTTGATTGACGGTTTTTTTTTTCTCAAAAAAATAATGTTTAATGAGCAATCGACATTCACTTTTCTCCATTTTTAAAAAAATGCACGATGTTGTATGTTTTGAACAGCTGTTAAACGCATAGTAAATGACGTAACTTGCTCAAAATTTGACAGTAGTCTACTAACAGGTGGTACTTGATGGAGCAGTGTTGCGTTTCATATAACTACGAGGGAAGTTCGAAAAGTCACGGACTTATTGATCCGTCCTCGTAATATCAATGATATCGTCCAACTAAATAAATCCGACATCAATCCATATTGATCTCACATTCATTACGCTTTGAGCTTTACATTTTTAGATTCCTTTGGAGCTAGAAGTTACTCAGAAGAAGAAGTTTCTCAAAGCTTAGAAGTTTTTTTTCGATAGCTTTATATAGGTACAGCAGCTTAATCGATATAAACGTTGTATCTACATATGATCAATTATTGTTTAATTAAAGTAATTGTATAATTTTATTAATGAAATATTTTTGTTGTATAAATGATACCAACCCACAGAAAAATCTGTATTTTTTAGTTTTTTTGGATGCAAATATAACGTGTTTGCAGCCAGTCGCAAACATACTATACTTGTGCCCAAACACACTGTGTTTGCTATTCAATATAACATGTTTGAGACAAAATGATTAACAGGTTATAATATATAATTTTGAGACCCAAATGTGGATTTTTTGCTGAAACCCGCTAAAAAATAAATTCGAAACAGACAACAAAGAAACAAAAAAGCAGCAGCTGTTCAATTCATGAAAACAGTGTTTGCAAACATTTCCTGCAATATGGTGCTATGGCCGATATTTTTCAGCGTGAAATCGATGTGTTTACACTAAAAAATAAAAATGTATTTAAAGTCACATTAATCACACCATTTATCGCTTTAACGTAAGCCATCAACGCAACAATGAACCGTTTCATGCAATCGCCTAGTTGGTCGTTAGCTCAATGAATATTTTCGTTGTATCAATGCATTTTTAATGCTGTGGTGTCGAATTTGGGGGTCTTGCCGTCGGAGCCAGTGATATTTGCCTGCAGTCGGAGTTGTAAACACTTGGACAACTCCCTCTCCAAGTGAAGGTTTTTCTTTAAAATACAAAAGTTGTCAGCAATTATGTTAAGCCGCTGGTGGTATAACTGGTAGTTAGGGTATAACTAGAGATCGTGGGTTGGATCCCTGCTCTGACTACCATACATTTCCTTTCAACGACGGTCACTTCCCTACCTGACGGCGACACTATCGAGTAATTTTCCATGAACAATCTTCTATTTATAACCAAACGGTTCGGAACCGGTATAAACCGATAGGTCCCAGTCAGCGAGAGGAAAAATAGAAACCGCACAGCTCAAAAGTTGTGAGAAGCTTTCCCTTGTCCTTTCATGGGATGTAGTGGGAAACCATTTTCTTTATCTTTTATAATGCAGGTGAAATGTAATTTAAAATTTCTCTGATATCAATTTGACTTAAGATGAGCTAATATTATATATTTCGTTTTTATTAAAGCCATATTGCTTATGCATTTTATTTGAAACTATTCGCAACATATGCAAATTTCGTATTCCCTTTCATATTGTAACTTAGTTGAGGTATTTTTATTTGAGAAATAAAAATACCTAGGGATTGTACCCTCCTACCGCCTACTCAATTAAGCAAATTCAAATCAACCACCGAGGGAAAAACAACAACTCAAGTAGGCACCAATTTTGCAAAAACAAAATAACATTAGGGGAATTCAAGCCAACAAAAGCAAGCGTTGCAAAAGTGTGAAAATTTTAGGGTGAATATCACAGTCGTCATTTAAAAGCTCTATTTGAAAGCTCACAGAAAATTTTGAAAATGAAAAAATTTTGAATTTGAAAATTTGAAAATGAAATTTAAATCACAAACATCGGGCATTTAAATTCAATTTAAATGCAAAATTTTAAACTCTGAAACTGGGCAATAGTAATGTTTATTATTTCCATCATATTTCATTATCATTCATATTAATTCACTTGTTGCTTTACCATGATAAACACTTGTTTCAACACTTTCAATCGCGAACGTGAATACCACCAATGAAACCCGTAATTCTTGTATACCTTGCAACTTCATTCAAATATCTTCGTGCATTAATCCACCACACCATGGCAGACGTAAATACTTCATGACGCTGACAAAGTATTCACGCTCTACATTATATAGATTCTAAAACAAAAAACATCAACATCTATAGTCGTATGTAATGACGTTTAAACTTTTAAGCATGTTGAGGTGGAAATAAACGCGATTCGTTTTGTTCTCTTCTTCTTGTTTTACATTCAAAACAAAATACCCATTAGTGGCCAGCCATATCCTCAATGTCTGTCTGTCCCTCATTCCTTACATCCACCATTGTCCAGAAGTTAAAAGGCAATTCATTAGTTTCGAGAGAAAAAAAAACACACACAGCAATCCATTTCAGCAATCGTCAGGCCACGTTGGAACCTTGTTCGCTGTTGGAGGGATTTCCTCTACTTAAGACTCATGTTTTCTTGAGATATTTCTTAAGATATTTCCTTGATATACCCCACTACTTACTTACGTACATACATACGATTCGATGGGTAATGGGGTGGGGAGAAAAAATGCATTTAAATTTAATTTCGTGATAATTAATTACCTGAGAACAAGAAATGAAAAAGAAACGCTAAAAGATTGAAATATTAAGATTAAGACAGAAACTAAATTGCAAAATACGAAAACGAAGAAGATTAACTAACGAGCGTTTTAGGGTAGGAGATATTGTGTGTGCATAAGACAGGATGGATGGATTGTTTAAAAACAAAAACTGAATACACAAAATACATGCAGGTAAATTTGTTTATTATACCTTTTTTTAACTTGAACTTTTAAACACGTTAAACTATAAAATACAGACAAATAATTGATAAAATTCTTTAAATCAACAATATAGCAATACTATGTGAAACAGCTGATATTCCAAAGTAAACATTTAAACTTGCAAAACTGTCAAAAATCTAAACATGAGCAAAAGCACAGCTTTAAATGTGTTGGTTCCAATTAGTGAGTGTTTAACCAGAAAGCGCACAGCTCACTGATTGTGAGAAGTTCTCCCCTGTGCCTTTGTTGGTTTCACTATGTTTCCTTATTTTTGCTTCCAACAGCCGACATTTAGTGCCGATTCCCTGCTGTCGAATGAAAGCTATCGTTAGTATTCCTACGGTAACAAGTTGAACGCAAACGTAAAAATTGTCTATTTCGAATGTGCTGACATTTGCCAAAAACCGGCGAAATGTTCAGAATTTAAATTTTAATGTTCAGAATTAAAATTTCCATTGCCATTGCATAATTCCAATTCAGTTGAATTCAATTCAATTCCAATTCAATCCAATGCAAGTTAATTTAATTTATTTCAGTTCAATTCAATTCAATGCAATTCAGTTCAGCGCAATTCCTGTCAATTCAATTAAATTCATTCAATTCAACTCAATACAATTCAATTAAATGCAGTTAAATTCAATTCAATTCAGTTCAAATCAGTTCAATTCAATTCAACGCAATTCAATTCAATTGAATTTAATTCAATTCAATTCAATTGAATTCAATTCGATTCAATTCAATTCAATTCAATTCGAATCAATTTAACTTAATTGAATTCAATTCATTTCATATCATTTCAATTCAACACAACTCAACTTAATTCAATTCAATACAGTTCAGATCAATTCAATTCAGATCAACTCAATTCATATCATTTCAATTGAATTAACTCAACTCAACTTAATTCAATTCAATACAGTTCAGATCAATTCAATTCAAATCAACTCAATTCAAATCAATTTAACTCAATCCAATTCAGATCAATTCAATGCAATTCAACTCAACTTAATTCAATTCAATACAGTTCAGATCAATTTAATTCAGATCAACTCAATCCAGTTCAATTCAATTCATTTCAATCCAACTCATTTCCACTCAATTCAATTTAATTCAATGCAATCCAGTTCGATTCAGGTCAGTTCAGTTTAGTTTAATTTAATGCAATCTAATTTAATTCAATTCATTTCAGATCAACTCAATTCAAATAAATTCAATTCAGTTCAATTCAATTCTAATCTATTCCATTCAATTCAATTTAATTCAAATCAATTTAACTCAATTCAACTCAATTCAATTCACTGCAATTCAATTCAGTTCCGTTCAGTTCAATTCAATTCGATTTAACTTAATTCATTCTAATTCAGTTCAGTTTAATTCAACTCAATCCAATTCAATATTCAATTGAACTGGTTCAGTTCAGTTCAATTTGATTCAATTTCATTCAATTGAATTCAATCCAATTCAATCCAGTTTAGCCCAATTCAATTCAGTGCAATTCAATTCAGTTCAATTATATTCAACTCGGTTTAGTTCAATTCGATTCAATTTCATTTAATTCAATTCAATCCAATTCAATCCAGTTCAGCTCAATTCAATCCAATTAAGTTTTGTTCAATTCAATTCAACTGAAGTCAATGTAATGCAGGTCACTTCAACTCAATCCAATTTAATTCAGTGCAATTCAGTTCAAATTAGTCCAACTCAATTCAGTTCAATTTAATTCATTTCAATCCAATTCAATTCCACTCAATTCACTTTAATTCAATGCAATTGAGTTCAATTCACGTCAGTTCAGTTTTGTTTAATTCAATGCATTTCAATTCAATTCAATTCAATTCAGATCAACTCAATTCAAACAAATTAAATTGAATTCAATTCCATTCCATTCAATTCAGTGCAATGCAACTCAATTCAGATCAGTTCAATTCAACCCAATTCAATATTCAATTGAATTGGTTCAGTTCAGTTCAATTCGATTCAATTTCATTCATTTAATTTTCAGTTTCATTCATTCCAATTTAGTCCAATTCCGTTCAGCCCAAGTTAATTCAATTCAGTTCAATTCAATTTCATTCAATTAAATTCAGTTCAGTTTAATTCAATTCAGTTCAGGGAGAGACTAATAAATAAATTTTTTCCCCACACAAACCAAGAAAACCGAAAGAGTTATTAATCGCAATATATAGTTAAATTTCGATTTCCCTTGTAACTTGAATTTACCGGTTTCACCATTCTGAGAAACTGAAAACCCAGGTTTTTTAAAACTCTAGACTTCGACCTCCACGGCCGACTCTCTTATGTAATTAAATTTTGGTTTAATTGGCAACGTAATTAAATAAATGAAGACTCCGATTCCTAATGGGTGATTTTTTTGTTATTTGGTTTTTGAAGATTGAGGAAAATAGAGACAATTTGTTCAAGTAAAACCACAAGTCTAACAAAGCCAATTCTTCCACTTTGGGGAAAAAATAGTCCGTATTCATCGAACGGTAGCTTGTTCATTGACCGTAAGGTTTCGGTCATTATCGTCGTTGAGAAGTACGGTCGTCTTTGAAAGAGTACGGTCGTCTTTGAAGAAGTACGGCCCATGAACCGCACCAATCAGTGAACATTTCAGTGTGCACTAGCAGCTCTTGAACAGCGTCTGGCTGCTCTTCGGACAAAATTTGGCAATTCTGTTTATTGACGTACCCATTGAGCCTAAAATGAGCTTCATCGCTGAAGACAAATTTTCGATAAACAAAATTTTGTACCTTCTTCCAGCTTCTCTAAGGGCCATTCACGAAGCGTTGTTCGTTTGTAAGTCTTGTCATGATGAAATGCCAAGGCTAATTGAACATTTTTGACTTTGACACATATCGCGAATCACAAGTGAACTGACAAAAACTTAACACTGAATAACTGTAGCAGAAAATTGCCCTTTACTTGCACGACGGAGGGAAAGGTTTACTGAAATTTCAATGAAATTTCTCATTCAAATTAACAGATTGTGTTGGTATTGATTTTTTAAATTTGGCAACTCTCGAGTTTTTATAGTTTTGTATTTTTATAGATAATTTGAAATGACTTTTAAATTGTGTATCGTACCTTTTATGTTAGCAAATTCGTCTGCTGTATCCCAACAACATTTTCATTATGTGTTTTCTTTTAGATAATTTCCCTTAACATCCTACCCCCTGAGTGGCTTACTCTAATGAAATTTGAAATGTCTTCATTCGCATTATGGGTTTTTAAGTACTACTTAGGACTGGAAGCCGCAAAATTAAAGCCGATTTGTGAGTTAGGCCACAATGTAGTCAGTAGCATAGGCCAGACCATCTGTAGAAGAAGAAAAGATTAAAAAAATTTAACCACAAAAAAGTCTTGTACATACCGAACAATGAAATAATGAAGGAAAAAAATTTGCACAGAGAAAATTGAAAATTCCAACTCTAAAAGATTAGAAAAAGAGTCATCCATATTTTCATGCTAAAAAGCAAACAGGAGTATCTTAAGTTAAACTTATTAAAACCTCAACAAGGAGAAATAAAAGTCATCATTATTTGATCATAGTGTGTTGCTACTACTATCTTAACTCCTGGCAGGAAAGGAAGTTGCTGGAATATAATTTCATTGTTTAACATTAAGATGGAACGTTGGCTCCACGAAAAGCAATTCTTCTTATTTTTTTTTTTTGTAACTCTTTTGTATAATAATTGAACCAAATGAGGCAAACAAAAGATAAAAAATGGAAGGAATCAACCAGTCAGCCAGCCATGCAGCCAGCCATCCCACAATCGCTGACCTCAAGTCTTATTAAAGTTTACCTTACGACCAGTGTGATGTATATCGTTCATACCGCATGCCCACAGCACGTACCACATTGGCTTCTGTGCTGCAACGAAATGTTGCGTAGGGTATGGGGGGAACTCAAATACAATTGCATATGCTAAGGCAGGCAAGATGTGGTCGGCCGGTATGGGTCGCTTGATATGTAAGGGGGAAACCATTATTATATAGTTTTGTCTTCTCTTTTGCATACAGGTTTATTGTGCTGCTACTCTTGCTCTTCTTGCTCTTCGTGGCCTTAAATGCCTTTTGTATTTCCGCGTGGGGGTTTATACGATATGTGTAGGTACAAGTTCTCCTTAACTCTTAATGCCGCGGCTCCTTTTCAGGGGCATTAGTACACACAAGCCATGGTCTTTAATTTATTTTCCTCTTCCATTTTTTTTTTAAAGTCATACACATTTACATTTTCTGGTGTATAGCTTCGCTTTAGGAGTTTTTGCGGAGATATAAAATCCCATTACAATAATATTGTTAATAAAAGGAAATTTGCATTATTACAAACAGTATTATTATTATTTTTTAATATACAAAACAAATGGGGTTTTATTTCGCTAATGAAGGTACTTTTTCAATTTAGTCTTTATGACAGACAAGACGACGAGCATGTGTGTTTAATTTGGTCTCATCCCCAACAAATCTCCCGCATATTAAATTGTATTCCACTGGGTGTGTGTGTGTTATAAATTATGCTTGCATTGTGCTGCGGTTGGTGGCTTTTTTTAGAATGCCGCGGCATTCACGCATGCGTAGTAAAGATTAATAATTATTAAGATTTGGTTGGTTTAGCAATAAAGGTCAGAGTAGCAATATATCAAAGGCTGTTACGAGATCATAGCTGTTGTTGCTTAAAACTTTCTAAAGTTCATAGGAAATTTATTAGTTCCTGAACAAGAACCTTCATAATCTTAGTAACAGAATTCCAAAGGTTACCAAATTAAATGCGCTACATTCTTCACGTAACCAGCCCCACAGGAAAATAATAATCAGATCTAAGCGATCTCTGCAGTCATCTGAAATCGGAGATTTTTAAGACAACAAGAATCGGTTGCTAACATAAGCTATAAATAGATCTGGTAACTAATCCCATTAGAAAATGCCTAGAACCTTCAGATCTAAGCAGGTCATTGGGCGCACCATAATAGTACGAGGGCTGATCAATAAGTTCGTGACTTTTCGAACTTCCCTCGTAGTTATATGAAATGCAAACTGCTTCCATCAAGTATCACCTCTTGGTAGACTATTGTCAAATTTTGAGCAAGTTCCGACATTTACTTTGCGTTTAACAGCTGTTCAAAACATACAACCTCGTGCAGTTTTGCATGGAAAAAAAGTGAATTTCGAGTGTTCATTAAACACTATTTTCTGCGAAAAAATAACCGTCAGTCAAACCAAGGAAAAGCTTGATAAATACTATGGGGCTCTGCACCATCGATTTCAATGGTAAAAAAAAGTGGTTTACTGAGTTTCGTTGTGGACGCACAAGTACAAATGACGCTGAATATTCTGGACGGCCAATTGAGATCAATACACCCGAAAATATCGAAAAAATCCACGATATAGAGTTGGCCGATCGAAGAGTAAAAGTGCGTGAGATTGTTGATGCCATAGGCATTTCATATGGCAGTGTGGTTTCGATTTTAAATGATCGGTTGGGTTTAAGAAAGCTGTCTGCAAGATGGGTGCCGCGTTTGCTCTCAGTTGACCATAAGCGTAATCTTGTGACAAACTCAAAGGATTATTTGGAGTTGCTTAGTTGGGCTACGAATTGGTACCTCATCCGCCATATTCTCCGGATTTAGCCCCCAGTGACTATTTCCTATTTCCAAACCTAATGAAATGGCTCGGTGGAAAGAGATTTAGCTCCAACGATGAAATTATTGATCAAACAAATGCCTATTTTGTGGACCCCGAAAAATCGTATTTTTTGGAAGGGATACAAAAATTGGAGAAATGTTGGACTAAGTGTATTGAGCTAAAAGGAAATTATGTTGAAAAATAAATTTTTTTTTCCAAAAAACTGTGTTTCATTCAAAAAGTCATGGACATATTGAAATATTTACCAATAAAAAAGGTCTGTCCATAGAGTAAACATATACCTAGTGTAATATGAACTTTCGTAAAATTTATGACATTAGGACTAGTGTAATATGAACTTTGAATGTTAAAAAGAATTGTTTTAATACCAGCAGATAGAGGCATTACAAAAAATCATCCCACAAGTAAAATAACAACAGCATTATGTGTTTGTGTATTAAAATAGTTGTCTTAAATTCAAAATTAAAATGTTCGACCGTTTGGCTTCTAGCTTCTAGATTGTTCTTCCCGATTCCAAAACCTGTAGTATAACAGTTTTTAAAAATAACGTACTTACAGCCGACTCGTAATCTAGTTTGTAGTATGGGTATACTTTCAGGCGCAGCATTAATCGCCCTGTTATTTACATAGTGTTAGTGTGGCCATTAAGAGTAAGTAAAAGCTTTTACTTAATCGTAACAATGCTAATAATAAACGATAACTAAAAAGTTTAAAATATATTTAATTTTCACAGTTCTTCACCAAACGGACATGAGAATTTTAAGTCAACAGTTCTAGTAACTCCACCTGGTGTCAGTCGAACATCTCTCTATCACACCGACCTCAACACGAAGAATGTGGAATTAGTCGATAGATGAGAGAAATGTTCTCTCTATACACGTTTTTTCTAAGGGTCTGCCTCTTAGTAGAACTCTTGTCACTGGTCATATTTTTTAAACGGGGTTTTTGGAATATTAACAAATAAAACAATATATCAACATTTATAATTTTAAATTTAACATGAAATATTTCAAAACCTGTTTATTAGGTTATGTGTTAGATCGATTACATCGATACACATCACGTTCACACATTTCAGTTGCATTTTCTACAGGCATTTGACTGTATTACACCACAGAGCAATATAAAAGAGCTTCTATGCCTCTCTTTGTGTTCTCTTAATGACGACGAGGTAGTAGGCCATTTTATAGAGTTCGAGTTGCTTTGGTAATTTACTCTTAGGTTGGCATAATACGAACAGAAATAAAAGGGAATGCGAATTTGCGTTCCATGTCAACATAATTTAGCTGTTATTAGTATCAACCAAACACTTTTAAACTTAGTTTACTGCATGTTATATATCCTGTATGTCTTCTTTGGTCTCTCATTCTTCGATTAGCTGTGCCATAGAAACCCCCTGATTACACACAACATTTAAGAATAAACATTACTCAACTAAATGAGAATTATTTCAAACACTTTGTAGTGCAAAGACAACCAAAACAATAACACAAGTTCTTGTTTATGCCGGCTTTCGTCGGCTTTCGTTAAAAGGTAATTTAAAGTTATTGCTATTCCAAAAAACTGTATCACTTATTGCAGTTGAATTAAATGACCTCCACGTCGTTACACACTGAAAAATAACGACCCCAGCAACATATTGCAGTAGCCATGTACATGTTAGCAAGCATTGTTTTGGTGAATTGAAGATATGCTGCTTTATTGTCTGTCATGTGTTTGTTTTCAGCTGTTTTCAAGAACAAAGCTACATTCCGGTCAGAAATGCATATATTATAACCTATTAATCATTGTGACCCAAACATGTTATATTGAATAGCAAACACAATGTGTTTGGACACAAGTATACTATATTTGCGACAAAATGCAAACACTTTATATTAAGAATTACATAGGAGTACCAAAAACGTACTTACGGTATCAAAAAGTCACATGAAAGTACCAAACATTTTACTCTGATGGTACTCATCATCCAGAAGTACTCTTGGTAGCAGAAATTTTACCTTTTTGTACCAAAAATACATATTTTGGTACATTCTGTGTACTTCTTTGCTACCAAAAACGAAATTTTGTGGTACTTTCTTAGCCCCAAAATGTACGTTTCATTGGCACTTTGTATGTCATTGTTGGTACTTCTGATGTACCTTTTTTTTGGTAACAAAAGCACTGGGTACCAAAAAGAATTTTTTGGGGTTATTTGCTGTACTTTTTGGGTACACTATGTAGTTTTTGCAAATTCTATGTACTTCATTGCACATCTGTGACTTTGTTTTTGGTGCACACAATGTTCTTTTTGTAGTGCAATACGTACTTTTTAATACATTGTTTGGCATACTATATGTACATTTTGACACACATTGTGTACTTTTTTAGTATAGTTTTTGTACTTTTAGGTACATTATATTTATTTGTTGGTAGACTTTAGGACACTCTGATATAATAAGTGCAATTTTTTGGTACAACTTATATGCTCGTTCTCGCCTTTTATGTACTTTTTGCTACATAAGCGTATTTGCATATTTTTTGAACTTTTTGGCCATATAGTCCGAAAAAAGCATACAAATTTAGTACAAGATACTGGGTAAAAATGAATCATAAGACAATATAAATTGTAACGATTTCATTTTGTTTTTTAATTTAATAAACTCTAACTATGAACTTATACCTTCTGTTCATCACGGATTTAAAATTTAATTAACAGTTTACTTTAAAGTAACTTGCTAGATAAAAGTACAAAAAAGTTCTTGAAATATAACCAATTTCCCGGCTATCTTTCCTTTTTATCCTTATTTGATGAAATGCCATTTTATATTCAATTAAAAATAGAGTTCCTGCCAATCTATTTACAAACATGCAGAAAAATAACCAACCATTTTTTCCCTCCGGTAATTAAACAATACAAAAAAGGTCCTCCAATGTCCTGGGCGAGAACACACACAAAAAAAGAACGGTATTATAAGTGTAAAAAATTACTATAGCGCGTAATTTAATTTTAAATTAATTTTGTGGTTAACCACATGTCAGCGATGCAGAGAGCTTTCCCAGAGATTACAATATATGTTTTTTTTGTTTGTTTCTCTACATAAACTACACAATTTAAGTAAAACTTTTATCGAGATTTTGTTTCATAAATAATAATATTACAAAAAGCCAGAGAGCAAAAACCAAAAATCTACCAACCATCTTTATGGACAATTTACAAACATTGTCAACTTTGCTGGCATTTGACGCAACTTAATATTTTATATAATTTTCCGCAACACTGTTACGTCTTTGCTCTGGGGAAAAACTATAACATACCAGTCATGTACTCGTTGATATTTTGAAAGCTTTGATTTTGACACTTAATAAATAAAAAAAATTTTAAGCGGAAAAGAGAAAATCATCATCGTCCTCAGTAACCCGAAATTAGGTCATATTTACGAGCAGTGACGATTTAAGTTTGTTGATTTGATTGTATTTGTACGTTGTACATGTGTGTGTATGAGTAAAAGCGTAAACTGAGTTGAGAAGTTGTTGATGTGTGCAAATTGTTTTAGCTCATGTGTGTGTGTGAGTTTGTGTTGTGTTCGTGGTGAAATTTCGCTAATGCTTGATTGTCAAAACTTTATTAAAGTGTATTTGTTTACTTTATATCCTTGTAATTCTCATTTAGTTAAAAGCTTGTTTCCCTTAAGTAGTATGAGGCGGATTAGATTATATTTGTGTAATTAATTAATTATTATATTGAAAGTCGACAGAAACCAAGAGATAAAATTGATGGCAACGAAAGGAAAGAATTGAAGAAGAAGTTTAATCAAATTAAAAGTGTATGCACCCTAGACATCTGCAGGGGCATGAAAACACAAATACCAAGCAGGGCCGTCTTATTTCACTTCAATTAATGCCAAGAGACACAGAACATTAATATAAACTGCCGATATTTGAAATTCATATGCGGGTAAAACACAAGTCAATCGAATCAGAGCATACCAGTCTAAGCAGTAATCGAATCAAATCATAGAGTAATAGAAAAGAGCCTCTAGCCCTCTCTTTACGTTCTCGCGATGACAAAGAGGAAGTATGCCATTTCATCAAGTAGGCCATTTCATCAAGCATGAAACGAACCAAATCATAGATAAATAGACAAGAGTCTCTACCCCTCTCTTTACGTTCTCCCGATGACGAAGAGGTAGTAGGTAATTTCATCAAATATTAGTTGATTTTGTATTTTACTCTCTGGCTGAACATAACGCGGACAGAAATGAAAGGGAATGCATATTTTCGTTCGATGCAACCAACATAAAACATAATTTAGCTGTCATTACTTATAGTATCAATCAAAGACTATTTAATCTTAGTTTGCTGCATGGTTTGTTAATCGAGCCAAGAGCATACCAGTCTAAGCAGGAAACGAATCAAGTCATACAGAAATAGACATGTGTCCCCATTCCTCTCTTTAGGAAGAGGTAGTAGGTAATTTCATCAAATATTAGTTGATTTTGTATTTTACTCTCTGGTTGGACATAAAACGGACAGAAATGAAAGGGAATGCGTTCGATGCAACTAACATAAAACATAATTTAGCTGTCATTAGTATCAACCAACGAGTATTTATACTTAGTTTGCTACATGGTTTGCTTCTGGTTGTTTATTGCTCTTTCCCCTATCCACTCTGTTTTCTATCAATTTCCTACTACAAAGACGATCAGCTGTGTCATGGATACCCCTGATCAAATGGCTTCTATTCTTTCTCGATTAGTCCCTACAGTCAAACAAGCGACAATACCAGTGTTGGAATTAGAAAAATGTGATTAGAAATTGTTTACAATTTCATCACATTTCCCATCACTGATGACAACGACATATTTTATTTAGTAGTTCATCAGCTTTCAACGAAGTAAGGTCACGACATTTTCCTTTCAAAAGTTAGAAAAGTTGGTGTTGTTGTGACAGCTGGTTTGATTTTTTTCATACCACTGAAAAATGTGTCTTGTTTTTTGTTTGGATGCAAGTATAACGTGTTTGTAGCTTTTCGCAAATATAGTATACTTGTGTCCAAATACATTGTGTTTGCTATTCAATATAACGTGTTTGGGATACAATGATTAATGGGTTATAATATATGTATTTGTGACCCAAACGTGGCAATGTTTGTTGAAAACTAAAATGGTGTCCCTTAACATCCCATGAAGGGATTGGGGAGAGCTTCTCACAATCAGTGAGATGTGCGCTTTCTAGTTTTACACTCACTGATTGGGACCTACAGTTTTACACCGGTTCCGAACGGTATTTTGAGAAGCATTTTCATGGCTATGTACTCGATAGTGTCGCCATCACAAAGCGAGGTGACCGTCGTAGAAAGAAATGTAAGGTGGTCTGAGCAGGGTTCGAACCCACGTTCTCATGTACAATAGCCGCGCACACTAGCCATTGCACCACCGACGACCGACGGTTGAAAACCGCTGAAACCAAAAACGTGACAGACAATAAAGAATCAAAAAGCAGCCGACCTTTAATTCTGGAAAACAATGCTTGAAAACATGTACATGGTTCTGGCAATATGTTGCTAGGGTCATTCTTTTTCAGCGTGTATTTTAGTTCTGTAGTTCGTTGTATACTTTCGTTGTTGGTATACATTTGTGGTGAATTTGACAAAATGCAAGTGCACAACCAAAACCAAATGCCGACAATTACAACAACGTCTCCTGCTACTACCATGACTTTGTACCATGGTTGTCCTGAAAATTTTTTTTTAGTTTTTTATAGTTTGTGTTTCTTCGCTGATACCCAGCGGGAAAAGTAATGGGTAAGAAAGCCTTTTACCTGGCCTTAGTTTAGAGTCTGTAGGCATGACGGTTCCATTTTCTACTTCTTTCTAAGTAATACAACGTGGAATTGTTGTGCAATGCTTTCCATGCTCGCCTCTAGTTGGAGGCCTATAGTAGGCCTAAAAAAGAAGACCTGGTACCGTGCCTGGAAGACAAGGAAACTTGTATTTTAACTGTTCGTTTTCTCATTTTATTATTACAATTAATTACGCGAAACACAACCTTCTTCAAAGTCTTTGATTCAACTAAACACGTGGTCTGGTTTATTTTTTTACGCTTCATCTTCCTCTCAACTCTTTCATTTTTTCCGTATAACGGCTATTGAGACTCATCCACACATTCTATTTCACTACTATTTGGTGACCTGGGGCAGGCCTACAGAAAGAAGTGAAGTTACATATCTATAAGATCATTTTGAAGTGGTAGGGAAACACTGGTAGCAGGTCTTTTAGTAGAAGCTCTGTGAGAAAGTGTGTGGGATCTTTTAGAATTGAAAGTGAAGGCCTTTTGGAAGGTTTTATTTTTTGTTGGCCTCGTAATATCTCCCGCTTGGCAGAACCACACACAGAAAATACAAATACAAGTATAAAACAAACTGAATCCGATTGTTTGAATTCGATTCGTTTACGCTTCGGGTAAATTTGACTCGCTTACGATCAAACCAAGTAGTATTTGTTTTTTTGTTTCTTATACTTCGTTTGCTTTGTTCTTGACGATAAAACCGTAAGACATCTTGAAAGTGAGTAGCTTGATGGTACTCTCTAATGTATACCAAGGCGTGCGGGTTTTTGCGCGTTAAAAAAGATTCCAGGTAGAAGTACGCGCAAGGAAAGTATAAACACACCAAGGCGTATTCTAAGATATAAAACTTCTAATTAAATTCCTATAAAATTTAATATTTCTCAATTTGAAGTTATTATTTTCTGCTTTGATTAAGATTTTTGAACATAAGGAAAAACTAATAAACACACCACTTCAAAACGAAGAAATGGTTCAATTAGATTTTTTTCTAAGGACGCTGCATAAAATTCCACACGCGATTTTAAGAAGCTCGGGTGTGAAAGATTCTACAAGCACCCTTCTCCAATGCGTGATAGCGGTGCACAATTCAAATTCTTGTTTCATCATCCTAACCGTCCATTTTCCTTAACCTGAAAACCAAATTTTTGAAATAAAAAATTTAGAACCGATTAATTACACTGAAAAATTAGCAACATTCATCAGCCACCCACCCCGTATTAATCAATACAATTGTTATAATTGTTTGAGAATATTTGGTGCTTAATTATAAATTCAAAATAAATTTCTTTGTTATTTTCGAAAACTTTTCAAATATATATTTTTTAGACAGAAACGTTTTCAACCATTTAAATGTTAATTATTGCTGAATAATCATTTATTTTTCTTCTTCTTTTTTTTTTAAATAGCCATTTAATGCTAACTAATTACATTTCTTTGTGCCTAAACCCACTAACTCTTTCACTCATTAGTTTTGGGGGGTTTTGTTGCAAATATTTCATTTGCTAACTTAGTTTGGAATAATATATTTCACGCTTCTCTTGTTTGAAACCCCTAAATTTTTTTATTTCATTTTGCAAGTCAAATTTTGACCACCACCCCTTAAAAAAAATCTGCTTATAAGTAGAAAATTATTATCTTTGCGAGATGAAGGAATAAGACAGAAGAAGACCTACTACTTTGCACAAAGGTTTGACACTTTTTGGAGACCAAAAGGAAAAGGAGGATGAGTAGAAGAGGGTTATGATATTCCTCTTTCAAAATTGTAATAGATGGTAGCAGTAATTAATCATCATTATTTTTAGAAGATTTCCAGTTTTGCGAAGGGTTTCTCGGCTGTTAGAGAAAAGTTAGACATTAAAGTGGCAAAGTGGTACGTACGGTTGTTAAGATAACCATCCCTTTTCAGCTGATGAGCTCAGAAATGTCTTTGAATACAACAGGGTAAGGCAAAAGTAGTTGAGTGCTTTCATTCGTAACTTTTAAATGCAACGAAGAAAATTTAAAATTTTTCCTGGAAGTGGAAGCCTAGAGTTTGTAATTTTTTTTCAAGCATTTCTGAGAGATTTTCATGCTCCATTTACTGAAATATATTGTAGAATAAAAAAATTGTGAACAAAAAGTTTACGTGAATATTGTAATAATCCCAATTAAAATGCACGTTTTAGATTTTTGCGGCATTTGTTTCTGTGCAAGTTGTAGCTCTGAAATTTGACAGCTGTCGCCTAGGATTGTTCAGATTATTAAAAATGGAGCACTACGCAAAGGAAAAACTCGTTATCATTGTGAAAACTTATTACAAAAGTGGGGAAAGTTACGCTGAGACCGCTCGCAAACTTCACGGAATTTTCGGTCGTAGAAGTGCTTCTAATTTGTCAACAATTCGAAGAGTTTTTATTACATATGATTCAATCTGAAATTATTTCTTTAAAGAATATTTGTCGATCTCCTTTGAGCTATACAGATCAGGGTAATCAAAGTGTTATAGAAAAGTAGTCAAACAAATTGGATCGACTATGGGCAGTATGTCTCCTATGCGTCGAATTACCGGCCGTTCCCACGAAAGCAATGTTGCTTTCCAAAAACCCGGAACATCAATTCGACATCGTTTTCAACAACTTCAAATTTAACGCAAAACCACGCAGCGAATTTTGCGGAAAGACCTACATGTTCAGCCCTACAAGATTCAGTCAGGGGCTATCTATGCCACATCTGATAGTTGAAATTTGATAGAGAACAGCGTGGATGGGAGAATGGCGATTTACAACTAGCATCAAACCAAGCAACAATCTATGTTTCAACAGTGGTTGATTCCAACTAACCATAGAGTAACAGCAACTCAAAAAAAAACAGTTTCCCATTACATCTCTCATTGGGGAGAGCTTCTCACAACCAGTGAGCTGTGGGCTTTCTAATTTTTCACTCAGTGATTGGGACCTTCAGTTTTACACTGGTTCCGAAGGGAATTTTGAGAAGCTTTTTCATGGCTAAGTACTCGATAGTGTTGCCATCACTAAGCGAGGTGGCCGTCGTCGAAGGAAATGTAAGGTAGCAATTGCACATAAGTGACCAGTCCATACACAGCGCCGGCAATTTGCTCAACAGGTGACGAAGCAAAGTGATGCCAATGACGCTTTTGAAACAAATCATCTTTGCCAACGAAGCGCATTTGAATGGGTTCGTCAGCAAACATAACTATCAAATTTGTGGCGCCGAAGATCCACACGTGATCCATGAGAAACAACTGCATCCACAAGGAGCAACTCTCTAGTCCGGATTTTCGCCAGGCGACGTGATTGGGCTTTATTTCTTTTTAAAAAAGGCCGGAAATGTAGTGACCGTGATTGGCATTCATTACAGGAACATGACAACGGTGTTCTTGTGACCTCAACTAGAAGGTATGGCTGACGACGACGTGTGGTTTCAGCATAACCACCCAATGAAACAAACAATTTATTGGGGAAATGATTTCCACACCAAATCATCTGCCGAAATTCCGTTGTCAACTGGCCACCTGGATCGTGTGATTTATTTATTTGAGGTTTTATAAAATATTTTGGTCTATACAAATACACCACAAACTATTCCTGAACTCAAGGCCGAGATCCAACGCGGCATCGCTCAGCGAAAATTTCATGAAAAGGGCATGGGCGTGTGTTCAGAGTCGCGGGGGCCCATCTTTGTCAAAATGTCAGCGAAAATTTCACGAAAATGGCATGGGCCTGTAATAAGAGCCGCGGGCGCCAATCACCGGAAATTGTATTTGATATTTAATTGGACCATATCTGATCACCTTACATTTCTTTCGACGGCGCTCACCTCTTTTAGTGAAGGTAATATTACTTCAAAACTTCTCAAAATACCGCAGAACTCACTGATTATAAGAAGCTCTCCCATATAGCGTCATGGAATGTAATGGGAAACTTTTATTAGTTCAAACAACAATCAGCTTTCTTTTTAAATTCAATCGCGCACTTTTATTGGGACTAAATGCTGTCCCAATTTTCGTGGTTAGTTAAAATGTTATTTATGTGACTCTCATTTTTTGAAATCCTTTATATATTTTTTTTTAATTATTATTTATTATTATCTGTAATTGGATTTAGTTGGATTTTTGTTGTTTTTATAAGTAAAATGAAAATGAAATCAGGAACATAGATTTGTCGTTAAAGTTAGGAAATTTAAAAAAAAAATTACAACCAAAACTTTTGCCTAATTTTTCAGCCGGGCGTAACTTTTAAATGCAACGCAGGAAATTCAAAATATTGATTAAAAGTGAAATCTTAGATTTCGAAATTTTTTTTTAACGGTTTTCAGAAAAATCCATACTTCATTTGCTGCAATATATTGTGTAATAAAAAACATGAAGAAAAATTGTATACGAATAATGTCGTAATTGTGTTGGAAGGATAAAATGGAATTAATATGATTTTGGTTTTGTTCGAAATTATTTGGTTTAAAAATTATCATTTAGTGACCTTTTATTTTCAGTAACTGGATTTAATTCGATTTTTTGTTGTTTTTGTAAGAAATATTTAAATAAAATCAGCTATTTGGTCTTATCGGTAGAGTTAGGAAATTTTTTTTAAAAAAAATGTTTAATAACCAAGGATTTCTGCCTGATTATAGCCGTAAGTAACATCTAAATGCAACGCAGAAAATTCAAAATTTTAATTGGATGTGAAAGCTTGGATTTAACCATTTTTTTGGAGGTTTTTTTTGCAATTTTCATGTACCATTTGCTGCAATATTTTGTTTAAATAAGATCAATGGATGTTCGAACTTACGGGCGATGTGTTAAACCAATTTTGTTACACGGTACCTGTTCTATGTCTATGAACACATTAGTAAATGTTACATTGGAAAATAATAAAAAAATAGTTGTTGTGCTAAAGGCTCTGTTGCTATTGCACTTTCTTTTTTCTTACATCTGCTTTAATATTAGATGTAATATTGTTAAAATAAATAAAGCAATATTTAGCTCACTGAAATAGTTGTTTTTGTTTTGTCATAAACAAAGCGACGACAAAAAGTAGTGAATAGTATAGAGAACTTATTGCACTCTTTTCCCGCTCTTATGTAGAGTCTGAGTAAAAGAACATATACGAGTCGTATTCTCTTTATACAATATTACAATATAAATGCACCATTTCGACAATGTTATTATATAAAACAATGCAAAAAGCATAAATGTTCCAAAGGCATCAATGTTTCACATCAAGGTTATGAATGGACCAAATTATGGCAAAAAGACAGTAATACGTTTTGAATCATTCGCCATATGTCGTATTCAATACTCTTTGGTGACGACGACCTGCTTGTTTGTTCGCTGCAACTACATCAATAACATATTTTCAGGCAGAGACTATTGTTCTCCAGCAACCACGTATGTGATGCATGCTAACGCTGTGTGTTGTTTGCATGTGTTCACTTTGATAGATTGCCCTACCCGTGCCTATTATAGATGTTAACACATCAGAAATCATGACGAAAAGGTTTACACGATATTGTCATAATTTTTTCGGATAGATAAAATGGAATTGATATGAATTTAGCTTTTTTAAATTCGAAATTTT
Source organism: Phaonia tiefii (assembly GCA_963931995.1). Taxonomy (NCBI): domain Eukaryota; kingdom Metazoa; phylum Arthropoda; class Insecta; order Diptera; family Muscidae; genus Phaonia; species Phaonia tiefii. Next base: position 276,523,475 of record OZ008369.1, read on the forward strand.
ATTTTAGATTCAAATAATTTTGTAAATTTTAGAAGTAAAATTAAAAATAAATCAGCCAGTTATTTTTGTCGCCAGAGTAAGGAAATTTTTTAAAAAACAGCTTCAATAACCAAAAACTTTTGCCTGATTTCAGCCGGGCGTAACTTTTAAATGCAACGAAGATAATTTATAGTTTTGATTGGATATAAAAGCTTAGAGTTCGTATGGGATTTGAGATGATTTTCAGAAGTGTTTATGCTCCAATTGCTGCAATAACAAAAACATGAAAAAAGTTTACACGAAACTTGTTATAATTGTTTTGGACAGATAAACTGGAATTTATATGGATTTTTTTTTAAATTTCTAATTCAATTTCAAAAAAAAAACTACACAAAAATTTTTGTAATGGTTTTGGACAAATAAACTGGAATTTATATGAACTAGCTGACCCGGCAGACTCCGCCCTGCCGACAGAGGTATTCAATATTGTCATGGCCACCAATGAATTCACGCATTTTATATGGAAAAAAAGCGCAACCTATGCGCCATCTTTCGAAAATTGGTTATACCACCACAGAAACCTTCGTGGGCTCATGCACAACAACTTTGCTAAAGATCGTCACATGATCAAATGCATAGGTTACGATTCTATAAAGGACATACAGACAAACAATAATTTTTATATATGTTGGTTCTTTTTTTAATTTCAAAAATTTTGTTTTTGTAATGATTATTCTGTAGTGGGCTTTTATTGTCGGAAACTTGATTTAAAACATTTTTTTATATTTTTAATTATTCAAAATTTTAACCTGGTTTTCAATAATTTTCTTGTTTTACAGGTAAATTTAAAAAAAATGTACTTCTATCGCTAGAATTGAGATCTTATTATAAAAACTTTACTGAACCAGCACATTTTTGCTTTCTCCACAACTTTTCGAAATTTTAATTTAATTCTACTGTTAATTTTGCTGCACCCTGTTAAAATCGTTCATGTACTATTAAAAGACTGCTATTTTTTTTTTGGAAAGATGAAAGCTAAATGACATTAACAGACATTTAGTGTTATTTACAACATAACATTGATGGTATTTACAATAATTTTTTCCTCTTCTTACTGTTTGGGTTTGTAACTATTCATTCTTACACTTTAGTTAACCCTCTTTTTTGGGAAATTTCATTTCATCAATCATTAACAGTCAAACCACAAAAAAAGCAAGCAAACTAAGGAATGTAATCTCTTACACACAATTCTCATTATAAAGATGCCACAACCTTATGAGAAACATATAGGAAAGCTAGGAAATATTTGCTTGAAGATGACACATCAATCTTCGGCAACAGCAGCAAGTTTTTGGTGAAGAGGGAAAAACAATTTTTTTCCTTCCTTTTGTGAAATAATGATAAGTTAGATTATCATTAGCAAATCTTACCTACGCCAATTTTGTATTAAAATATATTACAAATATTTAACTTCTTGCTGGGCCATAGCAATCCATGCCTAGTGCTCTTCCTTGCTTTTGCTTCATATTCCTTCCCCCTGCCATATACACTTATCAATTATTACCAAATCTTTTATAGCTACCCTCCAGGATAACTAAGCTGTCATGTCAGTTCTTCTTAACGTATTCAATTTTCTTTTAGACCAATATAAACCACTACATTTTGGGGTCATTGAGGAAATGTATTTGACTAAGATGTCTAGATGGAGACCAAACATAAATCATGGTAAATGTCAGTACATAGAAGACTCTTCTATAGGAATGGGACTTGGGAGTTGGTCGGCCAAGTTTGATTGTTTAGCTTTTTTTCCTATTAAAATATTACTATCAAAAACATCTATAATTCCATAAAGAAAAACTTCTTAAGGAGCTGTATATTGAAAGGAAAATCTCAAGTAGTTTGAGTTATGACTTAAGCTGACATTTCATTAGTAGGCATTATTTGGGATTTACTCTAATAGTTTCTATTACAAAATATTTCTATTCTCACATTCTTGGCACAACAGCAGCAAACTAAACCAAAACATCCCTAAATTACTCACACTCACACTCTCGATATCCGCCCGTCTCCTCCGCGTTTTCGCTCCTAATGTCCTTGCCACAAGGAAATCCTGCAGCCAAGGCGTACAAAGCAGGCGGTAAGTTAGAGTCAGTCATGCAGCAGCATCGTCATCATTAGTAAATGTCAAAAACATTTTCTTCTTAATGGCAAAATGAAAATCTTCACAATATTATAATTAAATTATACGACAAACTTAATTTCAACAATTTCTCTTTCACTTGGCCAACAAGAAATTCCAGAAATATTGAAAGAAAATATTTCAAAACAAAAACAGAGATGAAGAAACAGAGAAAGAGAGTAAACGAAACAGAGAATTTTAGTTGTTATATAACACCATTTTACACAACATTCTCCCAAGAAAATATAAATCTGTTAAATTTATTTATTTATATTTTTGTTTTGTGAGAAAGTGTTAATGAAATTCATGCCATGTGTTGTTAGATATCTTGCCTATAAATATGCGCATATCTTAGGCCTTTTATATTATAACCATAATAAAACTCACCACAGCGTGTTAAAGTTATCATTCAACACATACCCCACCCTTGATTTACCAACCCAATTTTTGTTTCTACATCTAATTTATGTTAATTTGAACTTAAACTTGAGATTATTAAATAAACATTTGTAATATTTTGCATCCGAAATGCATTTAACAAAAATGAATTTATGTTAATTAATATGCAGAGTCATAAATTTGTCCAATAAAAACCAAAAAAAAAATAAAAATAATGTAAAATAAAACAGTTTAACAAGCTATTGAAGAAGTTTTGTAACGCTTAGGCGCAAAGTTTGACATGAAAAAATAATTTGCTTTTGTTTTGAAATTTTTAAATATTTTTTAAAAAAAATATAGTACATTTACATATTTTAATAAAATACAATTAATTTGTATAAATTGGTCAATTAACGCCGTTTCAAATGGAGTTTGAAAAAAACAAGTATTTTAAATTTCCATATAATTTACCCAATATTTCAGTATTGTTTTCAAACGTCTTCACAAACATCAACTTTTAAATGTCTAATGAGTTACATTTAAGGTCTTTGAACAAAATTTGTTTACCTTTATTTGAAACATGTTTAACAATTCGTTAAATTACAACACTATAAAGTATTTAAAAATTGTTACTGTAATAAATTTTGTTTTGTTGAATTTAAATAAATGGTGTCCCAAATAGCGCACGATTTAATTTACAAATAAAACGCATATTTATTTGGCCGAGTGGTTTGGTCAGTGACATTTGAATGAAACATAGTTGTTTTTTGGAAAAATAAAATAATTAACAACATAATCTCCTTTTAGCTTAATACACTTAGTCCAACGTTTCTCCAATTTTTGTATCTCTTCCAAAAAAATCGAATTTTTCGAGGTCCATAAAATAGGCATTTGTTTGATCAATAATTTCATCTTTGGAGCTAAATCTCTTTCCACCGAGCCATTTCTTTAGGTTTGGAAATAGGAAATAGTCACTGGGATTTAAATCCGGAGAATATGACGGATGAGTTACCAATTCGTAGCTCAATTAAACAACTCCAAATAATCCTTTGAAGTTGTCACACGATTACGTTTATGGTCCATTGAGAGCAAACGCGGCACCCATCTTGCAGACAGCTTTCTTAAACACAACTGATCATTTAAAATCGAAAGCACACTGCCATGTGAAATGCCTATGGCATCAACAATCTCACGCACTGTTACTCTTCGATCGGCCAACACCATATCGTGGATTTTTTCAACATTTTCGGGTGTATTGATCTCAATTGTCCGTCTAGAACGTTCAGCGTCATTTGTACTTGTGCGACCACAACGAAAGTCAGTAAACCACTTTTTTACCACTGAAATCGATGGTGCAGAGTCCCCATTGTATTTATCAAGCTTTTCCTTGGTTCGATTGACGGTTTTTTTTAGCAAAAAATAATATTTAATGAGAACTCGAAATTCACTTTTTTCCATTTTTAAAAAAAATTCATGAGGTTGTATGTTTTGAACAGCTGTTAAATGCAAAGTAAATGACGGAACTTGCTCAAAATCTGACAGTAGTCTGTTAACAGGTGATACTTGATGGGAGGAGTGTTGCATTTCATATAACTACGAGGGAAAAGTCACGGACTTATTGATCCGCCCTCGTATAGAAGACATGTTCTGATTAAGTATGGAATGAAATATCCGGTGAATGGCCCTCGCGGTTCTCATTACAAGTCCTTAATATTTTCATAAAATTTGTGTCTCAAACATGTAATATTGAATAGCAAACACAATGTGTTTGGACACAAATATACTATATTTGCGACAAGCTACAAACACGTTATATTTGCATCCAAATAACAAAAAAATTCAGAATTTGCAGCGGGTATTTGTTTGACCTAATAATGATATTTTTATTGCATTGTAATGTTTTGATTACACTGTGGAACCAAATGAAGGTTTTTCGAAAATAAGGTTCTGACAAAGAATTCTGGTATAGGGGGTTAACAAAAATATACGTCTGCTGGCGTTTTGAAACTTTACTTCTGATTTTTTTTCTAAGGTTGAAATTTTCTCCTTTTGCACATTCTTATGATGAATCGGCATAGGAAATAATGTTATCCTTATGTTTTAGGTATAGGATATGTTCAGCAATTTTATGGAAAAATTTACGAGAAAATATTTTGTGAATATGGGTCTATCTGGAGAATGGCCCCGCACCTCTGATCACAGGCCCTTAATATTTTCATAAAAATTTCGCTGACATTTTGACAAATATGTGGCTCCATCTCACCGATGACGCGTTGCATCTTGACCTTGAGCTCGGGAATTGTTTGTGATTTATTTGCATGGGCCAACAATTTCATAAAAGCCCCAAAGAAATAAATCGCGCGGTGTTAAATCGCACGATCTCGGTCACCTGTTTACATCGGAATTTCGGTAGAATATTCGGTCGGTTATATTCCGTTATCATGTTTCTGTAAAGAATGTCAATCACATTTCGGATAAATTTATATTTCATGGATGACGTGTGGATTTTCTGAGACCGGTGTTAAATCGCACGCTCTCGATCATCTGTCGGAATTTCGGTAGAATATTCGTTCCAAAAGTCGTTGCTCCAATAAATTGTTTGTTTCATGTGCGGTGTAGTAGGTTGCGTCGTCCTGCTGAATATGAATCTGATTCTCCAGCTAAGACCTCAAGAGCTCCTTTACCATGTTTCTGTAAAGAATGTCAACCACATTTCGGATAAATTTATATTTCATGGATCACGTGTGGATTTTCTGAGACATTTGTTTCCAAAAAGCGGCATTGTCTTCACTTTGCTGTGTTACCTGTTGGACGAGTTACCGGCTCCTGAGTGAGTAAGCTCAATCGTCTAGAGGAAGTCGTTCGACAAAATTTTTCCCGAAACATTTGTTTTGAAGCTGTTACGAGCGATGCCGAATTGATGTTCCCGGGCTTCCGGCGACATTCTCGTTTACAGCAGTAATGCTTTTGAGACACCCACCGGTACATCGAAGCACATGAGATTTACTAACCAGAATGGATGCAGTTTCTTCAAATTTGTAGATCACTCTTCGGATTATTGACACAATATACTTGGCGTTTACACGAGATAGTTTTTCGAAGACAATAGCAGCACATTCAAACTTTTTGCTAATACACACACACTTCTCGTAATGCCTTCGTAACTGTATCTGATTTTTCAAAGACAATAAATTCGTCAAATGATTTGATTTAAGCGGACAATTCGGTGAAGTTTTGTTGTAATTTGCGTAAAAGAAGCAAAACATAATGGAAAAATACCGCACATTTTGAAAAAATGTATTGTTTTTTTAGATTTCGATTAACGATATTGAATTTATATGAAACGACACTGACGGCAGTTGCTTTAGAGTGTATTGCTTTTCTTATTGTCTGGATGCCTACGTTACACAAACATTTTTCCTCTTCTTTGACAACTGATACATATTCTCACTGCATTGTCCTGCGTAAGCGAAGGGTTATGTAGACTACCACGCCCGAAATTTCCACGAAGTTACTTTTTTTTGGTCCCCAAAGGTACTATTTGGCAAATATTTGGTACATTTTGGGTCTGTTTATGTACGTTGGTATACTACTATGTACTTTGTTTTATATGTTATGCACTTTTTTTATATTTTTATGTACTTTTGTAGCACGCTATCTACTTTTCGGTACATTTTATGTACTTTTCGGTACATTTCATGTATTTTTTGTGCAAATTGTACTTTTGGGTTAATTTTATATAAGTTTTTGGTACTTTTTATGTACCACTTCACTATGTACTTTTTGATAGTTTTGCTACAGTTTATTTTTGATACACTTTATATTCATTGTGGTACAGTTATAAGTACGCTTTAAGTATGCCAAAAGTCCTTTTTGTAAAATATTTGGTACATTTTATGTACATTTTAGTACTGTTTATGTAGGTTTTTGGTACACTATGTACTCTGTTTTATATTTTATGCACAATTTTTGGGCTCTTTTTATGTACTTTTAGTACATTTCATGTACTTTTTTGCTACACTATGTACTTTTGTAAATTGTTGATATACTATGTACATTTTGGTACACATTATATTCTTTGTGGTACAGTTTTAAGTTCGCCATGTTTGTAAATTTTTTGGTACATTTTATGTACATTTTGGTACTGTTTATGTACGTTTTTCGTACACTATGTACTTTGTTTTATATGTTATCCACATTTTGTTGACTCTTTTTATGTAATTTTCGGTACATTTCATGTACTTGTTTGTGTACAATGGTTGGTACATGTTTGGTACTTTTTATGTACTTTTCTGGTACACTATGTACGTTTTGTAAGTTTTGCTACAGTTTAGGTAAATTGTTGATACACTATGTACATTTTGGTACACATTATATTCTTTGTGGTACAGTTTTAAGTACGCCAAAAGTACTATTTGTAAAATTGTTGGTACATTTTATGTACATTTTGGTACTGTTGATGTACGTTTTGCGTATACTATGTACTTTGTTTTATATGTTATGCACATTTTTTTCTCTTTTATGTAATTCTTCTCTTGCTCTTTTTATGTAAATTTCGGTACATTTGTTTACTTCTCGGTACATTTCATGTACTTGTTTGTGTACAAGGTACTTTTATGTACGTGTTTGGTACTTTTTGTGTACTTTTTTGGTACACTATGTACATTTTGGTGTAAAATGTACTTTTTGGTTAATTTTATGTACTTTTTTCTAAACCTTTTTGGTACACTTTTAAGTACGCTTTATGTACTCCTTAGCGCACATTATGTACACTTGTACACTAGGTAGACTTTATGTACTTTTGGGTACTTTCTTTGTACATTTGGTAGACTACATGTAATTTGTCTTTCACTTTATGTACTTGATTCTACCCATTATATACGTGTGATGAGTTTTGTGTACTTTTTGCACACTTTATGTACATTTTTGTACTTTCTGTAAAACTTTTAGTACTTTCTTGATAATGTTATGTACTTTTTGTTACGATCGAAAACACCGATTCATATTCATTTATTGGATTCATTTCTCCTATCTCTCTACATAAAAGCTGTTACGTATCACGTGCTACCGAGTCGTTCGTTGTACTCCGTTGAGATGAAAAGGAGCGTGCGAAAATACGCACGCAGCTCGCTATCGTGTGCGTGCGTTTTTTGATTTCTTTATCGCACGCGATCACGAGTCGTATATTTTGAAATTCTTTTTACATCTCACGACTAACGATTAGGTTCGTTTTCCTACTCCTCGTGTTGCGGCTCGTGGCGAGTGTGCGAGCTTCGTGCGTTCATTACGATGCCTAACTCATTGAATTTATGTGTACTCAGTATATTTCGCGTGTCCGCTGTTTGTTCACCTATTTTATTAATTTGTTCTTCCACGTTTAATGCTCTGTTCTTTAGCACAGTATAATTCTCATTGATGTGCAATATTTGCCAGCTAAAATGTAAAACCGATTTTGCTTGACCAGATTCTCAACTAAAAATGTAAATATAGCGTAATATAAATAACAGTACAATATATCCTCAGTGCTGTTTATTGTATATAATAAATACACTATAATTCTCATTGGTTTGATAATTTTTTAGTATTTACAAAAACTATTATTTTTCATCAGGGATGATTTTTATTTTAATAATAGAATAAAAGTAGAAATTATTTTTATGGATTTCTGTAACATTTGTTAGCTCTGTTTAACAGAGTATAATTCTCATTGACTTGATAAATTGTATGTTTAAATGCAAAAACGTCTTTCCTTGTTCAAGCTAATTGCAATGTCTCTGTATAGTTACTGGATTGATGTTTATTCACCATACGGTGTTATAATTCTCATTGGCCTGATAATTTCTCATTTTGACTTTATGACTTTAAGACAAAAACATTCAAATTAATTCTTCACTTTAATTTAATAACTTATACTTAACTTATAATTAATATATATTTATAAATAACTTATGGAATACAAGTTAACATTAAGTATTAATTGAAAAAGTAAGGTTAGGGCAACAAGGTAATATAAGCAGCTTTAACAAAAATCCCTAGAAAGGTGATGGCGGTAAAGTTACCCATGTGTAGAATGTGTAGGTGGATGGCAAGCCATTGATATTGTAATGATAAGGGGAAAAATAAGAACGATTGGCAAATAAATGTCATATTTATTACAGAGTTATAACGAAGCCAAATACACAAATACATTTACAAAAATATACTTTTGTATGTATTTGTCAAAATGTATCTGTTCAATTCCTTGTAAATATTGAAACGTCTAAGCTTTCAAATAAATACAAAATTAATTTCCAACTATTTCCCAAACTTTCTTTCTCTCCAACAAAGTGCTGAAAAAGGACGTAGAGTATGATTGTGCAGGTTACAGGTTTAGGTGTAAATGTAAGTGTATGAATGTGCAAGTGTGTATTGGGGTCTGTGTCGACACCCCCGCCCCCCTAAAAACCAAAATCAATTACGTTGAAATATCGAGTATTAAGAATATAAAACTTAACAAATGAACACGAATATGTATGAACGTGTAAATACATCCATACATATATATATACTAATCAATAGATTGGTAAGGATATTAACATTTATTTATGTGTTAGTGTGGGGGGGAGTAAGTTTGTGTGTATATGTGTGAAACAGTTAGAATACTATTTACTTGCGCATATGGGACGATAGAAAGTCATAAAAGTCGCTTAACTTAATGCCAAAGTAATAGAATTGATAATATCCTTACACACCCAATATAAACTTCATTACAATGACGCAGAAACTGAAACATGTCAGTGTGTATGTGTGTGTGTCAGAGGTGTATATGTGTGCGCGTGTGTGTGTGTATTGGGGAGTCCTTTGTACAGACAACACACGCAATTTATTTCGAAGGTTATTTTTATATTATTTTTTGCTACTGGAAAAAAAACACCGTCTTTCAATTCATATTTATTTTTGGACAATTGTCAATTTGATTGTGTGTTTATGGCCAGGATGTTCGAGGACCCTTTTCCTTTCTCTGTCCCTTCATTTCTATTCCTTTGCAAGTTCGACAATATATGATTATCAATATATAATTCATGTTAACTTTTTCTCGAGTCATTTAAATGGAAAAAAGAAAATGAAAGGCACGAGGAAAATTGTCTCTATATAAACACTTTGTCAGTACCAGCGACTATGACGACTACAACGCATTCTTTATCCTGGGCTAAGGATGTAGCTGAGAAGATGATGATGTTGACAATGTCATTGGGGGTGGTGGGTTGTGAAATGGGTGTACAAAGGATCTCCTTTTGGTTTTCTATTTTCAAACAGTTTTTAAGATACCAACAAAGTGAAAAGCAAAAAAAAAAACACAAAATCCATAACGTATCTATAAAAATATATATACATATATATAAGGACACTGCTTTCTCTAATAGAAAAGAGAAAAATATTTGTTGTTGAAAGCAAAATGAAATTGGTAAGATTGTCCTTTAACACACGGCTGACTGGTTGGCTGACTGACAGACAGTTACACACAGACAGACACTTACACAGCCACAGAGTCATTTAGCGCCACTATTGCAAGGGAAAGCCTGCACAGCTAAGTTTTTATCCTCTACAAAATGTGTTTGTTATGGGAGGGCGTTCCTGAGAAATAATAGAAGAAAACAGAATTTAATAAATATGAGAAATAAATTCCTTCAAAAAAAATACAAGAAAATACCAAAATTATGTGCGTTACACCAGCATTTTTCACTCATTCTCCAACCCCCTGTTCCCTATCCCCTTTCCCAGCCTCCTTTTACCCACATCCACCATGTCCACGTTGACGACCTCCATTCCCACTCTCATACCCATCTTCATCTGCTTCACTTTCAATTCCCATATTGATAGCTATATTTCTTCGTTTTATGCGATTAAACCCAGGCATTCAATCCTATACATAGCCAGCAAGGATGTTTGGAAGCCGAAGAGCTTTGTGGAATGTTGTGGCAGTTATTGGAGGAGTACAATGTCGTCTTGTGACTGAGTTTATTGATTTTATTCTCCCACTTCTCACAAACACTTAGGAAACAACATTAAAGACGAAAATTAATAAATTCACTTTAAAGCTCAAGCTACACTGAAGGAAAAAAGCTTCAGCTATAGTGTGCTAACGTATACATTCATCGCCAGAATGTAATTAATGTCATTGTGTCAATAACAAATTTACGGTTTTACGAAACTGTTCGTTGCTGGAAAGCATTTTGTACGTTGCAGCAATGAATTTATAAAAAAAATTGTTACCCATGAAGCGATTTTGGAGAGGTTCTCACAAACAGTGATCTGTGCGCTTTCTAGTTTTACTCTCACTGATTGTAACCTACAGTTTTACCCAGGATCCGAACGACATTCTGAGAAGCTTTTTAATTTTGTAAGAAGCTTTTTCATGATTTTCTAAACGTTAGCTAAATCTTAAACAAATTTAAAAAATTCTCCATTTAAATATACTTTAAATGCCTGCAGTTTGTCATTCAAATGTCATTCAATATGAAAATTTTCTGAGAACTTTTAAATTGAGCTTTTAAATGACGAGTGTGACACTCGCCCTTAGTAAAAAAGCTTTAAGTCTGTTTCCTAAAATATTGAAAATAAAATTAAGAAATAAAAATTAAATGTTTACGCCCAATTACATAGTTGGTCGTTATATAAAGGGTGTTTCAACAGAGACGCTACAAAAGTACATCGATAGGGACAGCAAACGACGCCATATTTTTTCCCGATCTTTTGACATTTCTCTTCAGTAAGGTTTGCCATTTCATCATGGAAAGATATACGAGCCAACAACGAGTCGAAATTATTAAAATTTACTACCTAAATTTGGAGTCAGTGGCCTCAACTTTAAGAGGCCAACTTTAAGAGGCCTCAACAATCAGCGATGAGGCTCATTTCTGGCTGAATGGCTTCGTTATTCGTTATTGGTCAGACAGCAATCCACACGTAATCCATGAGTCATCATTGCATCCCGAAAAAATTACGGTTTGGTGCGGTTTATGGCCCGGCGGCGTCATTGGGCCGTACTTCTTCCGTGATGATCAAGAGCGGCACGTTACTGTGAATGCGAATCGCTACCGTTCCATGATAACCGAATATTTTTGGCCCCAATTGGATAATATGGACTTGGAGGACATGTGGTTCCAACAGGACGGCGCCACAGGCCACACAGCGAATGCCACAATCAATTTATTGCAAACCAAGTTTGGTGAACGTGTTATCTCACGAAATGGCCCAGTCGATTGGCCGCCTCGGTCGTACGATTTGACGCCGTTAGATTATTTCCTGTGGGGCTACGTCAAGTCTATGGTCTATGCCAACAAGCCAGCGACGATTGATGAACTTCGTACGAATATCGAACGTGAAATTGCAGCAGTATCGGCCGATTTATGCTTGAAAACCGTCGAAAATTGGGTTCAGCGTCTGGACTTCTGCAAGCGTGCCGTGGTGGCCATGCAAAAGAAATCGAGCTTCATACATAATGGCATCGAACGTACTTTCACAGGAATAAAGAATTTCATTGGTATCTAAAACCGGTTTTGTTTTATTTAAAAAAACTTTTGTAGCGCTCTTATTGAAAAACCCTTTACTTAAACGAACTTCAAACACAGGATGTTTGTCATTTAATATGCAAATTTTCTGTAAGCTTTTGAATTGAGCTTTTAAATGGCGATGGGGAAATAAGCTTTATTCAAAGCTTTAGGCGTAATCCTACAACAATATTAAAATTTGTAAAAATTAACTATAAAGTTATTTTACAGAACCATTTTAACAGCTGTTGATCATACAATGCGTTTTTAAAAAAGCTCCCATTGAAATCTTTCAGATTTTCTGTAAGCTTATGAATTGAGCTTATAAATGACGATGGAGAAATAAGCTTCATGGAAAGCTTTAGGCGTAATCCTTCAAAGATATTTAAAATTATTTACATTTAACGTTAAAGTTATTTTAAAGAACCCGCTAACAGATTTTTATCACAAAATTCCTTTTGAAAAAGGCTCTCTTTGAAATCTTTCTGGGTTTCTGTAAGCTTATGAATTGAGCTTTTAAGCTCTAATAGCTCTATATAATAAGAAGCTTTCAAAAGCTCTCACTGAAACCTTTCAGCCATGTGCAATAAAATAAACATTTAAACTTGTCCATGATTACACCTAAATGAACAATTAATTTCCTTATATTCCCGTATCTTCATCCTTTTATAGTGGAATACAAATTGTATTGCTCGGTTTCATAGTCAGCCATTCTCCATTTAAATGTCCGGTGATTGTCATTTAAATGTCATTTAATATGAAAATTTTCTGTGAGCTTTTAGATTGAGCTTTTAAATAACGAGAGTATAATTCGTCCTAAGACTTCGTAAAAAAGCTTCAGGGAAATGTACTGTTATAAGGTGGGATATAGAAAAAGAAAACTTAATATATTAACTTAACTCTAAAAGTGTAGTTCTTTAACGAAAGCTTCATCAAGAGTATTTGGTGAAGTCCTTCAACAATAATTATTTCTCTTCAAAAATTCAAGCTCAAAAAAAGTATAAAAGGGGGAAAATGGGTTCCCATTACATACCATGAATGGGTTGGGGAAAGCTTCTCAGAACCAGTGAGCTGTGTGCTTTCTAGTTTCATACTCATCGATTGGGACCGACAGTTTGACAGCGGTTCCGAACGATATTTTGATAAACTTTTTCATGGCTCGAACCCCACCGCAGATAGACACGGACAGACGACCGAACAAATACCTTTTGATATTTAAATATGAAAGCTCTTGTGTTATTACTTGCATAGATCTTGTTTAACTTTTAACGTTTTTTTTTTTGTTCCTGTTTTAATGTTCCTGACTTGTAAGCTTGTAGTATGAATTTGTCATACATTAACCAAAAACTGACAAAATCGGTCATAAAAATTCAAATTCAAATAAAGAGAAAAAAATTTGTTTACAAGCTTTGCCTCGGGCAAAATTTTATTTAATAACTCTCTAAAATACATGAACAGACGGTCGAACAAATATCTTTTGATTGAATACTTTTCGCAGCTTTTCTTAAAATAAAAAACTTTTCTATTATTACTTACTATATATTTATGACATATATAACTTCTAACGTTAACTGTGATAAAGCTTTTTTATAAAACTTTGCCCGGAACAAAATATTTTTATAAAAATACCTAAAGTACATGGACAGACGGTCGAACCAATTTTTCATTATTGCTGATATAAATCTCGTTTAGCTTTTAAATTTAAATACATATGAGAAAGCTTTTTTAAAGTTTGTAAAAAAAATCCCTAAAATACATATTTTTGATTGAATAGTTTTAATGTTTTTGTTTTTCTGAGATTATGGTAATAAGATAATTTTGTCTTATTACTTACATATGTATATAGATCTTATTTAGTTTTTAACGTTAAATATGAAAAAGCTTTTTTCAAAAGCTCTGCTACGAACAAAAAAATTATATAAACCATACCTCAAACACATGGCTAGATCAAGGCTAGATATAGGAGCAGCACAATTTTATTTTTTTGGTTTTTAGTTTGCCTGATAGAGCATTAAATGCGGATATAAAAAAAAGAAAAAAGTGTGCGGAAGTCCATATTTTCCGAAATATAGGTCTCCAAAGCTTGAATGTATAATCGCACATAACTCTGGCATTTATTATCCGATCCTGATGAAATAAATTTCATAAATCGTTAAATTTATATTCCAACATGCAGGGGGGATCAAATTCCCTTTGTAGCTTAAATCGATGTGTGTCAAGATCAGAAAAATCGCGCGAGTTTTTAGAAATAATTTTTTTATTTTGGTGTGTAAAAACTACAACAAAGGACAACAGAAATAAAAGACAACAACAACAACGACAAAAGACAAGAACAATTTGATTAAACCAAAACCTTGAGGTTAAAAAGCATTTTTTAAATGAGCCCTCAATGGGTTAATAAAAGAAAATATATTTATATACAGAGTTCTAGAGTTTCACAAGGGCTTTGTAATGATATATATTTCAAGCAGATCCGATGATAAATACCTGAGATATGACCGATTATATACTCAAGCTTTAAACGCCTATATCTGAAGAAGTTGGACCTAGCGCAAAAAACAAAACTTATTTTTCAACTCAGCGCAAAAGCCTTTACCGTTGGTGAAATTTTGGTGCAGATCTGATTTTGCTGCTAAAATAGTTTTATGCCCAAATATCTTTTGATCAAATAACTTTTCTTCTTTTTCTTCCAATATAAAAGCTTTTGTGAAAGCTTTTCTATTATTTAACTTCCTTGGAATTTTTACTATATTCAAAGATAGTTTTTATTATTTGATTTTCATTAAAATTTTAGAATTTCAATTTCAAATCAATTATATGTCCACCCCTTAATGTATGCTTTAATATTTGCCTGACATATTTCAAACATTTTCAAATCGAGGCCCCTCACCTAACAACCTGTGGTGGTGGTCAAGGTTTCATTACACAGTTTGAAGAGCTTTTGATGTACAACACACAGAAAAAACTCATTCATTTCTTTCGCTGACATGGAAATATACAGCACACCAATTATTATGAGTAAGTTCATAAGCAAAGGACGAAATGTGAAGGATATTTTTATTTTGCTTTGTTTTTGTTTTGATAGGAAAAAGCTTTCTTCTCGCATAATATTGTATAACACAGGCTTTATTTATTATAATTTAAATTTTTAGTTGGTTGCTACAGCAATTGCAATGTAGAAAACAAGGAAAGGAAGTATTTGACGGTTTTGCTTACAGATCCTGTCGTTTTCTAAGAGAGTGGGTAGAGGTTACCCCTTGTGTTTTTTTTTGTGTACAATGTTGTTTTTACTACTCTTCGGAGACTCGTAAAATATGGAAACTTGTTTTGTTTGCTAACAGTTTTTCTTTTACGACATAAGAAAAAAAAAAACAAAAGTTTCAAGTGTTGTTGGTTTTCTAGTTTTCCTTTTTTGTATATCCTGACTGCCTCTGTATAGTGCATAGGAAATATTTTTGACGGACCTTTTTCCCCAAAGTTCTCAAGTACTAAGAAATAAAAAAATAAAGGAACTGTAGTAAAAATAAAGTAAGAAAAGTAAAACAAAACAAAACGGCCTTTCGGTTTTGCTTTAAAGCAAAAAATCAACAGATATACAACATTCATTTATTTGCGCGGCATACTTTTAGGGGTGGACCCATTCGGCTGTGCAGTGCATACTAACAAAGATTTCACAGTGTTATGGTGCATAAAACCAAAAATATTTGCTGTTGGTATATTTACATAAAAAAAATCTTTAAAGTTTTCTTATATTTTGAAACAAAACAAAAATTACATAGGGGTACTAAGTTGAAACATAAAAACTTCAAACATTTTTTATTAATATTTAAGAGCAAAGAAAGAAATTTACAAGTTGTTTCTCTGATTATATAGAGACGCTTAAAGCCACTGTTTTTAAGCATTTGAAAAAAGTGTTGTTTAAATATACCAATCCCAATTCATCAATTTGATTGACCATTTCGCTCATAACAAATTATGACCGAAAATCGTTGGGTGCATCGTAGAGATTCACGGGATCATGATCGTAATTTGGACGCGATTTACGGTCTGGAGGCAGTAGCTGATGGGCGACTGCCTGCACTTTGTAAGGGACCATCTGCGAGACTTTGAACAAAATACTCTGTAAATACGAACGTTCAGCATCGTCTGGTCGAGGTTGATGGTTGATGGTTCCACCGCGACATCTTCAGCCACAGTGGCGATATGCTTATCGGAACAAGCACTACGAAGAAGACGAAGACTTCTGGCGCCTTCTCTTCGAGAGGAGCAGCTAACTCCCTTAGTGTTTAGACTAGTTAGGGTATGATAGCCGGCAAATCAGCGCCGCAATTCATGTTGCGCTAAAACCCCCGAGAAATTTTCCCTAAAAACTATTCACGAGTATTTCGCGTTCTTGTTGGCGTCGTTGGTGCAATGGTTAGTGTGTGCGGATCTTGTACACGAGAACGTGGGTTCGAGCTCATATCTGACCACCTTACATTTCTTCCGACTACGGTCACCTCGCTTAGTGATGGCAACACTATCGAGTACTTAGTCATGAAAAAGCCTTTCACAATACCATTCGGAACTGGTGTAAAACTGTAAGGCCCAATCAGCGAGGGTAGAAAGTAGAAAGCGCATCCCTCACAAATAAAAAAAACAAACCTGCCAGTTATCGCCATTTGCAAAAGTTATAATATCTTTCGATAGTGTCATATATTCGAGGCCACATTCAATGATTGACTGTAAATCAAATTGAATTGCATACATTTAGGAAGCTAATATGTAATGTAAACTAAAACATACATTTAGGTTACAAGTTTAATTAAAGTATGTAAACAAAGTATAATTACAAACAAGGGTTGGACAATTTTTCAACAAAAAGTTTGTAGTGTAAATGGAAAAGGAAAAGTGATTGGCTATGAATCAAATTTAATTGCATACTTGTAGGCAACTGCTTTTGTCATGTAAACTAAAGCATACAGTTAGATTACAAGTTTAGTTAAAGTATATAAACAAAATATAATCACAAAAAAGCGTCCATAATTTTTTTTAATTTTTATATTTTCGTCTTGGTCTTTCTACAACAACAACACAGGTGCACTTTAATTGGAGCAATATTAGCACTTGTCATCACGGCTTTTGCTTGGCAAATTATTAACATATTTAAGAAATATATAAAAATCCTTAACCTTAAGCCGTAGGCAAACCAAAAACTGTTAAGTTGCGTTACATAACTTGTTATTTAATAAATTTTGTAACAAAATTTTTCGTATTTAAAGTTCCTCCTCCACTTCCTCAATGGTATTATGATTGGCTATGAATAAAATTTAATTACATACTTTTAGGCAGCTGCTTTGAAATATAAACCAAAGCATACATTTAGGTTACAAGTTTAGTTAAAATATAAAATATATAATATGTAAACGATGTATAATCACCGAGAAGGGTTGGAAAATTTTGTCAACAACAACATTTAGCATGTAATTAGCAGAGGAAATGAAACAAAAAAAAGTTAATTATTGTTTTATATTTTGTTCTTAGTCTTTCTAGTATGACCACACAGGTCGACCTTAATTGCAGCAATATTTGCACTTGTCATCACGGCTTTCACTTCGAAATTCATTAACATATTTGAGAAATATAAGCAAATTCTCTATGTTAAGCCGTTGGCAAGCCAAAATCTTCGAAGTTACTTTACATAACTGGTTACGAGTATTTAACCCATTTTGTAACACCACTTTTCGCATTTAAAGTTCCTCCTCCACTTCCTCAATGGTGTTATGATTGGCTATGAATGAAATTTAATTGCATACTTTTAGGCAACTGCTTTGAAATATAAACTAAAGCATACATTTAGGTTACACGTTCAGTTACAATATGTCAGCGAAGTATAATCACAGAGAAGGGTTGATAAATTTTGTCAACAACATTTGGGATGTAATTAGAAGAGAAAATGGACCAAAAAATTTTTATAATATATTTTTTTATAAATATATATATTCTCTTAGTCTTTTCTAGTATGACAACAGAGATCGACTGTAATTGGGGTTATTAAAGCATTTCCCATGGCTGTTTTTGATTGGTACATCTCCAACACATTTAAGAAATTTACACAAATCCTACAGCTTAAGCAGTTAGCAAACCAAACACTGCTAAGTTACATTATGTTATTTGTTATTTTAACTGGTTTTTAACTAACTTTTCTGTTGTTTAAAGCTAAGACTAAAATCTTTAAATCACCAGAAAGAATTTCCAATTTTATTTTGTATGCTAAGTTTTTAACATTTCTTAGTGACTTGCTTTCCATACATTAAACGAACTGCCTTTTTCCGGACATTACCACTCCATTCCGTAGAGTGTATGCCAAGCAATTAAACTAAGTCAACCCTTGTGGCCCTTTCTCTCTCGTCTCTGCAAAATTGTTCAACTTTAGCCTTAATGACCATAAAAAGACAACCTGAAACAGGATACAAAACTGGCATTCAAGCGCCCACATAAAGTTCTCGGCGATAGCTTTAACCAATTTGAGTTGCCCTGTGTATCAACCTACCTGTAAGGCCGCTAACTGCTGCAATACGAAAAAGGCTTAAAGTTTAACGCAACAAAAAAAATGGAAATAATTTCGTATTGTTAGTCTTTTTTGCCTTTGTATTGTTTTACAAAACTGTAAAGCCCATTATAAAGGTCGTTACACGTAACCAGGATATTAATAGAGACACTACACATAATTCTGTTTTATTGCCAAAGAACGGGAGGGAAAGCAAGAGAGAAAGAGAGAGACAGAGCGCGAAAGAAACTACAAACGGGAATTATTTATAAATTATGGTTATTACCGGGAAATAGTATATTAAAATTGTATGAAATGAATTTAGTTTTGTAATTTTAATTGATGTTATAAAAATGTAGCAGGGTAAATACAAATACAAAAATAACTAAATTTACTGTCTAAAAGTAGGCTACACTTTAAGAACACTTAATAAGCACAAAAGTAGGCAAAATTAATTCAAAACAAATAAGGTAACTACTAGCAATAGTCTGACAAATTAAATGATATATTTTGGCAATACGGAATAGCCAGCAATATTGTAAGTCCATTTTAATTTAAAAATCCCACCTAATGATTAAATATTATCCAACTTTCTAAAATATTTCTATAATTTCCTTATCGTCCTTAACATTTGTTAATAATTCAAATGCCTTTTGTTGGTCAATTAATTACATTTATTAAAAATGTCACAGAAAATAACCTCAAATATGCACAAATATACAGCACAACATATGGTTAGTTATAATCGACAGAAAAAAACAACAAAATTCCCTATTTGCATACTTTTAGGCATACCATATAAATTAAAATTACAAACTTTAATAGCCATCAATATAATTGATATTGTGGTTTATATTTAAATAGTAGAGATACAAATGGCGATTAACAAATAATTGCAACGTAATATTATTAAAATTATAGTTAGGTGTTAAAGCCTTAAAGTATGCCATAATTTTGAAAAATGGAATTTAAATAATGAAGCAAATATAATATAAATCTATATATAAATAAATATAAACATAATTTGGAGTTCGAATATTGTGTTATTGGTTTTAAGATAACAATTACTGTAAATATATAAAATATATTTTATGAACATAAGATATTGAGCCTAAAAGTAGACAAATTATTTAAAAGTAAAACGCAATTACAGATAATTGATATACGAGTAGTAATAAACAAATACCCAAGACAGAAATAGTGTGCTTGAAGGTATTTATATGTTATCTTTTAGCAGACTAAAAACAATTTTCATTTTAATTTTAAATTGTTACTTTAAAAACACCTTAAAGTAGTCAACAAAAATTGGGTTGTAGTTCCAAAAAACTACACTCGATTGAGAGACAATTTTAATGTGTCCTCCGCAAGAAAAACACAAAAATTTAGTTTAATCCATTAAGGATTTTCCTTAAGATATAACAATTTAAATCTACTTTATTTAAATACTTAAACGTATGCAGCAATTTTAAAAATATAATTTAAAAAATACAGCTCTAATGAAAATTTAGACATAAGTATAAAGTAAACATAAATTTGAAATGGAATATTATATTATTGGTTTTAAGATAACAATTACAATAACAATTACTTAGACATAAGGTATTGAGCCCAAAAGTAGGCAAATTGTTTAAATGTAAAACGTAATTTCAGTTCAGTAGTAATAAACAAGTAGTAGTACACAAGACAGAGGCAATGTGTTTGAAGTTATTTTCTATATTATCATTTAGCAGGAAAAAAAACTATTTTCTATTTTACATTTAAATTCTACTGATTTTAAAAACACCCTCAACAGCGCAACATAATTTGATTTGTAGATCCAGAAAAATAAACACGATTGAATGAAAATTCTAATTACTTTTCAGCAACAAATATATATAAATCAAGTTAACCCCTTATAGATTTTAGTTAAGATCTAGCAAATTAAATAAACATTATTTAAACACCTAAAAGTAGACAATAATTTATAAAAAGGAATTTAGATAATGAAGCTATAATAGAAATTGATGAATTTATGCAAATGATAACATAATTTTTAAATGGAATATTATATTATTGGTTTTAGTATACCTATTTACAGCAAATATTTAAAAAAACATATTTTATAGCCACAAAAACCTAAAGTAGGCAAATTGTTTAAATAAAATAATAAATTGCAAATAAATAGTATAGTAATATACAATAGTATAGTATATAAATGGCACAGAGATCGTTATTTTATATCATCATTTAGTAGAAAGAACATCTAAAAGTAGGCAACAAAATTTGAGTTGTAATTGCTAAAAAATTCACACGATTTTCCAGCAACAAATACATATAAATCAAGTTAAACCCTTTAAGTCTTTCCTTGGGATCTAGCAATTTAAATATACTTCATTGACGTAGACAATAATTTATAAAAGGGAAGAAGCTATAATGAAAATTTCCGTATTTATATAAATGTGAACATAATTTTGAAATGGAATATTATATTATTGGTTTTAATATACCTAATACAACCAATATTGAATAGAAATGTATTTTATAGACTTTGGGGTGTTGAGCCTAAAAGTAGGCAAATTGTTCATATGTAAAAAGTAATTGCAGATAATTATTATAGTAATAACCGGATGTCAAGCCACAGAGATCGTATGCTTGAAGTTATTTTATATACCATTTATAGAAAGAACACCTAAAAGTAGGCTACAAAATTTGATTTGTATTTGCATAAAACTACAGTTAATTGAGTAAGACTATTAATTTTCAATTCAAATGAGATTTGGTTTGCATTTTGTTTGATTAATTTGTCAATAGCATAAACAGCCTTTGATGAGATATGTGGATAGATCTGAAATAACAATACGGTTTACCAGGAATCAGGAGGAATCATAATTACAAACAGCCTTTGATGAAGATATGTGGATAAATCCGAAATAACTATACGGTTTACCAGGAATCATGAGGATGCATTTTGCAAAACTTGTTTTTTAAAACTATTGTTCCTTATTCATAAAAAGTTGCGAGATTTGAGAAAATAATCAAGATATCGCATGGTTTTGAGCTTGAATAAACAAAATAAAAAAGTACCAATAAAATGGGCGAAAAATATATATCATCCCTGATATATTCTTTTGTAATACATATAAAACAGACTAAAGCACTGCAGGGTTTCCATAAGATTAAAAAAATTAAATCTGCGCCTTAGAGTAGGCAGTGATTTACAATCATGTTATGAAAGGCCCTGGTTAATGCTTCAAAATGCTATATAAAATGGTTAAGTTGGGTTACGTGATGGAGGCAGTCGATGAACGACTCACTTAGACTTAGTAGTCAGTCCCTTGGTCATAACACGGTCTTACGAGATTACGCGTTAGGTTCACCGGCAACCCAGAAGCTCAAGATCTTGTCAATCTTTGTGATTTGATGTAGTTGCCCAGAAAACAATTTTCTGATTCCTCAGAAATTAGGAGTAATAAAAGAATCAGAATAAGGAACAATTTCAGATAGTTGATAATTCGGAGTCATTGACGGCACTTTATTGCAACTTTTTTTAGAGACTTTCAAAGTGCAAGCTATGGAGATAAATTGTTTGTGACTCCATCTCAAACGTTTAAAATGGCTCAAGTTGAAATTTGCGAATCGGGTCTCGAGCTGTGAGTCGACATGTTAAACTTCGGATCCCGGCTCGAGAGATCCAAGCCGGACCCCGTCGGCTCAAAAATGAGTCACCAACAAAATTATTTTCAAAAACATGCATACAAACACATTCCAAAAATTAGCCATTTGATGAATAGTTGCTGAACTCTCTCATTCTGTCAAGAATGAAAAATTCACTAATTTATATGTATGACTCTTTTCTGAGGCACAAAAGAACGATCAGAAAAAATGCGACACTGTCAAATGCAAAAATGCTTTAATTGTAATGATTTCGATAGCTTCTGAGACCCTTTTCCGTCTGTTTGCGGTGTCATAATACTGACTGAGTGTGGTGCGCCAAACTTAATTATGACTATGAAGCTTTTCCGTTACTACAACTTAAAGCTACAAATGTAAACCGCCAAAATGTAGGCAGTGTCCAAAAATCATGTCAAACCCCTTGGAACACAACTACGTTACAGTATTTTAAATAGTAAGCCAGTGGGACACTTGTACAGAAAAAAACACGGATTTAGCAGTTTACTGACCATCTTTTATATACTTCGGTGAAATAACTTTCAGTCTTACCCCAGCCCAAGGGTATGCAGTTAATTTGAATATATATACAAATATAGTTTTAAGTTTTTCTTCCTAATACCTGGTTTACTGGGAATCTTTGTAAACCATAATAAGATTAAACTTTCAACAGTCGTTTTGTTTTTTTTCTCCTTGCTAATTTACTTCAAAATCTATTGCATACTTTTCCGGCGAGTGTCACAATCGCCATTTGAATGCAAAGCTCAAACATCTCGCAAAAAACCTTCATACTAAATGATATTTAAATGGCAAACATCGAGTACTTAAATTGAGGTTAAGTGGAGAATGGTCAACTATGAAGCTGAACCTTAGACTTTTTAATTTATTCCTTTTTTTGCAAGGACATGTGTTTGTTATTTTCTAGAGTTAGACATAACATGCAATCTTTCTATTTTGTGTAATGTTATGTAAACTTTTAAACAGATTTCTTAAACAAACATATAACTTCAAAAACTATTGCATACTTTTCTGTTTACATTGAATTTTACTGGCATTGCATACTTTTAGGCTACCGACTTGTTATATTATTTCCATGTCGCTGTTTTCTTTCTTCTCTATTGCGCTTCAAAACTAAACCAATTTTACACTTTATTTAGTTTGATAATTGGCCCAAATGTTGCACACTGTTTTTTGTAACAGAAAGTTCAGTTTTCTGCATTTGTTGCACTTTAAAATGTTAGTATTGTTGTTGGTACAAATCGCCAAAAAAAAGTGTAGTGATTGCAAAATTCCCTTTATAATTTCGCATTTAACTGACAAACTTTTTCTTTTTGAGGTCAAAATGTCGGTTAGGTTTATTTTTCCAATTTCAAATTGAAACTAGGTCACCTTTGACATACCCATACATGCACACAGACCGGGCGAGGCTATGCAACACTTAAACGAAATTATACAAATTAGAATTAATTTGCAGTTTGGCTGTAGTTTGGATGCAAAATTATTCTTAGAGAGAGTAGAGAACTACTTTGACTTACTCCACCCTCCGCTCTGCCAATGGTAATTTGAATGGCTGTGAACTAAATGTAATTGCATACTTTTCGGCAGCTGTTTTGAAATGTAAACTAAAGCATACATTAAGGTTATTAATTTGGTGAAAGTAAATCAAGAAATTGTAATCAAGGGCCTAGTAGGAAGGAACACTATTTCTACTACAGAACTAATTAGGTATTTAAAAATATAGCAGAAAAACGAGTAATAACTGTTAAAGAAATTTAAATATATGTAGGATGCCTTAGTGTAATGTGTGAATTTTGCCTTATTATCGTCAGTAGCTTATTTGTCTTGCAACCTTTTGTCATAAATTCTGAGTGTGAAAACTCAGAGAAAGTGTCAAGTGTACTTAACCTTCTTTATGCCACAATGTTAACAATACTTTCAACACTCTGTGTAATACGTAACTGTCTCAGTTTGTAAGTATGCGAATGCATAGGTGGTGGTGACATGCCGCATTGTTTTTCGGAAAATGAGGGGAGATAGTGTAATAAAGACAATGTTTTCCTCTGACAAATGTTGCTTCTCAAAAAAGAAAAGGGTACTTGACATTTTACTTTGCGTTGCATACTTTCAGGCGACTCAAGTGTTAATATCTATTCCCCTTACTGGCTTCCTATTCCCCTAATCATCAGAATATATTTTAGTTTTTTTTCGTGCTAAACAATACATAAATACATAGCATGAAGGACTATCTCGGTTATGCCATATAGGCCAATGCCGACTGATATTAAAGCCTGCCGTATAGAAAGGGGTGTGTAATTTATAAGTTAAGCTTGTTTGTGCGTCTGCATATGTTTTCATTTCACTTCATGATATGTAAGCACCTCAAGCGAAAGTGTTAAGACATCACTTAAGGTCAAGTTTATTATTAGTATATTACCTTTCTGTACATAAGCTTTTACAGTACCTCCTTCCTTTAATATATTTATTCTGTTCCCATATTTCTCCCTTATCCCTTTTTATCACTTACCTTACGAAAAAAAGGTTAAACCGGATGCAAATAAAAATCATCTCTTAACAGTTTAAAGAGAGATTGTAAAATATGTTGCCTACTTTGAGGCTATATATGTTTTTCATCCAAGTGTTCCTACCCTGATTGTATTTTGTCCTTTCATTCTCTTAGGCTGACATTTTTATTGCTTCCTTTTGCCCAAAATAAAAGAAAAAAGTTCTTCAAGATTACATTGATTTGTTGCCCAAGTTAAGGGAGAGAATGCCAAGAGGAAACATAAAAAGTTTATTGGCCTTTGTATTTGGCATTTTTTACAAATAACTTTACAGCAACAAAGAAAATAAACAGAAAAAAGGTGATGAATTAAAACTCAATACATCAATTACCACAGAGAAAAGAAAACTTATATGGTATACGGTTATAATGCTTAAAATTATGCCATGAATGAAATTGAATACAGAAAAATGTGTTAGAAATAAAAACTTATTATTATTATTATTAAAATTATGTAATTTTTTATTCTTTTATAAAATTTAAGCTTGTTTTGAATTTTTTTTTTTGCCCCTGAAAGTATTCTACGATTTTCGCAAACTTTTCCTATATCTTTCAAAACGAACAGAAAAGCGACAAAAAGAGTAACAGTTTTTTCTTCTTTCTAATCTTATCATTACCGAGATTTTGACATTTTTTTATGGCGCTCACAGAAAGAAAGAGAAATCCAAAAAAGTCGCAAAAAGTCCGTAAAAGCGCACATCAAACTTTGTTCCGTTGTACACGTTATTGTTTCGTTTTTTTTAACAATTCTTATCAAAACTGCGTTTGTGTGGGGGTTTTTGCGTTTACCACCTGAAAGTATGCTATGCATTTGAACGGAAAAAAACATACACGCTTTAATATACACCGACACACACAAAACTTTATTTATGATATTTACTTAACTATTTAGTATGCAAAAGGTATACGCTTACAAAAGCTTACACTGCATAAAACATACATATGTATAGATACATGGGTATGTAACTGAATTTGAGGCAAACGAAAAACTTCTGTGAAATGTTTTTGTTTTTTTTTTTTGGTTTCGTTTATGGGAGATTTTTTTCTACTAAAGCAATAGCAGCTGAAGGCAAACAACAAATGCCGGAGTTGTGTGTGGCAAATAAAAGTTAAACATTTCGTTCACCTTTCACACAAATGATGCTCAGTCGCAAAATCTTTAGCAAATACTATATTCCGCATTCCCTTTCTTGTGGCTTCCCTTTTTGCCCTGAAGCACCCAAGCACGTGACTTTAATACAAATGATGACCACAATCATGGTGCTGAGAAGTTTTACGCTATTGTTTGGCCCCATGAAAAAAGAAAATTATTTACAACCACAAATCAAAAATCTAATAAAACACCAAAACAAAAACTTTACGTTTGTAGTTTATGTTACGGTTGACAGTTTGTGTAATGTTAATAAATTGCTTAAATTGTATTAAACACAAAAAGTTTATTTTTCTTTTTTGGCCTCTCAGACGCATGCATTGACCTTTTTTCGTAAATCTCCCAAAATTAAACTACAAACAATAACGATTTAAAGCCTGAAAGTGGACAATATAGTTGTTCCTACGACAGCCAAAAAGTAGGCAACACATATTTTTGTTTTTATTGTAACATAAACTGAAAGTTTTAAGCCAAGTTATATATCTTGGAGAGAGAAGAAAATTTTCGTGGGTTTGTCAATAAAAAATGTTTGACGAGCCTTAAAGTATGCAACATTTTTTACAAAATTTAAATAAAATTTAAATGATTTTAACATTTAAATGATTTTCTTAAAGCAAATTATTATATTCTTAAACTTGAAATGATTTGCTTAAAGCGAATTATATTCAAATTGTGGTCAACACTTGGTGTGCAACAACTGGAGACAAATTTTAAATGATGTTTTTTAAAGTAAATTCGAAGTATATTAAAATTGTGAACAATTGAAACACAATAACTAAAAAAATATATATAAAATGTTTAAACCCCCTTAAAGTATGCAATGTTTATTAAATTTTAAATGATTTGCGTAATGTAAATTATATTTAAAAATGTGGACAATTGGAAAACTATATAAAATGTATTAAGCCCCTAAAGTATGGAAGGATTTTTAAAACACACTTAACTTTTAAATGAGTTTCTACACACAACTTATAGTTAAAATTTGGACAACAATTGGAATGCAATACTTGAAATAATTATATATAGTATAAATATATATGTTGGGTTTTCATTCATGTTCGAATAGTTTTATTGAATTTCAATGAATGTTGCAAGAAATGTCAATTATTATGGTTTATTAATATAAAATTATTTTGACAACTAAAACAAGGCAGTCTCGATGTCGCCACTACTGCTCGCTTCTCTCGTATCCACCTTTCGTATTTTCAGCTTTCCTTTGGTCAGTAGTGCTAGTCAATTCCACCCAAGCGTTGACATAAGAGTCACAGCTTGCTGTTATATATATATATAATGTGCAAACTCCATTAAAGTATGCAACGATTTTTAAGACATATACAAATTTCAAGCTATTTTCTGAAAGCTAATTATATTCAAAATGTGGACAACAGTTGAGCAAATACGTAAAATGTTCTAAACTTTTTAAAATCTGCAACTATTTCTACGAAACATAATAATTTCAAATTGTTTCCTGAAAGAAAATTATAGGGCTGAATTTTACGGCCTTGGGGACACGCAAAAAAACCTGAATACACAAATGTCAAAGTATGCAATGCCTTTATTTCAAAAAAATTTTTGGTTCTTCCACACACTTTAAACTGGAAAAGATTTTCTTAGAGAAAATAATATGAAGGTTTGGACAACAATTGGAATACTATAATTGGAAAAAAAATTTCAAACCCCCTTAAAGAATGATACGAATTTTCTTGCATTTCTAACAAAATGTAAAAAGAATGCAACGAATTTCAAAAATTGCAATTTATTTTCCAATACAACATGTTTTTCTTTGAAACATTAAAATTTTAAACGATTTCCCTTCCGAAAATTATATTAAAAATGTAGCCAAGTTGGAAAAGTATATACAATTATTAAAAGCCCTTAAAGTATGCAACGATTTTTTAGAAACAAGAAGCAGTGTACACGCTCTTTTGCTGCAAGCATTAAAACTCCAACTTATATAATATATCTTATAATGAAATGTATTAAAAGTTGGGACAAAATTGTATTACTAAATTTGATAAAATACATAAAATTTTGAAGACTCTTCAAAGTATGCATCGTTTTTAGAACGGAAAATACAATTGCATAATGGATTTATTATATTTTCGCCACATATTGTGGAAAAAAACATAAAAGTTTGTACATATCCCTTAAAGTATGCACAATTTTTTGAGAAACATTAAAGATCTAAACACCTTTTTAATGCCAACTATTCTTCAGTAATTTCTGGTTTTCAAATTAATAGAAATTGTACACATTTTGTGTAAACTACTAGTTTTGAAATGTACTAGCCTCTTAGTACACTATACCTTAAAACCTTATATGAAACTGCGAAATATATGGGAATACAAACAACAATTTGCAATTAATCGATTTTCATTATCTTCGATCCGAGATATTTTGAGAAAGCTGACATTTATTTTTAAGATAAAAGATTATTTGTCCGGTTGGTCAAAAAAAATATTTTAACATACTAAAATAATCCTTTTTTATTTATTTATTTAAAATAAGCCTTAATGTATGCAATATTTTTGTCAACACATAAAAAATGTAATCCGTTTTCTAACTTCGAATATTGTTAAAATTCCTTTTTTAAACTACAATTGAAATACAATAATTAGACACAAATGTAAAATGCTTAAGAATCCTTGAAGTAGGCAACGTTTTTTGGGCATCATGAAAAATCCTAAAATTTTGAACACATGATTTATTAAAACAAAAAACATAGAAACAAATAACCCTTTATATATGCAACGTTATTTGCGAAAGCCTACAACTCTAATAGCTTTACTTTATCAAAATTATCTGCAATATCAACAAATTCTCTATCACTGGTAACCTTGGGAAATTACAGGGCAGATGAACTGGTTCGAATTGGCTTCAACCGGGGAACTGTGGATATAGAAAACCATTTCAGACCATAAAGACCAAACTTCTACGATGGCCAGAATAACCACCATAAGACTATGGAACGCATCAGGCGGAAGCAGAACGGCAGACATTCTATGGAGTTTCCCATCTTCACTATAGGCCAAAGCTTGACAAAGCTGGAGCATAGGGACTTCGGGCACCGAGGCATCTTGGGAAATTACAGGGCAGATGAAGTGGTTCGGATGGGCTCCAACCGGGGAACTGTTGATACAGAAGACCATTTCAGACCATAAAGGTCGAAATACTACGATGGCCAGGATAACCCGCATAAGATTATGGAACGCATCAGTCGGGAGTAGAACGACAAAGATTCTATGGAGCTTTCCATGTGGTTCACTCTATATGCCAGAGGGTTGACAAAGCTGGAAAAACTCAAGCATGGGTGTCCTGGTGACACTCCACACTGGGCGCACATCTGCATAAAATTGAACGAACCGAGGTAATTAAAAGTAGTGCATGCGAGGAGGTAATCGAAATTAAATTGATCAGTCCGATTCCAATGAATGTAATGCGTGCGAGGAGGAAATCGAAACAATACATCACTTTTTCTGGCTTTCCCCACTTTTGCAGGATTAAGACTCCAACACCACTCACCTTATACAATACATAGTTTAAAGGAACTAAGGGGAACACTGAAGAAATTTGCACGATGTGCGAAATTTTTATAAAAAATCTGAGGGGGCTTGCAACAGGCCACCTGCCGTCTTAAGTGTACTCTACGCAATGGATCATGAATATTTAGCCGTACAGCGAGATTGTCTGGAAATGCATATCCGTTTGTTCTCCCATTGTTGTATCGATACTTCCATAAGAAATATTCGTCTGAGATACACAACTTCGTGCAGGAGGTTCAAGCTTTTAACCGTACACTTCGATTGATTGGGTATTCACATTTGTTGTTACTTGGCAAGTAGATCGATCGTCACATTACAGAGAGAATTCTTTCTGCAGACGAACAGACCGTTTGCAAACTAAACTTCCGGTGGAGATATTCACATATACTTGTGATATCAGTGTGTTTAAGTCATATAACAATATTCGCTCTTTTCCACTTCATCCTAATCCTATCCATACTCCCAAAGTCCATTACAATGCACATCATTTATAGATTGAATCTTCTGAGTGTTAGTCAATATTAAAATCAGAAGTCTTCAGTAATTTGTTGTACAGTTGTATGCAGAAAATTGTAAATATTACCAAGCAGCCCAAAAGTAAGCTATAGTTTTGAGAAGACTCTATAGTAGGCTCTATACTCGTATTATAAAAAATCGTAGGCGAAACAATAATAATCCATGGAAAATAGACAAATATAAAAAAAAATATAATTCAAACAGAATTTAAATTGGCCTAAATAAATTTAGTCAAGTCAATCAATATTTAAGACAAAAGATTTAATTTTTATAATCTGCTTTTGATTTAATTTTCCATCACCTTTTATTAACATAACTAGCAGAAGAGAGGATTAATTATGATAATAACTGCTGCTTGTTTTCCTTTTAAACACGAAAACAAGCAACATAAAATTTTTGTGCATCCTCTTGTTTTTCACGAAAAGTCAACATTACCATTTTTTAACATTTTTCCTCTTTAGGCAACTTAAATAATGCCTTTAACTGTACAAAGCTCCTAACATATTTGCAAAAAAGAAACAATGTCAAATTGTAATTTATAATCTTAAATTATAAACTTCGTTGGCCAAACAGCTAAACAATACAAAAAAATATGATATTAAAATTCCCCTACTCCCCAAAGTATGTAACATAATAAAAGTATCAAAGAAACTTTGAATTGTCTACAGCTAAATGTATAAAATGACAAAGGACAGTTTCCCAAAAGTATGTTTTATTATCGAAAGTTTTATCTTACTCTGTGGCAACTCTGCAAATAATTCATACACACACACACAGGCACAGGAAAGCAGTGGAGAAAAAAGGCAGCCTAAATATATGCAACGTAGTGGAAAATGATATTTAATCCGTGGAAAATATGACACAGGACAGGGCAGAAAAAATTACGCAAAAACCAAGCGAAATATAAAATGTAAAAACGGAAAATGCTAAAGAAAAACAAATAGCACCCACAAAAGCTTTTGGGGAAAACCCCAAATGATATATACACTCAGGCATCTGTGATGCGAATGAAAATGTATACCCACACACATACATATATAAATATGTATATACAAAATACCCGGAATAACAGCAATACCAAGAGGCATAGAGACAGATAAAGAGAGAGAGAGAGAGAAAAGAGTGGGAGATCGGGAAATGCCTCTGGCAAGGATTAGTGATTTACACATTACGTTTAGGGAGAGGGCGGGAACCAAGCCGGAATTCCGAAATTTGGCTGGTGTTGTATTTGAATTTTTATGCAAAACTTGGTGTTGACTCTGAGCATGATAATGATGATGAGGTTGATGATTGTGCTGCCACTGATGTTGAGGAGTTTGAGTAGGTCGGAGACTGGGAACAACAACAAAATGATGATTACATGCGGTTAGGCTTATGCTGCGACTGAAGTTTGAAAGACGAGAATGTCAAACAAAAAAAAATTGAATGCGAAGGCTTTGGAAAATTCCTACAGATTTTTGTGTTTTTTAATTGTGTAATTAAGATTTTCTTCTTTAGCTGCGACACAATACGAGAAAGCGGATTAAATGTGTATATAAAGGACTTTGTATTAAAGCTTTAGCTGGCAGGAAATACAATAAATTTAAGCGATAAAAATAAATACATAAGGAATTAGTCGAAGAGCACAGTCGAAAGTATGCAATAATAATTGAAAAGGTTTCCAGAAAGTTTAAAATATACCAAAAAAAAAAACAAAACAAAGAAAAAACAATGTAGTACACACATTGCTGTAATATAAATAATTGAGAAAATGCTAAATCGAAACTTCACAAAGGAGGCTAAAAATATACTATAGCATATATTAAGGATTTCTTATCTTTTTTAATAAATTGTTAAGCTAAACAAAAGACGGTAATAAGAAGAACGCTGTCAAAGGCCTAGAAGTAGGCAATATAATATTAAGATATGCAAAGTATTAAGATTGTAAATCAAAAGGCAAAAAATCTAAAAAAAAGAAGTAAAGAAGAGAACATTATTTCAAGGGAAATTACTAGAAAACAATTTAGAGAGCCCAAACTTTAAATGTATTTAAACCTAAACAAACTCCTAGAGAAGAATACCCTTTTAATGATTCCAGTACTAAACATCAAAAAAATAATCAAAATTGTTCGAGCTTTTATTTTTTGCTTTGCATTTTCCAGCGGGTATCATCAGCAGGAGATCATGATGTTACCCTATGGTGTAGCGAAATGTCGACAATATCAAACAATACTGACCTCAAGCTTGAAAAATTTGGATTATTTATTTCTAAATTATTTATTTTATTTCTAAAACAAATATTTATTTCTAAGAAAAGACCGCCTAAACATATGCTTTAATTATTGATATAATATAATAAATGAGTCGTAACGCAAAAGCTTCAAGGTATGCAATGTTTTCTTTTTGTTGTTTGGGTGCAAATATGACGTATTTGTAGCTTGTCGCAAATATAGTATACTTGTGTCCAAATACATTGTATTTGCTATTCAATATAAAGGGTTTTTCAACAGAGACGCTACAAAAGTAAATCGATAGGGACAGCAAACGACGCCATATTTTTTCCCGCTCTTTTGACATTTCTCTTCAGTAAGGTTTGCCATTTCATCATGGAAAGATATACGAGCCAACAACGAGTCGAAATTATTAAAATTTACTACCGAAATTTGGAGTCAGTGGCCTCAGCAATCAGCGATGAGGCTCATTTCTGGCTGAATGGCTTCGTCAATAAGCAAAATATGCGTTATTGGTCAGACAACAATCCACACGTAATCCATGAGTCATCATTGCCAATGGCCGGCGGCGTCATTGGGCCGTACTTCTTCCGTGATGATCAAGACCGGCACATTACTGTGAATGCGAATCGCTACCGTTCAATGATAACCGAATATTTTTGGCCCCAATTGGATAATATGGACTTGGAGGACATGTGGTTCCAACAGGACGGCGCCACAAGCCACACAGCGAATGCCACAATCAATTTATTGGAAACCAAGTTTGCGGAACGTGTTATCTCACGAAATGTCCCAGTCGATTGGCCGCCTCGGTCGTGCGATTTGACGCCGTTAGATTATTTCCTGTGGGGCTACGTCAAGTCTATGGTCTATGCCAACAAGCCAGCGACGATTGATGAACTTCGTACAAATATCGAACGTGAAATTGCAGCAGTATCGGCCGATTTATGCTTGAAAACCGTAGAAAATTGTGTTCTGCGTCTGGACTTCTGCAAGCGTGCCCATGGTGGCCATGCAAAAGAAATCGAGTTCCATACATAATGGCATCGAACGTACTTTCACAGGAATAAAGAATTTCATTGGTATCTAAAACCGGTTTTGTTTTATTTAAAAAAAACTTTTGTAGCGCTCTTATTGGAAAACCCTTTATCATGTTTAGCACACAATGATTAATAGGTTATAATATGTGTATTTGTGCCCCAAATGTGGATTCGTTTGTTGCAAACTGCTGAAAACAAAAAAGTGACACACAATAAAGAAACAAAAAGCAGCAGATCTTCTGTTCACGAAAACAATGCTTGCAAAAATGTACATGGTTCCTGCAATATGTTGCGGGAGGCGTTATTTTTCAGTGTGTATTATTTGCAAAGTTTCTTCAAAGTGAATTACACAAATGCCGAAGAAACCCCCAGAATATATAATAAAATTAATGTCTTCTTACCCCATCAGGGATGATATTTATTTATTCACCCTTTTTGTTGATACTTTTTTTGTTTATATTTACAACAGAATTAAGAATTCTCACTTCCATAAAAACAAATGCAAAGGAATTTCAGAGAAACCCACCTTAAGGCAGGCAATATTTTTTAAAACATTGAATAATTATCAAATGTATTTTTCAGTTTAAACAGTGTTTAAACATTTTTTGTATCAAATGACAACAGCAAATTCTTTATTCAATCTTCTTGATTCTTAATTTTAGTTTACTGAACTGCCTAAATGTAGGTTTGAGAAACATTTAAGCAAACATCCTTAATGTAGGCAAAACTTTTTAAACTCGCCTAAATGCACGCTTTAGTTTACAGACAATATTTTTGATTTGTAGTTAAGTAGTAATAACTTTATTATTAAAAGAAAATAGAGACAAATTTAGAAAAATTTTAGTCAAATCAAAACCTTAAGGTAGGAAAGTTTTTAAAAGTTTAAAAATTTCTGAACTTTTATTGGAAAAACGTTTATTTGAAATGTAGTTTAGCAAAAGAAACAGAAACCTCTATGCGTTTATTGAAAATTGTGTGTTAAATAACGTCCATTTGGACGTAGGCAATCAATTTCATTCTTTCAGTTAGAAATTCCCTAAAAGTTGACTGTATCTCAGTAATATTTTAATGTTTAGCAAAACATTGTAATGATTATGCATTTTTTACAAAAAATTTCAAATCTCAAAACATTATTATTACAAACAACCAATCAACCCGTACATATTTTTTATAAAATTAATGTTTCAAATAATAATTTTTATAAAATTTTAATTTTCAAATTTCAAAAAATACAGTTTATTTGTAGAATCAGCATCCGGCAACTGTATTCCCTAATGCTTTTGATATCAGCAATTTCGAGTCACAGGCCACTATCCCCTCTTTCCTCCTACTTCTAACCCTTTTCCCTAACCCCATTACAATGCAGGTTATTTGTAGGGGAAACGCCTGAATATCGGTCAATATTTAAAATAATATCTTCATGTATTTGTGACCCATTTTGTGTGCAGAAAAAGTGTCTAGATTACCCAACATCCCAAGAATAGGCACTACTTCTGATAAACTCGCCTATTAATAGTCTATAAACTATAATAATTATAAAGTTTAAAAACACAGCCTAATTGTAACGATTAACCATATTTTCCTTTACCCTAAAGTAATATGATATTTGTTTTTTTACCAATTATTCGATTTTTTTTTTTGGATTATTCAGTAAACTTTAAGCTGTTTATACATCTAAAACGAGAATCAATTGAAAATCCCCTTAAATTATACTTCAGTTATTCAGTTTTTTTTATTTGTTGATGTTGTTGTTTGTGTAATATTTAGTGTCTCTTGTGTTTGTTTCTCATTTCCCCTCACTTATTATGGTCTAATTACCTACAATATGTCATGCGTATAAATTTAAATTTAAATAAATCAACGCCTCAAGGTATGCTGTGGAAATTATAAAATTAACACTATAAACTCATGTACAAATAAAGTACAAACATTAATAAATATATCACTCTAATGATTAGGATTAAATACGATAAGCTTAAAAACATAATTAAACTATTTGAAATTTAATATTTTAAAATGAAAATCTCTTTAGCCCTAAAAATATACTTTTAAATATTTTACTGTCTATAGTAATAAATAATTTAAATTAAGCTTAACTTTGAAAAAAAATTTTAGTTTAAATTAAACAAACATGACAACCTAAAAGAAAAAGAGAAAGAGAAGCTGTCAATTTGTTAGCTACATATAAAGTGTTATGTGCTACAAATGTAAAGCATATTTTTGGGGGCTACAAGAAGGAATTGTAAGTTAATATTTGTTGTGGAAGAGAGTGGAGCATGGAGAATGATGGGTTGTTTATAACAAGCATTTGCTGTCAATTTCAAGTAGTCTGTCAATATTTGGCTACCAATACACATCAACAGTTACAACAACATTGTGAATAACAGCAAAAATACATTAACCAGAAAGTTGAGTACATGTGCTCATGTATACGCTCACATACATGTACTATTGTAGTTTGTATGTGTATGTATGATGTGCGGTAGTATATGAAGCTAGAGATTTCATTTACAATAATGAAAAGCCAATATTTAGTGCTTCAGAAAATCAAACAGCAAATCAAACAATAAAGTCAAAGCACTCAGTCACTCATACAACGATGTAGACTTGTACAAATACATACACTATATAGCGATA
Source organism: Phaonia tiefii (assembly GCA_963931995.1). Lineage (NCBI taxonomy): Eukaryota > Metazoa > Arthropoda > Insecta > Diptera > Muscidae > Phaonia > Phaonia tiefii. The sequence continues at coordinate 276,559,373 of OZ008369.1, forward strand.
GATTATGTAAGTGGTGGTGATGGTGATGGCAGTGGTAGTAGGTTACCAATGTAATGACAAAATCTAAAAATGGAATGAAATTGTTAACTTTGTTTGTCGGTTGACTGAACCGTCTGATTGCATGCAAGTCCATATTAAATATACTCACATCATTCCGACCATAGACCCCTGGGTATGCGATAATAATCAGATTTTTTTGTAAACTTTAAATCATATACGCATTTCATTGACAAATGTTCCCTGTGGCATTTTGGAATTTGCGGGAAATTTTAAATTTTTGCACCCAAAAGTATGCTTTCGAAATTGTTGTAAATTTTCAGCAGAAAATTGAAAATAAATATTTGAAAAGCTTTCACTCAAATGTTTGTAAAATCTATATTATTATTCCGAAAATCGTATGTGTTAAGGAAATCAGAGGAATTGTCAGCCTTAAGGTATGCAATGGTTTTTAACTTTGAATGTGTAAATAATGCACATTACACAAATTTAAATCTCGCAAAAACATATATTGCTAAACAATTTTTTACAATTTGTTTTGATAATTTATACAAAAGCCTTTTTGTAATCAAAAAAGTGCCTAAAATTATGCACTAACATTTTTATTTAAAACAAAACCGCGAAATTATGCTGTGCATTAATTGCATACGAGTATATAATAAAAATTTAATTTTAAATTGATAAATCATTTTAAATGGCGTTTAAATGGATTTATTTAAAATTTTCCAAATATATTGCATACTTTAAGGGATAACTTCTAATTCACTTGTAAAAGCTTTGTAAGATATTACATTTGTTTAAGCTTTTGAAATGATAAAAACCAATATTCATAATAAAAATTTAAATGGTTATGAGAAGCTCTCCCCTGTCCCTCCATGGGATAAAATCGGAATATATTTATATATATTTATTTATAAAAAATTTGTAGCAAAATTGTTTAAGTCATGTTTTCAAATTGGACTTAAATTTGACTTTTTGTTTATAAACGTTCCAATATGGTTTTGAAGCTGCACCGGAATTCTGGACTAAAAGTCGGTAGTTAAATTGTCAAAATTCGGAAAATTTCAATATAAAATTTCTGAATGTTGTCAACTCTAACCACCGATTTTTGTCGCTAAAAAGGAACAGAATTCCGCAGCTGATCTTCACAATTGATAAGTCTTGTTTTTTTTCTTTGTTGATTTTTTTTTTGTTGCTTTGGTTTGGCTTGGTTTTGTTGCACATGTAATGCTTCCTTCGACAAAGCTTTAGCATACTTTTAGGTAAAGTTTTTAAAATTTCTGCATTCATAACCTCTACCGCTGAAATGATCAAACTGCTATTTATTTTAATTAACAAATATGTGTAGGTTAATGCAGGAACTAAATAGAAAGAGAAGAAGAAGAGTTAAAATTTATTTAACAAATTTATTTGTTAAACTTTTTTGTTGCACTTGTATTTTGTTTCATATTTTTTGATAAAAGTAAATAATTCGTTAGCTTAACAAGTTAATGTAAATGCAATTACATTTACATATTGGCATTTACACATACGGATACACACTCAGCTACATATATATGAAACTAATGTAGCCGTGTGTTTGTGCCCCTCAAACTATGCAAACAAATACTAAAATACAAACATAACACTCAAATAGCATAACAAAAGTTGCTGGCATAACTTTTCTAAATAGAATAAACACAAAATTGTAATAAAATCTTCACATGAAAACATCAAAAACGTCAACACAAAAACATCAACACTATAACTACACTTTGTTCCTCCCTAACACCTAAAAACACACTACGCATATGTTTTGTAAACAGTATTGTGAGTTCGCGTGACTGTGTGTGTATTTTTATGATAATGTCTGAGAGTATTAGTTGGCCTGACCATTACAAATCTGTTAAAATTAAAGTTGTTGTCCATATACTGGTGTGCCAAGTTAAGGTTGATTACTGAAATGCGCCCTAAAGTATGCTCAGCAAATCTCTTATTCTCTCTGCCTTTGCATATATATATTGTTTTTTGTTGGTTGTGTGTTAGATAAGTAGCTTATCATTTCTATTACAGTTGGTTTTTTGTTTTGTTATCCTTCTCTCTCTCTCTCTCTCTTTACCAAAACAAAACAAAAAACGAAAGCAAATTTTATTTCCTTAACAAATGGCCAAACAGCTTTTGTTAGCCGTAATACTGGGTCGGGGCTGGAAAAAGATTTCCATAACATTCCTAAATTGTCACAAATGTAATGTGAGCATTGTAGCTTTATTGCGCCAGTGAATGCCAGCGAAGTGAAATAAAATGCCAGGATCTCAAATCATAAAAGTCTTAGGGACTTTATTAGGCGATTTTGTTTTATTTTCTCATGCCACTAAAACAAAAAGAACTGTCAAATGGCCTCTACTTGTTCTCTTTCCTTCACTCTCTCTCTTGCTGCCATTTTCACTGGCTTAATCTCTTATAAACAAACCATTGAACGACACGGCCTATAAAATTTATTAAAGCCAAGCGCAAAAAGTAATAAAACTGAAATAGAAAATAAGATAAAATCAACAAAAACAGTATAACATATTAAAGTAAAAGGAGGCAGCAAAATGGCAACTACAAAATATAGTATACTTTTAGGCAAAATGTATATAACATAAAATTAAAGCATACTTCTAGGGGCTAATGGAAAATACAAAGTAAAGCATACATTTAACACAACTGAAAAGTACTATTTTAAATATTTCTTGAAGAACTTTTAAATCGCCTTGATTTACCACTACCAGCAAGTGTTTGTATATAAAAATTTTATAAGAAAAAATAAAAAAACAGCGACAATTTCTAGGCGACACCAAAGACAAGTTACAATCAATGTTATGTATTATTCTAAATGAATTAGCTATTATGGAACACCCAAACTTTTGAAGTACTTCCGTTTACAAATGATTCCCCTTGTTTTATTGCATAGAAACAGTGTCAGCTTTAAGGCTGATCTAGATGTACAACTCACACAAACACACACACACACACACACACTGCCAAAGTCATTGACCTCCCCATAAATCCTATAAAGTCTTTTTCGTTTTTTAAGCAATTGCTTTAAGACTTGTTACCAACTTATAAGGTTTTTGCTATAATATTTAAATGTATTGCCTGCTTTTAGGTAATAACTAAAGTTATTGGAAATAATCCAAGAACTTCGTGTTATTAGGGTTAGTATTTCATGAATAATTCAGTGTCTGCAGGGCTACAGGATTGGCGTAATTTTAAAAAAAATCTTGTCAAGTATGGCATAGTTTCAGGCGTAAATAAGGAAACGGTGATAAGAAATTTATAGTATTCAACTACAAACTGCTATCGATTAATGGTTTGAGGAAACAACATTTTGGTTTCACATAAAAGTCAATTTCAAGATAATCAAAAAAACACAGACAATCATTATTTTGTCATAAAATACTATTGCCTACTTTTAAGGCTTTTTAAGAAGTCCCCAAAACAATAGCAATTTATTGACCTTAATTCAAAAAATCTATAAAAATTATAATATTAATTTAAAAAAATGTTTAAATTAATAAAATCCAGATAATTTTTCGGCATTTTAAAAACACTTAACATTTATTGTCATTCATTTAAAAAATATATAATTATTTTAACTTGCCTACTTTTGTGGGTGTCATCTTAAATGTGTAGGCTTTCAGTTTGAAACTAATAATTATACTTCTATTATAATTTTAAATAAAAAAATCCTCAAGTTAATAAAAACCAAATATACTTTTTTAGTAATACGATAGAAAGCTAGTGCATACTTGAAGGCAAGTTTTGAAAAGTTCACAAACATTTTAAATTTAAAGAATTTCATTTAGAAAATAAATAAGTATGTCAAATCAAAGCTATCAGTGAAGAACTATTATATATAAATCGTTGCTGTGAAATAAAACTAAAGTCCATTGCCTACTTTTGGGGGTATTATTTAAAATATGTTCTCCAGCCTAAACGGAAACTCTATTGCCTTGTTTTGAGCTTTCAGTTAAAAAATAAATAATTATTATACTCCTGATTATTACAATTTAAAATTCCAAACTGTTTAAATTATTAAAAAAACTGATAACTTTCTTTAGTCATACAAAACTGTGGCCTACTTTACGACATGTTAAAAAGCTCACAAACACGTAACCTTTCTAGGCTATCACTTAAAAGCTGAAGAAGTACTATGCGTATAAGCTCTCTGTGGAGTAATATTATGGAAACAAGCAATCAGTGAAGTAATAAATAAATAAATAATTTTCCGTTACATCCCATGTAGGGATTAGGGAGAGCTTCTCACAACCAGTGAGCTGTGGACGTTCTAGTTTTCGACTCACTGACTGGGACCTACAGTTTTACACCTGTTCCGAATGGTACTCTGAGAAGCTTTTTCATGGCTAAATACTCGATAGTGTCAATAAGCAAGGTGACCGCCGTCGAAAGAAATGTAAGGTGGTCAGAGCAGGGATCGAACCCACGTTCTCATGCAAAAGAGCCGAGCACACTAATATTGCACCACCGACTGCCACATCAGTGAAGTAATATTATATAGAAAATAATTATATAGAAAATAAAGCATTGAAATTTTACACAAGTCCATTGCCTACTGTGAAGAGTACTACCTTGAATGTTTCCTTCCAGCTTAAAAGTAAAATGTGTGGCGTACTTTTAGGCATTTTATTTAAATATTATTACAGCTTTACCTTTTAAAGGATATGTTTATAAATCCCGCCTTTTTGGTTGTCATAAATAAATTAATGCCTACTTTTTGGCTTGACTTTAAAATGTTGTTAAAGTTTTGCTTGCTTGAAACCGCTAAAACTACTGCCTACATTAGATTAAGAATTTTCGTAGATTTAATCCAACATTTTTCAAAATTGTTTTCTTTTGTATTTTCAGGCTTCCTTCTCGAAGGAGTTACGCCTTCGGCACCACCAGATGTACCACCTAGAAATCCCACAATGAGTCGCATGAATAATGGTCGCTTAGTAGCAGCAAATCCAAATGATTTGGGTGTCGACTTTGAGCCCTCATGTTTGGTGCGTACACCCTCGGGCAACGTATACATTCCCAGCGGTAATTTAAGTAAGTAAAACTTTAAACGTCACATAAAGAAACAAACTTTAAACAAAATAGGCAATCAGTTTTTGATAATTTCAATAAAATACCATAAAATACCACAACAAAAAGCTTGTGAGCCAAATATACATATTCTATTTTTATAATAGCAATCTAAGCCAAAGGCTTGACTACTTTAATTGTTGCCAACCATTTACTCAACAATTTTGTATATTTGCACACAAACGTCCAGCCCCTCCCTCTGCCCACACGAGTTTTCCTGAAATTTTTCGTATAAATATATTTTGCTATTTTCTTTGTACGTTTCCTAACAGTCTACGTGATTTTTTTATATGATTTTCAATTCATAGCCTTAAAGTATGCTTTGATATTCACAAACATTTAGTTAAGCTCTCGGCTTTGTGGGAGGTGAACACGACTCCAACTGCAGTAAAAGGTGTTAGTTTATATATTTAAATGTTCAATATTTGAGCGTATACTATAACACAGCTTAAATTTCATTCATATTTTTGGGGGTAGTTTTGAGACAGAAAAAACTCAATAACAAATTGAAATTAAAGAAAAATATTTAGAAAATGCATTTAGATATAGAATGTGAAATAGAAATAGAAACACTGCATCAAATAGATTTATTTTTTAAATTTAATTTAAAAATGAATACAATTATAGTACATAGTATATTTCCAGGCTGCATTTTAAATGCTTTGAATGTTGAATGTAGTACAGGCTGGATTTGCAATTTATTGATTTTAGCACAATTCTTTGATATCTACAATTGCAAATGTTTATGAAAATTGTTGTCTGTTCTCTTACGGACACGTTCCAAATTTGAAGCATACTTTTAGTCTTCGTTTTTCTTTATTTTTGCCTAGTTTACCAATTATTATAACAATTTACAAATTTGCACATTTATTTTTGTGCATACTCTAAAATTGCCTAACTATTCAACTCCCCTCAAGCCCTATCATTATTTTCATATTTTATTCTCTTTTACAAAAATAGAAATTTATGCGCATATTTTTGTAAAAAATATCCGCAATTGTTGGCAAAAAAACGCCCGTTATATGTGTTTTTTCTTCATTCACATGGTGTTTTTTTCATTCACTTTTAATTTACGTGAAAAAGTGACTTGAGTTTTTATGAATATTGAATCGGTGTATTGGAAATTTACATTTGTAGCACATATATATATTAGCAATTTACTGAACTTTTTATTTAGAGCAAGCATTATAGAAGGTAATCAAATCAAACATACATTAAAAGTGAGTAAGGCTTTTTGTTTTCAATTACGAATCAATTCGTAAATGCTTTGCAAATAAACACAGCCATAAAGTATGCAACACAAATTTGAAACAATGTTAGAAATAAAAACCATATCATATGCAAAAATACTTCTAGTACACAAAATGTTTATGGATATTGTAAAACTTTCTTTTTTCACATTCATTCCAAAACGTTTAAATTTTACGCCCTAAAGTATACTTTTCCTTTTCTCTGAAATGTTTATCTTACACAATACCTTAAATTGTTTTGTTCTATTTGCCGTTTCTTCTTCCTCGCCCCCCAACATACCTTTCATATTACACGAAATCACGTTTAGTGTTTTATGAAATATTTGTTTAGTTGATTATTATACTTTTGCTTCATTTTCTTTGCATTCTCTTTTCATTGTTTTTGTTACTTCATTAACCTTTTTTTTTGTTGTCCTTTGGTTCGCTCTTTTGCAAATGAACCTAGCAGTGACATTTTAGCTTAAGGCTTTCCAAGCGTACACGACAGCAAGCATTTTTCTTCATCGCCTTTCAGGCGTGGTGTTGTTCTTGTCTTCCCGTAATAAACTCCTTAAGATATGCTACAAGAATTTCACAAAGGAATGAAAGGCAACAACACAGGGAAAAACTTTTCACAACATTTCTTTATGAGTGCAAGATAACAGCAATTGCGTGAGCATTAAGGTGAAACCAAATAGGTGAAATTTCCTAACGTTTATGCCTTAGAGTGGCGTAAAGGGCGTTGCGTTAGCAGTGGCCCACAAGTTGTACTTTTGTTGGGAATATCAAAAGTTAAGCTTGATATTGTAAAGTAAATAAAATGTTGGCCAAAACTATTTTTGTTAAATGAAGAAACGAAATTTCCAGAGGGATCTACGTACAAAATAGAGAGTTGGAAAAATGTTAAAATAATTTAAAAGTAAATTAAACTCCTTAAAGTATGCAATAAAATGTTTCCCAGCATTTTACGGAATTTTAAGTATTTATGGTATTTATAAGATACTCTTCGCTATGGTATCAAAAATTGCAATTAAATTCTTAAATGTATTTTCGAAAACTTTTGCCTACTTTTGGGTGTAAGATAAGGCCTGGAGGAAATCCCAAGACCACACTTCAAGGCCTAATTGATTACTTTTTATTGCTTCACTTTGCCCTAAAGCTTCACTTTGTTTTTAGGCGACAAATTAAATATAAACTTTGCCATTATATTAAATTCATGGTTTGATTAAAAAAGTTGAATAATTATTGGCTTGAGGTTAAGAGTTTAGTTTAAAAAGCAGTAACTACCTTTAGGCCTGAAATTATATAAATGTAAATTTTATAATATTCGCCTTTTCCGTAAATATTGTTGGTTTTGTTTCAAAACTCAAGCTCGAGGTCAGTTTTATTTTCAATTTATTTATTCAATATTTCGATCCCCATCGAGGATCATCATCAGGAATGGATAGATGAGCAAAAAGAAAATACAAAAAGGATATTTTCCTACTGCTTCAGCGTCTGTGGCAGTAGTAATGCGCTTTTCACCATCAGTGCTTTATGCGCATTCTAGTTCTGTTCTCGGGGATTGAAACCAATAGTTTTACACCGGTTAATTCTCAGTAGTACCGACGTCAGTAAGAGACGATGGTCGTCGAAAGAAGTGAATCGTGGTCAGATCTGAGATCGAAACCACGTTCCTATGTACAAGAGCCGTGCACATAAACCATTGCACCCACGGCATCCACTCTTCTACGAAATCTAATATGAATATGTCTAAAACATAATTTAAACGAAGCATATAAATTCCTGAGGTTTCTTTATAGTTTACAGAGTTTTTTATATCGAGGTTTTATCATTTTATCTTTTTATATTGACTAAATCTTATTGCCTACTTCTTGGCCGTATGGACATTTTTATTACATTTCAAACTCCATTTATGCAAAGCTGAGTATAAACGTGTAGTAATTATTTCGTCAATCTTTATTTTTATGGTTTAGACTTTTAAGCATTTTTTTCTAATCAAAAACTTTTTATGAAAAAAAATTGTTTTAAAAATTCAAATGTTTGTAGCGGTTGGTAGTTTTTCAATTAATTTTATTCTCCAATATTTCTCTGCCCTTTGGGTAGCATCGTCAGGAATATAAACACAATTATTAATTAAAAATTTCAATTTAATTCTGAATTATTTATTGTGTTTATCTTCCTGACGATGCTACCCAAAGAGCAGTGAAATATTCGTGAATAAAATTATTTGAAAAAAACCACACGCTCGAACAGTTTAATTTTGAATATAATAAGAAAGGTCGGACATTTTTTTAAAAAAATAGTTTTTAATTTTTTTCTGATTTTTTTATACCATTTAAAGTATCAAGTATTAATGGATTATACTTAATTTCCGTTCTCATTGTGTTTAAAAACATGAATGGATTGGTGCAACATTCAAATTATGCTGCCTCTTTGTAGGTGAAATGATTTGAGACAGATTTTACTGCCTACTTCTTCTTATTTTATATATATGTTATTTATATTTTATATATATATTTGTTTTATGTTTAAACTTTCGATAATTTTTTATTATATGTTTTTGAAAATTTGTTATGGTTTTAATTTGTCTTCATTTTTACGTCAATCATTATTTTTATGTTCTACATTTTTAAATTAAAATTACATTTTAAAATTAGTTTTTTTTAATTTTTTTGCGATTTTTGTTTGTTATAAATATTTGTCTATGCTACTTAAAGTAACAATGGATTATACTAAATTTTAATTGCGATTAAGATGTAAATTGTGTTTGAAAACCATGTGTATTTGGTTAGATGTATCTTACTTTCAAATTGCTCTGCCTACTTTATGGTGAAAAAGTTTTAAACTGATTTTACTAATCTTTTATTCTTATTCTTATTAAACTTAAACTTAAATTCTATTTAAAGTTTGAAACCTAATTTTATTAACTTTGTATTCTCATTAAGACCTGAATTTTATTTACAAATCATCTACTTTTTTGAAGCCTCATCTTACTTTCAAAGACTGTTGCCTACCTCAAGGCGAACAAAATTACATTGATGCGAAAATCTTTACTTTCTTTATGTATATTATAAAGAAATATAATTATAATCTTATACATTAATTATGTGTTCACAAAATGTAAAGAAGGACATATCTCTTGCGATTGAACAAGGATACAAGCCCTCTCCGCCACCCATTTCACGATGATATTGTACAATTTTCTTTTATTTCAAGTTCATAATTATGAAGACATCAGCCAGCACAAACACACACAAGAAATCCCTCAATTTTCAATAGGAAAGAATTTTATGAAAATATACATACGAGTATTTAACAACACACATATGTATGTCTATTTATATACAAATTATATAGATCCTTGGTAAAAAATGTTCTTCGTCCTTTGTCTTTTACTCACAATCATGTCATAGTTAAAATGGTAGCAGCTAAATAAAAAAAAGGAGAAGGAAATGCATCTTTAATTTAGTTTCTTTTTTCATTTCCTGCATGTAGTTAGTAAAAGTATAATATGTGTTGCACACATATCAGCTACTGCAGTGCCATTACACTGAGAGAAATGCTTCCCTTAAGCCTTTCTGGGCTGCAAGGAACAAAAACAGAACGGAAGTCATCAACATAATCATACTCATTTTCATCTCTATTTTTCATTACACATTTAATCACATGTAGATGTGGGAAAAAACAATTTTCCTTTTTTCCCCATACAATGGGAAATCTTGTTTGCCATGGCACAAACATTGGCAACAGAAAATGTGGAAGGAGGGAGGGGAAGAGATTGCGAAATGTTTCCTTTACAAATGTGGACTGCTGGTGGTGCAGCTCCAAGTGTTGCTTTTGTTTGGCAAAATTCCGTATACATAAAACCTAGACTTACGGTAAATATAAAAATGGCGTCAAAGCATGAATGACACATCGTTAAACGGGCGGAGGACGATGGTTGAGGTAGTGACGACGGCTTTCTCAGCAATGGGTATACTAAGCTTGTATGTATACCGCCATATGCCATCACAATCAGGACTGAAGCTGGGCTAGGTAAAGACTCATAGGGTTAGCTTAACACATAGGTATGTACCGACACGTTGATAGCTAGCAACGTTTCCGAGTGTTTGCTTGATGGCATTGTAATAGTCGTAGTAGTAGTAGTAGTAGTCTAACTGCAGTAATACATTATTTTAATTAACATTTTCATTATGAACGCAAAATGTTGAACATGAACGAAGAGGACATAGAAAAAACAAGCCCTAGAAACTCTAAAGAATGAAATGCGCAAAAAAGAAATGCACAAAAAACCCACCACTTCAATGGTATGTGTATGTTTAAGCATAAATACCTACACATATACAAATACATAACATAGAACGCCCTAACATATGCAGTGTAATTTTAATTACATATGCAGATTTGCCTTTGCATACGAGTACTTGCATTGCCCAAAACCTTGTTATGACTAAGCAGGTAAGACTATGTTTTGCAACACTGGGGCTGGCAGCAAAATGCGTCAACGAATAAAGACAATGTTTTTAATGAAGCTTAAGGCTTTATATTAGGGAAATATTAAAGCATATTTTTTTGCGCAATAGGTAAATGAAATAAGAAAAATCTACTGCCAAACCACAGCGACGTTCTTTGTTAGCCCTAAAAGTATGCTTTAATTTTCATCTTTACAATGGAAAAATTTTAAAACTAAAAATTATGATTTAACCAAATACCACTATATGAAATTATGTGAAAAATACATAAGGAACATCGTTCTAACAATGCCCTTTAATTTAAAGGACATATGTACTTCCATGGAGCACTATTTTCTGGTCCATTTCCAAAATCTTAATAACAAAAGTTTGCTCAACAGTAGTCTTAATTTAATACGAGTCTTCAGATTCTTGTCCACATTCTTTTAACCATATTCATGTATCCACTTTAGTCCAACTACAGTACGCGCATACATGTTGTAGCCCCTAGAAGTTATGCCACACTTTTTTGTAAAGTAACCAGCAAATAATGTTTCATGTCTCCAAGTATATATTGCATTTAATACCAGATTGCACATATATACTACTACGAATTTTCCCAAAAGTATGCAGCGGCATTTAAATTTTTTTCATTAACCGAAAAAACATGATCAGTTAGTTTAAAAGGAATTATAATTTTCTAAAAATAGCTCGGATCAAAAACAATTAAAATTTAGTAACTTTAAATTGATTTTGTAAACATCTTCCATAAAGTAAATCGTTTTCATTAATAAAGCCTATTTTGAAGCATTGTTGCATAGTGGTTACTACCTTCAAAGAATGACCCCAATTATTAACCCCGGAAATGTATGCTTTAACTCTGAGTCCTTTCGGAGAATTATTTCCCTCAAAGTATACCCTTCTATTGGCAATGACCCCATTAATATGCCCCGAAATGTTGTATTTCATTCAAACTCTTCGAAAACCGGTTCCCGCAAATGTATGCACTATTTTGATGTATTATAGAAAAATTCATAATTGTAAGTTATTCCATAGTTTCTTGTGAATCTGCCAGCCAATAATGGCGTTAGTTTCCCATTACATCCCATGAAAGGATTCGGGAGTGCTTGTCACAACTATTAAACTGTGCGCTTTCTAGTTTTACATTCACTGATTGGGACCTACAGTTTACCACTGGTTCTGAACGGTATTTTGAGAATCTTTTTCATGGCTAAGTACTCGATAGTGTCGCCATCACATCACCAATACAAGAGTCACGCAGGCTAACCATTGCACCAGCGACGGCCACAACATATTTCATTTAATTATTATATTGTTACGAATGATTTATCCTACCAAACACTGTTGTATTTATCGTTAATAAAAAACAACGCTTTACAACACTTAATAACAAAATTGAATGGGCACATCAGTTTTTATGAATACTTTTATGCGTTCCAATACATACTGATACGGAATGTTTCGCCAATTACTACTTATGTATATCAGCCACAACACCTCGTTTCCCGATTCTTCTCCTAGTTGCGCCATCTATTTCTTGAATGTTCCAAAAAGTTCGATAGAGATTTTATCAACCTTTCGTGGTGATACTGTATATCTGTGGTATGGTATGTGGTATGGTAACATAATAAAAATTATCGACATACTTAACACAAAATATCATCCAGACGCTTCCTGATCATTCTCGGAGTAGCGCTCACTATTGCTCGATTCCCCCTGAAAGCGACTTTATACGTTACACAATACCGCGATTACGTTTTTATCGACATAATTCCCACGAAACTTCATTTAGCCGTTTCCCTTTCCTTTTCGCAATAACGCCATCTATTTATCAATTCATCTATAAAGTTCCTTAGCAATTTCACCAACCGTACAGCGACAATGTTTTTATCGACATTATTAACAATAACGATATAATTAACACGAAACATCACTCAAACGTTTATTGATCCTTCTCGTAGTAGTGCCATATATTTCTCGATTCATGCACTAGGTTGCTTAGCGATTTCATCAGCCGTTAGTGGCGAGATCATTTATTGGAAGGTTTTAACTTATAGCGGCATATTCTTGTTGACAGAATTAACACGAAATATTACTGAGAAGTTTCCCGATCCTTCTCATAGTAGCGCTATCTATTTCTCGATTCATGCATAATTTTTTTTTTACCGATTTCTTCAACCGCTCGATATGACATTATATATGGTAGCTTTCACCTTACAGCGAAAAGATTTTATCGGCATCATTAACATTATCGACACACGAGTAATTAAAGTTATCAACATAAATAACACGACACATCACTGAGACGTTTCCGATTCTTCAGTAAAATAGCGCCATCTATGTGTCGATTCGTCCAGAAAGTTGTTTGTCGTTTTCATCAACCGTTCGTGGTGAGATGGTATATTATGATAGATTTCAACTTACAGCAACAATGCTTTTATCGACATGTCATTATCATTAAGATTCACTAATAATGCAAACTGCCAGAAACGTGCAATGTGTACCACAAATAAATGCCCATGTGTGCTGTGATTAAAATGCTGGTTAAGCCAAAAAGATGTAAAGCATTTTTTCGTAACAATATTTTATACACTCATGCAGAAGTTTATTACATAAAATTTTCCCAAAACTATGTTAAATTTTTCATATTCTCCTAAAAGTATGCAATACCATTTAAAACTTTCTCCCCGAGTTATCCTTAAAGTATGCAACATAATTCAAATTGCATATGATAAGTAAATGACTGATTTGGCACGACTATAAATGTCCTTAATTTATTTAAACAAAATTCTTATAATATCAATGAGTTTAAATAAAAGGTTCACGAGCAACATACCGTGTCAACGTTGCTATAAAATTATGGATTCAGATAGGTGATTAATTTGCCAACCGCATCCGATCCCATTAGTGCTGGAGCTACAGAGGACGTCTAGGCAGGCATAGAAGTTGAGATTTAGAAAGTATTATGGGTCTTGATATTTGACTATTCCTAAAACTTTGAAACTCCTAACCCAACTCATCATTATTGTAGCGTGTGTCAAGCGGAAACTTTGGCTATTTGTAGAGGAATAATACTTTTGCGGGGAGTGGGGTTAATGGCTTCTCTACCACCCAGACAGTAGTTAGGTCCCTGGAATGAGTGTTCCTGAACTCAACCTCTCCCCAAGAATGATGCACATCTCTTAACGAGTTGGTTTGATATTCACGTCTTATGGATGCCAGAGCACATAGACATTCCAAGACTAGAGTCTACCTTACAAGTTCCGTAGGAACTGGAATGCGTTCGCATGCCCCTAGCGACTTGTAAGCATATCCTGAAACGTGACGATGCAGGAGAGGTGGCCCAATAAACTTGGCTAAGTGCTCGATAGTGTTGTCATCACTAAATGAGGTGACCGTAGTCGTCGAAAGAAATATAAGATGATAAGAGCAGGGATCGAACCCACGTTCTCATGTGTAAGAGCCGCGCACTATACCCAATGCACCACCGACAGCCTTTCCATATAGCGCCTTTAATTATGCTACAATTTTTAATCTTTTAAATCCGGTTTTAAGTAAAACATCCAAATGAAATTCCTTTAAACTTTAACCTTACATCAAAGAACAACCACTGTTTTCGCATAATTACTGCCCGAGAGTATGCAGTCGTTTTTGTTTTCCCAAAGCAAACAAAAAACTATAGATAACCTTGAATGTATGCTATGTTTATTAAAAGAAACTCTGCAACACTTTGTTGCACTAACCCAAGGAAACAAATATCTTTGAAGTAAAACCAAGAATATATAAATGTATAGCCTTAAAGTGTGCTTTGATATTAAAACGTATGTTAACATGTTGTACAGTTGTTTTTCATTTCAAAGTAAATACGACCCGTTATAGTATATGTGGGTGTCTATATGTATGTTTCCTTTACCATTCAAATATTAATATTGCTTTTTCTTTTATCCCCCCCCCCCCCCTTTAATTCTTAGACTCTAGTCAAATTTATTTCAATTAGTTAAATGGTTTTGGGAATACGTTTAATATTATTTCTTGAGTAAAGAATGCACTCAAGTTGCAATATTACGCCAGCTAACTTTATGCATTTTTGAATTGGAAGAAATGCAGTGAAATTCAGAATTTCTTGTAAAAGACATTCTGTCATTGGGTTGTTGTTTTTTTTTCTCAAGAAATATTATCTAAGAATCCAAACAAACATCATTCCACCCTTAGTCATCAACTTTGTGTATACCGGCATATATCCTTGCCTGTGAGAATATCTCATTAATGTTGCGCAGCATCTAAAATTAAAAAAAAGAAAATTTTGACATGTCCTTGAGGCAAAGCAAAGCGCGCGCCAGTAGGAGGCCAAAGGATGGGGCAGGGTTAAGAAAATGCATTTGCGGATGATGAGTTTTAATAAATTAGTAGTGAACGAGATAGCAAATCACATAAATGTTCACATTTCCATTCACATTCACGTTCATGTTATATTAAAGCGGCAAACTTTTCACATTAAGAAAATTACTTGCCAGCAAATAATGCCAAATAATTATGCCATAAGGGAAATAATACGCATACATATAAGCAATTATTACTCTTTCTACATATATTTATTGCTATACATTTCACCCAAAAGTATGCAATGTAGTTTAGTTCTGTCGGGGAAAAGTAACATTAATATAGAGCAAATATATGATTAAGGAAATATTCAGTGTATCATCAGTAATTGGTAGAAGAAGCAATTAGTTAGATTATGCCAATATGCCGATGTTTAGAAACAAGCAACTATAGTTAGCAGCATTAAAGTATATAAAACAAGTACAATGTCCCTCCCAAAGTAAGCCATACGTATGATATGATAATCTTTATGACATATAGAATATCTAAAACGTTTCATTACTAGTTGGTTGATAGAATCAAACATCCCTAGCAGCATTGTTAAGAGACAATACAATGTGCCCCTCAAAATATGCAATATTTTTCATAAACTAATGTTTATGAGAAATCTCAAATTAAAAATTTTATATCTTGCCTCTCATAGTATGCTATATTTTTCTATAATTTAACTCTCTTCCAGATGTGCTTGACTAAACACGCCAACAACAATATTAGAATAAAATAAACCACTATAGGAATACATTTTCATTCCATTTCATTTATTTCATTGTAATAAAAAAAACCCCTACAGGCCAATTAAGCTATATTACATATGATTTATAAAAATTTCAATAAATTCCCCCCTCAAAGTATTCTATATTCTCCGAAATCAAATACCCCTAAAAGTATGCATCACAGGTAGACTGCCCCCTATTCCCACTGACGCACTGAATATAATTTTATATGTGTTTCTCGTAGGCATTGTAGTAAGGCAAATTGATTTTACGTCTGTCATCTGGTCAGGACAACTCTCTTAACGGCGCACGATCGGTTTCCCAATATTCCTGGATTTGTCGACTACTTAACAGAGGAAGCAATATTGAATCGGAATTATCAGTGTTAGAGTAAAGAACTTTCTGGTATAGTGGGATATGTGAATTTTGACAGGAATGGGACGAAATTTAATGATCATGGATTGGAAGGGGTCTACTCATGGGAATATGGGTTTTCCCTTTCTCGTAGGTTAACCACATTCTTGGAACTACATACATTCCTGGTATATCTAGATATGTGGGGTATGGGGTCTGATCTATGGATGTAGGGTTGTATCCTTCTCGTAGACTACATACAGTCTTGGAACTACCACATTCTTGGAATTACCTGCATTATTATAACAAAGATGTTCCTGATATGGATTGATGTGTGAATTTCCACACACGCTGAAAAAAGGAACCATGTATATGTTTAGAACACCCATATACTTCATGAATTGAAAATTTGCTGAGTTTTTGTTTCTTTGTTGGCTGTCACGTTGTTAATTTCAGCAGTTTTTAACAAACAAAGCCATATTTGGGTCACAAAAATATATATTATAACCAATTAATCATTGTGTCTCCAACATGTAATATTGAATAGCAAACACAATGTGTTTGGATGCAAGTGTACTATATTTGCGACAAACTACAAACACATTATACTTGCAACAGGCAACAATTTTTGCACTTGGGCAGTGACCGGCTGGCTGAGGGTTAATAGTCATTCAGGTCAAAGTCTTCTCTGAGAGTAAAGCGGTAATCAAGTACCTAGAATCCATATTCCTGTACTCAGTGTCTGCCCAGCAGTGAACGAACCTGATTTCAGCGGCGCAACAAACATTGAAATGGTGGAGGCGGCTTCCGTTGAGTTCGAATTAAAAGACATATATAATTTCCCATTACATCTCATCAAGGCATTGGGAAGGACTTCACACCATATGAGAGCTGTGCGCTTTCTAATTTAACACTCACCAATTGGAACCTACAGTTTTACATTGATTCCGACCGATTTGGTTAAGAACCTTTTTCATGCATAATTACACGCTAGTGCCACTGTCGCTAAACGAGGCGACCGTCCTCGAAAGAAATGTAAGGTGGCCAGAGCAGGGATCGAACCCACTTTCTCATGCACAAGAGCCGCACACTCCACCATTGCACCACCGACGCCCCAAGTTAGTGTGTGTAAAACTAGAAAGCGCTGTTTGTGAGAAGCTCTCCCGTGATCCTTCATGAGATCTAAGGGACCGAAATAAATCTGTAATTTTTTTACAGGCAAATTTCAGTTCCCAACGCATTTTAAATAAAATATAATTTTCTAAAAATTTAAATAAGATTTGTGGCAAATTTATTAATATAAAAAATTTTCATTTCTCTCACTTTTCTTGTCAAAAAGTTGGAATAATTCCACCGTTTAAGTTTAATAACTTAAAAAAAAATTTACCATATCCTTAAACACCTAAATGTATGCTTTAATTTTTACTCCATTCTCAACCAGCAGTATCCCCAAAAGTATGCTTTTGCAACTTTTGTTCATTTTGTTGCTGTGTGCTCATAACGAACGTCATTCAACTCTACAATTTTTATCTCAACAAATTTTCCACAAATTATACTGGGGTTTGTTTTTAAGGCAACCAACTGACCTTTTTCTCTGCTTTCCTGACCACGTCTCTCCATCTTTGGCTTGAACTCTGTGAGAGAAAAAGCGTGTGTCGAAAATAATCTACAGCCAAAAGGATTTCCTGAGAAAAGGAAAAGCCCAAAGAAACAAATAACCCAACAGGAAAATCATAAAGTTTAAAACCGTATACTATCCAGTCCGCTTGAAGGAAAAACCCGGTCGTTGGTGCTCAAAAAAGACCCCAAAGAGCAGCAGATGAAGCTGGCTGGCTGGATGGCTGACTAGATGGCTGTCTGGATGGCTGGGTAACTTGCTGGCTGGCTGAGAGGCAAGGTTGACACCAGAGTGGCAAAAAAAGAAACCTAATGAAGAATATCCAACATATGTGTCACACTTTATAAATTATGCGCATAACATATTACACTCCATATTCTAGGGAACAATATCCCACAACAACAACAAAAACTGGGGAAAAACAAAGGAACAAACACAACACAAAATTCAGGACAATCTTAAATTCTATGAAATACCCATGTGATGATATAGAAAATCTTATGATCATAAAGCGGGATGAAGAAAGGAAAATTAAAAAAGGACCAGGCAACATAATACACATCTAGCTGGATGTGTTCATGTCAATAGAAAGTGAAGGGAAGCATTCAAATATTTGACGAAACAAAATTTTTCATAAATTATTGATATGATTCGAGGAAGTGTAGTTTAGGAAAATATTACATACTTTTGGGTTGACTTAAACAATATTACCGTAACTCAATTAAATTGAAAGCCATAAAATGGGCTTTTAAATTCAGTTAATAACACATTTGGTAAAAGAAAACATTCTACGAAAAAAAATTATCCAATAA
Organism: Phaonia tiefii; assembly: GCA_963931995.1. Classification (NCBI taxonomy): domain Eukaryota; kingdom Metazoa; phylum Arthropoda; class Insecta; order Diptera; family Muscidae; genus Phaonia; species Phaonia tiefii. The sequence goes on from OZ008369.1 coordinate 276,578,060, forward strand.
GTATACTTCGTTTTATATTGCTCTCACAACAGCCTCAAGGTAGGCAACAAAGTGTTATTGATGACAATTTTGGTTAATATAATATTCTACACGAATTGCCAAGTAAGGATGTATAAATTATAATGAAATTTAAAAAAACATGAACTTTATTGGGAGCAGTAATCAAATCCCTATAGTATGCATTATTTGCTTTAAGACAACTTTTAAATTTCATTCTGCTCTATGAAACAAAATTTAACAAAAAAAGTCTGTGATCCAGAAAGATACTTTTAAATTTACAGACGTTAGTTTAGTTAAAAAATAATAAAATTCAACAAAAATGGGGAATTTCCACTTTAAATGAGGTCCTTGTAGTCCTGTGTATTATGGCTTTTGATGTTTGTTTGCAATAAAGCTATTTTATTTACAAAAGCAGCGACTTAAAATGTCCACAAACTTAATACTCCTATGAACATTTCTTGCGGGTTAAATTTGTTTAACATTTCAAGCCGAAAATTATAAATTGTTTTACATTTTTACTCGTTTCTCAGAAAAGGACGAAAAGGATGTATGCAAATTTAAAATTAACTATTACTGCTTTAAACAAATCTAAGTGGAATATTTTCCACAATGTGTTTATATAATATAAAATTACAAAAGTATAAAACAGAATTATAACTTAACTACTTTATAGCTATTAGTTTTTGTTTATTAGTTTAAAGAAATGCCTACAAATATGCACCATTTTTTAACACTTACCTAAAAATTATTTAAGAAACAAACATTTCTCAATTTTCGTTCTATTTGATCTGATCTGATTGAATCAGTATATTAGTTACGACGTATTTTAAACACTATAATTTCTCAAAAATTCTGATTCATAAAAAATCTTTAAAAGTTATCCTAAAAGCAGGCAACAGTTTTGTAGCATTACAATTTTTAAAAGCTTTAAAATGCGGACAATGTAGGCAACATTTTCCGACCTGTACTGAGCAGCATTGTCCCTGAAAGTATACAACATTTTCTTTCATCTACTTGATAGCGTTGCCACTGACAGTATACAATATTATCTGAAATCTACTTGAAACTTGTTTGATTACACTACGCAACAGCCAAAATGCACAAATAAAGCCACTATTTTTTTTTGATGTACTATGGTCCCCCAATTACAAAAATGGTCGAAATTTTAAATTCTATGGAAAAGTTTTTTTTTTAAATTTATTTTAGTAAAATTGTCCATTTTTGAAAATCTTGTTCCACAGATATTGACATAACTCAAGAACGATAGATCGCACTTTGTTAGTAAATACACCAAAAAAAAAGTAATTTCAATACCTACAAGTTTTGTTAACACTATTTTTTAGCCTGCATAAGAGTTTCGGAGTTATCTAAAAAGTTGTTGCGAAAAATTATGTTTTTCAGCCAAAATTTATGGATTTTTTTTTTTTGAAAAAATCAGAAAAAACCTTAAATGGTCAAAAGTGATCAGTTTAGCACTTTAAGACTAAAGTCTGACCTGTTATGAATAAAATGAGACATTTCTTAAGAAAATCGATGGATAACTTTTGATTTTATTTCGAATTAGGTGAAGATATCCCATTTCGTCAAGAATTTGGAAATTTTACAATTTAACCAAAAATGAAAAACAAATGAAGAAATAATTTTTTTAATTAAATATTTATTTATGTATTTTTTTGTATGTATTTATTATGTAATAAGTTTTACAAAGTCAAATAAACCCAGTTGTACCTGAAAAGCGCAACACGAACATAAAACACACATGACAATCACACCCATTCAGAAACATTTTTTAAGAAGTTTTTAAAAAAGGGTGTTGTAAAAACCCAGTTGTACCTGCAAAGTGCAACACGAAGATAAAACACACTTGACAATCAGACTATCACGCAGTATAAATAACAGTTCAAGTATCGTTTCATTGTCATTCAACAAGTGTATTCGAAAGTGAAAAGTCTAATTATATCCGTGTTTTGTGCAAAATTTTACAATTCTACCAAAAATGAGCAAGAAATGCAGAATTTTTACGTGCAGAAACGACCCGAATTTATTTTGTTACGTGTGCGGAAAATATACCACCGAGAAAAAGAGATATGTTTTCTCAGATAAATTACAAGAACAATATAAAGATTGCTATAATATATATCCGGAAAGTACTAACAAATATTGGGCACCGAGTTCGATATGCCATTCGTGTCGACCAATGTTAAGTCGATGCTCTTCAACCCTTAAGTAAGTATTTCTTAATTATATTTTGAATTCTTCATATTTTTAATTTCAAACTTCTTAAATTTTACAGACGACACTTGGAAATTTCAAACCCTATGCAATGGAGAGAAACAGCGAGCCACGAAACCGATTGCTATTTTTGCTTAAGTACAAAAAGCGGCTTCGGAAAACATATGCGATGGTCTTACCCCACGAGATCAGGTGCTGGGTATACGCTTCCAGTCCTGTATGTCGATGGAAGTCAATTTCCGGAAAATACGTATGCAGCGTGTTATCAAGTGGATTTATCACCCTCGACCTCAAGCGTGAGTTACAAAGCAGATAGTTTGGCTCCAAAGCTGTATACTCAAGCCGAACTAAATGATCTGGTAAGAGACCTCGAACTTCCGAAAGAAAAATCTGAGCTTCTTGCATCTCGTTTAAGAGATAAGAATTTATTAGAAAGGAATATCTGTACAACAGTCTACCGTACCCGGCATAAGCCGTACTCCAACTTTTTTACAACTAAAGACAATATGTGCTTTTGTTACGACATTCATGGACTTTTCGATAAGCTTGGCCAAACATACGATGCACGTGATTGGAGGATATTTGTCGACAGCAGCAAAGAAAGCCTTAAAGCCGTGTTACTGCACAATGGCAATCAGAAGCCATCGATACCCATTGCACACGCCGTGAATATGAAGGAATCTTACGAAACGATGACCAAATTGTTCATAAATATAAACTACGAAAATCACAATTGGAAAATTTGTTGCGACTTAAAGGTTGTTGCCATAATGTCAGGTCTGCAAGGTGGTTTTACAAAGCATTGCTGCTTCCTCTGCCTCTGGGACAGTCGAGCTCGACACAAGCATTACGTGCAGAAGGATTGGCCGCCAAGAGTCAACAACACAATAGGCGTGGAGAATATACAACATATGGCTCTCGTCAAGAAGGACAATATAATCTTGCCACCATTACATATTAAACTTGGATTGGTGAAAAACTTTATTAAGGCACTAGACAAAGAGGGTGAAGCGTTCTCTTATCTAAGAACAATATTCCAAAATCTTTCTCTGGCAAAAATTTCAGAAGGCGTTCTTGATGGTCCACAGATCCGAAAACTACTCGCCAACACTCAATTTGAGACATTTTTATCATCAGATGAGAAAGCTGCGTGGAGTTCGTTCCGATTAATTGTTTCGGATTTTCTGGGAAACAAACGCAGTCCAAACTATAAAGAAATCATTCGTGATTTACTTAGTAACTATTCAAAAATCGGCGTAAATATGTCTCTAAAAATACATTTCCTGCATTCGCATTTGGACTTTTTCCCGCCAAACCTTGGTGATGTAAGCGACGAGCATGGTGAGCGATTTCATCAAGAACTTAAGTCTATGGAGCAACGGTATCAGGGATTGTGGAACGAGAATATGATGGGTGATTATATTTGGTTCCTTATAAGAGAAACAAACCCTGACAATCACAGCAGGCAAAAAAGAACCCGAAATCATTTCTAGAATAAAATATTATTAAATAATTATTTATTTGACTTTGTAAAACTTATTACATAATAAATACATACAAAAAAATACATAAATAAATATTTAATTACAAAAATTATTTCTTCATTTGTTTTTCATTTTTGGTTAAATTGTAAAATTTCCAAATTCTTGACGAAATGGGATATCTTCACCTAATTCGAAATAAAATCAAAAGTTATCCATCGATTTTCTTAAGAAATGTCTCATTTTATTCATAACAGGTCAGACTTTAGTCTTAAAGTGCTAAACTGATCACTTTTGACCATTTAAGGTTTTTTCTGATTTTTTCAAAAAAAAAAAATCCATAAATTTTGGCTGAAAAACATAATTTTTCACAACAACTTTTTAGATAACTCCGAAACTCTTATGCAGGCTAAAAAATAGTGTTAACAAAACTTGTAGGTATTGAAATTACTTTTTTTTTGGTGTATTTACTAACAAAGTGCGATCTATCGTTCTTGAGTTATGTCAATATCTGTGGAACAAGATTTTCAAAAATGGACAATTTTACTAAAATAAATTTAAAAAAAAAACTTTTCCATAGAATTTAAAATTTCGACCATTTTTGTAATTGGGGGACCATAGTTCATCAAAAAAAAATAGTGTTTATATTTGTGCAAAGAATTTTTTTCATTTTGTTGCGTAGTGTTATCGAATATTCTCGTCTTGTCTTCGGAAAGAGTGCAATTTTTATGATTTCTTAAATTTTTTTAAATAGTTTTACTTACAACTTTCAAATTTTGTTTAACAATGAAACATTTTTAGTTATAAATTTGAATAAACTTTTATCACCTTTTGACAGCATTTCCCTTAAAGGTATGCAACATTTTTTGGATTGCTTAAATTTATCATGACTTTACATAAAATGTTAAAATTGTGTTTAAATAGTGGAACAATTGAATTCTATAGCTTACAACGAAACTTGTATAAGTCGTTTGATGGCATAACCCCTGAAGTAATGCAACACTCTCCAAAATCTACCTGAGACTTTTTTGATTGCCGACTTATGTGTTCCCTGGTCTGCTGAGCAAGAGCATTTTTTACGCCTCCCTAAAATATTCATGATTTTTACTTAGATTGTTTAAATTATGCTTAAAGAGCAAGAGCATTTTTTACGCATCCGTAAATTATTCATGATTTTTAAACAACAATTATAAGTTATATAATTTTTATAAGAAATTTTTATAATTTATTTGACGTCATTAGCCCTGAAGGTATGCACAACTTTCACAAAACTACTTGAAACTTGTGTAATTACCGATTTATGTTCCCTTGTGTCCTGAGGAAGAGCATTTTTTATGATTTCCTAAATTGTTCATGATTTTTACTTAAAACGTTTAAATTTTGCCTAAACAGTGGAGTAATTTAGGTTATATACTTCATAAATAAACTTGTATAAATCTTTAACATAATCGCCCTTGAAAGTATGCCCCACTTTCTGAAATATACATGAAACGTATTCGTTTACCGCTGTATGTTTCCGAGTCTTCTGAACAAGTGCAATTTTTTTAAGATTTCTTAAATATTTAACGATTTTCATTAATATCGTAATATTTTAAATTTTGATTAAACAGTAAAACAATTTGAGTTGTATTGGAAATAAATAAACTTTCTAATTAGCTTAACAGCATTGCTCCCAAAAGAATGCAACATTTTCTGAAATCTACTTGAAACTTGTTTGATATGAATCATTTTCTGAAATTTACATGAAAGTTAGTTGATTACCACTTTAATTTGCCTTGTCTTCTGTACAAGTGATTTCTCAAATTTTCAAAGATTTTTGCTTAAAATATTTAATTTGTTTTAAATCATTGGAACAATTTAAATTATATAGTTTATAAAAAAATTTTATTTAACAAAATGGGTCATTAAATTCATATTCAAAAACTTTTATTTTGTTTGACAGCATTGCCCCTAAAAGTTTGCAACATTTTTGGAAATGTGCTTGTAATTTGTTATATTACCACCATATGTTCAGCTGTCTGTTGAAGAAGTGAATTTTTGTTATTATTCCTTAAAAATTTCAACGACTTTTACTTTTAAATTTAGTTTTAAGAAAAATACTTCATTTGCTACCCTTGGTGATGTGTGCAATCATATTTTTCCCATATGTACGGACCCCTTAATCTCCTCCCAAAGCTTCGAAATTATTGGTTGTTGTAAGGGGCCAGGGGGTTTTATTTACATAAACTAATTCTGTTGTTGTATTGTTTAACATATGAATAGTCCTTGGGGGCAGGAGGCGAAATAGATATGTTTTATATTAGACGTTGAATGTACGATATATCCTTTTGTTTTATATTTCGCGATCCCTTAACATATGCAATACACACACAACCTCACCATGTAAATGTATGTTAATACATCAATTGGCTAGCATTTTGCTATTGTTTACTTGTTGGGTTGCAGAAAGGGGGACATGAAATATATTTTCTAGTGCAAGTATTTAGCTGAAAGTTGTTAAATAAAACACAATGGCGAAACAACTGATATCTAGGGAATGATGTGGAACAATACAACGGATAAATTAGAAATTGAAGTATACTTTTAGGGGAATGACTGTTAAACACCAAGATTTACTTATACATTAACTTATTTGTTTCTTAATGTTTTCAGTTTCATGAAAATCCTTTTTCATAGTTTTGGGTTTAGGAAAATACCTTTGGGGACTTCATGGGTTAAGACAATTTAGAATAATGTATTTCAACCGGGGCCTTTTTTACTATGATTTAAAAACTGCATCCATTTATTTATTGTAAAATACATGAAGCATGTTGTTAGGCTGCTTAAATAGTTGTCATTAACTGTATTATACTATTGGGCGTTATAAACTGTTATTTATCTAATTATTTTGGTAGTAGAAATTTTATTTGAATATTCTGTTTCCACCAAATAGCAACCAATATATTCACAAAAACAGAACTATCAATTACACAATTCATTAATAATAAAATAGCTTTTATGAACTGAATAGTGAGAATTAGGGTGTATCAATATTGAGTTGCTTTATTTTTGGGTTTTATTTCCTTATAGTTGGCAATTTTCATGTAGGATGAAACTCTGGCTCTCGGCTCAAATACACAAAGTTGTGAGGCGTCTTGCGACCCAAGAGCCGATAAATTTAAACTTAAGAGCCGATATCCGACATTATAAACTTTGTAAACATGTATGCATCTTTGGTTTAAAGATGCGTGTTCCTTCGTTTTGTCGTCTTAGTATATAACAATTTATTTTTGTCGGATTGAGTTTGTCTCTTATTATCATCGTTAATATCGTAACGAAATCATTGTCATTCGTCTTGTACAGTGAGTGATTGCGTATGTGTGCAGGTGGTTGTATGATATGTTGAACTTTGACTTTCGAACTCTAGTTTCAGCATGTGTTTACTTTTGCCTTAACGCTTTTGAATATGACATTTTTTTTTGTCAAATTGTGTCTGTCTCTCATTTTTTCGCTGGTATAGTAACGAAATCGTTGCCGTCCGTCTTGTACAGTGAGTGCTTGAGTATGGATTTAGGCAGTTACTGTGTTGGGGAGTGTTCGTATACATATAGGTTGGTTGTTTTTTTGTTTGCTTTAAATTTGCGGCGGCAAGTTGAAACTTGCAAGCAGGTACATGTTTAACTTTAGCTTCCGAACCCTGTTTTAACCCTTTGTGTATCTTTGTTTGAACGTCTTCGTATATGAAAAATTTATTTTTGTCGAATTGTGTCTCTTATTTTTTTCGTTGTTATCGTAACGAAATCGATGCCGTTCGTCTTGTACTGTGAGTGATTGAGTATATGTACAGGCAGTTGCAGTTTTGGAAAGCGTTCATGTGCGTATAGCTGGTTGTGTGTTTGTTTGTTTGCCTCAAATTTGCGAGCCGTGATCCGCCAATTTCAGTCTTGCGAGACAGGAGCCGACATGTTGAAAGTTCGCTTCCGCGAACCCTAGTTTAACTATGTGTTTACCTTCGCCTTGACGTCTCTGTATATGACAAATTTAATTTTGTTCGGTTGTGTCTAACACTCGCCTTTTTCATTGCTATCGTAACGTAATCGTTCCACTTCGTCTTGTACAGTGAGTGATTGCGTATATGTGTAGGCAGTTACTGTGTTGGAGTGTGTTCGTGTACATATGTATGTATATGGAGCTGGGTTTATTTTACTGTATTTGTTTGATTGCCTCAATGTGTTTAATGGGCTTGACATATTTTTGCCTTGAGTTTCTTTTCGGCCTATAAATTTTTGTACTGTTTGTACACTTCGTATGTTCTTTTGTGCCCACTTTGTGTACTTTTTAAGTAGAATTATTCTGTGTGTGCTTTTTTTGTGTGCTTTTTTCGTGATTTTATGCAAGCTTTCTGTACTTTTGTTATTTATGTACACTTTTGTACTTTTATGTAAATTTTTTGTACTTCTGTGTCCACTTTGTGTACATTTTGTATACTTGTTCAATCCCAATAAAAGATTTTAGCTACAAAAATATTAAACGCGATTCATCCTATCTGTGTGTCTTTGAATTTTGTCATGAATATGTGTAAGTGTTTGTTTGTGTGTGTGTGTGTCTGTGGGATATAGTAGTGTCTGTAGTGTTGTAGTATTCGTGCTACTATTAAAATCTAATCTAATGTTGTTGGTTGAGACATGAATGTAATTAAAATTTTAAATTCCACCACAAAAAAGGCGGTAGAATACCTAGACTCAACTACTCGAATCTAACACACGCACAAACTACGAACAGAGATAGCTATGTGTGTATGTGCGGATGTATGTTAGAATTTGTGCGGGCCAAAGAGTATTGGCTTTTTCGAAATTTTATCATATGAGCGAGACCGCATACACTTACGTGCTAATACTAACAACCTAAAATCCACCAATACGACCAACCAACTAATTACATTTCCTGGTCCCAAATCTAATGCAATTAGTTTTGTCAGAGCAGCGAAATGCAGGGTACGGAATTACGACCCCCACCCGAGTTATTCAAAAACGGAATATGTAAATTTTTAAATTTATATACAAGATACATATAGTCCCGATATGTAAATTAATAATAACGATAATAATAATAATTGCACATGCGTTAAGCTTTTAGTAGCATCACAAAATATTTTCAATTATTTTAATAATTTATAATAAAATCGCATTATATGCTACAAATATAAAGAGATAAATATCGAAAAACCCTAAATGTTATTTATTATTATTATTTCACCCCCTCATCGAGCACAACAGAAGTGTAGTGACGGGCAGCAGCTTTAGGTGTACAAAATTCTCCATAAATCCGTGAACGCGAATAGCCACAAACCTCTCTCCATTATGTTTAATACATAATGTATATGATAACTAGGAATTGAAAAACCATAAACATTTTTCAATGCTCCCTTTACATGATATTAATCCTCTACTAACATAACCTCCCATTTGGGTATTCCCTCCCACTCCTGCCCTTGCCCGCAGTGCCTTCATTAAGCGAACATGTAAAGTTTTTGAGAAAGTTTTTAAGTTCATCGTTTTGTATTTGTGGAAAAAATTATAAAAGAGCGCCAAAAATTATGCTTTAGTTTATAGCCACAAAAACTTTTCTATTTACTAACACTCCAGATGCTTTTCACGCTCCTCTTATCCTGTCCTATATCTGTTCAAATACATATATCTCAAAAACAAAAATTGCGTGTGCGTTGTGGCATACTTTTAGGCTGTTTGTAGTAGTAATTGCAAAACATTGTTTCTGACAGCTGTGTATAGTTTGTGAAATCGCATTTTCTCATATGAAGGATGTTTTTAGTTTTGACATAAAACATACAAAATGAAAAGGCGCCTAAAGTTATGCTACACGAAGATGATGACGACAGTGATATGAAAGATGCTGCTTTAATCAGCAGCATCGTTATGACATTGTCTCTTAAATGTGACATTAATTATTAGTCTAGTTTGAAATGAAGTCCTTTTCTAATTAAATGGCAACAAATAAATGTTATAAAACCCAAAAGAAAATGTAGAACATGAAGAAGCATAAACAGATTACCACACATACCCTCAGTCTAAATTGTTTAGGAAAAATTTTGCAATACTATGAAATAGTATATGAACTATAAATAGTTTAAGACAACGCTTTGTAATTCCATGAAAATGTGTGATACTAAACTTTTATCAGTTTCTCAAAAAATAGCGTCCTAAAAGTATGCAACATTTTCGTCTTATGACGAAGTGAAATTGTTAATGATTTCTTCAATTAGAATAGTGCGTTCTACAAATATAACTTTCAAAACTTCGGCATCAGAGGGTATAAGTAGGAAAGCAACGTGTACGTAGTGCGAAACTAGCACTCGACGCGATAAAACACTTCGGTTAGTGACAAGTGTGAATACACACCGCAAGGGCTTAACGGACTTGACGCTACTGAATATGATGCTTCACAAACATCGAAACTATCGTCCAGCGAATGTGAGTTCGAATCCCACCCGCGGCATTTACATTTTTTTCACTAACCAGAGAAACCATGATCTCTTAGCCTTAAAAGGAAATTACAACTTTAAAAATATCTCGGATCTAAGTCAACTAAACTTGATTTCTGAAGTTGTTTAGGATAATTGTTTATGACAATTTGTGTCTGTCTACCCACGAGCAAGTACAATTACTTATTAAATATTTAACGAAAAGTTCCAAAAATACATGTAACTAAAAAAAAAAAAATGGTTTCCCATTACATCCCATGAAGGGACCGGGGAGAACTTCTCACAATCACTGAGCTGTGCGCTTTCCAGATTTCACTCACTGATTGGGACCTACAGTTTTACACCGATTCCGAACTGTATTTTGAGAAGCTTTTTCATGGCTATATACTCGATAGTGTCGCCGTCACTAAGCACTAAGTCACATGTAACTAAAGATATTTAATTTTATAACACCTGCAACTTTCTTTCAATTATTTTTCTTCCAGTAGTTTTACTTCATATCGCATCCTCAACCCTTCATAGGGTGAGGATATATATTCCAAGATTTAAACCGGCAGAAAAACTTCGTATAAACTAGTTTTAGGCGCTTTTTATGAGAAATTATTGTAAACATATAAATGAAAATGTCGCAACATACTTTTGGTGGCTGCATTTTAAACTGTAATATTTGTGTCAGAGCGTAATTGTTCAGCTGAAGCAAAACTAATCATACCACCGCATACTTTTAGGTACGGGCATTATTAACAAAGAACGTAGCATACTTTTAGCATAAAATAATTATATTACCCAGTTACACATAATTTAAGGTAAAACGAAAGAGACTCAAAGTAAATTCTGGCATACCTTGCGTTGCGCATAGAAACAAACATAACTTTAGCATACTTTTAGGAGGCATGATATATGTGTATAAAGCAATATATAGCATACTACTTAAGGTTTGAGTAAGATTTCATTTGATGACATATGAATGCGTCACAAGCAAGCATGTGCTGAATGTGTGTAATGACATTTATGTTCTCATTTTACTACTGGTGGTAGTTTCTCCTTTTAATTAGTATTTAAGATAAGTTTTACTTAACTCTTAGTACTCATTCTAGCTGTCTTACTTACGAACACCATGACAATTACCAAATCATTTCATTAAGTACAAATACAGACACATAAATTTACACGCACACGCTGTAAGTTTTGTAATGGGAATATTTACGCATTCCCATTTACCAAGCAGTTAGGTGATATGAGAGCTCGCGTATGTGAGTGTGTGTGAGTCTAATGAATTTGAATAGGTTAGTAGGAAATTTAGGATATCTAACATTGGTAGTTTTAATAACATTTTTGTGTATGTGTTATTACATTTGACAAACGTTATAAAAGCTAATGAGACATATTGAGTAGCAGGTTACCAACTATAAAACCCAACAAATTCGATGAGCTAACAGATATAATTATGATAAGAATTACAAACAAGTGGAGAAATAGATTACTGTTCATTCATTGACTGTGTTAAAGTCCATTAACATTATTCGTTCCACTCAAGAGTAACCACTAATTTACTTTGTTTCCAAGTGCATGCAATTAGGCGCAAGAAACAATCCCAAATTTGCAAATTCATTTGCCTGACCTTTAATATACATTGTCTTGCATGTGTTTTGAAAAAAGATTTTTAAAATCATTAAACCTTTAACTGCTACATTTAAACAAATTTCAACAATTTACCCTAAAAGTATGCAATATTATTGAATGAAAATATTACATTCTTGCAATCTTAAACGTTTTTTATTTTACTTCCTAACAGCTATTCAGAAAATTGTCGTGCGGTATTTAGTACATATACATATATAAACCATCTGTTGATAATCCAAGTGAAGTCTAAATATATGCAACTTTTATTATTTAAATATTAAAAACAATTCTTATTTGAAGACTTCAAGAATTTGAAGGAATTGCAAAAGGATTTCTAAGGCAACACTGATTTTGTTAAAAGAAACATTTTGTGTAAAAATGCTATCCCGAACATATGATACAATATACTGCCTTAAACAATTCAGATATTAAAGACAAAATTTAATATAAAAAATTTTAATAATCTAAAAGTATTTAGTTTATATTACAAAGGTAACCATGATTGTATGTAAAGTATGGAAAAATTTTAAAACCTCTCGAAAGTATGCAACAATAACAACATACATAATTTAAAAGCTTTTGAAATTTATTATATTTTATTAAGAGTTCAAGGAAATAAGGAAATGAAATAAAACGAAATGTAATGATTTTATTCAAAGTAACTAATACTTTGTCATGTCCTCCCGAAAATATGCAACAATTTGTTTGCCGTATATATATTAATTCAAATTTTAAATTATAGTTTAATATGAGGTTACGTATCTTACCGTATCATTTTAAAACAGTTCAATATGCAATACTAAGGTGACACTGGGTTTGTTACAAGTAACGGCAAATTGTATACACCCCCTGAAAGTAGGCAACAATGTGAAACTTTATAAGATATTAATGCTAATTTTTATGAATTTCAATACATTTTAAAATGAATTATTATATTTTAAGGCTGTAATGACTTTGTTAAAAGTAACAAACATTTTTGTATACCGTCTTAAAAGTAGGCAACAACATTTAACGATTTGGTTTTTAAATTTCGGACAAATTATCGTTTCTTACGAATTCTTTTTGATTCTTTAAGATCCCTAAACATTTACAGCTTAATATACCTTATAGTACCGATACATTTTAAAGGAATTCAATAAGTATTACTAAGGCAACAAAGCCAACAATTAATAATATAGTCCATATACCCCCTGAAGGTAGACAACAACAGTCTACTTTAGTAAAATATTAAAGAGAATTTTAATTTAAAAAACATTTTAAGTATTATATTTTACTAAGGCTACAATGATTTTGTTATACATAGCAACAAATTTATATGTTCTCTTAAAAGTAGGCAACAATATTTTTAATTTAATTTTTCGCATTTCTAGTAAATTAACGTTTCCTCCCAATGTTGATCGCTTCTTAAGCATCATTGAACAACTATAATTTAATATACCTTGTCATATCGAAACGTTTTAAAAGAATTCAATGTATATTACTAAGGTGACAAAGGTTTTGTTAAAAGTAACGAAAAATTGTATACACGTCCTGAAAGTAGGCAACAATGTGCTAAATTATTGAGATATGACAGACAATTTTAATAAAATCTTAAGCTTTTTAGAATAATTGTACAACTATAAATATTTCGCAACTAACGCGACGCAGGTTTTGTTAAATGTAATTATATCCAGTCCCCTGAAAGTAGGCAACCATGTGCTATTTTATTAAGATATTGAAGACAATTTTAAGAAACTTTTAAAGCTTTTTAAATATATTATATTGTTCTAAGTCTACAATGATTTTATTAAAAGTAACAAATATATTTGTGTACCCTCTTAAAAGTAGGCAACAACATTTTAAGTTTAACTTTTCATATTAATGTTAAATTGCCTTTTCTTCCTATATTTGATTAGTTCTTTGGAATCACTGAACACCGATAGATTAATATTTCATATCGTACCTAAAAGTTGAATGCTTTAATCAATATTTCTTGTTTTGCCATCCCTAAACTATGCAATAATTTTGCCAATTTTTGTTTTCCTATGGCGAACAATGCTCTGACTCTTAGGGGAATGAGTTGTGGTGTTATGAGTGTACAACTTATAAGCTTATTGCTCTGAAAAGTATGTTTTTATCACATGTGATTTATAGTTCAATTACACTAGAAATCTTTCTATCGTTTGAGAGAGAAAGAAATAAAACCCTACGTTCTATAAGTATTTTTGTTTTCGATTGTTAATGAAGAAGATGATGATGATGACGATGATGATGATGTTAGTAGTATTTTTCATGCGAAACAATAGAAACCCGTCTTAATAGTTCTGCTCCTCATATAACCTAGAGGCGTAAATTGTCTGAAAAAAAGTATAGAAGTAGGCATTAGTTATTATTTACACTTGTTTTTTTTTCTGCCGTTAGAATACAATAAACTTTTGACCTCATTTATTATAGACAGACGGTTATATATTCATATATATTTCCAATATGATTTCCGTTCAAGTATTATAGTTTTCCTCACATCCCTTCTACTTCTTGGCTTTTTCACTCAGTCATTTATGCTAAAAGTCGGAAAGAAAATGTCAATAACATTTAGAATTTTTATAACACACGAGCGTGCAATAGATAACCAAACAGGAAAATATACATATATATTTACGAAATCTAATATATTACCTTCAAAAACAAGATGGGAGAAAAACACCAAAAGTATAGCATATCTTAAGGCGTCGTCGCAAAACAGAAATCTGTCATTTATAACCATGATTAAAAGCAAGCTTGTCGTAGCAAAAAAACGAAATGGAAATTTAAAATTTCATTTAAACACATTCAAACGGGGTTTGGATGATTTTCGCATTAAATTATAAGTAATTTGAAAGAAATCCCAAAAGCCATTTATATATATCAAGGCTTAATATAATAAACACTTGCCATAGACAGACACACAGCCAGAGAGACCGAGAGAGTGAAACGAACGAAAGAACAGACAAGCCAGAACCACTGATATCTGTCAAAATGTAAAATGTTATCATTAACATCATTTATATTATTTAGCCAAGGGTTCCAAATATACAAAAAAGAAATGCTTACACATATGAAATTTAAGGCTTCGAAGAATTTTCCTTTCGTATAATTTTTCATTTATATTTGTGAAATATTTCGCTTAAGGTTGGCCATTTTTATTTATCGTTATATATTTTCAAGGATATGGCCTAAAACTATGCTTTGCTTTTTGAAAAATACGTAAACATTTATTGTACGTTTGTAGATTTATATGATTTATTAGCATTTATATATGTGCATATATCCATCTTAAACATTTACCTTTATTTATTTATTTGTGTTCACCCATTTTTTGTTCTCTAAATGTATGCTTACGCCTCAGAGTATACTTCACATATGTCATGCACACTTATGGCAGTTATTTCAATCCGTGTGTTTTATTTTTCGTTTCTTTTTCTATATTTTGCCGCCAAAATAGTTTATGTATGTTTGTTTTTACTTATGCCTTATAGCCGTATAGCTGAAGATAAACTTTTCCTGGTTTACGATGTTTCCATGTGCAAGCACTTATAGCATAACATTAGGCGCAGCACCAGTAAATACACACAGACTTCTTTTGCCAGTCAGTTACTGCGAAAGAAACGTGCCAACAATCTTGGTTACTATAACACACGACTCTTGGGTTGTTTTCTATCTCTATCGCTCTCTTTCTGCGCCTCTCTCTCTCTCTATCCCAATAAAATCTATCCTAAGAGATCATGTTTTATGTTGCCTACTTTTAGGCATTGACAATATATCGTATAGTAGTTTCCAGCTGTATCACTGTTAAAGCATTTTGTCGTCTTCTTCATTTCTTCATGCCTTGGTATAATTTTTTATGGCTGTCATAGTGATTTATCTGGATTGCGATGCCGTCTTCTTGCTATAGTTAGAGTGAGCATGATGCCAAAGATGTTGTCTCAAATGTCTTGCGATTTTTGTCATTGCCTTCTTGTTAATAAATAGATATGTTTAAAAACGTCAGTAGGAAAAAAAGTTTTACAACCAACCCACCACAAACACAAACACCTAGAAGAGTAGTAATAGATATGCCAGCGAACACAAAAAGTGTAGCATACTTTTGGGAAGCAATAACGCAGTGTAATGTCACAGAAAACAAATATGCCTGCATTAGAATACAAATATTTTCTTGGTTACAGTTTTTTGATTCAACATACGACAACAATTTCAGAATTATAATACATATTAATAAAACGAAAATATAGAAAACAAAAGTTTTACTAAACCTTTATTAAACTGTAAACTTCCTTTGTACTTCAAGGTTCCCACAATTCTATTATTTTAACAAGTTTAATTAACTAAAAACTTTTGTATTTACATGTCACATTACAACTGAAACATCTGTGGAACAAACACAATAGTGTAATCACTTTCGAGTTATAGAAAACATTGCCTACTTTAAGTAAACCTTGAAATTTGTGTATACTTTAGTAGGTTTCCTTAAAAAAAAGTAGATTTTATAATTGAAACAATTTAAAATGATGATGCTAACTAGCTTTAATATATTTCAGAAGTCATTGTTATATGTAGTCAACTTTCAGGCGCACATAAAACATTTTCTGTTTTAACTAGTTCTTTGTAAATATATCCAATCTTTACAATTAGTTTTTTTGAATTTACTTATTCGAGTTATTTATTATTATAATCTTAAATAGCAAACAAAAGAAATATAACATGACATATTTATCATACTTTTGGGAGCTGTTTAACAACATTTTGCACATAACCTACATTTAGGCTGACATTATACACACAATCAACATTTTTATTGTCTACTTTTTGGCTGTGACATATCAATGAAAATCAAGCAGTGTAAAGATAAAGTTAAAAGCATTTTTATTTTTGCGAGAAAATAAAACGATATCTCATGTTCAAAGTCAATCATTAAGGAATTTTTATTTTGGCAGCTATTAGCCAAAACAATTTTACGCTTTTTCCGAACTGCTAAACAACCAGCTGATCAATTGACAAGGGATGGGGTGGTGATGGGGGTTAAGGGCTAAGAATAAAAACCTCGCTCATCAGACAGACAGTCAGTCTGTTGGAATCACAATCAGAAATGTAATTTCCAATTACTGCACGCACAGACAATTTATTTCCTTGACGCTAAATAACCATCTTGGCAATTGTAAGCCACGTTATACAAATCAGAGAGATAGAGAGAAAGAAAGAGAGTTAAACATATAAAGAGTCCTTCAAACCACCACCAGCAAGAACTTCAACACCAGTCGAGCCACAAAGCCTGATGGTTACACTATGGCAAAATAAAACAAATGTATGCAATTCCCAGGTGTATAGCAAATCAAAAAATCATGCCAACAGGAATCAAGAACACGCATACACACATACACACAAAATATCCTTAAATGCCAAACGTTGCCAAACGTAAAGATGTGTAAAAAAACGGAAACGGAATTGATGATTTGAGGGCAATGCCACAGTCGTAAAGAAAACAGAGGATACCCACTCATACAACCAACACCCATGCAATCACAATCAGTTAAATGCTTTGTTGTAGTCCCTAAGGATAATATCCTTTTGGAGCACACGCACACACACTCTCACACATATGGAGAATGCGAAAAATCAACATTTCAAGTAGAGGTCTGATTTTTCCTCTCAACGCAGAAAATGTTTTCAATGTTGGTGAGAGGAGGTGGGGAGCTACGCTAAGGATTTTTCCAAATTGGGTTTGTATTCCTTATATAACTCTTCTTCAGTTAAGTTCGTTAAGGGATTTCCAAAAATAAAAAATAAAAAAAAATTTAAAAAAAAAGATAAATGCGTAAACACGAGTAATTTTTCCTTCCTTTCCCACATAACCTGACAATTTGAAATTGTGTTATCGATTACGTTTGCCAACGCTTTTCAGCTTCATATATGTTGAAAAGGATACGTCCGTCAGTTGGTATTTCTTTCCGACCATCCTTAAAGGTCCGTCCACCCATTCTTCAACTTGCATGTCCTTACTTGTGCTTCTACCACCTTCTGACCTCGTTTTTCACCGCAATCCTTGAAGAATTTTCAATTTTCCTTTAACCCCTAAGAAAAGTGTGTTAATAAGTAAGCGATGAACATATTCCTTCAACCACCAACGTGTTGTCCTTCCTCATTGTATTGTATTCCTTCATTGATTACAATGTCTTTGTTTGCTATGGTGATTTTGGCGGGTAAAGATGGATTCAATTGTTGATTATATTGATGATGATGATGGTGATGCTATCGATGAAGGAGTAAAAAAAGAATTCCAATATCCTTAGTAAAAATGTTCTCTTATCCTGCTTATGACAGAATACTGCTGCTCCAGCTGATGCTGATGATGTACAAATGAAAGCATTGGAAATTGTCTACTCACAAAAGGGTGGGCGTGTGGCAAGTGCCGAGTGGCTTTTGTATATAGTGAGCGCATTTAAAGGGTTAATTTTAGCTGAATAAATTGTTAAGAAATATCTGACAAAATAAATGTACACTAAGCGACCTTAAGGGGGTTGGTTGATTGCATTAAGTTCTTAAGGAGAAAAAAAAACATAATACCTGTTTATGACTTTAATGAAATATTTGAAGACTTTATTACAACCGTTTCAAAACAGGATACTGGGGTTTTTATGTTATATCCTCGAGATACGGATAGAGAATAATATTTTTAACAAAATCTGGGTACATAATACGATAACGGCCATTATGTTACAAAATTTTTGAAATAATATTGCATACTTCCGGGAGAAACAAAATTGGCATTTCCTCAAAATGCTTATATTATAAGTTTATAATATAAAATAATTAGATTTCCGATACTTATAAATCCTTTTAAGATGAAGTTACTGTAATCAGTTTAAAAAAATTAAAGTTTCAGAAAATATTGCATATGTAAATTCCATAAATCAGTTTGTATATATACGATTGATGATCAACTGATGGTATCAATACAGGCACAGTAGTTAGGAATCTGATGATGAATTTGTCACGGAGTTCGAAACTAGTCATGCCAGTGAGTGTGCTTAACTGAATAGTCTATTATTCCAACAAAACCCAACATTTTTTCAATATGAAAAATGTTCCTGATCTTGGAAGCTTGTGGTATGAATTTCACATACATTAACTAAAAACTGACGGCGACACTATCGAGTATATAGCCATTAAAAAGCTTCTCCAAATACCGTTCGGAATCGGTGTAAAACTGTAGGTCCCAATCAGTGAGTGAAAACTGGAAAGCGCACAGCTCCAGTCATTGTGAGAAGTTCTCCCTGTCCCTTCATGGGATGTAATGGGAAAACATTTATTTAATTACAAACTAACGAACTAACGAAATCGGTCATAAAATTCAAATTTTAATCATTTAAAATAGTCTAAGGATGTGAAAGTAAATAATTAGTTTTGTGCTTAACTTGATTATTTTTCCAGATGTCATTGCGATGTTTTACAAGTGTTGCCAACTATATGTAAGGAATACTGAAAGTGTTACCAATTAAATTTGGAACTTCCTTATATGTTTATTGGTACCACTGATTTTAGAACGTAATATAAAGCTGGGAATACATGATACATCACATCACCAACGTTAATCAGATGGAAATATCAAAATGTACATTAAACTAAAAAAACTAAAAAAAAAACATTGCATACTTCCAGGAGAAAATTTTCTTAATTTCTTTAGAATATTCCTAGGATGTGTTAGTAAATATTGGGCTTTACGCTTAACTTCATTAATATCCCACATGCAATTACGATATTATATAATTGTTGTCAATTACACTTGTGGAATATTATCAATGTTACCAACTAAATGTTGGGATCTTCCTGATATGTAGATTGATATCGCTGACTTGAGAACATAATCTAATGTTATTATTTTGAGATTAGCTACTACATTCTCTGTTGGTAATAGCTGGCAACGGTTTATGAATTATGTTTCAAAGAGTTTCCAGATTTGTTTTGCCCACATTCTAAGATATTTTGCTAGTAACTCTATTATTCCATACAAATATTTTACCAAGAAAAAAAAATCCTCCAATAAATCAAACAAAAATTAGATAAAATATTCCAAACTTCTAGGAGAACCTATTTTTAACTAACTTCATTATTATGTGGCATTTTACCGACCAACAAGATTGCTTACTTAAGTGGACTCAAACAACCCCGAGGGGTTAAGGGCCTTACAAAATGGGGGTAACATAATTCGCCAACAGACTCGATCTTCAGCTTTTCTCCTCCAGTTGGTAACACCAAGCTCTCTCAGGCAATATTCCACCCGGTCTTTCCGGCGAAGTCTTGGTCGTCCTATTTTATGATGTCCTTCAAGTACGTCTTCGATTACCTTTCACACTGGTTCATTCTGATCCATTCTACTGACATGGCCTAGCCAGCGTAAAGATTTCTCATACAATTGTAATCTAGAAAATCTTAAGTTTAAATCTTAACTTCAGTTTAAACTGGTGTACAATTTGATGCAACACTGTTAAGTACCAAAAAAATAACCATATTAAAAACATAGACATAAAAAACTGTTTGACAGATCGAAGCCGATCGAAATTATTCCGACGCGTCGCTACCGTTAAAAAAGTTTTGGAACTCACGGCGCCGCCTTCATTATTGGCTGTCATCGGTTTAAAATGGGTGTCGATTTGACAGACTTGTACTTATACAATTTTAAAGGTTCAATTATTTCAAAAACATCCCAAATATGTACAAAACTGGCAAAACAAATATCCACCAATTTAATTTTTTTGTTGTAGCTCCGTCTTTGATAATTTGGTCTCGGCACGGAGTTGCTCTAAATTGATCTAAGCACAAAGTTGCCACCTAAATGTTTATTTAATCTCAAATTGGGTGGTGTAACCTGGCCGCGATAATCTGGGGTCTAAATGCGACATTACTGCAATTGTATAAGCGATGCCAACTACATATGTGCAATATTGGTTTAAATGATTTAAAAATATTTATAAGCTTGTTTTTTATCTCCCGCAAAACTAAGGAGGAGGTGCCTATAATCGATTAGCCCTACAAAGCAGTTGAAAAATCAGTTTAGCAGGGCATAAAAAATCGTCTATCTAATGCCAATATTTTGAGAATAGATATACAATGTCCGTTCAATAGCAGTTGGCAACATCTTTTATCAAAGAGTTGCCAGATTTTGTTTCTGTCCATATTCATAACTCTATTATATTTATAATTAACTCTATTACTCCATTGTTATAAATTGTAAATCTACAAACTATTGCATATTTTTTGTATAACACATTTTTCAATACTTTTGAAATATTTCAATTTATCAGATGCAATCATGAAAAGTATAACAGTTACCAATTAAATTTTAGAAGTAATGAAAGCTTTGCTTGCTTTAGTTTGGGAAATAAATGCTCAATTGATTCCTTAGATTTGAGAATTTAATATAATGATACTATGATACCGTCGGTGGTGCAATGGGTAGTGTGCGCGCCTCTTGTACAGGAGATTCTGGGTTCGATCCCGGCTCCAACCACCTTAAAATTTCTTTCAACGACGGTCACCTCGCTTAGTGACGGCGACACTATCGAGTATATAGCCTTGAAAAAGCTTCTCAAAATACCGTTCGGAATCGGTGTAAAACTGTAGGTCCCAATCAGTGAGTGAAAACTGGAAAGCGCACAGCTCAGTGATTGTGAGAAGTTCTCCCCGGTCCCTCCATGGGATGTAATGGGAAACCATTTATTTATTTATTTTATTTAAATACTACTTATACATGAATATTATATTTTAATAATAGTTGATAACACTTATGAATTATGGTACCCACAGTGGACAGATGTTTTTAATAAGAGTTGGCAACACTTTTTGACTATAGTACACAGAACTGCCAGATGTTTTTTAATGATGCAATGACAATATAAAGCGGCATTTACACCTGCCAAGATTATCACATTTTCGGGATTACGGAGTTATGGAGTTTGACATTTATAATCGCGAACAAGCCATAATCTTGGTAGGTGAAACTGCAGTTTAAGACACTAATTTCAAAACTTTTACAATTTGTAGTTTCTTTTCATTAAAGTTGCCACTCTTTATAATTAACAGAGATACCATATGTTTTTTTTTTTGCATTTTAACACATACACAAGAAACTCCATTATACCATTGACTTTTTGCAAAACTACAAGCAAAATTTATAAAATACGATGCCATAACAGAGGGGGTAATTTTATGGTGTCCATATAGATGAGGTTATGTGTATGCATACCATATATCTATATGGGTGTTAGAATATATCCACACATACATTTATAACTATATTCCAAATGTATATATGCTTGGCTAAGGTTTATGTTATGAATATATGGTCATAAAATATAATTTTATTTGTTATTTTCGATGAACTCAAAACCAAAATAAAAATATACAAACAGGGATGAGAAATAAATTTCTCGATTTGTATTGCCTCTACACAATATGTACAAAAGATATACATACATACTACATACATATATAGAATCATATACATAAATATAAAACTGTATATTTGTTTAGCTTTCCCTGCTACCTCCCCATCCATTATGGGAATAATACTCCGGAAAGGATATTTAAGCCTTTGGCATTACAAAAATAAACAAATATTGTGGGCGTTTTTGGTAAATGGTTTATGGTCATAATTTAAAAGCAAATAGATTATTTATATGCACAAATTCGCCTTGTACTAAAAATGCAAAAAAAACAAAACAAAAATAGAATAGTCCTTTATATAAATTCAATTAATTTATTTTTCTAATACATAAATATGTCTTCAGGCTGCATGATTTCTTTACGTGAGTGTTAAACTTTTAAATAATTTGTAATAAAATCAAAGGAAAGATTTGGAATTTTTTTTTATATTTGAATCAATCTTTTCTTTTTTGATTGATACTTTACGGATGTATTACATATTTTGAGGGCGAAGGTACTTGCTGTTATGTTGCCTACTTTGGGGAGTATTTACTTATTTGATTGAAAACTCAATTTGTACGATAACAAAAAAAGGATTTAGAATGAAATTTTATATTCAGATTTTCTAAAGATTGTAGCTTAATATGTAGCACTAATGGAATAAGAAACTTTACAGGATTATAAGGTTAAGTAATTGAATTAAGAAATAAAAAACATAATGTTCTACAGGAAAACTTTATTAAGAAAAACACTGAAGTAAAAAAACCCCGTTTCCCATTACATACCATGAAGGGATTGTGGAGAACTTCTCACAACCAGTGAGCTGTGCGCTTTCTAATTTGTCACTCAGTGATTAGGACCTACAGTTTTACACCGTGTCCAACAGTATTTTGAGAAGCACTGAATTATGCTAACAAATTTTCTGTATCTACTCAACTCGACCTCGTTTATACACAACTCTTCTTCGATTATACTCAGCTCTAATTTTGTTCAAAATTTAATTTGAATCTTATAGGTTCAATATTTGTTTTATTCTAATAAAAGATAAATTAGTAAATCATACGTATATTAGAATAAAGTAAATAGTATTTCTGATAGTAACATTTAAATATTTACAAATTGTAATCAACCTTAATGTGGGGAAACAAAAACTCTTGCAAATAACTTACATTTAAAATGGAGAAACAGTCTGATATTGCCAAACCTACGTCTCCAGCCACAAAGAAACGATTTCTTACATCTACACATATACAAAATGATGAAGACTCAAAACAATTTGTTGAACTATTTTATCTTGTGTTTGTTACACACAAAATTATTACCAGTATTTTTCATTTATTCTGCACAAAACGAATTAATTTCTATTTCCCCTTAAAGGCTATAAACTATTTTGCGTAAATATCTCTTCTGTATCCGTTCCTTAACCTAAAAGTTCTCTGTAGAAACATTAAATAATTAAAGCCTATAAATATGCAACAAAATTGTATGTACTTTCAAATCATCGCCTTCAAGTGTTGCAAAATGTTTGCAAAATATTTGTGATCGTGTATGTAACATTTAAACTAGCTAACAACAATTTTTATTACAATTGCTGAGGGAAAATATTTTCAAACCAAACAATTTAAATTAAAAGGTCGTAAAGTTGCAATTAGAAAATTTAAAATGTTACTAAACTTAACAGCATCTACAACCGAAGAGAAAACAATGTAAAGAAATCTCACAATTTGTAATTAAATCCCCCTCCTTTCTTTGTGAATCATTACTAAAATAAACTGTTTAAGCCGTTAAACACCGATGAGGTTATTGCGTTATTCGAAACACCCCGCCTAAAAGTATACTTTAATTATTTAAATTTATTTGCCAAAGACTTAATCTTTACGCATTTGTCGGCATTTAACACAGACTTTGGTATTTCTTCGAAAAATGGTAAAGTTTGATTATCATAATTTGTGTATATAAATTTTCAATTAAATTGTCATTCTATTTTTCGTTATGCCTTAGCTGTATTAACATTCCTCCTAAACGTTAGACGGTTGCCAAAAGTTGTAGTTCGGCCACACTTGCCTTCTGCTGGCTAGCTAAGCTGTCAGTGTCATTCGCGTTATTTGGCTTGTGGTGGATTGCCTGTTAGACAAGTAAAAGTTTGCAGAAATTTCGTCCTAGGAATGTTGCCTTCTTTGTATTTTCTTGACTTCAATGAACATTATTTTATTAACAAACATTTGAATAGACTCTTTCATCCTGCTCCTTGAAGTTTGTAATATGACTGTGTTTCCACTAATTGAATTTCAACACAGAATGATATTTATAGAGTTATAAACGTTTATGGTGGAGACGTGGAAACTTTCCGTACCCTTGAAGGTTGAGAAGACAAATGGTTGATAAATTTTTAAATATTCAAGTATATGATAGTTGGCAGGCGAAGCACATAAGCATAATCAATGTGAACACTGTAGCCCAAGGATGATCGAGTGGACTTTTCCAAGACCGTTTTAAACTTTGTTTTTATAAAAAGAAAGTTCTGTTCGCTTTTTTAAAGCTCAGAGTCCCCTGAGGTAACGAAAACAATCTATGTAAGTCTTGACATTTCTGGGCCAATTCTGAAATCAAATACAATTATTTTGTCAATAAGATGTAACTGCTTGCCCAACTAGGCTTTAGAAAGCCCGTGTTTGGTTTTTTGTACGAGACCGTTAGAGGTATTTTCTTTAGAGGTATTTTGACAAAGATGCAAAAACTTTAAAGAAGTTTTTCTTTAGAGGTATTTCGACAAAGGTAAGAATTGTAAAGTGGTCAAGGCAGAGATGGAACCCATGTAGCACAGTCGCGCACACTAACCATTGCGAAACCGACGGCCACATTTTCCTTAGAATCATTAAAATTGATATCGATACATGTTATACTCGTACGTTATACGGCATTTACACGACCAAGTTTAGCGCATTTTGAAGGTTAACTCCTTTAACCCACGCTAACCCAGAAGATTTCCAATACAACTTTAATCTGTAAAAACTGAAGTTTAATTTTGTAACCTCATTTTAAACTGGTGTACAATATGATGAAATACTGCTAAGTACAAAAATATGCAACCATAATAAACACATACACAAAAAATCAACTGTTTGACCGACGGGTGCCGATCGAACAATATACAACGCGCGCCGTCACCATCTATTCTTTTAAGTTCTCGCAGCCTTCGATATAATTGGCTCCCATCGGTTTAAAATTTGAGCCGATTTGTCCGACTGTTGCAATTTTAATGGTTCAGTTATTTCAAAAAATAAACAAATTTTACAATACTTGCAAACCCAAGAGCCGCTGATTTAATTCTACTGTTGTGCCGCCGTCTTCGACAATTTGGTCTCGGCACGGAGTTGCACTAATTTCGTCTAAGCACAAAGTTGCCACCTAAAATGTCAATTTAATCTCAAATTGGGTAGTGTAAACGGCAAAGTGTAGAGAACAAATTTAAAGCGATTTTACTTACTTTTATTGACTATTTTTACACATATTAATTAAACAAACAGATAAACAAATTTTAACATTTTTCTCCAAGTGGTTCTATCCTTCGCCTTTTCTCCCCAGTTGGTAAACCCAAGGATTGTGAGGGATTCATCGGCCTGGTCTTTCCATCGGAGTCTTGGTAGTCGTCTTATCCTGCTTCCATCGGGTACGTTATCGAAAACCTTGCGCATCGTTGGCTAGGCCATGTTATCAGAATAGGCGAAGATAAGCCAGCGAAGATAAGCCAGATAAGCCAATTGCCCTAATTTGATTCGCCTGGCTATGTCCACGTCAGAATATAAATTATATAGCTCTTGGTTCCAACGCCGTCGGTACTCGCTGTTTTCTTTAACAGGACCATATATTTTACGGAGAGTTTTTCTCTCGAATACTCGTAGGTATTGGGTTGCGATATAACCCAAGTTTCGTAGCCATATGTCAGGACAGGTGAAATGAAAGTATGGTACAGCTGGACTTTTGTCTATCGAGAGAGGGTTTTGTTCTTAAACTGCTTGCTGAGCCCAAAATAGCATCTAATTACAAGCAAGATTTTACTTACTTAACATAATTGAATCTAAATCTTCTAAAACCGGGCCGCGATAAACTGCGGTCTAAATGAGACATTAGTTTCTCTTAAGACTTTTGTGAAAATATGGCAACTTCGTTCACTCAATTGATACCATAGACGAATATAGGTGTAGATACATTTATTCTCTCAATAAATTAAACGTCATAGGTACGGTGGAAAGTATACATTGGATGGTGGAAAGCATGGGTTCAATAATACCAGATACAGGCAATAGTAAACAACGTCCAACAAAGGAACAACAACCGAATTTCGTGTTTTTGTGGCAAACTAGTTGTGTTAAATACAATACAAATATATACCAACGATAAAAGTCAACAAAAAAGTGAAAAAAACATTTAAATTTTTCAGTTCTACACTAAAACGAAAGGAACAAGTTAAGTGAACATATTTTGTAAATCCACCTGGTGTAAGTTAATTTTAAATTTAATTTCTTTCATTTCCACAAACCTACGACGAACAGTGTGAAATGAAACGTCAGATGAGAGAATAAATGTATCTATAATATAATGTATATATAATCTATAATATGAAATAATGTATCTATGTATGTATTCGTCTATGGTCACGTATTTAGGAAAGATTTTATTCCAGCGGAGGGTCGTCAGCCGCAATAGATTTACCCAACGATTTTGAATTTTCATAAGAAAAACGTAGACATCGATTGCTTATCTGATATGGTTTGGACTCTAGTGCTGCATTTACGTACAAGTAGACTACTTTATTATCTTGATTAAAACCCTGTATTCAGTTTATATGAAATTTTTATTTCCATAAGAAGTACTTGTATAAAATAAGCAACATTTCGTGAAATGAAAATTTCGCTCACTTATCAGTTCCTTGATACTCAACTCGTTAGAAAAATCAAATACAGGGTTGCTACTCCAAAGTTATGTCATACGAAAACAATTGTTTGAATATTGTTTGGGATGGGAATTTTCACATATCGATTGTTCTAACAAACAAAAGTAACAACACATGCGCTAAACTAAAAATGGAGTGCGAATAGGATATATTCATGAAATATTTGAAAGGTAAATCAAAGTTAGGTGGTAACTCTCTGCAGCAAAAATTGTTATTTAGAGATAAATGACAAAATGTTGGTTCTTATGCAAATTGATATTTGACTCCGTCCGTGTAATCGTCGCATAAGACTGGTACTCAACACCATTTCCACACACTGAAAATTAACGGCCCCAGCAACATATTGCAGAAATTTACATGTTGGCAAACATTGTTTTCGCGATTCTATAATCTGCTGCTTTTTTGTTTCTTTATATTATAACATATTAATATAATATAATTTATATTATAACATATTAATATAATAAAATTAATGAAATATTAAATAGCAAACACAATGTGTTTGAACACAAGTATACTAAACTTGCGACAAGCTATAAACATGTTATATTTGCATTCAAACAACAACAAAAAGACATATTTTTCAGTGTGCACATACCGAATCATAAATCAGCTGTTTTGACCACAAATATTTTTTGGCTACATTAAATAGGAACGTATCTCAGAGCGTTCATTGATTTAGTGAAAACTAAACAAAACTCGTTTTATTTCCTCATTTTTCAACGTTTATGCTATAGTTTCATTCCCTAGAACTTCCGTTTTTTTAATATTGAAAAACAGCTGTTAATGTCTTGTGCACACAATAATCGAAATCTCACATTTCTTGATTCAGAGTAAAATAACAGCTGTTGGTTTTTATTGTTATTGTTATTGTTTAATCCAATAAAAACATTGAACCAAGAGATTTTGTTTACCGTGAAAAGAAAATTACCTAAATGCAAAATACTACTAAACAGGGCAAAAAAGGTTATAAGGATAAAAAGTTATAAGGGTTTTAATGATTATATTAAGATTAAATTTGCAATTATTTTATCTTAATAGTTTTTCTATTTTAATTAACCATAAATTTTAAGCTAACATGTTAAACACTCATTATGCCATGACAACTAATTGTTTTCATTGCCAATAATGTCCTCAACTCACAAAACAAAAACCAAATCTAATTTCCTACTTATATTCTCTAAATATAGGCCATAAATCGCAAAAGAAAAGTCCATTAAAAACGTTACAGTTTAAAATATATAACCACGAAATTTAGGAGAGGATGAACGTAAGAGTTTCTTTGGAAAATATATTTATAACAAACACGAATTTGTTGAGTTGGTGCGATGGTGCGATGACCTCTACTTTCTTGCCTCAAATTGACTATTGCTGTTGTAATAAATTAAAGATAAATGAAATTGATAAACCTAGCAGAGCAGCACTGGTATTATACGCAGTTTACACTTAATGTTTAATGTGCAGGTGTGGGGAGTAGGCAAGGACAAAGTATAGTACATACTAGAATATTTATAGTATTTTGTTTTTTTTTTTTGTATAGATTGCGTTTGAAAGGTATATTATTCACATTTACCACTCTGATTTGGTGGTGTCGAAGAAGGACACCGTAAAAAATCACATACTTTTAGGCCGTACGAAAAGCTAATTAATTTTGGTTCTTTTTTTTTTTTTTGTTTTGTTACAAGGGATGAGGAATTGATTTTAGTATATTATACTAAAACGGAAATTAAATGTTCCTTTATCACTAATTTCATGTTATTTATTTAGTTTTCTATTTCAATTTTATTTTCCTGTTTTTTTTTTTTTTTATATGGCAGCTTGTGCGTTAGTAGCTATTGATTTGTGAATCCTTGTGGAAATTTGTTTTGAAAACGGAAATTAATTTTATTGTAATTTTCGAAAATGTTGGTCAATGTATTTGTTGCCGAAGCATTTACAATTATATATCAATGTTTGTTATCATCTACGGGTGAATGTTTAAACTCTAAACATTGTTAGTGTTAAATGAATAATTAACTTTGTTAATATTTTGCTGCAATAAGATGAAGTTTTGTTGTTTATTTTTATATAGTTTGTATTTTTGTAGCTATGTTTATTTTAATTGCTGTCAATATGCGTTAAATTTAATTACATTTATTTTCATAAACGAACAAACAGAGTAAAAAAAACATCAACAAAATAATGTTGGTAATTGTCATAATAAATGCAATTATGTTACATGTTAAATTATAATCATTTAATTATTTATAATACATTTACTTAAATAAAAATCATGTAAATTACCAACATATACGTATAAATTGATATAAATATTTATTTATATACATACATATTTTTTTTATTGCACTATATTAACATCAGTTGCAACGCTTTTCACTCAGTTTTAGTACTGTCAACCCAAAACGATTTTTTACAATTCACCACAAGGATGCCACCACCCTTTCGTTAACAACAAAGGTGTTTAACATCAATACCCAATCCTATTTCTAGTGTCATTAACATGACACATGTTTCCATTATGAAAGTCGTTTTTTTTTTTGCTTTTATGTGGATTCTGACATGGTTTTGACATTAATTGTTGGTTATGTTTTATTAAAAATATTAAAAAAAATATTAAGTTGTTCTAAATTGTTGCATATTAACATTTGACATAATGTAACATTTTTTAATTAATTGAATTTGCTTTTAAATAAAAAAAATTAACATTTAAATATGTTTGAAATATATTAAAGGGGTTCAATATTAAACTACCATAGACCTGGAAGAAAGTTCCATTACCTAATATTTTTAAAAGTACGTAAATTTTGTAGAATATTGGAGGGAATGAAAATCGTTTAGCAGCAGTGAATTACTGAGACTATAAATTGTTCCGCAATTCAGCTCTTATTAAATTCTCGTTTCCATAAGAAATGCGGGAACAAAAATTAACGAAAATTTCTAGCACTTTTCATTTTCTTTGCACACAGATCTATGCGAAAATTTCGTAAAGCCCCGTATTCAGTTCTTGCAAAATTTCTGTAAGAAAATTTGTCATTTATCTCTAAACGGAACATTTTGTTACAAAGTTACCACATATGTATCTCTGATTTACCTTGCAAATATTTCAGAAATAAAACATCTTTACCACTCAATTTTATTTTTAACGCGCGTGTTCTTACTTTTGTTTACTAAAATAATCGAAATGTCAAAATTCCGGTCCCAAACAATTATTTTCGTACGAAATAACTTTGGCGTAACAACCCTGTACTTGATTCTGGCTACGAAATTTTCCAAGTACCAAAGCGAAATTTTCGGTTCATGAAATTTTCATTATTTTTTATACACCTACTTCTTATGGCAACGAAAAGTTCATAAATACTGAATACCGAGCTTAAACAAAAGCAATTACAGAGTTGTTATGCCAAAGTTATTTAGTACGAAAACAATTGTTTGATTATTATTTGGGATGGGAATTTCGGGATTTCGATTACTTTAACAAACAAAAGTAACACCACATCCGTTAAAATATTAATGAACAACGAAAAAGAATTATTCATGAAATATTTGCAAGGTAAAGCCGATTACTAAGATCGTTCGCGTTCGAAAAATATAGTGCAACATCAATTCGTTTATCACAATATAATTTTTGAATATCTTGAGATATATTTTTTACTCGCAATACACGTAATACGGAATCAACTACATACCCCTCTCAAACATAAAATATTTCGTCAAGGTCGACGAAGAGTTGTAGCCCTTCGAATATTTTCCGATGAAGCGCCACGAATTGATGTCAGAATTTGAACGTAATATGAATTGAAATTAAAGAAACTTTTTTTTTTTCGTCCAATAAAGGCAGGCAATAAAATACAATTTAAATTTTGTTTATTCCAATTCGCCTATCGTTCATTCTCCTTCACATTATATCCTGTATGCAATTTTCAACTAGAAGCTCGATCAGCTGTTTCAGCTGATCGCTCAGATACATATTTTATGGCAATTGAACTCACCACGCAAGTATCGAAACGCACGGGTAAACGCACTACTACGACAACAAATGCCACAAGGCAACAACCTCAGGCATTTGTTCTTGTATTGTAAAATACATGTGAAAAGAGAAACACAGAAGCATGGTACAATTTTCTATTAGGTAGTTGCATGAGGAAATCCGTGGTTAAACTGTCAAAATTAAGTGAATAATGAAAAGCTCTATGTACACAAAATGCGAAAAATGTAATAAGCTTATCTTTCTTGATACAAATTCTATGATATATATTGCATTTTGATTGAAATTCTTTGAAACAAAATCAAATTTGACAGCTCAAATTTGGCAGCACAAACAAAATCAAATTTGACACCTTACCCACGGAAAAGATCTAAACCCCACAAAACAGCTGGTCTGATGCGTTTACCCCAGGGGGGTTTCTATGGCACAGCTGATCAAAAAGCCACTAGAGAAATGATGTAGAATGAGAGACCAAGGAAGACATACAGATTATATACCATGCAGCAAACTAAGTTTAAAAGTGTTTGATTGATACTAATGACAGCTAAATTGTGGTTGCATCCAACAAATATACTCATTCCCTTTTATTATGCCAACCAAAGAGTAAATTACCAAAGCAGCTCGAACTCGATGAAATGGCCTACTACCTCGACGTCATGAAGAGGCGTCGAAGAGAGTAATGGAGGCTCTTTAGTATTGCTCTGTGGTTTACCCGATAGATAATTTTACCGTACACAGAAGCAAGAAAATATCAAAGAGAATATGACCTTCAGAATGGGAAACTCTCATCAAAAATATAAACAAACCCAAAAATGCACATCTCTTTAGATAGAGAACACATTTTTGTTGACAAATTTATAGATGTCGGTCAGCCAATGTCAATTGTTGTATGATATTATTGAAATCAATTAAAAGAAAGGAACAAATGGTTGTTGTTGGCCATCGGTGGTTCAATAGTTAGTGTGCGCGCCTCTTGTACATGAGATCCTAGGTTCGATCCCTGCTCTGACCACCTTAAATTTCTTTCGGCGGCGGCCACCTCGCATAGTGACGGCGACACTATCGAGTATTTAGACATGAAATAGTTTCTCAAAATACCTTTCGGAACCGGTGTAAAACTGTAGGTCAAAATCACTGAGTAATCACTGAGCCCACAGCTCACTGGTTGTGAGAAGCTCCCCTCAATTCCTTCCATTCATTTTTATTTGTTGTTAAATGGTTTTTGGATTCATAAAAAAATTAGATATCTTCCGAATATCTTTTTATAATTTGTAATTGATTATTAAACGAAATGTTTGCGCTTTAAATTATACCTCGTATGACAAGCGGCACTGGTTGAACAAAAACTAGCTATGAATAGCTCTCAAATTTCCAAGTAGAAGTGTTCTCATCGTTCTCCCATAGTGAAGTAAAATGGAAAGAGTTCAACAGAAACCCTCTGAAAATAGTTAAAATCAACTGTTGTCACAAGACTACCTTGCGTATTCTACCCTGAATTGTACTTAAGCCATATTTAGGCATACCGAGATATCGCAGTTTTGGGGATTTCACTTCTATAATCAGCTGATTCTTGTACAGCATATTAGTGGTCTTCATGAAAGCTCGAAAGAACCTCGTAAACTCGAAAACATCGTAAACTTGCACAGCAAACGTCAAAACAAACAAATTTCCCATACAAAGCGACTTGCTCAAAAGTGGAAAGTTTTCGAGGCAAATTTGCTGCGCAAACGTGGGATGGAGAAACGTGGAAACTTTTGACATTTCGTTGGCATCTGACTAGGTTGGATAAATAAGGTGATAGCACTAGAACAGTAGAAAAAGTACACATACATAATACATGCAATTGCTACTGCTACCACCATATGTATCCATCTTGGTCAGCTGATATGGTTTTGAGCACAACTACGCTGAGCAACTTTACCTGGTGCCTCATGCAACGGTGCGAGGGAAACTTGCGCTGAGCAAAAGTTCTCGGCTTTCACGTTTGCATGAATGCCGCTATTATGTGTTTTGTGGGTTGAACTTTCGAAATCGCGTTATACCTGAACGCCACTTTAGCAAAACAATTTATAAAAAAGTGGAATTAATGTTGTCACGCAATTTCTATCTCCACCTACCGACAACAATGGTTTTTGTATGTCTCCATGTAAAATTCTGTTTATGTTGGTTCTTGGTTGCTAATACAAAACAAGTCTCTTATACTGCATTCACACTGCTGTAGTATTCTCTCATTTGGAGATTAGACCAAATTCACAGCTGATCTGCAAACACGAGATTTCGATTGCAGTATGTTCAGCAACTCTATGAAAATTTATCTCAAATTTTGTGAAGGACTATTAATTGATTAACTTCCTCAGAAGTATATTTCAAATTAAAAAATATATTTATTTTTGGACCTACCAAATTTTGTTGGTTTCTTTAACAACAACAACAAAAATATGGAATTTTCTTCACCACGCAAAATAAAATTCACCAAATATTAACAGAAAAAGTTCGTATTTCTTTCGCAGCCTTTACGTTGCCATGGAACCGAAATCTTCACTATAAGTGAATACAGGACCAATGAAAAGATATGATTTCAGAAAAATTATCTTTAAAGCCCTGAACACACTGCAATTGAAATCTCGTCTATGAAGATTTCGTTTAGCCAAGCATTTGTTTTTCAATACAATAATCAGCTGAAGATTTACTTGATATCTCCAAATGAGATAATCCTGCTACAGTGTGAATGCAGTATAAAAGTACAGATTCACTGACAAGGATTTTTTTCCAATGTAAAATTTGTCTGAGAATTGACGTCGATAAAATCAAAAACCTCGTCAGTGAAACCACACTTTTAAATAGAAACCTAAGTGTCAACAAACCAAACTGGTTAAAGGGGTAAACATGCAAATTAAATATACTTTTTACTAACCTACAAATGTCACATCAAATAACCCACGTCCACCTAAAACCAATCATTTCAAACCCCCTCCAAAACCTTAATCGCTTTTTAATTTCCCCCCGCTTTTCAGGATTAATTAACACATCCGAAACTGACAGATGTCAAACAGAAAACAAATAGCCACTCCAAAGAAGCGCAAAATAAACAATAAATGTAGATTAGAAATAATTTGTGAAATAATTTGTATAAATTTTGGTGTGATGTATTTAAATAGCAAAAGGAAATTATTAGAAATGAGAAGTGCTAAATTGTGGCTTAGCGGGATTTGTATATAATAAACTACCAAACGAAGTAGTACTCTTGACACTCCAGCTTATGTCAGGGCAATAAATCTTTTTGGGAGCGTTTTTTTTTTTGTTTTGTACATTTCTTTAATTTACCTTTTCTTAAAATAAGGAGATGGGATGATTTCTTTTAATTCCTTCCTTTCCTCAAGTAATTAGTGGTTTCTGTATGTGTATGATGGCAGTTCTTTTACTTTGGTTACTTTTTTTCTTCTTTTTTTTTGTAGGGTTACGTAGTTTAGACGTGTTGACGTTTGATTTTAATTAAAATAGATTTTTTTTCTTTTTTATTTTGGGTTTATTCTTACTGGCTTAGAAATATAATGCTGAAACAGTAAGGGTTTGTCTTATAACCACTTTTTGGGTAGGCGGGTTGTTAGGGCAATTAAGGATTATTTGTACAGAAAAGCGTTTGTTATAACACAAAAAAGCTCTACAATTTCTAATGGGTTTTTAGTGGTGAGAGAGTTGGGATGTGTTTTCAATGACATTTAAAGGTTGTTAGTTATATTAGTCAACTAGTCGTGTTTTTAAAATGAACTTATTAATATCAGAGGTACGATAATTGGTGGTAAATGAAACGAAACACTTGTTCATATTTTTAACGAAATTTATTGCTTCGAGATTTAAACATCTGTTTTCTTGTAACCAAAAGCAGCTGTTCTTTTTTGGGACCGTAGTATTAAACTGCTATTTAAAACCATCTGGCATCATTCTTTTATAACCCAATTAAAGACCCATATACAGCTCAAACGAAATTTTCGTTAAAAAAAAAATTTTCATTTGTAACAACATCTACACGGAAAATTTTCGTGTGTAGCACTCTTCTTGGTTCACCTTAAATATATTTCAAGAATAAATTCTCTAACTACCTATTTTTTGCTTTACGCATGTTGTGTCAAAATAATCCAACTCTGAAAATTTGTGGTATGGTATTAGAAGTCCATAATACAAGCTTAAAAGGTCAGAAAAATGTATGGTTTTGTTGGAA
The DNA here is from genome assembly GCA_963931995.1 of Phaonia tiefii. NCBI lineage: Eukaryota > Metazoa > Arthropoda > Insecta > Diptera > Muscidae > Phaonia > Phaonia tiefii. The sequence continues at coordinate 276,613,466 of OZ008369.1, forward strand.
TGACAGACCATTTAGGAAAGCACACTCACTGGAATGACTAGTTTCGAACTCTGTATCAAGTTAATCATCAGATGCCTGACTACTCTGTCTGAATTGATACCACCGGCAGATCATCACTCGTCTACATACAAACTTGTATGAGAAATTTTTCAAGTGCGAATTAGCATTGATCGAGAATTCCTAAGTATCAATTCATACTGAAAAGCTTAATTATCCCTACATTTTTGTTCCAAACAATTATCAAATTTCATACGAAATAAAAGGCATTTTTATTCCTTGCTAAACTAATTTTTTCGACCACTTTGTATGGGGTGCTAAGTGATTTTAAGTGCCTTCCTATACAAAGTCGTCGAAAAGTGGGAAATAGAAAACACAATTAACGTGTCCAAAAATTTGCCAAAACAACTCTGCAACAGATTTAGTAGCGAAATTATCGCATCATGTAATTGTTATTGTCATGTAATTGTGTGTCTTCACTGAGCGTGACTTACACAATAACAAGATTTCGGGAGAAATTCAGCTGATATTTGTTTTGATTTTGCATAGGAAATCAACCGTCGTCTCCGCCAACAAAGAGTATGGAATTTTAAATAAAGAAGAAAATTTACTCATGGAGTGGAATGCCAACAAAGAAAAGGAGTGAAGCGCCTCGTTTCTCTGCTCTCTCTCTTACTCTCTTCATTGAATATTTCAATACACGAGCAGTTTTTTGATGATGTTATTTTATCTAACTATAGAAATTCAAACCATGTTTATATAATGTTACATAAAGTATGTAAAAAGTATGAATACTCAAGTTATTGCGCGAGAGAGAAATGCCTTTGAATCGCGTCGACTTTTTTTCTCTACCCTTATCAAAAGCGATGTACTAAAGTAGACAGTCAACATTTCTCTTCACTCGAATGCCAACATACAAAACGAGTGAAGCGTTAATCATTCTCTGCTCTCACTCTCTTACTCTCTTCATTGAATATTTCAATATACGAGCAGCTTTTTGATAGTGGTATTGTATATAACTATACAAATTCCAACCATGTTGAAGTAAAATTACATAAACTATGCAAAAAGTATGAAATAATCAAGATATGATGCGAGAGAGAAATGCGTTTGAGTGAATTGTTACCACTTTTTGGTTCTCTTTTACGAGGGTTGCCAAATTGCGCACATCAGGTCTGTCTGCGTACTGATAATTTGTAACTAAGTATCTGTACAAATTATTACTGGATGTTGTAGTTTACACCAAAAAGCCAGCAACGAAAGAGCAAGAGAGGGATTATTTTGACAGTTCGATGATAGAGAACTTACAAGTTTTTACTGGAGAAATGTTTGCCAGTAATAATTTGCAAGAAATAACATATGTTTTGAAAATTAAAATAACAAATTAACATTGAACTTATGTGTTTAGGCAAAAAATGATTTGTTATGCTCTGTAATGACCTATTAATTACTTATTTAAGAAAATGAAGACAGTTTTGGCGATGTACAACGTTTTATTCAAACTGCGGTTGTTGGTTCTTTCGGTGTTTACATTGCAAATCAACTGTTTACATAAAAAAGTTCTTATTTCTAGCAAGTTTTTACTGGATATCGTTTGGGTACTTTTGTGATATTTTTCACTGGGAGTATAAAATCTATCTTACACTCTCAAAAATAGTTACTGGATATTTTTACTGGAAAAGTACGCAGACAGACCTATATTTTGGTCGTCTACTTCTTGATCGTCTTTGCCCTTATTCATCCTCTTTGTATGATGCGATCACGGTTGCATTTGGAATGAAACGAACAAAGACAAAGTAAACGGGGAAAATTGTTTTTAAGGTCATGTTAGACTATTAGAAAAATCGTTTGATATATCAAAGTTTTAATTTTGGCAGATTTGGCAGGAATAGTGGGAACTTGAGGATAACGATTTACAGAAACAATTTTGACAGATGTTAGATTTCTAAAAATTTTTGATTTTACTTAAAATATGATGCGATCAGGGTTGCATTTGGAATGAAACGAACAAACACAAAGAAAACGGGAATACAAACTTGTACATATTTCATTGATTTGTTTCAAACACTAAATTTTTTCACAACTTTCTTTTTTTATTTATTCTTTATTATTTCTAACAGCTGTTTTGTTTGTCACTTGGGAAACACATGATTTTCCATTGACCCGTTCCATCATCTATCGTTTTCCAAAACTGATAGTGTACATCGAAAGAACGATGATAGTACGATTTCTCACAACTTGAAGAGAGTTGAATTCAATTTCCCATTGCCGCGAATTGTTATATTTACACTTATAGTCCAACATGGCATTTAGACGCAATCGCTCTAATTGTAGCTAGCGCCTTTAACACACGTCAAATCGAAATATTTCCGCATAGCGCGCATGTGCTTTCATCTTAGCTCGCGTCTATTAAAGCCCCGTTTTCAGCTCTGATAACAATTTTGTTTTAAATTTTTAAAAAATAACGACACTCTTTTCTAACACTACATGCACAAAATAAAAATGGGATTCATAAAGGAATAATTCATGAAATATTTGCGAGATAAAGCAGAGATAGGTGGTAAAGTTCTGCAATAAAATGTTCCATGGGGAGTGAAATGGCAAAATTTCTTACCAAAATTTCGGAAGAATTGAATACGGGGTTTAATGTTTCAATCTCCGTCTGTGTAAACGCCGCATTATCTTCATTGGAAATGGTAAGTGTTACCATACTAGCTTTTTATAAGCTGCACGTAATGATCGCAATTTATTGTTGCCGCTTTGTTGATTTCATGATATATTTACATGTTATACCTATAAATATAGTTTCTGATAACAGGTCCCATTAATTTTTTTTTTCTGTAGCTTTTAACAGAAAATACTTTAGAAAATTATTTATTTTGATATTATTAACATATCACGGTGTTAATTACGTTTTAATGAGATTTTCATTAAATACAAAATAAATAGCACTATAAATTAGTTGTACACTCGTACAATGTGTACGTATAATATTCCCAAGGAAATCGCAGGGAGGCATGAAAATGCTAAAACATTATCCTAAACTAAAACTTTTATGGCTTTACTATGCGATTGTGGGATTAAGTAGGGACAAAGTTGCCACCTTTTAGTTTGTGTGTGTTTATTTTGTTTTTTGCGTATACTATAAATGGCATTAGGATTGCGTGCAATTAAGGATTTATTTTGTTTGCTGTATAACAAAACAAGGAGGAAGGGAAAGAACAAACTGATTAAGACCAGTTGGAAAAAGAGTAATTTGCAGATTTCTGGATTGCATGACAATATAGATTTGTATTACCAGCAAAAAAAAGAACAAGCACACATATAAAAGTACTCATAATACACAAAGTGATTTAAAAAGTGAATACAAATTGGCATAGTTACATGTTAATGTGTTTACCGTCACCTTTCAATATGACATATAGCTGAGCATAACCTCAAATAAAAGCTTGCGAGAATAAAATGTAAAAGGGTGGTATTTTATACAAGAATATATACTAATTTCTTTAGTACATTCAAAATAATTTCCCTAAAGTTAAATTGGCCTTAAATTTTACTATATTTTTAATGTTCAATTTTATTAAATAGTTGTTTTTGAAACCTATTTTGTGTTGTTGGTTTTTTAAATAAAAATGAGTTATTAAAAGTTGTAAACTTCACGTTATAATTATATTTAACTACGTACTAGGCTACTGACTAGGCTAAAAGTCTGCAAGGGGTTTTTAGGGAAACACGCAAGTATTTTCCTTAACGTACCAAAATTAATGGCAAAATGCAATAGAAGCTATAAAAAGAACTTAAAGCAAAAAAGCTGGCAAACAAACTGTTATGATATGCAAATTAAAAAATGCACATTAGCATATTATTATATAATTCCCCGTGGGAATCTAAAGAAATATATGTACACTGAAAGAGGGGGCAAATGAAGGAAAAATGTTAATTTGCAAGCAATTAATATATAAAATGTATAAAATTATTTTACAGCAAAATTTAAAAATGGTTTTTTAAATATATCTTGCAATAGTTGAATTTTATCTTTAACGTGAAATGAAATATGTCTAACAATCTGGCATCGTCCTTCTTAAAGCTAGATTAAAAATAGAGTTGTATTGATGCTGATTTATTCGTTAAGAACCGTATTCAGTACTTGCGCAATTATCGTTATCATAAGAAGTACGTGTATACAAAATAATGAACAAATTCGCTCAATTTTCATTTGTTTGGTACTCAGCTCTTTGTGAAAAATTCGCAATCAAAGCCAATTACAGGGTTGTTAAACTAAAGTTATTTCGTATGAAAACAATTTTTTGCGATCAGATTTTGATATTTCGATTATTTTAACAAACAAAAGTATCTCCACATGCGTTAAAAATAAAATGGGGTGCGACGAGGAAATTTTAATGAAATATTTGTAAGAAATATCAATGATAGGTGGTAACTCTCTGTAACAAAAATGCCTGTTTAGAGATAAATGACAACATTTTTTATAACTCATTTACACCGCCGTTTATCGCGGCCAGGTTAGCGATAACCTGGTTACCTAATCTTTGCCGTTTACACCACCCAATTCGATATAAAATTAACAGTTCAGGTGGCAACTCCGTGCTTAGACAAACTCCGCGCCGAAACAAAATTATCGAAGACAAATTAAATTGACCGATATTGATTTTGCCAGATTTGGACAAAATTTGGAATGTTTTCGAAATAACTGAACCTTTACAATTGGATCAGTCGGTCAAATCGCGCCAGTCGATAAAATCGGCTTACATTTTAAACCATTAAGAGCCAATTATATCGGCGTCGGCGTCGGCGTCAGCTTCCAAAAAGTTTTGGTTGCGGCGACGCGTCGGAATATTTTCGATCGGATTCCATCTGTCAAACAGTTGATTTTTTGTGTATGCTTTTATTATGGTTGCATTTTTTTAGTAACTAACAGTGTTGCATCAAAATGTATACCAGTTTAAAAATAGGTTAAATATGAAACATCAGTTTCTACAAGTTAAAATTGTATGAGCAATCTTCTGGGTTAGCGCGGGTTAACGGAGTTAACCTTCGGAATCTTCTTTGGTGTAAATGCCGTATTACGTAGATTTCTCAAGAACTGAATGCGGTGCTTTAGTAGAAGAAACAGTAAGAAAACAAACACCATTAATCCCAGTATTGCGATAATCTAGTTGTGTTCAAACGCCGCATTAATCTCATTGAATATTTAAATACTTAATATGTAATAACTTAAATTTTTGACACAAGTAACAACAAATGCCGCCATATTGATTTTATTTTTGTATATATGTTACAAAAACTGCTGTCAAGTTCTGGTTTAATAAGTGAACGTAATACTGTTTCACAGAGCAACCGAACGTAATAAAAATGTTAAGACATGTGAACATATTTCTAAATGCATTTTTGAATTTTCTCATTTAACTTTTAAGAACTTAGTTTCTGCCACTATTTTGTAATCAGTACTTAACTGTTTTCTCAAATCTCTACTGATTTTTCATTCTTCTGCTTAATTTTTTTTCTATTATTACTTGTTTTCGCTTTTTTCATAGTAAACTCTCTCGTCCAACCATTAATTGTTTGCTAGCATTGGCATTATTTGTCGTTTGGTGTATACATACTTTTTTAAGTCCTCCAATCCTTCCTCTGTCCATTTTTGTAAAAATCACCAAAGGTTGCAAGCAAGTTGACTTAAGTTAACTTGGTATATCAGATGAAAGTAACAAAACGGAAAGAACAAAGCAGCATTGAAGGTCCCTCTAGTCACTCTTATATATTCTATATACGTAATGGTTGAAAGAGGACCCTTTGTTTTGATTTTTATTATGTATATATATATAATTTCCTTTTTTGTATTTTTTGTGAAAAGAATATCCTTGGACTTGAAGAGAAAATAGCCATTGAAAAGTATTCGAAGGGCAGAAAACAAAACATTCAGACATTCTGCTACATCAGAAAAAAACAATATTGACTTTCAAAGATAATAGCGAGACTTGTGTTATACTATGACTAAATGGGGAGAGAGAGAGAGGAAAAAAGAGACGGAAAACAATCTTTGTTTACAAACAAATGTCCATAAAATTAATATTTGTTTAAAAGGGTAACACAAAAGCTTTATACGCTGGTTAAGGATTAATGTTTAATGATTATGATGATTACGGAAGTATACAACAAAGGAATGACTGTGAATTTTTTAAAATTAAGTTCTAAGGGCAGGTTAACATTGAAATCGTAATCTAGTGTTTGGAGATTTCGTTAAGACAAACATATGTTTTTCAAATCAAAAATCAGAAGTTATGTGACTTTAAATTTCAAAAACAAGATACATTGTATAATAAAGCGCCGTATTCAATTGTTTTCGTACGAAATAACTTTGGCATAACAACCCTGTAGTTGCTTATGAAATTGTCGCAAAAAGCTGTGTACCAAGCAAATGATAAGTGAGGAAAAAAACTCTCAGGTATATCAATAAGCCATAGACTAATACATACATAGATACTTTTATTCTCTCATCTGACGTTTCATTTCACACACTTCGCCGTAGGTTTGTGGAAATGAGAGAAATTAAATTTAAAATTAACTTACACCAGGTGGAGTTACAAAATATGTTCACTTAACTTTTTCATATCGTTTTGGTGTAGAACTGAAAAATTTAAATGTATTTTGCATTTTTTTGCTGACTTTTATCGTTGGTATACATTTGTATTGTATTTAACACAACTAGTTTGCCACAAAAACACGAAATTCGGTTGTTGTTCCTTTGTTGGACATTGTTTACTATTGCTTCTATCTGGTATTATCGAACCCATGTTTTCCACCATCCAATGTTTACTTTCCACCGTACCTATGACGTTTAATTTATTGAGAGAAAAAAAGTATCTATGGTATGTATTGGTCTATGTTAATAATCATAGAGCGTGGTGGTATGCACTTGCCACGAAAATTTCGGGGGAAATGGTCTCACTTATCTTTGCACTGAAAATCAAACTGTCAAAATGTGGGTGCGAAAAAATATCAAATAATAATATTCACATAAAACAAAGTGTCCGTAACTCTGTCAAAACATTCCTGAAATCGATTTAGTTGAAAAAAAAATTAGCAAAGTTTCGGCATCAAACAAATTAAAACGAAAAAAATCAGTTCATGAAATTATCGATATTTGTATACACGTACTGTTACCCAAACAACAGCTGTCATTGGGCAAATGTAACCTAATTTCATGTTACCATGCGCTGAAAACACGTCCCAGCTACATATTGCAGGAACTATGTATATGCATAGTCCATATCTAAGCGAATTTATATTTTTTGGAAGCTACATTTTAACAAAGTATATATCTTTTGTACTACATAACAGCTGTTATTGGAGGAAATTCAATTGTTTGGAATCTCACATTTCGTGTCAGCATAAATATGTCCTAACAGTTATGAAATTCGTTTAAACGTATTTACACGTAATTGTCAACATACTTAAAATGTCATATATTTTACACACACACACATAACCCCCAAAAAAAATATCTAGTGAATTGTCAAAATATACAATCAATTGTACTTTAAAATACCCGTCCGTTCACTTTGTTCCGGAAATATGTAGTATGTGCAAATGTTTTATATTTCGTATGTAAAATATAAATACTATGCAATTTTACATCAAATATTCAACATAAACATTCGTATTCTACTTACAACATATACACCATTGACATTTACTACTCACAGTCTGAACATGGTATAACAAGTGAAGTGAGTTCATAAAGTACCTACATGCAATGTGGGGGAAATTAGTTTCCATAAGCTAACGAGATGGCGCTAGGGAGATGCAGAAAATACACATTAAATACATATATTTTTATATTTATACGAGTACTCGTATGTACATATATACATATGAAGTCCTGATTAAATACAATTTTATTTGAAAATCATATTAAATACTTCACTAGCAAAGTGTTTGCCCAACTAAAATATTAAATATGTAAATATTACATTATTCATGAAGTAGTAGATACTTTACGTTGGGACATTTGTCGTTGCTGGCAAATTTAACTTGCAGAGTTTAGTTTAATGCTTTTACCAAAAATTTTTATTATTATTAATTATATAATTAAATGATAATAGGCAATTATAATGATATTCTTTTTTGTGTAATTTGTTAACACTAATTGTGACAAATGTGTTATTTAGAATATTTAAGCAAATTTCATTTCCATCATCTTCACATTTCCATTTACATTGAAATTTGTCTATTTCTACTTCTTCTTCTTCTTGTGTAGAAAAATCTCAACAATCGCTTTGCACACGTTTGCACTTTAATGTTTTGTGAAATCTCTTACTAGAAAGAACGTGAGCATTTTTCACATTTATAATTTATGGCACAAAGCAAAACGTGAAGTCTCTCTCCTACCTGCCCTAATTTCTATATAAATTGTGTAATAATTTTGTAAATTCTTAAGGAAATTTCTTGCAAAGAAATCACATATTTATTGTAATTGTTGACTTTAATGTTTAAATTATTGAAATTGTGGCATATGGAATACAACTGTCGTAGATTTTGTAGGATACTTTATATGGTGGAATGATTTCAAGAATGGGATGCAATGCGAATTGCTAGTGTTGAAAATAAAATGCAAGCAATTTTTAAATATTTCAAACAGTTTTTGTTATCTCGCCTGATTTAATTATAGCTTACTCTGTACAGCGATTTAAGCTATTTTAAGCGGCATTTGAGCATTTCGCTTAAGCTTTGTTTATATTGCACTGTGTCGAGATTGTTTCAATCAAATATCTGTTTTCCTACTGAACAAAATTAAATTGATTCTTAAGGACAGACATCATATAAAGTGCTAGCACATAACATTTCCCCAAATTATCAACTTCGAATTATGCCTAGTCAGTGTTGTCATTCATTGTGAATGCAAAGGTAACAAAAAATCAAATAAATTAAAAGGAACATATTTTTAAATTACAAAAATGCTTAAATTCTTAGAATTTCGTCTAACACAACGTTAGAAAAAATTCATAATCTTATTACGAGACTCTTGGAATTTAATATATTACAAATGTAGACGTAGACACATACAGTATGTATATGTGTTATGATATTCAGACATTCAAAATAAATTATCATGTCTGCGGTTTAAACTTACAACTGTGAATTTATTTAAATTAAGTAAAAATGGGGAAATGTAACTCAATTGTTCTCAATTGTTTGTATATCTAACCCCTCTTTAATAAAGTTTTTTTTTAACTATAAAAACAACTAACAGCTTTATCCACGATGTCGAAAGTTAACGCTCGCTTGCTTTCTATGCGACAAACAGCTGATTTGGGAGTCACTAACAATCGAACGAAAACATATACAATTCAGTACAAAATCGGACCCCACTTACACCCTCTCCAACAAAATCTAAGCGAACGAAGTCAGTCACTCACTTGCGTTTCAAAAAGCGAGTCACTATCTTTCGACTTGTCTCTTCGCATGGTTTTATGTGTGTTTGTTTGGTTGTTATTCAAAGCAATAACATAAAGTTGACGTTCGCCATTTAATTTCCGAGCGAGAGAGAAGAGTACGAGGAACCAGTATCTGCAGTTGCCGCAAAGTTGGCGTTTTCCTGCTGAAATGGAAATATGTTTTAATAAAAAATTTATTATAATGACATTAATTTCTGTCCATTGCGTTTCTTCCATTGAATTCTATATAAATTGTTTTTGTTTCAAGCTTTTATTTGATTTCCAGCTATGCGACAACCAAAAGACAAGTGACTGGTTTTGACATTTTCGTTCGCCTAGCCGACAGCGAAAATAGTTAGTGGCTTCCGATTTTGCAAACACAGAATCACACAATAATATTTAAAGCCTGGGATAAGAACGAAAGTGAGTGACTGGCTTTTGTTCGCTTAGGTTTTCTTTCGAGATCGTGACTTTGGCTGTAAGTAATATCAAATTGTTTTTATTTAAAATTTAAAATTAAAAACAGTGTTGGTTTATTATGCCACGGTGTAGTTTTTTGCTTATTTCCTGCCAAATGAAACGATTTCAATTTATAAAGACCGGAATTCAGCCCTTGAGAAGCATTTAAAAGAAATTTTTGCCATTTATCTCTACACGTAAATTTTTTATGCATACAGTTACCATGTATCTCTGATTTACCTTGCTAATGTTTCATAAATAATTCCTCTACGCACTCCATTTTATTTTTAACTCACGTGGTGTTACTTTTATTTGATAAAATAATCGAAATGTCAAAATTCCGGTTACAAACAATTATCAAACAATTGTTTTCGTACGAAATAACAGTGGCGTAACAGCCCTGTAATTGATATGGCCTACGAAATTTTCGGAGAGAGCTGAGTACCAAGCAAATGAAAAGTGATCGAAATTTTCGGTTCATGAAGTTTTCGTTATTTTTTATACATGTACTTCTTATGGCAACGAAAAGTTCATAAAAACTGAATACCGGGCTTTAAGGTAACAACAAATTATTCGCTATATTTGCATGGAGAAGGCCGACTGGTTAAACCCAGTATTCAGTTCATTACATTATCTTAAGATGTATATGTATAAAAAATATCGAAAAATTTCGTGGAATTTGGACATTTTGATTATTTTAACAAACAAAAGTAACACCACATGCGTTTGAAAATGAAATGGAGTGTGAAGAGGATATTTTATTTTTTAATTTTTGAATAGGAAATATTCAGGAAATATTTGCAAGGTAAATCGGAGTTAACTCTCTGTAGTAAAAAATTTCGCTTGGAGGTAAGTAACAAAATTTGTTACGAAAATACGAGGCTTTAAAATGTGTATATCTTTCGTGCAATACTGCATTCACACTGAAGCAGGATTCTCGCATTTGGAGATTTAGAGTAAATTAACAGTTGATTATTGTATTGAAAAACAGATGTTTGGTTAAACGAAATCTCTAAGCTGACACAAGGCATTGTTCCACTTCTATTGAAATCTTGCAATACACGATTGCAAGTGAAGTTTTGCTGATTTTAGTTTAAAATACAATTTGATCTTTCGAAACAGGAAATTTTGTCTATATAGCTTTGCACTCTACAGATGGCGTATATTTTTCATTTTGATGTATTTATGATGACAAAAATTCTACATTGCAATGTTGTGTGGTTATAAACGAGGGGAAAGTATTGTTTAGGGTCGGTCACTAAAGCCTGATACTAAGTTCGTTCGCGCGAAATAGTTTTTAACTCTCATATATTTTCGTAGCGCCAGTGGCCAGTAATCAATAAAGTTTGCCAGCTGTATTTGTTGTGTTCTTAACATTTTTTAAAACAAAATATCAAATTTTTCGGAAGATTGAATGAGAATTGTCAGACTTACACGGCATGTACACCGACCAAGATTAGCAAATTTCGAAGGTTAACTCCGTTAACCCAGAAGATTACCCATACAATTTTAATCTGTAAAAACTGAAGTTTAAGGTTTATTTTAAACTGGTGTACAATTTGATGCAACTCTGCTTATTACTATAAAAAAATGTAACCCTAATAAAAACACACAAAAATCAACTGTTTGACAGACGGAAGCCGAATGAAAATTTTCCGACGCGTCGCCGCCTTCAAAATTTGATTGTAGCTCCCGCCGCCGCCGACATAATTGGCCGTCATCGGTTTAGAATGTGTACCGATTTGACAGACTGGCCCGATTTGAAAGGTCTATTTTTAAAGGTTAATTTATTTCAAAACCATCCTAAATTTGTACAAAACTGGTAAAACCAAGAGCTGCCAAATTATTTTCTCTGTTGTGGCGCGGTCTTTTATAAGTTGGTATCGGCACGGAGATTCTGTAAATTGATTGAAGCTCAAAGTTGCCACCTGAAATTTCAATTTAATCTCAAATTGAGTGGAGTAAACGGCAAAGATTACAGATCAAGGTTATCGCTAACCTGGCCGCGATAAACTGCGGTCTAAATGCAACATTAACGATATTTAACAAAAGAAAAATTGCATGTAGTTTTATAAAATTGTACGTGAAATTTTTATCTTATTACACGCCTTATACCGCGTTTATGCTGCAACCGAAATCTCGACTGTCCAGATTTCATTCACAGGATCAGCTGATTTGTGTATGGAAAATCAGATGTTTAGGCCACCAAATCTATATATCTATAGATTTCGAGTGCAGTATAAACATGTTTTTAAAGCCAAACGAAAATCTCCGCTCAAATGCAGAGAATTGCTAAACGAGCGTGACTTAAAAGCACGTTTATATAAGTATAATATTGTGTTCGGTGACTGTTTTGATCAGCACATTCCATCGACGAATTTCAATTCACTTGACTTGGAATCGACCCTGTTCATCGAGCTGGGGTTCTATTAAATTTTACAGTGAATTATTTTATACAACGTCTCGGTATGAAGTTAGTATATTGCGAGTGATATAAGTTAAATGGGTTTATAAACAAAAAAAATTCATAATAAACTAATAATAATAATCTAATAAACTAATAATAATAATTTAATAAACTAATAATAAACTGTCGACAAAACTAATAACAAAAAAACTAAAATTAATAGTAAATAAACAAAGATATAAATACCGTACTTGTATGAGCGATACATTAGGTTCGAATGAACTAAAGTATATTCCAAGTCACGCGAATATGGAAAATTTAGTTTGCGTAGATAAGCAGCTGTTGTAATGTCGTTTTATAGTTTTTTCGATGGTTTAATGTTTTCATTAGAGTTGCCACTTAATCTTCAAAATAATGGTTTCCTTGACAACAAACTGATACATTAAATTGAATTGAAACATACGTAGCATTTTAAAAATTAGCAACATTAATATGGTCTTTAAATAGTTCTTTAGTTTTTACAAAACTGTGAACTATAAATTTAATAAAAAAAAATAATTCAACGTTTATTTGTGTTAAAATTTAAATGTAAAAATTAAACCAAAACAACACAAGGATATATCATTATAATTACAACGTTTTTTGTACCCACAAAGATTGACGGATTTACTACAACGTCCAAAGGATATGCATATGCACAAACAGTGACACCGAGAAAATTTATTTCGAAATGAGCAAAAACAAAATGACAACCGCCGATATGAGTATAAACAAATAAACTCCGTAGTAAACCTTCTGTTTATTTTACTCGCAAACAAAAAGTTTTAATAATAATAATAATAACTTAACGTACACATCACAAACTTCAAACAACAACTGCATTGACAATAAATACCACGATTTGTTAAATTAACAATAAAATGTGACTTTTTCCCTACCGCCCTTATGTTTACATACATACCCATACGTATGTAAAAACATATGTTTTCAAGTGTCATTGCATTGAACGACGCGGCGTTGCCATCTACTGTCAGTTGTTTTAACACAGCCTTCAAACAGGATGTATTATAAATGCACGCACACGTATGATATCGGTGCAAATTTATTTATTTTTTGTCCAATTTATGTACAGAACAAAAAATTTTACTTTTTTTGTTTATTCTACTTATATATATATGTATATATATACATCAAATTAACGCCATGGCTACAAATGACACATAATATTGTTTATGTAAGTATGTAGAATAAATGTATGCAGGAAGGACATATGGAAGTTAAATAATAATAAATGATATGACATCCATCTGTCACATTTTAAACTTATGTGTTAAAGCTTTAGTGCTAAGTTTCCAGTTTTTCAGTGTACTATTAAATACGCTATGAAGTCGAATTAACAAAAAAAAAATCAAAAAATTTTTAAATTATGTTAGGTAATTCCTGAAGTAGTGGCAGCACTGTTTTATAACACATGACTATTTGTGTAACTCTGGATTTACACAAGACAAGGCAATTGAGAATATGTATTAGTTGTCAAAGAAGAGAAGAATGTTTGTGTAACTTAGGTGTCCAGACAATATTAAAGACAATACACTTTTAAGAAACCGGCGATAGTATTGTTTCGTTGTGAATTCAATAACATTAATCAAAATCTTCAAATAAAAATACAGTTTTCCAAATTGTGCAGGCTTTTGCGATTATGTTTTGCTTCTGTTTCGCAAATTACAACGAAACTTCACCGAAGTGGCCGCTTACATGAAATCATTTGCGGAATTTCCAGTCTTAGAAAACTCACAGACAGTGACGAAGTCAATGCCAGAAGAGTGAGTGCAATCCTGTTTTTTTTATCCTCTACTAAACTAATTGTTCGACCATTTTGTATGGGAAGCTAAGCGATTTTATGCTGTGAAAAAATTAATTTAGCGGGGTAAATAAAACATGCTTTGTTTGTATTAGCAAAAAATTGTTAATGTATTACTATTGTGTCCGTAAAACTGTCTCGTGTTACCCGCCAGTAAGTCTTTCACAAAATCAAGTAAAAAGTTAAAAAACTATTTTATAAGACTATGGTAACAATGAAGCATAGTTCAAAATACAACTCTAATTCATTTATCCTGCATTTACACCGACCAAGATTAGCGCATTTCGAAGGTTAACTCCGTTAAACCACGCAAACAATTGTAATCTGTGAAAACTGAAGTTTCATCTTCAACCTCATTTTAAACTGGTGTACAATTTGATGCAACTCTCCTCTACAGCCCGGTATTCAGTTTTTATGAATTTTTCTTTGCCATAAGAAGTAGATGTATAAAAAATAACGAAAATTTCGCTCAATTCTCACTTGCTTGGTACTCAACTCTTTGCGAAAATTTCGTATGCAAAATCAAGTACAGGGTTGCTACGCCGAAGTTATTTCGTACGAAAACAATTGTTTGATCATTGTTTGGGCCCGGAATTTTGACGTGTTGATTATTGTAACAACCAAAAGTAATACCACAAACGTTAAAAATAAAATGGAGTTGCAAAAATTAATTATTATCGAAATATTTGCAAGGTAAATCTGAAATATGTGGTAACTCTCTGTAACAACATTTTCCGTTTAAAGACAAATGAGAAAATTTCTTACGAACATTTCGCAAGAACTAAATACGGGGCTTTACCAAAAAATTTCAACCATAATAAAAACATACACAAAAAAACATACACAAAAAAGCAACGTCGTCGCCACCAAGAAGATTAAAGCAAACGCCGTCGTTGATGTTATTGGTTATCATCGGTTTAAAATGTGTGCCGATTTGACTAACTGGCCCGATATGACCGACTGATCCAATTTTAAAGGTTCAGTTACTTCAAATACGTGTAAAATTTGTAAAAAAAACTTGTAAAATCAAGAGCCGCCAATTACATTTTTCTGTTGTGCCGTCTTCTAAAATTTGGTATCGGCACAGAGTTGCTCTAAATCGACGTTGCCACCTAAAATGTTAACTTAATCTCAAATTGGGTGGTGTAAACGGCAAAGATTAGGGAAGAAGATTATCGCTAACCTAACCGCGATCAACTGCGGTATAAATGCGACATTACAACTTTAAGCGTGATTTTTTATTTCCCGCCTAACTAATTTTTCATCGAATTTATATTTGAAGCCGCTTAAAATCGCTTAATTTCGCTTAACTTTCCATACAAAGTAGTGGAAAAATTAGTTTAGCAGGGAATGAAAAACAGGCTTTTTTTATTACTTATGATAACTTATGATGTTATTTATAAGATATGATAACATTGTAGCAAATCTTATAATACATATGTTATGTATATATTTATTTTTGTTAATTCCTCAGTTTGATATTAAACTTCTGTTGGTTTTCCGGTTAGTTACAAAGCAGCTGATCGATTTAAAACCCAGCTTAATGTGAACTTTAAGCGTCAAAACTGATTTAGATTTACTACATGTATGTTAACCACATCATTAGACCAACCGTTATGATACTGAAAATTTGGTCCTTATCGTTAAAACTGAATATATTGGCTGCCTTCCCCTCCTCCTCGTGCTACTATCTATTTTAAATTTATGCGGGTTAACTTATTTTTGCATATATCATCATTTTGGGGCATTATATATTTTTTTATCAACATTCTCGTTGAGTAGCTGCCACTGCAAGCAATTATTGTCTCATAAAAAGTAATTTATATTAAAATCAAACCGCTTATAATTCTACTATATAACGATAATCATATGCCCTCCACAACAGCCCACTCCCAGACAACGGAGCGAATGTCTGTTTGTCATATCATGAAATACAAATTTGTGGTAAGTGGAAAATGTGAAATGAACATGACAGCGCGAGCGTGTTTTTTTTTTTGTCTCTAGGTACAACATAATCAATCGGGCATAAAGTTTAATTACATTTATTTAAAAAAACGATACTTTATCTGAAATGATATATGTATGTATATTTCATATTAACAAGGTTATGATAAGGAAAAGGGAGAAATTGGATTTCATATATTGTTTGCCTTGCAATTTCGGTACATTGTTCAACAGCGAACAGGCATTTGGCAGGACTTACTCTGAAAATACTATATTACATTTGCAGAGTAAAGCTGCGTTCGTTCAGGTGTATCGCCAATCATATGTTGTTGTGTCGTACAAAAATTAGCTGTTTCCGGTAATCGCGAAATCGAAGTATACCTGAACATGGTTTAAACAAAATCTGTTCACATTGCAATCGAAATATCATGTTATGAGATTTATTTCAGCCAAACATCTGTTTGCCCATAGAAAAATCAGCTGTTCTTCCATTTCAAATCTTGAATTGCGAGATTTTGGCTGCATTTTGAATGTGGTATTAAAATTTACTAGAGGGGTAAAAGTAAGAAGTAATTGATTACTCACTATTTTTTATCGGCCATTTTTTTGATTATATAAGTAGATGCTATTTTTTTTTAATACATTATTTTTATTTTCTAACATTGTTTTGATATAAAAACTTTTGTGCGATTATTCGCAATTTGAAGAAGCATAATATTCAGATTTTTTACAATCAGAATCACACGATTGTTGATGGTAAATCATAGCCATTAAAATCATTAAATCATTAGCATTAAAAACCATTTGGAATACCTAAAACCAAAGTAGGCTAATACGGCATTTACCCAGATTAATACCGCATTTACAACAAACAAGATCAACGCATTACGAAGGTTAACTCCGTTAACCCGCGCTAACCCAGAAGATTACTCATAAAATTGTAATCTGTAGAAACTGAAGTTTATTTTTTAACATCATTTTAAACTTGTGTACATTTTGATGCAGCACTGCAAGTTACTAGAAAAATGCAACCATAACAAAAAATACACAAAAAATCAACTGTTTGACAGATGGAAGCCGATCGAAAACTTTCCGACGCGTCGCCGCCATCTAATCTTTTTTGAAGCTCACGCCGCCACCGATATAAATGGCTCTAATTAGTTTTAACTGTGGGCAGATTTTATCGAATGGCCCGATTTGATCCAATTTTAAAGGTTTAGTTATTTTAAAAACATCCCAAATTTGTACAAAACTGGCAAAACCAATAGCCGCCAACTTAATGTTCCTGTTGTGCCGCCATCTTAGATAATTTTGTCTCGGCACGGAGTTTGTCTAAGTACGGAGTTGCCAAATTGGGTGGTGCGGCAAAGATTAGAGAAGAAAGTTATCGCTAATCTGGCAGCGATAAACGGCGATATAAATGCGTTAGAACGCTATTCGAGGATTAACTTATTTTATCCACGCTAATTCACAAAATTACTCTTGTAGTTTTAATCTTGCACTATTTTTAAACCCATTTGAATCATAGCTACAATTTAATGCAAGACTAGATAAGTACGAACAACTTCCGCCATCTTAAGCAAAATACCTAAAATACTACTGTTTTGTCAACAACCGCCGGCACACCTCCATCGTTATTTGCATTTTTTGGAATATTATTATTTTTTCCATGGTAAATCGTAAAACACTATTTTCACTTAGCTCATTTAACCAGTTTGACATATTTAAGATCGAAATCAGCTAATTTGTCACACAAAACATGTTAAATGCGCTAAATGTAAACGTAGCTTTAAGAAGATAAAACACAGACTTGCCACCTGAAATGTTAATTTAATCTAATAAAATACCTAAATATAAACAACGCCCCACGTCAATCGTTATTTGCATCTTTTGACATATAAATATTTTTTCTATGGTAAAGCGTAAAATACCATTTTCACTTAGCGTAGTGAACGCGTTTGACACACTTATATTTTATCGAAATCAGCTGATTCTTTTATGATGCATCAGCTGATTTAGGCCTCTAAACATGTTAAAGATGTTAAGTGTAAACTTAGCTTTAACAAGATAAAACACAGGCTTGCAACCTGAAATGTTAATTTAATCTCAATTTGTTCAGTGTAAACACCAAAGTTAAAGAAGTTTGTTATCGCTAATCTGTCTACCGATAAGTTCTTGCTAAATTAATGTAAGAAATTTTGCCACTTAGCTCTTATACGAAATTTTCCGAACCGGCCTTATTTGTTAGTTTTGAATGTTAATGTATGAGAAATTCATACTACAAGCCATAGAGTAAGATATCTGTGGTCACAAACAATAACAGCCTAACTCGAGTTAGGACAAAATTGAAAAAAAAGATTTGAGAAGTCACCGTGCTCAAATAAGCAACTCTATTTTGTTAAGAAGTAAGTAAAAGAATTCGCTACCTTGTTATCTGTAACAAAGTTATCACAAAAACTCCGAGTCTTGATTTCCAGTAAAGATATTAAACTTTAAACTGCTCTCCCTGAAAAATTTTAGCATCGACTTAGGCTGTTACTGTTTGTGACCACAGATATATAGTGTGTGCATGTGAGTTTCAGTTTCACCAAATTTTCGTCGAAAGTGACTGGTCTACCGACAATACAAAAAGCAGGGTTAAACAGTTTTTGATTTTAGCGAAATTGTCCATTTCCATTTTATGCGACGTGTAGTAAATTTCCTTTGAGTTTCAACTCCACCACGTATATTTCACCATCTAGGTGTTACCATTACCGTTGCTACTAGTAGTGAACACAAATAGTGGGGAACTCTTTAAATGTTACGAAGTCACCTAAAGGAGAGCGTAGCGGGGAAATGCTTTTTATGCTTAGTTTCCTGTATTTTTAATCATTTTGTAAACTAGAAATTATCATTTTCCAAAGTTTGACTTTATATGAATTTCCTATTTTGTACTCTTTAACGAAAAAATGTTGCATCTAATGACTTTTACGTTTAATTAAAGTTAAAAAACCAAAGAAAACTATTTCAATTGCAATAATTTCTATGGACTCTCCCACTATATATAAGAACATATACTTACACGTATATACATATGTATCTATATATTGTTCCAAAATTATCCTGAGTTTTGTTCAAAGTTTTACTTTGTTCTGGCTAAACAAAAAATTTTAGCAAAACTTTTTTTTGACAATCAACTAAATTAGTTTGAAATTTAATGGAAAATAAACCACAGATAGAAAAAAAACATCAACAGATATGGAAGTGGAGATAGATTCAGTAAAATATCTAAAGTTTGATAGTTGGAAAATAGTCAGAGAACGAATTGTTTATACAATATGTGTACCAAGTTAGTTAGATACTGTATGGTTCAAAAATCCAACTTTTGTTGGTTGATTTTGGTTATAAGTATTAAAAATCTGTTGACGTGCCAATTTTTAACAATTAAATGTTGCCACATGGATAAAGTTTTTGTGTATATATGTATGTGTGTGGGCGTGTGTGTGACTAATATTACAACAACCCTGCCGCATGTATGCATGTACGTGCGGCGACGTTTGAGATAAAACTAAACGTAAAAGTAATGGATTTGCTCCCCCTTTTAAAAAGTATCTTTTGACATTTATTGCAATTAACAACAATAAAACTAGTGATTGGATCCTGCAAGGATTGTTCGTGAAATCGAAAACTTTTATTTGAAAATTATCTTTGTTATTTTTTTTTAAATTGACAACTATTTGAAATGTTTAATAAGAGTGAATGATGATGAATGTTAGTGGTTGATGAAAACTTGTTGTAATAAAACTTTTTTTTTAATTTTCCAGTGAATTGCTTTAATTGGAAACTGTAATTAAAAAATTAATTAAAATAATGAACATATTTTAGTAATTTTGCATTTATATAATTGGTAACTGGGACAATTTTGTTATGTTTTCATGCATAATTAATGACAACACACACTTTCTTGTCATTTAGACTTATTACTGTAAGTGTACAATTGTGTAACACTGCATTCACACTGCAGCAGGTTTCTCTAATTTGGAGATTTCGAGTAAATTAGCAGCTGATAATTGTAGTCAAGATGGATTCATAGGTGGTGAACGCAGAAGCACAGCTGTTTTGCTTTGTTTACATTGCAAACCACTTTCGAACTGTCAAGTTCACATGTGTTTTGCTTTTGTATGGGTTTGTTTACATTTATTGTTGGTATATGTATATGTTGGATTTGACACAACGTACGTGAGAAGCAAAAACAAAATGTATGTTGTTGTTAGCATCAACTGCAACAACACCTCCTGCGTCTACCATGAGTATTTTTATCATGATTGTAGTGAAAAACAGATGTTTGATTAAACGAAATCTCGAAACACGAAATTTTGATTGCAGTGGGTTCAGGCCTTTAAAAATTAAAAAATTCTTTTTTTTGCATTCACACTGCAATGACAACGTCGAATATGTTTGTAACGTGTTAAAATCACAAGATTTTTGATAAATATATATGTAAAGTATGATCAAATCTTTTGCTAACCATCCCATCTACTGTTCACCACCTTCGCAAGCAGATGCATATTTGTTACTAAGGATTCGTGGTAGGCCGTGCTTATAAAAATATGGCAGCACTATTTTATTATTTAATGAACTGTACACTACTATTGTTATTATTATTATTTCATGTGTGTGCTATGTTTTTTTTTATTTGTACAACCATAAAACAACAAAAGTTTGGCTGGCTGATATTTAACCATAAATGCAGTAAATTTATGTACAAAAACAACTCTTTGTGTAACCGAAAACCAATAATTATAATGCTTATACACTTTAAACTTTTAATTTATTTAATGGAAATTATCGAAATTAATTGAAATTAATGTTTATGCAGTGGCGTTTGTTGGTTGCATTTGTTTAACAAAAGATTAATATTATTTTTGAAAAATATAAATTACAGGCGAAATATAATACTACTATGTAATGTATTGTATTGCAGATATTGTTTTCTTTTGTTTTATTTTACGAAATGATTAAAATGATAAATAAGTTTCTGTTAAATTTACATTAAATTCAAAGTTTAAATATGCATCAAACTATTAAATCAATTTTTTATATTTTGTTAAATTGTTTTCGCTTAAAAGATGCCAAATTTAACAATGTTAGCCATGTTAGTCTAAGATTCAACAACATATTCTTTAACCATATTGTAAATATATTTTCTCAATCTTGTTCTTGTTCGTAACGCTTTCATTCGCAATAAATGATAACACTCGGCAACAAAAAGTGTGTTTTTTTACCTCGTTAATGTTAATTATAGCATAATTTGTACGGGGCAACTAAGCGATATTAGCTTCCCACTTAAATTCCGACTTGAGGAATGACAATGTTGCCACATGTTAAATTTCAAGAAATTGGAACAAAAAGTTATCTAATAATGCAATTACACCACCGTTTATCGCCGTCAGGCTAGTGATAAACTTGTTCTCTAATCTTTGCGTTTACACCACCCAATTAGAGATTAAGTTGACATTTCAGGTGGCAATTACGTGCTTAGACAAACTCCGCGCCGAGACAAAATTATCGAAGACGGCGGCACAACAGAAAAATTAAGTTGGCGGCTTTTGGTTTTTCCTGTTTTATACAAATTTGGCATGTTTTTGAAATAACTGAACCTTTAAATTGATTCAGTGGGTTACATCGGGCCAGTGGATAAAATCGCCTCACAGTTTAAACCAAAAAGGCATTTATATCGGCGACGGCGTGAGCTTCAAAATAGTTTTGGTGGCGGCAACGCGACGAAAAATTTTCGATCGGCTTCCGTCTGTCAAACAATTGATTTTTTATGTATTTTTTTATAATGGTTGCATTTTTTTAGTAATTAACAGTGTTGCATTAAAATGTGCACCAGTTTAAAATGAGGTTACAAATTAAACTTCAGTTGCTACAGATTAAAATTGTAGGAGTAATATTCTGATTTAGAGCGGGTTAACGGAGTTAACCTTCGAAATGCGTTAATCATGTTTGGTGTAAATGCCGCATTAGATAAATATTGTTATCATTTCTTGTGGAGGAAATGTTATCAAGAAGGAGAAACTCAAAAACAGATATTTTTAAAATGACTTACACGTGGTAAGATC
The DNA here is from genome assembly GCA_963931995.1 of Phaonia tiefii. NCBI lineage: Eukaryota > Metazoa > Arthropoda > Insecta > Diptera > Muscidae > Phaonia > Phaonia tiefii. The sequence continues at coordinate 276,635,690 of OZ008369.1, forward strand.
ATTCAAATTATTTTATTTAAAGGAAGACTACGTATATCGTTACATCTCTAAATTTGAAGGATAGATTTTTGTTTTCGATGAAAACAAAATTGGAATTATATTGTTCGCAAGAACGCGCGGTAAATGTTATACATGTTGATCATGGTAGAATTATCTATCAGGTATAGTCGTTTAAACAGGTGATTTAATTTTTTTCATGTCATTTTTCGTTTCACTTGACAAACTCATATGAATTTTGTTTTTATACTTTTTTGTATTCGGGTACTGCTGGAATATTTTTGTGTAGAGTTTGACATGAAGTGAATGAACAAAAAAAATGTCTCTTTGTTGCAGCCTACAGCTACAACAACATTTGCGGCTACCGTGTATTTGTGGGCACTGTCTACAAACGTGTTGCCGTACCGCATTTTTTTTTACCCTTTACAACTAATGTTGTCACATTTCGTTGTATTAAGTGTGGATCGATTTATTTGGAGTCATAAGTATCAATAGCTGGGAATAAAAAACAGCTCTCAAAACTCATTTGGCATTTTTTCAAACTGAAATTTTGTGAAACTTTACGTGCTGCCAACATCGTTGCGTTGTCTTATGCTTGTCTTACACATAGACGACAGCAAACTACGAGCGACAACCTGTCAAAATTAAAACACACACGTTTATATGAAAATGATTACTTTGACGGCGTCACAGCAGCACGACGGCACAACGACCGTTGCAGTTGTCGCCAATATAAACTAATTTCTATTTTGAAAGGCGACAATATCAGATACAGTGTTTGTAATGCACTAAAGTAGTTGTAATAATTTGGAGATTAAAGGCGTTTAACTAAAAACTGAAAATTTGTGTCAAACATTTTGGGATTTATTAAATGTTTTATCAGCCGGCTTTCGAATTTTTTTTGGTGGATAGCGTAGTTGAAACAAATAATTCTGAATTGAAAAATTTTCTGCCCAGAAAAAATTATTGTTGTACTATGCGCGTTCAAGGTGCACAAAACCAAACTCGCGTTCAATTTTTCACGTTTTGTAAAAAAACCACACATATTCAGTGAAAAACGGAATGTATTTTTATTTCTTCTTGGTATGCTAAAATATAATTTCGCTATATAAAGATTTCTTGTGTAGCCGGTCTTCGTCCGGGGGTATGCCAAAATATGGCTTCGCCTTTTAAATATTTCCTGCCTCTTCGGAATGTATTCTAATCCACTCATTAATAAACAAACTATAATGAAAATAAAACATATGCATGTACTTCGTGTAAAGAAACTACAAAAACAAATACTCTTTTCAATAAATTATTTTGTAGAACATAAATCGTTTGTTTGTGTGTCTAATAAACGTCATATTGGCATCACTGAAAAATATATTGCTCCATTGTTTACATTGTTTAATTTATTTTATTTATGTGTATTAATATATTTTAGGTAAAAAATATGGACGTCGATGAACAACTAATAGAAGAAGTATGCAACCGCACACTTTTGTATGATTTGGGACACCCAGATTTTACTATATTTCCACTCATGTTTTCGTAAAACTTATTAAAATTCTGTCAAAAAAACAATATCAGCTGTTTACGCTGTAGCTGCCGTTTTCAAAATATTTAAAAATGTGGCTACACAACGGCAAATGTCGCCAACGACATTTGAAGTCAGTCGTCGTGCAGCTTGCTGTCGTCTATGTCTTTAATGCATTAAGCCCCGTATTCTGTTCTTATGAAAATTTCATTCCCATAAGAAGTACTTGTACAAAAAATTACGAAAATTTCGCTCACTTTTCGTTTCCTTGGGACACAAAATAATTACAAGTTACTTCGTACAATTATTTGATAATTGTTTTCAAGCAAAATATTGACATTTCGATCAGTTTAACAAGTTGAAATAACTCCACTTGCTTTAAAAGTAAAATGCAGTGTAAATCGGGGAAAGGTGGAAAGTCTCTGCAACAAAAATTTCCCTTTAGAGATAAATGATAAAATTTCGTTTGAAAATTTCGCATGAACTGAATACAGAACTTCAAGAAATCTAATCGATTTGGTCAAACTTCTGTTATACTTGTGTAGCACATCAGGTAGTTATTGGTCTTCAAACAAAATATCACGATATAAACGTAATTTAAGAGTTAATTACTCTATGTACTTTATTTAAAACAAAACTGCACAGGAGGTACGGAAATAACTATTCACCTTTTCTTAATAACCTGTAAATACACCCTTATATAAATTTCAAATTAATGTAGAAGTTAATAAAAATAAATAAAATGCCACAGTTGTATTTAATGGATTTTGTGGTTTTTACACGCACATTATTACCGCACATGCACACGGTGTATAATGGATGTTACTTATGTGTATCCTATATAAATTTATAAAAAGAAAGTTTGTTTAGAATGTGATACCAAAAAGAAAAGGTTTTTCCTATTGTATTGTATAAGTATAGTAATATACCACATATACGATATACATATATAGAAAATTGCTTCTGACATTTAAATGTCACATGGCAACGCAATCAACTAAAAACCAAAAATGGCAACACATTGTTTCGTCTATTTTTTTTTTTTTTGAATAGTGGTGGTAGCAAGGACAACTGTAAAATGGCAACATATTGTGGTTATGTTTTATATAAACAATTAAGGCAAGTTATTTATAAAAAATCCAAACAAGAATATAATAAGGAAAAGAAAGAGAAACAATATTTAAAAGGCGAGCTGTTTTTTTTTTAATTTTAGAAGAAAGAAAAGAAAGAATAGAAAATGGAAAAATGATATGATGATTGGATTTACATATCAGTCAAATTCAAAAATAAACAATTAACATATTTTCTCGTTTTTACTAAGATATTAAAAGATTTTCGCTTAGAAATTCAAAACTCGTTAGCATATTTTAAAATATGTGAAAAATATGGCAACATTTTTTGTCACATGTGTCAAATAGCTAAAATGTTACAGAGATCTCTTGTGAAAATATGTAATTGGTAAATTGTTAAACAGAAATTTTAAATCGAAAATAAAAATGGATCCTTCAAATCTAGAGATATACGTATTTCTCCATTAAATAAAATAATTTAAATGAACCTACCATTTGTAAGCCATTTTGTCTCTTCTTCTTGGAAACATTTTCAATCACAAGAAATGATAACAAAATTTATCTAAGATAACTCTTTGTTTTAATTTTTCGAAATTGAACATGTGTCAACATTGTCATTGCTTAAGCCGACATTTAAGTGGGAAATTGAAATGACGCTTAATATCGCTTAGATCCTTCATACAAATTAAGCTATAATTAACTTTGGCATAGTAAACGAAACACTGCAAATATCTCTTACAAAAAAGAAAGTTATGCGACAGAACTGTGGTAAATCGCTTGGGAATCGAGGACATTATATTGTAAATTCGAACATTTTATTTAAAAGAATATTTTTAATTCACAATTTGCAATGCTCACAAACATGAAATCGATCCCACCATAGTTCATCGCAAGTGTAATGCCATGTTTACACGGTACACCTAATGTATAATCATTTTTATATGTATTAGTAAAAATAAGTGTGTGTGCGTCGAATAGACACGATTTCTGTTCAGATCAACAATCTCAAAGGTAGAAACCAAAAATTTGTTTGAATTTTGAGGTGATTGTAGCTAAATGATGTACACGTGATGCATCACATAAACAAACAAAATCTTATGGGAAAATCTTCAGTTTATGTTGATTACCGCCGCTAAAACGTCTTTGCGTCCAAACGAAAAATTAAATAAGAGGCTTGATAACAAGGCTAATTTAGTCCTGACAGCGTCATGACCACGTTCACAATGTCGAAAAGTATGTGAATGAAACAAAATGATGTATCGTATTTGTCAAGATGTTAATCTAAACGTACACTAAGTGTTTATACATTAGGAATAATTATACAAACTAGGGATAATTTATCATAATATATATAATCGTCTTGCTCTAACGCTTAGTGTGTGGTTATTCATTCATATGTTTATAGTCTTGTCCTTATCTTTCAACTCACAAAGACGATATCCAACACTGTTTTCTGATTTTTTCATACTGGCAACTTTGTGTCTATTTAAACAGGAAATACATAGAATCGTCTTGCTCTAACGCATGCTTGTGGTTATACTTCCAAATGTATATATTTTTTTTCTTATCTTGGATCTATGTTCAACATTGTTTTTCTGATTTCTTTCAAACTGGTAACTTTGTGCCTGCTTAGTACTTAAATGGAAGCGGTAACTTCAAGTGTCGCTTAAATCGCTTAGCTCTCCATACAAAATAAGTGATAATCTAAGCAAGCGGTATAACCAAAACACGCCTGGTGTCAACAGCGCTTATTTGCAGATGTGGTCACAAACGCAAAAATAAGGTAACTCTCCGCAACAAAATTTTCCGTTTAGAGATACATGAAATTTCTTGTTCCTTCCGAACATTCCATAAATAAATCAATTACAAAGATACATATTTAGTACGAATTATTTCGGAACTGCGACATATCGATTACTTTGATAAACAAAAGTAACACCTAAAAAAAAAAAATGGTGTCCCATAACATCCCATGAAAGGATTGAGGAGAGCTTCTCACAATCAGTGAGATGTGCGCTTTTTAGTTTTACACTCACTGATTGGGACCTACAGTTTTACACCGGTTCCGAACGGTATTTTTGAGAAGCTTTTTCATGGCTAAGTACTCGATAGTGTCGCCATCACTATGCGAGGTGACCGTCGTCGAAAGAAATAAAGGGTTTTTCAACAGAGACGCTACAAAAGTACATCGATAGGGACAGCAAACGACGCCATATTCTTCCCGCTCTTTTGACATTTCTCTTCAGTAAGGTTTGCCATTTCATCATGGAAAGATATACGAGCCAACAACGAGTCGAAATTATTAAAATTTACTACCGAAATTTGGAGTCAGTGGCCTCAACTTTAAGAGCGCTACGTCCAATTTCATTTCTGGCTGAATGGCTTCGTCAATACGCAAAATATGCTTTATTGGTCAGACAGCAATCCACACGTAATCCATGAGTTATCATTGCATCCCGAAAAAATTACGGTTTGGTGCGGTTTATGGGCCGGCGGCGTCATTGGGCCGTACTTCTTCCGTGATGATCAAGACCGGCACATTACTGTGAATGCGAATCGCTACCGTTCAATGATAACCGAATATTTTTGGCCCCAATTGGATAATATGGACTTGGAGGACATGTGGTTCCAACAGGACGGCGCCACAAGCCACACAGCGAATGCCACAATCAATTTATTGGAAACCAAGTTTGGTGAACGTATTATCTCACGAAATGGTCAAGTCGATTGGCCGCCTCGGTCGTGCGATTTGACGCCGTTACATTATTTCCTGTGGAGCTACGTCAAGTCTAAGGTCTATGCCAACAAGCCAGTGACGATTGATGAACTTCGTACGAATATCGAACGTGAAATTGCAGCAGTATCGGCCGATTTATGCTTGAAAACCGTCGAAAATTGGGTTCAGCGTCTGGACTTCTGCAAGCGTGCCCGTGGTGGCCATGCAAAAGAAATCGAGTTCCATACATAATGGCATCGAACGTACTTTCACAGGAACAAAAAATTTCATTGGTATCTAAAACCGGTTTTGTTTTATTTAAAAAAACTTTTGTAGCGCTCTTATTGAAAAACCCGTTATAAGGTGATCTGAGCAGGGATCGAATCCACGTTCGAAGCCGCGCACACTAACCATTGCACCACCGACGGCCAACAAAAAAAAGTAACACCTACATGCGTAAAAACAAAGCAAAAATAAGTTCGAAGAGGAATTATTCATAAAATATATGTAAGGTGAATGAGAGGCAGGTAGACCCCTTTCACACTCGGCAAGTTACTTGCGCAAGTCAGTTTTTCAACTTTCCGAGTACAAGCAAGTCTGTACCTCAAATTTATTCCCCTAACCCGACCTTACCTCTGTCATCAACAAACCAACACTTGGACAAGAGACTTGCGCAAGTAACTTGCCGAGTGTGAAAGGGGTCGTAGTAACTCTCTCCAACAAAAATTCCCACATGGAGATATACGTGTTATATATTTGCTTACGAAAACTACGCAAGAACTGAATATGGGGCTTTAAGTTTTATTCACACCGCAGAAAAAGCACGACATTCCCCGAGCATTTGGTTCTTCTATTAGTATATCCTTAATTAAATGAGTCTTGCTGAAATTCATGAGTCAAACAAGTGTGTGTCTCCTAAGGGAATTAAAATTTCGCTCGAGGTCAATACATTCTTCAATACCTTAAGCCTGGTACTAAGTTCGCTCGGTCGAAATAGTTATTCAAGTTTAGATGTCTTATATCCGAGATATTTTTAAAGTTCTAATTTCCTTTAAGGCTATATTTTTGCATAACGTCATTATTGGCCAGCAACAAATCAAGGTTGACCGCCATATTTTCTGAGTTCTGAACATTTTGTAAACACAAAAAAATCAAATTTTCCGACAGTTTGATTGAGAGTTAACACATTTATCATTTCCTAATTATCATTCTCCTCTCATGTTCATAATTATATGGATCAATCAAACTAGGCGATATGAAAATTTCGTTCGAGGTTCATACTAGCTCTAATTTAATAAGTCCAATCCACACTGCAAAAAACAAGAGGTTCCTGTTATGGTGCTGCTTGTTATGACATATTCTTTTCAGTATCATTAAATTACAAATTTCCCAACTCAAATCTTTAAACATTTAAAAGTTTTATTAAATTAACACTTCTTTACCTGTGTTAACAATAAACTCTCCTTTTAAACTCCACCGCATGTTCAACATTATCAACCTTTACTTTTATACGCACCACTCATTTAGACTCTCTGCAATCTGTTTTGTGTTAATATTGATTGCTTAATTTCTTTCACGCCGGTTACCCACCATGCTTAAACTTAAACTTTGGCAAAAGATTGATGAAAACTCATTAAAAATGGTCATAAATCAAGAGAATTTAAAGAAGAAAAAAAATCGTTACCAACCCAAAATCAAGCAAAGGTAAAGTAAAATCCCTAGACCTTCTTAACTTGCCACATTTGTTGGACTTTTCCGAAAAACCCAATGGCAAAAAAGTACCCGAGAATAAGGTTTAATTTTTTCGGTTCACGAAAGGTTGTTTTTTTGCCTGTATTTTCTTTTTACTGTTTCGAACATGCAAATTAATTGCCTGCTGTCTTAGCACTTCTAAATACTTTTTGAGGAGTTTTTGGGTACGCGGGGAAGGGGGAAAGAGAAGAATGTGAATTTTCTCAGTTTTTGGCTGGTGGCAACATTCACATTGTTCTATAGGACAATTTTGGAAGGGAAGAAGAGATGCAGTGTGTGCCTCTTCTTTGGTTTCATAGGATTTTGGTACTTTCCTACTCTAATGCTTAAGACTAACGACTTTCCGCTTTAATTTTTCCCGTTGTTTTCCAAGCTTATGGCAAAAGGAAAAAGGGTGGTGGTGGCAGGTGGAGGAGTGATGAGAGAGCTTTATCCCAATAGTGACGTGGTGGTGGTGGTTAGAGTTATGGTAGTCTCAAAAACAATAGGAATAACATTTGGCTTTTCTTGGGGGTATATTTTAAGAAATACTTATTTTGTGTAGATATGATAAAACCTTATAAATTATAGCAATTTAATAAGTTTAAAAATGTATACATCCTGTGTTGAAAAGTTTAGGACTTGAAAATGTAATATGTCTTTCGTGTTAACGAGGCATGAGGTTATCACAGAATGGCTATGCTTGTGGAGTAAAAAATTCTAATAAAGACAGAAAAACAATAAATGCATGAAATTGATTTCCCGTAGGATAAATTGCGTGATGTTCTTTTGTCCCGCTTATTAAAAGTTTCACTTAAATCGTATGGCGAGTTAAGCATTTTTAAGCGGCATCTAAATTATTGTATAAGGCTTCTTACCGTGTACCCACTATGTTTAGTTCGTCAAATTGTCAATTTTAAGTGATGCCAAGTCACAAATATTTTCGCGTGTTATCACTCATTGTGATTTACTACTTTTTAGATTAAAGAGTTTTTATAATATTTTTTACAACTTAAATCCAATTTTCTCTAAAATTATATATTTAAGTTTATTTTCATTTTCTGAATTTTTCCCCACTTTAAACAGATTCTTCTAATAGGCTTAAAAATGTATAATTAAAGTATATGAATATACTTATACGTAATTCTTTATTACAATTTCGAAGGAGGGAGTAAACAATACTAATTTTCCTTTACACGGTTCATCATCAACATCCCCTTATGCTCAGCTCTGCGTCAATGTTATTCCCAGCATTATATCATATAATTTTTTGAGTTTGAGTTGCAGTCAAGTGTGTAGTAATTGCTAAAGCAGATTATATTATATCACAATTCCTCCATACTCGTAATACCAACTCCATTTCCCTTATTGCTTTATTCCTCCCTTCTTCCTCATTCGCTTTGCCCCAACAGTTCCTTGATAAGTAGGAATTAATATGAAAATAATATTAAAAAATGCATAAGAAAATTTGATTTTAATTACTTAACTCTTAGTGCGAAAAGGAAAATATTGTTATAGATTAAGAAAAACAATAAGGGTAGAGGTTTAAGGTTATAAGACGAGACAGATTTCCAAAAGGCTTTTGTCTTATTCTTCAGTAAGTGCGTAATTAGTGAACTTTTAATAAGAATTAATATACAAAATAATGAAAGGCTTATTTTTAAATTAAAAACGAAAAGAAATTAAGAATATAATAAATCCTTAAAGAAAAACATGATACGTAAATATATTCTAAAAAAAACAGCTTAAACTTGCATCCCCATAATACGGATAGTTGTATGACAAAAGGAGCAACTCCTTGCAAGAGCGCTGCCATAAACAACCTTTATGCCCCGTATTCAGCTCTTATGAAGTTTGCATTCCTATAAGCAATACGTGTATAAATAGTATCGAAAATTTTGAGAACCCAAAACTTCGATCACTTTTCATTTGCTTGTCAACCCAAAACTTCACTTTTCATTTGCTTGTGAACCCAAAACTTCCCTCACTTTTCAGTTACTCAGATACCCAGCTCTGCGAAAATTTCGAAAGCAGAATTAATTACAAGATTGTTATGCCAAAATTATTTCGTACAAAAACAACTGTCTGATAATTGCTTGAGGCCGGAATTTTGATATTTCGATAATTTTAACAAACTAAACTAGTTACCACATGAGAAAAATTTAAAGTGGAGTTTAAGAGGATTTACTAATGAAATATTTACAAGATAAATCAAATTTCCCTTTAGAGATAATTGACAAAATTTCGTACGAATATGTAATATTAAAATGGAGTACAGAGAGGAGACATTCGTGAAATATTTGCAATGTAAATCACAGACAGGTGGTAACTCTTTACAACAAACATTTCCGTGGTTGAACCAGAAACGATGTACTAAAGTAGACAGTCAAAATTTCTCTTCACTCGAATGCTAACAAACAAAACGAGTGAAGTCTTACAGCCAAAGTCACGATGTCGAACGTTAACGTTCGCTTTCTTTCTATGCGACAAACAGCTGATTTGGGAGTCACTATCAAGCGAATGAAAACATATAACAATTCAGTACAAAATCGGACCTGCGAGGAAGAGTGTGGAATTGAAACGTTAGATGAGCGAAATGGATTCTCAATTCTAAGTCATTTTTAGATTATTCGTCTCATAGAGTAATATACTAAGAGTTTGCAACAGCTGTTTTCCTTGGACCGGAAACCAAGAAAAGTCACTGGAAAAGTTGGAGCACAGTGTTATACAAACTTGGCAAAAAAAAAATCAGATAAAAATCTTTATTTTAATAAAATTGTGTTTTAATTGTAATCTCTATAAACAGTTTTACTCTAACACTTTCTTACATTTTGCTTTATTTCACTTAATATCCCTTTTTTCCTCGATTTAATTATCACAAAAATACTCTCAGTTAATGATTATTGTACTTTTGGTTCAATGCACAAAGACAAATGTGTGAAAAACGCATTGAGCAACCCTACACAATTCCAGTCATCTATTGCTACTTCTGTTTCTTACTTTATTCTGCATGTTTCGTCAACTCTAAGGTTGATCAGCTGTGGCGTAGAACCCCCCTGATTCGTCTTCAGGCTGCGTTAATCGTTAAATTCTCTTTTGAACACCCTTCGTAAATCACGAGCATTTACACTCTGCGTTCTACCCATGTGTTCTTTGTCGTCAAATCGGCTGTTCTTCTTCTTACTTACATTCGTAATAATACATTTTTCAAATTAAGATGTCTGATTTTCATGATTCTGATATTTAGCAATCAAAATCTCCACGTATTATTAAATTTACATATTTTATTTCATACTTTTCGATTTATTTCTATTCATATTATAAAAATAATCAGAAAGTAATCTACACAATCGATGTTCTCCCTTCAAAAGCAGAAAGAGTGTGAAACAACGAAAGAGAGTAAAGAGAGACATCAAAAGTCCTCTCGAATTCTCATCTCTTGCGTGTCAGTCTACTCCTCTTGCTTCTCGCCACACGAACACGAAAGTCTTGGGTAAAAGCCACGAGTGAAACACATAATCTAAAGGATGTCTAATTTGCTCTATGGTCAATTTGGTAAATCTCGTAGAAGAGAACCAAAAAGTCGACGCGACTCACTCAAACGCATTTCTGTCTCGCGTCATAACTTGATTATTTCATACTTTTTACACATTTTATGTAATTTTATTTAAACATGGTTGGAATTTCCATAGTTATAAACAAAAAAAACAATAAATATTCAACGAAGATAGTAAGAGAGAGACAGAGAGCAGAGAAACGAGGCGCTTCAGACGTTTTCTTTGTTGGCATTCCACTCCGTGAGTAAATTTTCTTCTTTACCCTTTAATCCTCTTTGGTTGAACTAGTTAAGGTTATTTTATTAGAACAGCTGATTTGTAGTACTCATAGAATAATACATACATAGATAAACTTATTCTCTCATCTGACGTTTCATTTCACACTCTTCATCGTAGGTTTGTGGAAATGAGAGCAATTAAATTTAAATTTACCTTATACCAGGTGGAGTTACAAAATATGTTCACTTAACTTTTTCCTGTCGTTTTGGTGTAGAACTGAAAAATTTAAATATATTTTGCACTTTTTTGTTGACTTTTATCGTTGGTATACATTTGTATTGTATTTAACACAACTAGTTTGCCACAAAAACACGAAATTCGGTTGTTGTTCCTTTGTTGATCGCTGTATACTATTGCCACCATCTGGTATTATTGAACCCATATTGTCTTCCACCATCCAATGTTTACTTTCCATCGTACCTATGACGTTTAATTTATTGAGAGAATAAAAGTATCTATGGTATGTATTATTCTATGGTAGCACTAGTCAACTGTCAAATTCATTTGTATTTTGTTTTTGTACTTTGTTGTTTACTATTGTTGTTGGTATACATTTGTGGTGAATTTGACAGAAGCCAAGTGTGCAGCAAAAACCAAATGCTTGTGGTTGTTGCCCAGAATTACAACAATGGCTGCTACTACTACTGTGTATTTGTACCTTGAACATTTCCGTTTAAAGATACGATACATTACAACATTTCGTATACAAATTTAGCAGTAACTGAATAAAGGGCTTTAAATTCGGAAATAGTAACGGAGTTGCCACTTTAATGAAAGTGTATCTGATTTGAAACATTTAATTATGAGGACAAATTTGATAAAATCTTTTTAAGTTTTTTTCAACTTATAAAGTATCGAAATATTGAAAATAGAATAAAATAGATGATCATATGAAAGATGACCTAGAGCTTGAATTTTAAATTGAAGAACGCTTTTTCTTCTGACGTATAATCATTTCACAAATTTTCCATTTTACTTCCATTTAAACATTAAACCAAACGTTCAACATTCATGGAAATGTTCCCAATCTTAATGTAATTTTCGCGTTGTATATTTGCTCGACTACTTGCTTTCTCACTGGCTTGCTCTTTTGCAAAACGATAAAGAATGCATATTAAAAGAGAGAACAAAAAATTACCCATCAATTAATATTAATTAATTTTCACTTAATATTGATTTCGTATTTTATATTGTTTGCTTGCTCGTTCTCCGTTCGTGCTTGCCTACTCCTACTTCCTTCCTTCCATGCCTGCTTCATTTCATCAATTTAACGTTTTGTAAAATTCCCTTTTGTACAATTTGCCTTTTCGTTTATTGCCACGATAATTAGTAACAAATGTTGAACTATTAAAACCCCAACCAAATGTTCATTAAAAACAAATGAACAAATAGTACGAATATCGAAGACAAAGCGAGTAGCTAAACTAAGAAAATAAAAATAAAATTTAACTTTTTTGTTTTATAACCGTTAAACTAAATTATAACTTAAATACGCGCGTACGTTTTGCTACACGACATGGCCAGATCAAACACATATCCTTTTTTTTCATCTGAAAATAGCAACATTTAATTGATTGAATAAACTTTTTAATACCTCAACGATAAATGCCAAGTTTTTGGACAAAAACCAAAACTTTCGTCTTTTGGAATCCCGAAAAACATCCTCCCTTTTGGTTTTAACGGATAATAGACAACGAACGTCGAACTCATGTAATTGATAGTAGTTTATTCCCTAATTAGAGTTTGAACGTGTTTGTCTGCTTAAGCGCTACGCTTGCTACGTTGCATAAACCCCCATTTCTCCGCAACTGAAACCTTTTTTGTAGCATTTAATCTATGTTTAACTTATTATTATCAGTATTGGTTTCAATATGCGAATCATTTACCCACAAAACAGCATTAACGTTTTGTAGCTGTCTGTCTCTCCAACTACCACCAACTCCATCAACAGCAAAAAAAGAAAAGTACCAACTATATAGCCCAAAACTTTTTCGTTGGTATCGCAACTAAACTCCCATTTGAGTTTTATCTATCTATAATAAGTATATATGTATGTATGTGTCGGTTAGTGTAATGTGGCAGCAGCAGTCGAATTTAGCTTGATAAATGTACTTAATTGCTATTAAATATCATTTCAATGGAGTATAAAATGCTTTGCTAATGCGAAAACTGCAAAAAAAATAAATAAAAACTCCTAACTCAAACATCTGACAACACTTGGACACTGCACGCATAGTTGGCAACGCTGTTTGTTTGCAGTCATAAGGGAAGAACAAAAAAGGAAAACGAGACAACATACTATACAACTCTTTAACAATGTTTGCCACCACATTTTATAAAATTTAGAGAATATTAATATTTAAATTACTTTTATTTTTTTAAAATGATCGAAATGTCAAAATTCAAGTCCCAAACAACTATCAAACAATTGTTTTCGTACGAAATAACTTCTGCGTAACAACCCTGCAATTGATTTTGCTCACGAAAGTTTCATAAAGAGTAAAGAGGTGAGGACCACGCAAATGAAAAGGGAGCGCAAATGAAAAGTGAGCGACAATTTTCGTTATTTTTTATGAATGTACTTCTTATGGCAAAGAAAATTTCATAAAATCTGAATACCGGGCTTAAATCACAGAAATAGGTAAATCTCTGCTATAAAAGTTTCCTTTTAAAGATAAATGCCAAAACTTCTTACGAACTGAATACGAAGCTTTAAGGCGGGTATTCAGTTTATATGAAATTTCCGTTGCCATAAGATGTACGTGTATAATTTCATGAACCGAACCGAAAATTTCGCCCACTTTTCATTTGCTTGGTACTCAGCTCTTTGCGAAAATTACGTAGGCAATATCAAGTACAGGGTTGTTACGCTATAGTTATTTCATACGAAAACAATTGTTTGATAATTGTTTGGGACCGGATTTTTGATATTTTGATGGCATCGTTCAAGTGCGGACCAAGGCGAGAGGTTTGTCTAGTCGTTGACACCATTAATTTTTCCTTGCCCTCATTAACAGCAAGACCCACCTTCGCTGATTCTTTTTCGATTCTTGAAAATACTTCAGTAACCTCTCGCAAATTTCGTCGAATGATGTCTATGTCGTTAGCATACGCCAGCAACATATGGTTTTTCTCATTATTATCTCCATTAAGATGTTGAAGAGATTGCACGAAAGTGTGTCGCCTTTTCTCAACCCTCGCTTGGTACAGAATGGTTCGGTGACGTCTTTCCCCTCATTCACTGCTGATTTGGTGTTGGTCAGCGTTATTCTGTAGATTCGGATCAGTTTGGCCGGAATCACAAGTTCAGATATAGCTCCGTACAATTTTCCCCGTATGGGGTCATCGAAAGCAGCTTTGTAATCGACAAAAAGATGGTATGTATCGATTTGCTTTTCGTGGGTCTTTTCCAGGATTTGGCGTAGCGTGAATATTTGGTCAGTCGTGGACTTGCCTGGTCTAAAACCACACTGATAAGGTCCAATCAGATTTTCAACAATTGGCCTTAGTCGTTCACATAACAAGATCTGATACGCGATGGATAAAAGACTGATACCGCGATAGTTGGAACATACACACGGATCACCCTTTTGTAATATAGGACATAATACACTGAGACTCCAATCGTCAGGCATAGATTCCCCCAACCATATACTGCATATAAGATGATGCATGTTGGCTAGCAGTCCTTCGCCACCGGCCTTAAACAGCTCGGCGGGTAGCCCATCCACACCAGCGGCTTTATTATTCTTAAGCCGGGAGATTGTCGTTCTAATCTTGGCTTGCAATGTACACTGTCTTCCACAATCATTACCTCCTCATCTTCTGTGGAAGAATCTGAGCGGAGTATTGTGGAATTGTTCTCTCTCCCTAATCTAAGCACACACTGCTTATCGGTCACCAGATTCCCCCCATTCTCATCTTTGCAGGAGGGTTGCCCATTATTCGGCCCGTTATTTGATCATGTTACCCTCTGGAAAAATGTTCGGGGTTCGTTGTTCATCCTGCACATTTCGGTCTTTTCACTCTCTCTCTGCCCCCACTGCCATTTTTTTATCCTCCCTTCCCTTCTCAACCTCTTGTACCGCTCATTCGCCGAACGCGTTGTAACTGACTGTTTCGTTGCCATACGTGCAGCGTCTTTTTCATCAGTTGCAATGCGACATTCTTCATCGTACCATGGATTATCCTTCTGCGGTTTTTGATAGCCAAGTTCAGTTCTTGCAGCGGTATCCAAACAATGGGAGATGTGCATCCACTGCGCTTCTGGGTCCTCAGGAGGGGGAGTATCCTGCTCTAGCAGGACAGTGAGCTTTCTTTAATAACCACTTCAAAATTGAGCCTGAATCGATTACTTTCGTACTGATTCACGATAATTTGTACAACTCCATGCTACCCTAAATGGAGGCAAAATCAATAATAGAGTTCGAAGAAGAAGTATTCACGGAATTCATAACAGTTTTTAACTCTCTACAATATTGCATACCGAAAAATATTTTTGCACAAGTTCATGCCACGGGATAATTTAGTCAGTGGAGTAAGATTATAGAATAGTTAGGTAACGTTTCCATTGATCGTGTTAATAATGTTTAACATGGTTTGTGGTTAAACCCCGCTGATTTTTCATACGAGAATCAAATGATTTCGGTCCCAAAACATATTAAACGTGTTAAAAACACGCTAAGTGGAACCAAATCCTTTTGTCAGAATCCGTGAGATCCGTGAAGCATCTGTTTTCCACTACAAAAATCAGCTGTTTTTTGTTACAAAATCTGGAAATGACAAATTTCGATTTCTGTAAAAAGCAGTACGAATATAACACAGTTTCTCTTTTTCCCTCCTACAAACACTGAAAATTTAAACAGTTTAAGTAATTTTTACTCATATTTTTTGAAGGTTTTTTTCTTCAGCATGCTAGATTCACGTGACTTTTGTCGAAAATGTTCTTTGATTATATACTACAAAGGTATCATATGATTTGTAAGGATTAAATTTTCTATGTATATAAGTAAATGTACATGGGGTTGCATTCTACTCTTAAGTACATGTCTGAGCTGGAAATGTGATTATAAACGTTATTGATATTGGGCACCCCCAAAACGCAGACATACAATTCTATTTATGCTTACATCCTGGGGAAGGGGGAGCTGCCCACAAAACTTATGTGCAAAAAACAAGAAAGAGAGATTGAAACAACAACAAAAAAATAAAAGATGACTTAGTCACCACGGAAGGGACCCCAGTTGCAAAACAACTCTAACGCACCCTGATACCAAGTAGTGTGAACCGGTCTACTGGCTGTGTTGCCACTGTTTTGTCACTGCTACTGCCACTTACATGTCACTTAATCGAATTATCATCAAAACATGGCGTCAGGAAACAAAATGATATCCCAAATATACATATTACACCAGGACCATTTCCATTTCCTTACCCAAAACTCAAACATTTAAACATACACACATATACACACCAGCTCTACATCCGTTTTGGTCAGTTTTTTGTTAACGAAAACTTTTTTTGGCTCCTTTCTTTTTTATTTCGCCATCATCATCAATTTATTGTCTCTTTATTTTTACATGGTTAAACCTTTCCCCCATTTTGCAAAAAAAAAATATAAAATCCTTGATAATAAGTAAAAATGTTTAAGCCATTGTGCTATGTGTTTGAGGTTATGTTCATTGACAAGTTTTGTCAATCCCTCTGGAGCAAATCCTTTGTATAAAGAATGTAATCTGCATAAGTATTCGAGTGGGAAAGGAATGGAATAGAAAAAAACGAAAATCACAATAAGAGTTGCGTGTTTTTGGGGATTTTTTCATACAACTTTTTTGTGGATTTGCTGTGAGGTTGAAGCTATCAGTCAGACACAAACCAAACCTAACAAGGGATCGGATGCACAGATAGTTACGTGTTAGGAATTAGGTGTGATTTAAATGGGTTTCCTCTGAGCCATATAGTCTTTGATTCCTTTTTTCCATCCTATCCCGAAGTGGCTCTCTGCGTGTTTGGTATAGAATAACTTCAACATTTCCAATGATTTAATTGATTTTTTCCACCCCAACTCCAAAAGTATCCGGTTACGCCAAAAACAAATCTTATTTGTTGGAAGTTAGGTTGAACAAAAATGAAACCGATGAGACGGGTACGATGGAACGTGTTTAACAGCTGATTTTGCAAACAAGAATCAGCTGATTTCGCTCCCAAAACACGTGTTAAGAACGCTAAGTGAATACAATATATAAGATGTCATAAAAATATGAAAAACTTTATAACACAATTGAACATAAAACCATTTACTTTTAAGTTATGTTGTAGTTTTTGTAAAAAGAAAATTGTTAACGAATATTTTGCAAACCGTGTATCTAAACCCGGTTTCTTGACATCAAAAACACTTTTATCCTTTGTGGCTTAATAAAAACAAATTTGGGATTGATTTAAATTACATTTGTTCAACATAGAACTTGTAAGGTTTTGTTATTCCAAATCCGCTAAAATTTATTAACGATTATGTTTCTTCTTTCTCTTTTTAGATATGAACAAAGGTTCACCCATCGATTATAAAAGCGGTTCGACTTGTTCGACACCCACCAAGGATACGTTGAAAGGTTACGAACGTTCGGCCAACAATTGCATGGGTCCTGTGCTTCCGCCACGCAGTGTCATGAGTGGCATACCGTCACATCATTATGCGGCCCCCATGAATTTCCGCAAAGATCTGGCAGCACGCTGTTCAGCCAAATGTATAGCGATTGTATCCGTATCGGTATTTGTGGCCATGTGTGTTTTGTTAATATTTTTAACAGGTAAGTGGGCACGCATCATATATTATATCATCGAGTTTTTGAATGTCAAATCTTATAGATAATTCAAACACAAAACCTCGATATTTTGGAGAGAGTGTGATATCCTAGGTGCCGCGTTCAGACAACATTCAAAAAAGATAAACATTTTATTCTTTTCGACTTCTAGATATCGAAGGTTGAAGTTAGGAAAAATTTCTAAACTGGAATTGCGAAAATATCTGTGTTTCAGACCCTATTCACAATGCAATATAAATCTATTATTTCGACATTATTTTAGTCAATCATCTGGTTTTCCCCACAGAAAAATCAGCTGTTTTCCGCTTGAAATGTCAAAGTGTTAGATTTCAGTTATTATGAAAATCCAACGTATAAGCAAAATACTTATATTTTAATAAAAATGTCCGTTATTGCAGTTCTGGCTTGATATCTTCCCTCAAATTCAGTATTTTAGATTTTAGGTTAGAGTTGGCAACGTGAGTAAGTTTTGGTACACCCTCACGCACGATCACGCACAAAGATGTTTTCGCTACTCACGTTCGCTCAGTTTAATTTTTTTACGAAGCAAATTTCAAACTTAAACTTCCGATATCTCAGTAAATAAGGTCTGTCTAGAATTTTAGTTTGTTTATCTTATACTGCATTCACACTGCAGCAAGATTCTCTCATTTCGATACCAGCTGATTATCGTATTGGAAAACAGATGTTTGGTTAAACGAAATCTCCTACACGAGATTTCGATTGCAATGTGTTCAGACCTTTAGTTTTGCCACAATGGTTATGTCGTGATTTTGACAAGTACATTTAGTTTACTTATACTTAGAAAATCAACCAAGAAAAGTAAAGCCAAAAACGATGTACAAGTAGACAATCAAAATTTCTCTGCACTCAAATGCCAACAAATAAAACGAGTGAAACCCTAGCCATTCTCTGTTCTCTCTCTTACTCTCTTCATTGAATATTTCAATACACGAGCACCTTTTTGATAGTGTTATTGTATATAACTATACAAATTCAAACCATGTTGAAATAAAATTACATAAACTATGCAAAAAGTATGAAATAATCAAGATATAACGCGTGAGAGAAATCCCTTTGAGTAAATTGCTAGCACTTTTTGGATCTCTTTACCAGGGTTGCCGAATTGCGCACATCTTCTGGTCGTCTAATTCTAGATCGTCTTTGGTAAAGCTAAATAGTATGGAATTTTAAATAGAGAAGAAAATTTACTCAATTAGTGGAATGCCAAAAAAGAAAACGAGTGAAGCGCCTCGTTTCTCTGCTCACTCTCTTACTCTATTCGTTGAATATTTGAATACACGAGCAGTTTTCTGATGATGTTACAGTATCTAACTATAGAAATTCTAACCATGTTTAAATAAAATTACATAAAGTAAGCAAAAAGTATGAAATAATCAAGTTATGACACGAGAGAAATGCGTTTGAATGAATCGCGTCGACATTTTTGGTTCTCTTCTACGAGGGTTGGCAAATTGCGCAGTTTTTTCTTATTTCCTCTTTTGTAAAGCAATGCCCAAAGACGATCGAGAACCAAAAAGTCGAGGCGATTCACTCACACAGATTTCTCTCTCGCGTCATATCTACACCACGTTGTGCGTCGTTCAGGTACACAATACAAAAATCAGCTGTTTATGAAAAAAAACACGAAAACAGCGAAATTGCGGTATACCTGAACATAGCGTTACGAACGTTTATTGGCGCAGCTATCTTATGTCTTAACCCTTTGATGACCATACATTTTCGGCCGAAGCTATTAAATTTTCCTGATTATTTTCGTGATCTATGACCTAATAATAGCTACGCAGCAAAAAAAGGGACCAAAACTTTTTATTTTTTTTTTTTGATAATCTTTTTTAAATTTTAGCTTAAAGACAAACACACTTGCTAAACGTATGTTCGGTCCATGTAAGCACTTTAAAATTCAAACTTAAATTTTTTTAAAGTCTAAGGTCTCAAAACTTAACTGCCGTTTCCCCCACGTGCGCCCCTTTTTTCAACATGTTGCATCCCTTTGTAGTAAGACCACTATTTGGCCCACTTTTATGACTTATAAGGGTCAAATCGGATCAGTTAGAGAATTATCGTCTACTATAGTGACTATTTGTTGCCCCTACCGTCTTCTATAAGTCACCCATAGATACATTTCCTACATAATTATAGGCATAGATAAAGTAAACAAATAGATGAAGCACAAGTGTTGGGAAAATTGTAGTGTAATGGGTAATTTTCTAGATGTTGTTG
The DNA here is from genome assembly GCA_963931995.1 of Phaonia tiefii. NCBI lineage: Eukaryota > Metazoa > Arthropoda > Insecta > Diptera > Muscidae > Phaonia > Phaonia tiefii. The sequence goes on from OZ008369.1 coordinate 276,655,624, forward strand.
AAGGCAATAAATGGGATCTTTTTTGATCCCAAAACAAAAAGTCAAAAAATATGACATTAAAAGTCTAAAATTTCATATCAAAAGGAAAAATAATTTTCAACAAAAATATCAAGACTACAAGAATACAATACGTTCCTTAAAGTAGAATATCTGATGGCCATTTTACCACCGTCTATGTCCTAATAAATTAGTTCTTCCTCCGCGTCAGCTACCATTCCTTGTTGAGAGTCCTCAGACATTCTAACGGTTTGGCATCTGCGACACAGAAGTTGCTACAGTTTTTGACCGGGGAAGTTTTTAGATTAAAAATGCGTTCCGGGATGTTCATCTTTGGGCGGTCTTACGGGTTTTCTCCTATTGATATCCTAACATTGTATCCTTTGAAATTATTTGTAAAATGTATGTAAAATCACACACATTTTGTCACATTTTCCATTTTTTAAATAACATACATAAAAATTTCCCACAATTTTGAATAAACGTCAATGAGAATTATGGGAAACTTCAGTGAAAGTGACAGTAATACAGGACAGCACCTAGTGAACAAAGTTGACAATGGTCGCGCTATATCTATTATTTCCGTTATCTATGATTATAGGTGCCAAAAACGTTGGGGCAAACATACTTGCCTGTGGTCGTCAAAGGGTTAAGCGTAGTACTAAGTTAGTTCGCCGAAATACTTCTTACTACACATATTTTTTCGTAGCTTGATTGGCCAACAAGATATCAAGGTTGACTGCTATATTTTCTATGTTCTTAACATTGTTTAATACAAAAAACTACATTTTTCGACAAACAGAATGATAATTGACATATTTATCATTTTTTTCGATATTTCGCAAGCATTTTTTGTGCGCAGTTTTGTAAAATTTCAGGTGAACTGTTGATCTTAATACTGGCCTTTAACGCCTTATTAGGATTACAATTGAAATAATTGTTTTCAATATTTATTCGGTCAAACAGCTGTTTCCCCGTAGAAAAATGAGCTGTTCTTTTATTTGAAATCTCGAAATTTGAGACTTCGTTTACAGTGCTAGAACTGTGTTGTGAACGTTCAGGCAATAAAAGTAAATTTCAACACTGAGACACAAGAGATACGTCATTAAATATAATTACAGCTTTTACATTTAATTCCTGCAATAAATTATTTAATTCATTTAGAGATTAATTATATTTCTTATTTCCATTCCCAGGTTTTGGTGTTCTTCATTGGTCTCCCTCTGCCCCCTGTACAGTTCTAGTCGGCAACGAGGCCTCTGAAGTAACAGCGGCCCAAAGTACTAACACGGATCTCTCGAAACTCCACAACTCATTGTTACGCTCAAAGACAGGACAACCCACCACAACGGCCACCTCTTCGCTATCGGCATCCTCATCGTCAGCATCTCAGGCGGCTGCGGCCTCATCGTCAGCCTTCCAGTCGACATCGGCTTCATCCGTAGCCATAGGATCACAAGCAGCCACTTCAATTTCGTCGCCATCATCATCGTCTACATCGCTGTCATCACCATTGGCAAATGCCAATAATGGAGGTAATTATTCACAAGTTTTAATTATTTTTAAATGAGTTTTACAAAAAAAAAACAAAAACAAAAAACGCTAAGAAATGAAAAATGCGAAATGAAGGAAACAAAAACTTTGAAATAAGAAAATTTTCTTTTGCACTCGACTATAACTAAACTAAATGAAAACCCCTGTCCACCAACCATTTCCAAATCCCCCACCCTCCTCAAAACAACAACAATCAGAACGACCTAAAGTTTTTCAACTTGAGTGTTTTTCCTTTTCCTTGTATATCTTTCGCGGATATATGTAAGCTAGGAATAGATAAAGGGTTTTTCATTGGCGAATGGAGTCCGGACCCTTTTGTATTGAATACGAATACTAGAGAAAAGAGGGAGGTCATTTCATTTATTTGGTTCATTCAAATAAAACGAAATCAAGAACATGAATTCATTAATAAATAAAATAATGGAATAAGTTTTGTATTTGAGCGGTGTGAAATAAAGTCTAGTGTCGGCATTTCATATTAAATTAAATAAGAAATAGATTAAATCCCTACAGTGATTGACGTTTGAATAGCTGATTTTAATATGCCAACACCTCGATTTTGAATTATTGCAACTTGCTAGTGAAGCTCACATTAGGTGAGTTTTCGTCACAAGCTAGCTGGATTGTCGCTTGATTGCTAGTAACGAAACAAATATATTGCACACTAGTCATCCCTGCGAAATATTTCTTCAGGCAATGAAAAAACTAGAAACTTTGACCACTTACATTGCTGAAGAGAGAAAGTGACGAATATACTATGAGGTTCTTCTTCTTTTATTACCAAATCTGATATCTCTCAAATGACCAAACACTACTTCCCCATTCCAAAATTCAAAAGACCTGGTATTTATGCTCTCCTTATTACGCTTCACGATTTATTCTTCGTCTTTGGCATCATTTAGCTTTAAATAATCAAATTATAAACAAATTTATTACGCATAATTAACACGTGATGTCTTAAATGCCCTAAAGCCAAAAGACAGGCATGCGGCAAACCATCCCCGAAATATAAATCTCAAAATCCCACATCCCCACAAAACCAAAAAACGAAAGTTTTACAAATTTCTAAAGGCAAATGAAAGTCACCCCTTACAAGATACGATTATAGAAATCCACAGACTATATTGAGTTTAAAATTAAAAGGAAAACAAAGAAACGAAAATTAGATTTAAATTAAAAAGAAACCTATTGCGAACTATTACTATGTACTACCACGACTACTATAAAATGTTCATATACTATACTATATAGAAAAATTGATAATAAATGGAACTCAGGATAAGGAAGATAAATATGCGTATGACATTGTCGAAGACATCCATGATATATCCCCGTACGCGGAAGTCTACCTGTCAAACAAAAATAAACAACAGCGACACCAACGATATCGTCGAAGTTTATCCTCGCCCGTGAAAAGTTTCAAACACTTAATTACGAAAAAAGGCAATGATGCTAAGGACACCAATGAAGGGGAAGAAGTAGTAGAGGTAGCAGCAGATCATGATGTTGATGAAGGAGAAACTGAAGTTTATAGCATAAACACTAATAAAAAGGATTTGACAAATGTACAAACATTCTATGACAATGAAGTCAATATTACGAGGACGACGACGTCACTGCCACCAGCCGAAACTAAGGAGAAATATGTTTCCACAGTTGAGGCGTCTTTGGGACCAGCAAGTCTGGTGGCCTTTGTTGGTGAAAAGGATGACAATCAGGAAACAGTTGTTGTAGTCGACGTCGATAATAAGAAGGAACGGGCAGAGAGCCCATTAATGTTGAAAAGTAATTATGACAAAGTCTTTATAAAGGAAGAAAAACAGTCTGACTCAACGCCCAGGACAACGCCAATAGCGCTTGTCGTAGGCAAGGAGTCCCTAAGGACCTGGACTTCGCCGCCTTATGATGATAAAACTTTGAAAATCAATAAAATATCAACTCACAAACAAAGTAATAAACATAAGGATATTGATGAAATGAATGAACCAGGATTACAACTTTTACCTAACGAGGATATCGATAAAGTTTCACCTGCAGCTGAAGAATATGAGCATTCTGCTACCAAAGTGTATACCATATTTGAAAATTACAATTATGATGATGAAATCGACAACAACAATGAAGATAACCTTCAACAGTTTAAGCAAGATAGTAGTTTAAAATCCACAAATGAAAATTCTTTGGTTTTCGCCAAATCCTCTTTAATTACAATCGACTCAAATGCTAATAGTATTGACTTGAAAGAAATTTCCCCGAAATCTGCTACTTTGCCTAATTTTAAACCATCTGGTAACTCTAATGTTTTGCCATTTCGAATGACAACCACTTTAAATCATGATACTATTGACGATAAACCAAATATTAATATCGATAACACAATTGATGGCTCTATAAAAAAAGCCAAAAATACTACACAAGCAAAGAGAGGAGTGGATGAACAACAAGAAAAATACTTTTATAAAGGAAACGATGTGGAAACTCTAAACCCTCTGGACTCTACGAGTATAACTGAACTTTATGACACAACAAAATCTACTCAAACTGATGACAGTTATAATGATGCTGAAGATAAAAATGATAAAGATGACAATAATTTTCAAATCAATCGTTTTAAGAGAGTAAAAAATAACAACAACAACAACATTAATAGTAAAAGGGATATTGACAGCTCTAACGGCCAAGCTATCACTGATTCAATGACATTTAATAGCCATCATTTATCTGACAGCAATGATGACATTTATTTAACAACGACGACTTTGACAACCCCTAATCTTCAAGCAGCTATTGGTGATGGTGAACAAGAAAATGAAAAAGATTTGACAAATAATGAAAATTTAAAGGCATCTTCACATCATCAACAGCTGGGAAGTAAAACACTGCAAAAGGTCGAAGAACTAAAGAAGAAAAATGACATTGAATTTGCGTTACCAACAAATTCCCTGGATAGTGTGATGTTAAATGATGGTATGTTACCTGCAAATGCCGATTATGGTTATATGGGAATGCAGTATTCACAAAATTTAGATGATATCGATATAGTAAAATTAGAACGAACTCATTCTTCTGAAGACGAGCTATATAAAACTATAGAAATTGATGACAAATCTAAAGAGAAACCAAAAAAGATTAAGCCAGAATCTGATGTTGATTATAATAAACTTTTAAATGAGGTTCTACAAAAAGAAGAGGAACTAGAAAATCAGTATCAGCACAAAAAGCAAGAAGAGCAAGAACAGCTAAGAAAATTGTATGAACAACCGATAACATCATCTCCATCGATAATTGCAGCTCCGATAACTTTGAAACCTTTTAAAACTGAACATATACCTGATGTTTCTCAAGAAAAACGTATTGTAGTCAATTTGACTATAGGGACCAATGATGGTTCGGGTAATATGTACACTTTGCATGTGGATATACCAGCTTTTGAACAAACTGGTGAAATACACAATGTCCAACAGGTGTTAACCCACGAACATCCATCAACATCAAAAATTTCAGCCACGCTTATAAAAAAGGAGGAGAAAAATCAAGAAATTGTGGAAAAACTGCAAAATAGTCACGCGAAATCCTACGAAAACACCAGCCCCTATTGTATACCCGAACCGCCGCCACCAATACCAGAATGCCCCTGTGCATGTGGTTTATTTCCTGCCGATACTACTACTTTATCGCCTTTAAAGCCATCGATTCCTTCCGCCTATCCTGAGGATACTGATGTAGACACCGACTTTGACGACATGCTAACTACTACTATCACTAACAATGTCTTTAACAATCATGTATCTACTACGTCTTCATCTTCCCCAACTGTCACTTATTCTAAAGCCGATAACGATGATATATTTAATATTAGTGATGGTACTACTACTTTAATGTCTGACCTTGGTAATGATGCTTCTGTAACTACTACTACAGCCACAACACCTAATATACATGATATCGATAACACAACACAAAACAATAACATGGTGTCCTCTAATACGAATGGTGAAAAGTTTGCATGTCCTGATGTTATGCCTATACTTATACTTGAAGGTGATTTGTGTTTAATCTATAAACTAACTGGCTTTCCAATAACCGATAACTAAATTTCCTAACAATTAATAAACCAAACAAATGTACAGAATACTAAAGATATATAGCTTATACTAACTGTAAAATATAGAGAAAAATATATATAAATAACTGAAATTAATAATATTATAATATACATTGCATTATATCATTGAAATAACCTAATACCTAATCGATTTTCATAATAAAGTAATTGTTTACAAAAAATTAATATGTTTAACAAAATCATACACACATACTCATGTCATCAAGGCGTATTGGCTTTTAAAATCATCATTCAAACTTTTCAAAATTCAAATTGGACCATATAAAATCATTAAAAACGTATTGTATAATCATGACCATAAATCGATAACAAACAAAAAATATAAAAATAATTATGTCTTATTTACAATCTGGCATCACTACAAACGTGTGGTAAAACTGCATAAACCTCATTTGAAAAACTGATCTAAAGCCATGCCCACATTGCAATCGAAAACTTGCATTCCAAAAATGGATGATTATTAACTGAAAATACCGAAATGCGAGATTCTGATAGCATTGTGAACACAGGCTAAATCTTTCAAGACATTCACAGTAAATAATGTTTTCATCGGTTTAACAAAAACTCAAATCCAAAAAAATTAAAAACAAAATGTAAAAATCGTATTATTTATCAAATCATTCAGAATTAGTAATTTATTTAACCTATAACTTCCAAAGAACTAACCCCAAAATTGCCATTATTGTCTTTTTCTTCCTTAATTTTTCGTCCGTTATTCGTAACACAATTTGCTTGAAATAGGTGCTCGCACATTCCCAGCTCGTAGCTTCCCACCAGATGGCACTACTTTTGGTCAAATTACGCTTAGTCAAAAGTTAACGAAGGAAATACAACCCTATAGTTATTGGAATATGCAATTCTATCAATCGGAACCGGCCTATGTGAAATTCGACTATACCATACCGCGGGGAGCTTCAATAGGTGTTTATGGAAGACGCAACGCTTTGCCTACGCACACGCAATATCATTTCAAAGAAGTTTTGAGTGGTTTCAGTGCCAGTACCCGATCAACTAGAGCGGCTCACGTAAGTATTGTCAATTGTATTTCATTTGATAGTAAAGGGTAAAGCTTTAAATAAGGTTTAATACTAATTCGGCTTACGATTAACCATATCAATGTGTTTTTTGTCTTTTTGTGTATTTTCATGCTTACCTACCCCGCAAACAAACATATATACATCCCCAATATTTCACTTTGTATTTTCACCTCACCACTTCCACACTTTCACTTCCATTATTTTCGCTACTTATCATCTCTCATCTCTAATTGGACGGACTGTTTTTTGATATACAAACATACAATATCGATAGCAATCGATAACACGCGAAGTTACACGTTATATGGAACCTGGTCACTGGTTTGTGTCCCTTTACAACGACGATGGGGATGTTCAAGAAATCACCTTCTACGCTACCATTGCCGAAGATATGACACAAAATTGCCCCAACGGCTGTTCGGGCAACGGTCAATGTCTGCTCGGTCACTGTCAGTGTAATCCTGGCTTTGGCGGTGACGATTGTAGCGAAAGTGTTTGCCCTGTGTTGTGTTCACAGCATGGTGAATATATCAATGGTGAATGTATCTGTAATCCTGGTTGGAAGGGCAAGGAGTGTTCGCTACGTCACGACGAATGCGAGGTGGCCGATTGCAATGGTCATGGGCATTGTGTTAGTGGAAAGTGTCAGTGTATGCGCGGTTACAAGGGAAAATTCTGTGAAGAAGGTAAAGAGTATGAATGTGGTGATAAATTTCAGACGCAATTCTAAGTGCAGTTATTATTTTGATGTTTTTTTGTAATTTTAAAATATTTTTGTTTTCTCCTTACGCTGAAAATTAATAATGGACTTAAATCTTATTTATACTGCACGCAAATTCTAGATATTGACAGCTTGATTTCGGCAAAACAACAGCTGTTGCAGAGTTGAAATCATAATTGTAATATGTGAAAATTAATAATCGATGTAAATCTTATTTACCCCCCATTATGAAGTTATCTTACATTTAGAGCTAACTAAAAGTTTTACCTGTCATTTTGTATGGAATTTAAAATTTATAACTGTTAGTTAGATCTAACCCTACATTGTGATAATGGCACTTAATAATTGACTTGAATATATTTCGACAAAACGTCTGTTTCTTTTGCACAATAACAGGTGTTATCAGTAAAATCATAGTTTTGAAATCCAGATTTTGAATAAACATAATGGGACGTCAATAGTTCGATTTTTGATAGTAGTTCCTTAATGTTTGTTGTTTAAACGAGTTCATTTTGTTTTAATTCATGCTAGGTTGACAAAACTTGTCAGTTACGCATAAACGGCGTTCAGCTATAATAAAGTTTCGAAGTTTTTGGAGATTTTGATTCAACAAACATGTGTTTTGTCGTACAAAAATTAGCTGCTTATAGAAATTAAACTCCAAGAACATGGTTAATATGGAGCTAAGTTGAACATGGCTTAAGTTAATATATAACTAAAGGTCATTTGAAACCAATCGTAGGATCATTTTGCTTTCGATATATACTATGAGTTGTGGCGAATGCAATGTGGCCGTCGGTTGTACAATGATACATCTAGTACATGAGATCCTGGGTTCGATCCCTGCTCTGACCACCTTAAATTTCTTTCGACGGCGGTGAAGGCGACACTATCGAGTATTTAGCCATGAAAAAGCTTCTCAAAATACCGTTCGGAACCGGTATAAAACTGTAGGCCCCAACCAGTGAGTATAAAACTAGAAAGCGCACAGCTCACTGGTTGTAAGAAGCTCCCCCAATTGTAATGGGAAACCATTTTTGTTTTGTGGCGAATACAAATACATTTCTCCGCAAAGAGACTACCAAAGTGCAAAAGTTATACAACAAAAATAGAATAGAGGAAAAAGAAAATTGTGAACAAAGGTTAAGCATTTGAAAAAAATCGATAAAAGTTGGTGTTACAATTTTCTTTGTTTTTGTTTATTTCATTCCAAATGCAACCCTGACCCTAAAATCAAAAAATTGCAGAAATCAGGTCAGTCAAATTTTTTCTGCAAATCGTTCTCCTCAAGTTTACACTAACTCATTAGCTCTCATCAAATGAAAAATTTGACATATATCAACGATTAATACTCCAACATGGCTTAAACAGACCATTTTCACAGTCCAAAAACTAGCTCTAGCTGGGGATTACCTCCCTAAAAAAATAACTTGTTAACGACAAGTAACTTGTTAACGACAAAAGTCTTTGTTTAATTTAACAAAATTCGGAAAGTTCATATTGTAATTTTGTGAATTTCGACATTAACTACCTTTTTTTATCGTTACAACATTGCAGAACTGCCGAACAGATGTTGTTTAAAACTACAGCAATGTTGCCACTCTTTTCGCTCTGTAACCAAATTCACATTGCTATAGAAAATTCTCGCTTCGATATTTCACTTACGTAAACAGCTGATTTTTTAATGGCAGAACAGATTTGTAGTGGATTAGAATATCGAAATCGAGACTTCGATTGCAATGAGAAAAAGGGGTTAGTTAGTCTTTATCGAATTTGACTGAAAGATTGGTTTTAAAATCAGGTTTTAGGTATGGAAAAAATGCAACCCTACACCATAAGAGGCCAACTTTGTTTATTTGTAGTTTACAATATTTTTCAGCTTAAACTCGAACTTATACGATATTTACACCAAACAAGATTAGCGCATTTCGATGGTTAGCTCCGTTAACCCGCGATAACCAAGAAGATTACTCGTACAATTTTAATCTGTAGAAACTAAAGTTTAATTTTTAACCGCAACCATAATAAAAACATACCCAAAATATCAACTATTTGACAGACGGAATCCGATCGAAAATTTTCCGACGCTTCGCTGCCACCAACACTTTTTTGAAACTCACGCCGCCGCCAATATCAATGGCTCTTATTGGTTTAAACTGTGAGCAGATTTTTATCGATTTATTATTTAATTTTATCGAGATTTTATCAGTTTTAAAGGTTCAGTTATTTCAAAAACAATTCAAATTTGCACAAAACCGGCAAAACCAATAGCCGCCAACTTAATTTTTCTGTTGTGCCGCCTTCTTCGATAATTTTGTCACGGCGCGGAGTTTATCTAAGCACGGAGTTGCCACTGAAATGTGAATTTAATCTCAAATTGGGTGGTGTAAACGGCAAAGATTAGAAAAGAAGGTTATCGCTAACCTGGCCGCGATAAACGGCTTTGTGAATCCGTTATTATTTATATTATTTTTTTTACATTATAAAAATAAATTATTTTCAAGTTTTTTTTAACTTTTTATTTGTAGATTATTTTTGATTACACATAAAATTTAGAACCATTTCAAATGTTCTTTTCATCTCTGTTTTTCCCAGTTGATTGTCCCCATCCCACTTGTTCTGGACACGGCTTTTGCGCTGACGGTACTTGCATTTGCAAGAAAGGCTGGAAGGGTCCCGATTGTGCTACCATGGATCAAGATGCCCTGCAATGTCTACCCGATTGTACGGGTCATGGTACATTCGATTTAGATTCACAGACCTGTACCTGCGAACCCAAATGGAGTGGCGATGATTGCTCCAAAGAATTATGTGATTTGGACTGTGGCCAGCATGGAAGATGTGTTGGGGATGCATGCACCTGTGATGAAGGCTGGGGTGGTGAATACTGTAATACCAAGCTGTGTGATGCCCGCTGTAATGAACATGGACAGTGTAAAAATGGCACTTGCCTCTGTGTTACTGGTTGGAATGGCAAACACTGTACCATTGAGGGTTGTCCCAACTCGTGTTCCGGCCATGGTCAATGCCGCGTCAGTGGTGAAGGCCAATGGGAGTGTCGTTGTTATGAGGGATGGGATGGTGCTGATTGTGGCATTGCATTGGAACTGAATTGTGGTGATAGTAAAGATAATGACAAAGGTATGAGAAAATGATACAAAAAAAGAAAATAATTCGAGTTAATATTGTATTTATTCCTCAAATTTCAGATGGTTTAGTGGATTGTGAAGATCCTGAATGTTGTGCCAGTCATGTGTGCAAGACCTCACAGTTGTGTGTCTCTGCTCCCAAACCCATTGATGTTTTGTTACGCAAACAGCCGCCAGCTATAACGGCCTCCTTCTTTGAACGCATGAAATTCTTGATCGACGAAAGTAGTTTACAAAATTATGCAAAACTTGAGACGTTTAATGAAAGGTAAGTTCAGAGCTTAGAGGCTTAAATAGATGTTAAAAACAAACTTTTGCTTTACAAAAATCTTAAACAAATTGGGTCTATTTTAAGTTGTATAACAAAATTTAATTAAGAAAATATTGAGAAAACTTGTTTCAGTAGAAGGTTGAAAGTTGTAAAATAATAACGATACTTGTTACAATCATGGTACAAATATGATGGCAGTAACAGTAGGTATTATTGTAATTGTGGGCAACCACAACAGTGATTATGTTTTTGTTGCGCTCTTGGCTTCTGTCGAATTCTGTCAAATGTATACCAACAACAAAAGTAAACAACATAGTACAAAAACCAAATACATATGAGTTTGGCACTTAGCAAATGCCACAGCAACAATACAATCAAATCAGCTGCTCTTATAACCCAACCTGAACTAGTTTAACCATGGTTACAATGTTTAAAGCGAAGTTCAGCTATCAATTTTATCTGACAGTTTCAGACAGTTATCGATATGCGAATTCGCATTGAATACAAGGAGTGGGTAATGTATGATCTTCGCTTAGTGAGACAACAGTTGATTTTTCTATAGGAAAACACATGTTTGTCTGAAAGAAATCTCGAAAACAAATATTTCGATTCCAGAGCAAACAAGCTCTAACACGCTTCGACATACTAATTTATAAATGTCTAAATCTTAAATCTTTTCACCCTCTAACAAGTTTTCCTCAATAATAGTTTGCATTTATTTATAAATATATTCAATGTTTTTTAACTTTTAAGTTTTGTGACCTTGTCTATGAAAAAAATACTCCTTATCCCTATTAAACAAATTCCCTTTCCCCTACTTTATATGCCAATACAAAATATGTGTATCCCATCGTAATTTGTTTGAAATTTCCTTTGGTTTATTGTTTTCCAATGCTTTTGAAAGCTGTAAATGAGCAGAGGTTTTGGTCGGGTATTTTAGGGTTCATACTTACATACTTACATATGTATATGGTCATTGGGATTTTCCTTGGTTAACCAACATTTGCTAATGTTACAATTTTTTTCTTTGCTCTTTTTTCTCTTCCTAACTCTCTTCCTAACAACAAATAATAATAATAAACAAACATAAAACGCGCGCGCTTGCTCTCACTACCACTATCATCATTAATAAACAAAATTATTTTTTTATAAAAAAAACTAACTTTCAATCATTGAATTCACTCAAAATTCACCTAACTTCGTTTAACTGTTAAATTTGAAATTGAATTGATCGAATATCACAAAATCAAAACAAAAAAAACTAATCTCTTAATAAACTAACAGCATTTTTTGGAATTATTTCAATGCAAGGTAAGAATGGACTTCTTGAGCTTAAAAAAAAAACTACTAATACATTTAACTGCTACTACTACTACAACTGCCCGACAAATGGGTGGTTTGGTTTTCACTTGTGCCTCATTTTATCGATATTCTTTTCCTTCAGTTTTTAAACTTTTTCTTTGATTTTCGGTTTTTTCATTCGTCTTTTAGTTCTTTGTAGTTAATATTTCATTGTTTCTTAAGTAGTTTTGAAAATTTCACATGATTTTACTTATTTCCCCTCTCATGGGTTCATTCATTTCCGTTTCCTGTTGTCGTTATCGATTCCAAGCAACCTTCTGACAATCGTTTGGGGTTGCCAACCAATTGTTTTTCTGTTATTAGGTTGAAATTATTGGGTTTATATACAAAATATTTATACATATTACAATATATCTGTTACATACAAATATAATCAAATTCTCTTTTATGTAAAACCTTAAATGTTCTCGTGTTTTGTTTTTTGTGTGTGTGAAATTTTTGAAAACATTTTCAGTTTATTATTATATGTATATTATATAAATGAAATTTATGCTTGTTAGTCTATTTAGCTTACATTTAATAATTACCCTTTTTATTACCCTTCCACTAACTTTGTACTTCTGTTATTCTCTAGCCGTTCTGCTGTTATTCGTGGACGTGTGGTCACCTCACTGGGCATGGGCTTAGTGGGTGTTCGCGTTTCTACCACTACTCTACTGGAAGGTTTTACACTTACGCGTGATGATGGCTGGTTCGACTTAATGGTGAATGGTGGTGGTGCTGTCACTTTACAATTTGGACGTTCTCCTTTCCGCCCCCAATCGCGCATTGTTCAAGTACCCTGGAATGAGGTTATTATTATAGATACTGTCATCATGTCTATGTCTGAAGAGAAAAGTATCCAAGCTACGACGCACACTTGCTTCTCGCATGATTACGATATGATGAAGCCTGTGGTATTGGCTTCGTGGAAACATGGTTTCCAGGGAGCATGTCCCGATCGCAGCGCCATTTTGGCGGAATCTCAAGTAATTCAAGAATCTCTGCAAATTCCCGGTACTGGACTTAACCTTGTCTACCACTCCTCAAGAGCAGCCGGTTATCTGTCAACCATAAAGTTGCAATTGACTCCCGAAACCATACCCGCCACTTTGCATTTAATCCATTTACGCATAACCATTGAAGGCATTTTGTTTGATCGCGTTTTTGAAGCTGATCCCGGCATTAAGTTCACCTATGCCTGGAATCGTCTAAATATCTATAGACAGAGGGTTTATGGTGTTACCACAGCCGTTGTAAAAGTAGGCTATCAATACACCGACTGCAAAGACATAATCTGGGATATTCAAACCACCAAATTGTCGGGTCACGACATGTCGATCTCGGAGGTGGGAGGCTGGAATCTCGATATTCATCATCGCTATAACTTTCATGAGGGCATACTACAGAAGGGTGATGGTTCTAACATATATCTGAAAAACAAACCCCGCATAATCCTAACCACCATGGGAGATGGCCATCAAAGACCTTTGGAATGCATGGACTGCGATGGTTTGGCTTTGCGTCAAAGACTTTTGGCACCTGTTGCCTTGGCCGCTTCCCCCGATGGCAGCTTATTTGTTGGCGATTTCAACTATATACGCCGCATTATGACCGATGGTACTGTAAGAACTGTTGTCAAACTAAATGCCACTCGTGTCAGCTATCGTTACCACATGGCCTTAAGTCCTTTGGATGGTACTCTTTACATATCGGATCCAGAGTCACATCAAATCATACGCGTTCGAGATACTAATGATTTCTCACAACCCGAAAAGAATTGGGAACCTATTGTGGGTTCTGGAGAACGTTGTCTGCCTGGCGATGAAGCTCATTGTGGTGATGGCGCCTTGGCCAAGGACGCCAAATTGGCATATCCCAAAGGCATTGCTTTGTCCAGCGACAATATTTTGTATTTTGCTGATGGCACTAATATTCGAATGGTCGATAGAGATGGCATTGTTAGTACTTTGATTGGTAACCACATGCACAAGTCACACTGGAAACCCATTCCTTGTGAAGGAACCTTGAAATTGGAAGAAATGCACTTACGCTGGCCTACTGAGCTTGCTGTTAGTCCTCTGGACAATACTCTGCATATAATTGATGACCATATGATTTTGAGAATGACTCCCGATGGTCGTGTGCGCGTTATTTCCGGCCGCCCCTTACACTGTGCCACCTCATCATTCCTGTATGATTCCGATTTGGCTACTCATGCGACTTTGGTTATGCCCCAATCCATAGCATTTGGTCCTCTGGGAGAATTATATGTTGCCGAAAGTGATTCACAACGTATTAATCGTGTCCGTGTTATTGGCACCAATGGCCGCATTTCCGCATTTGCTGGAGTTGAATCGAAATGTAATTGCTTAGAGCGGGGCTGTGATTGTTTCGAGGCTGATCATTATCTCGCTACGAGTGCCAAGTTCAACACTATCGCCGCCTTGGCTGTTACACCCGATGGCTATGTCCACATTGCCGACCAAGCCAACTATCGCATACGATCGGTTATGTCTAGTATTCCCGAAGCAAGCTCGTCACGCGAATATGAGATTTACGCTCCAGATATGCAAGAGATTTACATTTTTAATCGTTTTGGTCAACATGTCCTAACCAAGAATATACTGACCGGAGAAACCACTTATGTATTTACCTACAACGTTAACACTTCCAATGGCAAATTGAGTACAGTTACCGATGCTGCTGGTAACAAGGTGTTCCTGCTGCGTGACTACACATCTCAGGTTAACTCCATTGAAAACACCAAGGGTCAGAAGTGTCGTCTCCGTATGACTCGTATGAAGATGCTGCACGAACTAAATACTCCAGATAACTACAATGTGACATTTGAATACCACGGTCCTACGGGATTGTTGAAAACTAAACTTGATTCAACCGGAAGGTCTTATGTCTACAACTACGATGAATTTGGTCGTCTTACTTCCGCAGTTACTCCTACAGGCCGTGTTATTGATTTGGCCTTTGATCTTAGTGTTAAAGGTGCCCAAGTAAAGGTTTCTGAAAATGCCCAGAAAGAAATCTCCATGTTGATCCAAGGCTCATCTGTAATAGTACGAAACGGCGAAGCCGAATCCAAGACCATTGTTGAAATGGATGGTTCCACCACTAGTCTGACTCCATGGGGTCATTTGTTGCAAATGGAAGTAGTGCCCTATCCCATCTTGGCTGAAATTAATCCTATTATTGGTGAAAGTTACCCAGTGCCTGCCAAACAACGCACTGAAATTGCCGGTGACTTGGCCAATCGATTCGAATGGCGTTACTTCGTGAGAAGACTCCAGCAGGGCAAACAAAACAAAGGTCCCAGAACCGTAACTCAAGTCGGACGTAAATTACGTGTCAATGGTGATAATGTTCTTACCTTGGAGTATGATCGTGATACTCAGTCCATAGTGGTTTTAGTCGACGATAAACAAGAATTGTTGAATGTCACCTACGACCGCACATCACGTCCTGTTAGCTTCCGGCCACAATCTGGAGACTATGCTGATGTTGATTTGGAATATGATCGTTTTGGCCGTTTGGTTACATGGAAGTGGGGTAATCTGCAAGAAGCCTATACCTTCGATCGAAATGGTCGCTTGAATGAAATTAAATACGGCGATGGTTCATCCATGGTTTATGCATTCAAGGATATGTATGGTTCGCTGCCTTTGAAGGTCACAACACCACGAAGATCCGATTATCTACTGCAGTACGACGACGCTGGTGCCTTGCAGAGTTTAACAACACCTAGAGGACACATTCACTCGTTCTCTCTGCAAACTTCACTCGGGTTCTTTAAATATCAATACTTCTCTCCCATTAACCGCCATCCATTCGAAATTCTTTACAACGACGAAGGACAGATTTTGGCTAAAATACATCCCCATCAGTCGGGTAAAGTGGCTTTCGTCCATGATAACTCTGGCCGCTTGGAAACGATCTTAGCTGGTTTGTCTAGTACGCACTACACTTACCAAGATACCACCAGCCTGGTGAAATCAGTAGAGGTACAAGAACCAGGATTCGAATTGCGCAGAGAGTTTAAATACCATGCTGGTATCTTGAAGGATGAGAAACTACGCTTTGGTTCCAAAAACTCTTTAGCCTCGGCTCATTATAAATACGCCTATGATGGTAATGCTCGACTAACAGGTGTAGAGATGTCCATCGATGACAAGGAGATGCCAACCACGCGTTACAAGTTCAGCCAAAACCTGGGACAACTTGAAGTCGTTCAAGATCTGAAGATAACTCGCAACGCCTTTAACCGCACCGTTATCCAAGATTCCTCCAAACAATTCTTTACGATCATTGACTATGATCAACATGGCCGTATTAAGAGTGTTTTAATGAACATCAAGAGCTTCGATGTGTTCCGTTTAGAATTGGACTACGATTTGCGCAATCGCATAAAGTCCCAGAAAACCACATTCGGAAGATCCACCGCCTTCGACAAAATCAACTACAATGCTGATGGCCATGTTATTGAAGTCTTGGGTACAAACAACTGGAAATACTTGTATGATGAAAATGGCAATACTGTGGGTGTGGTCGATCAGGGTGAGAAGATCAACTTGGGTTATGATATCGGTGATCGAGTTATACAAGTGGTTGAAGTAGAGTTCAATAACTACGACGCACGTGGCTTTGTGGTGAGGCATGGGGAACAAAAATACCGCTACAACAACCGAGGTCAACTTATACATGCCTTTGAACGTGAGCGCTTCCAAATATGGTATTACTATGACGACCGTAGCCGATTGGTAGCCTGGCACGACAGCAAGGGAAATGTTACGCAATATTATTATGCCAATCCCAAGTCCCCGATGCTTTTGACTCATATGCATTATCCCAAGACGCAAAAGACGATAAGGTACTACTACGATGATCGCGATATGTTAATGGCCGTTGAAACCGCCGAGCAACGGTACTATGTGGCCACTGATCAAAATGGCTCACCTTTGGCTTATTTCGATATGGGTGGAGCAATTGTGAAGGAAATGAAGAGAACACCATTCGGCCGTATTATTAAGGATACCAATCCCGATTTCTTTATACCCATCGATTTCCATGGTGGTTTGTTGGATCCGCACACTAAGTTGGTGTATACTGAGGGCAGATTATACGATCCCACTGTGGGCCAATGGATGACGCCTTTGTGGGAAACCTTAGCCACCGAAATGTCCAATCCAACGGATGTTTTCATATATCGCTACCACAACAATGACCCTGTTAATCCAAGCAAGCAACAAAACTATATGATTGAATTGGAATCCTGGCTGCAGCTGTTCGGTTATGATCTGAACAACATGCAAAGTTCAAAATATACCAAGGCGGCACAATATAATCCTCAAGCTT
This sequence comes from Phaonia tiefii, assembly GCA_963931995.1. NCBI lineage: Eukaryota > Metazoa > Arthropoda > Insecta > Diptera > Muscidae > Phaonia > Phaonia tiefii. The sequence goes on from OZ008369.1 coordinate 276,673,187, forward strand.
CCATCAAGTCGCATACTTTGGCGCCCGATTTCGGAGTTATATCTGGTTTGGAGTGTATTGTGGAGAAGACCAATGAGAAGTTCAGCGATTTTGATTTTGTACCAAAACCTTTACTGAAAATGGAACCTAAAATGCGTAACCTCTTACCTAGAGTCAGCTATAGGAGAGCAGTATTTGGCGAGGGTGTTTTGCTGTCCCGCATTGGAGGACGAGCTTTGGTTAGTGTGGTAGATGGCTCGAACAGCGTGGTACAAGATGTGGTTTCGTCGGTATTCAATAACTCACATTTCTTGGATTTGCACTTTAGTATACACGATCAAGATGTCTTCTACTTTGTCAAGGACAATGTATTGAAACTAAGAGACGACAACGAGGAATTGAGACGATTGGGAGGCATGTTTAACATATCAACACATGAAATAACCGACCACGGTGGTACGGCGGCTAAAGAACTTAGATTACATGGTCCCGATGCTGTGGTGATTATAAAATACGGTGTAGATCCCGAACAGGAAAGGCATCGTATATTGAAACATGCCCACAAAAGGGCGGTTGAAAGAGCTTGGGAATTGGAGAAACAATTAGTGGCTGCCGGCTTCCAAGGCCGAGGCGATTGGACAGAAGAGGAAAAAGAGGAATTGGTTTCTCATGGGGATGTCGATGGCTGGATAGGTGTCGATATACACAGCATCTATAAATATCCTCAACTAGCCGATGATCCAGGAAATGTTGCCTTCCAAAGAGATGCCAAACGTAAACGCCGAAAGATAGGCAGTAATCATCGTACGGCTAAAAGAAGCCGCCAACAAAAGCTTAAAGATATGACAGCGTGAAATCCAGTTATCGATTACTACTACAAAGAGGACAACGATCAACTACAAACACAACAGCAACAACAACAACTACAATACGATTCTTACGATTTAGATGAAGAGGAGATATTATTAGAAGACGATATTCACGAAAACGACAAAAAAGACTTGGTAAGCAACTCAACCGAAGATGACTTGTATTATTAAATAAAAAACAAAGAAAAAACACAATGAAATCCCCCCCCAAAAACTAAGACAAATTATGAAACTACTTAAGTAAAAACAAACAAAAAAATATTAAAAAAAAATACATTTCAAAACTTAAAATGAAAGAAATTTGTATAGAATCTCAAGAGAATTAGAAAGGAAACATGAAATTGTAAACATAATCCTAATTTAAAGGGTTGCCCTAGCAGTTAGGAGTACTCTGAAGAGGGAAAATGTGAATTCCCTTAAAACATGGGGTTTGTGACTTTAAACCCTTAAAAATGTGAGAATAAGAAAATATCTACATATATGTGTAGATATATATATTTAAAAAAATAGTTTTGTATAAAAAATCGAAAAAAAGCTAGATAAAATAACACGAATAAATAGAATCTCCAGACTAAAAGCAAAGAGAAAAAAATAAATGTATTTTATGTCTTAAATCCTGCAAAAAAAAAACAAAATTGTAATCAATGTGAGATGATAAAAAAATATGTTGAAAAAAGGATGAAAACATGCTAAAGAACCGCCTAATTTTTTCTTCCTTCCATCTCTCTTCCCACTCCCTCAAAATGATAATTGTATTGTTATTATTGTATTAAACAGTAATTATATTGAAAAATCCAGCCTTTAGTTATTGTGGAGAATCCCTAAATCATGATTTATACAAAAGCAGAAAATAGTAATATTGTTTTATATTTAAAAAGAATATATATGTTTTCTAACCCCAAAAATTATAGTTTTCTTCTTAACACAATGTGGAAAAAGCTTTAAACGTTTTGACAGTTTAAAAAGTGATTGTGAGAAAAATATTTTTAAACTTTTTATTTATATTTGAAAATTTCTTTATACATATGTATTTCAATAATGCTTTCACTTTTGTGCAACCTCTATATTTTCGTTTTTTGTTTACGGGGTTTTTGCTTTCCCCGATACTAAAGCGAAGTTCACATTATCGGTTAAGCCGAGTCCCTTCAAATCAATTCATTTCTATTTATCAGGCTTCAGATAAATATATAGTTAATGTATTTTTATTTATCGATAACTTGCATCACATTTATTGGGTATACCAAATTCAAATCTTGCATCACATTTATTGGGTATACCAAAGTCAAATCTTTTTGAATCTGCTCGCCAGTGGAAATCACTCTTCGTCTGGTAATAATTTATCAATTCAAATTCATTTATCGATAACTAGCTAGTAGTTTTAAGTGTGCGACATATGAAATCGTATAATCTCTACATTATGATATTTAGTGAAAATTGTATCTTTCAGATGTATTTGAGAGTGTTGCACCCACTTACTTGATGAATTAATCTATTAAAGTTATTAGTAATCGATAACACAGTTTACGTGTGTTCACATGCATGTTTTTACATGTTTCACTTATCGATAACCAGCATAAAGTTTATCTTTAAGCTATATCTGATAGTGTATCATTCATTTATTATGCTATTAAAGATATTAGTTATCGATAACACTTTCGGTACATATGTATGTATGCAGACAGTTAAGGGGCGTTCACATACATGTTTCTCTCTGTTTTAAGTGATTTGTTTTCATTTCACGCGGTTGAAAGTTAAGCATGAACGATAAATTCTCTTCTACTTTACAAATTTGTTGTTAATAATTTGCAATTTTCTGACAGGAAGATAGCGATTCCTGTTTTTCACATGACTTATATGGTGGCAAATAATACATATAAGATATGACGACCCTGTCAACATTTGATACAGTACATTTTATAATATATATTTGATAATATATAATATATTTGGCAAACAAAAATATAAATATTAAGTCAAACAGAAAATATTTAAATTTGACAAATATATGTAGCGGATAAAATAGTATGTTTGAGTGTACATTCAGAACCAGACACGCTACCGGTGACTATTTTTTTCTTAAGGCGAATTTTGTTCTTATGGCAAGGCAAAAATCGTAAGGCAAATCCTGGCAACTCGCCTATAGAATGGAAGGTTTTCGAATTTCTTGGCTGAGCTCTCACGAACTGTCTCAATTGTGAGTATGGAGTTGCCACCTTTTCCTGAAAACCTTAAGAGCAACCAACACACACATACTGTGCTACATGTTGTTATATAAGAAAATTAAAGAACCGTTAAAAAAAGATTTATTGTGAACACAAAACAGTAAATGTGTATAAAAAATTGTTAGAAGGAGTACAACTATAACATAATTTTTCAAAACTTTCAAACAAATTCCAAGAAAAAGAGCCACAAATTTATATGACGCAGAGAAAAAAGCAACTGAATCCGCCTGACGCTCTCTTCCTCCCACTTTGTTTAGACACTAGACATTTTCTTCGGCAGAGAGTGTCTGTTTTTGTTTGGAGGAGGGTAGAATCATAGAGTAATCTCAGACTAGAGAGAATATTTGGCTCATCTGACGTTTCCTTTCACACTCTTCGTGATGCGGTCGGTGTGATAGAGAGATGTTTGACGAAAAGTGATATACACCAGGTGGAATTACAATAACTTCTTGCTTTAATTTTTCATGCCATTTTGGTGAAAAACCGTGAAATTTAAATGTGTTTTAAACTTTTTTATTGACTGTTATTGTTATCATACATTTGTGTTGTATTTAACACAAAACGAAATGCCGTTGTTGTTATTTTGTTCGTTGTTTTGAACCATTGCCTCTATCTGGTATTAGTAAAGCAATACTTTTCAACATCAAACGTAAATATCACACCAGGCCAAATGTCATAAATTTGGTGGGAGATCTACTATAAGTATTAATCTATGGGTAGAATCAGTAAGGTAAACTCGTTGAAACAGCTGTTTTTAACTTTTTCTTGCTTATGTGTTACTCTTATGTTAAATTCACATGTATTTTGTTTTTGTACGTTTTCGTTTACTTTTACTGTAGATACACAAATGTAGAAAATTTGACAGAAAAGAAATATGAAACAGAAACAAAATGCCCGTTATGTTGTCTAAAATTAAAACAATTCCTACTGCGTTTACCTTACATATTCCACCATGGTTTGGACTATGATGAGACAAACAAAATTTATTATATGATGAGTGACGTAAAAATGATTAAATTTCACAAACTTAACTATAGTTGATGAAACACACAAAATTTTAAGGTCAGTTACATTAATCTATTGTGTATACTAAGGACTACACCAAGCATGTCATCGATATCAAATGACACCACCTTGTTGTGGCGGTGTTGCCATATCTCCGCGATTTTTAGCAAACCCACATCACAATTTTTGTCCATGCAAAAGCAAACAAGGTTTTTTTTGGAGTTTCTTTTAAACAAAAATTAAGCTTTTTAAATACTGCAAATACTCAGAAACTTCTCGAATCTTTAACAAAATCCCTAATATAATTAAAAGTTTAAGTTTTTATTATAAAAAAAATACAAAAAACAACGTAATTTCCTGCTAAAAATTGTTTAATTCAAGCAAAACAAAAAATGAAACTCGTAACGAAAATCAAGCAAATTTTTACAATTGTGATATACTTCTATATTAATTAAACACCTTAAAATTATAAAAAAAAAATGACAACCACAACAACAAAAATCAACAATTAATACAACATTTTGTTTTCAAACATTTATTTTGTATTATTTTCTATTTTAATACCTTTGTTTTAATATCTTTTGTATCATGCAATATTTTATTTTTTTTATAGAAATATACCAAGTTTTTTAACTGTATAATTTGTTCAATAAATGCCATATAATATTTTTATAATTCTTTTTTGTATTTTAATTTTTATAATTATAAATAAGAAAAACAAAAACTGCTTATTAAATATACGAAATAAAGTAATTAAAAAAAAAACGATAATGCTCGTGCGTTTATATATAAATATATTAATTATAAATTATTGTTTACTAATATTTAGTGTTGACTACTTAAATCGTAAAAACAAAAAAAAAAACTCAAACTGAAATTATGAAAATATTAAAAAAAAAATTGTATAACCTCCCTCTCCCTGCTACATATATAAGAAGGGCCCTCTGTAATATAGACCTGGTTTAGTTGTTAAGTCGTAGTTTAAAGTAAAAGAAAAATTAAAATTACAACTCATGTGAAGGTAAACGTGAAAGAAAAAACAAATTGGCTTTTAAAAGCATTTCATAAGTAAGAAGACGAAAAACAGAACATTTAAAAACAGAAACACGATGAAATCATAAACTCTAAAGCAAATAGCCAATGAAAAAAAAAATTATTAATAAACACAAAAAACGTGGTTTAGCAATTTTATTAAATAAAATTATTGTAATTTTTAAGGCATTTAAGGAGTAAATTAAAACTATATATACATACATATATATATTTTAAGCCTAAAGCGTCACCAACTCCCTTAAACTATACATACTACATACATACATACGATTTAGTAATAGTCTTAGTTACACCAAGCGTACAGTAACTAATGTTGTGTAAAATTCAAAACAAAAATAACCTCAAAAAGGTTAAACTATCAAAAAAATACCCAAAATCCCCTCATCCCCATAAAACAAGCCAGACACTCTCACACACCACCCACACACACACGTAAATTATTAAATAAGCTTAGTAAGTGTACATTATTGAAACAAATTGATATGTGTAAAAATGCAATATTTCTTAAAACAAAAATCATGACAACAAAGTATAAGTAAAACAAAAAACATAATTTTAATATTTATAAAAAAGAAAACATACTTTGCAAATATTATAAACAAAAAACCCTCTCAAAAATGACTGATACAAGGAAAAGTAAAATATAAAATTGATCAACAAAAAAATCTAAAATATAACAAAATTCATTTAAAACACTTTCCTCCCTAAAATCATTTATTTTCCTATAAACCAAAACAAAATACGACCCTCAAGTCAAAGTTAAAAATTTTCAATTATTTCATATCTATTCAGTTGCATTTATTTTTTTACAAGAAGAAAACGTTTTCGAAAAAACTTAAAATTAAACTCCTTTTTCAAAAAGCAAAAAAACAAAACAAAACAAAAACCCGTAACAACATCACACAACATACATATATAATATTTGCAAACAAACACAAAAAAAAAACAAATCCCCCAAAAAATAAACTATTAAACAAATAAACTACACATTTTAAAATAAGGAAAAAGGCAAAAAATCCCTACATCCAAACACACACTTCACAAACGAAACCTCTATCCTTTAAATTCACTGAATAAGAAACACAGTCAGCATCACCTTCCTCCGCTCCCCTCAAAACATAAGCCTCTTTCCTTTACATACTACACTGAAAGAAAAATTGTATCATGCCCCCTACATAACATACAAACATAAATTTACATAACATTACAGCAAATGTCAACAAGAAAGAAAATGATGAAAAACCAACAATTTTACGTACATGAAGAGAAGAAGTAATAAAGAAAAACCACACAAAAATAAAACAAAAGATGATAAAATGTAATACTTTGTCATAAACATTATATATTAATTATATATGATGGTAAATATAAAAACAAAAACATAAAGAAAACAGAAAAAAAAACAAATAAAAATTATTAAAAAACAAAAATGTTATGTGTTTTCAATTTTAAATATGGTCAGGTTAAGTACAACACAATCGTTAAGTTCAAGGTGCCCACACACTGGAGCGTGCGTTTTTTCGTTGCCGCGTAGATATCCCTCAGACGCATTTGAATACGCTGCGGTATTCGAACTCAAGCATTTTTGACGCCAATATAATAAACCAATATAAAACAATATTGCAATACAGAGTTTAAATAAAAGGTTCACAAAGAACAACCAATACTCTGGCAAGTGATTTAATTAATGATAGTCGAGTTTGTTCCTTTCCGATACCTCTGAGGGTTCCGTTCAGTGTCCGCTCTAGCAATATCTGATGTTGGGTGCCAAAGTATATGTCCGATTCAAATCCATTTCCTTCTACGTATGTCACATTCAATAGGACTGTTACTTGCGTGTTGCCAGAGATCTTCACTAGAATTTAGGGATGTCCGATTAATCGATTAATTAAATTTTTGAATAATCAGAAATTCTGATTACAGAAAACAGTGATTAATCAATTAATGTGAATATTGATTACTCAGTGCAACAAGATGGTGGTTATTGTCTGGGGGTGAATGATTCCTTTATTGCCTGATGGCATTTTTATTTTGAGCCGAAATAGTATTTGAAAAATGTTAAAAAAAAAACTATGTATGTCAATATTGTAGCGCATTTACCTAATATGATGTCTTCAGCGAAATTCAATGAGTCTGAATGAAGTCGTTATAGACGTGGTCGGCACACGAACGACCAGGCTTGAAAAACGCCTGCTGTTTCTGCACAATTTGCTCCACCAGTGGCGAGATACGCTGCTGTATAAGGCTCGCCATTGCTATGTCTATTGCATTGAGCAATATAAAACCTCTCCAGTTCTTGCACAGCATTAGATCGCACTTTTTCGAGATAACCACTCCCTCTTTGCACTACGTAAAGATTTTGTTGTTTATCCATGCCATCTGCTAACATTGAGCCACCATATTTCAACAGCTTCGCTGAAATACTATCCGGACTAGAAGATTTGCGACCGGGACGGGGGTTCAGTTGGAATATACCTTATAGGGTTGCGCCGTGAGTATGATGCCGAAGAAGTACTCTGGTTTTCATTATCCGGAAGTCTGCACTGTGTCGTAAAGTATTCACGCCATCTCTTCAATTGGTGATCTGGTGCTGTTACATCCGTGCTAACATTAGCTTTTAACGATGTAGTACTCGTGATGTTATTGCCGCTCAGTTTATTTTTTTTATCGAAGAGTACACAATGCGGAGTATACCCGTATTTACAGCTTTTCGGCTTGTTCTGCTGTATCGTTCAGATAGTTGTCGTAATCGGAAATGACCATGTACCCCTCTCTACGTGCCTATTGACGATAGTCGGCTTTTAATTGCCTTCTCTATATTGGGGTCTTGGATCAAATACGTGTATTATGCAGGCGCTCACGATTCCGAAATTCGGTGCAGGATTCGGCACTAACCCGAGGTTTATTCTCACATATTTTCTCACCAAGGGCTGCCTTGAGAGTTTCCTTCAGCGCTCGAGCAATGCCTGACCACGTATTTTGACTGTTCTGTGCCAAATTAGCTCGTAGAGTTTAATCGTACATCATTGATTGTTGACAGCCTCTGGATGGAGAAGGAATGTGCCCACTAACAGTTGGTGGACGCTATCAATATCAGCACCACGTCTAGTTTTGACGTCCAGCAGGAGGCCCAAAAAACGTACTGATGGTAAGTATATGATCAATTTGATTGAAGGTTTGACCATCGGTTGATTCCCATGTATGCTTGCGTATATTTCTATGGAGGAATTTCGTTCCGCCGACAAACAGTTGATGGCGAGTACAAAAATCTGTGAGCCTGCCACCATTGGCAGTCCCCACAGTTCCAAGCCCATGTCTCCCCATAACTTCCTGTAAGTTACTGTTGTCGCTGCCATCTTTGGCATTGAAATCTCACAGAAATATTTTAGTATCAGCAAGTGACACTGAGCTTGCAGCAAAACCCAGTTGACTATAAAAATAGTCCTTAGCACTGTCCTCATCGGGCTTAGTGGGTGCGTACGCCTGTTGCACAGAAATCTTGAATTGAACCTCGTAATGACGATACGATCAGATATACACTAGTATGATATTAGAGCATTTTTCTCGTAATAGGATCATGAATAGTATAATTGGTTCTATGAATAGATATAAAAACTAAAATTTAGTTCGTACAAGAACTATCGTTTGATAATTGTTTCGACCGAAATTTTAACATTTCGATTATTTTGACCAACGAACGTAACACCACATGCGTAAAACCAAATTGGAACACGAAGAGGAATTATTGTATTGATTTGGTTTGGCTCGAGGTCAGAAAATGAAATTACCAGCGAGGTTGATTGGGTGAACGTTTTGCTGTCGTTTTTCTACAAATCAAAAGTTTTGGTAATAGTAGTATTGAATGGGGAAACTTTGTTATTTGACCCTAAACACTGAAATTGTGGTCATCACAGGCGGGCTACACAGAAATCTTTATAACACAAAAGACTATGCCGTTAAGCCAGTGTTCGATTTGCCCCAGAGGAGAAAATCCTTAAGCCTAGCCGAAGGCCGATCACACAGAAAATTTTATTAAACAAAAAAAATACTGTGCTCAAACCATTAATCCGGTATAGTGTCAAGTAAAATGGTACAAAAGGTTATCAATTTTTTAAACTTCAACTCAAGATACCTCGATAACTAAGCGGGTTTTATCGATAATTTTTATTTAATTGTTTCGACTTAGTATAAGTTTTATTAAACAAAAAAATACTGTGCTCAAACCGTAAAACCGGTATTGTTTCGAGTAAAATGGTACAAAAAGTTATCAGCCCGATTCTGAATATTCCCTCGGATTTTTCTCCCGGCGGATTTTATTTTCTCTAAACAGACGGGGAAAAGAATAATAAGGTAGAGAGAATTACGAAATTTCGAAGTCAGCTGCTTTGCTTTATGACGTTTTGTTTTGGTTGTTAAATGCAAATAATTTTAAGCAAATAAAACTTAATTAATAATCAAAATAAGTGAAAATGTACACCATAGCCTTTAGAATGGCACCAGAAGAACGACCGGGAGCAACAACAAACGTTTGCAAGGAGGTATTTACTCGATGCGACGAATTCACTTGAGCTGCCGCAAACTTTGTAAGTACAATAAGGGAACATATTTAGTTTAGCACCAAATGCCCTATTTTTTTGTTATTTTTTTTTTGTCTGATAACAGAAACGGTACTAAAAAAAATATAAAAAAAGTGCGCTAGTCCATATTTTTCGAAATATAGACCTCCAAAGCTTGAATATATAATCGGACAGAAGTCAGCCATTTATTATCCGATCTAATTGGAATCGGTACCTTTACAAAGGTCTTTCTAAACGCTATAAATCTGTGTACAAACAATTTTATTTATATTAACCAATTGTGTGTGGAGGGGGAATTAAAAAACAATTTTTTAATCTCTCACTTTTTTGAAAAAAAGGCCCTATTATATATAATAGACAAAACCTTAACTTTTTTTTAGGGTATAATATTCACCTATAACCCTTCAAATACCGGAGATATTAAAGTTAAAAATTAAAGTTCATAGTATTTTTGTGTTATAACGCTTTCTGCGTGGCTTAAGAATTTTCTCGTCTGGTGCGAGTCCAACATCCGCTTCGTGGCTTTGGCATTTTTGTGTTAAATCGCGCGATTTTTTAGAAATAATTTTTTAATTTTTGTGAAAAAAGTGGCAAATGTATTTTAAAACTTTGAACTTGCATGTCTCCGGTCTTTGAAGGGTTATTGGTGAGAATTATACATTAAAAAAAGCATAGAATAATACATACATAGATGAACTTATTCTCTCATCTGACGTTTCATTTCACACTCTTCATCGTAGGTTTGTGGCATAGAATAATACATACATAGAAACTTTTATTCGCTCAATAAATTAAACGTCATAGGTACGATGGAAAGTAAACATTGGATGGTAGAAAATATGGGTTCAATAATACCAGATAGTGGCAATAGTATACAACGATCAACAACGGAATAACAACCGAATTTCGTGTTTTTGTGGCAAACTAGTTGTGTTGAATACAATACAAATGTATACCAACGATAAAAGTCAACAAAAAAGTGCAAAATATATTTAAATTTTTCAGTTCTACACCAAAACGACAGGAAAAAGTTTAGTGAACATATTTTGTAACTCCACCTGGTGTAAGGTTATTTTAAATTTAATTGCTCTCATTTCCACAAACCTACGATGAAAAGTGTGAATTGAAACGTCAGATGAGAGAATGAGTTCATCTATGTATGTATTATTCTATGGTTTGTGGAAATGAGAGCAATTAAATTTAAAATAACCTTACACCAGGTGGAGTTACAAAATATGTTCACTAAACTTTTTCCTGTCGTTTTGGTGTAGAACTGAAAAATTTAAATATATTTTGCACTTTTTTGTTGACTTTTATCGTTGGTATACATTTGTGTTGTATTTAACACAACTAGTTTGCCACAAAAACACGAAATTCGGTTGTTATTCCTTTGTTGATCGTTGTATACTATTGCCACTATCTGGTATTATTGAACCCATATTTTCCACCATCCAATGTTTACTTTCCATCGTACCTATGACGTTTAATTTATTGAGCGAATAAAAGTTTCTATGTATGTATTATTCTATGTTCTATCCTGTATCAAATTTGCTGCTGGGAAGTCGATCAGCTGTGCCATCGAAACCCCCGTATGTAAACACAGAAAAAGGTGGCTCGAAAATTTTGGATATTCACCACTATCATTTCCTGTAAAAAATTTTAAAAAATGTCACATCAATAGGGAACATAATATTTTACAAATTTTCAATAGCATTAAAAACTGTTTGGATTAAAAACCCCAAAAATAATTCCAAATTTAGCGTTCTAAATTCTTTAAATCATGGCTAAAAAAGCTGGAGCTCAAAAACTTCAAGAGGAAATAACAAATGATGAAGAACTGGAAAGATTTATTGATCGACCTGGTCTTTTAGGTGACACTTCTCCTACGAATTCAAGGAACTCATTTAATTAATCTTAATTTGTTTTATCAAAATCAGTATTAGATATTTATTCGGAATGGTGTGGTCCTTGCTTAGGTATGGTAGGAAGTTTAAAAAAAATCAAAATGGATTCGGGAGGTGACAATCTGTTCTTGGCCATTGTAAGTGCGGTTTTGAGAGAGAGAGAGAGAGAGAGAGAGAGGCGGAATTAAAGAGCTGTTGATATTTGAATTTTATTTTCAGTGCAAATCCGATACTATAGAGGCGTTTCGCAGATTTCGTAGAAAAAGTGAACCCACTTGGTTATTTGTAACGGTGAGTATGGGTTGATTATGTGAGGTCGTTATTTTCGAAACTTAATTTTAGGAAGGGAAAGCTGTCAACATAATGTTCGGCACTGATACGCCTAAATTGATGGGCCTTATACTACACGAACTCCAGGAATTGGGCAATAAGAAGCGGACGTTATACGACATAGCTGAATATCAACCCGAAGAAGTAGCTCGACGACGGGTTAAAGAGGATGCGATTGCTGAAGCTAATCGCATACATTTTGAAGCGAGTGAAAAGAAACGTCTGGAATATCTTACCCACGTCACCGATGTTATTATGGAAAATATCTCCGATATCGGTGTGACAATATTTGGACCCCAAGTTAATAGAGATGCTTTCAAAAAGATCTCTGAACCTGCAGACGCAATGAAAATTCAGTGCAAAGATCGCAAAGTTGTGGAAGTCACCAAAGAACAGTTTGAGACAATACACTTCAAGTGTACGAATCCAATCGAAGATGATGTATTGGATCAACTGGATGGAAAAGAGTTATTGATTTGCTTTTGGAAAGTTCCAGGAGAGAGTACTGATGTGCCTAAAATTTTAAATAACTATGCCAAGGAGTTAATGAAATCTCATACACAGCCACCCGATGAATTTAATGAAGAGGAAATTGTAGTTCCCCCAATTTTGACACATTTGGATGTCAAGGTTGAGGTGGAGCTTCAAGGTAAGTAAATTGCTTAAACGCGTCGATTTATGGATTCAGGTAAAAACCATTGTTTTTCCTAGAGGGTGAAGTATGGGTGGAGGAACCTGAAGAACCTCGACCCTCAGACACCAAAGATAATTTAGATGTTGCAAAACGGGACTTAGACACTGAAGCAGACGAAGACATTGAAGAAGAAGACGAAGCAAATGCTGGAGAACCCGCAGCTGCTGCGGCTGCCGATATGCCAGGTCTTGATTTTGATTTAGGTTTAGATACGGACATTGAGGAAGCAGAGGAAGAGGAAAATATTATTGTCGAAACCGAGCCTAAAAAGAGGATACGCATCAAGAAAGTTCGCATACCACCAATATGGGTACCAAATAATCATCGTACCCATGCTGCATTAATCTACGTTTACTTCCGTAATCAAACCACAAGTTTTTTGGCCCCTGATCCAATACCTGAGCCACCTCATGTCATAATGGCCTTCGATACTTATAAGAAAAGAGATTTAGTATCGCACGCCGAACGCTATAAAGATGATATACCCCTGTATGGGTTTTTTACAAGTGACCAGGTGGATGATGCGGAATATATATCAAATTCCTTGGAGACTTATAAAGTTCAGACGGCGTAAGTATATTAAAACTCTTTGTGGGTATTCCAATGTTGTAAAAATTTGCCTTTCGTATCACTTAGGAATGACAAAATAGTATTAAAAGTTAATAAAGCTACCTCCCACACAATGTTGTCATTAGTCTCATATGGACCCAGTTACGTTAGTCCCAACATAACCGTAGGTCACGACGAAGCCAAGAAATTCTTCCCGGAAACATATAAAACAGCCGCACAAGAAAGAGCGGAGCAAGCTAAACTGCAAGCTGAAGATCCGAATAAGTCTAAAAAGTCGCAAGTTATTTCAGCTGTAAATGAAGATTTACCACAGCCATCCCAGGATGTAGATAATCAAGACGGTGTTGCCGGTGAAGAAGAAGAAGCTGCACAGTCACCAGTAACTGAAGAAACGTTACCAACAACGGAAGCTGTAGTTGGAGCCTAATGGATAGACAGTTGTGACATCAACTCCAGGGCCTGCTGCTTAACCAGCAAGGGCAACAAAGAGTTAAACTACTTACATATTTAAATAATTGAGCAAAATTCTGGAAAATATATAAAAAGGCCAGAGTCGGTATCAATAAATCGGCAAAACTCTGGAAATAATAGTATTTCAATTTATAGTATGTAAATAAATTCGGTAACAAAAATAAAACGAAAATGGATTGTTTCCACTATACATCGAATGACCACACCAATTGTCTTTAATTTAATGAGCGGAATGGTGTCTTTATTCCATTTTTACTCCAAGGTTTCGCGCATAAGCCAGCTTCCACTTTCATTTCTATTCACTATCCTCTTTCAATCCACAAAACTGTATATTTACCTGTAAAGGCTTTTATTTGAAAATAAAATATTCGAAATTTTTTCGATTTCACTTATTTTTTGAATTTTCCGATGTAATGGAAAAGGACATTGTCATTTCTGTAATAACCTAAATTATTTTGGATGCTTTTTGCCCTCATAGTACATTTTTATTTTGATTTATTTTCAATAAAATTAAAATGAAAATTACTTATTTAGAAAAAAAAGAATTCAACTCTTGTAAAAAATTACGCAAAGTTTAATATAAAAATTTGTGTTATTTAGTGGCTGCGATGGGCGCTTTCTGTCCAATTTGCGACTAAGCCCATTTTTTTTGAACAAGCAAAATTGCCGGAATTTTTGGCGATACCAATGCACACGATGTCCATCAAGTGGCAATGCATCCGGAGAAAGTTACTAGCTCTGTTCGAGTACTTTCCCAGTAAAAATTTGCAAGAATCGACTTTTGAGAGCGAAACAACAATTTTACTCTCTTTATGAAAATTTGCAAATAAAGTACTCGAACGACTTCCAGTAATAATTTGCAATGAAACAGCTGATGTTTATGTGTGCAAGGAAACAGCTGATTTTTCTGTTTGCATTCCATTAAACAAAAGCTGTAATTTTTATTTGGAAGAAATTTTTATTAAAAAAAATGAGTAAACGACAACTGGATATACAGTGTTCGCCAGGAAAGTTCCAATAGAATTGAAAGAAATTTTTTCCTTTGTCACATACATACATTCTGGCGTGTATTTCCATACCTTTGCTACTGCCACAGTTGTCCAATAATAAAATATTGAATAAAATATTAAACAAATTTATTTTTGTGTTTTGTTTCTTTACATAAAACAGCTGATTTCAAACAGCTGTTCTATCTTGCAATTTTATGTTGGCTAAAATTTCTCCAACCAAAATTTGCAAAATCTCTAACATCGAACTGTCAAAATTTTCGCTCTCTGGCTCTCATTTACTGGACTTTTGGAGTAAACGAACAGAGTTCAGTAAAAATTTGTACAAATTTGCACAAATTTGCACAAATTTTCGTGTACTCGAACAGAGCTACTGTATGGGTGGATTGTGGACATTATCGGAGTGTACTCTTCGAAAACGATTACGCCATTGCTATCACCAATTTATGGTGTAACTTTACAATTATCAATCAATTGTTTCCCTACGAAATAACTTGGGCATAACAACCCTGTAATTGATCTTGCTTAAGAAGTTGAGCACTTTAGTAGTGCAGCATCAAATTGTACACAAGTTTAGAAAGGGTTAAAAATTAACCTTCAGTTTTTACAGATTAAAATTGTACGAGTAATCTTCTGGGTTAACGTTGGTTAAGGGCCATCTCTGATGGCGTACGTCGCTTCCAAAACAGTTGCTTTTTTGTCAGTTTTGTTGTTGTTGTGGTTGCATACCGCGGCTGCCATGCGGAAATCGTGTCGCACCCAAAATTGATTAAACACAGTATTAACCTTCGACATGCTTTAATCTTCTTGGACTGTGTAAATACGGCGTACAGTGATTACACGTACGAGTATTGGGATGACGCGTGATGAAGTGCCTCATGCATTTTGTTGTTTCCCATAATATTATGAAAGCAATAATTCGTTGTGGCAACTACTTTTCGCAACTGATTTCGTAAGTTTTTCAAATGCTTACTGTGTTGTATCCCCTAACAACGATGCGTTGTCAATAAACACATTTCCATTTAAAAGTTATTGTTAACATTTGTCCCTGGATATCAGTTTTCCAATAATTGTATAAATAAAGGAATAAAAAACATTATTAAAAACAATGGCTAAAAAGGGTGGAGTACAACAATTGCAAACGGATATAACAAATGATGAGGATTTTGGAAAGTTTTTGGAAAAACCCGGATTGTTAGGTAGGAGTATTAACTTTCTATTGAACATCATTAACCTAAATTTGTCTCACATAGTTTTGGATGTCTATTCTGAGTGGTGTGGTCCTTGTTTGGGTATGGTGGGTGGTTTGAAAAAAGTCAAACTGGAAGTGGGGGGTGATAATCTACAACTGGCTATTGTAAGTTTTTTAACTGTTTGTTTAGTTTTGGCAAAGTTTGGTGTACCTAATAATATATTTGTTCTAGTGCAAATCGGACGGTATAACAGCTTTGGAAAGATTTCGGCGAAAGAGCGAACCAACTTGGCTATTTGTGACGGTAAATATTCAATTTTTATTTTTCATTAAAAAAGATTTTGAGTTTAATTTTTAACTTGATGCAATTCAGAGTAGATTAATAATTCCTTTAAGAAACAAGATGAAATATTAGAAATTATCAAATAAGCATATGTTTCAATAATCAATTAATCAAATGGCCAACTAATAAAATAATCACATAAACATAAATTCAAAACAAACCAAATCAAATGATCTTAATACTAAATATTCAAATAATCAGATGTTTAAAATATTCAAAGAATTAATTTACGCTAAATTTGAATATTTTTTGGTTCGCCCCGCATATTTTATTTTTGCGGTATCCGTCATATATGAGTTTAAACCAGCAAAATATTGAGTCTCCAAGTGGTCGCCGCAATATTGCGGTTAATCAACCTACCTGTGATAAATCACTTTGGAGGTGCAGAACCTAGGTTTAGAAGTTAATATACCTACAAATGAAACCTCGACAACTCGCAGAATTCTAAATCGTACATTGTATTCCGACACTTTTTGTATGAAATGGAAAACACATCCAGGTGCATGAAACGTTCGTTCGCTCACGGATCCTGGCAAGCTTAAAGTGGCCTCGAAGGAGTTTGAAAGACTAAAATTACAACTTATCGATATCTGGGAATGTCGATGGAAGGGGGTGCACCCACCGAGCATGCTGACCAGGAAACTACGAACGTATACAACGACCAGTTCGCGGCAATTGCACAATTAGTCCAAAGGGACGACATACTTATCGTGATGGGAGACTTGAACGCAAAGATCTGTTCGGAAAATCACAGCGTAATGGGAAGCATGGTCTGGGCGAAGGAAATACGAACGGCAGGTTACTGACGAGCTTTTGTAATGAATCCAACCTCGTCATTGGCGGTTCGCTTTTAACACACAAATCATGCCACAAAGCTACCTGGATGTCACCAGATGGAATCACCGAAACCCATATAGATAATTTTTGGATAAGCAGACTGTAGAAAAAGAGCCTGCTGGATGTCCGAATGAAACGGAGTGCTGACATCGGATCTGATCACCACCTACTTGTAGCGTCAAAACTGCAGTCATAGGAAAAAGTATAACTTACGAAAACTCCTATCGCCGCAGACCAAGTTTTCATTTGTGAAAGAACTTACTACATCAGAACAATATCACCAACAACAATCCTATGAACAGGGAGTTGACTCCATGTGGTCAAATTTTGAATCCATAATCCTTAATGCCAGCTAGAAATTTCTTGGTCAGCACCCAAAGAAGATGAAAGCATGGCTGAGTGACGAAAGGTGGGCAATCATCGAAGAACGCAGAAAGGCAAACAATATTCGAGATTCGGCTAAGATGAGAAGTAGAAAGCAATAAGCTTCCAAAGACTACGATGATATTGTAAAACTAAAATATCGTGCAGAAGGGACAAGTCTAAATGGTTAGATAACGGAAGCAGACGCCGAGGGCAAGAACATGAAACTCTTGTATCGTATAACCGGAGAACTATAAGTATGTGGGAAAAACTCATGTCAGGGATAAGAATGGGAACCTACTGACATCGATTGCGAACCACGTAAAGCGATTCAAATAACACTTCGCGGAGAACAACAAACCCCCGTGCATTGTCAACATATCAGCAGAGATGATAAAAGTCTGTCCCATTACTACAACCTTTCTTAATGAAACTATGGGAGACAGAAAGGTTGCAATTAGAATGATTGGAGGGGATCGTTGTCAATATCGCAAAAAAGGCAATCTTAGTCAATGGCAAAACTGCAGGTGTAATATTCTGCTGCCGGTCCCATCAAAAGTGTTAACTAAGATTCTCCATAAACGCGTAAACGAGAAACTGGACTCAACTATTCGTTGACAAGCTGGTTTCCGACCAAATCGTTCTTGTGTCTGTGGAATTCACGACAGCCCTCCATCTCTTATTCGTCAATTATAGCACAGCATTCGAAATCATTAACAGGGACTGTATATGGAATACCGTCGGTGGTGCAATGGTAGTGTGCGCGCCTCTTGTACATGAGATCCTTGGTTCGATCCCTGTTCAGACCACCTTAAAATTTCTTTCGGCGGCGGTCACCTCGCATAGTGACGCCGACACTATCGAGTATTTAGCCATGAAAAAGCTTCTCAAAATACCGTTCGGAATCGGTGTAATACTGTAGGTCCCAATCGGTGAGTGAAAACTGGAAAGCGCACAGCTCAGTGATTGTGAGAAGCTATCCCCTGTCCCTTCATGGGATGTAATGGGAATCCTTTTTTTTATATGGAATACTTTAATACAGAGAGGGATTGCGCCAAACCTAATAAGACTTAACAAGGCTCAGTACGATGACTCCAACTGCAGGGTGCTATAAGACGGCCGCTTATCAGGGAACTTCAATACCATCAAGACTGTCACATATTTTATTCCTCATAGTATTAACGCGGGCAATCGACGGGAAAATCGTGGTATCACATGGAACCTCCAAACCAACTAGAAGACCTGGCATACACAGATGACATACGTCTAATTTCAACAAGACATGGCGATGTGTAGGTTAAAATCACCGCCCTTATCTCTGAGTCTGGTAGTGCTGAGGCTTAACTCGGTGAAGACAAAAGCACTGAAGATAAATGCTATCAACCCTGCCGCAAATTTTACAGCTGGAGATGACGTTATGGAGAATGTCAACTCATTCACCTAGAATATAGAATATAGAATTCATAGTAGAATATCTAACTCTCACGGTGCCTATGCACAGCTGTGGAAAATTTGGAGATCGTCATCGATCTATACGAACACTAAACTACGTATCTTCAATTCCAATATAAAATCGATGACCCTATACCGGAGTGAGACTTGACATATGACGAATGCGCTTCAAGCGTTCATTAACAAATGCCTAAGGACAATTTTAAAGTTCTGGTGGCCAATACCCAATAAACAACGTCTTGAAAACTGCAACCAAGTTCCAATACAAAATGAAATCAAGAACTGGATTGAACCGGGGGGTATCCATGACACAGCTGGAAAATGATAGAAAACAGAGTGGATGGGCGAGAGAACGATAAGCAACCAGAAGTAATTCATGCAGCAAACTAAATTTAAATAGTGTTTGATTAATACTAATTACAGCTAAATTATGTTTTATGGTGGTTGCATCCAACGTAAATACGAATTCCCTTTTATTTCTGTCCGTTATATGTCCAACCAAAGAGTAAAGTACAAAAGAAACTCGAACTCGATGGAATGGCCTACTACCTCGACGTCATCGAGAGAACATATAGACAGAGATAGAGACTCTTATCTATTGCTCTGTGATTGACAACACCTTGCGAAAGCCACCAACGAAAATCTGGGGACAATGCTTAGAATGGAACCCGCAAGGCAGCAGGTGGCGAAGAAATCCAAACCAAACATGGCGACGAACTATTGGAGACGACATGAAACGAAAGGAATACAAACATTCGCACGAGAGTGGGAGAGAAAGGAATTAAGAAGAAGATACGAGTATAATAATCAGTAAACAAATAAGTAAATAATCATAAACTCAAATAATAAAACAATCAAATTATTAAAAATTCCATTATCAAATAATCGCATTATCAAATGGTCAAACTAAACAATCATATAAATAAAGAATCTAATATTAAAATAGTATTTAAATAGATTTTCCATTTTATCTATAAACGATTCTCACGATATTATTTTGAACTAAATATATATCCATCCATTCAGCAAGGTAAAGCAGTGAACCTTATGTTTGGCACCAATGTCCCCAAACTGATGAGCCTCATCGTAAGCGAATTGCAACTGATAGGTGAAACAAATCGTACGTTCTACGAAATTTCTGAACTTCAACCCGAAGAACTAGCTCGTCGTGAAGTCATCGAAGCGGCAACCGAAGCCGCGGAACGCATTGAGGCAGCTGTACGCGAAAAAAAACGTTTAGATTATTTGAAATTTGTAACGGATAGCATTATGGAAAACATCTTGGATATGGGTGTGACCGTCTTTGGTCCCCAGGTAAATCGTGACATGTTCAAAAAGATTATGGAACCAGCAGATACATTAAAAATACAATGTAAAGATCGTAAAGTCACACAAATTACTGAGGAAGATTTCAAAATTGTACATTTTGAGAGTACGAATCCCATAAGTGATGACATTATGCAACAGCTGTTAGGAAAAGAATTGTTACTGTGTTTCTGGAAAATTCCTGGAGAGGGTGATGACATTCCGAAAATGTTAAATGCATATGCCCATGAATTGACGAAATCGGTAACGGAACCACCGAATGAATTTGAGGAGGAGGAAAAAGTGAAGCCCCCTATAGTACCCTCCATAGATGTCGTGGTTGAATACGAAGTATCTGGTAAGGTTTGTTGTTCTACAATTTTAATAGTTTCCAGCAAAAATATGTAGGTGCAAAGAACATTTTATACTGTGAAACAACCTGTTTTACTGGTTCTACCATCGATTATACATATGTGGTCGAGATTGTCCCAAAATCAGTAGGTTATTTTACGCAAAACTAGAAGACATTTCAATTGACTCGATGGTAGCATATCTGACTACAAAACGTGAGATATTGAGGTCCCGGGTTCGAATAATGGCAGAATTGAAGGAATTTTTTCTTAGTATTTTCCTATTCAGTTTAATATAGCTCGGATTTTTGTCAAACTTTTACCGCAGAAACAGTATTCTGAAGCAAAACAAGAAACAAGCTTTGAAGCCATACCCAAACTTTCCAAGTTATGCGTCTGTAAAGCTCAGATATAAATATATGTATATAACACATCTTTATTTTTTAACACCGGATATTTTGATTATAAAGGAAGAGTCACACCCTAACTATTTGGCGTCTCATCTCACATCAAGTCTCCAATCATTTTAGAAGTCCAATTCCATCTATTGCCCGAATAGATTATAATTAAATGTGCAACTTCTCGTACACGCAGATAAAAAGACCAGATATTCCAGGTATATGTTTGCAAGCATTGGTTCCATGAATTGAAGATTTGCTGCTTTTTCGATTCTTTATTGGATGTCACGTTTTAGTTCCAGCAGTTTTTAACAAACAAAGCCACATTTGAGTCAGAAAAACAAATATTATATAAAAACATATACATATGTTTAAAAAATCGAGTAATGCTTAATATTTAAACATAAAAAATAAATTGCAATAGATTGCGATAAAAAAAAAACATCGGATCGATGTGTATTTGAATTTGAATTTTTATGACCGATTTTTTGTTAGTTTTTGGTTAATGTATGAGAAATTCATAATACAAGCAAGCTTACACGTTCCAACGCTCACGTCGCATATATAAGTACAGTGACGAGCAAAATTGTAACAGGTTTGCCATAATGGAAGTTTAAAACTTTAATTTTTAGCAGCGAGAACTGAGAACTAAATAATTTGTTTTAATTTCACTTTGATATGACCTCTTTCATAATGAACACTAAAATATACAACAATTATATATATATTTTTAAAAGAGCGTAATGTGTAAACAAACCCCAGTCACCAAAATGTTAATGTACGTGACAATGTTTACTTTAACGCATTTTAAATAATGCTATCTGAATCTGAATGCTTCCAAAATCGCCTATTTATATCAGTAACACTTTCTCACAACGTTTCCTGATCCTTCTCGCAGCAATGTCATCTCTTTCTCGATTTGTGCAGAATATTCTTGGCTATATCATCAAACATTCGTGGTGAGTTTGTATATGGTAAATCACATTACAGCGACGGTATACTTTTAGGCGTAATTAAAATTAGGATTCAAATTGTTGGAAATCAAGCTACAATGTACACCCCAAACCCTAGAATAACACATACCATAGAAGCTTTTATTCGCTCAATAAATTAAACGTCATAGGTACGATGGAAAGTAAACATTGGATGGTGGAAAATATGGGTTCAATAATACCAGATAGTGGCAATAGTATACAGCGATCAACAAAGGAACAACAACCGAATTTCGTGTTTTTGTGGCAAGCTAGTTGTGTTAAATACAATACAAATGTATACCAACGATAAAAGTCAACAAAAAAGTGCAAAATACATTTAAATTTTTCAGTTCTACACCAAAACGACATGAAAAAGTTAAGTGAACATATTTTGTAACTCCACCTGGTGTAAGTTAATTTTAAATTTAATTGCTCTCATTTCCACAAACCTACGATGAACAGTGTGAAATGAAACGTCAGATGAGAGAATAAGTTTATCTATGTATGTGTTATTCTATGCCCCAAACTGTTGGTTGACATTCTAATGTTATTTTTGGAATATGGCAGATTTAAAGGTTAGTTAAGCCAAAAATGTAAAGCAGTTTTATAGTAACAATATAAAATATGTCACGACCGACTATAATTCTGGTCCATTGTAACAGTTTCCTTAACCTGATGGCTGGCTTAGAATCAATTGCGTCAGTGGCAGTTCGGCAGAGAGCATACGTTATGCAAATTGGCGCCATTCTTTGAACCCCAGTCAGTAGAGCCATATATCAATAGATAAGAGTCACCGTCCCTCTCTTTGCTTTCTCTTGCGGTCATCGAGGTAGTAGGAAATTTCATCGAGTTTGACTTGTTATTGAATGTTACTCTTGGTAGGACATAATACGGACAGAAATAAAAGGGAATGCGTATTTTCGTTCGATGTAACTAACGTAAAACATAGTTTAGCTGTCATTAGTAGCAATCAAACACTATTTAAACTTTGCTGCATGGTTTGGTTCTGCTTGATTACCGCTCTTTCACCTGTCTCCTATGTTTTCTATCAATTTCCAACTTCATATTCGATCAACTGAGGCAGTATAATGAGTAGAGTATAATACATGGGTTCCTCAAGCACTTGCCATCACACGGTAAGGCTATAGAGCAGCTTTGGTCGCACCACTGCTATGCAGATTCATTGTACAGCCAGCGCTACAAGTTCCCATCCTACACGTGTAGAAGGCTATTGTCACCTTTTCAACTATGTTGAGTGTAAAACCAAGCCTGTTGGCCAAAATAGCTTTGTGGTGGTGCCTCAGTCTTGGTCGGATTCACACACAAACCAATTGAAAAATTGATTCTTGCTTTGCATCCTAAGCCCAGATTCAAATTCAAAGAGGCAAACACGTCTAGTTTTGGCAGGAAAACCCCCATTAGTGTACTCAGAGGAGCATTTAAGAGGCACTTCTGAATTTCTTAAGTTGCAAATCATAATGCCAAAGTTGCAGGACCAATGTTAAGTGGAAGTTTCAAGAATATTCGAATTACCTTTTTAAGAACAGGTTCTTAAAATAGATGTTGCACTAGCTTCATTTATATACGTTTGAGAGAACCAACGGATTCAATATGAGAATCAAACGAGTGCACAAAGTGGGCATGGTTTCCAGATGTTTTTCTAGTGTTCCAACTTTTGTGCCGTACCGTATGTACTTCCAACAATGAAGTCAGGAAAAGAAGGCAGGAAACGTTTTTACCTCGACCCAATTTTTTGAACATCGCCAGCTTTATTGAAATGTCAAATATGAATTTATTTAAAATATCATTGAATTAAAAGAATTTACGTTACATGAAATTATATTTTCCATCTTGTATTTTGAAATCGTCAGATGATGAGGGTGACAGTGAGGGTGCCCAGGTTGACGATGAGCCGATACATTCAGAACCAGCGCCAGAAGAACAATCGGCTGATAAATGCTCCGAACAAGATGCTGCTCTCATAGAAAATACTCCAGCTGATGAAGAAGATGCTGACGATGATCCCAATGCTGTAGATAATACACCTGATGATGACGAACTAATCCTGGATGTTGTAGATGAACCAGACTTAGAAATACCTACAATCGACTTAAATCTCGACTTTGAAGATATAGACAACAATATCGAAGCAACTGAAGATAAAGAGAAAACTGAAGAAGTGCCAGCTATTGAAAAGCAGCGAAAAACACGCATATGTACCAAAACGGTTACTCTGCCCGCCATTTGGGTACCCAATGATCATCGAACACATGCCGCATTGATTTATGTATATTTTCGTAATCAAACTACGGGATTTTTAGCATCAGACCCTCCTCCAGAGCCACCATATGTTATAATGGCCTTCGATACATATAAGAAGCGAGATTTAATAGTTTATGCTGATGCGCATAAGGAAGATGTGCCGGTATATGGATTCTTTTCTTGTGACGATCCAAATACAGCGGAATATATAACAAATTCCATGCCAAAGTATAAAATTCAAACAGTGTAAGTTTTAGAGAGAGTTGTTGCTCAGTATTACATCCCAGCAAAAAGGAAATTGCTTCCAACGAAATACAAAATGAAGCACATATTTTGTGAAAAACTGTAGAAACACTAGTGAAATGGAAGGGGTCAAGTACATACTATAGATACACATAGGCATAATCGAACCACAGACTTTTCATTCATGAGCATGAACATCAGCTATCGGAGGTATTCGCATTATGTCGTTTGATAAAAGGGACAGAAAACAAGAAATGCGTACTTTCGTTAATAAGACATAAGACATAATTTAGCCGTAGTATAGTATCAATCGAACACTACTTAAACTTAGTGTACTGCTTGGTTTGCTTTTGGTTGATTAACGCTCTTTCACCTATCTACTCTGTTTTCTGTCAATTTCCTACTTCTCCGTAGAGCTGTGGCATGGATAACCCATAGAGTAAGTAAATCTTACCATAGAGAGAATATTTGACTCATCTGACGTTTCCTTTCACACTTTTCGTGGTGTGGTCGGTGTGATAGAGAGATGTTTCACGAAAAGTGACATACACCAGGTGGAATTACAATAACTTCTGACTTTAATTTTTAAATGTCGTTTTGGTACAAAACTGTGAAATTTGAATGTGTTTTACACTTTTTTTTATCGACTGTTATTGTTAGCATACATTTGTGTTAACACACACACAAAACGAAATACGGTTGTTGTTATTTGGTTGGTTGTTTTGAACCATTGCCTCTATCTGGTATAATTGAAGTAATTCTTTTCAACATCCAACGTTCATATCACACCAGGCCAAATGTCATAAATTTGCTGAGAGAAGTTTTAAGTCTAGTATAGTAACTAATCTATGGGATACCCCCTGTTTAAATTCATCATATATGTATGTAAATAGTAGATAAGTCCACAAGGTGTCTTCAGTTACATTTGCTTTTTTTAATGTCATGTACTTTAGCGAAGTTACGACAACCAAGTTTGGAGTAGATTTTGGGAAGTGGCATCATTGGCCCATTTTTTCGAAAATGCTGCTGGAAAAGCCATTTCAGTCAACGGCAAGCGCTACAGATCTGTGATCGCGGGCTTTTTCTGGGCTGAAATGGAAGATATGAACTTGGTTCCAGCAGGGAGGCGCAAAATGTCACACAGCTCATCAAACAAACGATATTTCGCGCACTAAGTTCGGTAATCGTGTTATTAGCCGTTTTGGCGATGTCAATTATTCGCCTCGGAGCAGCGATTTGAACCCTTTATACTTTTTCTTGTATGGTGTCGTTAAAGACCGACGCCATCCAAATAATCCAGAAACGATCCACACCCTTAAGGATAGAAACCGTTCACAAAGAATTTAGACTGACAGGAGGAGCTACTACGAAGTCAGCCGCGGCAGCCACATGATTTCATGTTCAATAAATAATGGGAATATTTATTATTGCTAATAAAGCCATAATATGGTAAAAGATAGTTAGCGTAGTTCATTTTATTGGAATTTTGAAAAAATACTTGTATTTGGACCACCCTGTAAATAATTACATCAATTTTCAATTCTCCTCAATTTTGTTTTCAGTAATGATAAACTCATCATGAAGGTTAATAAAGCATCCCCCGATACTATGTTAACTTTGGTCTCCTACGGTCCCAGCTATGTTAGTTCCAATAGTGTGTTGGGTCTTGAGGATGCTAAGAAATTTTTTCCTGACACTTATAAAACGGCTGAACAAGAAGAAGCGGAGTTGGCTGCCATTGCCGCTGGGATTGCTAATAAAAAGCGCAAGTCGCGTAAATCTAAAAAGGCTGAAACTGAGGTTCCCACTGAAAAACAATCTGAGGTGGATGCCACCACGCCTACTTCGAGTGGAGAAGACAGCGGTGATAGTATACCACTTGATGGCGACTCTATTGAAGGCGAAGATGACGATGTGGATCAGTCAGCAGAGGGAACTGATGGGACACCATAAATGTGAGCTGAGGAGATTGATGTTACAATTTAACACTAATTGTTTTCAAAATTTTACTTTTAAATAAAAATATTTTACTTTGTTACTAAATTTAAAGCAACATCTCTAAGTTAAGTTTGAATAAGCATAACACAGTATTAACAAGCTTACATCACCCAATGAACCGATCACACATTTATTAATCGTGAGCATCGGTTATCGTTGATGTTGTTAATCTTCATTTTGCCACCATTTCTATTGCTATATTTTTTTTGTCATAAATGACAAGTCTGTTAATAAAAATTGTTTTATCATAGAAAATATTTGAATACTTAATAAACTTATTTCAATTTGAAATTTTCAACATCAAATAAACAATGTTAAATATCAAATAAATAATTTCGACTTCATTATTTTTCTTACCGACACCGTCTACACAAAACTAGATGAACATGTCGCGACATTCGAGTTCTCGAAAATGTGTGCAAATTTTTACTGGATCCTGTTCGTTTACTCCAAAAGTCCAGTAAATGAGAGCCAGAGACCGATAATTTTGACAGTTCGACGTTAGAGATCTGGCAAATTTTGGTTGGAGAAATTTTAGCCAACAAAAATTTGCAAGAGAAAACGGCTGTTTGAAATCAGCTGTTTTATGTAAACAAAGAAAATCCAAAATAAATTAACAACGGCCAAGAAAAGCTACTATTTTATTTAAAATATCACTGAAATTTAGAAAGCAAATGGAAAGCAATAATATGTAGTACCATTCAGAAAATTCTGGTGATCCGACGATGTAATAATTGGACAACTGTGGCAGGGTTGATATCGATAGTTTTACTTTACATTGTGTGCTTTTAATGGTCAATTTTTAAGTGGGTAGATAACTATTGGATTACTAAATCCTAATTGAAAGTTAATTAGAACTTAACTTTACATTTTGTTTTTCAGTGGCGAGTTAATAATGTAACCCGTCATAGTGTTAACGACTATGGCATCCACAGGATCACATGGAGAATGCAAGAGAAACCATGATACGATAATGAGTGTCGCATGGCAACTAACGAAAAGAATGCCGCACGTATGGCACTGCTTAACCTAGTCAGACCGGAAAAAAGGAGAGAGGTAAACGGCCTACTTAAGCAAAACACGGCAGTAGAGAGTGTGAGAGTGACGAAATGAAAACCTACAGAAGAACGACGCTCGAAAATTCTACCAAAGAATATAAAAGGAGAACTAACGGCGATGACTCAGGTCGGTTCTGCAAAAATAAGGGCAAAATTCTAGTCGCAGATGGAGTGGCTTTTCTGGAGATACAATTTCTCTGCATTACTTGTCTCAGGGGAATTCAATGCAGTTGAGCAAATAGAGTCGATTGGCCCCTTCTAATCCTATATTTATAAAAAAAAAATGTATGAAGAAAATTCTAAGGCTCCCAATGTTTACACCAACATATGCCCTAATGATAGAGACCGGAATTGACAGTGGACATATTGGAAAAACTTTATTTGAGTATTCAGAGAACAGGCTACCACATAAACTGACGAAACTAATAATACAGATGAAAAACATTTTCTGAGCTAGGAAAATTAAAGATTTTGCGGAAAAAAATAATATACACTGGTGGGTATCAATCATTAGTAAAACAATATGGTTAAATCAAACCGAACAACTTTTACAGAGAAACATCAGACAAGCCGTATATACAAACATTTAGAGACATACACAGATTCTTCTTACATAAACGATGAATACAGCCAAGAAGAGATTATGTGGATTTTTAAAATAAGGACAGCTCTCATGGAGTTGATAGCCACGTCGTAGACCACGTTTCTGTTCAATATGCAAGAAATAGAAACTTTTGAAAATTTTCTAGGCGATGTTCGCTTTTTAGAGATGTAAGATTATCATGTCATGGAAAGTCAATTCTAGAAAACACAAATATTTAGCCCTGTCATGGCTTTCAGGTAAAAAGGAAAAAAACTGAATATGTACATTCTTTTCCAACGAATATCTGACTGCTCCATGAGAAAAGAATAGACAAAACAGAAACAAGGAAAACAAAATAAGGGAGCACGAAGAAATTTGTTAGAAACTAAAAGAAAAAAGTAACTTTAGACGAATGTGAACAATTAAATTACTACAAGTGCTGTAATAAACATAGAAAGGAGTATGCCAGGAGTTTCAATAGTAGCAGTTATCGAGCACCAAAGGAGTCAGTATTTTGTCCAAAAATTGAAGCGCTGAAGATTAAGAGACCCATCAACATATGTGGCAATGTTGTACAAAATCGTACGTGGCAACGCCGAAGTAGGACAACTTTTTGCGTTTCGTGCATATTCTTTAGTGAATCTTTTAAAAAGAAATTTTTATTAAAGAAAACGTTTTGGAAATTTATATTTTTAAAAGTATAATAAGCAGTGTTTTTTAGTGTTTTCTATTCACATTTGTCAATTTCACTGCAGTTTTACCAACTGTTTTGAATACGCAATATTTTTGCGGTTTCGATTTTCTGTAGAAGGACAAAACGAAATTGATTTCACTTTCGAACGA
This sequence comes from Phaonia tiefii, assembly GCA_963931995.1. Taxonomy (NCBI): domain Eukaryota; kingdom Metazoa; phylum Arthropoda; class Insecta; order Diptera; family Muscidae; genus Phaonia; species Phaonia tiefii. The sequence goes on from OZ008369.1 coordinate 276,702,069, forward strand.
AATTGCGCTTTGTGACATGGCTGATTATAAATTTGTTAAATGGAAACGAAGTAGATTCGAAAACGTTAGTTCGTTATATAAAATATTGTATTAGCTATAGAGAAATAATAATCAATGAATTCAATTACTGAATGTATAACGTATGTAAGGAAAAAGTTTCACAAGTGTTCATCGACTGACGACATAGGTCAAAGTCGTTTGTTGCTTTATATTGTTTTGGTTTTTTTTTGCGATTCTGCTTTTATATTACTTTATATTTATTGTAAACTTTAATTTGGAGAAATATAAACAATATTTTAATACTACTACTATAAAACATCCTCTCGAAGGCAGTGTCCGGACATGAACGGAGCTTATCAGTGTGGCTTTAGACCTGGAAAATCCAACACTGACCAGACATTCACATAGCGCTAAATCCTAAAGAAATGCAACGAAAATCTCATTAAGACCTACCATATCTTTTTGTTTATTGCAAGATACTTTCGATAGCCCAATAAGGATAACACTTACGAAGTTGACTGAGCTTAATAGCCTCTGCAAAAGGCACTGACGGACATCAAATCCTCAGTGAAGGTTGGAAAATATCTTACCCAACCATTTGATACCAGGCAAGGTGATACCCTGTCGCGCGATCTCTTCATCATCTTAATGGATTGCCACTAATCAGAAGCTAAGTGCCGCTCTCTTATGGTGATGATATACATAGATATCATTGGGCGGGCTGTGCGAGAAGTCATAGCGGCATTTTCAAAAATGGAAAACAATGTTTCAGCTATATCGGAATCATGCCAGTAGAGTCACCAAATCATCAAACACAAAATCGCCAAACACAAACTAGGCAATATTACCGATGATTTTTTGTTCTGTAAAATGTAGTGCGGCAGGAAAGAAATATGAATCCAACATTAAAACACGGCTCGGTATCAGTAATAGTGTGGGGTGAAATATCGGCCGTAAGACCTGGCAATCTTCATATTATGGAAGGAATAATGGATCGCAAATATTATTTGAACATTTTGATATCAAATCCGGCGGAAACTACCGAAGAATTGGGTATAGCAGAAGACCTCCATTTCTACCTAGATAATGATCCTTAACACAAGATAACGTCCGAAGTGGGCTTCTTTAGAACTACCCCCAGGTGCATGAAAAGCATCCACAGTCTCCGGATTTGAATTCGATAGAGCACGTGTGGAGTTATTTCGAGGAACAATTGAGAAATCATCAAATTAGAAATAAAAGTCCTGAAGGATGAATTGGAACAAATATATCTTGATTACTGTCAGAAACAAGTGAAATTGATGCCAAATCGCTTGAAAGCAGTAATACAGCAGAAGAGGCTAACAACAAAATATTAAGCTGTAAATTTTTTGTTTCTATATACATTAGGGCTACAAGTGTTTGCAATTTTTTGCAAATATCAAAAATGGCATACTATAGTTAGATAGCCCTTGGAAAAATATGAAGAAAAATGATATTGCATAATCGTGTTCATTTACTTCAAAAGTCCAGTAAATGAGAGCCAGAGAGCGAATATTTTGACTGTTCGATATTAGAGATGTTGCAAATTTTGGTTGGAGAAATTTTAGCCAAAAAAAATTTGACGATAGAACAGCTCATGGTAAAATGATCTACCGGGTGATCGCGTCAGCCCAGCTGATTTGTGGTTTTTTTCTTTTTTTCCGTCGGTAAGCTGTCAAATTCGATTTTGTTTCTCTTTATTTGTTAATAAAATTCAAAGAATTTCAACCCAAATGCAATTTAATAGCATAAACTTTGTATCAAGTAAGACAATCTTATAAAAATTTTCACATTTTGTGTACATAGTGGTTTTCATTATTCAGCTAATTTTGACAGCTTAACGACGGAATTGCTAATGCGACTACCTAATAGATAATTCTACCATGGAACAGCTCATGGTACAATAATACGTTCATGGTAAAGTCGTAAGAACAGCTGTTGTCATTTTGTTTCATGAGGTTCTTCGCTTCGGCAAAGCAAAATTCTCTCCCAAATACTCAATATTACCCAAAAGTAAAGAAACGCAAAAAAACACTTTTCTAGCCCGAAAACAAATGTCACAACACAAAACATATGCTTGACAACAAATCTTGCATATCATGTTAATTTTCACTGTTCATTTGCACACTTCCCATCTTCTTTAAATAAGCACTCTCAAAGCAATCACTTTTCAAGTTAATAAAATTGTAAATTCAATAATTTTTTTTCACTTGTGTTATTTTTTCACAAATAATACATATGTTTTTATGTTGACGTTTCGAACAGCTGATTGTTTGACACTTTGCCCAAACTTACCCGAAGAAAAAGTCTGGGTAAGTTCTTTAAAAAGAGAAACGCATTTTGACGTTAAGAGAAACAAAAATCCCTCTCATTTGCCCAATTTATGAGTAAAGAAACGCGTTTGGGTAAGTTTGGGTTCCCGCGGGGTCTCGCGGTAAAGTAAAGAAACAAACCTATTATTGTACCGAAAATATATATCAATAACGGCAGAAATAAGTACATATGAGTTGTTTAATATTTTATTTAATATACTTACATATCACAGAAATTTAGAAAGAAATGGACAAATGTGGCAGTAGATGTGTAATGTAACTACAATTCAAAATGTACATATTTAGCAAAGGATAAAACTACGTAAGCTGTTTCCTTGCAAATTCGAGTACTTTTTACATGTTTTTTAATTTTCATAGAGTAAAATCGTTATTTTTGTCTCAAAAGTAGATTATTGCAAATTTTTACTGGGACAGTAAACGAACAAGTAAACAATTTTTACTAGAAACATTAACGAACACACTTAAGCGAACCACAGAGCTTGATAGATAACTCTTTATCTGACTGATGAATTTTTTATTACCAAAAAATGTTGTGAACATGACAGTGATGCGAACACCTTCGGGCGCCGTATTTGATATCAACAAGGGCGGGGAACCGACAATAAACATCAACGATTGCTGATGTTCATGCTCATGGATGACAAGTCTGTGATTCGCTTTATGGAGGAGTTTGTCACGACATAACATAACATAGCATAAGAGATCAGCTGATTGAATCTACTTACATACTATGTATATTTCGTATGAAAGTAGTTATTCAACACATAAAATAACGTAACTGAAGATCCTGCAGGAAACAGATTTTTCTTACGTTTCCTCAGCTAATTTATTTGAACATTGTTGTTCTGTAATTTGAAGTGTTGGTGGTAATGAAAGTATATTTAAAAAATTGGAAAATAAACGACGAAAAGTTAATTTCTGTGGTGCAAAATTATAGTTTTTTGTACGATAAGACAGTGGCATCTCATTCATTTCCTAATGGATGTGTTGCACTATGTTATATCATGTTATGTTATGCTACATACTTACATATGTTATGTCGTGACTAACTCGCCATTAGTGTAGCATTGGATGTACCACATTTGCTATTAAATGTCAAGTATTAGTTATGCCTAAATACAAATCATTTTTCGAATGAATAATTCAATGTTTTTAGTCAAATATTCGGAATATTGAAAACACTTAACAAGGTCAAAGTACTTACCATAGAGTAATGCCACCTAGAGCTGCTATTCTTCTCATCTGACTTTTCATTTCACTTTTCGTGGTGCGGTCGGTGCGATAGTTATTTGACGTAAATTGACTTAATGTTTTTTTGATTAAGAACTGTGATTCATTTCATTTATTATACAAAATTGTAACTTAATGACTATTGACCAATTAAACAAGTACACAAAAATTTTAACGCACAAAACGAAATGCCGTTGCTGATTTATTGTTGGTTGGTTTGAGCCATTGTTCTATCTGGTGTTATTAAAGCAATTCTTTCCAACATGCAACCACACTAAACTTCGTAAATTTACTGTTACTTTAGATCAGTGATGCCCACACACATACATATGTATATTATAACATAACGATGTTCAACTTGATATTCTTACACATTACACACCGAGAACCTGCACTAACAAACGCTGAACCGCAACTGATTTTAATGCGTTTAAAAAAGGTAAACAAAGCAAGAGCCATGGTGGAATTATTTATCGGGTATACACGTCAGCCCAACTGATTTTTGGTTTTTCCTTTTTTCGTGGGTAAGTTGTTAAATTTTATTTTGTTTATTTTTTTTTTTTATTAATAAAATTCAAAGAATTTCAATCAAAATGCAATTTATACCAGACTTTGTGTCAAGTAGTGTTGTGTTTTTCATTATTCAGCTAATTTTGACTACCTAATAGATAATTCTGCCATGGTAAGAGCCGAATGACACGATCGAAACAACACGAAGACTATACGATACTATACTATACCATGGTAGAATAAGTAAGGTAAACTTGTTAGAACAGCTTATTTTAACTTTTTTCTTGCTTAGGTATTTCTCTTATGTATTTCAAATTCACATGTATGTATTTTGTTTCTTTGATACCAAATCATTGGTAGAAAATGCATTTCGATTGAAATTTGATGAATTTTATTAAGAAACAAAATCGAATATGACAGCTTACCCACGGAAGAAATGAGAAAACCACAAATCAGCTGGGCCTAACATATAAATTTATTATGGTACAATTATGTTAGATGCAGTACAACCCAAAAACAGGCACTTTGCTTTTCCTGAGTATCTGTGTTGTGTCAAGTCCATAGATTAATTTATACATAGATTTGTTATCCGTCTCATCTGACGTTTCTCTTTGCGCTTCTTCAATGAGGAAACGAACTTCTGTCAGCAACGACAGACAAAATTTTCCACTTTTAGTTTTGTGCATTCACGATGTTCATATATTTACATATTTTGAACTTTCACAGTAACAATTTCAGCTGCGTTTGCCAAAAATTAGCGACAGAATTCTTCTCTTGACGTTCAAACACAAGTTCGCTTCGCCTCAATCATTAAACGGATGAGCGAGTTGACAAATCTATGTTTAAATTAATCTATGGTCACATAAGTCACATTCACTTCACTAGCAATTTTAAACATCACATACAAATCTAACCAAGAACTTCCATTAAGATGTTCGTTAATATTTATGTAAATCTAACCCAACCACAAACATTAGATATTTTAACAAAAAATCATTCGTCAGGCTCTTAGTTTGTTTGGTCCAAAGACGATGCAGTGAATGGGAAAGTGACTTACATGAGCAGGCCCTATACGTGTGTCGACAGCGCAGAAACACCATTTTGCTGTCCACCACGCGTGTTATGGTTTCAAAATTTGGGCATCACTGCTCTAAATATAAGAATTGCTCTATGGTACTTACCACCAATCTTATGACCGATTTTTTACAAATAGTGAACGACTATTGCATACTAAATGTACTAAACATTTAAATAATTAATAATTTTTATTAGAAAATCCTTTATCTTTTCTATGTTGCTTCATCTTCAAACTTCATAACATTTTGATGGAATTATTTCCAACCATCCGCTTAATAACTAAAACTATATAAATAAGAGATTTAGTATATATAATAAAGTTATATATTAAAAGATAAGTTTCATATTTAAATTTACGAAAATGTAAAAAAATTAAATAATTAAATACACTTATAAAACGGGTGATGCGGAAATGTTGTTGGTCCGTTTCAGCACACCAAAAACAAATAAACTAAAATGAAAAATCTACAAATGAATTAACAAAACTATGTATTGACTATTTACATTACGGCAATTTATACCGTTTCGTGACAATGTATTGCTTGATTGTAGCAACATTTAACAATTTGTATCAAACTTAAATGACACAATCCGATGTTTACGATTTTCGGAATTGAGAATCTTTATCAAAATAAATTACACGTAAAAACCCATTTTCATGGCCCACAGCAATTAAACGTTTAGCATTAGTGTTTAAATTACATCTCAGAGTATTTATGCGCATGTAAGGGGCCATATTTAAAGGGGCTCGACGATTTTCACTGAGGAATTGAGTTTTTAAAGACTCCGTCATCTGAAAAAGAAGGTGAGGGGAATCGTTCAATTAACACCTATTGTATAGTACATTACATTGGCAACTCACTTTTATCACAGGCTGAAATACTAAACCATATTTCTCTTTAAAGTCTGGGTCATACAATAGCCATTCGTCTTCAAGTTTTTGTTCAATAGGAGGAAATTCAATACTAAATGTTTTTCTATTTTTAATAGGTTGACCTATTAATCTCGTTATAGGCTTTCCATCCAGTTTTTTAATGTCCATGAACGAGAGAATCCTCCTGTCTCCAAACTTTCTATCTAATACATATTCGTAATGTAGTTCCCTGGTATCCATAAATAGTATATCACCATTATCTACACTTGCTACACACATATTTAAGTGTGGTGTATAGTGGATGCTGGACACAGCACTGACAAAATTTTCCATTTTTTGTTGGGTATACATAATGTTGGATGGATTTATACATTGTATACAGCGGCCATCTAGAATTGTAAAGTAGAATATTTTATATTTTGAAAAGAAATTTAGCACATTCCATACTTAAATAACACGAATTTCGCACAAACAAACATCTTTTAGGTAAGATGCGATGCCTTAAACAAACTTTATTTAAAAAAAAACAAATTCTATAAAACAAATCTACATATGTATGTATATAGAAAACTTTTCTCTAATCTGTAAAAATAAAATCTCTTCGGTCACTTTACTTCGAGAAGATTGTTGGCATTGTTTTTTTTTTATTGAAATTTACTTCTCAGATATATTTCGATATGCCCTAATAATAGAAATATTAATTTTCGAAAAAAAACGTATATAGTTTTGAATGACTTCTCAAGTGTACTTACTGTTAGGTATTGAATCACAATATCCAGCCAAGAAAGGCTCCCATATAGGGCACCATTCTATGCAGCGCATTATATTTCTATTGTAGTCCTCTTTCAACGCTATAGGTTCCATCATATTTCCTATGTCATATACTACCAAACGTCGATAAAAGCAAGCCACCGCAATCCATCTTGGTCCTGTAGTGTCATAATGAATTGCAAAACCTAAATGTATAAATTAAATTATTAAAATCAATCAAAAAAAATAGTAGGTGTAATCATCAACCTACATCTTATTCCTTTTTCTCCTACATAAAAATAGTTCAGAGGAGTATAGCTTAAACATTTTCCCAATACCTCGAAGCGATTCAAATTATTTTGCAGATCGTCGGTAATATCCCAAATACCTATAAAACCATTCGAAAATCCGGCAAAAATGTGATTGTGACCCGAAAACTGAAAAATATACAATAATTATAAGAAGAACGTTCGGCTCATGCAATTTTTAGATGTTTACCTCTGACCATGCTACTTGTAAACACTGAGGATTCATTAATGTATGTTTAGTGGCATCCTTCTCCTCAGATGGAACTTCCAAACAGAGCTCAAAACTTGGTGCCAGCTGAATCAAGGGTATACTGTTATCTGTACCGCAGTTTTTTAAAACGTTAATTGGTAGAGAGTAAACTTTAATTGAAGGCAACACCGAAGCCACCGCAACTAAACCCAAACGATTATCGTTCGAACTATAACCGCCACTGGGAATAAAGGCAAAATTATACACCGGACCATCATCTATTGTAAAACCATAATGTAAACGTATTTGTGGAACTTTACTGCCTTTTTCGGGTTGTGTAACTTTGAAAAGCAATAATGTGGTTTTAACATGCTTGGGGTTTACAAATTTTACAAATTTAAACGAATCTTTACGATACGCCACTAATAGGTACTGATCCTCAACATGTGCCGGTAATGGCAGCCATGAGCAGTACGTTATTGGCGCTCCCACAAAGAGAAAAACCTCGTCTAAAAAAAAAAGTTAACAAAAGTTAAGATTTTAAAAATGTTATGAAAGTTTATTTCTATACTCACTTTGAAAGTTTATACTATTGAAACGTTCAATTTGCGTCCACTCGATGTCGTTCTCTGGTACACCTATTTCTGATGGTAGTGATGCTTTATTTTTAAAAGAACATTTCATAGAAACGTCCTGAAGTGGCAAATACTTCATGTATTGTTGAGTTTTTAAAACGTAATAATGACATTTTAAGTTTGCATACAGTGTTGTGGAGATAAAGTTCATTTTAGTGCTGAAAATTTTAAATCAAAGATAGAAGAAACTAACGATGGTCAATATTCTGTATTTATAGGATAGATTGTTTAAAATGTTGACTATTTTACATATAATATTAAAGAGTTAATTTAAAAGAGTTAAGTTATACTTACAAATTCTTCCACTTTTTCTTTACAGTTGGGCTAATATCAAAAGCGCGTTTGTCGAAAACTATAAAAAAAATTTAGCATTTCGGATTAGTATGCCTTCATACCAGCATGTCTAATTACTACTCACTTTTTTTACGCAGTATAATTTGTGTTGTAGTTTGATTTGATGACTGTTTAGGGTTTTTCTTGCCTTTCTTTGGTTTACTACTATTGCATTTGCTAATGTCTAATTGTGAGGCTTCATCATCATCGATACCTTCCGAACCTTCATCATCATCATCATTTGAAGATTGTTCATCACCAATTTTGATATTACAATCCGAATCATCGGAAAAATCTTTACCAGGAGGATGGTACTCGATAACATGTTTAATAGCATCTTGTTCTGTTTCAAAACCCAGGTGTTTACATAACTTACAGTAAAACCCAGGTTTTTGGATTAGTTTACATTCTTTTAAGTGCTGCACCAAGGTATCAACCGTGTCACTGGAAAATCGACATGATTGGGCTGGACAAACTCCCTTACTGTTCTTAGCAATGTCTTTCAACCATTTTTTACGTATTACATCCCCTAATGGTGCATTATAATGGATATGCAACTTGGGATTAAATTTTATGTCTTCCACTGCTTTTACTAATTCCTCGCCAATTTGTTTCAGTCTACCCTCTGCTTTAATTGTAGATACACGTTTGGTCCTGCCAGTTGTACTTAATACTTTCTCTGTGGGAATTTCTAAGTTTTTATCTGATACTTCTGTGAGTGGCTTTATTTTTATGGGACAGGTTCGAATATGAACAGGAAGCGACAAAATTGTATAATCTTTTTGGCAATATGGGCAATTCCGCCGTTGTTGTTCGGCTCCGCAACTTTCAATATGTGACAGTATACCCAGTCCAGAACGATACGACTTCTTGCACATGCGACAATTTAATGTCGCTATTTCAGAATCTTTAAGAAAGGCAATTATAGAGCCTAAAACCGACGAACGATTATTGACATTCTGAAAGTTAAAAAAATTAAAAAAAACGCTTAAAAAGTCTCATTTAAATAGTTTATTTTTCTTACCACTTTCTCTCCACCTTGCTTCCAACCAATTCCATAATGTTCCGCTAAATGAAGGCGCCATTTACTCTGAACAGTACGTTGCATACAAAGCCCACATTGAATATTACCAGTTCCAGCTTTAGCTTCTGTTAATGGTTCATCCGTATTAAGTTGTTCTCGTTTTGTTATAAGCAACAATCGTGGGTTGAATATATTCTCAGAGTCTGGTATACTACTTGGTCGACCCTTGCGTTTCACGCTACTAGTTGGTGTCGAAAATACTTGGGCGCTAGATCCAGGTGTTGGAGTTTTTGACTCGTCACACTTCTGTGGAATGATTGGTTCTTGATTGTGCTGAGTTTTCTTCGGTCGACCTCTGGTAGTATTTGGTGCTGCTAAAACCTTGTCACCTGGTTTGACTGTGGGTGGTTTTGGTTGATCACAACTTTGTGGAATATTTTTTATTACAACCTTCGAGTCTCGAGTTGATTTTTCAATTTGTGGCCTTCGTTTAGAAGTTTTTGCCGACTTAGCACTGTCCAGCTCAGCTAGATTTCTGCTACCCAAAGTTTTATCAGCTGCGTTGTCTTTGACCTCAGCATGTAATTCTGATTCGTCTATTGTCAATTTTCTTTTTAAATTCACTGTGGGCACAATTTTCAAAGTTGTCTTTGGAGTCTGTTCCTTACAAACACTTTTATCATTCTTGGATTTTTTTCTAGTGTCGTCCTTATTATCCACATTCTCCATGCGATTAGGTAAACCAGATATAGGTGAAATGTTTACTATCGGTTCACTTTTTCTAATGATATTTTCCACTAAGTTTTCTGCAATTAAACCACCCATCGTCTCTTCTTTTAATGAAGTTTCAACCCTATTGGTTACTTTACTTTTAACCTTTTTGGCTATTAATGTCTTCGAATCTGAATTTTTATTGGAAGCGGGTATTGTTAGTTGCATCACATTAGAGTCACAAATATCGGATATACATTTATTTTCTGTTGATTCTTTATCTTCAGTATCTATTTCCAGAACAGCCTTACCTAAGTTTTCAGTAGTAACACTAGTCTCTTCTAAGTCGTCAGATATCAAGCGTCTAGCTCTTTTTAAACGCCCTCCACAAGAGATTGGTGTATCCATCACAGCTTCCGGCACGTTTGTTCTTATTTCAACCGACATTGGTGTAACAAATTCATATAATGTTGCCGTATTATCCTCACAATTGTTTTTGGTTAGCTTACTGCTATCGATCACAGATTTTAAATTACATCTACTCTTTTTAAATAGTGCCACATCATCCTCCTCATCATCAGCCGGAGAGGTGTCATCAGTTATATCAGTCTCTTCCTGTAGGTTCCTCGTTGAAAGTTTGCAACGTTTTTTCAAGAGAATTTTACCGCGGGTTACGGATATCTTTTTGCCACCGCCATGCCGTATTCGTTGCAATCCATGATCTTTCATGAAAGTTGGTGAGATGGCTTTTCCAGTAGTCAACCAATTTTTCATGGTACCTCCCTTCGTTAGCGTGGCATTTTTGAGTTTTGTCTCACCTTCTGAACTGCTTCCGTCATCAATATTGGTTTTATTTTTAGGAGATCCCAACGAGTTATCCTCAAATCCCAAAAAATCATCTGCAACCTCGCAACCGCCGTTCATAGAATCAAAATCATGGTCATTATCTGAATCTGTATCTGTATAGGAGGCTTGCTGAGATTTTTTCACATCCTCCAGAGTTTTTCTTAACCTTTTTCGCGAAAGTAACGCTTCAGGAACTTGTGCACTTCTATCTAGGCAAGAGTCTTCTATGTCGGAGGAGTTTAATCGTAGCCGTGAGCAATGTAAACGCTCAGAGATATCAGAAGTATTAGAGATAATTTCTTTTTCAATGGGAACTTGTTCATAACATTTGGATGGTGTCTTTGAACGAGTTATATTCATTTTGATAGAAGATTTAGCGTATGCAGTTGAAAAATGTTCGGAAGATGATTGAGCTAAATCTTTAGTATCCGGAGAACCGGTTAAATATCTCACTCTTTTCTTAATTGCAAGATTATATTTATGTTGATTTGATGGTTTCTTTATATCTTCATCCACGTTAGATTCATTTAAAGTTATATTTGATTCCTCGGACATTTTCAAATCATTCCCTTCTATAGAGTCCGTGCTATTAATGCTTTTTCCTTGTTTACATAATTTTTTGGGCGTTTCTATAACTTCTTCATTGTTACCGACAACTAAACTTAATCTAGTAGATCTCCTGCCTTTGATAGAAGCGCAATCCTTCGTATTTGGCGCTTCTGTCTCCTTTTCAGATTTAGGTCCGCTTTCTGATTTACTGAGTTCACTTTCTGGCTCTTGGGGGGTTTTAACAGAAGTTGGGGTTTTAACAGTTTCGTTCGCTCCTTTCCCTTTTGGTGTAATGTCGGTTTCTGGATTATCGTTGCGTTCTGGAATCTCCTTAGCTGTGGGTAACTCCCTTGATTTGTTATCCGCGATATCTACAATGGTTTCCTTTGTTGTTGCATTTTTCTTTTGATTTTCATTTGTGTTTTCAGTTTCTATTCTGGAGTATTTATCTACGTTATCTTCTTTATTTCCCTTAATTTGATTTATAAGATTCCTAATACCTTTAGGTTCAGCGTTCTCATTCGGCAACGTTATGTCTATACGTTTTCTTTTAAATGGTATTTGTGGGGGTGTGACATGCAGTTCTGGAGATGGATTTTTAACAATATCCACTAAAGAAACACTAAGCCGTCTCATTTTATTAACATTAAGTTTGGATACTTGGGGAACATCATCAGATACTTTTTTATTTGCGTTGCGTTTAGGATTTTTCGGTGGTTTAAATGAATTGCAGATTTTGGTAGTTACATGATCTTTAGAAGATTCTATGATTTCTTTAAGTTGTTCAGCCTCATTAGTGCCGGATGTTATATCGTATAATTTTTCCTTTACGTCGGAACTATCAACATATATAGGAGATTTCACTATTTCTTTTCGTTGCTGAGATAACGAAGTATCACCTATAGCCGAATTTATGGTTTCCTTAATAATCAGTTCATCAGCAAGCTTTATATTTTTTCCTATATTAGATTCATTCTGTGGTATATCGGATGACGCGCGATTTTTATTATAAACATTCTCTGATATCTCTAAATTTGCTGACATCGATTTTACAGCCAATGCAGAATTACTTAATGCTGTATCCCTTGACACAGCTGCAATATTCAAACTTTCAGCAGCCACTTGAGACTTGCCGGATACTTCAGGTTTACGGTTATTGTTCTCATTATCTTCTATAACCTGCGACACTTGTTCGGTAACACATTTTACTTCGTCGAAATTTGTTACTCCCGAATTGGATAGCTTAATATCTGAGATGGAAATATCTTTTGTTAGATTTTGATTCTCACTTGCAGGTTGATGAGCCTCTTGGACGGTTTTAGGCAAAATCTGCAGTTGTTTTTCGACTTCTATTGCCGCGTCGCCGACTTCTAGTTCTTTGACACAGTTGTTAGAATTAAAAACTCTATTGGGAACAGGTGTATCGTCAGACCTTTTAGATTCATTACAAATTTGTTTCACGGATAAACAATCATTCGCCATGCAAATAGATTGATCCATTAGCTTTTTTTCAGCTGCTAATTTATCATTTTTATTCGGCTCTCCTTCTAATACCGGCAACAATTCACTAGAGTTTGTTTTATTATCGGTATGAGAGGAACTCAAAGTCGTCGGTAAGCCTGCTGGAAGAATGACTTCGTCAGACATTTTATTCGGTTCATCGATAACTGTGGGTTTTATAACTTCTGGTATTTTATCATTGGCTTTGGATGTTGAATTTTCTGATTGTCTGGACGATGTTGTGCTTGGTTTGTTGCGTTGTACCAAATTTATTTTTCCCTTCTTAAAACGCGATATCCGTTTGGACGTTGTTGGTGGTACAGAATTTAATTCGTTAGGTTTTGATTGTTCCAAATCTTCCGTAATTTTGGGAATTTTTGATTTTTTAGAAGCCTTGTCATTCTCTTCAGCTACAGGCGTAGATTTTAATATCGATTTCAAGCTGTTACAGCTTTCGGAAACTTCCATTACTGAAATATTGGGTGCAGCATTTTGCTCATTGCATTCCGTTGACTTTGATTGAGTCAATGGTTTGTTTCTGTTCTCATTTTTGTCTGTTATACCAGGAGAATAGTTATCTAATGTTAATCTTACGGCATTTTCGTTTGAAATACATAAATTAATTTCCTTACATTCCAATGTGTTTAGTGTATTTATTTCATGCGCTTTGGATGTCGGCTTAACGCAATTTTCAGCATCGTTTAGAATATTATAGTTCGATAACTCTGACTGTACCTCACCCATTATATTGTCTGTAGATTTCGTAAAACTTGTTTCTTTTTCATTCACAGTTTCTGATGACTTCTTTATTAACGGACTAGAATTCACAGTTTCTATTTGGGTGATATCATTAGGAAGCATTTCTGACGTCATTTTCTTTAAACTTGTCAAATCTTTTCTGGCGGTTTCTTTTGTGGAAGGTTCTGAAGAGGTTCTCTTTTTTTGAGAAGAGGTTGACAAATATTTACCTCCTGCATTTTTGAGAATAGATTCAGATGTCGTTCTCTTTTTCTGATTTGAATCTTGTACATATTTGTCAACATTCTCTTCTGGCATGGTTTCTGATGATGTCCTAGTTTTCTGACCAGAATCTGGTACACGTTTTTCAGCGACATATTTTGTTTTCAATAATGTTGCTTTGGAAACGTTTTTCCAATGCTGGTCCTTTGAAAATTCTTCCTTTACGCCGTCTCTTATTACATATAATGGAACTAATAAATTTTCTGAATCTTCATCATCTATTTCCGACTGTTTTAGCAATTCATTGGACAATAATTTAGAAACTCCTTCTGTAGAAGTATATACTTCTGGATTTGATTTCACTGCTTCTGCAGCAACATTAATTTTATTGCCCTGCCTTAACGTCTCCACCGGTGTATTTAATTCTGAATGTAATTTTAATCTTTCGCCAGCCTTAAATGACCCATTATCTCTAGATATTGAAATTTTATCTAATTTCACGGGAGATTCGCTATCCAAGGACTTTCGCAACACATGATCACGACCATTAGAACTTGCAATGACTATCGTGTCTACAATAGGTGGGGATCCAATTATGTTACTTGAAGACGGCGATGTATGAACTGATTTAATTGAAGCTTTTGGTATATTTGGTAAATCCGTGATCCTCACTGGCTTGATTAATGACCCGCTTACATTTATTAGTTCTTTATTAAGCATATCATTATTATCATCTTCGCCAATCGTTTTAATTGAAGCTTTTGGTATACATCCTACACCTGGGACCTTATTAAATAATAAGTCATGGACCAATAATGTTGATAATGGCGTTGGTAGGGTTTGTTTACTTAGTGGCATGCTAACATTTATTGGTTCGTTATTAATTGTTGCATTATTTTCACCCGATAAGGAATATATGTTTCCTATTTGAAGGGAGTTGACGTTTTTCTTTAAAGGAGATGTTGGAATTGTTATTTGCCGCTGTTGTTGGGATATGGATGAGGAGATTTTTCGCTTATGTGGCGAAAAGTTGGGTACGCGCAATGGTGAAAAGTTCATACTGCAGGAAGCATTTAAATTCAACTCGTCGGGTGTTAATTCAATTATGGGATTACTGTAGGCAAACGATGCCAAAAAGTCCACAGCCGAAAAACTATCTTCTATAATTGGTTCAGCTTTAATTTCTACGGCGGGTTGGCGATTTTTAGGGATAGTACATTTATTTAGAGATTGAGAACTGTTAAAACAATGCTCTGTTTTAATAAGGCTGTCATGTGGTAGCGGTTTAACAGACGGATGAAACTTTTCCCTGGAATCCGTAGGGTATTTAGGATTTGTTATGGTATTCTTAGTTGCATATGGTTCTTGGTCCTTGACTACAAGTAAAAATTTACGATTATCAAAATTTGCACCAATTTTTCGAGGAGAAACATTGACTTCATTCTTTAAAACAACATTTGGGTGACCCGATTGAAAATTTTGTGGTGAAGACAAGTTGTTTAACAAATTCATATTTTTAAAACCAACTAGAGGTAAAGTGGATGTGTTCCGACTTGCATTTGATTCAATTACACCCCCTTTAAGCGTTCTTGTTGGTGCAATATCCACATTATCGATTGGTTTTGTGTAAGTGGACGTTTGGTCAATTGGTTTGAAAGGTTTTGATCTAATCAGGGTATTTGTATTTAATAAATCTCTTTTATCTTGATATTTCCTTTCCACTGCTGTTCGTTCAGCAATATGCTTTGCCAAATCAGCAATTTTCTCCGGCGGCAACTTTAATTGCTGAGCATTTATTATAAACTTTTTATTTTGCTTGGAAGAAAACATAACTAAATGCCTGTGACCACTTTGTAAATTAGTAGATGTGTTCTCTTCCATAATTGTTGGAGTGTTTCTTCTTACATCGCCGGATGTGGAGGCAGTGTGGGACATATGTTCATCGGGCTTTTCTTGTTTTATCTCCACTATAGGTTTGTGAGGTCTAGCAAAACGTAGAGGTGTATCAAATTTAGATAAACGTAATGCCGTTAAATCAATCATTTCATCTTGGGATAAAACTTTATTCTCGAGAACAATCAAAGAATTCGGTGCCATATTATTGTCGGAGCTAGCTGTAAAATTATAATCATTATGACCCATAGATGGCGGTGGTAATTGTGAAGTAGCTGCTGTTACCATGGCATGTTGGGGTATCTGATAATTAGATGATTGTATATTAGTGTACACCAAATGTGGCTGGGCCTGTGACATCATTGTATAGTAATTTGAATCTGGCATTGGATAAGGTTTCTTAAATGTGTCTATCGTTGGTAATGGGGTTTCTTGTGGTACATTCGCGGTAGGAAATGGCGCCTTTAATGGCGACACATCAGGGGTAAAAATTCTTTGCTTTGAAATCATGACTGGCGACTTAACGGAATCTTTTGGTATACCAACTTTGTAATGCAGCACATCATGTACTAAACGTGTCGTAGCATTCAGTGTTGGTGACATTGTTGGCTTGATGATGGTGTTTCTTGAGTACTGTGCAGTTCTCGGATGTTCTTCTTCCTGGAAATCTATTTTCCTTGCAATATCTTGTGGAGATTTCTGGGGAGTTTTTGGCTTTGTGGGTAATCTGCTCACAGGCGTAGTTTCCCAATGTTCCTGATGGAGATGTTTGGTATCCACAGGAGGTGTATGGGGTAGGTCTTTATCTACATTTAATGGATCATTCGCAGAGGGCGTAGTTTGCCAATGTTCCTGATAAGGATTTTTAGCATCCATAGAAGACGTATCTTGCAGATTTGTATCTGCATTTAATGGATTCCCAACTTTTGCAGAAGGGTTATACGTAAGTTTTTTGTCTGTAGATGAAGGATAAAACGAGACTCCAGTAGCATTGGGCTGAGGTTCTTTTTTAATGACAAATATTTTACCACTTGCTTTACTATATAACATTCCTGGAGCTATACCCGGAGTATTAAGTATTCTTGGTTTGTTCGGTAATTTGTTTGTATACGTTACGGATAAGTTCCTTGCAAGTATATCCTCTGCTGGCGGTGTTAATAATTTATCTTTCTCCACTTTAATTTGAGGTTTACTCATTACTTGTGTTTTGATCGATGCCTTTGGAAGTTCTTGTAGGCATAATGCTGGCGGTTTAAGATGAGCGAATAATATCTTACCATCTCTGTTGGTTGTAGAAACCTGTTTCTTTTGCAAAAGTTTCCTATGCAACAAATGTTTAACATGGTTCAAGCGTTCATCTGGAGTTAAATCATTCAACAGGGATTTTTCATTTTTACTACATGGCTCCGGAGCGGTTACTGTGATTTTAGGTGGTATTATGGGCTTATTTGGTATTGATTTTGGACCTGCAACAAAAAATTTAGTAATATTAAGTAAAATTTTAATTTAAAAAAATTAAGTTATATATATAGCAGTTTTTTCTTTTCTCCATTACCCCGAATCGAACCTACGTTCCCCCGCAGCGAACTGAATTAATACGAACCACTTAACACACTCGGCTACTTCTCAACAAATATGTTTTTGCCTGATGTTGATGATAAGCATAGGGTTATTTTAAGCAACAAAAGTGAATGAAATATTCTTCAAAATAAATGTGTTTCGTGCTCTTTTCTTTCCTTCCCCTCCCCTCCCTCCTCTTCCCTTCACCATTCGTCTCATCTTTCCACAACTCTTTACCTGTTATGTTTTACAAAATTGAAATTTTAATATCGAAGATAGACAGAAAGAATGCACCCGCGCGCCTTCTTCCAGTGGGGATTTGAACCCGGGTTTCTATTTAAAATTTATAAGAATCTACCATTTAGCTGTCTGAACCAATTGGTACTAATCGCCAGGCTCGTCAAAACGTTTATATATACATATAACAAGAGTATTTTTGTTTTTCCAGCTACATATGCGTTGTTATTTTGATGGATGGGACATATGTAAGGCATTAATTTTAAATTTGTATCTTTAGATAAAATTACGAACGCAGAATCAAAAAAAATCGAAATAATTTAACTGGTGGATTGGACACTTTTTAATGCAGCTAAACAAAACAAATGTAGTAGCGAAAACTTAGGAAGTTAAGGCTAGATATTTATATATGTATGTACAGTTATTGTCAAAATAATAGCACCACCTAAAGGTTCTGATTTTTTTTTTAGACTGTGTTCTTCTGCAATCATATTTTCCTCCACAAATTCGCAGTTCCGTTAACTGATGTCTGCTCTCTTATGCGGTAGATTATTTTCAGTTTTAATATTGTGTATACTCTTACAATATGTAATTTTGTAAAATAAGATGCCGAGAGAGCTGTCAAAATAATAGCACCACTTAAAGCGATTGTATAAAAAAAATTAAAGCGGGCCTGAAATATTAGTTTATAATAGTTTAAGGTGGTTAATGGGGGGTTTGATTTAATAAAAATTTAAAAAGCTAACATAATTTTTGCTTTATTTTGTTTGTAATGGGACGTGCTAAACATTGTTCAAACGAGAAACGTAATCTCATAAAAAAAATTAATTTCCGAGGGCAAAACTTATTCTCAAATTAGAGAAATTTTAAGTTGTTTGAATAAAATGGTTCGGAACGCGTTAACCTACAAATACAAAGTTGAAACCAGAGAACGAAAATAAACCGAACGGTAACTGTATCAATCCCCCATGTTGCAAATATTCTTACACAGCCTTTACACGATGCCATTTTTTAACCATGCAATTTGCGTTTGTGGATAAGGGGCGTAGAGAAGCAAGAAGGGAGGAAACAATGGCAGGAAGTGCCTCCGCATCGGGTTTCATGAAATTTTATTGCAATTCTCTTTGTGCTCTTTCCACATTTGTTATGATTGTTAGATTTGATGTTATTGTTTCTTTCATTCTAGTTTTCGTGTGTTGTGTTACCTTGTTAGAGGTTACGTGAAATAATTTAGCAGAATTAAAAAAAGACAAAGTTTTATTAAAAATAATAAATACAAATTTCATTTCTTCCTTCGAAAAAACAATTGTTAAACTTATGTAAAACAAAATTGACCGCTTACAAAAATGAACAACACACACAAGAACACTCACTAAAGAGAAATGTTAGAAAAAATGGCAAGCACTAATATCTAGCACTAATTTCAAAAGAGAATTAATAAAAATTTCAGCTAAAAATTGCATCGTGTAAAGATGGTATGTACTAGTCAGTGTTTACATTGGCTATAATTGCTTTGGCAATTGTTGAGTTTGTTGGAGAGAAAGGTAAGAGGAAAGGAACGGGGAAAATACTTGCCGTACTCGGCAATTCGTTTTGTTCTTCTGATTCGTAAATTTTAATTATAATAATTTGACATTTCTTTTCATTTACTCATTCGTAAAAAATTTCACATGAATAGTCTGCATATGTCTCAGATTTATACGAATGTCAGAACTGACTCAGAAGCAGTAATAATAAAAATAAGAATTGCCGAAACAGAATTGCCATAGTGTAAACACTAATGGCAAGTTCAAAAGAGAATCGTAAACAATTGCCTAAGCAATTATTGCCAATGTAAACTCTGACGTAGTGATTCGTTCATCGTACTGTTCATAGAGTAATCTCAGCCTAGAGAGAATATTTGGCTCATCTGACGTTTCCTTTCACACTCTACGTGATGCGGTCGGTGTGATAGAGAGATGTTTGACGAGAAGTGATATACACCAGGTGGAATTACAATAACTTCTTGCTTTAATTTTTCATGTCATTTTGGTGAAAAACTCTGAAATTTAAATGTGTTTTACACTTTTTTATTGACTGTTATTGTTAGCATACATTTGTGTTGTATTTAACACAATAATTTTAACACACAAAACGAAATGCCGTTGTTGTTATTTTGTTCGTTGTATTGAACCATTGCCTCTATCTGGTATTATTAAAGCAATTCTTTTCAACATCAAACGTAAATATCACACCAGGCCAAATGTCATAAATTTGGTGGGAGAACTAGTAGATCTACTATAAGTATTAATCTATGGTACTGTTCGTTAACTGAAACTTTACACCAAACGTTTTTGTTCCATATGTCATAAACTGTATGTATTGTGTAATGTCTGTAAAACTTCTATTGTGTAGTTTGTTGCTAAGTTAATGCTCATGAGAAATAACGGAACGAAACGAAGCTGACAAAAGAGTGGAGCAATGAAAACTTGTTTCAGTTTGTTTTAGCGTGCCAAATTGATCGGATTATTATTATTGATCGGATTGATTAGTGTAGAGCGACTATTTTCAGCGCTGAAATATATTTTATCAGACCGACGTAACAATTTGGCAGGTGCACCATTAACATTTTACTGGTGAGAGCTAATGGAGTCTTTGAATACGACAAATGAAAACAAAATAAAAGCGTTGCCATTTGAAAAGAATTATCTTTTATTTGCATTTTTTTAAGTCCTGAACAGGTTTTCAGATTTTACCCAAAAAACCCCATTTTTCTCAAAATTACTTTTTCTTTTTTTTTTGTTTATGTTAGTGTCTAAATAATTTACTAGATCTCTCTTTTAGTTTTATATATTTCGTTATAAAGAAAAAAATTTATGTTTCAATAAAATGAAATTAAAAATGGATATAAATATGTGATTTTGCTATTTATTTTTTTTTTGGAAAAAACAATGTTTTGTGTTTTTTCCAAAAAATAAATAAACAGCAAAATTTTTTGTGTATCGTTTCGTGATTGTTCTGTGAGTATAAACTTTATGTTCGGTTTATTTCCTTTACTTTGTTGACATTATTGTTTCGTTCTTATAGTGCTCTCGAATGTAAACATAAACCAAAGAAATGTTCGCTAAAAGTTCTCATTGTGTATCAATGAGTTTCGATTAGTTCCGTAGAATGAGCGTAAAACGACCACGTCGCCACTTACAGTCAATAGAATAGTGTGGCAGATCAAAAAATATCCCTTTATGTCGGCAGCAGAGGTAAAAAAAAACAATTGAATTTGACAGTAAGCACTGAAAGCTCACAGCCCAAGAAAGTACCGCTTTTGACCAAGAGGCATGTGACTAAAAGCTTCCAATTTTCAAAGTCATCTAAAATGGCCAATTGAAAAGTGGCGAAATATTCTTTGGACAGATGAATCCAAAATTGTTTTATACGGTGGAAAGGGATCTCTATCGTGCGTTCGGAGATCACCAATTCAGGGTTTAACCCCAAATATACCTCAAAGACGATCAAACATGGAGGTTCCAACATCATGGTCTGTGGATGCTTTTATTATTATGGCGTTGGCCCGATTCATCGTATAAATACCATCATGGACGCTTCCGTATGTGTTCAAATCCTTGAGGAAGTGATACTTCCGTATGTATATGAAGAAATTCCACTAATTTGGGTTATGCAGCAGGACAATGACCCTAAACATACAAGCCGAAACGCTTAAAAGAGGTTTGAGGACAACAAAATCCCATTAATGGAATGGCCTGCGCAATCGCCAGACTTGAACCCCATTGAAAATGTATGGGCGAACGTGAAGAAGACCGTGTCTGAAGTTAAACCCACTAACAATAATGATTTGTGGAGTACTGTGGAACTGTTCTGGTATTCGATACCAAGTGACAGATGCCGTACCTTGGTCAACACAATCGGAAGACGTTTCTCAGCCGTTATTTCGAATAAGGGAAACGAAACTAAATATTGATTTTAATTTGTAAGCATATTCCAACAAGAAACTTACAAAATAAAACCTATTTTTAATTTAAAATTTTTAGTTTTAGGTACATACATATATGTAAGCGGTGCTATTATTTTGACTGGCCATTTTTTGACTTTTGGGTAAAACAATGAATTTTAGTTGATTTTGAAATAAATTGTTCTTCTAATTTTGCGTTTAGCATATAATTAAAAATAACCATAACAGTGGTGCTATTATTTTGACATAGCTGTATACTTGCCAGAAAAGGACTACGTACAAAGTAAGTCTCCAGAAGAAGTTATCGATAACTCCTTTTACGTATCATGACGGCCGCGGCTTATCATGACAGCAGCAAATCGAACTCGATGAAATGGCCTACTACCTCGTCGTCATGAAGAGGCAGCGAAGGGAGTAAAAAGGCTCTTAAGTATTACTCTATGGCTGCTCGGCTGAACCTCCCGCGCTGTCACCGAATTCAATGATAAGGGGAGAATTGCCTAAACTCGTACTTGTGCGAAAACATCCACAACAATACTTTCGATGAAAGCATGCATAGGAAAGAAATGTTGTGAACATTGATGGTTATGGCAAAGTATTGTTGTGGATGTTAGGCAATTCTCGCTTAGTTGAGATTTGTTTATCCCTATAATGTGTGATGATATACCTAACTACTTGTGGAGAAGGGAGCTGATGATATGCCATGGTGGGCATTGAAATAGCTACATATATTCCCAACCATCCACCATAATAATCAACTTCACACATTACTTTAGTAATATTTCTATTAAAATTTAATTCTTCATAGAAAAAGTAATTTTTAATAGATAGTGATCTTGAACCGAACAATTATTAAAAACATAACAACTGAAAGATCGCATAACACGGTGTTACAAAAAATAGATTTTTTTCTGTCCTATGAACCAAATGCACATATTCGGAAAGAGGCGAAAAAATAAAAATACACGTGTTCGTCGATTTTCATGTACACGTCAGAATTTTTTTTTAAGTTTGAAGTATAAAGCTCGTAGTGGCCTGTGTGAAAGCCTTTGGACCGATTTTTAACCTTTGTGATCAGTGATCCAATCGAGCTAATTTTTTGCAGTCAGACTCGTGGAAATGACTGTATCACGTCAAATTTTTTAAAAACAATTTTTATCAATTCTCAGATTTTCCACAATTTTTATTATTTTTGAAAAAAAAAATATTTTTTTCACTTTTCTTAGCATAACTTGAAGGGACTCCAAATTTTTAAACTACTTAAGCGTTACGAAAAAAAAAATGTTTTTTGACCCATCCTACTCGATATAGTTGTAGTTAATTAATAGTAACCTTCTAACACTAAACAGTTTTTGACTTTTACAACACTTACAACTGGTCTGACAGATGAAATAAGGAATTGCAAAATTGTTTTAAGTTCTGTTGTGCGAAAACGTATTTGTATAGTATATTTCATCTGAAAAAAATGCAGTGTCCGACGCGAAATAACTTTTGTTACGTTTGTGGCTTATTCGCACCAAGTAAAAATTTGAAAAATATTACTAAAACAGTGGTGAATTACTTGTGGTATACTCCGGAAGTCGTGTGCGACTATTGCTATAGAAATTTGTGCAAGTTTACTGATGGAAGGTCAACAATAAAGTACGCTGTACCAACAATTTGGCTACCACGCACGGGGCACTGCAATGAATTGTGTTTCTTTTGTGTAACTTTTGCTCAAACAAAATCGTACCAATACATTCACCGCAACAAAATTCGCTACGCTAATGTAGAATCGGTAATTCCAGCAGTTCTATACTCACCAGAAGAGCGTGTAGCGGCTTCAGTGGAGATTTTTGATAATGTTCCCGAAATAAGCGATGCAGAATCAACAGTTGTACCAACACTGCTATCAACTTTTCTTGCATCGAATGCGAGAGTCCACAAGTATCGGAATTTGTGGCAACACCCAGTGAAATTGGGACTGCAATGTCGCATTTAATAACGCAAGCCAACTTCAATGACCTCGTACGAGACGGAAATTTGTCGAGGAGAACAGCAGAACTCTTTGCATCACGCTTTAAACAGTGGAATATAGTGGCGGCTGATTTTAAAATAACAGCCGCTCGTGGTCGAGGTACCACTATTCCATATGACGAATTTTTTAAATTGCACGAAGATCGGGAAAAAAAACCTAGCTTTTGTTATGATATTGATTTGATGTTTGCAAAAATTGGTTACCCTCATATTTCAGAGGAGTGGCGACTTTTCATCGATGCATCGGTCAACAGCCTTAAAGTCGTGCTGCTTCATATCGGTAACACACATCCATCTATCCCGATCGCATATGCCACAAACCTCAAGGAAACATAGAAAGGCATGGAATTAATATTACAGCTGATAAAGTACAAAGGGCATAATTGGAAAATATGCTGCGATCTGAAAGTGGTCAGTTTACTCATGGGTGTTAAGCGTGGATTTCCAACCCACCAGTGCTTTTTGTGTACATGGGAAGGTCGAAAAAGAGATGAGCATTACACTGAATTTAAGTGGAAGCCGCGAACATGCTACAAAGTAGGCGTAGAAAGTATAGAGAATCTACCATTGGTGCAGCCGTCTCAAATCATTTTGCCTCCACTACACATTAAGCTCGGTCTCGTATCAAATTTGGTTAAAAAACTGGATCGTGATGGTGAGGCCATTGCAACTTTGCGCAAAATTTTTCCGAAATTGAGCGGCGCAAAGATTCATGCAGGTATTTATTTTAAGAAGTCATTCAGTAACTTTATGTTTTTTAATGATTTTTTTGATTTAAGGTGTTTGCAATGGTCCGCAGATAAAAAAAATAATTGCAAGTTCTGAATTTTCATCAAAATTAAATGCTATCGAACAACGTGCATGGAAATGTACAGTTGCCGTTATTGACCAGTTTCTTGGCAACAAACGAGCTGCCAATTATAGAAATATTGTAGCAGAAATGGTTTCGGCATATGGCGAAATGGACATATTAATGTCGCTAAAGATCCATTTTCTTCACAATCATTTAGATTTTTTCCCTGATGATTTAGGAGCTTGTAGCGATGAGCATGGCGAAAGGTTCCATCAGGACATTGCGGCTATTGAAAAGCGCTTTAAAGGAAAAGACATTACGCATATGCTTGGCGAATACTGTTGGTCTATTTGTCGCGATACTGAAGCAAATGCTTACAACCGCAAAAATAAAAGGCCTAAATTTCTTTAAAAACATTAAAATTTTTAATGTAACAATTCTTTATTTTTATAAAACAAAAGTAATAAAAAAAATTGTTTTTTTAACGAACTGAAACCTTAAAAAAAAAACGATAACCATTTAAAAAAAAAAAAAATTAGGAAAATCTGAGAATTGATAAAAATCTATTTTTTAAAAAATTTGACGTGATACAGACATTTCCACGAGTCTGCCTGCAAAAAATCAGCTCGATTGGATCACTGAAAAAGGGTTAAAAATCGGTACAAAGGCTTTCACACAGGCCACTATGAGCTTTATACTTCAAACTTTAAAAAAAAATTCTGACGTGTACATGAAAATCGCCGACACACGTGTATTTTTATTTTTTATCCCCTTTCCGAAAAAGTAAATTTGGTTCATAGGACAGAATGTGTGTAACACGGTGTAATATAAACTTAAACGGATGTACTTTGAAGACGGTACACTCTAACGCCAACATTATGGCAATCGTTGTTTCTTTTTTGAAACAACAACATCTATGCAATGGCTTTCGATGAAAGCATGCATAGGAAAGAAATGTTGTGAACATTGATGGTTATAGCAAAGTATTGTTGTGGATGTTTTCGCACAAGTAGCAGTTTAGGCAATTCTCGCTTAGTTGAGATTTGTGTATCTCTATAATGTGTGATGATATACCTAAATACTTGTGGAGAAGGGAGCTGATGATATGCCATGGTGGGCATTGAAATAGCTACATATATACCCAACCATACGCCATAATAATCAACTTCACACATTATCTACTTTAGTAATATTTCTATTAAAATGTACTTTCTCATAGAAAAAGTAATTTTTAATAGATATTGATCTTGAACAGAAAAATTATTAAAAACATAACTACTGAAAGATCGAATAATATAAACTTAAACAAATATTTTTATAGTTTAGGGGTAGAAACTGCTTTAAATGATGCCTTCATTAGAAAATTATGTCGTACGCCAGCGACATCTATAGGACAAATGTAGTACTCGTCGAGACCTATACAACAATGTATTGCATCGATTTTGTCTGTTTTTCACGGGCTCGGAAAGGAAATTTATACTTTATTTTTAAATTGTCTTGTGGCGATTTTTAGTAATTGCTCTCGACTTTGCGAATTTTTTTTGTGACCTGGTCTAATGTGCATCCTAGAAATTTTACTACAGAGGGCGTTATATGTGCACGCCTATTAATTTTATAAATATAACGTATACCTTGTTAAAAGCCAACTCAACAGGCTTTATATTCCGCTAATTGTCAGCAGAATACACTTCCAACAAATATATTATCTTCGGCATTACAAGGGCATGAACTAAACATTCGTTTACAAAGGGCGGTAAATATAAGTTGGTAGTGTAGAGTTGTTTAAAGGGGCCCTTAGACCTGTGGATAAGTTGCAGCGACTTCAAGTTGACATCAACTTATCCATGGTTTAAGGTGAAGTTGGTGGTTTGTACAAACTAGTTGATGTAAAATCAAAGCTATTTTGATTTTTTTGAAGTTGATATCAACTAATCCATCAGTGTAAGTGGAAGTTACATCAACTTTCATACGCATTTCAATGAGAAACTTTCATGAGGAAACATTATCGGCAAAATGTAATTAAATGAAACAAAAAGTAAATAAATTAAACATTATCGGAAAAATATAAACTAAATAAATATGATTTGTAGTGTTATTTATAAATATTTAAACAAAATAAAAATAGCGTGTTTTCGTAAAATTTTTGATATTTTCGCAGTGCGCTTCGCCACCTTTCATATCGACATCTGACAAGAAAATTAAGTTGCCCCAACTAGTTTGAGAGTGTAAGCACAAAATCAAAGTTGATGTCTAGTTATCGAAGTTGATATGAACTTGAAGTCGAGCAACTTATCTACAGGCCTAAGGGCCCCTTAAGGCAATAATTTACCTTAGATACAACACCACTTATGTGTGACTTTATACAGTTGGCACATTGATCTTATGGCGGGAGATAATAATGCCGAATGTACGGATAAAATAACATACGATATGAATAAAATTAAGGATTGGCTGAAAATTAACAAACTAAAATTTAAAGAGAATAAAACAAAATGAATGGAAATAAATATGCAAAATATAATAGAGTATGTTGGGAGTATGTTGAAGAAATACAACCATATAATCTTTGAAACATGCGGTGACAACTACAGAAATGCAAAAAATTATTTTATACAAAGATTAAAACTACATAATATGCTGCCAAATACTATTACAAATTATGGATTAACATTTTTAAAAGAAATATTGTAATCTTTGTTAGAACTAATAAGAGTACTAATAAGAGAATATAAAGAAAATGTGATATCCTAAAATTTTAAAATATACTTTGTAATGCAGACCCTTATTGCACAAATCAAAAGTATTATAAATACTTCCAAATAAATAATAATAATAAAAAAAAAAATTTTACACAATTACATTACATTATTGGTTATTTTTGAAATTTACATCAAAATTAAAGCGCCATCTAGCGGAGAAAAAAATATTTTTTTTAATACAAAAAAATCCAAATTTAATTCCCTTTCAAAACTGGCTCAAGCATTAAAATCGGTTCACCCATTCTGTTTTTATAGAACTTTTTATAATAGTATTACATTACAAGTGAACCTCCACGGTCCTTCGAAGCTTAAAAATCGATTTTCTCAAAGTTCTGACTTGCTACAGCAAAACGCCGAGACACGTATTTCTTTATTTTAAGCCTATTTTCATATTCTGTTAACATTTCTCATGTATACTCAAAAAACTTTGATTTTGTCGTACTGTGTAGTAATTCAAAAACAAAAATACTGTCTAAAAGATGTGGTATGTTGGATTGTGGTTAATTAAAATTGAACACGAATTGTGATAATGGTGATATACAGGGTGGCGCGCCAATTGTGCTACAAAAACAAAACGTAATAACTTTTTTAGTTGTCTTAAATCCTCGTTATGTTTAAAGTTGTAATTTCCTTTTTTTTTTAAGGCTATAAGAGATCATGTTTTCTCCGGTTAGTGAAAAAAATGTAAATGCCGCGGGTGGGATTCGAACTCACATTCGCTGGACGTCACATTCGTCTAGCCCGTTAATCCACTGCGGTGTGTATTTACACAAGTCACTAACCGAAGACATATATTGATTGTGAAGAGTGATTGGTTGTCGCTACTTACACATCGCTTTCCTACTTACAGGCACTGATGCAGAAGTTTTGAAAGTTGTATTCTGTGTGAGTAATCGGTTTTTATTTTATTTTGCAGGTTACTATTTAAAATGAATGCTTGGTATACCGAAAAGAGGATTTGGATAGTGCAGCGGTGCCATGCTTTCCAGTCCTTCACTTCGGTCCAAAGGGAATTTAGGCGGGAGTTTGGTGGCACTCCCCCGGGTAGATGGACCATTATTAGGTGGTAAACATATTGGCTGAATCTGGAGGCACCGCAAGAAGCCCGTAACATCGAGTCCCTATGTTCGGGTTCTAGACACAATCGCGGCTGTAGGAGGTGAAAATGTAGGTAAATCCCAAGCATTTCGACTCGAAACTTATAGGCGCAAATTGGAGTTAGCAGACGTTCATTAAAACTGATAATTCATGATAACTGAAATTTGTTTCCATACAAAGTCCAAATTACAAGCAAGTTAACCCCTCTGGATTTGCTTATTCGCCTGGAATTTTGAAAAAAAATTATTGAAATGCCGAAGAAGACAACAACTTGATACATGGCTTGTTTATGGTTGATGAATGCCATTTTGATCTTAACGGCAATGTAAACCAGCAACATTTCCGTATATGGAATGAGTCTAATACAGAAATACTCCATGAGACGAAACTGCACCCCGAATGAGTCACTGTGTGGTGCACAGTTGCATCAAGGTACATTGTGGGGTATAACTTCTTTGAAGAAAACGGTGTAACAGTAACTGTCAATGGGGGCCGTTATTTAAAAATGTTGAAGGAGTTTTTTATCCGTATACATTTTAACAGCGATTGGTTCTAGCAAGATGGATCAACTGAACGCAAGCCAGACCGGTTACGGCGGACCTCAAACGAAAATTATTTATTTATTTATTGTAAATATCAGGTTAAAATTAATTATAAAATGATATTATGGGATAAAGCTATGACTGCGGTGGTCTTAACCTTGTAGTGTTTATGACATTGAATACAAATTAAATAAAATTATATAATTTACGAACTGTCAGGTATTTCAGAATTAGCTCTACTTCTAATACATTATTAGTTGGGAAGATATTCCAATATCCAGAAACTCCACTTTCCGCTGGCCCCCAAGCTCACCTGACCTGACTGCACCAGACCTTTTTTTGTTGGATTATGTCATGGAAGATGTGTACAAAACGCAACCAATGAATTTGTCTGAATTCAAGCAATCCATTAAAACAATAATTGAGGCGATCCCGCCTTCAACCTTCTTTATACGTGGATGAGCATATTTACGGTCTACAATCTTCAAAACCCATTGGTTATATAAAATAAAATTTAATTTTTTATACAATAAAAAGAAATAAGTGAAATACATTAAATTAAAACGTTATTTGAATTTCTTATTGTTGTACGATTGACAAAAGTTCCATATTTTGTTCACGAATCCAATGCTTTATAACTCTGGCAGTATGAATTGGAGCATTAACTTGTTGGTAAGTCCGTGCCATGGGTCCAAACAAATTGTTAAATTGAGGAAAAGCGGCTTCTAAAATCCTCTCATTCGATTAGTAATTTTTTCGGTTTCAAAAACCAAATCGATGGTGCCGTAGTAGAACATGTCACCCCATACCATAACTTCTCCTTGTCTGCTGTGTCTTCGTTGCAAAAATTGTTGTTATTTTCTTAAATAGAATTTATTTCCACCCGGACCATCGATATTACATTTTTTTTCTCGTCGGAAAGCACCAATTTCTACAATTTGTCTGACCATGTCATTGTGTCCTTAGCAAATTGGAGAGACACAAGATAAATTAATGGATATTAGCTCCACTTTCTTTGTGAATTTTTGCCCCCGACATGGAATAATTGGAGGTAAGTCTGGAAATTTATTGCCTTTCTCGTACCGTTGTTTCCATTTATTAGCATTAAATTTGTCTTATTATTCATATTCTTTTACATTGTTAGACTTAAATATATAAATGACCCTCTAGCGTCCTTGGACCGTTCTAGATTTACTATTATTAATATTGAAATTTAAATAAGCCGTAAGGCCAGCCCATTTTCCACATTACAGAATACTATTCTCATCAATGAATTCAGTGGGAAAAAATGATTTAAACCCCGTTGTTGCCATTTTAGTGCGTCCTTTTATGTTTTTTTTTCCATATTTCTCGATGTTATTCAAATAAATGTATACAACTGTAATTCTCCCTTAATTTTTTCTGATATTTGAAGTAGATTTAATACTTTGGATTTGAAAAGTAAAATTTGTTTCTTTTTGGAGGTTTTAAGTGCCTTGAAATTTAACACAAAATTGTTATGTTTTTGTTATTTTGATAATTTTTATACATTACAAACACGAATCATGGCGTACTTGGCCAATATAAAAAAATTGCTTATTCAAGTGATTAATTAATTACATGTAAATAAAAAAAAAATCTTATTAAAAATAAAAAATTAAAAATAATTTTGTATTTATTTGTAACCAAAGGGCTCGGTTACTATATGAGTACTAATAAAATAAAAAATATATAAAATAAAACGTAAATTCACATTATACACATGAATTTCGTAATTCTCCTATATCCAGCTTAAATGATATTTATGTTAAGTTTGAAAAATATAATTCCTTATTTAAGTGATTCGCAGTGTGTAAACACTTATACATATCTCTTTTTTCTCACTTTTAAATGTAAAAGTTGTAGTTATTACTAAACCAATTTTGCCAAGTCATCCATATAATGTCCAAATTCTTTATTAGTATTCTAAATACTTTCTGTTCACACAATTTCATTTCCAAGAAACTAAACTAAAATAACAAAAAAGCTATGAGAGCAATTGTAAAATGCAATGGGAATACATCTATAAATTAAAATAGTTATACAAATCAGACACTTTCGTTTAACATATTACAATTTATACACAACCTGAGAATAAACGAGTTCAAATTAGAACGAGTTAATACAACAATAATACAATGCAGAAATCTCTATCATTCAAAGGACTTCAGTTATACAATATGACGCATAATGATGCAGGAAGTGAAAACAATAATAGGAGATAATTTAAATGTATTGTAAGATAATAATCTATGTACATAAAGCAATAGAAATAAATCTAAGTATATAAAAAACAAATTAAAATATTTATGTAAATGGCTCCCAAGCCATATGAATATTGGAAAAATATTTATTTATTTATTTGCAATTCGTTTTATAATTCCTGAATGGATTTATACTCAATAAATAAATTATATAAAAATTCTAATATCTACTATATACAAAAATAAGACCAATCTACCAATAATCATAACTATGTTGGCTCCCCAGCCATATAAATAAAATAAAAGTGAAATCAAAAATACGTCATAGTTAAGAATGAAACAGTCCTGAAAAAAGCAACAACCCCAAATTAAAAAAGAAGTAATTTAAAGAAAAGCATCAGGGTAGACTCAGTTATCGTAAATGTTGCTATATCCACTGAATTTTTTATCTAACAAAAATTGTAACTTTAAAGTTGATCAATATCAAAAATTATATATACATATATGTATGTATGTATTAAATAGAAAGAAGTCTGGATAACTTTAACAAGGTCAACAAGTAGTAGCCATCTAATAAATTAAATATTAAATTGTTAACAAGATCAAATTCGGTTAATATTGTCCCAACGTATTCAATTTGTGCCTTAAGTACCTTCTCATAGTTCTATTTGTAAACCAAGCAAACAATTCCCATTGAATAGTATATTCGGTAAGTCATTAATATTAATATTAAACAATGTTAGGCATCCTAAGGAACGCCAATGTTAGCGGGTAACCTCGTACTCTTCACATTTCCAACCTGCACATACTCCTTTCTGTTCTTTGGACAATCTTTAATTGAAAATACAGTTTATTCTAATAACACGCTTATGAAAAATCAAAAAATACTCTAGCAACTCCTTTCTAGCCGGCATCAATACATACTTATATTCAGTAAACCTTCCTCTGATCCTGATTCTTTTATAAATCCATATTGACATTCAAAAAATAAATCGTTTTGAAATCGTGAAATGGCAAGTACGGGTACTCAAATGAAAGGTATTCTTCTCACAAATTCAACGGCGACTTTTCTCATGTGACATTTGTGTGACCACATAACCCTATTTTAAAATAATCTCCTCTGGGGTAGGGCCAATACTGGGTTCACGGCTTAGGTATTGTTGTGTGTGACAATGTTTTACGCGTGGCCGGCTTAGGGACTTTCGCCTTCAACACCAGCTTCGGAAGTTGTTTTATGTTACAAAGCTTTGGATGTGGCCTGAGGGATTTTCTTATCCAGGTATGTTTTAACAGCGGCTTAGGAAGTTAATTTATGGTAAAAGGCAGCTGAGTGTCCGCCCTTCTGCCGGCCTTAGGTATTCTCTGGATGGTTTCAACACCGACTTCGCAAAAATAAAAACTCGCGCGATTTAAAAAAAATAGTTTTCTTTAGTCTGAAATCTTTTTCTTTTACTTTCTGCTCATTTTTTGTTTGCAGTATATAATTCCTTATTTGAGAAATCTTTTGTTATTCGTGTTGCCCGAACCTGGAATCAACTACCAAATGAGTTGCGGCTTTTTTCCTATTCGAATAATGTATTTCGATCAAAACTTTTTGAACATTTTTCACGTCTATGAAATGAATGTTGGCATACTTATTCACGTGTTTATTTGCTGTCTTTTATGCAGTTTAGTTTGAAGTTGTTGCTCGTTTTCAGGACTGTCATGATTTTTTTTATCGGTTTACATTATTATGGCTGGGGAGCCAACAGGTTACAACTACTAGTGGAGTTGTATTATTTTATATATAGACATTTAATGAATTTTTATATATATTTAATTGTTAATGAACTTATTTCATTCAGGTACTTAAGAATTGTAATATGATATATTGGCCATGAGGCTTGTGTATTACAAATGAATTTCAAATAAAAATAAATAAAATAAAGGGTACCAATGAAGCAGGTTCATCATTACCTTCCATTTGAGTACCCACACTAAGTGTTTGGCACTATAATACCGTAAATTGATGTCACTAAGCAAAAATAAAGACACCATTAAATTTGTGAGAAAGTTACCTTTCATTTGCTGCATGTCTGGCCCCATAGGCCGTCGAAAAAAAAAAATGTTTTTTTTTCTAGTTTTGAGCTGTGCCGACCCCCGGCAATTCACCCTAACCTATAGCCAAAAAAGTATTCTTTCAGTTAACAGAAAATCATATTAAGCCTTTAATTCCTTTTTAAAGATTAAAAAAAAGTTCAATCTAACCGGGTTTTGAACCTCAAATCATTGGCATCACGAACAAACACACTAACCCCCGAACTACAATCATAACATGACTGACTACGTCTAAAGTTAAGTAAGCCAAACAATCATCAAAAGCTGAATCCGAAACAATTTAGAACATAAAAGTCAATGCCAAAATACCATATATGTAGATAGACAACATAATAATAATAAATATAGTTACCAATTATTGGAGACGATGAAGCCGATGACGAAGTCGACGATGATGATGACGACGATTCTGCTTTTGCTACAGGTCTAGTAACTGTCCTAAATGACGACAAATGTGAGGGTGTAGTAGAAGCTGTAATAGACCCTTGTGGAGCTGTTACACATGCTGACGGAGTGGCCGATGCTAATGTGGGAATAGGTTTGAGGACTTTATACAGATTTGATGGAGTATTAAATGAGGGCCCCTTGTTAGAACCATGTTTCGTTTCATTTGTTAATCTCTTAGCATGATTGATCTGCTTTTGTTTACTAAGAATTTCTGCAATTTTACGATCTAGACCACATTCTTGTAATTTACTTAAATCAATGGGTCTTAATGTGCGTATGGGACGTCTGTCATCTGCTGGTATTCGTGACGATTTATCTGTAGTTGGTATTGTTGTTGGCGTTGTTTTTGCTGCTGCTGATAGAACAGTAACATTTTGTTTTGTTGGCAATATATTGCCACTATTGTTGTTATTACAAGACGTAATAGTAGTTGCATTGGATGTACCTGTAATGTTATCAATGGAGGTTTGTAACCCGTGTTGTCCGGACATAACTGCAGACGCACTTGCGTTGGGTGGCGACGTACCAACTACTCTGTTGCTGGGTGCTTGTGATGAGCGCGAATCAGAACTCATTTTCAAAGATACACATTTATTATTAATTCACTAGAATTATTTTAATTTATGGAAAGCAGAAATGCACATCTTTTTCGTATTTGTATTGTAATTCTTCTTTCCCACATTCAGACACTTTCAGTTCCTTTTTTCACTGCAGACAATGAGCAACGACGTCATTGCGACGCATGCTTTGTCTTGTTGCTGGTATTTCTATGTGAATTCACTACGTTTCTAACAAATTATCTTTATATTCTTTTGATTCGTATTGCATATAATTAATAAATTCACTTTAGTACGCAAAAATCACAAAATATCTCGCAATTTCTAATATTTTATCACCAGCACACCTCGTTTTTTCATCATTCATTGAATTTTGCGAAAAAAAAACCTTTGACAGTTGTTGCAAAACTTAACGAAAGGTGAGTTTAACGAGCGCTATAAATTCATAATCTCACCACTATCAAGATGTATTAATAAAGGTGAGCGCATTTCACAGCTGATTTGATTTGTTTCCATTTCTAGGGTTACATAAGTTGTCAAAAGTTTTTTACATATTAGTAGTCCTCATGCAGTCTCGAAAGAGCCTCGTAAACGCGTAAACATCGCAAACTTACGCGGCAAACGTCAAAACAAAGAAACTTCCCAAAGAAAGCGACTTGCACAAAAGTGGAAAGTCTTCAAGTCAGATTTGCTGCGCAAACGTGGGATGGAGAAACGTGCAAACTTTTGACATAATACATGAAATCGCTACTGCTACCACCTTATGTATCCATCTTGGTCAGCTGATATGGTTTTGAGCACAAATACCCTGAGTAACTTTACTTGGTGCCTCATGCAACGGTGCGAGGGAAACTTGCGCTGAGCAAAAGTTCTCGGCTTACACGTTTGCATGAATGCCGCTATTGTTGCTTCCATTGTTTTAAAAGTTTATTTTCAAACTTTTCACTTTTTTCCCTAGAATAAATAAAAATTCAATTGCGAGCCTATTGCCTTCGCATAAGCCACTGTTTTTTGTTTTTGCTCAAGCCCGGTACTCAGTTTTTATGGAATTTTCCTTGCCATAAGAAGTACGTGTACAAAAAATATCGAAAATTTGCGAAAATTTCGTAGGACCCCTTTCACACTCGGCAAGTTACTTGCGCAAGTCTCTTGCCCAAGTCTTGGTTTGTTGGTGACAGTGGTAAGGTCGGGTTAGGGGAATAAATTTGAGGTAGACTTGCTTGTACTCGGAAAGTTGAAAAAGTGACTTGCGCAAGTAACTTGCCGGGTGTGAAAGGGGTCTAGCCAAAATCAAGTACATTGTTGTTACGCCAAAGTTATTTCGCACGAAAACAATTGTTTCATTAGTGGTCTTCATGAAAGCTCGAAAGAACCTCGTAAACTCGAAAACATCGTAAACTTGCCCAGCAAACGTCAAAACAAACAAATTTCCCATACAAAGCGACTTGCTCAAAAGTGGAAAGTTTTCGAGACAAATTTGCTTCGCAAACGTGGGATGGAGAAACTTGTAAACTTTTGACATTTCGTTGTCATCTGACTAGGATGGATAAATAAGGTGATAGCACTAGAACAGTAGAAAAAGTACACATACTTAATACATGCAATTGCTACTGCTACCACCTTATGTATCCATCGTGGTCAGCTGATATGGTTTTGAGCACAACTACGCTGAGCAACTTTACCTGGTGCCTCATGCAACGGTGCGAGGGAAACTTGCGCTGAGCAAAAGTTCTCGGCTTACACGTTTGCATGAATACCGCTATTGTTGCTTCCATTGTTTTAAAAGTTTATTTTCAAACTTTTCACTTTTTTCCCTAGAATAAATAAAAATACAATTGCGAGCCTATTGCCTTCGCATAAGCCACTGTTTTTTGTTTTTGCTCAAGCCCGGTACTCAGTTTTTATGGAATTTCCTTGCCATAAGAAGTACGTGTACAAAAAATATCGAAAATTTGCGAAAATTTCGTAGGCAAAATCAAGTACATTGTTGTTACGCCAAAGTTATTTCGCACGAAAACAATTGTTACATAATTGTTTGGGACCGGAATTTTAACATTTTGATAATTTTATCAACTAAAAGCAACACGACATGCATTAAAAATAAAATGGAACACGCAGAGCAATCCCTACAAGAACAGTGACTGTCATTTGACCGGTCAATTGACTGTCATTGTTGATGGGTATATCCATCAAAGTTTCTATCACATTCTTAAAGCCGAAATGAAAAAGTTGATGGAAACTTTTGTGTACGTGTGACTTTGCATCTCCCTCGAAATTATGAATTCGTTCGCCTATAAAACATATATCTGAGCTGCTCACTCTACTGCTGTTCACTAATCAAAGATTATATGAGTATTAGCATAGATAAAGGAATTAACTAGATATCGCACATGCCTGGGGAAATTTCTTGTTCAATGGGATATTTTCTAGATGGAGCTGGATGCAATAATTACAACGTTTGATCCCAAACAAAATATATTCCTTGCAAGATGTATTTAGAACAGGTGCTAACAATAGGTGTGGTAGGCAACATCAACAGGGATTTTGTTTGTTTTGTGGTCCGTTGCTCTCAAATTCAACAGAAACGAACACCAACAATAACAGTAAACAAAAAGATACAATCAAAATAACAAAATTTTAACTTGAAAGTGGACAACACAACGACATGAAAAAAAACTAAATTAGTTATTTGAATAGCACAACCTGGAAAATGATTCTATTTTTGTATTGAAAAAATGTCCCACACTGTTGAATAAACGTCAGTGAATGTTATGAGAAACGTCAATGAAAGTTACAAAACGACAACACAGCACCTAGTGGCAGTACTTGACAACGCCAGTGGGATATCTACTTATTTCCTTTATCCATGAAAAAGAAGAAGAACGTCAATTTGTTTGAAAGATATTTTTTTGCGCAATTTTTTTGAGAATAAAAATTGATTTGAAAATCGGTTGTAGAGCCTTACTGTGGGCAATTGCATTTCTAAATGCATGATGGGATGTCAGCTCTTTCCCATGACATGGGATTTGATGTCGCCGAGGAAGTGTGCAGTAGTGCACAGAATATTGATGCGGCCACCGTGGATATTGAGGGTGTTTTCAACACGACGAAAAGGAAACGAGTCGAGACCCCGTTGCCACCGAGGAATATAGATGTGTTGTCTATATATGGCCAAAATTACTATGGAATCTTGGGTGATCTTGACTTTGAAATTAATCCAAAGGTTCCTCATACCAATTCGGAGAAGGCAAATACCTCCAAACCTGCGGAACAGCCTCAAATTGGGAGAACATTTTGCCCGCCAATTTTTTTATTTAACGTCAACATTAAGACTCTGGTTGACCAACTCAATGCGAAGACACCGAAAGTTGTCTTTAAAATAAAGAATGTGAGTAAGTTTAAGAGTAAGTTGTTTCTAGCAGACCCTCTTGTGCATTCGGACATGATGAGGCTGCTAAGAGAGAAGGAAATTCCTTCGTATTCGTTCACACCAAAAGAGCTTAGGCAGGTGTCGCTTATAATTAGGGGATTGTACCATGGATGCGACCCCAATGACATCAAGCAGGCTCTGGACATACAATTTCCGGATGTCATCTCCAAAGTGTCAAAATTTACGACTAAACACTCTGAAAAAAATAACGCTGATACAGGCCTCTTCATTGTGACTCTCAATCCCGGGAAAAGTCTACCAGATGTATCGGGACTTAATCGCCTGTTAAGCCAGGTAGTTTCTTGGGAAAGGCCGAAGAGGAAAGCCCAAGAGGTTCAGTGTCATCGGTGCCAGAAGTGGGGGCATGTATCACGTAATTGTAGCGCAAAGTCTAAATGTGTCAAATGTGACCAACAACATGGCCCAGGAGAATGTAAGCGTACATATTCGGAGGAAATTCCACCTTACTGTGTAAACTGTGGTGAGCCAGGTCATCCTGCAAGCTGGAGGGGATGCCCCAGATTTAAGGAGTATGCGAAAAATAGAAGAAGCAGAATATTGGAAGCCCAACAAAGGAAGGAATTAGCTGCTAAAAATGTGAGTAAAATGGCACATTCTCCATTATATTCTCCTTCCTGCACATTTGCCCAACTCTTTAAGGGCCAGAACAATTCGCCTCAAAATGAAAATTCGGGCATAATTAATGAATTTTTAAAATTGGCAAACCTTTTCTTGCAACCTGAGGAACTTACCCTTGAGCAGGAAATAAACAATTTCATGGTAGATTTCAAATCAATGTCACGGCAAGACGCAAAAAGAGAGTTTTTGCGCCTTTATCAAAAAGTAAAAACCACTCACAGGCCTTAGGTCTATTAAATTAATGACTTTCAACGTTCGATCTTTAATAGATAAAAGTCGACAAATTGATCTTTTGAAGACGCTCTCACGCAATGACATTGACATCGCCCTAATTCAGGAAACTCATCTGCGTGGAAATAGAAAAATATTTCTTAATGGATACAATATTATAAATGATAATGCTAGTGTTGGCGTGGCTATTGTTATTAAGAATACAATTCAATACAAACGGGTATTTCCAAGCGATATTGGTTTTACTGGAGTATTCATACAAATTGAAATTAAAACGCAATATTCCACGAAAAGTTTCCTGATAGGATCATTATATGTCCCAACAATATGCCCCTCGGTGGCACTTTGTGATGGGCTGAACAAACTTTTAAATGTGACAAACACCTATGACGCATTTATTTTGGGTGGTGATTTAAATGCAAAAAATCCTGTCTGGGGTGACTCAGCTGAGAACTGTAATGGAAAAGTTCTTCACACATGGCTCCAAGACAATTCCCTTGATGTTGTACGTTTGTGTGATTCAAGTCCATCATATCCAAATGGGTCATCTTTCCTTGACCATTTTCTATTAAGTCCACATTTAATAGATCAAAATGCACCTAACTTCAACATTCGAAGTCTGCCCTCCTTCTCAGATCACTTTCCGATAGTGTTTTCCATCCATTTGGGAGAAGTCGACTTTGTGTTAAGAAATCCAAGGTTATTCAGAACCTATAAAAATACCAACTGGAACAATTTCCGGCAAGATATGGACGTAGCTTCGCACCGCATTATGCC
Organism: Phaonia tiefii; assembly: GCA_963931995.1. Taxonomy (NCBI): domain Eukaryota; kingdom Metazoa; phylum Arthropoda; class Insecta; order Diptera; family Muscidae; genus Phaonia; species Phaonia tiefii. The sequence goes on from OZ008369.1 coordinate 276,741,164, forward strand.
GCCAATAAACAGAAATCTGGAAAATGAAGAGATAGATATGTTAATAAATAAGTTTAAAATTGCATTTGACGAAGTCCATAATTCTCACTCAGATTTAATCAAATTATATGACAAGAGAATCCCATTGTCGGCGAACATTGAACATCTTTTTAGCATATCACATTATTGGCAAAAACAGCTGAAGAAAGTATACCATCGTAATGCAAACAGATTGAGTGCTGAATACTCCATTCTTTCAAAGCAAATACAGCTTCTGAAAACAATCTTGAAAGAACTTGTAGCCATTTCCCAGTCGGATCAATTTAAGGACAGATTGAAAAAGATTGTACCCGGTCCAAGGGCGTTTAAGGACATAAATATGATGCTAAAAAGAAAATCGCCATTTTGTCAACAAATCCGTCATAACGATGTAACAACGACTAATAGTGTAGAAATTGCAGAACATTTCCGTAACTTCTACTCCAGTGTATTTGCAGAAAACATACCAGAGAATGCGGTGGCTAACTTAGATTCCCGAGTTACACTCTACACTTTAAATGTGCCAAGTCATATATACACTTTTGATGATGTATTCAATTCACTCGAAAATCCAGATGCCTGCCACTTCACTGAAGTTGATAGGGTGAAATCCATTATTGGCACTCTGAAAAATAAGAAGTCTAGTGGACGTGATGAAATTTCAAATTTTATTATTCGCAGATTACCTGACACAACAGTTAAACTCCTAACTGTATTGTACAACAACTGTCTAAATAACTGTTACTTTCCTACAGCATGGAAATTCGCGAAAATTGTTCCCATAAAGAAGAAAGAGGGCAGTAGCAGAGTTGAAGACTTCCGTCCAATTTCACTCCTTTCCAATGTTGGTAAAGTCTTCGAATGTATCCTGAAAGAGAAACTCGAGAGCGGCTTTATCATAGATCCAATTCCATCTTACCAGTTCGGTTTTCAAAAGCGACATTCTACTCAGCATGCCCTGTTAAAATTCCACAGTGATGTCTGCAGCAATCTGAGAGAAAAGGTTTGTTCTGTGGCGATATCATTAGACATCGAAAAGGCATTTGACTCCGCCTTTCATAAGGGGATACTCTTTAAACTTGCTGAAATTGGTACCGATCCATTTTTAGTCAAAACACTGCAAAGTTACTTCAAAGGCAGAAAATTCTGCATTCAAATCAACGAATCGATTTCATTGCCAGGAAATGTTTGCAGTGGCGTACCGCAGGGCCGTGTTCTGGCACCTTTATTGTTCAACATATTCCTGAATGATTTTCCGCACCTGACACGAAATTCAACGGCAATCCTATATGCTGATGATTGTCTCATATATGCAGATGACTCCTCTCCATTCCGCGCGTTGGACAAAGCTGCCTTTCATCTCGGCAAAATTAGTACTTACTACAAAATATGGGGTATAAAAATTAATGCCTCTAAATCCGAAGCCATTTGCATCAGAAACGCAAGTGGCAAATGCCCAGGATTTGTGGTTCCACAAAGCAAATCTCTACAACTTACTCTTGACGGCACAGAAATTCCCTTTAAGTCCTCCATAAAATATCTTGGGATAAACTTCAACAAGCTGTTCCGCTTTAATGATCACGCCAGGATAGTCCTCACAAAATCCAAGCGTATTTGTGGAATGTTTTCCAATCTAATGAACAACAAATATCTTCCCAGGAACATCAAATTGCTTCTATACAAAGTTGCAATTCGTCCTATCCTGACATATGGCTTCCCTATCTGGTTCGCTATATCTCCGACAGTGGCTAAGGAGTTGGAGATCCATGAAAGGAAGATACTTCGTAAATGTATAAACAAACATTACATAAACCCGACAAAACGTTTTTCGAATAAATACATTTATGAAGAATCAAGTGTAGTTCCATTCTGCAAATATGCTATGTCACTCCAGGACAAATTTGTGCGAAATCTTGGCGACCATGAAAACAGTCTCATGATTGAAGTTCTGCGAAGAGAAGAAAATATTAGTTGGTCAAGCTCTCCCTACCTGTCTCCAATAGGAATACTCACATATATTGAACCTGGCAGCGTTGAAGACCCACATGCAGTACCCAGTTTCCACGTATTGGTCACTCAGGGGGCCCACAGAGGCTAAATTGATAGAAAAATCTTTAAATGCTATTGACTTGTACACATTTATGTCTACATATAAACTCTGTACATATTTTCCTAATCTATTTTATATATTTATAAATACATACCTTATATTTACATATCTATATACACATTAATCTACAATTGATTATTTTATTATATACTTACCGTCCTTACAGCTTAGGATATTGACTGTCGAGTTTAACTCACTTATTCTGTGATATTTATTCATACTTCCATATGTAACCAGAGTCTTGTTTATTGACATTCAGTTCGTTGTTTATATTGAAAACCAATATGCATGTACGTATGTATGTATATACATACCAGCGTGTTCGTTTTGTTTACATCACATCATGTTAGTCTTTCATTCACATTGACTTATATCTATGTTAGCTAAAATTTTAACAGAACTTGTTATTTAGTATTTATTGTTGTTTATTTATAAGGTCGTTAACAGACATACGCTCTGTACGCTAAAGTAAAAGGTATGAGCAAACCTTGCTCTCACATATTAAGTTGTACTCTTGTACATTCGCTGTCTCACTTAAGCGCTTGCTTATACACAGTATCAAGTGAATTAGAATGTAATCAATATAGTTCTAAGAACACCCTGTTTATTATTGTTAGCCCCAAACAACTCTGTATTAATCGAAAAGTCTCAATAAAGTATACTTACTTACTTACTTACTTCCTTTATCTATGGTATTAGTCACAGTTGGTGGGTATGTCCATCACAGTTGACTAATCATACTTGATGGATATGTCCATCACAGTTGACTAATCAAATTTGATGGATATATCAGTCAACGGTGATAGTTATACCTTTTACAATAAAAGACGATGTTATTATTGAGTTTATGGTATATTTTTATTATTGTTATATATTTTTAATATCTTATAGTATAGTAAATGAATGAAGTACAAACAATGAATGAATTAATGACTAAGAATGAAAGAATGAGAATTAATGAATAAGTATAAACGATTCAAAATTAATATTATTGTATAATGTTAACATTATACTTATAAGAAGATAAAATTATATAAGAATATGAAACTGAATTACCTTAACATATAATCTAATGAATTTCTGTGAAACCACTATTTATCTATCTAAAGCTGAGTAAATGCAAAAAATGTACTATTGTTAGTACCTTTTCTTTTCAACCCTAAATAGTACTGTGTACTAAATTACAACCAAAAACTTATTGTGAATTGTTTTTTACCAAGATAACTGGATAAAGTAAAGAAAATGGATAAAAAGAAGTTTCCTATAACCAAAATGTATATTAAAAAGTATTCTGGCAGCAACAGTCTCAAGGTGAGCATCAGCCTCAAAAATAAAATCTAAATTTTAAAACATCTTGGATCTAATCCATTTGGTTTTTTTCTTTCTTTCACTAACCCTAATCCTACTTACATAAATTCTCAATCTCTGAGAATTTATGCAAGTGATAAAGAATTCCATCTCTCTCACTAGGAATTCTTAACATACAAAAAGCTAACTTACAGTCCACAGCATCCACAATCCCCAAGAGACGATTCAGCAAATCTCTCCCCATATAAGCTATACATGGTCCTTCGAAGAGAACAACCAGCAAAAGTAAAAGAAGAAAACAAGATCACCATCCACATGAGGTAACTAAGCAAGTGTAATGCAAGAAGCATATTAGTTACGCGGAATCGGTGAGTCTCCCACAACGTGCAGTGTGTGTGCGGTGTTTTTTAAAAAAAAAAAAAAAGAGTAAAGAAAGTGAACAAACAGTGAAATTAACAAATTAAAGATTTATTGAACAAACGTAGTAGGCGCAAATGTAAAAAAAAAAAAAACATCGAAAATACGAAACAGGAAAACATAAAGAAAAAGAGAAAATTAAAGTTAAAGAAATAGAAAAGTCAAAGAAATCATAAAAGGTTGGGAAAAATTGTTAATAACGAAACACGAAAAAACGGGATAAAAGAACAAATAAAAAAAAAAAAATTTTAAAAATCAAGAAACAATTTTAATAAACGAAAGTTGATAACTGGTTAAAAAATTATACATAAAGGACGAAAAGAGCTAAGAACAACGAGAACAAATATCAAAAACCCGGATAATATCAATAAACCGGATAAATTGTAAGTAAAACATATATGTATATCTAAAGTTTCGGATTATAATTTGTTTTGTACTAAAATTCTCTAAAATAACCTAAAAATTATAAAATAATTAATATTTTGCGGAAATTTTCTAAAAACAACCTAAAAATTTTGGATAAAATTCTCTAATATAACCAAATTTTGGAAAATTTACTAAACTAACCTACAAGTGTTGAACTAAAATTCTCTAAAATAACCTAAAATCTTGTCGGAAATTTTGGATTAAAAAATTTTTGGATTAAAATTCTATAAAATAACCTAAAATCTTTTCGAAAATTCTCTAAAATAACCTAAAAAAAAAAAATTTTTGGATTAAAATTCTCTAAAATAACCTAAAATCTTTCCAAAAATTTTCTAAAATAACCTAAAAATTTTGGATAAAATTCTCTAATATAACCAAATTTTGGAAAATTTACTAAACTAACCTACAAGTGTTGAACTAAAATTCTCTAAAATAACCTAAAATCTTGTCGGAAATTTTGGATTAAAAAATTTTTGGATTAAAATTCTATAAAATAACCTAAAATCTTTTCGAAAATTTACTAAAATAACCTAAAAAAAAAAAAAATTTTTGGATTAAAATTCTCTAAAATAACCTAAAATCTTTCCAAAAATTTTCTAAAATAACCTAAAAATTTTGGATAAAATTCTCTAATATAACTAAATTTTTGAAAATTTACTAAACTAACCTACAAGTGTTGAACTAAAATTCTCTAAAATAACCTAAAAATTATAAAATAATTAACATTTAGCGGAAATTTTCTAAAATAACCTAAAAATGTTGGATAAAATTCTCTAATATAACTAAAATTTTTCGGAAGTTTACTAAAATAACCTACAAATTTTGGATTAAAATTCTCTAAAATAACCTAAAATATTTCCGAAAATTTTCTAAAATAACCTACAAATTGTGGATAAAATTTTCAAAAATTTGGATAATTCTCGATAACAAACTACAAATTTTGCGAAAGTGATTTAAAAATTTAAAATATCCTACGGAATGTAGTTTAATTGGAAATTTGCTAAAATTGTTTGCTTATATTTTCAAACCATCTAAAATTACGAAAAGCACCTAATATACATTAAATCCGTTAAATCAACAAAGACGGTAAATCCCTTTGTACATAAGTATGTCCATACGTACATACTGATTGTTCCACAACAAACATGAAATATTTGTAAATAGATTCATATGTAAAAATTGTACTCTGTCGCTAACAATCTATTTAGTCACTGTGTTTTTTCATATTCTCCTTTCTGTCGTATTCGTTGCCAACGATACACAGCTTCTGTGTAAATAAGGTCGTTACCTTTAATGTTTACATAGTTCGCTAACATATGTTACAATCATATGCGGGAAAGACAGTGAATACAGTCGGTACAAAAAGACAGTGAATACAGTCGGTGCAAAAAGACAGTAAATGTAGAACGGGAAACAGGGACAACACACATATAGAAAGAAATATAGGCAAATAAATACGATCGGCAACAACGTGAAATGAAAATATATTATAAACCAAATTTTTTACCACATTAACGCGCATTTAACGGAATTATTAAAAAAGAGATAAGATTACATACTTATTACAAAAGTTGGAAATTTACTCAACTCAAACTAAAGCGGAAAAGATATCGTAGATCGATTATCATTCAGATTGATGATTGGGTAGACACAGTCACAATCAACTAAAATTTAAAGTTTGCGTTTGCTTTGTATACTTGTACGTTGATATGAAAACAGTCACGCCATATTAAATTTTTTCTCCATATTGCATTTTATCTGTCCTCCATATCGATTACGATAATTAAGAAACAAGTTAAATAATTTCAAAAACAATTAAAATAAAACGAAAAGAAATTTAATTAAAAACCGTGTTTATAAACAATTGAAAAAGAAAAAAAAAATTAAATTAATCCAATAAATTTTATAAACAATTAATACAAACAAAAAAAATTAAATTTTTAAATAAATTGAATCGGGAAAATTTTACTAAAAACTGTTTAAATAAATATTATAAAAAAAACAGGAAAAATTTTAATGCAACTTAAATAAATTTAATCGAAAACATTTAAAAAAAAAAGAAATCAAACAATTTAAATACTTCTTCAGAAAGTTTGCAAACAATTAAAATAAACCCAAAGGGAGAAAATTTATAAGCAGTTTAAATCAATTTAATCGAAAAAAAAAAACAAATTTTATGAACACAAACAATGAACTTAATATAGCAATTTTTTTTAATATATTTAAATAAATAAAAAGAAAAATATAACAAAATTTTCAAATAAATTTAATTGGGAAAATTTTTTTTGGGAATTTTGTAATCAAATTTAAAAATTCTACGGAAACAAATTAAATAAATTTAAAACCGAAAACAAAACTTATAAAACCAATTTAAATTTAAATTAAAACAGCATTTTTTAACTGAAGTAAAATATTTAAATAAAATCAACATAATTAGAATAAAAAATTAGCTACGTTTATTACAATTCAACGAAATCAAACATAAATTAAAATTTTAAGCAAATCACACACACACACACGCATCCATATACGCTCAAAACATTTGAAAAAAAAAGTCAGACCTAAAAAAGAGTTATAAATTTCTCACACACAAAGCGACTCTCAAAACAACAACACGAGTGATTTGTTAGATGTGGATTTTCGCTCAAAAAATAAGAATTTTGGAAAATCTGTACTCTCGATCAATATTGGGAACTAATCCCATCCTCACAAATCATTTAACGCACAATTCACATAATATCATCTGCGCATATTATCTCATATTACATCAGCAGCTCTTTATTTACTTATTTGCACTAATCCTTTTTTCCCACAGCTATTAGTACCCAAAGTCTGCGACGAATTGTAGCAGGCTTTGATGAAAAACTAGTTGGCAAAGTCTTCGCCGAGTTGGAGAAGCTTTGCATACAGTTGGTGACAAAAGTCTGCGACGAAGTTTAGTGGACTTTTGTAATTCGATAGAATCTATTTCGTTGATGTCAAGTAAATAAATAAACAGAAAAAAAAAAAAAATAAATAAAAAATATTAAATAAAAACTTTAAACAATAAACGGCATATTTTAATAATACATCGTTATATTTCAAAAGAAAATCAAGGTTTTTGTTTCTCAGAAAGGGAAAATTAGTTTGGGAAAACACTCATCCTGCTAAATTTTCTTCGCATTGACAAATTTAGGGAAATTTTGTTAAATAATTCAAATTGGTTTGCCTTTAGGCGGTCGCTATCTTTGTCTGGACATTTCAACGTCCTCATTTCTCTCTAAACACACTGGATTGTTATATTGCGCTACTCACTTATTACGTTTCATAGCTTTCAACCCAATTTTTTTGTGAACATACACAATGTCGAATCCCACTGCAACTTCGGACAATTCTCATGTCGGCGGCGACAACATTTCCGTAGCTTCGGGCAACACTGGTTCAACGAGGCAAGGGGAAAGCAGGGGGATATCCACAGAACATGATCGCTATCTATTTGATTGTGACCATATCATTCACCTTTGCTCTAACATAGAAAAACTCAATATACAGGAGCAAACGGATTCAATGTTAGAAGTTCGTTTGAACGACTTGGACAACTGGTTTAAGAAGCTTCAAACTAGTTATGAAATACTCATATTATCACCCGCTACTTCTAACGCACGGGATTTCAAAGAAAACGCGAGACTGAACTACAATGTTTGTTCAGAAGCATACTATGTGGCTAGATCACATGTGCTTGATATGATGAAAATATCTCATGGATACAATGCTCCTAGTGACGTACCCAGATACTCTATTACGCCGAATTATTCTCCTCAACCCTTCTCACCCCAGCATACTTCTAATAATATGTCAGGAGTTTTTCTCAAAGTTCCTCCTTGTGATACAGAAGTTTTCAACGGGGGTTACGAAGAATGGCCGTCATTTCGTGACATGTTCACGGCGGTCTACGTAAATCATCCTAAACTCTCTTCCGCTCAAAAATTATATCACCTCAGGAACAAGACAAAAGGTGACGCAGGAGCAATTGTTAAAAGGTATCCACTCTGTGACGATAATTTCGAGTTAGCTTGGAATGCTCTGAAGTCTCGATACGACAACAAGCGCGTTTTAGTCGATAAACAACTCAAAGTCCTTTTTGATATACCCACAGAAGCGGTGGAAACCAGCGAATCACTTCACAAAATTCATGCCACAGTCGTTGACTGTCTTTCGTTGCTAAAATCGCTCGATGTCCCAACCGACGGGTGGGATCCCATCTTGATTCATTTGATTTCAACAAAACTTCCTGACAATACCTTATCCCTTTGGGAACAGTCCTTAAAATCTCATCGCGAGCTACCAAAGTGGTCGCAGATGGACGAATTCCTCTGCAACAGATTCGAAGTTGTTGAACGAATTACTAATGTTCGAACACATAAAAATCAAAGCAGCGGGGCAGTACCAAAGCATAAAGTTCAAACTTATTTATCTCAAGATAAGTTAAATGCGTTGTGTATATTGTGCGAAGCAGACCACAGCGTAAGAATTTGTCCCGAGTTCAGGAAGTTTTCACCACAACAGAGAATTGACTTTGTGTTTAAGAACAAGTTTTGCAATAACTGCCTGGCATCTAATCATACTAAAGGGAGTTGTAAAAGCAAAAACACTTGTCTCATTTGTAAGAAAAATCATCACACTCTACTGCATATCCAGTCCAAATTTGCAACTCCTCCTTCCGTTTCGGACAAAACTGGTGATAAAACCGTGGACATGCGAAAAGACTCTGTAAATACTTTCAAATCTCGAAATGAGCAAGCATCCACTTCATTCCAATCTAAGTCTCCTCAAATCCAAGCAAATTTCTCGACAAATGACGAACCAATTCTGCTCAGAACAGCTCTAGTACACATACGTCATCGTGGTGAACTCTACACTACAAGAGCGTTAATCGACCCGGGTTCTCAACGCACTTTTGTGTCGGAAAAACTTAGAAATATTTTAAAACTCCCATATCACAAATCTCATTTCCAAATTATTGGAATTGGAGGACAGAGTCAGACAGCTAACAAAGAATGCGAAGTTGAGATATTCTCCTCTCGACAGAACGTTTCATTTGTAATCAATGCTATTGTCTTACCTAAGGTGACAAGACGCATTCCATCTGCTTCATTCTCCATATGTAATCCAGAAGAGTTGGAACAACTGGATTTAGCAGATCCACATTTCAATCAGTCTTCTCAGATTGATTTAATTATCGGAAATGACTCAGAACGCCATATAAATTTGGATGGAGTAATCAAGAACATTTGTGGTGAAACATCGGCGTATAACACTATATTCGGATGGGTTCTCAGTGGGCCAATACGTGCTACAGAAATTCAGTCGTTCACCACCAATGTAGTCCCTTCAAACAACCTCGATCTTTCTGATCAAGTAAGAAAGTTTTGGGAGCAAGAGGAAATCCCAAACGTTTCCAAGGTCTCACCCGAAGATGATTTCTGTGAAGAATTTTATCAGAAGACAACTACACGTCAATCTGATGGTCGATATGTGGTAAGACTGCCCTTCAAGAGGGAATTTCCCGAAACTATACATCTCGGTTCGTCTCGTTTCCTAGCTTTAGGGCAATTTTCGCGAATGGAGCAAACACTGGCAAAAGATCCTAACCTTCAAGCTGAATACAAATCTGTTTTGAATGAGTATCTTGATCTAGGTCACATGACAGAATCTTCATCTGCCGAATTTTGCCAGGATGACAAATTCCGATCTTTCTACTTACCTCACCATGCTGTGGTGCGACCAGACCATAAAACTACGAAAGTTCGCGTCGTTTTCAACGCGTCTCGGAAGAGTAAATCTGGGTTCTCCCTCAACGATGTCTTGTATACAGGGCCCACTCTTCAAACGGATCTGATCGCCACAATTCTGAATTGGAGAATGTATGAGTACGTGTTCAGCGGCGATATTCAAAAAATGTACCGACAAATTCTCGTACACCCTGCGGATAGATCTTATCAGAAAATTTTGCACCAAAAAAATCAGTTCAGCCCAATTCAGGATTATGAATTGACAACCGTGACATTTGGTGTGAATTGCGCCCCGTTTCTTGCGATACGTACGCTTAAGCAGCTCGCGTCAGATTCGCAATCTCAATATCCCCTAGGTGCAGCAATCATAGCTACCGAATCGTATGTTGATGACATACTTTCTGGTGGGTTTTCCATTGAGGAGGCATCCATTAAACAGAGAGAACTAATTTCAGTCCTAAAATCTGCAGGATTTCCCTTGAAAAAGATTACTGCTAATGATACTCGACTTCTCACGAATTTGCCCACTGAAGATCTGTATGACCAAAACTTTTTACGCTTCCAAGAGTCTAGCTCAGTGAAAACACTGGGTATTAAATGGAATGCTGTAACAGACACATTTTCGTACTCATTTCCTATCCAACAAGCTGACGTAAAAGTATCCAGACGTAAGGTGCTGTCAGTGGTAGCTAGCCTTTATGACCCGATAGGATGGATATCTCCCATTGTCATTAGAGCAAAACTGTTAATGCAACAAATTTGGTTAGAAGGTGGAGGCTGGGATGAGGAAATCAGTTCAGACTCTCTTCGAATATGGAATGATTTTCTATCCGATCTCGCTCACATTGAACTTATTTCTATTCCGCGCTGGTTTCAGTATACCTCTTCAGACATAGTTCAAATTCACGGATTTTGCGATGCATCGAAAAGCGCCTATTGTGCATGCATTTATGTGCGGTGTCAGACTCAAAAATCGGTGGTTTTCTCAAATTTGCTGATGTCTAAGACCAAAGTTGCTCCACTTCAAACGGTCTCGTTACCCCGATTAGAGCTCAATGGTGCCGTTTTGCTCGCAAAGTTAGTTAAATATATTAAATCCATAATAAACTACCCAATTAGTGACACGTTCCTATGGACAGACGCGTCAATAGTATTAGGATGGCTCGCGAAGACACCTGGCACGTGGGAAACTTATGTCGCTAATAGAACTTCTCAAATTCACGAAATGGTCCCCAATGCAACATGGTGTCACGTACCAACACACGATAATCCAGCAGATCTTGGGACTAGAGGTTCCAGACCTCAAGATCTCTCATACAATATCCTATGGTGGAATGGACCAGCATGGATTTGTAACCCTCCAAGTACGTGGCCCAAAAAAAATCCTTTGATACCGACGGGAGGAGCTAAAACAGTTCAGTCGCTTCAAGTCTGCATAAAAGATCCTGACACGCTTCAGCGATTTTCCTCATATGCAAGAGCCTTGAGAGTTCTCTCCTATGTATTTCGTTTTTATCACAAGACTCATATCGTGCACAGAAATAACTGCGTTTTCAATTCTATGACTGTCGGTCATATGGAAATCCTCTTCGTAAAAAATCGTTTGATTTCGTTAGCTCAAATCCAATATTATAAAGATGAGTACGCCGCGCTCATAAATGCCAGACCGATACCAGATAACAGCCAACTTAAAAGTTTAAATCCATTTTTGGATTCCCAAAAAATTATGCGTGTTAACGGCCGTTTAGCGGAAGCACCGCTTCCTTACAATGAGAGCCACCCCATTATATTACCAGGCAATTCCAGATTTTGTCACTTATATTTATCACATTTACATCAGTTTCTCGTTCATGCCGAATGCAATCTCATGTGTCGTATGGTCCAAACAGAATTTTATGTATCTCGCCTAAAACGTAGAGTTAAAGGCATCATACGCAAATGCAAAACCTGCATTATATTCAAGCAAAGGCAATGTATTCAGATGATGGCCCCATTACCATCTGATAGATGTACTTTGTCTCCACCATTCCATACGACTGGTATCGATTTCGCTGGTCCCTTCGAACTAAAAAGTTCCTCTATACGCCAAGCTCCTATTCTAAAGGGCTACGTAAGTGTCTTTGTATGCTTCTCTACAAAGGCAATTCATTTGGAAGTTTGCTCAGAACTGTCTTCAGCGGCATTTGAAGCTGCATTTGCAAGATTCGTTGGTAGGCGAGGGCTACCTCATAGGGTAGTTACAGATAATGGTCGCAATTTTGTCGGATCTAGCCGAGCTTTACTCAGAGAGTTCGAAAGCTTTCTCAAAAATGTATCCAATGATATTTCCCAAAAATATGCTACCCATGGATTTCAGTGGAATTTCATACCACCTCATGCACCCCACATGGGCGGACTATGGGAAGCCGCCGTCAAAAGCTTTAAGTTTCATTTTAAACGAATAGCTGGATCACACAAATTTACCTTTGAGCAGTGTTCAACTGTACTCGCCCGAATCGAGGGAGTTTTAAACTCCCGCCCAATCTCCGCCATGTCGGAAGATCCCAACGACCTTACAGCTCTAACTCCAGGTCACTTTCTCAGGGGCGCTCCCATGCTGTCCTTACCTGACTCTAATTTTCAGAATATATCTCTTATCAACCGATGGTTAAAGCTCAAAGCGCTCCATCATGAATTTTCTATTCGATGGAAGGAGGATTACCTCAAATCACTTCATAAGCGCTATAAATGGAAAAATTCCATTCCCAATTTAAATACTGGCGATTTAGTTGTAGTAATGGACGACTTGTTGCCACCCAGTGAATGGCGCCTGGGAAGAATAGTGAAGACGCACCAAGGGTCCGACTCAAGAGTGCGAATAGCAGACGTACGAACCAGCGCTGGCATATGTACTCGACCTATTGTCAAGCTCTGCTACCTACCATTCGACAATCTGGAAAATTCAACATCCTATTAAAACCTTAATAAACCAAGAATACCCCATATCTCACCTTAAATAATCAAGCACTCAAGTAACTCCACAAATTGGAGTGATCGTCTTCTAACCCTTTGTATTTTTTATGATTCCAGAACCAACACCAATAGACGTTCCTCACAGTCAGATGTGTACAAATGTATGTTGTGCAAATCCTATCACGCTCTGCGATTCTGCCAGAAATTTCTGGCCATGGACTCACAGGAAAGGAACAGGGTCGCGAGGAGATATGAGTACTGCATTAATTGTTTAGCGAAGAGCCATACCTTTAGGAAGTGCCTGTCCAAGAATACCTGCAACCGATGTCAACATTATCATCACACACTGCTACATCGAAGTACAAAACCGAGAATTACACCACCCAACCGTCAGAGTCAGGACTTACAATTATGGAAACGAACTCCAAAGCAACCGAAGAAATCATCGCCACAGAAGACATCCTCAAAAACCCTATCACCAAGCGCGACATCAAATAAAACCACACCAAGGCAACCGAAAGCCCAGCCAGTACCAAACCAGTTGATTTTATCGGAAGCCATAAAATCTTTGGCCACCGTTTTGTGTGCGACACATGCTCCGTCATAAATGCTGACCCGGCGGCATGTATAATGTTAACATTATACTTATAAGAAGATAAAATTATATAAGAATATGAAACTGAATTACCTTAACATATAATCTAATGAATTTCTGTGAAACCACTATTTATCTATCTAAAGCTGAGTAAATGCAAAAAATGTACTATTGTTAGTACCTTTTCTTTTCAACCCTAAATAGTACTGTGTACTAAATTACAACCAAAAACTTATTGTGAATTGTTTTTTACCAAGATAACTGGATAAAGTAAAGAAAATGGATAAAAAGAAGTTTCCTATAACCAAAATGTATATTAAAAAGTATTCTGGCAGCAACAGTCTCAAGGTGAGCATCAGCCTCAAAAATAAAATCTAAATTTTAAAACATCTTGGATCTAATCCATTTGGTTTTTTTCTTTCTTTCACTAACCCTAATCCTACTTACATAAATTCTCAATCTCTGAGAATTTATGCAAGTGATAAAGAATTCCATCTCTCTCACTAGGAATTCTTAACATACAAAAAGCTAACTTACAGTCCACAGCATCCACAATCCCCAAGAGACGATTCAGCAAATCTCTCCCCATATAAGCAATACAATTATAATGTAGTAAAAATTAAATATTTTCTGTTTATATATAAAAAACATTAAACTGGGAAAATAAAATACTTATTTACAATTTGTTTTTAAAAAATCTTCTGCTTCATCCTATGGTGGCTTCGTTCATCTGTCTTTTCCCACTTTTTTCAAACTACACAGCTCCTAGGAGTTGAAAAACATCTAAAATTTGAACAGGAGATATAAAAATATATTAATAATAATAAGTATATATGAATGTGTGTAAATTAATAATTATATAATCATTTATAGACAAAAATATGTACATATCTCGCAGTCTTGTTGAACCACATACGCTTTCCTATCGCATGCTTTTCCCACCTCCCATCCCAATTGTATTTATCAACCAGGTTATCCGTGAACATTAGAGGGCTGACATCCTCTCACATGTCTTTCAGTATATTTTCTGTGAAGAAGTATGTATAAATATTCAAATATCGAATCATAACTTTTAGTTTGTTATTGCTTGAGCAAAATGTGGTGTGCCCAACTTCTGCTCTACCTCATGCACCGCTGTAATGGCCAGGAAAGGGAGCATGCTGCCGACTTCATCAATAATTTTGTCCTGAGTCTGGCCAGTCATGCCACATACAGAATCTTCCACTACTTTTTGATGGCTTTTAAATGCCTTATTTTTCATAATCACTAACTTTGTTATTTTGTGTCATATAAATTTATTATTTTCCACTGTTTATATTTAACGATAATGCACTTATAAAGAAACTAAATATTTTGCACTTTTGTCGAGGATTCACAAATTTACTTTTAAAACATCAACAAATTCAAGTTTCCATCAACACTGACGGTCAAATGGCCGAAACTATTGTTGTAGGGTTGTTTCACTCTTGCACATGCAACTCAGTATAAAATAGTTGCAAGTGTGTCAGTGCAAAAATGTTGTGTGTGTAAGTTTCCATCATTCATTTCTTGTAGGGATAATAAATGAAATATTTGCAAGATAAATCAAAGATATGTGGTAACTCTCCGCAGGAAAATTTTCCGTTTATAGCTCATTCGCACTACAAAATATTTTCCCGTTTTCGTACCAAATGTTGTAACAAAATCCGAAGTGTTCGCATTGGGATTTTTCCTGATTTGATTGAAAGTCAAGGCGCTTTGACGAGGTAGTATTACTACGACAACAAATACACCAAGCCGACAACAGTAGGCATTTTGCTTTGTCTGGTATTTTTCCACAATCAAATTCAGTACAAATGTAATCCAGGTATAAAAGTAAACAAAAAATTACAGCAGACAGTTGTCCCTGCAGGCTGTGTCAGAGACCACCTTCACGCACAACTATTTTTATCATGCCGTAAAACCATTGGTTTTAATCAGACATGATTTGTTTTTGTTATGTCATTACAAATCATGCGTGAAGGTGTTCCAATGGTAGTGCTTGGTATTCTTCAAACGAATATATAAAGGAATTCTCATTAATATGCTGAGTGTTTCTGGATATATATTTTTGAAGAATTCACCAAAAACATACCAAAAACGTCTGCTGATGAAGATCTTGGCAAGATCCGAAATAGCTATACAGGCAGCCTTGGTATCATTGGAACATTTTTATGCTCGACTTTTTTTGAAAGTAATATAAAGATAATAAGCTTCAGTGTTGCCAACATTTTGTGAGCTAAAGGCGTAATTAAAAACCAGAAAAGCGTAAAAAAGGGTAAAAATTTCCTTAAAAAAGCGTAAAAAGCGTTTGGCTTTATTTCTACTCAAAATGACTAAATTTTCAATAGAACACATTTTTTAAAACTAAATACTGTTCTCGAAATGGATTTTGCCCTACGGAATCTTTGAACTCATTTAGTTCTATCCAAAAAAGATCTGTTCGATATTTGTTCTTCCATACACAGTTTCTAATATTATCAATACTTAGTTCCATATTAGAAATGACATCCGCTTCTCTAATATACTATTTAATAAATGCCAGTATTTCGTCTCTATTGCTGTTATAGAGAATGGTATTTACACTAAACAATGATATTTTTTGTAGTGTTCCAAAGTTGGTTGGAAGTTTACATCGGGTTTCGTATATAAGATGTTTAGTGAATATAATACATTTTTCCTTCATTCCTTTCTTTTCGTGTTCTGAAATCAGTGAATCCTTGCACGCTTTTTCAAAACTATGCCCAAGATAGCAAAATTCGTCTAAACAATTTTCAATAGGATCTTTTAAATAATTAAAACTTTTTTTCATTTGTTCTTTCGGTGAAAACATAAAAGCACAAGAGGATGACATTTC
Source organism: Phaonia tiefii (assembly GCA_963931995.1). Classification (NCBI taxonomy): domain Eukaryota; kingdom Metazoa; phylum Arthropoda; class Insecta; order Diptera; family Muscidae; genus Phaonia; species Phaonia tiefii. Next base: position 276,757,636 of record OZ008369.1, read on the forward strand.
GTCAGTGCTGTTAAAACAACAAACATGTATTCAAATTACAACAACTCGTCTTATACCATATAAATAATTATACCATAGCAGTAGCAGTACGAGTATATGGGGTGCTTAAGACAGACTGAAGGAATGAAAGAGACTTACATACATATGTATGTATGTAAAAACTTGCAATAGCAATAAATATTCGAATGTATACACGTTGCCACATTTGAAAAGCCAAAAAGCGCTAAAAGCACCAACGGAAAACATGAAAAGCGTACGCATAGCGCTTTTTTTCCTTTTGGCACTATGGACCCTATTTTCGCGTTTTGGAGGGTCTAAAAAGCACCATAAATAGTGCGAAAAGCACCAAGTTGGCATCGCTGATAAGCTTTATATTATTTAAAAAGGTCTTGAGCTTGAATAAATTCATGAGTATTGGAAAACAGACCGAATAAAAATTCCCATAAGGGAAATGATGAAACTTGACGATGAGCACCGCGAGCTTGAAACAATAATATTGTTGATGGCAACCCTCTGTTTTGTTGTTTTTTGTAATGACATAACAAAAACAAATCATGTCTGATTAAAACCAATGGTTTTACGGCATGATAAAAATAGTTGTGCGTGAAGGTGTTCCAATGGTAGTGCTTGGTATTCTTCAAACGAGTATATAAAGGAATTCTCATTAATATGATGAGTGTTTCTGGATATATATTTTTGAAGAATTCACCAAAAACGTCTGCTGATGAAGATCTTGGCAAGATCCGAAATAGCTATACAGACAGCCTTGGTATCATTGGAACATTTTTATGCTCGACTTTTTTTGAAAGTAATATAAAGATAATAAGCTTTATATTATTTAAAAAGGTCTTGAGCTTGAATAAATTCATGAGTAAATAATATTATCTGTAGAATCTGCCAATAACAATAATTTCACACATAATTATAATTTTTTATTACCAAGAATACAACACTGTCGCTGGCTTTCGAACAAATCAGCTGATGCAAATGTGAAATGTGTAGTTGTCTGTAGTAAGTGTAGTTCGCGCCAATTTTATTAATAAACAAAAGAAAAAAGTTTAAAAAAGCTGACATTTTCAGGTTTATCGAAAACGTCCAAGGCCATGACATATTATGGAACATAAGTTTCTAAACATTTCTATAGAAAATTTTAAAACTTTTCTATAGGAAAATTTTAAAACTTTTCTATAGAAAAATTTGAGAATATTTCTATAGAAAAATTTGAGAAGATTTCTATAGAAAAATTTGAAAACATTTCTATAGAACAATTTTTAAACTTTTCTAAAGAAAAATTTTAAAACATTTCTATAGAAAAATTTTAAAACTTTTCTATAGAAAAATATCATTTCTATAGAAAAATTTCAAAAAATTTCTATAGAATAATTTTAAAACAATTTAATAGAAAAATTTTAAAAGATTTCTATAAAATTTGACAATTTTTCTATAGAAAAATGTTAATCAAACGAAAATGTATGCGAAAGAAAATCAGTCACTCACTTTCGTTCGAAATTGGATTCAGCTAAGGTTCTTTTGTTCTTTCGCACAGCTTTACGTCTGTAACGTAAGCAATTTATAAGTTGTTATATTACATTGTGGCCAGATCAACAATTTCATAAATTCCCCAAAAATTCCCTTAAAAAGTGGGATATTTTAAGGGATTTATCATAAAAAAATACAACTCTGTAAATACAACAAGGTAAATACAAACAAACAAAAAAGCAAATAATATTTTTTTTATTCGTGTTTATTCGCAAACTCTGGATTAAGCTCCATGTGCTCAACCAACGCATGTAGCTGCTGCTGTGTAGACTTTCGGAGATTTCGAATAAATTAACAGCTGATTATTGTATTGAAATACAGGTGCTTGGTTATAGTTCATTCGCACTGCAAAATATTTTCCTGATTTCGTATCAAATGTCCTAACAAAATCTGAAGTGTTCGCATTGGCATTTTTCCTGATTTTATTGAAAGTCTAGGGGCATTGACGAGGTACTGTTACTACGACAACAAACCCACCAAGCCGACAACAATAGGCATTTTGCTTCGTCTGGTATTTTTCCACAATCAAATTCAGCACAAATGTATTCCAGAAATAAAAGTAACAAAAGAAACAATAAATACCATAGATAAATGAATTAACTAGATATCGCACATGCCTTGGGAAATTTCTTGTTCAATGGGATATTTTCTAGATGGAGCTGGATGCAATAATTCAACGTTTGACCCCAAACAAAATATACCTTGGAAGATGTATTTAGGACAGGTGATATCAGTAGGTTTTTTAGGCAACATCAACAGGCATTTTTTTTTAGTGGACCGATGCTGTACAAGTCAACACTAACGAATACCAATAATAACAGTACACCAAAAAAGCTCATAACCAAAATGCATTTGAATTAGAAAGTGGGGAACACAACGACATGAAAAACCTAAATTAGTTGTTTGAATAGCACAATCTGGAAAATTATTCTATTTTTGTATTGAAAAAATTTACCACACTGTTGAATAAACGTTAGAGAATGTTATGATAAATACCTAAAAATGCGATAAATAAATAAGACGGGTATTCTAGTGGTACCACCACATCAATGCGCCGTGATTGAAATGGCTGTAAACCATAGAATAACACATACGTAGAAGGTTTTATTCGCTCAATAAATTAAACGTCATAGGTACGATGGAAATTACACAGTGGAGGGTGGAAAATATGGGTTCAATAATATCAGATGGTGGCAATAGTATACAGCGATCCACAAAGGAACTACACCCGAATTTCGTGTTTTTGTGGCAAACTAGTTGTGTTAAATACAATACAAATGAATACCAACGTTAAAAGTCAACAAAAAAGTGCAAAATACATTTAAATTTTTCAGTTCTACACCAAAACGACAGGAAATAGTTAAGTGAACATATTTTGTAACTCCACCTGGTGTATGTAAACATTTCCACAGACCTACCGAGAGAGTGTGAAATGAAACGTCAGATGAGAGAATAAGTTCTTCTATAGTATGTGTTATTCTATGCTGTAAACAAACGTAAAGCAAATCAAGCATTTTTTTCCTGATTCCTAGACAAATAAGAAAAATACCCGATATGTCATCTGTCAAAACGCATGGAAAATAAAGCAAATCAAGCAAAACCTATGGGAAATCAAGAAAATCGATGTCAGTGCGAATGCTGTATTAAACGAAATCTCTAAACATGAGATTTCGACTGCAGTGTGTTCAGGTCTTACGGCATGTTCATGTATACCGCATTTCAGCACAAAAGATTCTAGAATCGCCTTCGAAATCTAAAGTGTTCAGGTATACATATTTTGACATTGGAGGACATTTCGCTTCATTTTGACAACAGCTTGTTTACAATTTTTTTTTTGTTAGAATTAGAAATGCAAAATTAAAATTAACAATGACTTACAAAACTGTTATTATTATATTCTAAACATCAGTTAATGTTTAAGACATTATTAAAAATAAAATAAGCAATACATCATATAACTCATAGAATAATACGAACGTAGATAAACTTATTCTCTCATCTGACTTTTCATTTCACACTCTTCATCGTAGCTTTGTGGAAATGGATCGCTGTATACTATTGCCACCAAATGCAAAAACAACATACATATTTAGTATAGATCGGAAAATTTGTTAGACAGTATAACCAAAAATATACTAGGTTAATTATAGATTTTATGGATATCTTCTTAAGTATTGTTGGCATTTAAAGTATTATAAACAATAACATTCTCAAAAACTGCTGATCTATTGAAATAAAGCTAACTTTTATTATCCCTTTTGTTGGATTCAGTGCACTCAAGGGAACTTTTTCCGATCTATATAAACAAATTGTCTTGGCGTTAGAAAGACGATCATCGTTTACATAGTACAATAATATGTTCATGGTAAAGTCGTAAGAACAGCTGTTTTCATTTTTTTCATGAGGTTCTTCGCTTCGGCTGTCACACTCGCATGTATTTTGTTTTTGTACTCTTTTGCATTCTTGTGTTGTTGGTATGTATTTGTGTAGAGTTTGACAGCTGAAGCGAATAGAACAAACACAAAATGCCTGTTGTTGCTGCCTCCAACGACAACAACGCGCGCTGCTATTACCATGAAGATATTATTGTACCATGATCGTTTACATCATAGACCAATACACACATAGATACATTTATTCTCTCATCTGACGTTACATTTCACACTCTTCGTCGTAGGTTTGTGGAAATGAGAGCAATTAAGTTTAAAATTGACTTAAACCAGGTGGAGTTACAAAATATGTTCACTTAACTTTTTCCTGTCGTTTTGGTGTAGAACTGAAAAATATTTTGGACTTTTTTGTTAACTTTTATCGTTGGTATACATTTGTATTGTATTTAACAGAACTAGTTTGCCACAAAAACACAAACTCGGTTGTTGTTCCTTTGTTGAACGTTGTTTACTATGTAGTGGTCTTCATGAAAGCTCGAAAGAACCTCGTAAACTCGAAAACATCGTAAACTTGCACAGCAAACGTCAAAACAAACAAATTTCCCATACAAAGCGACTTGCTCAAAAGTGGAAAGTTTTCGAGGCAAATTTGCTGCGCAAACGTGGGATGGAGAAACGTGTAAACTTTTGACATTTCGTTGTCATCTGACTAGGATGGATAAATAAGGTGATAGCACTAGAACAGTAGAAAAAGTACACATACATACTACATGCAATTGCTACTGCTACCACCTTATGTATCCATCTTGGTCAGCTGATATGGTTTTGAGCACAACTACGCTGAGCAACTTTACCTGGTGCCTCATTGAACGGTGCGAGGGAAACTTGCGCTGAGCAAAAGTTCTCGGTTTTCACGTTTGCATGAATGCCGCTTGTGTTTACCCATGTTTTCCAAAATCCAATGTTTACTTTCCTTCGTACCTATGACGTTTAATTGATTGAGCGAGTAAAATTATCTATGTATGTATTGGTATATGCTTGAAATCATAGAGTAAATATGGGTAGAGAAAATCTTTCACTCACCAAATTTCTGACATTTGTCCTCGTGTGATGTATACGTTTGATGTTGAAAAGAATTGCTTTACTAATACCAGATAGAGGCAATGGTTCAAAACAACGAACAAAATAACAACAACGGCATTTCGTTTTGTGTGTTAAAATTAATGTGTTAAATACAACACAAATGTATGCTAACAATAACAGTCAATAAAAAAGTTTTTAAACACATTTAAATTTCACAGTTTTGCACCAAAATGACATGAAAAATTAAAGCAAGAAGTTATTGTAATTCCACCTGGTGTATATCACTTTTCGTCAAACATCTCTCTATCACACCGACCGCATCACGAAGAGTGTGAAAGGAAACGTCAGATGAGACAAATGGCGGCTCTACTATAAATTTACTCTATGCTTGAAATGGTCGAAGCCAAAAAGGATGTACAAGTAGAGAAGAAAAACCGTCGCAATTTGGCAGCCAAAAAAAGTTGACGCGATTCACTCAAACGCATTTCTCTCTCGCGTTTTAACTTAATTATTTCATACTTTGTGTAATTTTATTTAAACATGGTTGGAATTTCTAGTTATACTGCCTAATTCATAAAAAGTTATTACAGGTTTGAGAGACTATTTATCATACTAAAAACGTCTCTCAAATCTCTTCCAACTTTTTATGAATAAGGCCGATATACCATAAAGCAACTATGGTATAGAGAAGAAAATTTACTCATGCCAACAAAGAAAACGAGTGAAGCGTTTTATGATGATGTTATTGTATCTAAATATAGAAATTCCAACCACATTTAAATAAAATTAAATAAAGTATGTAAAAAGTATGAAATAATCAAGATATGACGAGGGAAAGAAATGCGCTTGAGTGAATCACGACGACTTTGTTGGTTCTCTTATACTAGGGTTGCCAAATTGCGCCGGTTTTTCCTTCTCTACTTGTACATCATTTTTGGATAGCAGTTCATCGCACAACGTGATAGCAGCATTCACAGCAATGAAATAGCAGACGAATGTGTCAGAACGGGCTTCTGTGTGCGGGAGACGATGCGACCCTGGATGGGCATATTCCGTTTGTGGAACTGTGGAACCAAGTCGACGAACTGGGAGTGGCGTTAGCCAAGTCGAGATGGAAATCGGTTAGCTCGATCTCTTTGACCTGCCATTGATGGAACACGTACCAAAGAGCTGCTCTCCCATGGCTGCACGTATGAAACTTCCATATGAAGACTTCTGCAGAAGTTGTTTCGATGAAGAAAAGGAGGAGGCAGTGCAGCATTTGGTTTGTTCATGTAGAGGACTACAAGAGTATCGTCCTACCTTCCTGGGGGGCAGGCTATTCGAAAACCTCAATGACCTAGCAGACGCTCCAATTAAACCCCTCGTCAAATTCATAGAAAAATCTCGCTGGTTCTGCAGAGCACAAGAGGACAACTGAGACAAATCTTTTAATTAACCCTATCTCCTACTTTCTTCCTCTTCTCTTCAACTATTCCATTCTCCTTTCAATTCTTTATAAGGGTACCACAATGGGTCGCAATTACGTCCTCGGGTGAACTCGTTAGTTGTTTCTAATTCAAATGACGGACTTCATATCATAACAAATGCTCGCGAATTGAAATATTCAATGAAGAGTAAGAGAGAGAACAGAGAAACGGGAGCTTCACTCGTTTTCTTTAAGTATGTTTTTTTACCCCGCTAAAGTAAATTATAGCTAAATTTCAATATCAACGTCACAAAAAGTGGTAAGCAGCATTTGACAGCTAGTGCGCACCACAAAATGAAACAAAAAAAAAACAAATCAGTTGCTCTTATAACACAACCTTCTTGAGCATCTTTGGTTTATATTGTGTTGGTAGTCCAACAGTGAATGCCCATAATTATAAAAAGGAAGAATAACTCTTTGGAGAAGCACTTGGCCGCCGTTGTTTTTGCAATTATTTGTGGGTTTATACATTTTTTTAAGTTATTATTAGCAATTTATTAATACAATAACTTTTTTTGCAGTTGTAGTGATATCCAAACTTTAAAATGGATTTCCAAAATCGTGCCGGTGGTAAAACCGGCAGTGGCGGTGTGGCCTCTTGGTCCGAAACAAATCGTGATCGCAAGGAACGTCTCCGCCAATTAGCTTTGGAGACAATTGACCTGAATAAAGATCCATATTTCATGAAAAACCATTTGGGTTCATATGAATGTAAATTGTGTTTAACGCTCCACAACAATGAGGGTTCGTATTTGGCTCACACACAGGGTAAAAAGCATCAGGAAAATTTGGCACGACGTGCAGCCAAGGAAGCCAAAGAGGCACCCTCTATGATGGCACCCGAGAAACCAAGAGTTGAACCAAAAAAATTCGTCAAAATTGGACGTCCTGGTTATCGGGTTACCAAACAGCGAGATCCAAACAATGGCCAGCAATCACTACTATTCCAAATCGATTATCCCGAAATAACAGAGTCAATTATACCGCGCCATCGTTTTATGTCCGCCTATGAGCAGAAAATTGAACCACCAGATCGCAAATGGCAATATTTGCTCTTTGCTGCCGAACCCTATGAGACAATTGGCTTCAAAGTACCCTCAAGAGAGGTTGAAAAGACAGAGGGCAAATTTTGGACTCATTGGAATCGTGATACAAAACAATTCTTTCTGCAGTTCTCGTTCAAACTGGAACCGAAGATAATACCACCACCGCCGCCAAATTTGCATCGGGCATTAGGGCCACCAGCTGGTTTCCCTATGCCTGGACCACCGCGTCATATGTTTAATGGAGTGCCGCCACCTCCACCAATGGGCGTTTTACCTGTACCACCACCGCCAATGTAAATGAAAAAATATGTATCTTTACAAATGGAAGAACGCAGAACATCTATTTTATATTTAAAAAAAAGTGTATTGTTTCATGAAATTTACAAATAAAACAGATTCCGATTGTGTTGTAAGTTAAACTTTTCGTAGTTTTGCTATAATAAACTTTCTTAACACCATTGTATAATATGGATCTGATTACGGGAACGTATATTTACTACAAGACATACGCAAAAAATCGGAAAAATATGCCTGCTTGCTCAGGACTAAAAATTGCTGTCAAAATTTTGAAAATATATTTTTCCAATTATGACAAGTCGTTTGAGACCCATATCGACCAAAAAAATATTATTTTTACCCAAAAACACTAGGAATCGAAACTTCAAGGGTTGGTAGTGGACCATAAGTACCCTCACAAAAATATCGCCCATTTCTTGAAGACCGTCACAGTTCTTAACTTTGCGGTTCTTTCGGATAAATTAATTCCAATATATAAAATGTTTATACTTTGAGATAATTTTGAATACGATACTATACAATTGAACATTTTCAAAGTTGATTGGCTCGAAACTGTTTTCTGAGATACGACGGTCTTTCAGGAAATTGACGATATGTATGTATATCATACGCATGGAGAAGATACTTTTGGAGCTCTAATTCGGATAAAATGAAAATCGGAATTTAAACTTAATAGTTGTATGAATCGGAGGTCAATAGAGGAATCATATTTATCATAGGGGTTACCATCTGAAATAAGTAGTCGCGATAAGGAGTATTTATTCCTCGCAATCAAATAGTTTTGTTGGTCTACCAAATATCTGCGAGTTTACACCAAATAAAAAAGGTGGATTTTTTAAATTTGAATGTTAGGTTTTCTATTTGTTTTCAACATTTTATGTTTATTTTTTCGACTTAACTGCGAATATCATTTTTTCAATCATGTGTTTCTTTTTCTTAATAAATTAGAAAAATATTTGAATTTCTCTCTGATCTACTTAATATAAAATATAACTTATTTTTAAGGTTATATATTTAATATTAAAAATTTTACAAAACAAAGCTTAAGTTTCTTTCTACTTATTCGACTGCATCTTGATTTGAAATATACTATATTAAAATATACACATAAAATTATTTACAATATTTTGGTTGTATATACTTAATGAATATTTATTCCAAATTAATTGTTATTATATTTTAAAAACCAAATTGGTGTGGCGTAAGTCAATTTAATAAATGTGCAACGAAAAGTGAAGTTTTCAAATATTTATACGAATATTAAAATGTATGTACTTAGTAACGTATGCAGGTGTATATTTTTAACAAAAATAAAAATTTACATAGAAACAACACGTTCTTTTATTGTGCTTTATCTTATTGCTCTATCTTTTTAAAAATCAGTAGTAAGAAAAAATTAAAGGGGTTTGACGATGGGTAGTGTAAAAAATGTCATTGTATGGTCGAAGTAATGCTTAAACCTTTTCACGTTTTTTATAATTACGTTTGGATGCACAACGATTAATAATATCCGAAACATGTGATTTGTGTTCGAAAATTTTCATTATCTGGTTCTGTGCCTCACTAACTCCGTCTACAATAATTTTACTACGTTGCATATTACCCTAAAATAGAAATGAAACATTAGCAAGTTTTCCCAAAATACTCTGTAGCGTACACCGTTCAACTCACCTTTAGTAAATCACTGATACGTTCGATTTCATTTGTTATGCCATTGGACTCCATCTGTTTCAACATGCTTGAAAGTTTCTCATATCCCAAAGACTCATTTTCGCACTGAAAGATTAAGAACTTTTGTTACACTTAATTTCTCTTGGTTGACCTTGCTCTTCACTTACCAAGTCTTCCATTTGTGATTTTAAATGATAAATTTTCCAACCGTTAATTTTACCAAGAACATTAGTTTGATTTGCCAGGTCCATAATTGTGGGGCGCCTTTCTTCACGTGGTTTCACATCAGAATAACGTTGAAAATGATTGCATGCAGATTTCCAAGATTGTTTGTATGCCTGTAAAATTTAATAAGGGGATACGTAATTTTTTCCACATTCCGACAAATATATAATATCTACTCACACTCATAAGAGTACAATTTTTGGGACGCTTTAGTATAAATTCCACAGGTTTAGTGTTTTCCTTGCCATTGACCACTTGAAAAATAAATAATTTATAACATGATTAAAAACTCCTTCAAAATCAATAAAAAAAAAAAGTAGTAATATTCCAAAAGAGAAACGCAACAAAATTGTTTGTTGTCGCAACAAAATGTATAAAGAATCATTGCTGCCACAAAAAATCCTTAAGAAACTATGTTGCCACAAAAAAAATCTAAAGAAACTTTTTTGCCGCAAAAACAAAATTCCTAAAGAAACTTGGTTGCAGCGACAAGAAAATTCCAAAAGAAAGTGCAGTCGCAACAAAATTTCTAAAGAAACTTTGCTACCGCGACAAACATTTCTAAAGAAATTGAGTTTGTACCGCAACATAATTTTCTATAGAAACTTTGTTATCCCAACCAACAAAATATGACTAGATTCTAAGCAGCTTCTTCAAGATTTGGCCTTACCTTCATGCCCCGTCGCAACAGTCATGTTTGTCGCAGTTCCATTGCTTACGACGTTTGGCATCATATTTGGATCATGTGAGATTGTGGGATTTGCTACATTTGCAACTACATTATTTGCCTGAGGAGGTGGTAAACTTAGGGATGCTTGACTTTGCGCCGAAAGTTGGCTATCATTCCTATAAGGCATAAAATAAGAAAAATGTCAAGATGCTTCGTAGTTTTATCTCTAATGTTTTGTAACTAAATTAAACTTACGTCGATCTTCGGGACTTTTTCCTTGGCGGGCAATCTATAACTGCCCCATTGAGACGCTGTTGTATTGTCATTGCCGTTGGTCCATGTATATTGTGATGATCCATTGAAGCAATATTTCTTGATGTCACCGGAGTTCCAGACATTATATTCTGTTGTGGAATCACAGAATGATGGTTGGAGTAAAGCTTTAATATATTTGGACAAATACACAAGAAAATATACATGGAGAGACAACAAGACCAGGATATGAAGGTGTAAACACTTACGTCATTGATGGGATTAAAGTGGGAATCAATATTAGGACCTCCACCTGGTAAACGATTGATAATCATATTGTTGTCTTGTATTTGTTGTTCAACACCGGGAGAAGAATTTGCCGAGACTGTCGTAGATCCATCTGATGATGCCGGAGAGTCAGCCCTGGAAGTTCTTGTCGATGGTAAGGCTGAGGCGCTTGGTGTAGAGGAGAGTTGGTTTGAAGCTCTATCCTTTCTCGCCAAGGATTCGGCAGTTAAAATTGTTGATGGCCCAGAAGAGGTAATCGAAGTTAAACTATAAGAACTCCCTACAGACGAAGAAGCTGGAGAGGAGTTGGGAACTATATTAGAGGATGGTGCTGAAGCCATGGATAACAAAGTAGGTTGTAGGTTTTTCGCAGCTCTTATGGGTGAGCCCTCCACGTCTCTTTTGCGTAAGAAATTGGATATAACTGCTGTTCCTGCCGAGCCTGCACCTCCAGAGGTAACTTTAATAGATGTTTGTAAGGGAATTACCATTTGATGAGTTTGTTGCTGCTGCTGTGATGAGGCGGAGGAGACAACTACATTTTGCTGACCTTGTGAAGCTGGTATAATTATTTGTGACGTTTCCAATCCAACAGATTGTTGTAAAAGCTGTGAACCTGCCTGCGAAACGGCAATAGCATCAGCTGTAGTGATATTTCCTCCAGCCGTTGATAACTGACTAAATCTCACGGGAACAGTTTGAATTTGTGGGCCAGCACTTGATACGGGTATCTGCAATTGTCCGATAGTACGACCTCCTGTTGAGGGGACAACAGTGTATGTGGCTGTTGTCGAATTTCCTCCTGCATGTGTAACGAACGGAAGTGAGGATATGGATAAATTTGAACCTGTGCTGGCTATTTGATTTTGGGACATAGTACTGCTAGTGATCGTTGTAGTAGTGAGTGATAAAACGCCTGTAGACACTTGTACCGAACTCGCAGGCACTGATTCATAGTAAATAGTGCTGCCCGGCTGTAAGAAGGTGCCAGTAGCAACACCTCCTGAGGATGTTAAAACGCTGTTAGGACCGGAATTTGAGATAGATGTTTGGATGCCGCCACTGTTGCTACTGGTACTGCTATTGCTATGAGGTCTTTGTGGAACAGGTGCATGGTGTATGAATACATTGGTGGGTGTAACGGTGGCATTGTTATTTCCAATTGCAGAATTTGTTATCGATGTACTGTCTAGAGGAGAAGCCAATTGAGATTGTGCCATTACTTTACCCACTGTTATGGAACTGGCATTTTTAATAGGTGTCATCGTGCCCGTAATTATATTGCTGCATCCGGTACCCCTTGTACTAATAGCCAATGGCACAACTGTTGCACCACCTGCGGCATTCGTTGCTGCGGCTGTTGATGTTATAATATTCTGCGTGGTTAATAGCTGTCCCGTTGAGACACCTTGGGATACATTTACCAACTGTGTTGTGGCATTTGTCGACAGATTAGTAGCTGTCATACTGGCAGTCGATATTGAAGGTGAAGCACTACCAGAACTTGTATTAATATTTTGCTGGATGCCCCCAGTTGATGAGGGAAGTTTTCCTATACCCAATTGGGTAATAGTTAATGATGGTTGAACTTTAGCTGCCATGGTAACTGGAGGCCGTATACCTTGTAGAGAATTAAAAATATAATAATAATATAACCTTTATTTTAAAATTGCACAATTTAATAAATTTAAAAAAAATTATATTAGGAACACTACTTGTAGTATTTGGCAAATAAACACTAAATGATTACGCCCTACCGTTTAGTACCTAGTAAATTGTTTATGCTTCACTTATTGTCTATGGTTTCTCAGCTGTTCAGGGAATGAATGAATCACTTGTCTTCTTGTGATTTGTTTGTATTTACAATCTGTTTGTACAAAATGACAGACACTTGTTTAATCTGATATTGTTATTACGCGTCTTTAGAGCACTCCCACTGTTTACAGTATGCTAATGGCAACCGCGTCTCAAAAACCATACAGTGGGCAGTGAAAATAATTATCAAACTTGCAATATGGAAAATGTAATCAAATCTAGGTTTTAAAACTTTAGTTAAATTTAATAACTCAGTAATTCTGAATAATACTTATCAATAGTTTATTAACAGAAATTATGAAATAAATCTCTCACGTGTTTAATTAAATTATCCTTAGTTGAAATACTATAACTAGTTCTATCAGACTTTACTGATTACATACCAATTTTTCCAGCACCCGAAGTGTTTACAATAATGGGTTGCAGCATTACATTAGCCGCCAAACGTCCAGTAGAGCCAATTATTTGTTGTGTCGTCCCACCAGGCTGCTGCTGCAGTTGTATAATACGTGTCGTAGTCGATGGTATTACATTAGCTGCTGATGCAGTAACACCGGTTACAGAGTTGCTACGTGGTGAATTGGAGGCCGCCACATTTGCCCCTGTGACACTGGAAACGCCTGTAGATAAAGTAGGCGCCAACTGTGGCAGATTTGGTGCTCTTATACTAATGCTGGTGGTATTCAGTTTTGCTGCTGAAAATGATTTTGCAAATGGTATAGGTCGTATTTGTCGTGGACCTCCAGCAGAACCAGAGGAAGCTGTTAAAGGTGTAGCTACAGCAAAACGTGGTCCTGCACCACCTACAGACGTGGGATTAAACGATTGGGGTTGAGCATTTAATGGCTGAGATGTTCCCATATTTGATGAATAGACGAGAGTGGCCTGATGCTGTCTCGGCGGTAAAACTGTAGCAACATAAGTTTGCTGTTGTTGCTGGGAGCCGACCGAGGAAACTGCTTGAATTGTAGCTACAAATTTAACAAAGTGAGATTATGATTTTTAAGTTCTTAAGTCCTGGATATGATTTAAATACTTACATTGATGTTGTGATACTGGATTCTGCTGTTGATGCGACACAATGCCTGTGTTTGATTGCATGGTGGAGGCCGTGCTTGTGACCACTGTACCACCCACGGCGCCAATAGAACCAGCGGCCGAAATTGGAGCCCCACTTATACCTTGTGTAGTTATTATACGCTGTCTTGACTGATGTGGTATGGCACGTATTAGTTGCACTTGTCCCGTTGGATTTGCTGCCATCCAAGTGGTACTTGTGGCTGGTGATATAACTGTGGTGGCTGGTGATGACGTGTTGCGACTAACTGCAGTTCCCCGCACAAAGTTTCCTGCCGCCGTTATACCAGTTACAGTTGCTCCAGTACCAGGTGCAGCTACAGATGCTGGTGTTGTTCGAATAGGGGTGACCAAACGTTGGCCCGCGGGTACGCCCACTCCTACTCCGGACATTTGGGTAGCTGTTACATTAGCTCGTGGCAAATATGTGGCTTGTGTTGCTGTTCTTGTAACTGTTATTGAAGTATTTGATACAGATCTGGCAGGTGCTGTTGGAAAGGCGGTAATTTGTGTTCTTCCTGGGCCGGCATTTTCCAATTGTTTCATCATTGAAGGTGTCATAATGTTACCCATTACTACTCTTACTTGAGTCGATTGGCCACCGGCTCCAATGGCGCGTATCGATGCCGATCCCGTTGCCCCCGTTGCTTGAGAACTGTTTAATGTTATTGGTGTACCAGTAATTGAAGTGGCCACCGCACCACTGTTGCCAACTTTAATAGCACCCACTGTAGATAAGCCACCACTAGTTAATATTGTACCAGCCGTTCCCGAACCCAAACTTCCACCGGATGCGGATGTCAGGCCACTTAAAGTAAGCCCACCGGCAGCGGCGTTTACTGCATCAAGGGTCGTTGTCTTGACATGTGTTATTTTAGCTGCAACTGGATTTAAAGAAAATAAATTTGTTACATTTGTGGGATTTTTTAATTGAATGGAAGTTGGTTGTGATGTTAGGGAATTTGTGTTGTTGGTAATTGGGGTTGTTGTGGTAGAAGATTGTAGCGATATTACGGGAGACGATGTTGTTGGTGAGGACAATTGTGAGTGGTGGTGGTGGTGTGGTTGTGATTGTAGTTGGAGGTGTTGTAAAGATGCTGGATGGGGTATTAATTGAGTTTTTATAATTTTTAAGGGTTCTGTGGAACAAAACAAAAATAAAAAAAGATTTTAAAAATAAAATTTATAAAAAAAATGTAAAACAACAAACAAAAGTTGATGTATGAAGAGGATATCTTTTCCACAAAGAAACTAACTGGAACTGTCAAGAGTTTTGGGAAAGTTAATACATCCTAATATCGATTAAGCCAAAACTACACATTGAACTCGACTTTAAGTGTTATAAAAGCAAATTCAACTGATAAAAAAGAAATGAGTTCCTGTTTGTGACTACCAGGAATATCCACCAAACATCCGTGCAATATCTAAATATGATCAATTCCATATATATACACTATATACATATATGGGCATTTCCAGAGAAAGTGCCACCCTTTGTCACATCACGACACCCTCGTTAATTGGTTATATTTTATGACCATGTGGTTCGATTATTTTCTATTCTTTTCCTAAATACAGAGTGTAAGTAACTACATATTTATTAAAAGAAAATAAGACAATCAAACAAAGTGGTCTTAAAATATAAGTAATTATCGAGAGTGACGTGATGTGACAAAAGGTTGACCTTTCTGTGGAAATGCCCATATACATATGTATATATACACTAAAAAGTTGCGAGAAAGTCATCGAGAAGATTGCTAAAGAACAACTAGAAAACTATATGGAACAAAACACAAACTATTTTCAAAATACCAGTCAGTGTTTAGGAAACGGTTTTTATGCGAAACAAAGGTCAACTGTTAAATTGAAATACAAGGGCAAGAAGAAGATAATGTCAATATCTTTGGATTTACAAAGAGCGTTCGAGACAATAGACAGAAATATTGAACGAAAAATCTACATGTATGGAATTAGTAAAAATAATTGTCTTGGTTTAAATCTTACTTGAAACCCCAAAAGAAAATGGCGATGGAAATTGAGTTCAAGATTGAAAATGAGTTCTGAGTACCACAAGGTTCAATTTTAGGCGATCTACTATTTATTATACTTTTTATGTATGTGAACGACATCCCAAACATTTTGAAAAAATGCGATAGTTTTTTTTTATTGTGACATCTTATCTCGTAAGTTAAAAACTATTGGCAAATGAAAAAATTACAATATGCACAAAAATGTAATAATGTGCTTATGGACTACTCAATAATCTTACGAACTACTCAACATGATTTTAATGTATTTTTTTGGAAATTTTACTACAAATGGCGTTATACATGATTTATTTGCTACAAAGGATTAAAAGTACATAATATGCCTCCAAATACTGTTAAAAATTATTGAAATATTAACTTTTTTAAAAGAAATATTGTAATCTTTGTTAGAAATAATATGGATCAGAGAATATAAAGAAATGTGATATCCTGAAATTTTAAAATATACTTTGTAATTATGCAGACCCTTATTGTACAAATCAAAATTATTATAAATAATACTAAATAATAATAATATAGAAATTTTGTACACAAGATTTGCTGGAACCATTGGGAATTGCATTAACAATATCCCATATGGGCATTTCCACAGAAAGTCTCACCCTATGTCACATCGCCCGTTCGAATGTTTTCTATTGTTTTACTAAATACGAATAAAAATTTCCACGAATTTGACGTAAACACGGCTTTCTTACATGGAGACTTGAAGGCATGTATTTACATACATATATGGCTATTCCTGAAGCTGAAATTTTAAATCCTTGTTTATTGTGTAAGTTGGTGAAATAGTTGAATGGTCTTAAAGAAGTCCCAAAATAGTGTAAAGAAAAGTTCTATAATTGTCTGCTATATCTTGTTCCAGGAAAAAGGAAATGCTTTAATTTTTATTTTATATGTTGATGACATATTAGTTGCTGGTAACAAAATGGTAAGCATCAATGGATGATTTTTATTTATGATTTTATTTTTATTTCAATATTCAAGCTCGAGACCTAATAAATTAATAATACTTTAATAACTTTTTCTGCGTTATTTTTTTATTTTGCATGTTACTATTTAGATTTATTAAAATGAATGCTTGGGATAAAGAAAGAGGATTGGAACAGAGCAGCGGTACCATGTTTTGCAGTCCTTCACTTCCGTCCAAAGGGAATTTAGGCTAGAGTTTGGTGGCACTCCCTCGGGTAGATGGACCATTATGAGGTGGGTAAACATGTTGGCCGAATCTGGAAGCATTGCACGAAGCCAGTACCATCGATATCCCTATGTTCGGGTTCAAGACACAATCGCTGTTGCAGAAACACCTTGATAAATTGCTTGTTTATGTCTGATGAGACCCATTTTGATCTAAACGGCAATGTAAACAAGCAAAATTGCCGTATATGGAATGAACCTAATCCAGAAATACTCCATAAGACGGTACTGCACCTATAACGAAAAATCGGTAAATTTTTACCGATTACTGAAGACTAGTACTAAAAAGTTTTAACACTTCACTTTTCATTAAACTGTTTTATTAATACAGACGTTAGCATGGAGTGTGTTTCCACCGATTCAAGAATTATCTCCACGAAACAATTTTGAAATTGAAAAAATCATTTAAAAAACGCGTTCAGTTTCTCAAATTTTACGTGCAAAAATATTTTTGTTTTCTTTTCATCTAAAAACTAACGGTAATTTACTCCACTCTCCACTCTCTCTTTATCATGTTCATCCGTCTTTATGGACTTCATTTGTGGTCCTGTTATAAGAGATTTCATTGTAAGTTTGCAATTCAATAGAAAATAATTATATGTGCACTAATACACATTCTTGTTCCTGAAGCTGGTGATATCTACTCGAGGTGAGTAAATTACGATTTTTTTTCATATACACAGAAAAAAATATTGGCCTGTAAATTTCAATTAAAAATATAATTGAATTTTTTCAAAAAATTCAATTAAAAATTAATTGAATCTTTTTGGTTAATGTATGAGAAATTCATACTAAAGCTAACAGGTCTGGAACATTTTTCTAATTGAAAAATGGTTAGTTTTTGTTGGAAATAATATACAATTCAGTTAAGCACACTCATTGGCATGAATAGTTTCGAACTCCGTGGCAAGTTCATCATCAGATGCCTAACTACTGTGCCTGAATTGATACCATCGGTTGATCATCAATCGTATATGTATGTACATATATACAAACTCAATTCTGAAATTTACATGTGCGAATTAGTATCGATCGAAGATCCCTAAGTATCAACATCACCGAAATGCCTATAATTCCAACAACAAGAACAGACAGCTTTGTTCTTCTTTTCCTCATGTGTTCTCGCATTGTTGCAGTGCTTTGAGATGAGTTTTAATTGGTTTTAATCTATATCACAGAGTTGTATTTTCCGTGGTATACCTTTTTGATGAACGGGCTAGTTTCAGTCACGTTTATTTGAATTTGAATTTTTATGCCTGTTTTTTTTTAGTTTTTGGTTAATGTAAGTCTAATTGAAAAATGGTTGGTTTTTGTTGGAAATAATAGACTAATAATTGTAAACAAAAATTGTTGTGATAAAGTATTTTACGGAAAGTTAAGAACAAGTTTCTTCACAATTGTTTCTGTTTGAAAATGACACGTGGAAGTGAACCTCCTGACGAAGGGGCGAGGGGGCGAAATTGAAGGACAGAGACTATCTGCCAAAATTAATTGGTATGATTGCAGCTGCGATAATTCGGCACCGCAATACAGATGGCTGTATTAAGCCCAGTGAACGCATCCCAATAAACAAAGCGGCATATTGGGGATTTAGCAACTAACGAAAATATGAATTGTAGGCAAATGAAGCTGGAATTATGTCTAAATGTTTCATGATTGCTTGTCCAGCAACGGCTAAAGGGAAACATATGCCATACCACGCTTAACCCAGCGTCATAAATATGCTCGTAATGCGATTGCTGAAAAATACAAACTTTGGGAGGGAGTATTTGAATCAGTAATATTAGAGCTGGCGAACAGAACGAGACTAGTCCCGTTAATCGTTTTTTTTACAGGACAGGTAAAGAAAATTTTAAAAAATCATTTACTGACGACATGTCTAGTTGTGTTCGCCAACTCCTCATTTAGTGAAGAAAGAAAGTTTAATTGAGCGGACCTGATGATGACCACTATTGTGAAGAGATTTACGACATCCTCACCAAACGTACTACAAACCGAAAACAAGTTGGTGGATTTCTTATGGTATGGGCTGCATTTGGAGCGCGAGGATGATCAAATAGTATATGTTTTGCCTCAAGTAAAATGGCTGTGGAAGCATATAACTTTTGGAGAACAGATTTAGTTGTTTTTAGATCCACGTCATATTTAAAGTTGTTAATTTCCTTTTAAGGCTAAGAGATCATATTTTCTCCGGTTAGTGAAAAAAATGTAAATGCCGCGGGTGGGATTCGAACTCACATTCGCTGGACGATCGTTTCGATGTTTGTGAAGCTGATGTTTGATGTTTGTGTATTTACATAAGTCACTAACCGAAGACATATATTGATTGTGTGCAGAGCGATTGTTGTCGCTACTTACACATTGCTTTCCTACTTACACGCACTGATGCAGAAGTTTTGAAAGATCTATTTATAGAACGAACTATTCTAATTGTAGTTGTCTCGTTCTGTTTTGGTTTGGCCCTACCATATGTTTCAAATTTAGTTGTTTTTAGATCCTCGTCATATTTAAAGTTGTAATTTCCTTTTAAGGCTAAGAGATCATATATTCTTTGCAGGCGAATTATAAGGAGATCATACAACGTTCCAACAAGAATGCATCGATCCATGTCGCTCGGTTCTCACAAAACTTTTTTAAGTTACATAAAACGCCATTACCGGAGAGGCCAGCCATAAGTCCGACCTAAACCCAATTGAAGACCTCCGGGGAATTCTATCTTTTTTTCAAAATAAAACAGTATACGATGCTTAACGAACTGAAACTTGTATTATTGGCAGAGTGGGAGAAATTCTATAGTAATTACATAATTAAATTACCAAGAAATATTACAGTTTAATTTATGCACATTAAATATTTCCAATGATCTTTGAACCAATAACGCTCTATACCAACCGTTTACCCAAATGGTTTTTTCTATACATTGGTTTTTGCTTGGTGCATATCTTTTGCAATAATTTCTCTGTTAAATATTTACGATCTCCACAGAGGAGATAAAAGGTCTTGCTTTATCAGCTTGCTAATGTCTCGGTATGTTCGCTCAGATGTCTTGGGAGGCCGATAACCTTTCTTGGTAGTATCAAGTGATCCCGTCATTGCATATTTTTTTTTATTAACCGTGACACAATGCTCTTGTTCACACAATATTTTTTGGCTATTTCACATTGTGACTGAACTCCATTATATGGCTCCAGTATGAACATTTTAAAATGTACATATATCGTATATTATACGGCTCATTGTCTTAATAAAAATTGATGCTTTCACTAGGCACTATCGATCACAACGGAAGCATAATGAAGTTTCTTTGCAATTACTCTTCATGTCTTGGAAAATAACCGTTACTTTCGTGGGAGAATATAAACAACATCAAAAGAAAGCCAAAAGTTGCTTAGATTTTGCGCAGCTACAATTTTAGTAGATTTATATTTGGCCTGTGTTTTGTATTCCCTGCTAAACAAATTTTTGACCGCTTTATCTGGGGAGCTAAGCGATATTAGGTGATTTTAAGCGGTTCCCCATACAAAGTCGTCGACAAATTAATTTCGCCGGAAATAAAAAAAAACCCAAACAATAGTTTTCGTCACATATTTTACTGTTATGAATTCGATTTTTTATTTTGCAAATATTTATGTTGCCAATAATGAAACAACTGAAATACTGTATTTTATTTTTCTTAATTTAATATTTTTTAATTAATTTGTATTTGCACAAGTTGCTTAGGATTTGCGCAATACTATATGTCACCATTAAATTCGTAAGACTACCATTCATTTGAGTACCCGCACTTGCCTTTTTCAACGTAGACCCGATTTTTGGGGCACCATGGGTCCATATTTTTCTCTAATTTCGGTTTATTTTCTGTACCTCCACGCCATCCCTGTGCATAATCCTGAAAGAAATATCATTTTTGGATTTCTCCATCGTAATGGTCCAATACATTAAAATTGGAATTTGGGGGGAGGGGTCATAACAAACTGATTTCAATCGAAACCAAAAAGCTCGACATGAGAGTTAGAAGATTAGAGTTAGAACCACCGCCAGATACTACTTTCCATATCCATTCTCTGCCTTTATAGTACATAAATTGAATTCAGTTCAAAACATTGTGAAATACAATAACAAACCACCGAACATCTGTAGCCAAGCGCACTTTTTTTTAACTTTGTACTCGTATATAATTATATCTCTTTAACAAGGAGGTATAATTAAATCAGGCTTAAACCTAGAATAGGTCGGCAACTCGCTTCGGCTCCAAACTATTACCATTGGATAGAGCTTTTAATTTTAAGTAAAAAAAATTAAATAAAAAAATCGGGGGCAACGCCTATTTTCGGAGTTGTGGGCCCCCAAAGTTCGGACATACAGGATGATACTACGAGTGTGGTGCCGTGTTATGGGACCGATTTCACAACTTTTTTGTGTAAAACGAGTCGAAATAAACAAAAAAAATTAAATACATGTTTTCGATAACTGTCTTAGTTATCCAGATATCGGATTTTTAAAAATATCCAGAAAATATTTTTTTTTTAAAACAATCGAGTGATTTTTCGGATTTTGCCACACATCGACTTCAGGTACAGAGGGAATTTTAACCCCCCTGCCTGAGCCCGGCCGGACGGCCGGGCGACTAGTTGCAATATAAATTTAACGATTTTCCAAAATTTCTACCACACGGTGCGAGCAACATAGGTCCCTGCGAGGGCTACTTGGCCCGTAACTCCCAAAATAGGGGTTCCCCCCGATTTTTTTATTTTACTTTTTTTACTTAAAATAACGATCCCTACACCCAAAAAAAAAACAAAAAAAATTGGACGTGCCGACCTATACTAGGTCTGTTCCTTAAATCAATGCAGAGGAAACTTGAAGAAACCACCCTTCCATAAATTAATAAATAATTTATATTTTCGCCTTGTTTGTTTTCGACAACTTTTTCACTAATGTTTTTTCAGCTCCTCATACCTTTTCTAAGCCGACATTTCTACATTTTTCTGACTACGTACGTAAAAAATCAACACTGCCACGAAGGCAATAACAATAAAAGACGTAATAAAAATTATGGTACATACATAACGAATGAAAGGGAAAAGAGAAAAAGGGAAAAATTGCAAACAGCGATGACAAAAAAAAAACACACACAACACTGAATAACTAAGATGGAAAATGAAAAATATGCAAAATTTCATTAGATGCAATAGGGAGCTCTATACAAATAACCCAACACAAACTAAAAAACAAAGAAAACTTACCTCCCGTAGCTGTAGAACTTGAACCTCCACCTGGACCTGCACCACTGCCACCGCCTGGTCCTGGGGCTCCGCCACCCCCTGTGCCGTTGCTTCCATCCGTTGTACTCATTTTATTTAAAAATGCCGTATATTTATTGATAAAAATTCTACAAAGCAAAAATGTTTATAAATTCTCTGTTGAAAAATCACAACAATCTCGCCAGAAGGAAAAGTACAGCTTGGCGGCTTTCAGTTTAACCGTTTAATACTCTTATTATATATTTTTTTTCTTTTTTTCACTTCTATATGCTTCTCACAATTGACACACACAAATAAAATTGCTCGTTGGTACATACTCGTTCGCACTCGCATTCGCTTATTCCAATTTGACACATTTTTTCTTGAATTTTCTGTATTTTTCCCAATTTTCTATCCGTTTTGTATTCACCACCACTCACCTTACTTTTGTTTATAACGTTATCTTGAAAGAATTGCAATGGTCTTTTCGATGTAATTATCTTTGTATTTTTGCGTCAATATAGTAAATTACTGCCTTTATCGTTTTGCTTTAAATTTGTGTGAATATTTATATTATTTTGGGATTTTTCCAGGACTGGGCACGACTGCACAGCCAAAGCACGTCCACAGAGCAAGAATAATTACAAAGAAATAAAACGAGCGAATAAAATGGAATAAAACACGGTACAATAATACCAGGTAGAATCCAAAATGTATTTATGTCAGGTGACATCAGGAGATTTGGATGTAATTGAACTCAAACCCTTGGTAAAATAAATAAGGTAAACGCACTAGGAATTGTTACAACAAACACAGGCATTTTGTTTTCGTTTGGTGTCCACAATCTGTCAAATTTTCTTCATGTGTGTAAATAAAAAATAAAAGTAAACAAAAAAATCCACAAACAAAATGCATGTGAATTTGACATAAGAGTAACACCTAAGCAAGAAATATGTTGAAATCAGCTGTTCTAACGAGTTTACCTTACTCATTTTACCATGCTCAAACCCAAAATACATTTTGGTTTTATTGAAATTACATAAATCTGTCAAATGCAACTCCAATGTATACCAACAATAAAAGTAAACAAAATATGAGAAAACAAAATATATTTAAATGTACACAGCAAGATTTTTTAAATATGACAGTTGGGGCCTAACACGGGGGTTACACGTTCAGTTGTTGCTTTCAAGTTTCAATACCATTCAATACTGTTCAATACACTCACACTTTTAAAAGTTGAAACCATAGACTAATTCTTATATAGAGACTTTTAACATTTCTCTCAGCAAATTTATCACTTAAAGTATTACTCGGTGAAATTTATCACATTTGGCCTGGTGTGATATGATATGAACGTTGCAAGGCTGATCTAGTAGAGGTTAACGCATGAGAACAGCTGATTTTGCTTTCTTATGACTCTATCTGTCAAATTCAGTGTATTTTGTTATTGTACTTTTTTGTTTATTTTCACAAAAACAAAATCCCTGTTGTTGGTGCCCACAACAACAACAAATTCTACTGCGTTAATCTCTACTAGATCAGCCTTGGAAGGTTGGATGTTGAAAGGAATTGCTTCAATAATACCAGATAGAGGCAATGGTTCAAAACAATGACAATAACCGTATTTAGAATTACGGCCTTATTCATAAAAAGTTATGAGAGGTTTGAGAGACGATTTACCATACAAAAAACGTCTCTCAAATCTCTCACAACGTTTTATGAATAAGGCAGTTATTACTCTATGGTTGCTTTCAATTTCTCTTTCAAGAAGTATGTTTCAATTTTCTTTAAAAAAAACACCTGATTACATTTGTTATGAACAGTTTCTTGGTTTTCTTCTTACAAATATTCTGCCGGGATAGTTTTTTGATTTCAATTCTCATAAATATTAAAATATTATAAATAATTAAAAATGTTTGTGAGTAGAAGTAATAAATATAATGCTGTGTTGCGATTCATAGAGCTATGCAAAAGCCATGAAGTTTTATGAAAAATTAATATTTCATCATACAGACGAAATGATTTAAAAAGTGACAATCTGGTCAGTAGTCGATTTTCCAGGCTTTCCAGTCTTTCGCACATTATACTTGATAGAATCTTATATGCTACGGATAAAAGAATTATTCCACTGTAGTTGGCACAGAAACTCGGGTCACATTTTTAAATATGGGACATAGTCGCCGGGCATGCATTCATCTAACCAAATTTTTCCAATGAGCTGTTGCATGCACCTTATCAGCTCATCGCCGCCAGCCTTAACAGCACCGCCGGTAATCCATCGGCTCCTGCCGCTTTGTTGTTCTTAAGCCGGACAATAGCTGTTATGACATCTTCCTGGTTAGTAGGTGGGCAATCGACGTCATCGTCCAAATTGTGATCGATTTTCCCATCGTCATTGGATATCTCAGATACCAGTAGCGCGGAGAAATGATCTCTCCATATTCCCAACATGCTCTGCACATCTGCGATGAGATTTCCGTCCTTGTCTTTACAGAAGAGGGCCCTGAACCATGTCCATTAGTCCCGTTTTTGACTTTTTGGTAGAATTTTCGGGCTTCGTTCTTCCTTCTGTATGTCTCAATTTTATCGCTCTCGCGCTTTCTCCACTGCCGTTTCTTACGCCTAAAGAGACAGTTTATCTCCATTCTTTTTCCCCTATACCGCTCAGTCGCAGCTGGCGTTGCAATTGACTGAAGCATGCCATGTGTCCAGCGTTCTATTCATCATTTGCAATGCGACACTCTTCATTGCACAATGGTTTGCTGCGAAGCGGTTTTTCAAACCCAAGTACGGTTGTTGTGGCAGTTTTTATAGAGTCGGAAATGGGTTTCCACTGCGCTTCAGGAACGCCATCGGGAGGGGGTGGGTTCTGTGCCAAAAGTTGCGAGAGCTTCCTTGAGTAGGCTTTGGCTACCTCTGGCAACTGCAGCTTCCCGATATCTAGCTTCCTCTGCGTCTGGTTTCGTACGATTTTCGCTCTACTTAATCTTGTGCGAACTTTTGCTGCTACCAGGTAATGATCAGAATCGATGTTAGCTCCTCTGTTCACTCGTACGTCCATTGCACTGGATGAGTGCCACGTGATCAATTTGGTTCTTCGTTCTTTGATCAGGGGATACCCAAATAGCCTTGTGGATGTATTTATGCTGGAATATTGTACCAGTAATGACCATGTTTGTTGCCGCGGCAAAGTCAATCAGTCTCATACCGTTGTCGGAACTGTCAGCATGTAGACTGAAATTGCCAATAGTTTAAGGATACACATTCTCCCTTCCTACTTTGGCATTAAAATCTCCTAGTACAATCTTAATGTCATGGCCAGGGCAGCTGTGTCATACGTTTTCTCTAGGAGCTCATAGAATATGTCTTTGGCATCATCATCTTTCTCTTCTGTCGGGGCATGCGCACAAATTATGAAAATATAAAAATATTTCGCTTTTATGCGGATTGTGGCTATACGTTCACTCACAGAATTGAACCTAGAGACTAGATGTCGCAGTTTTTTGCCAACTACAAATACGCAACCAAATTCATGTTTTTTCTCATGGCAACTGTAGTATAAGTCGCAGCTAAGTCCTGGCCATCGCATTTACTGGATTGCGGTAAAATCTTGGTCGGTGCAAATGCCTTACAGATTGAAAACTTTGTTTATGTTTTTGATAAGTTATCGATAAACAGTCGACGTCGTCTCAAGGCTGTTACCGAATGCCAAAATAGCGTTGATGTGACGACGATGTTACCATAAAAACAACAACGACAACCGTAATAAGGGCGAATGGTTATCAAGTGTTCTTTCTCCAGTTCCACACCAAAAACCATTAGCTAAGGTAGACGAGAAATATTAGTGCGCAATTTGGCAACCCTCGTAAAAAAATATTTCTCTCGCATCATAACTTGATTATTTCATACTTTTTACATACACCATACATTTCGAAGCTTAACTCCGTTAACCCGCTCTAACCCTGGCATCTGGCAACGCTATGCCTGAGTAAACGTGTTTTCTATCGCGGCTGATTGTTTTGCTTTTAGTTTGCTATTTTCATTATTTACTGGCGTCTTTTTGCACTGCTTGTTGTTAACTTCGATAAATATTCTAAAAATTATATTAAAATTATTCAAAAATTGTGAAAATAAGCTTGGGAAACTCTACTTTGGAATTGAAGTTTTACATAATTCTGGTTGCTGTTGTTGCATTGCGTTTGTTAGGGGAACTTGTAACCGTTCTTGCATTGTTGCTGTTGCTGCTGTTATTGCTGTATTGCTGCTGTTGTGAATATGCCGAGTAAAACAACTAAATGTGGGGCTTGTAATGAACCCAATATGAAGACCCAAGGATGTATTAGTTGCAGGATCTGTTCCCGATGGTTGCATGCAGTCTGTGCAAACATCTCTGATAAAGATCTGTTGGCGTTTAAGGCGATAAAGGTGAGTGCGTATATTTGTGGGTCCTGTGATCATAACCTCACTAACCAGTGTGATAGTGTTGGAGTTGCCCAAGAAATCAGCAAACTGAATGAAAAGTTTGATAATTTCATTTTAAATAATCAGGCTGAACAAGGCTCTATCAAAACTGCTCTTGACAACATAAGAAATGAAATGAGTTCCTGCTTAAATGAAATGAAGATGGATATTGTGCAGTGTAGTAAGCATGTTATGGAAGTTGAATCCTCTACATCTTCGAAGCTATAGGCTCTTCAGGCTGAAAATAATGTGCTACAAAGAAGACTTAACAGTGCTGATTTCCTTATTGGTGGATTGCCTGAGGGAATGCGAGATCTTGCTACTGCTGTGGCTGCTCTGGGCCGTTTTTATCAGATACCGATTACTAGTCAGGATATTAACCATGTCTGTTATATCAGCAATCGAAAGCAAATTCTTAACAATGTTGGTATGAGAGATGCTATCATAAGGGAGTACTTCAAAACACGTTCACTCAAAGTTTGTGATATCTTGGATGGTCCTGGTGGTGATTTAACCAACAGAGTGTATCTTAATGATCATTTTACTCCAGCTGCTGGTTATCTGAATTCTGTCTGCAAGAAGCTCCGTCATCAGAAAGTTATTACTAATTTAAAAATTTTGAATGCTGACAGGCTTCGTGCCAAGTTAGTTCTTCTGGATGGTAAGGAAGTTGTACGTGATACCCATGAGTGTGCCATGATGCTGAATGGTCCTGTTGTAACGCATAATTAATTATTTCTAGCTTTTGTTATGTGCAGTCGTACCTCGATTTAACGATCTTCTTTTAAAATTTTGGCTTGTTGCGTTAGCCTTTGCATTGTAGTGCTATGTTTCCGTTAAGTCTTGGTCTGTGCTTTGTGTATTATTGTATTTTTTTTCTTCTCTTCGCTTAAGCATTTTCATGCATCTGATACCTAATTCTTTTTTGAATATATATGAATTTTCCTAACTAATATTTATCGATCTCATTCTGCTGTTAATGATCAGCTGTGTTATTGTGAATTTTAAATTTTGAATTTAATAATGAAATATAATTTTAACGGTAATTTTGTAAATAACATGTTTGATGGTTGGTTCCCCACAATAATTGCATTCTTTGGTTCTAATGTCTTTTGACTTAAACATTGGTCCTGTGATTAGTGACAATATGTACTTAAATTCTGCTCTGCTTTCGTGTAATGATAAGTTTAACGTTGCACATTTGAATTGTCGGACCATTAGGCCTACTTTAAATTCAACAAAATTTGATGAGTTAAAGTCTATTTTGGCTGGGTCTCAGTTTAATGCTATTGGTATATCTGAGACGTGGCTAAAATCAGAGGTTTCTAATCGTGCGGTATCTATTCCAGTGCTGGGAAAATGCGAATCACTCTTTCTTGAACTCCACTCTGGCAGTGCGAAGGTACTGTTTGGTGTAGTATATTTGTCTCCTCCAGGTGATTTATTATTGTTTCAGGAGCTTCATTATGATATTTTTTTGAATTATTCCAATGTCATAGTTGTTGGTGACTTCAATTGCAATATGTTTAATACATCAAGGGCGAGTTTGCTGCGTACAACGTGTTCCATGTTAAGTTTGTCTATTTTGCATAACTCGAAACCTACTCACTATGATGCTGTGCACAAAACTACTTCTTTAATTGACTTTATGTTGGTAAGTGACAGTTCTATGGTTTCCCTTTCTAATCAGGTACAATGTCCATCAATTTCTGATCATGCAGTCATTTTTGCTGCTTTTGATATTAATATCACTCCAATTGATGACTTTATTGAGTGTTATGATTATAGGAATATTGATTGGGATGGATTACTAAACTGTCTCTCAGAATTTGATTCGGGTACTCTGTTAACTGAAGTTGACGTTAATGCCAAATGTTCCCTAATTTCAGCACTTATTGCTCAACTTTTTACATTTGTCCCTGTTGTTAAAGTACGAATTCGTTCTGGTAAGGATGACTGGATTAAATCGAATAGCATATTATTTGCGCAGTCTCTCAGAGATTTGTCATATAGTATGTATCATTTAGATAATACTTTTGAGAATTGGAGAATTTATTGTAAATACAGGAATAAGGCTAAGCGGATTATTCGGGATGAGAGGAAGAAACACTTTTCTAAGGTATTTAAACAATTGAACTCTGCAGGATTATGGCGTGTTCTCAGAGGCTCGGGATGTTTCGGTGATGATGATATGTCTTATAATGGTGATGTTGAGGCTGTAAATAGTTTTTTGCTTATGGTGGGGCAGTTAATGTAGACTATGAGTTGGGTTTAGATTTGGTTCAGGATAATGATCATGCTTTTTCATTTTCTTGTGTTACGGTTGATGATGTAGCAGTTGCATTAGGTAAAGTCAAGTCTAAGTCTGTTGGTGTTGACGGAATTTCTGCTGAGTTTTTGAGAATTGTCTTCCCTCATATTTCTGACTTAATTTTGCACTTAATTAATTCTATATTAACAGCCTCAACATACCCTGCAGCTTGGAAAACTGCTCGAATTGTGCCGATACCTAAGTGTTCAGTAGTTAATGGTCATGATGACTTAAGGCCGATTTCGTTACTTCCTCTTTTGTCCAAGATATGTGAGCATATTCTAAAGGATCAAATTTTAAGGCATTTTAGGGGTAAAATTTTTAATGGTCAGTTTGCTTTTCGCGAGGGTCACAGCACTACGTCTTTGCTTTTACACCTTACTGATACTGTTAGGAATGATTTAAATTATAATAGATATAGTGTTTTAGTTTCGCTTGATTTGACGAAAGCATTTAATTCAATTAATTTTAATTTAATGATTAAAAAACTTAGTGAAGAATTTAACTTTTCTAGGACGGCTTGCAGACTTGTTTTGTCTTATTTATCTAATAGATCTCAGTTTGTTCATTTAAATGGGAAGAATTCAAGTTTGCTTCCACTAACCTCTGGGGTTCCGCAAGGTTCGGTTTTGGGACCTTTACTTTACTTACTCCTATTCAGTAGTGCCCGGGACTGTCCTGATGTTTTGGAAAATAACGTAAATTATTGTCTTGGTCGTACTTTGCAATGGGCGTTTAATAACTCGTTTGTTATAAACCCCTTGAAAACAAAAGCTATCACGTTTGGAACTCATATGCTAGAATTGAATATATTTTTAGGACAGTGTTTAGGAGTAATAATTTATAGTAAACTCAGTTTTGCGGCTCATATTAACTCTATTCATTGTAATCGTTTAGCTCATGCTATTTTATTGCCGCAAGTTTTGTATGGAATAGAGGTTGTGTCTGGCACAATTTCTGCGAACTTTATGAAATTACAGCGTGTGGTTAATGTTGTTACTCGATTTGTGTACAGTATTCGGAGGCGTGACCATATGTCTGAACATGTTAAACGATTTTTAGGTGTGTCGTTTATGGATTTTGTAAATTTCAGAAATGTTTTTCTATTTTATAAAGTGGTGAAAAATGGGGTTACTGCTCTCCTACGTGGTGTGTTTAATTTTTCGATCTCTAGTAGGAATACTCAAGTTCTTATTCCCATAATATTTAACTCTATGTTTGAAAGATCTTTTGTGGTGCGCGTCGCTCGTGTATGGAATCGACTACCTGTCGAGCTTCGGGTTTTCTCTCACACCAATAACGCTTTCCGTTTAAAAATACTTGATTATTATTTGTCTGTGTCTACATAATTTGTTTCCTATGCTATTGATTCTGTTTGAACACATTTTGTCTCTGATTAGGACAAAATTTTTTTTTTTGTAATTTTTTTCTCATTTATGTTTTTATCTATAGTAATGTAATTATGGCTGGGAGCCAATCATGAATTCATGTTAAATGAATATATGTATATATTTAATATTTCAAATATGGTTTATGTAGGTTAAGTTAATTCTACTTGGGCGTATATTACTTGTAATACGTTATTATTAGCCTTAAAGGCTTTTGTATTAAAAAAAAAAAATAAATAAATGGTTTCCCATTACATCCCATGAAGGGACCGGGGAGAACTTCTCACAATCACTGAGCTGTGCGCTTTCCAGTTTTCACTCACTGATTGGGACCTACAGTTTTACACCGATTCCGAACGGTATTTTGAGAAGCTTTTTCATGGCTATATACTCGATAGTGTCGCCGTCACTAAGCGAGGAGGCTTTTGTATTACTATATGAATAAATAAATAAATTGTAATCTGTAGAAACTGAAGTTTAATTTTTAACCTGTATGTATAAAATGTATGAATACCGGTTATTTTTCGTAACATTTGTCACTGTTACCACATGGTAGTAAGATTATTTGACAAAGCACTGAAAAACTCTTTTCGAACATAAATCAAAATCAACTGATTACCAATTATTTAAAATGTTTTTTGAGATTCCTTAAAAAATGCTCCATATACTATAAATTTAATATTTATTAGGAAAACTCTCATCTAACTTCACTTTTGTATTGGCAGCACTTAAATAATTTTGACTTTCTACAGACCCTTCAATTATTTCAAAATGACATTATTTTGCAAGTTTTCTTTTGAAAATTTTCCATACACTTGCAACTTGCAAAAGAAATATCCTAAATTGTCAGAATTTTAAATTCTTTGCATGTTTTCTTTCGAAAATTGTACATATATTTGCATTTTGCAGAAGAAATTTCTTAAATTATCAGAATTTAAAACTCCGCAATTTTATTTTGAAAATTTCCCATATATGAATTTTGCCAAAAAAAATGTCTTAATTTGTATAAATTAAAAATTCTTTGTAGTCTACAAAGTCTTTAGTAATTGTTGGGAAACTTATTAATGGATTTAATTTAAAAATATATATTTTTAGTTTATAGTCCTTGTGTTAAGTTTAAATGTGTTAATGTAATAAAAAATTGTAAATTTTCGGAAAACCGGTCGTCGATGGATACCCATAAACCGGAGGGCTGGTATAGCTAACCTGGCCGCGCTAAACGGCGGTGTAAATGTGGTATATTATTTATTGAATCCCCTAGTCCCCTTTCCCACGTGCAAACTCTTGAGTGAGAGGAAGAGAAACAAAAAAGTTTCGGTACGTGTTTGCCGTTCACGCAAACTCTGCTTTGCTTCCTTCGTTAAAACAAATGTTTTTGACTTTTCGTTTTTAACGCATTCGTTGTTTATGTCGAGTTTTCTGACAAATAATTTGATTTGTGATTTGTTTTAATACAGTAAAGTATTTGATTAATTAATAATGGCTTGATACAATCTAAAACGTCTTTTATTAAATTATTTTTGCACTCCTTGTCCATTCTTACACCGCATTTATTAAATTATTTTCACACTGTTTACATAGACTTTGAAATGTAAACAATTTTTTTGACGTTTCTTTATTTTGTATTTTCATTCGCAAGAGTTTGGAAACAAAAGTTTGCGTGTGGAAAAGCGATCGCAAACTCCAAAAGAAAAAACAAAAAAGTTTGCAAACAAAAGTATGCACGTGGAAAAGGGGACCTAGCGACAACTTTCAGTTCGCTTTGCCAACCGTGTTGTAAAATCTTATGATCTGGCATCCACAAAATTCATCAGCTGTAAAAATATTACGGGTTGATGCATGGTAAAATGAGTAAGGTAAACTCGTTAGAACAGCTGATTTCAACATATTTCTTGCTTAGGTGTTACTCTTATGTCAAATTCACATGAATTTTGTTTGTGTACTTTTTTGTTTACTTTTACAGTAGATACACACATGAAGTAAATTTGACAGATTATGGACACCAAACAAAAACAAAATGCCTGTGTTTGTTGTAACAATTCCTAGTGCGTTTACCTTACTTATTTTACCATGGGTTGATGTATTTTATTATCTGTATCCACAACGCATAAATATAAATGTTTTTTCAAGGATTATATAAATATATATCCTTTAATTATAAAGGTTTGTGTCTATCCCAGCTATATAAAAAATTTAATTAAACATTTGTATTTCAGTTCTTTCCTAAAATCCAACTCTTCACTCATCTCTCACTCATACACACACACATTCATCACGTGTGAATTCCAGCAGAGTGCATCGAGCATATAAATATTCCAATCGGTGTTATACTATAAAGTGGAATTTACAACTTATATCTTCATGGGCTCAGTTGTATCTCAGTTACCGAAACAATCAGTGGTGGTCAATATGTCTTCTCCTCAAGCTCAATTTGTTCAAAGTACCTTGAAGGAACATAAAGTGGTAGTATTCTCCAAGTCAACTTGTCCCTACTGTACCATGGCAAAGGAAGTAAGTTAAAATTGTGGAAATATATAATCGCTGGGCCTGCAAAAAGCGAACTGTTTCTGTAATTTTGCAATGGTATAAAAGTTAATAGTACTAGCAAAGTAAATATTGGACCCAGAACATTTTGGTTTTATGGCTTTCCTGCAGTTACAAAAATACACCGTGTTTTGAAAGCCCAGGGACGATATGGAATTATTTAAAGGGTTTCCCTACAAAGCCTTGTTTTTTCCTTGTTTTATTGTAGCAATTCAAAAAACTGTCTGTGCCATACCACGTTATTGAGTTGGATCAACGTGAGGACTGCGATGAAATTCAAAGTGTACTAGGAGAAATAACTGGTGCCAGAACCGTAAGTGGGAAGAATTTAATAATTTTCATGTTAAAATCATAATATTCATCTTATCGTATTGGTGTTCGAATTAATCATTGGATTTTTTAAGTATTTATTGGTGAAAATACACGTTTGCACTTTTTCGTGGAAAGTAAGAGAGAAAGAGAGCAGAGCATTTTAAATGATTCACTAGATGGCCAACTGTTTATCTGAGTGGTGATGTATTGTTATGAAAAATCAAGACAAAAACAACAAGTGGTAAAAATTGCACCAAGCAAAACATCCTTATAGCTTTGAGTCATGGCTGATCTATTCTACCGTGGGTTTGAGTGCCTTTCTGCAACAGATTATTACTGATTCTGCCACGTCTCGTTGTTGGCACGATGAACATAATTTAATAGTAATCCTGCTGCCACTCTTGTATTTGGTCAGTGTTTTAAAACTTGATGTATATCAATTTTAACTGTTTCCCAGTTCTTTAGCCAATAACATACTCAATCTAATTAACATTATACATTGCACTTGCGTCAAGGAAATGAATTGGCTATTACAATTATTGGGCGCTAACCCACAAACACAAGCACCTTATCGCGAATACTACTACATTTATCGTAAGCCTTTAACGTAAATGTATTTAGCCATGAATAAGCTTCACGAAATACCGGTTGGAACCGGGGTAAAACTGTTGGTCCCAATCAGTGAGTTTAAAACTAGAAAGCGCACAGCTCACTGTGAGAAGATTTCTCCATTTTTTTTTTTTATTATTTCCCGTCTACTTTTTTCGTGATACAAGAAATTTAATCTTGACGAACCATTTTCACTTTTTTGGTATAAATGATTACAGCGCAACCAGGGGTTTCGATGAAACAGCTGTTCCACATGGTACTTGGAGTATTAGTAGAGAGTTGAGTGTTCTGAAAGAATAAGCGATATGCGACTGGAAGTAAAACATGTTTTAAATACATTTGTCTAACGTTTATGGACGTTTGATTGATGATAATGCATTTTAAATTAAGTTTGGTTTGGTTGTGTCGAGCGTTATTGTAGATTTTAAAATCACTGTTTACTGATAGAGAGCAACACTCCCATACCCATTTATGGAAGCTAATGGGATATCTTGATGTGTGCAGTATCTAAAATTAACACAAAGTAAAACCAGTACATTAATTTCAGTCAGGTGAACCGGCTTAAACATACCCTCACCCTAAGTCATCCATTGCGTCCGAGTTCTGTTAAAACACGTCTATATTCACCCTTACCGTAAAAGGATGGGCGTGGAAAATTCGCCCATATTCAATTGCAGTGACATTGCAAAAATTGGCCGCCCAATATTTATATGGGAGGTACAAAAATGGGCATGGCGAAGTTAATTTTTTAATTACACGCTAGCTTTTAGCAAAATATTGACTAGTACCGAATTTCATTAAGATCGGTTGTGGTTTACGAGAGTTATTGTGTCGATCAACCGCCCAACTTTTGTATGGGAGGTACCAGAATGGGTTGTTGTTATAACAGATTGTCTGTTTCCACTCGGTCGTCCGTGGAAGATATAAAAAACAAAATTAAGTGTAACCCGCTCATTTTCCATAGAAGACAACAAAATATTGTCCAGAATAAAATTTCATAATGGCCAGACGGCCAAACAACTTTTGTATGGGAGGTACCAAAATGGGCGTGGCAACATCACCCTTGTCTTAATCTTAGTCTGGACAAATAATAGTCCCTGACAAAATTGTATTGTGACATGTCTCAATCGTCTTAAAAAGCCCGAAAATGAGTTTCGTCCAGATATTAAGAGTGTAAATGGCTCCAATCCGTTACATTTTTCTCCGTATTAAATTGTTATATACCCCAATCCCTATTGGTGAGGGTATATAATGACTTCTATAGGCGATTTAAAAATGTTTCTTCTATTAATTACAATAAAATAAAATTCAAAATATCAAAGCTAACTTTTAGTGGGATACATTGAAATGAAACACAAAGACATAATATTAATTGTTTTTTTTTATAGGTTCCACGCTGTTTTATCGATGGGAA
This sequence comes from Phaonia tiefii, assembly GCA_963931995.1. Classification (NCBI taxonomy): domain Eukaryota; kingdom Metazoa; phylum Arthropoda; class Insecta; order Diptera; family Muscidae; genus Phaonia; species Phaonia tiefii. The sequence continues at coordinate 276,792,984 of OZ008369.1, forward strand.
ATTTATTGGTGGCGGCACTGACGTTAAGAAAATGTACGAGACTGGAGCCTTGCAAAAATATTTTAGCTGAATTTTCATGGAAATCAATGTACAACATCTCACAACCGGTGTTAAATCTCCGAATAAATTTATTCACTTTTCACTTTATTCGTAGATTTATATTATTTATTTAAATATATACTACATACTTTACTCCAATTTGTACTTGCTGTGTTCCTTTATAATTTAATAAATAATGTAAAACAAAATTGTTTTAAGCTTATTAGCTTTGAATACTATAAAGAATGACTCTTCTTAATTTGTATTTTTAAATGATAACAATATATTGGAATAATAATAAAAGATGATAACAATATATTGGAATAATAATAAAGATATTTAAGGAACATTTTTGTGGAATAATTCAGAATGACTAACAAGTTCATCTTACTTACTTTACTTTTATTGACTATATTACAACCTCATGAGGTCAGACGTGTTACACATATTAGCTCTGTTTCTTTACTTTTTGTGTAAAGTGCGTGTAAATGAGAGTAAAAGCAAAATTCACTGTCAAATACTCAAAATTACACAAAAGTAAAGAAACGCAAAAAACCACTTTTCTTACACGCAAACAAATGTCAAAACACAAAACATATGCTTGACAACAAATCTTGCATATCATGTTAATTTTCACTGTTCATTTGCACACTTCCCATCTTCTTTAAATAAGCACTCTCAAAGCAATCACTTTTCAAGTTAATAAAATTGTAAATTCAATAATTTTTTTTCACTTGTGTTATTTTTTTCACAAATAATACATATGTTCTTATTTTGACGTTTCAAACAGCTGATTGTTTATCACTTTACACAAACTTACCCGAAGAAAAAGTCTGTGTAAATTTGGGTAAAAGAGAAACGCATTTTGACGTTAAGAGAAAAACAAAATCTCTCTCATTTACACAATTTTGGAGTAAAGAAACGCTTTTGTGTAACTTTGTGTAAATTTGTGTAACTTTGTGTAAAATTGTGCAAGTAAAGAAACAGAGCTATTAATTAAGCAAATTTTAACATATTCTTCCAACAGGCTCTATCCTTCGCCTTTTCTCGCCAGTTGGTAACACCAAGGATACGGAGGGATTCTTCTGCCTGGTCTTTCCAGCGGAGTCTTGGTCGTCCTCTTTTCCTGCTTCCATCGGGTACGTTATCAAAAATATTTCGCGCTGGCTCATCTTCATCCATTCTGATAACATGGCCTAGCCAACGCAATTGGCACACTTTGATTCGTCTAGCTATGTCCACGTCAGAATAGAGATTATATAGCTCTGCGTTCCAGCGACGTCGGTACTCGCCGTTTTCCCTAACAGGACCATATATTTTACGGAGAATTTTTCTCTCGAAAACTCCCAGGTGTTTTTCATCCGCTTGCGATATGACCCAAGTTTCGAAGCCATATGCCAAGACAGGTAAAATGAGAGTCTGATATAGCTGGACTTTTGTCCGTCGAGAGAGGGCTTTGTCCCTAAACTGCTTGCTGAGCCCAAAATAACATCTATTTGCAAGCACAATTCTCCTATCTATCTCCAGGCTGACGTTGTTGTCCTTGTTCATGGCGGATCATCTACCACTGCAAAATTAAATCGGTTGTCAACGTTCAAGTGCGGACCAAGTCGAGAGGTTTCTCTAGTCGTTGACACCATCAATTTTGTCTTGACCTCATTAACAGAAAGACCCACCTTCGCTGATTCCTTTTCGATTCTTGAAAATACTGCAGTAACCTCTCGCAAATTTCGCCCAATGATGTCTACGTCGTCAGCATACGCCAGCAACATATGGCTTTTCGTGTTAATGGTCTTGTTCGTATTTACTGCAGCCTTTCTCATTATTATCTCCATTAAGATGTTGAAGAGATTGCCCGAAAGTGTTGTCTAAGTCCTCGCTTGGTACAGAATGGTTCAGTGAGATCTTTCCCCACTTTCACTGCTGATTTGGTGTTGGTCAGCGTCATTCTACAGAGGCGGATCAGTTTTGCCGGAATACCAAGTTCAGACATAGCTTCGTACAGTTTTCCCCGTATGGGGCTATCGAAAGCAGCTTTGTAATCGACAAAAAGGTGGTATGTATCGATTTGCTTTTCGTGGGTCTTTTCCAGGATTTGGCGTAGCGTGAATATTTGGTCAGTTGTGGACTTGCCTGGTCTAAAACCACACTGATAAGGTCCAATCAGGTTTTCAATAATTGGCTTTAGTCTTTCACATAATACGCTCGACAAGACCTTATACGCGATGGATAAAAAGACTGATACCGCGATAGTTGGAACAGACACACGGATCACCCTTTTTGAATACAGGACATAATACACTGAGACTCCAGTCGTCGGGCATAGATTCCCCCAGCCATATACCGCATGTAACTTGATGCATGTGGGCTATTCATTCATCATTCCCTTAATTTGAGTACCCACACTAATGGCCAGTTTCACAGTTCAAAATTCTCCCTTTAAATGCCTGATGCTTGTCATTTAATATGAAAATTTTCTGTGAACTTTTAAATTGAGCTTTTAAATGGATAGTGTGAAACTCGCCCTAAGTGTTTAATTGTGTTTATCTTCCTGAGGATGCTACCCAAATATCGAAGAATAAAATTAATTAAAAATACCACCAAACGCTCGAACAGTTTTATTTCTGAATATAATACGAAAGGTCGGATAAATCATCACTTATTCGATACCACTAAATTTGTGATAAAAATACCTTTCAATTAGTACCATTTGAGCTGTGCCCGAACTCCAGCAATTCAGCCCTAGTCGCCATGTGTTTGCCCTGAAATTAGCAATCTGTTGCTTGGGCGGCTGTTGTTCCTAATGGACATCGTGAGTAGAGCCAGGATATCGGGCGTCAACATGCCTGCTGGAATTTGGTAATTGCACATCTATCGTACAATTAGATAATTTTTATGAAAATAATTGTTATATTATTATAACTTACCAGCAAGATATTAAACTAAAGTAGTCTTTCCTGTTTATGTATAAATGACGAACTTCTTCCTTCGGTCCATGATTCTTGTGTACATCCGACAACAGCAGGAAACTTCACGTTCAAGTAAATCCAGTTTTTATTTTGGGCCTGTTTTTAAATAATAAACTTGTTTTTTAATTAGATGTGCCGTACCTTCGCCGTGTGAAGCTTATAACACAAACAATACTACCCCGAAGCCGCGAAACTCCAGAGAGAATATCCCTAAGACCGACCAGGCAGAAAGCTTTATAACAAAAACTTTTTTATAACTCGTGCGTTAAATTTTTTTTTTTTTTGACAAACGATAACTAAACAGTTATAGAAATTTTTTATTGAATTTTTTTTTTTTGGCTTGTTTTGACGTGAACTACTTAGAAACGACATTACCTTCAGCACTTAAGATGATTCCACAAATGTCACAACCTCCAACACGCTCAAATTTGGAAATCCATATCTCCGGAAATAGGAGTTGCCGTCGATTTTTGTATTTTTCTTTTTTTACTTAAAAAGATGTGATCTCGGCAAAAAAAAATTCTTTCTGGACAGTCGACCTAAACTACATCAGTTCCTAGAGCTGTATCTTAAGTGTCTTCTAATAGATGCCACGTTTAGTACTCCGTCTTCCTTTAATTCCACTGAACCCATCGTCTTTGTTGTTAAAAAAAGGTTTTTCTTTTATTTTCTTAGACACTGTTGCCTACTGCAACTGGCAGTATATGCTTTCACAGTATTAAAATAATAAAACACATTACTTCAATTTTTCCAAAAAAATATTTTGATTTTTTTTATTTGTTTCTTTAAAATATGTATTTTATGTATGTATATCTTAAGAGTTGTACAGACATTACTTTATAGGGAAGTCTCTTTTAAAAACGTAAAAATCTTGCAAAAAAATGTTCTATATAGTATATTTGGTTTACAACAATAGTATAAATACGTATGTATAAATTATCATGTGTAAAAGAGAAACAAATTTAAATGTACTACTCCAACATATAAAACTTGAAAGTCATTTAAACAATGTAATGAGTGAGAAAATGGGAAAAATTGAAAACATAAAAACATTCTGTAAAAAATGATGATTCAAGTAAGGATTCAACTTTTTTTTTTCTATAAAAGAAAATTTCAAACAAAATAATGATGTTTTTAGTATTAAAAGATGTTATGCTTTACAAAAGGGTCAAGCTACATGAGGGGAGGTGGTTCTCATATCAAATCGTTTAAACCAAACTTTTAAAATACTGATACATTTTTAATATGAAATATATATACGCTATAGTATAGTACACACAAAAAAGTAATGCACTGCTTTATCTTTGCTGTCATAGGTAAATTATTTTTGTTTGAAATTCCAAAAATATTATAAATTACCCATCCCAGTAGTATTAAAAATTGTTATTCCCATTTTCATTTTTGTGTGTGTAGATGATAGTTATAATATTCTAGGCATTAACGTATTCTTTTAATTTACTTTATGTTTAAACAAACATGATTTATAAATGATTTTTCAAAGTTCAGTATTAAATGATATTGAATAGAAGTAGTTCCTACCCCGCTAGAGACGAGACCACTGTATATAAATTAGCACAAACAAAACGAGGGAATTGATGTTTTTTTTAGGATAATAGGAGTTGAGTTGGGTTGTTTTTGATATTTTTGTAAAGATGTTAATATATATAAAAAAAATTCATTTGTAATTGTAAAGATATGCTGTTATAACAAAAAAATGATTTTGAATAATTGTTTCGATTGTTGGTTACCAGGTGTTTGTGGGCGCATGTCTGTACCACCACTAATGATTTGTTGTTGTTTTGTTATGTTACCTTTTTAAAGTTCCAACGCTGTTGATTTTTCGTATTTAAGCGTTGCTCTCAGTAATGGTATTCTGAACCTCCTGACCAACATTCTATTTATGCGTAATACGATCGAAGGAAACGTTACAAACCAAAGTTGAATTTCACAATATTATGCACAGGTTATTGATAAGGAAAATACAGGATATGGTGATGGTTGGTTGGTTTCGTTTTTCAATTTGTACATGGAGTGGATGTGGATTTTAAAGATGGAAAGTAGTGGTATCGAAATGATTCAAAAATAAAAAGAAAAGAAACAACAAATAAGTAAAATATCAATAATTTTGAAAGTTGAAAGATATTATGTTAGAAGTATGAGGACAATTTTACGTAGAGCATAATAAGCAATCAAATTCATACCGGACAAAAACTTAAGAAATATTTCATAGAAAAGCTATGTACGTCAAATAACTAGGGAACTCCTAATTTCAAAGTATACAATATCCGGTATAAATTTGATAAACATTTTTAAGAAGTTATATTAATGGTTTAGTATTTTTTGGGTTAGTTAATAAAACATAAAATTAGTAAAGCAACTGATGACATTATTTTATATATCTAACGTAGTTTGTAGGTCTGTCATTTGTGAAGCATGACAAAACCTGAAACGACCATGGTCTTTGCACTATCCTGAAATCCACCATATATCAGATAAAACTTCATCTGATAATGATTAAAACGTTTTGGTTTGTTTTTTGTTAAATGAATTTTATTCTTTTTTTAATGATGTCAAGTTCTTCTTTTTTTTAATAAATAATGCAGTCATTTTACAATAAGTTCTGGTATATTTATGACAATGATTAAAAGTTAGTAGGTATTAAAAGACACAACACTTGTTGTGGTTAATGTTCATTCGGTGATGTTTTAATTTGTTTCACAATGACAAAGCGGGGGTGGGGAAGGACATAAATGCGCGCATGTTTCAAACACTGCGTTGAAGATGGGGGGGAATGGATGTTGTCGTTTTGGATTTTTAATATAAAATGTTAAAATTATATGATACCTGACTGCTTTTGTTATTACATTATTGTTGATGGTTGATAGGTTGTATGGTTTTTAGTATAGTTATTGGATTCTTATTTGTTCTTTTCGATTCTTTAGTTTACCTGTTGTTGATTATTTTGTCCTCCGGCATTATTTGATTTTCTGTTGTTATTTTTGCGGCGCGGAGCAGCACTGTAACGTGGACGTTGTTGTCCACCATTATCTAAAGAAAAAAAAGGAGATATAAAAAGAGTTAAGTTAGAAGACATACAATACAACGCTGGGAATAAAAACAGTATATGCATATGACCATAATTCCATGAAACTGTAGTGACACATGTTTCTGAGGGTGGACAGAGAATTAGAAACGCATTCGTAAATTTTGGAAATTTAATTTATTTTCAACGTATAATTTTTTTTTACTTCTTAACCAACATTTTACTAATGAACAATTCAATTCAGTATAAATATGGGACAAACAAGTCATGCACTCCAGCACTTCGTAAATAAATTGTTAAATTTTGTTAAACAATTAATGCCATCCATAGCAATCCGATTTTCCTGTTCAAAAAAATATATTTTTTGAGATTGTTTCAAAATACGGGAAGTTTTGAGACCCCTAAAAGAAGTCAAATGCCAAGAAACCCCACTCCATATGACGATAGTTATTTGTAGTCAGTAAAGCCAACCCATTTTTGATTTGAACCGAAATTAATGCTATTGTAGAATATTTCACCTAGAACCAATAAACGTAGATTACAAGAATGGATGGATGTATCGCACCAAAAAAGCCGCCGTCTTAAGCAAAAATATTGCAAAACGTTTGAAATTTGCACAGGAGCACCTCCAGAAACCGCTTAATTGTTGGGTAAAAAATATTCGGGAGGCGACGAATAAAAGTTTGTTTGGTTTGGAGGGAAAAGCTTACGTAAGACGGTCACTAAACATATCGTTGGATCCTAGATACACCATCAAGACCATTAAACACGGAGGAGGAAATGTGATAGTATGAGGTACATTTAGTTGGCATGGGGTTGCTCCTATACACAGCATACCAATATAAAAATAGTGGAACCATTTCCGTTTGAAAATATGCAAGCTAAATATATTTTCCAGCAGGACAGTTTGAGGCAATGGTTTATGGATACGAATACTAATGTTTTGGTTTGGTCACCACTAAGTACGGACATAAATCCAATAGATGATGTCGAACGAGGTTTAGAAACAAAAACTCAAAAAAAAAGTGACGAATATTTTCTAAATATTAGGAACGTTTGGAAATCGATACTATCCTTGCGATTCCGGATTTTGGTAGAAAATTTGCCACGGAGATTGGTCGATGATATAAAATATAAATTTTACTCTGCAAAAGTATTAAGTTTCATTTGTATTATTTTATTATATTTTTCTGTAAAATTGGAAATATAATATTGTTTTTGTCGTCGTTTATTAGAAAATACAGTTTCCACTTTTCAGGAATATAGCTAGTTATCGAAGTATTTGTAGAAAGTATAGCAATAAGTGAGTCTTATTACAATACTGGACATTTCCTTTTTTAATTTTCGTTACATGGAAGTAATTTTGTTATACATTACAAATTCTAGTGGCTTTTCTAATTGTGTGACCATCACACTGTATATCTTAGTGCATTTCTTTCAGGGAAGTTTTATTTGTTTGTTTTAAACATAATAGCGATAATTTGTAGTTATTACTAAAGTTAGCTATAGGAAGTTATCTTTACTTACCGTCATTACGTGGTGGTCCACGGGGTCCACCACCGCCGCGATTGTTATTGAAACTACGATGGAAAAATTGTCTTTGTGGACTACTGCGGCGCATTTGTGGACCGTCTTGACCATCGCCGCCCCTTCGATTAGAGTCAGCGTTCTGATCATGACCGCCGTCACCGCCCATACCTCCATCACCGCCTACTTGACGTCTGGGCTGATTGCGAGGATAAAAGCTTTTAAATCCGCGACCACCACCACCACGACCGCGACCACCACCACGGCCGCGACCACCACCTCGTCCGCCGCCACCGCCGCGTCTGAAGTTACGTTGTTGTCTTTGCGGTTGGTTTTGCTGATCACCATCGGGGATTTGGTCACCACCTCCATGTTGAATTGGACCACCATCCTGTCCCTCTTGCTGCTGTTGCTGTTGATTGCTGCTTTGCCTGCGACGATTTCTTCTCCATGGCAAATTACGGCGTCTATCGGCAGCAAATTGACTGCCACGAACTGGTTCACCCGAGGGACCAGTAACATTGGCAGCCTCATTGCCCTTCTCGCCAATGACTACGTCGAATTCGACAACTTCACCGTCACCAACAGAACGTACGGCTTTTTTGGGATTATTCTTAGTGATTGCACTCTGATGGACAAACACATCTTCTTGAGTGTCGTCACGGTTGATGAAACCATAACCGCTTTTAACATTGAACCATTTAACGGTACCGGTTACCTTGGTTGCTGCAAAATAATATTAAGTAGGAGAGATTAATAAATTATTAGAAAATAGTTAACAAAAGTTTGTACACAATATGAAAACAATCCACAATCACTACAGAGGTTAGTTATTCGACCTTTTCAAATATTGGGGTACTCATGTAAAACTCAAGTTTCTGCAATTTTCGTTCGTTTCGAAATGCTTGCAATGGCAAACGGTTGTTTTGTGTAAAACTGTTGTAAATAATCAATATTCTTCGAGCTCGAGGTCAGATTTGCTGTTCTTGTTTTTATTTCCCTCGATATTTCGCTACTCCATTGTGTAGCATCATCAGGAGAAGCGAAATACCGAGGAAAATGAAAACAAGAACAGCAAATCTGACCTCAAGCTCGAAGAATATTGATTATTTATTAATAAAGAAAAGGTCGAACGGAATAAAAATATGTAAAAATTTTGTTTTTTAAATGATTTTAAAATGGTATATCCAAAACTGCTAAAATATGTCAAAAACCTGATAATCATTCTATACTAATATAATAAAGAGGAAGTGTTTGTGAGTTCGTTAGTTTGTATGTATAGGGGATAATCTTCTAAACTACTCATCCGATTTTAAAAATGCTACCTTACACTGAGTGCTGCAAGCTAGAAGAAGCAAATCATGCAGCAAACTAAATAGTGCTTGATTTATACTAATGACAACCAAATTCTGTTTTATGTTGGTTGCATCGAACGTAATTACGAATTCGCTCTGATTTCTGTCCGTTTTATGTCCAAATTACCTTAGCGGAACAGATCTTCTATAGCTCCAACTGTCCAAAAAACACATAATTCTAAGTAAAAAAAGTAAAATAAAAAAATTGGCGGAGACCCCTATTTTTGGAGTTATGGACTCCCGAAGTTGGAACGTGCTGTAGGGTTGATATTTTTGGAATCGTCTAACTGTTCAAGGTAATATCTTTTTAGAGTACATGAACTCAAAATAAGCCAAAATAATTAAATAAAAAATTTAGTTATCGAGATATTTATTGAATGTTTAATTTTTGAAAATAATCGAATATTTTTTTTAATGTTTTTTAAAAAAAAAGTAAATTTTGTCTGATAAAAAAGTAAATTTAAAACAAGAAAATTTTAATAAAATTTTTCGATAAATCCCTCAGTTGTCGAGATATTGGAAGTAGAAGTTTCAAAATAATTTTTTGAAATATTTATCCGAAAAGTGAGTTTTCTGATAGGATATGAAAATCTATGGGGAAAACATTTAATACAACTTTTCGATAACTCGTTCAGGTATCGAGATATTAATGCTGAAAGTTTATTGAACTGCATTATCTGGTGAAAGTTCATTAGAAAGTACGATTGTAATCAATATGGCAACGTTTGCGCCTGGTGCGTGTGGTAGAACTTTTGGAAAATCGTTACATTTATATTGCACTAAGTCGCTCAGGCAGGGGGGTTAAAATTCCCTCTGTACCTTAAGTCGATGTGTGGCAAAATCGGAAAAATCACTCGATACTCGGGCATTTTTTTGTTTTAAATTTCAGCATTATCTCGGGTATTTAAGGGGTTAGAAGAAAAAACGAAGTGTCATATTTTTGATAAAGGTGCGTGGTATCGGTGGAAACGGCGCTGGGAAATAAGCCCTTTGCCGTCGGTACTATTCTGAGAAAGTAGGGTTTCCCAAAAAGTGTGGTTAAAAGTCGAATATCATAGATTGGCTCACAATGGGTTAATAGTTCGTATTTTTTTTATATACAGTTCGAAAGGTATTTGCATAAGATAGAACTATTACCATTGGATAGAACTTTTAATTTTAAGTAAAAAAAATTAAATAAAAAAATCGGGGGCAACGCCTATTTTCGGAGTTGTGGGCAGCCAAAGTTCGGACATACAGGATGATACTACGAGTGTGGTGCCGTGTTATGGGACCGATTCCACAACTTTTTTGTGTAAAACGATTCGAAATAAACAAAAATAAATAAATACATTTTTTCGATAACTGCTTAGTTATCCAAGTATCGGATTTTTAAAAATATCCAGAAAATATTTTTTTCAAGCAATCGAGTGATTTTTCGGATTTTGCCACACATCGACTTCAGGTACAGAGGGAATTTTAACCCCCTGCCTGAGCCCGGCCGGACGGCCGGGCGACTAATTGCAATATAAATTTAACGATTTTCCAAAAGTTCTACCACACGGTACGAGCAACATATGTAGGTCCCTGCCAGGGCTACTTGGCCCGTAACTCCCAAAATAGGGGTTCCCCCCGATTTTTTTATTTTACTTTTTTTACTTAAAATAGCGATCCCTACAACCAAAAAAAAAAAGCAAAAAAATTGGACGTGCCGATCTATACTAGGTCTGTTCCAATTAGTTAAAATTTGACAGAAAAAGCTTCGATCAGCTGTTCTTATAACACAACCTCATATTTCAACCATGTTCAGGTTCAGCTGCACAAATATAATGGTATACGCAGTACGATAACAAATACAACAAAGAAAAAACAATAGGCATTTTGTGTTTGCTCAATGTCCGTATTGTGTCAAAATCTGTTGATTAAAAATTATGGAAACGTAAACAAAATTGGAAAAGGTTAGGAAATAATTTTGTTCTATTTGATATTTTGAAAGTATTTAAGTGTGGAAATAAAAACATTTCTAAGTGACTTGCAGAGAAAGCAATTCAAAAACAGCAGTTCTACAGATCGGGGTTGCAGACAAACAAATGTAAACAAACTTAGACATAAGAGAAAAACTCACTCACGCTCACTCAAGAAAAAAGATTGATCAGCTGGCCCAGTGCTTCTACCATTTGTTTATACCACGCCCATCCCCCTACTACGCTCGCTAAGAAAAAAATCAAATCGTTCTAACACAAATTTGACTAGGTAAACCATGCATGATTGTTATACATTTGCGTTGATTTTGAGCAGTGTATCGAATGAAACAAAATACATGTTATCTTTAGTCATTGTAACATGTTAGTGTTCTTTCGTACCGTTCTTTATTTATAAGATAGTGATTTTTCTCGTATGGGCAGGTCCAATACCCGCTTCCACTTTTTTTTCTGACCGATTTACTGGTTTTCTCCTGTGGGTTATTTCCAAAACAAGCTGCGGCATAGTTATATGTGTAACAATGTTTTATACGTGACCGGCATTTTATGTAAAAACAAAGTACCTTTATGCTTTTGATAACATCTCCGGTCGTTCAATTTTTATTGGTCGTATTGGTCTGAGCACAGAGAGACCATACATTAACTAAGGTAATTTATTGAAAAATATAAATTGCTGTGATTTTTTAAATAACCCAGAACGCGTTAATGAAAATTAAAATATTTCTTTTTAGGTTTGTAGATTTTGTGACCTTTCCAATCACATGGAATGCAATATAAACACCAAAGATATGCACTATTACACATTGAATTTTTGGATGGCCGTCTAACTATAGCCCAGCGAAAGAAGGCTTGTATTTCTGAACTCAGCGCCAGGAGTTCTATCTGTGCAACAATTTTAGTTCCAATGTAAGAGTTGCAGTTAAACTAGAAAAGCCTAGGAACAATTATTTTACTTTTGGGACGCTTTACTGAAAATCAACTAAAGAATTCGTCTTTCGCGCGATTTTTTGTTGTGTGCAAAAATGTCCATGAGGTACCCATAAAGGTATTCGTAACAACAAAAATAACAAACAAAAAAAACAGTTTAGATGTAGGAACAGTTAAAACTTGTTTTGGATTGAAACCACAACGCACCAGTGTGTGAAATTTGCGCTGCCTGCGCGCTTCCTTCTCTTCTAATTCTGCTGCTGTCGATTTCCTCTTGTATTGTCGTGGATGTGCGAGGAAAAAGAATAATAAATGAAAAACAACCCAAAATATATGTAATGTCGTGCCGGCGATGACCGTATTTTCTGCTTTACAAAATGGCGGCCAATAAAATGTATTTTAAGCACAGAAAATGTGTCCGTACGAGACGAAGAAAAAGCTTCAACACACATGTTCACACTTTAGCAAAATAGAATCAAATTTGTTGGTTAGTTTTTTTGTTCGCAGTCACCAATTTTAATTAAATTATGTATATGCGAACCTCATCCGCCGCCGCATGATGAACAATACTAATTTAATGTGATAAGATGGAATAAAAGCTTACCAATAACTTCCTTAACTGGTGGTGGCTGCTTTTGTTGTTGAGCAGCATCACCTTGCGGGGAGTCTTGGGGCTGCTGTTGTTGTTGCTGCTCTTGTAGCTTGGAGTCTTCCATTTTTCTTAGTTGTTCTACTTGAATGCTGACAAATAAAATCGTCGACGTCTAGCACTAAGCTTCTTTCCACGACCTTTAACGTTAATTACTGTTAAAGTTCTTCCTCCGTGAGATTTTTCTTCCGAGGTTTTGTTCAGCTTCACGATTTTCTTGTATATTCTTTTTTTTGGTGTTGTTAGTTATATTGTATTTGGGGACTCTTTCAACTACTCCGTTCTTAAATTTCGAGTGATGGATGGTAAAAAAATCACTCCCAAATCCTTTTTGTCCGCTGTGCACTGATGTTTCTTTTCCAGATCTTACTCGAATGACATGAAAATCATGGTTGGCTCCTAGAGATGGTAAATTTGGGAATACCATGTTGTTTGGCATTTTCCTATGGATAAGAAGAGTAGAACTACATGGAAAATTTGCGGCTGAATCAGTAGCTGCTCTTTCTTTCTTAATTTTCCAATGTCTCCTTCCGCTTTGCGAATGTGAAATGTTGCCAAATGCAAAACATTGTGTTTTAGGGTTAATTTCAAGCGAAGTTCACATTATCTGTTTTATCCATTTCCACGTAATGCCTTGTTACGCTGCCACGAAATTGACAATTTCGGATTGAAATCGTTCACACTGGCATTTGAGCAATTTCGTTGAAAAATGACAACGGTTTGTTTACAAACATTACCATTAGTAAAATTGTAGTGCCTGGGCACAATAACCGAAATTTAGCTAGGAAATGAATGAAAACAATAAAATAAATGAATGGTACGTAAACTTTAACATGATGCCCTGATTCACCACGACTTTTAATTTATTTTCAGTACTCTATGTCGTCGGATAGTTAATATTTCAATTTGATGAATGAGGCGGCATACAATTGTTTTGTTTTTTGTTGTAATTGTAGTAACCACGTGTTCGGTGAACGAAGCCGACCCATAATTATCGACGGCGTTGGAGCAACAAAACAATGAATCGACGGCGGCAACTGAGTTTTTATTAAACGTGATTTTTCGGCAGACGTTACTTTTAGGCTCATCTCGTTGGTTGTGTAAATTAAAATTAGATATTTTTTTAGTAATTCGGGACTTTAAAAGCGGTTTAGGCGATAATATCGGCCTAGATTTTAAGTCGAAGCATGCCTTAATGACGGCGGCGTGAACTTCAAAAAAAATATCAACGACGGCGGCACACTTCGTTCACCATGCATATATGCAAAAAAGAGTACTACGTTAATTTTGTTGAGTAAAAACAGCGTTGTATACGACAATTTCAAGTCTATTTCAACGAAATTGTTGTAAATATCTCAATTTCGTGGTTGTCAAAATATATGCGGAATTGAGCAATTCCAACTCAATTTCATCCCAAATTGTGAAAGACCTCAATTTCGCGGCAGCGTGAACAAGGCATAAAGGTAGAAACACAATTGGGACGATCGACGAATTTTACGAATTTATTTTAGGTTTATTTCTATTTCTTACGCCGACGAACGACGAATAAATAGGTGCAAGGTGACCGTTTTTCTTTTTGTTATTTAAGTGTTTTAGTAAAAAAAGGTATTTTTAATTTAAGAATGGTTTTATTTTTATTTATAGCATTTATATTTAACAAAAGCTGCAAAAATTCAGGACATGGGGCAGGCAAAATTTTTTTTTTTTAAAATAAACCAAAATTAAAGAAAAGGTAAAGAATGTGAGAAAATGGAAAAGTAGCCCTCGCAGGGACCTATGTTGCTCGTACCGTGTGGTAGAACTTTTGGAAAATCGTTAAATTTATATTGCATTTAGTCGCCTCAGGCAGGGGGATTAAAATTCCCTCTGTACCTTAAGTCGATGTGTGGCAAAATCGGAATAATCACTCGATACTTTAAAAAAAAAAATTATTTTTCTGGATGTTACCATGACCAATCTCATGGTTACTGTACGCACAAAAGTGAACTTATATGGACTTACAGACATCCACGAAAAAAAGAATGACACCACGGAATTCGTGACACAAATACCTTTCGTTGAAGTACCCACATTAATCCATACCCAAATGGCCCTGGGTGTGACAGTTTTTTGGCCCCTGTGGGCCCCATAGGTCCGTGTGACGGCTAGTTTTCAACTTTCTCACATTCTTTAATATATCTTTAATTTTGGTTTTTTTAAAAAATTTTTTTTTTGCCTGCCCCAGGTCCTGAACTTCAGCCAAAAAAGCATTTATATTTAAAATTGCAAACAAAAAATGTTTAATAAAAAAATTGGCGACGAGCCCTATTTTGAAAGTTGCGGGCCCTCGAAGTTTATGCATATGGAGTGATTTTGTGATCCCAACTACTTCTAGGAGCCGATTGTTTTATGTAAACAGGGTCGAAATAAGTATAAAGGGCCCCTTAGACCTGTGGATAAGTTGCAGCGACTTCAAGTTGACATCAACTTATCCATGGTGTAAGGTGAAGTTGGTGGTTTGTACAAACTAGTTGATGTAAAATCAAAGCGATTTTGATTTTTTTGAAGTTGATATCAACTTATCCATCAGTGTAAGCGGAAGTTGCATCAACTTTCATACGCATTTCGATGAGAAACGTTCATGAGGAACATTATCGGCAAAATGTTAATAAATGAACCAAAAACTAAATAAATTAAACATTATCGGAAAAATATAAACTAAATAAATAGATTTGTAGTGTTATTTATAAATATTTAAAGAAAATAAAAATAGCGTTTTTTCGTAAAATTTGTGATATTTTCGCAGTGCCTTTCTTTTCGACATCTGACAACAAATGAAGTTGCATCAACTAGTTTGAGAGTGTAAGGGCAAAAAGTTAATGTCTAGTTATCGATATTGATGTGAACTTGATGTCGAGCAACTTATCCACAGGTCTAAGGGCCCCTTAAAGGATTAGATGAACAAATCGATAACTTGCTTAGTTATCGAGTTATGGAAGTTGAAAAATTTTAAAATACAGGCTTCCTAAATTAAAATCAAATGAAATTGTTGATAAAATCCTAAAATAACAAATAAAATTAAGTAAACTTTTTGGAATAACCTGCTTAGTTATCGATATATACAGGTTTGAATGCGTGAAATTTATTAATTTTTTTAATTGGGAAAAATTTCAAAATGTTTAACGTTTTAAAATAATTTTTATTTTTTGTTGGCGAAAAATAATTTTTATTTTTTGGCATGTTTATGAAATTTTTTGCATGCAGGTTTTGAGAAATCTTCCTAAGCTTTCCAACGATATCTATATTGCCATATCGACCGAAAATGTTAAGAATATACGGTTATATGTATATATTCAAGGTTCGGGGACCCGTAATCCGAGAAATATGGGCGATCGCCAAATATATATATATATATTTTCTCTGAACGACTAGTTATGTGTGTGGAAAAAGTTTGGGGCCGATACGAGAGGTGGGACTGTTCTAGATATAAGTCGATACTTTACTCATGGACTGGAATGCCAACAAAGAAACGAGTGAAACGCGTCTTTACTCTGCTCTCTGTCTTACTCTCTTCGTTGAATATTTCAATATACGAGCAGTTTTCTGAAGATGTTATTGTATCTAACTATAGAAATTCCAACCATATTTAAATAAAATTACATAAAGTATATTAAAAGTATGAATATACGCGGGAAATAAATGCGTTTGAGTGAATCGCGTCGACTTTTCTCGTTCTCTTCTACTAGGGTTGCCAAATTACCCCGGTTTTTTCTTATTTACCCACCGTTTACACGTGCATGTAAATTTTTCAAGTATTACCATACACTGAACCAAATGGAGTGGTGAAATCAAAGAAAACGTAGGTTAATTTGACGATATTTCATCAGTATAGACCATAGATAAAGGAATTAACTAGATATCGCACATGCCTTGGGAATTTTCTTGTTCAATGGGATATTTTCTAGATGGAGCTGGATGAAATAATTACAACGCTTGATCCCAAACAAAATATACCTTGCAAGATGTATTTAGAACAGGTGCTAACAATAGGTATGGTAGGCAACATCAACAGGGATTTTGTTTTTGTTTTGTGATCCCTTGCTCTCAAATCCAACACAAACGACCACCAACAATAACAGTAAACAAAAAGATGCAATCAAAATAACAAAATTTTTATTTGAAAGTGGGGAACACAACGACATGAAAAAAACTAAATTAGTTGTTTGAATAGCACAACCTGGAAATGACTCTATTTTTGTACTGACAAAATGTACTTGTCAATGCCTGTGGGATATCTACTTATTTCCTTGATCTATGCTATAGACCTAACAAAAGGCGGCTGTTGATTTGACTAAATTTTTTTTGTAAACTTTTCGTTTTCTCTTGAGTAGTAAATTTGACGAATTATCGTCAAATTGAATAATATATTTTATGCATTTTGATAAAAATTCGTCAAGTTGAATAAAAATATATATTACATTGCAGTAATGGTTTTATTCAATTTGACGATATTTTGTCGATTTTGAACCACAATAAAAATGCTTTTATATATATTCCTATATTTTATATTTAACATGACAACCATTTTGCTTTTACAATTCTATATTTTACAAAGCATATATTTATTACAATTATATGAAGTTGAATAATTCGTGTGTAAGGAAATAAAAGTACAATTAGGCTCCAAGATACAATTTGGGGCCCCGGGAATTCAAGCTATCCAAGGCTTTGCCAAAAGTCCGAACATCAGGAGTATAAATCATTGACCAAACCAATGCGGAGATCATGCGGGAACTGTTTTACACAAATGGTATTGTATTTCTCTGCTGTTAAAATACCAAATGCATTCTGATTTGGATATTTCACGGTTTATCCTTAACATCTTGGTAATGTAATGAATAGCCAGAATTTATGAAACTACATACATATTCTCCAGTGCTCACATGTATTTCCAAGAAAACATCTGTTCTATAACCTCAAGTCACTAATTGATTTCTGTTCAGACAATAGTATCTGAAAACACGTAAATTTAACAATACAATATTAGCAAACAATATTAACAAAATTTAACAAATAATATTACTCACGGGAAGCTGATTTGTAGCTGATTGTTAATTAACCCCAACATAAAAATTAATTAAAAAATCATTAAATTACCTCTAAAGCAGTCATCAGTTATTGACAGCTTTAAGATTTGGCGAAGGTTTTATTAGAACCGTATTCATAATGAGTATTTTGACTAGGGAACAGAAAATTGACTGACAACCCTGTTTTATGTATTCTCACAGTGCTTGTGATGCAAAAACAAGATGAACAATAACCGATAGACCGAATTTATTTTTTTTTATTTAAATGCGTCAATGTTTTAAACATTAATGGAAAGAACTATTCAATAAAAAGATCAATTAATATTTTGCTATATTCATAAATTTGGAAGAAGTGTCAGAAATTCATATTGAATTGGATTTTAGTTTTGGGCAGTCGAATATAAAACCGGATAATAGGTTGTAGTTTCAATGTTTTGATTTTATATACATCACTATGTAAACAAAAGTTCATTTTGGTTAAAAATTATAAAAATTGGACCGAAACTGTTTGGTTGCTTGGCAGGATAATGTGACACTATAAACGTTGCAAATATACGCAGAATAATTCCACGTTTTTATATCGGATAAATATTTAAGTACGGCACGCGTGAAATGTAAAAAAATTGTTTCATTTGTGTATTAATCCGGATAAAATGGCCTTAAAGAAGGGTTAAACGTTCAACAAAAATGGCGACGTTAAAGAACTCTTAACAGAGGAATTTTTCGATTATGAATACAATTTTTGGGCTTTACCTTCTTAAACCTTTAACAAACCTATGACAACTTTTTATGAATAAGGCCGTAAAAATTTAAGAAATAATTATTTAAATTTACGAATTAGAAATAGCTAAATTTTCAATTTATACTGGGCAGTTTGCCAGTGTTTCGAACATACAAGCCGCCTATAATGTGCGGTATTATTACCAACAAAACAGAAAATGCCATGTTGCCCATGCCAATTGTTGATATTTTATAATATTTATAGGCAATATTACCAACATTTTTCTTTGTGTGTAGTGGAAACTAGGATCATACAGAAATATACAAGAGCCGTTATTCCCATCCTCACGTTCTCTGGATAATGACGAGGTAGTAGGCCATTTCATCGAGTTCGAGTTGCTTTTGTAATTTACACTTTGGTTGTACAAAATACGGACAGATATAAAAGAGAATCCGTATTTTCTTTCTATGCAAACAACATAAAACATAATTTAGTTGCCATTACTATCAATCAAACACTGTTTAAGCTTAGTTTGCTGCATGGTCTATAATATCTATGTCTTCTTTGGTCTCTCATTCTACATAATTTCTCTAGTACCTTTTCGATCAGCTGTGCCAGAAACTCACAAAAACAAGCTTAAAAAGCGTGTAATGTAGAAAAGAGAAAACCGGCGCAATTTGGCAACCCTAGTAGAAGAGAACCAAAAAAGTCGACGCGATTCACTCAAACGCATTTCTTTCCCGCGTCATAACTTGATTATTTATTATGTGATTTTATTTAAATATGGTTGGAATTTCTATAGTTAGATACCATAACATCATCAGAAAACTGCTCGTGTATTGAAATATTCAACCAAGAGAGTAAGAGAGAGAGCAGAGAAACGACGCGCTTCACTTGTTTTCTTTGTTGGCATTCCAGTCCATGAGTAAATTTTCTTCTCTATACCATAGTTGCTTTATAAGAAACTCCCCAAATTCTTTTTCATTTCACACACTTTGTCGTAGCTTTGTGCAAATGAGAGATATTCGACGAAAATTAACTTACACCAGGTGCAGTTACAAGAACTGTTCATGCCCTTTTGGTATAGAACTGTGGAATTTAAATGTAATTGACACTTTTTTATTGACTTTTACTGTTGGTTTACATTTGTGTTGTATTTAATACAACTATTTACCATACGAACACGAAATTCCGTTAGTGTTGTCTTGTTGGACGTTTTGTACTAATCTCCCTATCTGGTATTATTGAACCCATGTTTTCCACCATCCATCCACCATAGCTATGAAGTTAAAAATATTGAGAGAATAATCTTCTTTATTCTAATTTCCTCTATGCCCCGGGTTCATCATTCCCTTTAATTTGAGTACGCACAGTATTTGGCGTTTACCGATTCTCAAGAACCACTATAATATGGTAAATTGGGATGAGTGGGAAAAATATCTTTCATTTGAGTGCCTGCAGTAGCCTGTTTCTAGCCGTTTCTAAATGGAATCGTTTTTTGACCATATGTCCTTCTGAACGGAAATAAAAACGTTTTTCGTGCTTTTATACTTTTCTCTAATTTTGTTTTCTTTTATTTAGTTTTAAGATTTGCCCAAACTCCGGTAATTTAGAACTTTAGAACTATTTTAGGAGCAAAATCAGATCTGAACCAAAATTTCACCAACGGTAAAGGCTTTTACGCTGAGTTGAAAAATAAGTTTTTTTTGCGCTAGGCCCAACTTCTTCAGATATAGGCCTTTAAAGCTTGAGTATATAATCGGCCATATCTCAGGTATTTATCATCGGATCTGCTTATCATTACAAAGCAATTGTGAAACTCTATAACTCTGTGTATAAATATATTTCCTTTTGTTAACCCATTGAGGGCTCATTTAAAAAATGTTTTTTAACCTCACTTTTTTGGTTTAATCAACTTGTTGTTCTTGTCTTTTGGTGTTGTTTTCTTTTGTCGTTGTTGTCGTCTTTTATTTCCTTTCCTTTGTTGTAGTTTTTACACACCAAAATAAAAAAATTATTTCTAAAAACTCGCGCGATTTTTCTGATTTTGTCACACATTGACTTAAGGTACAGAGGGAATTTGAAACCCGCTACCTGAGTCCGGCCGAAAGGCCCGGCGACTATGTGGAATATAAATTTAACGATTAATGAAATTTATTTCATCAGGATCGGATAATAAATGACAGAGTTATACATTTCAAGCTTCGATTATACATTCAAGCTTCGGAGACCTATATTTCCGCAAACTTTTTATTTTAAATCCGCATTTAATGCTCTACCGGGAAAACAAAACGAAAAAATCCAATTTTGCTGCTAAACGAAATTTGCTCCTAAAACTTTTTTCCGTTTACGTAGCAAAAACTTTTCGCGACATTTTTGGTAAACAAAAATTTTCGATTTTTTTGTACACGTACATACTTCTTCTGCGAACGAAAATTTCATAGAAGCTGAATACTGGGATTAAGTGGTCTTGACCTGTCGCCGCTAACTTATACAGGACGGCTCTGACTAAAGTATTATTTTCACAACATTTAGAGAGTTTCTATTAGCCAAAGATGAAAAATAGCTGTGTAATTGAATGATATTTGTGTGCAGATTTAACACATTGTAGATAAAACTTAATAAAAAACAGATCCAAAAGCAAATGTATGGTCCTAAAAAATAAAGCAAAGCATAGAAAAAGGACTATAAAAGTGTTGTAAACTGAAGTAAAAGCGCAAATAAGAGAAAAGCAGTATGTGGCCAAAGTGCTTTAGTTGCAAATGATGGACTGATAAGTGAAAAATAACTTAATTTTATACTTTAAAATGCTTTGATGTTTATCAGCGCAAGGTGTGTATTTTTAAAATTATTTTACTTTTTCTAATTGCGAAATTGATTAAATTCTGGTAAGAATTTCCTAGGAAAAACGGCTTGAATAGATTGTAACAAATGTGACGTCACATCGTATGATCAAATAATGTGCTGTGATTGGTTGTTTGCAAATATACCGCTTCTCGGTCTCTTCTTTCCTCTTGTTCATCTATCAACACACAGCTGTTTGTGTTTTTGTTATTTCGTTTCCACGGAAATGCGAAATGCGTATGCAAATGGAAAGCCCAAACAAAATCCAATCAGATTTTTTTCTCCCATTGTTGTTAATAATCATAATGTTTAATTCATTGTATCACAATTACTTTTGAGAATAGATTCAGAAAAACGAAGAATGGAATTTTAATGTTAATTTTGAAGAATGTATTATTAGGTGAATGCTGGAGATGGTAAAAATATGGTACATGAGTTACATATGTGTTTTGAATTGTATATCAGAGCCTTTACGGTCCATAGACCGTATAATGCAACGAAATAATTAGTTTTTCGAAACGAAATAATTGGATGGTTATGATGTATTTTGTACTAAACCGTTGTATGTACTATTGTTTTTGTCGCCCCCTTTGCAACAGCACGTGTGTGTGTGTGATGACAATGTTTATTGATGGTCATTGGTATAGTGTCTGTTTATATTTTATTTATTCTGTAATTTAATTATCTACGCTTTATTTTTCCCTGTATTTATTGCTGTTTGTTTTGCAAATCATTTTTTGTACGTAGGAAACTGATAAGAAATTTCGAACGAATTGTGGTAAAGCAGTAACTCAGAATCATCGATCGCAATGGATATGGATCCATCGCTAGATATGGATCTAATGTCGAGTGGCATGGTGGAATCTTTAGATCTCTTTAAGGATGAAGATGCGCTGTCGATTATAAAGGAGATGATGTCGCCTGGTATGTAAAGCATTTATAAATTATTTATAAAAAATTATCGTGCATTAAATTGATAACTAACTGTGGAGCTTATGTTGGCAGTAGGATATACACATATGTATGTATTTATGTACATTCTCTAAATTTAGTAAAATTAGCATAGTTTTTTATTGTTGTTTTTATTGTTCAGAAATAAATGCAATGCACACATTGCACCAAATTTTAATTTTTTGAGTAGAGCCAACAATTAAACCAATAGTTGACGAAAGCTTGCACGCTCCATACGAGTAATTTGTTTTTTGTGATTTATAATACATGTAATTATTGGCAATCGTTTTGTGATCAATATGTTATTAATGTTAAATATTTTTGTATATAGAACCCTGGAATATTGGGAAAATTTAATAAATCGTTGAAAAACAGTCGAATCCGTTGTTATTTTTATATTACGTTAGATCAAATTATATCTGGACAGGATAAATTTGAGATCTAGTTAGATATAACTAGACCTAATTACATAGTTATAGAACTGTTCTGATCTTGCCTGATCCTATTAGATTTAACTTTTTTCTAATTAGGTCTGCTAAGATCCTATCGTATCAAACCATTTCTACACGTATACGAAAAAGGAAATGCCGTTACCGTTTTCTTGTTGGTTGCTTTGAAATAATTACTCTCTCTATCTGGCATTATTAAAGCAAACCACTAAACATACAACGTTCATAAGCAACCATGAATAATGTCATAAATTTAATGAGAGTAGCAGTCAATCTAGGTATCTTTACTCTATGAGCACAAAAAGTATGATTATATAGTGAAAAAATTCTCTCATAAAAGATAAAATTTCTTCTACATACGTTTAAGAGGAACACCAAGCAAGGAAAAAGTTCAAATCAGCTGTTTAGCGAATTACCTATTCTAAACGAACTCTTCCCAATCTCGCTCGCTCATGGCCTCCTACAATTTTATTAGTAGTCATTGTTGCCAGTTTAGCATTTTTACCACATTTTTTGTCTTCGGAACTTCTTTTTTTTGTCTCTTTTTGTTCATCTTCTTCAATTGGCATCTCTCATAATTTAATAGAATTTTTTTGTCGAAAAATTATTTTTTTGTTTTTTTTTTTTAGGTTTGTTTATTAGTATTTAAAATACTTTATATTCATACAAAAAAAATTTCATCATAATTCTAGGTTATCTGTTCTACAATTTTTTATAAAATATAACAGTTTCTTTTAAAAATATTCATATTTCTTTCGCTTTTAATATTATCTGGTAACATATTGTATAGTTTTAATCCTTTATGAAAAAGTGATCGTTGCATCTTAGTTGTTGTTTTCCTTTGTAATCTAAAATTCTCCGCATTTCTTAGGTGGTACGGCTGTACTTCGCCTACATACCTCAATTGCTCGATTAAATATTCTGGAGCGCTCCCGAATGTATTTTTTTTAAATTGTATTTGTTTTTTTTTTTTAATTTTTTATTTTCCACAGCTTCTGGCAACACTGTTGGCCGTTACAAATTTCTTAGAAACATTCAAAATGTTGCTCAATACATGTTGCTGATATTTCGAGCGAACGAACAACTTGAGAGAAATCGGTGGATATTACAAAAATTGCATTTGCGGAAAGCGAATGGAATATTGTAATCTTCAGGAGAAAGATTTGCGGACAAAATTTGGACAGATTAGTTAGATTTCTGAAATTTTTTTGTGTTTCTTGAAAAATTTATGCGATTCAGGGTTGATGCATTTACAATGAAACGAACAAAATGTAATTTTGCAAACATATGGTTTTGCATTCTCCAAAAATGGTAATGGTATCTGGTGTTATCTAAATCAGAATGGCCGTACAATTTCTTTCAAATCAAAGAGAGTTTAATTTAATGTCTCCCTCCTCGAATCGTTCTATTTCCACTGATAGCCTAACATGACCATTAGTACTACACTTACGGAAATACTAAATATCGCTAAAAGTTGGTATTTCCGTAAGTCATTTTTTGTATGGAGTTTTGTAAAATTTCCCGCGAAATGTCGATCTTAGCACGGGCCTTTGTGGTAAAAAATTAATATGTCTGGAAATGTTGATTACTTGTTTGCATAGATATGCATAAATTTTCACTTTTTTCCATGCAAAATTTTGAACTGAGTTTTATAAACAATGTTATAAAGCTCAATGAATGAGTTTTATTTTCTGAAGAACATATACAACTCAAAAAGAAGCCAATTGTATAGATTTCAATTGCTAGTTTTATTGTAATTTGTGGATTAAAGCTATAAATGTGATATATATTTAGGTATTATTGCTTTGTATTACATATTTTTGTTGGCCTTGGAGACTTTAGTATTACTGGATGAAATTAAATCGTAATTTTTGTAATATAACTTATTATTAGTATCTGGGTTTAAAGTAGTTAGTGTGCGATATAAGTACATCATGCTATCATGGCTGCATTACACACTAAAACAATAGTACAATAGTAACCGAAACTTGCTGCTTATATTTTCATTCCTTTATAGATATGTTGAAAAACTTTTTGGACGACATAGATCAAGTCCAACTGTCCAATGATCTTCTTACCACCATTGATTGCCCAATGGACGGTATTAAATCCGAACACCTAGCGCAGCAGGAACAACAAATAAAACGGGAAACTCTTTCACCCATGCATATGTCACCGCAAAGAAACGATATGGCATCGTCATCTCCATCCTATAAGCCTTTACTGTCATCCGACCCCCTGATGTCTTCGAACTTCAGCCCACTACCACCAATGCCTAGCCCTTCCTCAACCACTATGTCAACGGCAGCAATATTGCAACAGCAAAACGTATCGCCAACACCAATAGCAATGGGCAGACATCAAATGACATCGCCGCTTCAGCAGCATTCAAACAATTCTTTACAACCTATGGACACAACAAATATAACTCCAGCTGCAAATCTAATATTACAATCCAATTCTGCTCAGCCTTCGTCAACTTTGCAATTAAGTCACATGGACATGAATACGCAAGGAATGACAACAACTATACCCGCATTACCCTCGATTATCTATGCCACAACGGCGGCAACTGTAAATTCTCATAATAACACCTTTATATTACAAACTGCTCCAATCACAAGCAATAGCGTCCCTACCAACGTGGCACATGACAAAAAAGTACAAATTCCAGTGAACTTAAATAACGCAGGACCATCACAGCAACAACCGATATTCAAAAAGATTCAATCTTTACCACAAGTTTTGGCTGTACAAGGCATAGCACCAGCTCCAAATGCATCTGGAACTATTTCAAATTTGGGAGATAAACAACAGGGACTGCTTCAATCTCAAGGAACAATAAAGGTGTGTATATTGCTCTAGATTATGTTTTTTCAGATGTTCCAAGGAACAAGTTGAAGAATTACCTTGAGAAGAAAGTATTTTTGTACAAGTTTATGTGAAAAGTACCTCGTTTTGTTTAAGTACAAAAAGCCCATACGGTGTATTAGAAAACAATATTGTAATCCACTTTTCTTTATAGGGCGATTATTTTTAAAGATTGACAAATTTTGATTTGTACTTTGTTAATTTTTCTTATCATTTCTTTGATTTTCTAGTACACCACACATACATCGGTACCCCATCACCAGCTGCAGCACCCACAACAACAACAGCAGTCACAACAAAATATTTCTCAACACCAACAACAACAGACGGTGCAACAACAGGTCATCATACAAGCAAATCCAGCCGTAATGTACACGACAACAAATGGTACAGCAATTTTAACATCCCATATACCCGTTGTGTTGGAACCAGTTACAACATCTGCTGCGCCAGTTCCAGTCACATCAACGCCCCCGCAGCAACAACAACAACGACCAGCATCCACAGCAAGCACTACCAGTTCCCAGGCACCAGATTCTCCATCATCATCCGTTGAAAGTAAATTACCCATTATTCGAAGTGGTCCTCAACCCAAAGTTAAAGAAGTCAAACGTTCGGCTCATAATGCCATTGAAAGACGTTACCGTACTTCGATTAATGACAAAATAACGGAACTTAAAAATCTTGTTGTTGGCGATGCAGCTAAACTCAACAAATCGGCAGTTTTACGTAAGTCTGTGGATAAGATACGGGAATTGCAAAGACAGAACTATGAACTCAAAATGGAAGTGCAACGTTTACAAAGTGAGCTCATGTCGCGTGATGGTTCCAAAGTACAAGATCTATTGCAACCGGCCAAAGGCAAGAAACGAAAATCAACTTCAATTGAGGGTCTTATAATGTACGGTAAAGAAGCATCTCTGATGACACCACCACGCAGTGATGATTCTGATCCCTCATTATCACCACTGCATTCGGATTCTTCTATGCCGCCATCACCGTATGATGGTTCCAGTTCTAGTACGGCTAGTGTAAAGGATGGTGATATAGAAATTTTACCAAAAGCAATGCAAGGAATGGCTGCTCATTCACGACTGGCACTGTGTATGTTTATGTTTGCCATATTGGCCATAAATCCATTTAAAAATTTTATGGGAAGTTCTGTCGTGGGTAACACGTATTTGTTCGATGACGACGATTTGGTGGGACAGAGAAAAATATTAGCGGTTGATGAAGAAGGTTAGTTTGTCGTATATATGCACTTTATTACTACTGCTAAAGAAATAAAGCATTTAATTTTTGAGAACCGATCTTGTAATTGCAATACACTTAGAAGTTGTCTCTAAGTAGTAGACTATTCACTATTTCTCTGATTTCTCTAGCAGGGAATATTGTAGTTGTAACACATTTCCAATTATTAATTATTCTTGCAGATTCCAATGCAACGGCTTGGGGTAACTCAACTTCTTCTTTGATACTCTGGACCATGAATATTTTGGTTATGATTATGTGTATGGTAAAACTTTTGGTGTATGGTGATCCTTTGTTGTGTTCCGAAACTCAAGCTTCGGGAGCCTACTGGAAACATAAGAAACTAGCTGAACAATATTTTGCAATGGTAAGTTGTCAAATTTCGTAAAACTACAATATATAAAAACCAATAAATTTTAGGGCGACTCAAAAAATGCATACACTGAATATTTACGCTGCTTACAAATATTTGGTATATCGTTACCCTCAACACGGATCGAATCATTCACTCTGACCTCTTGGCAATTTATACGTTTATTTTTTCATCGGATATGGATTGGTCGTATTTTATCGCGTAAAGCAGGAGGTCTATTCTGTAGCGAAGAGCAACGCAAAGAGGCATTAGCATCCGCCAGGGAATTGGCTTTAATCTTCAATCGTTTGAATCAATTACACCTTACATCAAAAATAAACGATTCTCATGGTTTGGTAATGTCTTTATATGCCATAAACATGACTGAAGTCGCAGCTCATTTGTTAACGCCAAATGAATTGGCCAGTATATTTATAACATCAGCATTGCGTGTAAAACGTAGCTATCCTAAATATTTAAAATTCTTTGGACGATACTTTATTAGCCGGGCGAAAAATGAAAACTCTAAAATACGTGATCAAACAAGAGAAACTCATTGGTTATTTACTTCCTACGGCTATCGTTATTTCATCACACATGATTTCGACTTTGTTGAAAATGAGAAGGAAAATCCAAATAACTCTACGCTCTTTGCTTCGCTTAATAATCCCGCTGATCCCATGTCTTATGTCGTTAAGCATTATCGTGAACATTTGCTTACTAGGGCGATACAGAGTCTCTTGGGTTCTGGTAACCAGAAGGCTCACTATGGTACACGTGCTCAGAATAAGAAAACACACGATGCAAACACTTCACCGCCACCGGGTACAATTGTTAGTAATGTTTTAAAATATACCTCTTTGTTGAGAGATACCCTCTCGGTGGATAATAATGATGGCAATATTGACTGGTGGACAAGCATTTTGGAGATTTCCGTACATTGGCTGTTGGGCGAAGATACTTTGGCTGAAGATCTATTGGAAACCGTAAAAATATTGCCTAAACAATTAGCTGAAAACGGAGACCACTTACCAAGAGCTTTGCATACAGTACTAAAAGCAAAATCAATATTAGTGGGGTGAGTATTAGAAGTCTGACCTTTTTTAATTAGTTAAGTTACAAGTTTGGTGCAGACTGTTTAATTTTAATTCATACTTTCTAAAACAGTAGTATTGTATTGTGTAACTCCTTTTTCTTACATTTTTCAGCTGTAATGGAAACTCTTTAGAATCTCGAGAAAAGCTAAAAATTATGAACATGTGCGATGAATCAAGTGCATACTTGCAAGAATGCCTAACGGTTAATAAAATTACCCATGCAAAAGGTGTTAAATTGGTAAGATTTGTTTAAAATGCTGTTATAATTATTACTTCTAGATTGAGAATCAAATATGATATTGGACAAAGGTGCATTGTAGTCGCATTGTCTGTGTTACATATAAAAAAGTCAGGCAATACTTCTGCAATGCAAACTTTGTTAATGTCACAAAACAACAGAAAAGTGCAACACGGAAATAACTAATTTTTGCAAATGATTCTATTCCCCAAATCTTAATTTTCTACAAATTCTTTAATTTCTAAATACATAAATATTATTATATAAAGCTTTACCAATTGCTAACTTGTGATTGGATTTTGGAGACACGTACGCAATTGTGGGAATCAGAGTATATAACCGCAGACGATGATGGCTACTATCAAGTACCAGGTGATGTTTTGGAAAAATTCCAAAAAGATTTGAACTCTTTAAGAAGCATTGTGGAAGATATACCGGTAAAGGAGTACAACAATTCTTCCTTCTAAAAAACGTTTTAAATATTTTTCTTTTATTTTTAACTTTATTTGTAACTCTAAGAGTGGACAATCTCGTATTTATTTATACGAAGCCGTTTGCCGTCTCATGGCTGGCGCTTCACCGGGTCCTACTCAACAATTATTAGATCGCAGTCTACGTTATAGGCACGCTAAATCTTCTATAATTTGTGGTGGCAAGGATAAAAATCATAGTTTGGAGGGTGGTGAACGAGAACGTGCTGCTGCTATGTACGTAGCCTGCAAGTATTTACCTTCAGCTTTATTATGTTCTCCCGGCGAACGTGCTGGTATGTTGGCTGAAGCTGCAAAAACCCTAGAGAAAGTTGGTGATAAGCGTAAACTTAAAGAGTGTTATCAGCTA
Source organism: Phaonia tiefii (assembly GCA_963931995.1). NCBI lineage: Eukaryota > Metazoa > Arthropoda > Insecta > Diptera > Muscidae > Phaonia > Phaonia tiefii. The sequence continues at coordinate 276,822,134 of OZ008369.1, forward strand.
ATGAAATCATTGGGTAGTGGTTCAGCTGTTACTAATTGAAGACTTTATACTATAGACATAAATATTTAAATATACATTTGTATGTTTTTCTTCTACATCGTCCGTAGTGTTTCTTGTATTGTTTAACGTTCTCGAAAAGTGTTTGAGTTTCATATGAAATATTTAACGTTGAACAGTAATATTGTTTTTCAAAATATTTTGGTGTAAGTCGTCCTACCATCTTTAATTTATAATTCGATAAACAAAAAATATATCTAATAACCTAACCTATTTAATAGAATTTAAGAAGAAAAATATGATAATATGATTATTGTTGATGAAATAAATTGTAATTTAATATTAATATAATTAATAAATAAAAGTTAAGTGGTATAACAACAGAAAAACTCTTTGTGCAATTTAATATTAGAATGACAAGGAATAAACTACATGAAGAGATATCAATATTTGCTGACGGTCCAAAATTGCGTCAGAGAACGGTGCAGGTGTCCAATGTGTGGTATAGTACATAGTATAGTTGTTTAAGCCCGAATGGGGCACACTTTGATTGGATTACTACTCTTTTTTACTGTCCGTTGGTAACCCTTCTGCTCTCTCTGTATTCATTAAAATATGTCTTTGTGTCTGTTAACGGCAATGAATTTATGAGAGCACCAGGATTTGCTGAATTCCAGCCACCATGCTGCATCTTAGCTTGGGGTATACTTACTTACAGTATCGTACTTCTATCGTTCGCTTCGTTACCAGAGCTCTTCCGAACCCTTGGTAATTTCGTTACCTCGAATAAAAGCGATATTATTGTTATTGGAAAACACTAAAAACCCTTGTTTCTATTTCATATACATACATACGGTCATATTTGTGTTCCTACTGGTTGCCAACGCAAACAATATTAGCTATCCGGATAGGGAGATAACCATTTATGAAGACATTGAGTGGACATATTTTGACAGGGCAAAATTTGCTAGCAGAAATGCAAAACCACGTAACTACAATTTTAATTTCTATTTCCAAGAGAAGAAACAATCCTCGTAAAAGGGTGAGGAATTCATTTTTCAATTCAAATTTTCAAACTTTTGCTAAAGTAAAGTCTTACCTTCACTATGATTCGATTTTTTGTATTTTTTATAAGTTTTTTTTTCAACTCCTTTGAAGAAAATGAAAATTGTAGTTACGTTCTTTTGCATTTTAGCTGACGAAATATAAAAAAAAAAATAAAAATCCCATGAAGGGATTGGGGAGAGCTTCTCACAATCAGTGAGATGTGCGCTCCTAGTTTTAAATTCACTGATTGGGACCTACAGATTTACACCGGTCCCGAACGGTATTTTGAGAAGCATTTTCATGGCTAAGTACTCGATAGTGTCACCATCACTAAGCGAGGTGACCGTCGTTGAAAGAAATGTAAGGTGGTCTGACCAGGGATCGAATCCACGTTCTCATGTACAAGAGCCGCGCACACTAACCATTGCACCACCGATGGCCGCAAGCCATTGCACCACCGACGGCCACAAATATAGCTCACTCTATTGTTGCGACTTTAATTAGATCCAGGAGACAGTAATTTGTGACGGAGATGTGTGAAATGCATTATTGTCGCGAATGCGTTATTGGTATAATAAAATATAACTTAGCAATGTATTAATTTTACGAGTATAATATCCTGGGTTCCAGGAAACGGCTACAGTGGCTACAAGGAAATTATATCTATCAATTGTAATGGGTAAGTACCATATTATTTCTAGAAAGTATTTGTATTTAGAGGGACCAAGCAAGTATGTCATTTCTAAAGCTTTATTAAAGGTGTAAAGAAGGTCCTGGTAAACGAAATTATGCTCTGTGACATGGATGTACAGTGGTCGATAAAAGTTTACATATGATCCCCACTTTTGGTACTTTTTGAGTCCGAGTTGCCAGAGTAGAGTTGACAAACGGCTCCAAAGCACTATTAAACAATATATGGATCTCATCCATAAAAGCTATAACTGTGGTCGGTCTGTAGGATAAGATGCCATTAGTTTACAGGCAGTGCTTGAAAACATAAACTTTGTTGTGTTTTCTTCTCTTCTATATGGTTACCGGTGGAGCTAAGTAAATAAAACCCCGTTTCTTAATATACAAAATACATATAAACAAGACTTTATTATTACAACTTAAACAACGACTTTACTAGACAAGATCAACTGAAAGAGTGAGCGATGAGAATCAAAGAACGAATAGATAAAATAATGAATAGATAAAATAATGATGCCAGATTTGATGACTTTTGTGGCTATTGCCAACATCTCCCCTTTTTTAATAAGGAGAATATCTTCTTGGAGCATGACGTCTTCTTCCAGATCTACGCGGCTCGACAGCTTCATTCTCTTGTACAATAGGTTCCGCTACCGACAGTCGTGATGACGGTTCGGCTTCGTTCAATAACAATTCACTTGATTGCACAGGTAGTGAATCAGGAGGTTCACCTATATCGATTGATAATGGGGAAACGGGCACATAAAAATCCAAATAATTAAGAGGTGTTACGCGATCATTTGAAAAACGTTGTCGCATTTGGGTTACATGTGACCTGATGAGTGTATTACGGCAACCCGTTGATATTAAAACATTGTAAATGACTTCGCTAACTCTTTCGACTACTTCGCCTGCAATCCAGGACATTTTATTCTTGTGATGTGATTTGGCATAGATTTTGTCTCCAGCTTTAAAACTACGCGCTTTGGCTCCGTGCTTTTTGTTATAAGTGTTACGATCTTTACTTTGGTGCCTAATAAATAAGAACACAACTTATGTAAATAAAGATGTAAAATGATTAATTAAGTTTTATTAGGGTTTAGTCAAGAGAAGCAAATTAGCACGTCGTGCTTAGGCAAACAACCGGAAGGAAGAGAGCGAATTACTATCATAGATCGATTGACATTTTATCTATCATCCTTGGTTTGACGTTTCTACTCTTCCTGGCTAGGGATGCCAACATCTCTCCTTCTTTTAGTAAGCACATAATCCGCAGTCCAAGTTGGAGGTCTCTTGCGTCTTTTGGATTGTCGGGCTGTTTGCTGCGTAGCGTTTTGATCAGGCACCACTTGCGTAGATCCCAATGTATGTTGCTCGTTGATCGGAGTTGCCTCGGTGTCTCTTGGAGCGGGTAAATCCTGGATTTCAGAATCTGGAGACTCAATCATGCTTTGAGTTAGAAGCGGTGGTGATGCCTCGGACGGAGGAACAGATGCGGTTGTTGAAATTGATTGACTAGTGTTTGGCTGTTGAACTGCCCAATCAAACTCTTGCATAAATATATTCAATTGTGATTGTGGCTTGGTTTTAACATGCCTGTATCGTAGTTGATTTGCGTGTGAGTGAACCACTTTAAAGTACGGGGAGTTTTCAATTTCCACTTCGTAGTTTACTTTACCCAACTTGTTAAGTATATGACCAGGGGACCAAAAGGTTTTGTTGAGTCTATAAAGTTTAACAAAAACTGGGTCGTTTACGTTGTAACATCTTGCCTTAGCGGAGTTCCGTTTGTCAAACTGTTCTTCCATTTTAGTATTGAATTTTTGTATTTCTGGTGGTGGATCATATTTCAAAACATCCAGATCTATCCTCAACTTCCTCCCAAGGAATAATTCAGAGGGCGACAACCCGTTCGGTGCACTGCGGTTTGGTGAAGCTCGATAAATTTGTAAAAACGAGTGCATGATGTGGTTTGGGTTGCCTTCAACTTTCTTCAGGGAGCGCTTCAGAGTATCCACAAATCGCTCCGCCTGACCATTTGACTGAGGATGGTAGGGTGCGGTAAATTTGTGCTGAATACCGTGAGCCGTGCAAAAGTCTGAAAAAGAAGAACTGGAAAATTGAGTGCCGTTATCACTTACGATCAGCTTGGGATTTCCGTATTGTGATATGAAGTCGATTAGGCAGTTTAAAATGGACGTAGATGTAATTGATTTTATTTGGTATACTTGAGGCCATTTTGAGAATGAGTCAATGATAACGAAGTAATACCATGCGTCGAGTGGCCCAGCTATGTCGATATGGATGCGCTCCATTGGATGTGTTGACAATGGCCACGATGCGAGTTTTGTTTTCGGTAGAGTTTTAGCCATCAATGAACATTTGTCACACTCACGTACAAACTCCTTGATGTTCTCGTCGATGCGTGGCCAGTACACGTAACTTCTGGCAAGGGATTTAGTGCGCTCTATACCCTGATGACCTTTGTGCAGTGCTCTTAAAATTCGCCTTCGAAAACACTGAGGAACGACCAGTCGATCAGTGTACATAAGACATTCACCTACAATACTTAGACTGTCACTGCGTGAGCGGAATTGCTGGACATCACTGGAACATTGTTGAGGCCACTTGCCTTGTTGAGTGTATTTTATTACCTCTTGCAAAAGTTTGTCTTTTTGTGTTGCCTGGCGGACCATGTTGAATGTGACGGGTAGTGATGACAAACAATCGGTGGCAATGTGTAAAACATCTGCATCAACTCAACTCAAAGTCATATGACATGAGTGTCAGGGCCCATCTTTGCAATCTATTCGCTGAGTGAACTGGAATACCTTTTTTATTTGCAAAAATGGCCAACAATGGCTTGTGGTCCGTATGAAGAACGAAGTGTCGTCCATGCAAATATTTGTGGAATTTTGTTACTGCGAAAACGAGGGCCAATCCCTCTTTTTCGATTTGGGAGTAATTTTTCTCCGCCGGTGTGAGTGCACGGGAAGCGTGGTAGATGGCTTTTTCGCTACCGTCTGGGAAAGTGTGGCAAATATATGCACCGAGTCCTACATTTGAGGCGTCTGCTGCTACTTTTATAGGTAACTTCGGGTCATAATGTGTGAGCAAAAGTTCAGATGACAACAATTGCTTGAACTTCTCAAAATTTTGCTGGCATTTTAGTGTCCACTTCCACTTCGCTTCCTTTTTTAGCAGAGCATCCAATGGGTCACGTAAATTTCGCATTTGTTTTATAAATTTGCCGTAATAATTGATGGCACCGAGAAACGATCGCAGTTCACTGACATCCTTTGGCGGTGGTAGGTCTAGAATTTTGGCAATCTTCATCTTATCGGGCTTCATGCCAGTTTTGTCGACAAAATATCCAAGGTATGTACATGTTTCAGAGAAAAATGTGCATTTAGCAAAATTTACTGTCATGTTGTGTAATTTGAAACGAGTACATACCTGGGATACTGCCTTTACATTTTCTTCCTTTGTACGAGTAGCTACGATCACATCGTCAAGGTAGGTGAAGACTCCACTGATGCCTGCTAAAATGGTGGCCATCACCTGTTGAAATGCTCCCGGGGCGGATTTTACACCAGGTGCCAAACGATTGAAGGTGTATAAACCATTGTGAGTGTTGATTACCAGAAGTTTCTTCGTGTAGTCGTCGACTTCAATTTGCATATAAGCATTGTTCAAATCCAGAATTGAAAAGTATGAACACCCGTTGAAGTTTATGAAAATTTCATCTGGAAGTGGTAGGGGGAACGTATGTGGTTCAAACTGCGCGTTTAAGCCCGTCGAGTAGTCTCCACAAATGCGTAAAGCACCCGATGCTCTTTTTACTACCACTATTGGTGCTGCCCACTGAGAAAATGAGATTGGTGTAATGATACCTTCTCTTTCCAAGCGGCGTAACTCTTCATCCACAGGATCCTTGACTGCATAAGCAACAGGTCGTTTTGGTCGAAACGTTGGAATAGGGTCAGGTTTGAGTTGAAGACGGACTTGAAATGATGTGCAGTGGCCAATTTCATTTCGAAAAACTTCCGGGAACCAGGCTTTAATATCTCCTTCTGATGTTTTGGCTAAGTCTGTTGCGTTGATGTGGTTGCATGTTGTGTATGAGGACAACGGTGAATCCCATAATTTAAAAATTTGTATTAAGTCTGAGCCAAAAAGATTTAGGTTATGAGAAACTGCTATGGTGGCTTCCCTGACCATTTTGTTGACTTCCACCAGTGACTTAAATTGACCTTCAATGACAATTGTGTTTGAAGAGGCATCCCTGGGAGTGAATGGGGTCATCTGTAATGGCGGGCATCCGATTTTTTTCCAATTTTGACGGGAAATTATTGTTATATCGGACCCGGTGTCGTGTTGGAGTTTAATTGATGTGTTATTAACTCGAACGGTTACAAATCTTCTGTTATGGCTGTGCTCTCCTCCGGTTGAAGCTATTGTTTTGATGTTTGTGTTCCTAGAATCGAACTTTTTGTTTTTGTTGTGCCTATTTTTGTTACCATTCCTTAGGATTTTTCGAAAAACAAGCACAGTAGCCTTCTTTGTGTCCTATTTTTCCGCACTGTGTACATTTGTGGGTCGAAAAATTGCAGTCTTTGACAAAATGCATGTTGCCGCATTGCCAGCACGGACGCTTTGGTAGAGTATGCTCACCTTTGTAATGTTTTGAAACCGCGTTGACTTCAATTTGCTTGCATTGGACCATTGCAATGTCCCTTTTCAAGCTTCGCATCCGATTTACTTCTGCTACAAGGCTATCAATCGTAAGTTTCACTGTAGGATTTTCGTTGTCCAACAATTGGAGAAGTCGTGCTCGGATTTCTTCATCCTTGTGAGACTTTAAACCTTGTACAAACATTAAACACTTAAAATCGTCGATTGTGCACTTGTCAAGCAAAAACAATTCGCAGTTTCTGTTTACTTTTGATGCGTAACTAATGATGTCGTCATTTTCATTGTAAACACAAGCAAAACATTTGGCGCGTATACTGAACTGTGATTCTTTTTGTCCAAATAGCTTTGACAGGGTTGCCACGGTTTGTTCAAATGAAATGTCTCGTGCCTGCTTTGGCAGAATGTAGTCGCGGTATTTATCAAAAACATTTGTACAAACTTTTCTTAGTAAAAGTCGTACCTTCGCACCGTCATCTAAGTTATTTGCATCAACTCGAAACAATTCATCATATCGAGCATACCAGCTGGCAAAGGTGTTATTTTCTTCTCACGCATATTTTTGGCAAGCATGTCTAGGGAGGTCTCCACATTGTTGAGTATTGTGTTGGTTGAAGATCCTCCATATTGGCTATGCGCACTGGATGCTGATTCCATATTTTGTTGTGTTACGCTGATGAGTCGTTCCATAAGCTGCTGGTGTCTCTCAAGAGATTCTTGTTGTCTCGAAAGTAGTGTGCCAACTATTGATTCGAGCGACATTTTGTTTTTTTTTTTTCACGACAAATAAGTATTTTTAAGGTACGCGTTTTACCATGTAAATAAACTTTTACCTCGTCGCCAACTGTTACGATCTTTACTTTGGTGCCTAATAAATAAGAACACAACTTATGTAAATAAAGATGTAAAATGATTAATTAAGTTTTATTAGGGTTTAGTCAAGAGAAGCAAATTAGCACGTCGTGCTTAGGCAAACAACCGGAAGGAAGAGAGCGAATTACTATCATAGATCGATTGACATTTTATCTATCATCCTTGGTTTGACGTTTCTACTCTTCCTGGCTAGGGATGCCAACAATAAGCTTCTTCCATAACTGCATTACGCTTGTTGTTGGCTACTGTTGTAGGTTTCAACAAATCTAGTGGTTGTCCAAAACGCGAAGTGAATTCGTAAACGCAATTTGTAATTTCATTCGCTGAAATTGTTGATGTATGCATCACCTCAGGCCACTTTGAATACGAATCAACCATTACCAAATAGTATTTGCCTCGTAGGGGCCCTGCAATATCGATGTGTACCCGATCTAATACACTTTCTGGCACTGGCCATGAACATAATAATGACTTTGTTGGAGAATTTGCTACTGAGGCACAGTTTTGACATTGTTTAACAAATTGTGATATTTCCGCATCAATATTAGGCCAATATACATAGGATCTTGCAAGACTCTTCATACGCTCGATACCTTGATGTCCCTTGTGGAGTTGTTTTAGGATTCGACGTCTGAAAACTTTTGGAATAACGACTCTATCTCCAGTCATGATGCAATTGTTGACAACAAATAACGATTCTCTGCGATTGTAGTATGGCTTGACATCGAGTGTTATGTTTTTCGGTTGTGGCCAACAATGCTGAATAAAATGGAAGAGTTTTTGTAGCACCGCGTCTTTTGATGTTGCAATACGCACCATATTTTGTGTTACAGGCATATGATTCATGTTGTCTTCAATTATGAAATTCAAATCTTCTTCCGTTTGAACAACCGCTATTACAAAATCGTCCATTTGTGATTGGTTTCCAATAAGTCGTAAAGTATATCGACATTTCCAAATTCATTTGTGTTTACGTATTGAATTTGAAAATCGTAGCACATTAAAATTAAGGCCCAACGCTGTAATCGGTTTGCGGTGTGCGTTGGTATCCCTTTTTTAGATCCAAAAATTGAAAGTAGAGGTTTATGGTCAGTTAACAGCGTAAATTTTCTGCCATAAATCATACGGTGGAATCTTTTAACAGCAAACACTAATGCCAATCCTTCTTTTTCAATTTGGCTGTATTTTTGTTCTGCTGACGTTAGGGCGCGTGAAACGTGATAAATTGCTTTTCGAGACCCATCGGGCATATCGTGAAAAATTTGCGCACCAATACCAACCGTAGATCCGTCGGCTGCTACAAATATCGGTAATTTACTATCGTAGTGGGTTAAAAGTAAATGTGACTGTAGCATCTTCTTAAATTGTTGAAATGAAGATTCACATTTAGAGTCCCACTTCCATTTTGCTTCGTTTTTCAGCAGACAATCAAGCGGATGTCTAAGATCACGCATACGCTTGATAAATTTACCATAATAGTTGATGGCACCCAGAAAAGAGAGAAGTTGAGAAATGTTTTCTGGGGGTGGCATATTTAATACAGCTTCTATCTTAGTATGATCAGGATGGATACCTTGTGCATCCACGATGTGACCAAGATATTTTATTGAAGTTTGAAATACATCACATTTTTCCCATCGAATTGTCAGACCATGATTGTGAAAACGTTTTATAACTTCCGTAACTTTCGTAAAATTTGCTTTTAGTGTTGGTGTTGCGATGATCACATCATCTAAATACGCTAAGACACCTTCAAGTCCTGCCAATATTGTGTCCATAGCCTTTTGAAATGCACCAGGCGCAGATGTTATTCCTGGAGGCAAACGATTGAACAAATACAGACCTTTATGCGTGTTGATAGTCAGCAAATTTTTCGATGTTTCGTCCACTTCGAACTGTAAATATGCATCAGAGAGATCAATTTTGCTAAAAAACTTTGCAGTTTGACATCTTTGCAAAAATCTCGTCAGCATGTGGTAGTGGATATAAATTTGGTTCCATACACTGATTTAAACCTGTTGAGTAATCTCCACAAATACGAATGTTGTTGTTTGGTTTTCGCACGACTACTATTGGTGCTGCCCATTCGGAATGCGTTACAGGTGTGATGATGCCTTCAGTTTCCAGTCTGGTTAATTCAGCTTCTACCAACGGCAAAGTTGAAAAAGGAACTGGTCTCTTCGCTTTAAAAATTAGAGTGCAGTTTGGCTTGATATATAATTTAACAGAAAATTTTGTACAATGACCCGTTTTGTCTTGCATTACCGCTGGAAAATGTTCACGAATTTCATTTAAAAGTTGATTTCTACCCGCATTTGCTGAAATGTGTTTGCAAATGTGATCTAAACTGCGGTCCCAGTACCCGATTTTTTCTATTAAATCTGTGCCAAATATGTTAAGATTTTCCAATTCAGTCACACAAATTGTTGCTGTTTTTGTTTGGTTGTTGTGTTGTACTTCAGTACTAAACTCTCCAATGATGGCCATTTTGTTGTTTGAAGCATCTGCTACTTTTTGGAAACAACGCTGTAACTTCGGCATACCAATTTTTATCCAGTTGCATTTAGAGATGATCGTTATATCCGCAGCTGTATCCAATTGTAGTTCGATTTGTTGTTTTTGTATTTGCAATGAAACAAATTTTCTGCGAGCTACATGTTTTTGTACCGTTTTTACCATAGAGTAAATAGGGGTAGAGAAAATCTTTCACTCACCAAATTTCTGACATTTGGCCTCGTGTGATGTATACGTTTGATGTTGAAAAGAATTGCTTTACTAATACCAGATAGATGCAATGGTTCAAAACAACGAACAAAATACCAACAACGGCATTTCGTTTTGTGTGTTAAAATTAATGTGTTAAATACAACACAAATGTATGCTAACAATAACAGTCAATAAAAAAGTTTAAAACACATTTAAATTTCACAGTTTTTCACCAAAAATTAAAGCAAGAAGTTATTGTAATTCCACCTGGTGTATATCACTTTTCGTCAAACATCTCTCTATCACACCCATAGAATAACACATACTATAGAAGAACTTATTCTCTCATCTGACGTTTCATTTCACACTCTCTCGGTAGGTCTGTGGAAATGTTTACATACACCAGGTGGAGTTACAAAATATGTTCACTTAACTATTTCCTGTCGTTTTGGTGTAGAACTGAAAAATTTAAATGTATTTTGCACTTTTTTGTTGACTTTTAACGTTGGTATTCATTTGTATTGTATTTAACACAACTAGTTTGCCACAAAAGCACGAAATTCGGGTGTAGTTCCTTTGTGGATCGCTGTATACTATTGCCACCATCTGGTATTATTGAACCCATATTTTCCACCCTCCACTGTGTAATTTCCATCGTACCTATGACGTTTAATTTATTGAGCGAATAAAACCTTCTACGTATGTGTTATTCTATGATCACACCGACCGCATCACGAAGAGTGTGAAAGGAAACGTCAGATGAGACAAATGGCGGCTCTACTTCATATTTACTCTATGGTTTTTACATTCTGTTGGTGTGTTGGTGTCGCTGCTACAACGTTTGTGCGGTGTTCGTCGTTGTTTCTGCTGCCGTTATTTTTATCATTGGTCTTTTTCATGTTTCGAAATTGTTTATTGTTATGTTTTGGCGTGATGAGTTTTTGAAAACATCCACAATACCCTTCCTTGTGTCCTAATTGACCGCAAGTGCTACATTTATGGTTTGTGTAGGTGCATTCTTTAACAAAATGCATCAATCCACATTGCCAACACTGTCGTTTTAGACCATCGTAATATGTACTTCTTTTTGGGAGTGGACTTTCCGTTTTCGATGATTTTATGGCTTACCTTGTTGATCTTGTTAATCGATCTTACATGTGGTGTTTGTGCTTCCACCAGGTTTGTGTCGTTCTTGAGGGTTGTTATGCGTTGTATCTCTGCTGTGAGCTTCTCAAGTGAAACGTCAGGAGCACTTTCTAGCATTGAGATCAACTTGCTTCGAATTTCCGTGTGAGAAGATGACTGTAGACCAATAACGAAAATCAGACATTTTAATTGTTGCGTTGTCATTTGAGCCTGTAAGAAGCGCTCACATTGTTTGTTAACTCTGCCGGCGTACATAACAATGTCTTCGTTGTCTCCCTTCAGGATTCTTAAGCAATTGTAACGAATACTGAAAAATGACTCTTTACAATCAAACAATGTTATAAGTTGCGTTAAGGTTTCATTAAAGTTCAACTCTTGAGGCTTCCTCGGTAGTAAAACATTTGCATATTTATCATAAACATCTTGGCTCAATTTGCGAAGAATCAGGCGGACTTTCGATGCATCGTCTAGAGCTTTTGCGTCTTCAACGAAAAGAGCTTCGTACCGGTTGTACCAATTAGAAAAAAAAATGTCGGATTCTGGATCGTATCGAAATTCCCCCAATACTTTTGGACAAAACATCCATCAAATTCTCATGCCCTGAATGTGCGGACTGCTGTTGTGTTGTTGTGGAATTTGATTTGTCTATAAGACTGGCAATTTTGTCTATTAAAGTTTGCTGGCGCTCAGCGGCCTCTGTCTGTTGAACCAAAAGTCTTGATACGACAGATTCCAAAGATGGGTTCATCTTTCTTTTGTTATTCCGATTTGTTTTATAAAACAAATAAAATTGTAGCCACTAGTTTTTTTTTTTATATTAACCGAAAATAATGGCTTCCGCAAATCCTCGTCGCCACTGTTGTGTTTTCTTCTCTTCTATATGGTTACCGGTGGAGCTAAGTAAATAAAACCCCGTTTCTTAATATACAAAATACATATAAACAAGACTTTATTATTACAACTTTAACAACGACTTTACTAGACAAGATCAACTGAAAGAGTGAGCGATGAGAATCAAAGAACGAATAGATAAAATAATGAATAGATAAAATAATGATGCCAGATTTGATGACTTTTGTGGCTATTGCCAACAAATTTATTCTTTAATTTCTCGATATGCATACGATTAGTGGTTAAATTTAGAGGTAGGTTCAAATTACTGGTAGGATTTAGTGGTTCAAAGGTACTAGCGTCTCCAGGATACCTATGCATGCTCACTATATAAATGTATATATTGGACCGACTCACAAAAAAAAGTTACTTTTGTCCACCCCTCAAAATGTTTCTTGGTTTGTTTTATGATGATTCCTAAAATATTTCGTGTCTAGCATTTAGACCCCGTAAGCTGGAGGACCATTTTTAAAAAAGGTATTTTATATGTTCCTGAAAAAGGATGTGGATGTATTTTTACATGTTTTATATACCGTTGGACGCGTCATAAAAAAAGCCTTTCATATGATACTAATATTATCATATATACATATATATTAATATTTATATCAAAAAGTAAATTTTCATAGAATATATTATTAGAGAAATAATTCAATGACCACTAACGCATATCATCAGCTCCCTTCTCCACAAGTACTTAGGTTTGTCATCACACATTATAGGGATAAAGAAATCTCAACTAAGTGAGAATTGTCTGAACTATTACTTGTTCAAAAACATCCACAACAATATTTTGTGATAATATTCACATTTCTTCTGCGATAATATTCACAACATTTCTTCCCTATGTAGATCGATGGCATAATATAAAAAGGCCCTAATAAAATAAAAGTTTTAACGCAATTTTTAATAAAAAGATGCAACCCAGTTTTGGAAATTGCATTAAAACTTTTTGTTGTATCTACAATTTTATGGATTTTATTAAGTTTTTTCCTTCTCCTGTCAAGTAAGAAAAAATCGAGTTAGGGCCTTTTTATATTAAGCCATCGAGATGTTGTTGTTGCACAAATACTGTTTGCGCCGCTTAGTTAACATCATATCATGCCCAATCGTTAAAACTAATTAACAATTTCAATAACTACGTGAGTTACACATATTCCGAAGAAACTCAATATTTTTTACTAGTACATAATATTTTATTAATAATTTAAAAATTACATTTTCGTTCTCTCAATCCAAAGTTTCTCCAAGTCATATAACATATCGACTATAACCCTCCTACAGCCTTTAATAATAATACAACATTATTGCTTCATCTTTTTAGGAATTAGAAAACATTTCTACATATGGGACAAGTCGATTTCGAACTGGTGGTAAACCATTTATACTGAAAACAAGAAACAAAAAAGATCATGTAAAAACACATTACTCACAAACAATTTGTTAAAAAATAAAACATACCAAACATGGACCATGGAATTTCTTTTTACATGTTTTACAAGTTAATTTAGGCAATTGACAAGTGTCTTGGTGTATCACTGTATAGCAGACATAACACTCCTCGACACCTTCGAATTTCTTGTCTAAATTATTCTTCCACAATGCTAAGCCATCGAATATAGTGCCATTCTACGAGGAGCGGAGACAAAAAACAAGTATTATCTTGATATGTTGTGTGGTTCAAGAGTTTCTCCGTTAACTTACCTGATGTGTTAGGAAAATAGTCAATTGCATAGCTACATTGCGGGATGACGATCGACCACCGATTTGTTTATTACAGTCGACTTTTACAGAACCCAAAGGATAATTGGAAGCTAATGTTATAACTAATTCCATGCGAGCTTCATCGATTGAATACACAGCTAAAACCTCACGGGTTGATGTGTGGACAGTGACCTGTAAACAAATGATTGTAAATAAACTGTTTTTACTATGGTTTTATATAACTTAGGCTATCTTAGAATATTTATTTCGTTTTAAGCAAAATGAACGCTTAATAGAAAAATAAGCTATTTTCAATTACTTTTTTATATCGCAAATTTGAATTGCGATAAATATTTTACAATAGGCTCAATATTCCTATCTGTAATAAGAGATGATCTTCCAGATAGAAATATTCACAAATTTTTGTTTTTTAATTTATTTGTCTATCTATGTTAGTTAAAGAGTTAGAGTTAAAATTTCGGTTAAATCAAGAAACATACCTGCATATTTTCATGTTTATCCTTTTTACTTGCAATTGCCATCAGTTCTTCCTGGCATATAATTGGCGAGACAAAATTCGTTGTTAAAGTATCAACAAAAGTCTTTTGTCTGGAGGGACTGGTATTCCACCATTTGCGAACAACAGCAGGTAATTTACTCAACACATCAGTATACAAATGGCAGGCGTACTTTTCTAATGACAAATTGGAATCTAAAAAACGACAATAAATTTTCAGTGTTTTTTTTTTTTTATAACAAACAATTGTGAAGTTACATTTCAGTTTAATAAATTTTCAACTAATTTCTTCAATTGTTTTATTTTTGTGCGCGAGAAAGACATGGCTATAAATTTCGCCGAAATTCCTAACGAAATTGAAATTGCTCTTGAACCGGCTAAGCCTACACGCACAGTATTAGATGAGATTAATGCTCGTCAATGCCTGCTGCAAGAGCGTTCTATCAAATGCAAAAATATTGGGCCTCTCTATGAGAAACTCAAGAGAAGGCCTCATCGCTATACCTACAAATATTTCTGTGTATGTCCTCACTATAATCCCCAATATTTGTGTCAGCACATTGGTAATGTAGTAATCGATCGTGATGTTCTAACACCCCAAGAACATATAGTGCATTTAGCTACGCCCAAGGAAAATAAAGGTGCTCCACGAAATCTACCACGGTTTTATCAAAAGAAATTTATTGTTCCCAATTGTACGGCACGTGTTAATAAATTAGCAACTCCGGTTATAAGACAGGTCATGCATACTATAACACATTTCAATCATTTGTTAAAAAATCGTCATCGGGTTGCGTTAAAACAGCGTTTGGAAAAGAAACCCAAGGTGGAATATACCAGTATAACGTTGGCGTTGGAATGGTTGGAGGAGGAGAAACGTTTAAAGAAGGTTGCAAAGCGAATGGAGAAAGCTCGTTGTAAAAAGCTGGAGAGGAAAATACTAAATAATCAACGTACACAAATAAAAAAGATTATTTGTGTTCTGTTTGAGGAAATGAAAGATTTTCTTCTAAACGATCAGTTTATAATGGATGAAAATTCGACATTGGTTGCGGTCATTTTGGAAACACTAAAGGAATTCACGGGTAAGTGTAGAAATGTTACCTAAGGCTTATAAAAAGGCATTTTAAATAAATACTTTCAATTCTGTGTTAAAAATTTATATACAAGGAAGAAAAATTCAGAATTTAAAAAAAAAAAAACAAATTGTAGTGGTAGAAGAGTTAAATATGAAAAAAATTTATCCTGGGATATTTAGATATTTAAAAAATGTTTGGGCTATGTTGCAAGAATTCAGTGTCTTTGGAAGGAAGAACAGACAAATATCCAATTCGTCAACGTAATTATAATTTATAGAATAAAACCTATGTTGAATACACCAAAAAAAGTCAAAAAATAGGGGTTTATCCGTCAAATTAGTATTGTTAGTAAATTATGTTATTTTTAAAATTTAATGATGCGGTCCAATTTGTAGTTTAGTCTTCCTTTATTTATCGCATATAGATTTCTCGATTGCCAAACCAGGAATAAATATTTCAAAACATTGTTACAAAAATGAGCGAAGCTTAACAAACTATGGTACAATAATATGTACGTCGTTGTACTATGGAACACAGAAGCTTTACTCAATTGTTGCTATTGAACTATATATGTGACCTGGACTACGAAAAGGGTGCTTACGTAACAAAAAATAATTTTTTATTTTTTTTTCGGTTCGGATAGAAGATAAACCGCTCTTTCAAATGGAGCAAACGGGAAAGTCATATCTCACTCAGAAGTTCCCTACAAATATGTGGTAGTTGTGTAGCAAACCTGTTTATGTTAAGACATAATCTTTGATTGCGTTTTCTCGGAAAACTTGGTTTCGCACGTAAACACCCTTTTCGTAGTCCAGGTCACATATGTGTAAAACAGCCCTGCATGACTATATATTGTTTGTTGATTGTACTAGAGTTGTGTAGTTCTCGAACGAACTAGTTCAATTGAACGAATCACTCTTGTGAACTAGATGAACTAGTTCACACTGTTCTGCTCTTTTGTTTCAGTAGTTTTTTGTATTTCAATTGTGCAGTTACCTCCGCCATTTTCTAGTTCATGCTCTCTTTGTCTCACTCAATTTGCACAAAGGTGCCTAATGTTGCAATCTTTGTGGAATGGACATATTGCCGGCTCTACACAATAACTACAGCGCAATCACCACTTTTATTCCAAAATATTTCAGAAACGGAATAACCCAATCGTTAAGTCGATCTTCAACAGGGCGGTTTGGTATAAACAAATATCACAGTACCCAAAATACTTCTGCAAAACTCAGATCATTTTCATTGATTGAACTAAAACTACAAGTTAAACTGAAACTCATATGAACTGTTAAGCTGAAATGATACAATGAACTAGTGAACTAAATGAATGAACTAGTTCATTCTGTCGCTGGCTGCGACCTGAGTTATTCCTGCGGGGATAACGAATTTAACACCCAATAAAACACGGCAATATGTGTTTAATACTAGTAGGCAGGGTAGGGTTTACTTCTAAAACAAAAATTACAATTATAATAAAATTAAACAAATATAAAAACCAACACTACTTACCGCAGTCTTTATCCCCAACAAACTGATTTAACAGCAGAACAACTGCTTTGCTGGAGCCCTACATTGCACTTGTTTACAAAACTTAACAGTTCCTTTCCAACACAAGTACAATGTACGGACAAAGGGGGAACTGCGGTAAGTCGTAAACAAATGACGACAAAAAAGGGACTTAAAAAAACTCAAACAAATGATCATTATAGGCAACAATAATAACAAGTTAATGATCATAAACAACCAAATGATAATAATATGACAAAAAAAGGGCAAATGAATAGAAACAAAATATATAAGTAAATACAATAACAAACATGAGCATCAGCGACATCCCCACCCCCGTGGATCGACTCGATTCACTCTTCGAAATCCAGAACAGCAAGCTTGGATACGGGGCGCCTAAGGACACCAGTAGACGTTCGGACATCAGCTCGACGTATAACTCCACCACTTCCCTTGAATACCTTTTCTACGCGGCCTCTCTTCCATTCTCGGCGGGAAACAGCTGGATCGCATATGAGGACCAAATCACCAGGAGCCACAGGTTTTGTATACTCGCACCACTTGGACCTGCGCGTTAGTGTAGGCAAATACTCAACAATCCACCTTTCCAAAAGTGGTCTCGTAGCTGACGAGATATTCGCCACTGCTTTCTAAACACAGCTGGCTTATCGACGACTGTTCCCTCTGGTGTTTGCGCAGTACTCGATGACCCCAGTAAAAAATGGTTAGGCGTTAATGGCTCATCCTCATGGCTGGCAGGCAAATGAGTCAATGGACGAGAATTAACGATGTTTTCCGCCTCAATTAGATAACTTTGAAGGGTGTGTTCTTTAGGGGCCACTTCTTTAAGAGTCACCCGTAGAACCTTTTTGACACATTGAACCATTCGTTCCCATATGCCACCTTCTGCCGGATTATGTGGGCAATTGAACTGCCGGTCTATGCCCTTTGAAGACAACTCATCTTGGATTCGAGCCACGTCAAAGACTTCCTCAAACCGCTTAGCCTCTTGGTCGACACCAACAAAATTCTTCCCATTATCACTGCGTATCTTCAATGGGGTACCACGACGATTTATAAAATTTCTTATTGCCAAGATACAAGCATCTGTTGAAAGGTCAAAGGCCACCTCCAAATGCACTGCTCTGATAGTTAGGCAGGTGAACAGCTACCCAGCGCTTTTCGTGGCGACGTCCAATAGTTATGTTGACTGGCCCAAAGTAATCCACACCAGTGTATTGAAATGGCGGCACATATGGAGTCAGTCTGTCCGTTGGCAAGGGACCCATGTAGTGGCACGACGAATTTTGCAAATATTGCAATTTGAGACACACTTATTAAGAGCAATCCTAAGTCGTGGAATCCAAAACGTTCTTCTTAGTTCACCCAATGTAGCTTCAAAGTTTTGATGTTTCATGTTGGTATGCACATGAGCCACAATAAGTTGGGTCAGGTAATGATTGGACGACAAAATGATGGGGCGCCTGGAATCTAGTGGTAACCAGCTGGCAGCATCGATACGACCATATACTCGGAGACAATTGTTTTCATCAATATATGGCGAAAGGGAATACAGGTCGTTACATTTCGGTATTTTACCACCAGATCTTAAAATTTTGAAGTCGTCCGCAAAACTCTCCTCTTGTGCGAGCCGGCAGAGAATTGTTTCTGCAGATCGCAATTCGATAGCAGTCAGGCAAGCTGTGTTATTATTAATCTTTCTCTTACGGCAGCAATCAACAAATCTCAGTACCCATGCCATAGTACGTTTTAGCCTGAGAAATGAAGAGAAACGATTAAAATCAATGATTAAATTTGAACCAACCAGTAATGCAAATTTAGGGCGCAGTTCTTCTTCACAGGAATCATCTTGTACTCTAGAAACAGGTGTTGGCCAAACATCTTCGTGGCTATAAAGAAATTGAGGGCCCTGGAACCATCGTGTCTCATTAGAAAAGTCAACTTTGCTTTTCATTCTGGTAGTCTCATCTGCAACATTAAGATCTGTGGGCAACCATCTCCAATCATCCGGGCGAGTGGAATCCAATATTTCTGTTATTCTATGGGCAACTAATGGCTTATATCTTCTGCTTTCAGATCCAATCCAATTTACAAAAGTGAATCACTCCAACAAATACTACGGGCAACTTTGAGTGAGTGTTCTTCCAATATAGTACACATCAATCTTGTTCCCAATACGGCGGCTTGTAGTTCCAGTCGGGGAATGGTCATGGTCTTCATTGGAGCACATTTAGACTTAGCTGAAATAAAGGAGACACCAATTTCTCCACCAGCTGTTATATATCGCCAGTATGACACGGCACCAAATGCGTCTTCACTGGCATCGACAAATATATGTAGCTCCAACACACCAGGCATACCATTTCCAAAATAAAAACGTGGTACATGGACATGAGCAACGTTATTCAGCTCCTGCCGCCAATTATCCCAGATAACTTCTAGTCCCTCAGGCAACTTTTCGTCCCAAAGTGTGTTGCTTCTCCAAATTTCTCTCAATAACAATTTTGCAGTTATCATGAAATGGCACAAAAAAGCAATTGGATCATATACGGACATGATAACACTGAGCAGCTCACGTTTTGTGGGATACCTTAGGCCGTTTATAATCTCGATATTTCGATAGCTTTTGATGCGTTGTCAAAACTGTCTACAAAATCGTCAACATAATGGTGATCCAATATTGACTTCACGGCTCTTGGGAAACGATCTCGATATTCTAGAGCATTTTTCTCCTTCACATATTGGGCAACACACGGCGAACAGGCAGCTCCGAAAGTCATCACGACCATTTCATAAATATTTGGTTAACGAATTTCATTTTCACGCCACAAAAATCTCTGGGAACATCGATCTTCTGGAGCCACGATGATTTGATGGAACATTTCTTTTATGTCTCCACAAACACCTACTGTATCAACCCGAAAATTGAATAGTACTGAAGGTAACGGCTTATATTGTTGAGGGCCTTTCAATAATTTTTGAATTTAATGAGACTCCTTCTACCTTGGCAGCAGCATCAAACACCAAACGAATTTTCCCTGGCTTATTGGGATTAACAACTCCAAAATGGGGCAAGTACCATGTCCTCGGGTTATAAGCTTGACCCTCTTTTGGTGAAAATTTCCGTACATACCCTTTCTCCTCATATTCAGCAACTATATTTTTATATGCCACGTTAAACTCGGGATTTTTCTTCATCTTTCGCTCCATACCATAAAGGCGATTGAGGGCCATGGAATAGCTATCCGGCAAGACAACGTCATCTTGGCACCACAGTAGTCTGGATTGAAATCTTCCGGCAACCCTCTTTGTAGAACTTTCCAGTCTTCCGAGCACGTGCATTGTCCTTCGACTCAATGACTGGTAGAGCCTTGACGCCAAAATTCTCTGTCTCGAAATAACTTGCCACCAAATCATTTAAATTGTCCGGCTGTGCTGTCAGCAAACAAGTGCGGGCTGTAGGGTGACCTCCATCCATTTTCCCGAAAACGATCCACCCTAAAGGAGTGTTGGCAGCATATGGACCAGCTTCCTCCAACGGAACTATCTCATCGGGCAATCCTAAGTGGCAATGGTCCAATCCAATGAGCAATTTTGGAGCCACATAACCATATGAGGCTATAGGAATGCCATGATTCTTTATCAAGTCCGCATTGAAAGTCTGATTGGGCAACTTCAAATTTGAAACACCATAAACACATTTTAAAGCATATTTCCGTTGCTTATTTACACCACTCACATGAAGATCGACGACTGTGGCTACCTCTTGAGACGATTTTCCACCATACCAGCTCAAATTTAATTTGTTTTGTCTTCCCTGAAGTCAAAGTTGTCTCACCAGTGAACTATCCATCATAGTGACCGATGAGCCTTCATCCAAAAGAGCATAAGTCTCCACAACACAATTTGGCCCATAAAGTTTCACTGGTAGCACTCTACACAGCAATTCACTTTTTTCAGTTATGCTTGAGACACAACTTAAACTGGTTCACCAATCGGACCAAGTAATGTATAAATCATTTATTAGCTAAAATATTGAGTTAAATAAAATATGTCATGTTGCAATTTAGATTCTGGTCAAAAATCGATTTTAGTAGCAATTTTTTCGTAATCGATTCTACACTTTCGTCTTTATACGTACTTAAATTAATTTTTGATATTAATCGAAATATTATTTACATACATATAATTGAAAATAAATACAAAATGTTGTATGTACCAAACCGATCATGAAAACATCGTTTAATCGATTTATACTACAATAGAGAAGAAACCATGGTGCCATTATACGGTGGTAGCATTAGCATTGTTATAATAAAATGACAGAAATGTCACACAAAAATGTAGGATTGAGAAGAAAAATTAACGAAATCAATTAATGCAGCATTTCTGTTTTGAAAGGTATGTTTTTGTACAACATACAAAATAAAATTTTAACTGTGCAAAATAAAACAAAATAAAGGATCTCAGAAAATATTGTACCTAATTGAACTCCAGCCCACCTAAAAACTAAAGACTATTTACATATCTTTCACTTTTTTAGATAAAGAATTCTATACGACCAGTAATTTAAGGGAATATCAAAGAATTCTCGCCTTTAACTTGGCAGTATGGATCAATAAATTTATATCGAATCTTAATATACATGTGGCCGAAGCACCCAGCTACTACCCCCAACAACCTCAGCCTCAACCAGAGAAACCAACACAAGAACTACAATCGTTTCTACCCATTGAAGATTATATTGGTTCAAGTGAATCAGAAGGTGTTTACTATGAGGATATATACGATCATACATCACAACGTACCGTAATCAGCCACGGTGTCGTCGGATTTAAAACGGCAAATAAAACTGAAGGTGAAAGTACAGAGGCGACAGATGAAGGTACAGTAATTGTAGAACCTTCATCTACCCAAACAGTACGCGAAATTAATTAAAGTATGGAAGCTTACCTTTTATTTGTGACCATGTTAGACCTTTGAATATATCATTGTTAAGTTGTTTCGTACTGTGGTTTTTTAAAATTTCCACTGGCATAGCTCGGAACAGGAAGTGTAATAAATTCTGAAAAGAAATATCACAAAATCATGACTTTGCGTACTAAATCGATCGGAAATTGTGTGGGGTATATTTTACCTCTTCATATTTATTCTCATGTAGCCAAGACGTGTAAATCGACCTCAAAGATACTGGGGACCTAGCACAAGCATATATAATACAATCCCACAGCATCAGATAACTAAATGCCTCATGACGGTCAATTGATTGCATTTCGTTAATTTCGGTTAATTTAAAACTAAAAATAAACAGTGTTAAAAGACACAAATTTATGTTATTTGAAATTCTTACGTAAACTCCTGTATATACTTTCTTATGGGAAACTCATAACGTCCTATATAATCCTCAAAGCGATTCAAGAAATGCCATTTAATAGCTTTGTGTTCGTCTTTATCAATTTGCTCCGATTTCGTATCATACATTTCAACATCATCTGCTACAAAATAGGTTGTTAAATTACGCATCATGTAAATGCTTAAAGTACGTAGAGCATGGACAGGACTAGCCAGATTTTTCAGCAAGAAATTACAAATATGATCCAAAGTCATTTGTTGGTTGGTTTTGCAGAACTATAATAAATGTAAATAATATTAGTTTCACAGGTCTTCAGGAGATAGCATCAAACACTGTACCGTATAAACAATGCCATAGTCCATATTCTCCATGGTGGAGGTTAATTCAATTATAAACAGTTCCCAACAATTTAAAAAGTAAGATGGAATTTCTGAAATTTGTTTAGTTAAAACTTAAATAAGATAGTCTAATTGGCTTTCAAAATACCCACCTTGGTGTTGACAGATACGATAAAAAGTTCTGAATAATGTTAAATAAACATCCCGTGAGAATACTTCTATCCATTCGTCATGCACACTCTTTACAAGTTCCGTTGAACTTTTTTGTTTTTCTTCATTGAAGAATTTTGTAAGCGAGTTAAATAATTGGAATACTTGCAGGGAGAAGTATATGGTCTTTGAGAAGGAAAGAGGGATACAATATAATATTTGGAACTAAAGTTTAAGGAAGACCAACAATTGGTTGGACTTTTTGAATACAAGTTAGTGATATCCTGTTGACTTACCTTTTGATCGGCTTTCTCTAAAGCATATTCCAATGACTTTGTGACACTCAATATCCAATGCCCCAGTCCTATGCGAATGACATCCCAATTCTTAATGGTTAATTGATATGGAATTCGATTTAATACTGAAGTCAACAAATTCATATACTCCACTGCATTTAGGACGTTGGTAAAATCTTGTTTATAGATATCCCTAAAAAAATGTAGAATATTAAAAAAAACTGGCTTCCATAAAAAATTAATAAAATTTACGTTTGATATGCCAGCAGATCTTTTTGAGTGTGCAATTTATCTGCGTGATCCGTTATGAATTGCACTGTTGCTGCTATAATATTTTGATCCGATTTATCATTATACGACAAAGAGAAATTGTTCTCTATAAGACAACGAAACACGGCTGATTTCACCCAAATTTCTTTGGGTTCACAACGCATAATGGGACATTGAATGCCAATTGTTTTAGCTTCTAATTTCGGTAGTAAATATTGCACAGCGTTGACGTAGGCTTTAAATGACTTTTGGGTAGCAAAGTATTCTTGCAATTCTTCAGCGAGCACAATGGTGGCACTTTCTTCAAATTGAGCATACTGTTCTACATTTACAAGATACGGCAAAGAACGACAGTAGGCAATATCTTGTTCTTTAGCTGATTCCTCCAACAGTCTTTCCTTCAATGTCACACCTAAATCACAAGAATTGCGGAAAAGAAATTGCACTTTTTCGGAAAGTTCTAAACACAATGATTCCAAAGTGGAGTTCAATTGATCATTTTGTGTGACTAGAGAGTCCCCCGCTGCAGCGATATTAATATATTTCAACAATTCCGTTTGTAAGTAATTCGACCATATCTTCAACAAATTCTCGCTGGGATCACAGTAATCATCGGTTATTTCGTCATCATTAACTTCAGCATTAGTCGGTTGTCCTCTTTGTTTTCCTGGCTTGCAAACCAATTTACACAGTATCGATAAATTTAAAAGAGATCTTTGTAAAACCGGTTGCAAACCCGGTAACTGTTTAATATTATCGATAAAGCCTGTGCTGGGTGTAACACAACCCTTTAAAGATTCTATAAATAAACAAGTATTCAAGAGTTCGTCGATGGCCTGGGGATCGTTTTGCAATAGACACTGCAGAACTTTATCAATTTCCCGCGAACGTTCGTTATCATTCTGTATATTCTCTGTGGAGCAAGTTACAAACTTGGCTGTTGCTTCTGCCATTGAGTCAATGGCTAGGACAGTTAAACAATCTTTTCTAGCCTGTTGTGCCACAACATTAGCGCATTTCTCTAACAAATTCCCGTCTACGTTTATATCTTGGCTAGACAACGCATCTTGCCAGCAGGTAGTTATTTCCCATAGGGTGTCTTCAGATATAAAATCGGTAACTGTTTTCTCAATGCTAAATTTAAAAAGTCTTAGGAACACTTCTTGTTGTACCACCGTTGATGAGTTTTCGTTTGAGCAGACTACTGGCATAATTTGTGCTATAAAACTACCGCAGGCATCAACGTCCGTATTGGATTCTTCTAAATCTTCATTACCAGTCAACGGTTGCGACAGCGTGAGGAGTATTTTATCGACGGTTTGAGAGGAAATTAAAATTTCACCAGTATCGGTTTGGAAGAAACATTTATGTAAAACATTAAAGAGCTCTTTGGAGTTATTTTCAACAACATCTACAGATATTTTACTAATGATATCTGTGGTTTGTGGCTGAGCGAGAATTGAGCGTACTTCAGGTTCTATGCACATGGGATGGGACAGCAAACGTTGAAGCACCAATGTTTGGGTTAAATGGTGCGGTATCTGCAATATCAAAAAAGAATTGAACGGTATTACAAAATGTGAGTTTTTTACATTAAAATTGAAGCCCCATGGTAGAAGAAGGTGTTAACACGCTTTTTTCAAAAACAATAAAAAAATTTTAAAATTTAATTTTAATATCAGATGTTGACTTTTTTTCTTATCTAAAACAAAATCAGGTACCATGGGAACATTAAAAGAAGGAAAATATTGTTTTTGAAAAACGTGAGTTAACACATTCTGCTTCTACTTATTGTAAAATGTTAAATTGTAAAATGTAAAAAAAATTACAGCAGACAGTTGTCCGAGGCCTTCGGCCACGGACTGTCCCTGCAGGCTGTGTCAGAGACACGGCCATTAAGTTTAACGTAGAATACGCCATCCGATAAGACAGAAAACATATATAACAATAAATTCATTTGCTTATATTATTTATCATTTATTGTTATATATGTTTTCTGTCTTATCGGATGGCGTATTCTACGTTAAACTTAATGGCCGTGTCTCTGACACATCCTGCAGGGACAGTCCGTGGCCGAAGGCCTCGGACAACTGTCTGCTGTAATTTTTATATATACCAACGGCATTTGATTCAAGTCCGTTTAAAAAAAAAATATTATGTTCAATTTTTTTAAACTTAATTTAATTTATGTATTTTAATTAATATTTTTATTGAAATAAGTTCTGCGAATGTTGAGAGGGCCGCCCTAATATTAAAAAAGGTTTACCTTATCGAGTCTTCACATTAGCATTCGAGCGTTGTGTGAAAGCTTTACGCTTTACAATTCAAAATTAATGTTACAACAGCTTTATTGAAGCTTTCGCTTACTGTTTGTTTCACTTTTTACTAGATACATGTTGCCAAGCAACATTAGCTTGCTGTTCGTTTCACTTTTTACTAGATACATGTTCCTAAGCAATGTTGAGCAACCAAAAACACTCAACCAAACACCACACATATGTTTAAGTGTATGTGTTTAAACAATTTTCATTTGAGAAATTAAAATACTAGAAATATATCAACCAATATGAAATGTATATCAAACGAAAGATAACATCTTCATTTACCTACAAAAAAATTGTAAAAAAATGCATCTAGCCGTTTCCTCAAATTCAATGAAATAAAGATTACAACAATAAAAACCTGACATGACTCCTCATATTGTAAGGTAAGACGTATTCTACGTCAATAAACTTAAACACAGACAAAGTTATACTTGTACACAGTGATAAGCTGTTCGATATGTTACTTAATTTATTTCGAGTGTACAAACTTAGTAACAGCCTTTAATTGGTTGTTACTAGTGATGCACAGAATCGAGGATCCGGTTATGCAGTACCGGTTCTTTACCAGACCGGACCGGGTTACAAAAGAACCGATAACGGTTCCAAAAGAACCGAAAACGGTTCCGAAGAACCGAAAACGGTTCCAAATGGTCCGAAAACGGTTCCAAATGGACCGATATACGGATCCAAATGAATAGAAAACGTTTCCCAAAGGAACAAAAAAACGGGTTCAAAAGAACCGAAAATGTTTACGAAAAGACCGAGAAACGATTCAAACAGAACTGAAAAACGGTTTGAAAAGAACCAGTTTCAGAATAATAGGACTCACTAAGTACCAAAGAATCCAACAGTGTTAACCTTTGAGGGTATGTAAATGTGTATTTTCATAAAATTTTATATTCTTATGATATTTCACTTAAGCCTCTCTGCGACAACAATTTGCTGAGACCCGGAACCGGTCCAAATACCCGGTTCTTCTAGGAACCGGACTCGAAAGAACCGGTTCCCCAAAAACGCGGAACCGCACATCACTAGTTGTTACCTATTTTTTTTTGGAAACATTAAAATGTTGCTCGATGCATGTTGCTTAATATTTCATGTGAACAACTTACTATACACTGTCGGAAATTTTTCGTCATTTCGTAGAGTTTAGTTTTGTTTTGTAAAATTTCGCCAGAATTGTTTAAGTTTAATATTTTAAACGATTTATCTTTCAAACAATAAGCAAACAATTAAATAAATGTTTTAAATATTTACGTATAAATTTTTTTCCAATAATTTGTTATTCAATCGGAATTGTATATACATATAAGTATACATGTGTTTCTACATTTATGTTGTAGATACGCTTACCTTCATTAGTTCATTTTCGATAAATACAAATCGAGGTTTCTTTTCCACATGTTGTAGTATTTCAAAAACTACATCCAGTATTATCTCGCACGCATCATCCTCCAGGAAGGAGGCTTTCAACAAGTCAATAAATGTTGTCAAAGTCAAATCTAAGGAGTTATTTTCTGAAAGTTTCACAAAAAAATCTTTATCGTTGAACATATTGCACAGCAAACGCACATGTTTTGCATATTTTGAAGTCTTTAAGGTTAACGTTTTTTGTAGACATATACGTAACAAAAGCAGAACCAATTGTTTTAACTCTTTTTGCCGAAAAGCAGCTGCTGTCTGGCGTTCTTTGGGTGTAACGGGACGTTTTATAGTACTAGTGTTGTCTTTTCCATCTGTTTCAACGTCCTCATCCGTGGGTTCAATGAATTTCACTTTATGCTCTTCCAAACTGGGATTGGCCACATACAAATCATTAATCATATCTATAACCCTTTCAACGTAAAGTTCCTTTACATTTTCTTGGTTAAGAATTTCGGTGGTTATGGTGAAAAGTGAAGACCAAAATTTATCCAGTAGTTGCTGATAAAGTTGAGCACCACTTTGTTGTTTATCAAAGAATGCCACTAAGGTAGAAGAATGTTGAAAGAAGTAACGGGATATTAGACCATTCGAATTTATCAAG
Source organism: Phaonia tiefii (assembly GCA_963931995.1). Classification (NCBI taxonomy): domain Eukaryota; kingdom Metazoa; phylum Arthropoda; class Insecta; order Diptera; family Muscidae; genus Phaonia; species Phaonia tiefii. Next base: position 276,849,763 of record OZ008369.1, read on the forward strand.
CACCATTTAAGGGGACTCATTACGTTCGTTTCGAGTATTGTTATGGCAAACTCTTTGTCCGCTGGTGTATCTTCTTTGTCCTTGGAAGCATTAGTAATTTTTTGCATAAGATAGCGTAAACATTCAAAATAAGTTTTAATAATCATAATATTATCTTGTTTAGATATGTTAATCACGCTATCATTCACTATAACATTTATCAAATTGTCAAAGAATTGCTGTACAAAATCTTGATATTCTTCATTATCCTTCGTCACTTGGGCAATTTGTGAAAAGAATGGTAAGATATTTGGGCATATAGCTTGAGCATTACGATTAAAAGCATTACGTAGGAGGGAACAGAATTTTGGCCAGACTATTTTGTGAAAATCAATGGTTTTAGGCCTATAAATGGAAGGAATTACAATACGTCATACAGCTATATATCTTAATTACACTTACCAATCTTTGAAATTAGTTTGTATTAACAAAATACAACCCCATACGTGAGGTGCCACCAAAGGATCGGACTCATCAATGTTTTGAAATGATACGGTAGTCACCTGCGATTGATGCAGCTTTACAATATCTGTAAGTTGTGGACTTTGCAGTAGATGATAAATAAACTCGAACCAGGCAGCTCTAAACGCAGACAGTTGGATAGAAGTCAAATATTAGATGTCTTCAACGCACTAAAATAATTTTAGCTAGCAGTCTCACAATCTTTGGAGAACACACTATAGGTCAATTTATCTGTTTTATAAAGACAAGGTTGGTCTGTAATAAAAAATGATTTCTCCATTGGAGAAATTTGAGACATTTCCCAGTCCCAGTTATAGATTTTACTTTGTATGGGATTTGAAGTTCTCAGACATGACGATAATGATCCTCGTGGTATATAATATAAAAAACCTTGTACAGTGTAAAATGTTCAATTAAAAATCCTTTTTCTCTTTAAAATATCTAATATGTAAAACAGCTAAAGCTCTTGAATTAATGCGCCCTTAGCAAGACCAGTTATCAAGTGCTTTTACCAATACCAATTTTATGTGTTATCTTCGCAAACTTACTTGATAGCGTTCGATTTATTTTTGGAAAAACTGAAAAATTTCTGATGTCCCAGTAGTTTCTCCATTAATTCTCTTATCTGCGATTGATCTTCAGACTCTGATGTGTTCTCCACAAAAAATGATAGCTCCTTTAAGCTACACACAACCACACGTTGATATTTTTGTTCTGCTTCATCGGGTGTGAGACTTTTTCCGGTCGAGAGGGTGGCCGCAGTGTGGAAAGTTAAATTCCGTGTTGCATATTCAATAATTTCAGCTTGACAATGCAAACAAACTTCCATGGTACGATTTGCATTGTTAGCAAATGTCTCTGTGAAGCAAGCAGCAGCAATACTTGCTGCAGGTGCATAATTATCAAACTGACTGGCAAGCCAGACGGGTACCAGTTGCTTCAGATATGGAGCTACAGACTTTTTACATTTCGCCATTAACAGCTGCAAAACTGTCTGCGATAATTCTCTTACATTGTGCTCTGGATCAGTGGCTAAATTGTGATAGAACTTAGGCCACAAAGGTAATACCATCTTAATTTCGTCTAAATTGGATTCATTGATTAAATCAATAAACTCTAGTAGTGCCTTTTTCTTAGTCATTGGATCTTTTTTTGACATTTTCTTCAAGGTCAATTGGTATGGTGTACTTATGCTGGCATCAAATGTATCAGGCATTTGTTCTGCTGTGGCAAAACCAGGAGCAAAAGGAATTAAACCCAAATCAGAATGCGCTGAAAAGCCCACAAATGTTGGTGCTGATCCTAACAGTTCAGCGCTGCGTGCCGAACTTGAGGGCTAAAAACAAGTGATTACCGATATTCATTTGTTTGGATTGTTTTGCCTACCTTAACATTGTTTTTAGTCCTTTGTGTATTTTTAGTTTTTCCACCCATTTTGTTGGCCAAATAATTAGCGACTTCCTAAAATGCGCTTCTATCTAACAAAAAATACCAAAATATAAGAAATAAAAACAAAAGCAAGAAACGTCACCTAAGTTCTTACAGGGTGGCCAAAACACAAAACCAATAGTTTGACAATTAAAGAATTTCATCGTCAGGATGTTCATCAGGTGATGTTATAAGAACAGCTGATTTTACATTTTTCATTTCGTTCTTGAGTAACCCGACCAACCGTACCAGTTTTGGGAGGATTATCGCGGTTTTGTCGGGGTTGTCCTGGTTTTTATTTTTTCATCCCCAGTTGAATTTAATATTACTAAATGATTATGTACAAAATTAGTTTAATTTTAATTAAATTCACGTATTTTTAATTAAAATCAATGAACTAAATTTTTTTAACCATTCTTTCCCGCTTGTAGGTCACAACCAGTTGGTCAGGTTATTCATGACCTCTACTGTCAAATATTCAAATCGGGGTTAATCCAATTATTAATAGTTATACTTCGAAATGCGCTAATCTCCGAAAGATTAGTGCATTTCAAAGGTTAACTGCGTTAAAACACGCAAACCCAGAGGATTACTCATAGAATTTTAATATGTGAAAACTGAAGATTAATTGTTATTCTTATTTTCTCTTTTATTCAAAAAAATTTCAAGAATAATAAAAACATACACAAACAATCAACTGTTTGATAGACGGAAGACGATCGAAAATGTTGCGACGCGTCGTCGCCACCAAGAAGTGTTTGAAGCTTTCGTTGACATATGTATATGCACGAGAACGAAGCCGACAGAACATTTTCCGGTGTGCCGCTGCGTAGATAATTTGTTGAAGTTCACGCCGCCGTAATTAAAACACGCTTCGACTTAAAATGTTAGAGACGCTTTTAAAGGCCAAAGAGATGAGCCTAAAAGTATCCTCTGCCGAAAAATCACATTTAATTAAAATTCAGTTGCCGCTGTCGATTAATTGTTGTTGTTGCTCCAACGCCTTCGATAATTTTGGGTCGGCTTCGTTCACTGAACACGTGGTTACTAAAATGACAACACAAAATAAAGCAATTGTATGCAGCCTTATTCATGAAATTGAAATTATAAGTTTTCATCGACATAGACTAGTGAGATTCAGTGAATCATGTTAATGTTCAAGCATTATTCATTTACTTCATTAATTTCCTAGCAAAATTTTGGTTATTGTGCCCAGGCACTAAAATTTTACTAGTGGTAATGTTTGTAAACAAACAGTTGTCATTTTTCAACGAAATTGCTCAATTGCCAGTGTGAACGATCTCAATTTCGTTCGACAATTTCAATCCGAAATTGTCAATTTCGTGGCAGCGTGAATAAGGCATTAAACAAAATTCACCCATGTCAATTTTTCAATCGTTTCCATATCTGTAAATTAACTCAATATACCCATCCCTGGATTTAATAAAGAGACGAAATATGCAACCCTGCATAAAAATGTAAACAAACTGAACACGTGCAGTAGAAATCAATGAATTTATTTTGTTAAAAAGTTTTTTTTTGGGTATTTGATCAATTTTATTACGGAAAAATGACGAAATTTGTAACATATTATAACGTGTGTCCCATACCAGAACCTAAAGACTTTCTGGGTATTTCACCAGACAAAGATGATGGTAATATTATAACGACATTGGGTAAAAACATCATCATAATAATAAAGGTATTGAAGATACAATTTGAAGTTGCAGAATTTGTCGGATATATTATTTGTTTTTAATAGATTTCAACACAAAAACAAATACGCAGTTGGTCGGTATTGGAAAAACTTTCTTCGAAAGTGGTGTATGATCGCAAATCGGAAAAATATGTTGGAGTCTTTGCAAACAGGTCATTGAGATGCTGGGATTCAAACACCGTGGACTTGAACAAGTGCAAGAAATTAAAGGTTGGTTTATAAATAGTTAGAAAATAATACAATAAGATTAATAAATAATACAAAATAATACAATAAGATAAATAATATCATTTCGTATTGTAATCTAGTTTTCGAAACAAATTTTCCCAAACAAATTCTTATTGAAGATACCACTTCTGACCTGAATTTAAATTCTTTTAAATATAAATTGCACTTCCAAAATACGGTGCCGGCAAGCACGTATTCGTATGTTGTTCTTCAAGTACATTTTTTGTTCTTAAAGTAACATTTTCTTTACCCTGTGATTCTTTTCAATGGGTAACTATGAGGAATGTATTGCTATTTTTCGTTTAGAAAACTGGGAACTCCTTTTCATATGAAATGGATTGTTTTTGTAGGATAAACTAACAATGATTAATAAATAAAAACATGAAAACATGATCTCTTAGCCTAAAGGTAATTACAACTTTGAAAATAACGAGGATCTAAAACAACGTAATTTGGAACATTTTATTTTTTATACTCCAAATCCTATTACTTATGTCTTTATTTATTGCTTTTCAGTTTCAAAAAAGCATTGCCGATTTGATTGCCACAGGCGGGGACGTTTTGGTTTTATATAATAATGGTTCCTGTGAACTTTTGGCCTGTGCCATTCAGTCTCGTAAAGAAGATGTAAAATCAAACTCCGCCCACGATTTGGAACTGACTTCAAGTTTATTATTCACCAACGCCAGCGTTCATGCGCTAGCTAATGGCAGCCGCATTTTGACGTACTTTGAGCGTAATACTAAAAATGGTGACTATTATCTAGTGCGTTTACCCTTATACATTGAGGGAGGTGTTATCGGAGAAGAAGCAAAACGTTTCAAATTAAGAAGACATAAATTGGATGTAAATGTTGCTGGAGCCGCAGTCATTGAAGGAGATGGCACTCCCATTTTGTTGACAATATGTAAGTTTGACTTAACTGATATTTTACAACTCTTTTATTGAAAAAGATAACTATAACTTTAAAAAATTACAAGGTTCTTTAGATTTGAAATTAATTTTATTTTCAAATGCAATATTGTTTTATAACCAAAATTGTTATGACTAATAATTTACGTAGTTTATTCATTATTTTAGATCTTTGTTGCTAGTTTAATTTTTTTTCTTTTTTCCAGGGTCTGACAAACGAATTTTCCTTCTTAGCCTTGGCGATGATATTCATCCTGAACGTTCCCCTGGAAATTTCGTCTCTTTATTGACACAATTAAAAGTCGATAGTCCTCTTTCTGTACTGGGTATATCAAAACACTTTGTTGCCATTTATGGCGCAAATCATGGCCAGGAGGGGGCATCTCTCTTGCTGTATAACACCCAGTATAAAGTGATAAAAACCAAACAATTCTTTAAAGTCTACTTTAATTACTCACAACTTTGGTCTGTTGCGGATCATATTGTATTGGCAATGGGTCAAAATCTATCCGTGGTCAAATATAGAGTTTTGAAAGAAGTTCTCTCCGAGTTGGTAGGCACTCAAGTAACAAATGACCTAAATACGCCTGTTGAAATTGATCATATCAACGAGGAAGATGTGATGGAAGAATGTTTACAGTACTCACAGGAAATACAACAACCGGTTGGGGATAAAATACCCAGTAGCAAAGATAAATCTAGTAAGATCGAACAAGCTGATGGCATTACTGTGGCCTTCACAGGTGCCCACGAATTCAGTAAGGAACTAAATTCACTAAGACAACTGAATCTGCATGTAGATGTTGTGCATGATGACAGCCCCTTAGAAGATGTACAAATCAATCTTATGTCAAATTACAATGACGAAGGTTTCCTATGTCCCCAAATACAAATGATATCGCGGCAATTGGAAAGAGTGGGCGCAGGAGAAAACGAGATAACTGAAAAGCTTTTAGTAGTGTTAATAAAGGCTAATCTAATACAAGATATAGGCGTCTGTTTGAGGCGTTACACTAATATTTCGGAAAAGATTCTATCGAAAACGTTAAATTTTATTTTAAAAAATTACAAATGTGTTAAGAATTCTGATACCAAAGCCATATCGAACTATCCTCAGAATAATGAGCAAATGGAGGTGGAAACAAATTTGGATGACGATCCTACAATAGTTTATCCAAATATAGATTTATTGGGCGAGAAATATCCGCAAAAATGTAATTTATCTGAAGTTGAAGCCATTCTGAATATTCTATTAGCTTGCAGCTTCGATGCTGAAACTATTGTCTTCCATATGCGAAGTAATATAGATTATCCAGAGGTTATTGTTTTGCTTCAACATTTATTTAACATGTTAACTTCTGTCGATCCGGTGGCTTTGGAAGAGAGGCCATCGCTGTATCCCACCAGTGTGGATTTGGAGTTACAATTGCTGCGTTGGTTCGGTGTTGTACTTAATTCACATTTCCAAAAATTGGCTTTATCGAAAGATGAGATTTTAATAGAACTTCTTTATAAATGGCACGAACTTTTCCAAAGTTATAAACATGAAATCGTGGGACTTCAACGAGTTGCCGCTTTACTGCATAATATTGTAGAGAGAAAGACACATTTGAAAGATAAGAGTTCATCGAAGTGGTATTCAATTGAGGAGGTTTATTTGTTTTGAATGTAGTATATATTTATTTTATACTTTAGAAAGTTTAACAAATAAAGTGTGTTTGAAAAAAATAAGTTATTTTTAAATTAATTTAAAATACTCTTGTGAACTGAATGTTCTTGGGCGATTGACTAAAGTGTTGGCTCCGGTGGCCTATCATTTGTAACTGTTGAAAAGAAAATAGGTTGTTTTCCAAACTCGATTTGTTGCGATTCCCGCACAGCAGCCGCATTGGTTTGTGTGTTTTCGGGGTTTCTTTTTCTCGAAGTCTCCCACTGATGTTGAAGTTGTTTGCGATATGAACCAGGATTCAGTGCCATAATAAAAAACAGGTTGTCTGATATTGCTTTATGTTTGGTTGTCGAGAGAGGGCTTTATCTCAGAAGTGCTTGCTGATAGAAATAAAAATAATCTTAAGCCAGACAACGCAGAATGCTTTATTACACCGGCAACTATGCTCAGAAAAACAATAGCTAACACCTCCGTTCTGTTAGTCCCCACTGTTGTTAGTGGAAGGTAATCGATTTCACGCAACAGGTGTGTCAATGTTCACCTTCACATAAACCAGCATTCCAAACAACCGCTGATGAAGATCTGTGGCTAGTTCTGAATTAGCTATACGGTTTGCTAGGAATCATGAGGATGAATTTTGCAACAACCAGAATACCTATAAGTAAAACATATACTTCTTACCAAAAAATATAGCCACAAAGTACAACAAGCTAAATGCTTGCAAATCTTACAATAATTGTAAAATGTTGTAAAATGAATCTTTTTAAATTTTATTAATTACATATATTTTTTAAAGGATAAGTTGTAAAAACTGCTGCATACGGGATCATTTCATTACCTTCAACCTATTTAAATATTTCATACGACCTCAAATTTACTTTAAAATTGATTTTTACTGGCTTGACCCACCGGACTATAATTTTCTACTATCTTGCCCTTTTGTGAAATAGTTTGCCAACCCCTGTAATAAAGCTTTCTGAGTTCCCATTTGCTACGGGATTAACACCGGATTCGCCGCTTCGGCATAAGTTTTCGTTTCCTTGTACTATTTTCGGTATTATAAAAACATACCGATTTTCCCAGTGATGTCTATGTCGTCAGAATACGCCAGCAACATATGGCCTTCCGAGTTGATGGTCTTGTTCGAATTTACTGCAGCTTTTCTCAATATTATCTCCATTATGATGTTGAAGATATTGCACGAAAGTGTCGCATTGTCTCAATCCTTGCTTCCACCTCAACAGCTGATTTGGTTTTGGTCAGAGTAATTCTAGAGAGGCGGATCAGTTTTGCCGGAATCCCAAGTTCAGACATTGTTTTACCCGTATGGGTAACAATCTATACTATACAATCTTTCTTATAAATTTTCCCTGATGAATTTGAATAAGGTGGAGCACAACGAAACTGCTTGCAATTGTTATTGCATGTACAAAATTTTGTTGTCTTTTTAGACATGTCTAATGGGAGCCGATGGTTCTCTGGAGATGGAAAGAAGTTTTTTCAAATGTTTTCTTGTGTGTTTTGCTTGCGATATTTTTCGAACACTTGCATACCATGTAGTTGGAAATTCTCAATTGAAGTTAATTTTCATTTGCATTTAGTTTGATGAATTTTTCAATAGCATCATTCCAAATAACCGCTGATGAAGATCTGTGGCTAGATCTAAAATATCTATACGGTTTGTCAGGAATCATAGGAATACATTTGAAAAACTATTTTTGAAAACTATCGGCCTTATACATAAAAAGTTATGAGGGGTTTGAGAGACACTTTATCATACAAAAAAAGTCTCTCAAATCTCTCACAACTTTTTATGAATATGGGGGTTATTTCTATTACCAGAGATATAGAATGGCCTCGAGCTTAACTAATAAAATTAAAAAGTAACAACGAAAAGGCCGAATAAATAAAAATCATCCCTGATGAATAAAATTTTTTTTTATATAAGTAGTGCGGCGTGAGTCTGTTCATAATGTTGTACTAACCTGACCAACCGTACTGCTTTTGGCGGGATTGTCCCGAGTTTTGGTGTATTATCCCGACTTTAATCTAAGATATGAAAATGTTTATATGTATAATGGGTTTTTCAATAAGAGCGCTAAAAAAGTTTTTTTAAATAAAACAAAACCGGTTTTAGATACCAATGAAATTCTTTATTCCTGTGAAAGTACATTCGATGCCATTATGTATGGAACTCGATTTATTTTGCACGGGCACGGCCGCGAAAGTCCAGACGCTGAACCCAATTTTCGACGGTTTTTAAGCATAAATCGGCCGATACTGCTGTAATTTCACGTTCGATATTCGTACGAAGTTCATCTATCGCCGCTGGCTTGTTGGCATAGACCATAGACTTGACTTAGCCCCACAGGAAATAATCTAACGGCGTCAAATCGCACGACCGAGGCGGCCAATCGACTGGGCCATTTCGTGAGATAACACTTTCACCAAACTTGGTTTCCAATAAATTGATTGTGGCATTCGCTGTGTGGCTTGTGGCGCCGTCCTGTTGGAACCACATGTCCTCGAAGTCCATATTATCCAATTGGGTCCAAAAATATTCGGTTATCATTGAACGGTAGCGATTCGCATTCACAGTAATGTGCCGGTCTTGATCATCACGGAAGAAGTACGGCCCAATGACGCCGCCGGTCCATAAACCGCACCAAACCGTAATTTTTTCGGGATGCAATGATGTCTCATGGATTACGTGTGGATTGCTGTCTGACCAATAACGCATATTTTGCTTATTGACGAAGCCATTCAGCCAGAAATGAGCCTCATCATAAATTGGACGTAGCGCTCTCAAAGTTGAGGCCACTAACTCCAAATTTCGGTAGTAAATTTTAATAATTTCGACTCGTTGTTGGCTCGTATATCTTTCCATGATGAAATGGCAATCCTTACTGAAGAGAAATGTCAAAAGAGCGGGAAAAAATATGGCGTCGTTTGCTTCCCTATCGATTTACTTTTGTAGCGTCTCTGTTGAAAAACCCTTTACTTTGGAAAATAAAACATTTTATTTTAAATATTTAGTCATACTCTCAGTAAATGATGTATTTTTATTTATTTATTTTATTTATAACCAAAAATTCAGATTTTTTTTATCGGTTGTGTCCCGCTTTTTGCTCACAATCAGTTGGTCAGGTTATGTATTACCAAATCAAACTAACTCAAAAACAACCGAGATCTTGCGAATCGCTTGTCACAGAAAACAGTGTTGCCAACTTAAGATTCTCCGCCTCCAAAAACACCCTTTAGTAATTTGACTAGTAAAAGGGAAAAATTTAAAGCTTAATTTCATAACTGGAAAAAGTTGTTTTAGTTTCATAAGTCTTTCATTCCTTTCTGCCTTAAATATTGTCAATGATCTATTTATACTATATCCAGACCTTAATCATAATCCTTGTTCAATTATCTTCCAAATCATTTATTTCATAACAAAGCTGTTCCCCTTTTAAGCAATCTACCACTAAAGACTATATAACTTTCTTCAGTCCTTTAAAAAAAGGTATACAATTGGGATTCATCATCCCTGTGTTTGCAAGTCTGTAAAAGACAAACGTGCCATTAAGGTTCTGCTGCATGTAGTACGAGTTTGTACTTTGTTGGCCCTATCAGTTTTACGATAGATGCATGAACCTTCAAGTTATAAAGTGATGATAATGGTGCTAAGACAGAGATGCTGTTGCAACAAGTTAATGTTTGTTGTTATTCTTAACGAACAAAAATTTCAAAACAAGAAAATACTTTAGGGTTTGTTGTATTCGTTTCCCTTTTCTTTCTTTTTTTTTGTTACTCGACTTGATCACATTTGGTGATGGTCTTAGGTTACCTGCTGCTGCCAATGCTGATTCTGGTAACTTCAAGAAAACACCAAGAACAAAGATACAAACATACACATATGCATTCATACAAATATGCTTATATGTATGTCTGGATGTACATACACAATGGTAGGCGTCTTAGCTACATGACTTAAAATGAAATGCTCTAAGGAATTATATATACTACACACAAATCCTTTTATATACATTGGTTCGAAGCCAAGGGTCATTGGAGACGATTAACGACTATTGTGCAACTCAAGACAACCAGCGCAACCTTAACCTGCAGAGCAACACCACTGACTAAGTCGAGACATTACTGCACACGGGTTTGATAATAATAAAATATTCGGCCGGTTCTGCATACAGAATCTTTTTGAATCGGAGCTTTCTTTCAGAATAGAAAGTTTACAATTGTGGTGTTCTTAAAACATGATTGTTTTTTCGAACTTTAAAATCACAAGGCACTTGCATTCTAATTAAAAACATATATTTTTCTTCTGAATTGTTATTCTGTAACGTTTTGTCTTTGTCTTCATTCTGTTTACAGAACAGTGCCGATTATATTCACAAAAAAATCGTACAAATCTTATACCGAAAATATATTGTATTTCAACACAGCAGTCAAAATAGAATTAAGCGTAGAACTTTTTTTACGAGAAGGCGGGAAGAAATGATATAAACGGTAAATTTTTCATATAAAATTCGTAAAGCACTTCAATGTTTTACATTTACAAGCGGACAACTTTTGTTTCAGTTTACAATTGATTTAAGCGGGCAACTTTTAATTTTTGCGAACCCTGTCAAAGTTTATTTGACGTTGGTTGACAATTTAAAAAGTCAAAGACCAACAAATTTATTCAAATTCAGAAAATTTTAACTAGAATACAGGAATACCAAGAGTGTGCAACGACTGTTTTGGCTCGAGAGCAAACTTTTGAAAGTTAATGAAATAGTTGGAGTTCGCATAGAGTTCGACTTTTAGATGCCAAAACAATCATCATATATAATGTAAAATACATTACCATTAATCAAACATAATTCGAAATGCACTATCATCAAACAGTCATCCATAAATATCATTTAAATGTGTTAAAAACATGGTTTACTTCCAGTCAACTAGTACTCTAACTACCACGTTCATTCATTGACATTCATTGATACACTTCTTTTTTTAAACACGAAACACGTGTGATATAACTGGCTGCCAAATAAAAACTAACCTGAAAATGTAGTATGGTGTCGTCAGTATGGTATGGTGTCGTCAGTGTGGTATGGTGTCGTCAGTATCTACACGACGGAAATGCCAACTTCAATCAGCAACGCCACCTGTCTTCACATACGGGTACTTATTGAGCAACCCTCATAGCACGGAATTCAGTAACCCACTTTTTATCCATTGACATTGATGTTGCAGAGTCCCATATTATTTGTCAGGCCTTTCCTTGTTTTCGATGATGGGGTTTTTCGCAGAAAATAATGTTTGTTGAGCACACGAAATTCACACTTTTTTCATCTTGGAAATTCACGAGGTTGTCCGCTTTCAATGGCAACTAAATGACGTAGCTTGCTTAAAATTTTACAGTAGTAGGCTGTTAACAAACGGTAGTTGACAGCAGCAGTTTTGATTCTCAATTAAATACAAGGGTAGTACAAAACGTCACGGAGCTTTAAAACCGCCTTTTATGTTTAAATTTCACAATTTCGGAAATTATCCATTCAAAATCAGAAAATGCCGAATTAAAATTCGTTAAACGTAACTTAAACTTCCTACAAAATTACATGATGTTCTGTCGTCACCAGCCCAAATGGACCTGCCAATCAGGAAAACAACCTGCAATGAAATAAAAATATTGATAAAAAATCTAGCAAATAGGAAAAAGGCACCAGGCTTTGATCTGATCACGTCGAAAACCCTCAAGGAACTCCCAAATATAGCCATTACACACTTCAGAAATATTGTAAATGCTATATTCAGAGTTGGATACTTTCCGGTGCAGCTTAAAGTGGCTGAAGTAATAATGATTCCGAAGATAGGAAAACCGCTAGAAGATGTGCAATCGTACAGACCAATAAGTCTACTACCAGTGATGTGCAAACTAATTGAAAAAATTTTACTTCTTCGCCTAAAACCAATACAGCATTTAAAACCATTCCAGACCATCAATTTGGCTTCAGAGACAGTCATGCAACGATAGAACAGGTGAACAGGACTGTCAAGACAATAAGAACTGCATTCGAAGAAAAAAAATATTGCTCAGCGGTATTCTTGGATATTAGCCAAGCTTTTGACAAAGTATGGCATACTGGCTTACTATACAAGTTTAAAAAGAACCTTCCATATCCGTTCTTCGAAATAATTAAATCTTACTTAGAATGCAGATACTTCTTTGTGAAAGTTAACGGAACCCAAACGGACCTACATGAAATTAAATCTGGCATACCTCAGGGTAGTGTTCTCATACACAAAATCCAGGAGTGGCGCCAGTCATGGAAACTCAATGCCAATAAGTCAGCGCATGTAACTTTTACGTTGAGAGCCGAAACACGTCCACGTGTAAAAATCAACAACGCAGAAAAACCACAATCCGACAGTGCAAAATATCTTGGCATACACCTGGACAGACGCCTAACTTGGCAGAAACACATTATAACGAAAAGGAAACAACTTGGTCTTAAACTAACATCTATGTACTGGCTTATGGGACGAAACTGTTAGATAACAAGTTACTGCTGTACACAGCAATCATCAAACCAATCTGGACATACGGAGCAGAACTCTGGGGTTCAGCAGAAAAATCAAACATTCAACTCATACAGAGGTTCCAATCCAAATGCCTACGTCTTATCGCAGATGCACCCAACTACGTAAGAAACGAAACCCTACACAGAGACTTCCGACTAAATACAGTTCAACAGGAGATCAACAGAATCAACGAACGTTATGCTTTGAGACTGTCTCCACATACTAACATCTTGGCACGCAGACTTCTAGAAGTAGCTACACATGACAGAAGATTAAGAAGATTTAAACTTACGCACCTAGTAAGCACTCGGTGAAATGTACACTACCCACAATGAGGCCCAGCAGTGGTCGTTTCTCTTCAGGCTAAGACTGAGATGAATTTTAAATTTGTTTGAATAATTTATACAAGTTGCCTATTGTCAAATATCTGATAGATTGCAAAATAAAGAAGGAGGGGGAAAAAAACTTCAGTCTTTGTGAAGTGAAACTATTGGACAGATCCGCTTGAATTTTTGTCTGGCTATACAATTTCGTGATTAGACCAAGGACCGTGCCACCGCTTTGGTAAACTCACACCTTCAAACAATCATAACTTAGGCACTATTTAAAGTACGAAATCAGGCAACCTGATTAATCGACATCCTGATTCATCGAAGAATTGATTAATATTGTATTTTTATTAATCATGTTTTACGAGTAATCGATTACTCAGCATTTTGATTATTCAATATTCATGATTAATTGATTAATCAAAAATTTGAATAATTGAGCAGTTCATGTTTTTAGGTTCTCTCAGTTAGAATTTTTTTTAACAACTTTCTTTACTAAAAATGTTTAAATGTTTCCTTTTGTTTATGTAGTATATATTTGTATATTTTTTTCAACAATCATTTGAATGGAGAACAAAATTATTCAAATGTGATTATTCAATATTCAAATTAATTAATTAATCATAAATAAAAATAAATAAATGGTTTCCCATTACATCCCATGAAGGGACCGGGGAGAACTTCTCACAATCACTGAGCTGTGCGCTTTCCGGTTTTCACTCACTGATTGGGACCTACAGTTTTAAACCGATTCCGAACAGTATTTTGAGAAGCTTTTTCACGGCTATATACTCGATAGTGTCGCCGTCACTAAGCGAGGTGACCGTCGTCGAAAGAAATTTTAAGGTGGTTGGAGCAGGGATCGAACCCAGGATCTCCTGTACAAGAGGCGCGCACACTACCCATTGCACCACCGACGGTCACAATTAATTAATCATAGTTTTGATTAATCAGAATATCTGGTATTCGGTTAATTGATTAATCACGATATCGATTAAACAACATTTTAATTAGAAGTAGAATCACGTTGTAGACATTCTTTAGCTGGATATATTTAGCTGGACATGAAAATATATGGGCAAAAAAAATTTAAATTTTGAACATGAAACCGGTTAAATACGTTTTTTAAAAAACCGGAAAATGGTTATTGGTGTTGAAACCGTTTTCACCGGCTTTGGTTTTGAACGCCCTAAACCAAATTGAGTCAGCCATTCATCACCTGTCTTCTGCCCTGTTCATCGGAAAGACTAGACCGACGATAAAACGAATATGAATGACATATATTGATTTATCTGCAAAGAAGTAAGTACATATATAGGGTTGGTAGTTCGATCATGAAGGTCATTGATGAAGATAAGAAAAATAGAGGGGCAGAGGACAGAGCCATGTGGTAGCCATGCATTAATTTTAAACTTATTGGATGCGATGCCATCTATAACAACGCGTATAGAACGATCTCTAAGAAAACTTGCTATAAATCGAGATAAGGTACTACCTAAGTGAAAACCAATAATCTTTGATACGAGTTCATGCCAGACTCTATCAAACTCCTTGGAAATATCCAGGGCCACAACTTTACTTTCACCCAGTCTATGTATGGATCGACTCCACTGTTCCGAGAGGAACGCCATTAGGTCAGCCGTAGACCGGTTTCTGCGAAAAACCATACTGTCGATCTGTTAGTAGACCATTGAACTCCAGATTATTTTGTAGAGCTTATTGCAATCGGTTGATTGCCATTGCGGTTGTTAGTTTCACCTTTTTTAGGGATTGGGTGGACATTGGTAACCTTCCAGCGCGAAGGGAAGATACGAACGGAATGAAAGATTGAAAAGATTACGCAGTGGACGCGAATGCGCCGAAGAACACTTTTTCAAAACTAGTGTTGGAATTCCATCTGATCCCGGAATTTTATTCACATTGAGTTCCATCTGAGTGGCGTTTCATCTAGATATTGGGTAATTTTGGCCATCTTAGAGTGAATTAAATGCTCCTCCTAAGTGGTGACGCTAAACGTTAAAGCCCACTGTAATCCAAAGGATTAAAAAACAAGTGAGACATGTAACGACTGCCCTTATTAGCTAACCTAACCTGCAGGTCTCCGTAAGAAATCTTAGCCGTTTACAAACTACTGTGCCGCATTGACACTCTTATCCGTACCCCAGCATCGTCATCATCTTTGAATCATCATTGTACACAGAACCTTAGCTATAATGTATCTTTTTCCACTCTTTACATTGTTTACAGGTATTCAAAGGCTGGTGTTGGTGTAAGATGTATTTTGTTTGTTTGTATTTTTCGGGAAAATACAAGAAGTCTGATCTTTTATTTAACAAAAACAGAAAAACGATTTATGTACACAGACACCATCAACCAGTACACAGAACAAAAACGGACGACGGGGCAATTTAAAACAATGTTTTGTAGGTATGTATGTGTTTAATGTGTTTAAGTAAATAGGTGCATACACACATGTATACAAGTGTTTATGTACATACATGTACATCATTTTGTGGGTTTTTTGTTTGATCTGTGCATGCATGTGTACCTGTGTAGTTAATCGCTTGCTAGTGCCTTGAGTCGATTTTCAATTCGGTTCTGTTCAAATCTTTCCAATTTTCAAAAGCATTTCTACCTTTGTCAATAATGTAATTAAACAAAAAATCATTGGGTCGACATAGGGTTATTCTCTCTGTAACATTAATGGATTAACCTGGATGAATGGGTAATTTATTACAATCTCCATAGACAACCCATTAAATACGGCACCCGTATATTGTAACACCATGTTGAAAGAGTCGAAGAGAAATCGTGGTTTACATTTGTATAATCAATGTTTTATTGTTTTTGATTTCAGCAATTGTTCATTTGAACGACCAAGAGAATTAGGAAATATTTTTAATTTTTAAAACCCTTTCCGAGTTACAGATTCAAAAAACTATGTTCGATTGGGTTTAGAAGGAGATGGGTCATACACATACACATTTCTGGTCATACACTTAAGTCTGTGGAACGACCTGCAGTACGTTATACGTAGTCCAGACAATATCACGTTTTTATTTAAAGTTATTGCTCAATAAAAATATGTGGAGTGTTCTCCAGCTCCAGTCCGTACTCCTAATATATGTATGTCATATCGTACTAGATCAGAGATAGAAATAGTATCTAACACTAACAGTTAAAAAAGTAAGCAACAAATTAGAACAAAAAATTTAACTGAATTCGACAGTTGGGGTCATAAGAAAGCAAAATCAACTGTTCTAATACCATACCCTCTGATATATCAGCCTTGGTCTTGTGTTAATGGAGAGGTGTTGTATGGAGCATTAATATTAGGCGGGTATCAAGTATACTATCGTGTCCATGGCCTCCTTAAACGCCATGGATAGACGTAGATGGGCCCAAAGTTTGGCGTGTTATTAAATTCCTAAATTCCTTAATTAACCCTTTAGTCTTGTTCTCATCCGAACCGTCCCATACGAACTTCACCGTTCTACCGCCGTCTGATGCTTAACGCCCGCTGGTTGTACGCCCTTCTGACCAGCTCAGGAGTTGATATGATCCTTAGGCTGCTATTGGTGAGATCGTATTTATTTATTTCTTGCACTCAAGTACAGTCTGTGATCTTACCTTTTGTAACGATATTCTCTTGGGCATAAATACTACCAGTACATAAGTTTCAGTCGGGTGAACCGACTTAATCACACCCTCACCCTAAGGCGTCCATTGGGAGTGGGAGTTCTGTTAAATAAAAAAAAACCCAAAAGTGACCATATTCAATAGCAGATTGGCATTGCGCTCAATATTATTGAATACCAAAATTAGTTAGTTTCCCTCCCTATATTTATGTGCGAGGTACAAAAATGGGCATGGCAAGTTGATTCCAAAATTTTGATCAGTACCAAATTTTATTAAGATCGGTTATGAGGTATTGGAGATGTCGAGTCGGCAAACCGCAAATACGCCCAACTTTTGTATGGGAGGTATGAAACTGGGCGTGGCACAATAGTCAGTTATTACTTACACAGTAACTTTTAGCAAAATATTGCCTAGTACCGAATTTTATTAAGATCGTTTGTAGTTTACGAGAGTTATCGTATCGATCAACCGGTCATCAGCCCAACTTTTATATGGGAGGTACCAGAGTGGGTGTGGCAAAACAGCTCTTTTTCTATAGGAGAGTTTTATTTGATTAAATATTGACTAGTACAAACTTTCATACACCTTGGTTCGGTTTTGCGGGACTTCTCGTGCCGAACACCCAGACGGCCAAACAAATTTTATGTGGGAGGTACAACAATGGGTGTGGCAAACTCGCCCCGTTTTAATCGGTGATTGGCGTTTGATAACATGAAGCCTTATACCTAATTTCATTAAGGTCGGAAGTGTTTCACGCGATTTATCGGATTGACAACCAGGACGAACACACTGTTTTGTATGGGAGGTACCAGAATGGGCATGACAATCTCGCCCATTTCCTCCAGTTAAGTAGGCATTTAAAGATTATTAACCGGTGTGTGAGTTGAAGCTAATTACATCTACCAGAAGAAAGTTTTGAAAGAAATATGATTTTGTGGTAAATGTATCGATTTGTATGGGAGGTACCAGAAGGGGCGTGGCCAAAACGCCGATTTTCAATCGCAAACTCAGTATTGATAAATAATAGTCACTGACAAAATTTCGCGGTGATCGATAAAGATTTGCGGCAGTTATCGTATTGACCAGTCAGCCAGACAGACAGACGGACATGGCTCAAACATCTTAAAAGGTCCTAAAACGGATTTCGCCCAAAAATACTAAGGGTCTAATATGACTCCTTCCATGTGCTACATTTTTTTACGTATTAAATGATATATACCCCCATCCCTATGGGTGAGGGTATAATTTCAAACTCACTGATTGGGACCTACAGTTTTTACACCGATTCCGAACGGTATTTTGAGAATCTTTTTCAGTGTCGCCGTCACTATGCGAGGTGACCGCCGCCGAAAGAAATTTAAGGTGGTCCGAGCAGGGATCGAACCCAGGATCTCATGTACAAGAGGCGTGCACACTAGCCATTGCACCACCGACGACCTTATACCCTTCCAGAACTCATGTGTCGTTCATTTGTTTAATTGCGCTATGATTTTTCTTACAATTGTTATAACAATAACATTGAAATGTCCTTACGTCCAGTACATAACATTCTATGTTCAACCGAATAGTGTTCCTTAAGTATCCAGAATACGCTCGTATGTATTATAACGAACTGTCTATGTGTCGAAAAACAGAATCAGGGTAACAACTTTAAGACTGCAGGCAGTAAAACCATAAAACAGGTATTTTATTCCATGCTACTATACAGCATCTACCACGACGATGCAGTGCGAGTATCGTATGCAGAGGAACCTTTGCAATAATCACTGACTACAGAAATTGTTTCAATTTATTTTAAGTTCGTTATTTCTTTTTTTTTTGTTGGTGGTTCAGTTTGATATTTTAAACATGTATCTGTGCGTTTGTATGTTTTGTATAAATCTCCCTCGAAATCGAAAAACTAAAACCGGCCGGTCTTATTTTTAGAACAACTCTCGCCGAGAAACGCCAACTAAATCAATATGAAAACACGTTGCTATGCTGGCATTACTGGCTTCTTTCATATCTGCGCCTGCGCATGCGCAAGTATTTGTACGAACGGAGTTGTCTCTTTTTGTATGTGAATCGAATGCAATAATTTCTTTTTCTTTCGATTTTTATACATATCGTATATTCCACGTGAATGGTTCTTGCTGTTGTTGGATTTTTTGACTTCTGATGACTCGTTGTTGTTGTTGCTAAAGGTGAAGCTGTTTGTCTTTCCTGGACTGCCGCTGTGTTCTGGAGCGCAATATTGCTTCAACTTTTATACTCAATATGGCTTTTACTTAAGGCCCAAATACGTAGCAATAAAAAAACTGGCAATTTTAAGATACAACACACCAACCGACCGGCTGACAGCAGTCAACATCATCAACGGCAACATTTAACAACAACAATGCTAACAACAACCAAATCGATGCCTAAATATACTTAAAGAAAAATCCCCATAATAGATCTCCATAACAAAAAAAATCACAAATCTTATGATAGAATAATTTATGGCGATTTCGATTCTGGAAGGAAAATACAGTACTTGTATTAGCCCTTAACCTAAATGTTCCTTTTTTTGTTTGTTTGTGAAAAAACTACTATCCTAGAAAATGGTTGCCTTTTCTTTTCCAAAGATGATGCTCTCACAAATATTTACACTTTTTTCCCCTTCATACTAATTTTAGGTTAAGAATTTTGCCGTAAAACAGCTGACGTTATGACATGTTTTGTTATCAAAACAGAAGATGGAGAATGGGATATTTTCTTCAGAAACGAAACCTTAACATTTCTTTTAAATCCACTACAAAAGTCTACACCTTTTAAATTGTAAGGGGTGTTTTTTTAGAGGTATAGAACTTTAAAATTAAATAAAAATAGATGAATTGCATTGATATTTGAATATTTTAAAAAAACCTTTTGGGAATTTTTATGATTTCTGGCATACTTTTGGACATAGTCTAATCGGAAGTTCCAAATTTCAATCACATTTTGCAGCATTTTTGGCCGTATATCGGCAATAACGCGGCGAAAATTATCTTTCAATATGTCAATTGTCTCTAGCCTATCGACGTAGACTAGTGATTTCACATATGCCTTCAGAAAATAATCCAGTGGTATTAAATCGCACCATCTTTCATAATTCAAAGGTGAAAAACGCGAAATTATGTGCTCATCAAACATCTCTTTTAATAAATCGATTGTGGCATGCGCTGTGTGACATGTTGCGCCGTCTTGTTGAATCCTCTCCCTCATTGACTTGGAAATTCACGACCGAAGAAGTCATTGATCATTGCTCTATAGCGATCACTATTAACTGTAACCACTGATTGTGAGAGGCTCTCCCCAGTCCCTTCCTTACATGTTATGGGAAACTATTTATTTACTTTTTTAGGTTAGTTTAGGTAATGTAGAAGTGGCTGTCACCATTGATACACGTACAGCCCTTTTCTGGCAGGGTTACAAAAGTCACCACGGTTACTATTTGACAGCAATATGACAATTGTTACAAGTCGGTATTTTGACACATTTTTTTATGACAAAACTATCAAAAACTGTTACTTGCCTAAGAAAAAGTAACAGCACGTGACAGCTGTTTTGTTTGCCGGAAAGTTAATAAAAAACATTTTATAAATTGCAAAAGTAAACAATAAAATTGGGAAAATAAACCGATTCCCATACCATTCCATAAAGGGATTGGCGACAGCTTCTCACAACCAGTGAACTGTGCGCTTTCTATTTTTTCACTCACCGTTTTTCACTACCGTTTTTCAAAGGTTCCGAACGGTATTTTGAGAAGCTTCTTTCACGGGAAAAATACATAATACAAATTGTAACAAAACGACAAGAGGGCATAATTAAATGGAGGAAGGACTTTTGTTACTTTGTGCTATGGAAATGGAGCAGAAAAAAGAAAGGAGGCATGTATTAATAATGTATTAATTTTAATTCAATAAAACATAAATATATTAAATACTTACTTTTCCTTTTTTCCTCGTTCATTTTGTGCAGAAGACCATATGTTTTTGTTTTGTTTTCTCTGCTTTGGCAACCTGTTATTGAGAGGTGAATTATTTGTTACGAGGTGAATTTTTTGTTGTCACTCTGCTGCCAGAATACCAGATACAAACAATGGTGACAACTTTGTAACAATTTTGTGGTTACAATTTGATTGTTACCACATACATAGAATAGGGGTGTTAGCCCAATGAGGACCATTGTGATACCACAGGACTTCATATTTCATCCACATCCTTGGACCTGTAAACTGACCTTGTATGATTATGGGACGTTCAAGCTATATGATAACTCATTCCGATGTTCTAGGATATGGCCGAAGAAGACACGTACATTAGTCCCTGGCGAACCAATTAGTACTCAGCAAAAAGGCTCTAAGATCAATCAGCTAAAATTCCTGAATGTCTGTTAGATCCAACATGAAGTAAGATCCTAGATATAGTCTTCTACTAACACAAAAGTCCGCGAATAGGAGATGTTCGTTACTCTCATCCTCCTCGTCCTCCTCTTCATCCCCACAGCTCCTGCGGTAATCATGAGCTGGGTTTCCAAAACTAGACGCGTATCTACCTATTGATAACAGCTACTAGCATATAGATATCTTGTCTAGGAATGGATATCAAGTTAAGCGTACGATTTCGGTTATGTTTGTCCCCTGCATTTTGTTCCTCCAGACCGTCTATGATTCGCATGTCTGAGAGCTGCAGTTTAAAGCATGAGCTAGAAAGCAGAAAGCGGCATATCCAGTGGAGCAGGTAAGGTAATCCCTAATCTCGCCAGCTCATCGCCTCTATGGTTCCCTGGAATATTCCTGTGCCTCGGTACCCATATAAGGGGAATAACGAACTGCTTTGCCATCACATTTAGAGATGAGCTGCAGTTGTGGTCAGTTCTTGAAGTCAGGAATACAGATTGGTGATGATGTTTCGTCCCAGGCAAATGGGACGTCCCGATTGCCATTACTTCCGTCTAAAAGATACTACAATGGTCTGGTAACCTTCGTGCAAGATCTACTCAAGGTGTACTTTCAAACCCTACTTTGCCATATAGTTCGGAACCATCAGTGTAGAAGCCTAAATTTCTTCTATATCCTGGCATGCGTCCTTTCTAGACCTAACTGTCTGCGATATGAGTGGAGAAGTTTCTCTCAAAGGTAGTAGTGGGTGTTATGAAGCCGGCTTCTTTTGTGGATTACCCCTCAGATCTCTTTAAATCGTCCCATACCATATTCTAGTGATGCTTTACGAGGAATGTCGTAGGCGGTTTGCAGATGTTAAACCTATTTACCTTCCCAGCAAATCTAGTGGAAACAGATGGAGGATAACCCTTTCCAGTAAAAGACGGAGCTTCTGTGAAAGAAGGTTTGTAAGGGAGAAATATAAAATCTCCGCTTACCTTCCCCCTTACCGACGGCATGACTTTTAAACGCGCTAGTTTTTGACAAAAAAAAAGGCACATCGCTCATACCAGATATTAAGTGCAGAATTCAGGGATTTTAGTAAGCGCATTTTTTTTTTATTTTACGGATGTTTGTTATGGATTTTTTTGTTATGGATTCATGCCTTCCAGAAGTATGATAGTGAATGGTATTGTGGAATATTTTTATTCATATCTGGTGTTCTTCAATTCCTTTACGCTTTCGAAACCGCGTCTTTTATACCTTAAAAAGGGTTAATATTAATATGATTTCTGGTTGCTTCTTAAAAAATATTACCTGCGGTACACGTTGCGTCATATTTCTCCAGCAGATATCTGGGGATTGATTACGTTTTAATTTCGTCATTGAAAACATCAAACTGCAGTTTGGTGGGCATTAATGACGAAAACTACAACAGGATCATTAGCGAACCAATAAGAACCATGTCGACAAGCCAATACTGAGCATCAGCGGGACTATAAGAACCTGGGTTCGCAAACGCAGACTAGTTTTACATGCACTGATTTCAACCTAATGTTTTACACCGGTTCCGAACGGTATTTTGAGAAGTTTTTCATAACTAATTACTCGATAGTGTCGCCGAAAGGATATACGAAGAATAATATGATAAGTATTTGTTTTTATCTTAATGTCATCATTAAGATTGTTCTAGGTGATTTTAGTGCTAAAGTTGGCTGAGAAACCATCGGTAAGTTCAGTCTACACGACATGTTAGATTTTGCCGCGGCGAAAAACGTGGTTGACTTTAGTACGAGACTCCAACATAAAGACGGTCATAAGGCTACTTGGATATCCCCTGATAAACAAACAAAAACACAGATTGATCACCTGGTAATTTATGGAAGGCACTTTGCTAGTGTAATGGACGTATGTGTGATTCCAGAAGCTAATGCCAATTCGGATGACTATCTGGTTGCACCAAAGGTTCGCACAAGTCGTACGAAACCAGAAATATAGAAAGCTCGACATCGGAAAGCTGCAGTTACCAGAGATAGCCATGGCCTATGCGGAGAAGCTCACTCAGCTACTGGCGCAGAACGTAACCCCGCCTAACGATTTCGATGGGCAGTGGAAGTACATTTCCCACTCTGTTAAACTGCTGCAGAGACCACACTTGGTTATAAAAAACCGCTTAAAGACAAACCATGACACGATGAAGAGTGCCAGAGCAGTATAAGGAGAAGAGGAAGAAAGTGCGAGAGTGACAAAATTGAATGGTAGAGAAGGAAGAATGAGGCCCGTTAATTGTACAGAAAAGTACAAAGCCAAACCCAACAGAAATGGATCAAGGCCCTCTTTTGTAGAGTTAATTGTCCCAGGAGACTACAATATAGATGAGGGTGTTGAGTAAATACAGGACGATGGCGTTCACTGCCCCTTCTAGACAAAGCGAAGTTAGAGCAGCAATTTTCCGGCTTAAGAACAATAAAGCTTATGGTGCTGATAGAATGACATAGAATGATTATAGAATGACACTGACCGACACGAAATTCTCAGTAAAGATTGGTAAAGATCTCACCGACCCATTTAGTATGAGGCGAAGTCTCAGGTAGGACGACACCCTATCATGCGAGCTCTTCAGTCATTTGGAAGTTACGGAAGTATTTTCGAGAATTGAGAAGGAATCAGAGAAAGAGGATTTGGCAGTAAACGAAGAGAAGACAAAATTCATGGTTTCGACAAACAGAACATCCACCCGATTGTATGACACGGTGAGCGTTGATAACCGTTATAATTTCGAGGTAGTGGACGAATTTATTTACCTCAGATCAGCCGTGAACAGAAGAAATAATGTCAGTCTAGAAATACAACGGAGAATTATGCTTGCAAACAATTGTTATTTCGGATTAAGCAAGCACTTCAGAGATAAGACCATTTTTCGAGAAACGAAGATCCAACTGTATCAGGCTCTCCTGTATCCCACCTGTCTTTCTTTATGCTCCGAAAAATATATGGTACTATAATAGAACACGGCGAATATCGACGACGGATATACCATGTATAATCTGTATCCCAACATTGCCTATCAAAATAGCTCGTTTACGCTGGCTAGGACATGTTAGTAGAATGGATCAGAGTGAACCAGTGCGAAATCGTACTCGAATGACATCGAAAATAGGAAGACTAAGACTTCTCTGGAAAGACCAGGTGAAATATTGCCTGCGAGAGCTAGGCGTTGTCGACTGGAGAAAAGCTGAAGATCGAGCTGGTTGGAGAAACATATCTTCATTTTGTAAGCACATTGACCCCTCTGGGTTGTTTGAGGCCACCGAAGTAAGTAGTTGTTTTTATCAAAATGGGACTTCTAGACCTTCGGGAATTACATCGAAAAATAGGACGACCAAGACTTCGCTGGAAACACCAGGTGGAATATTGCCTGCGAGAGCTTGGTGTTACCAACTGCAGGAGAAAAGCTGAAGATCGAGCAGTTTGGAAGAACGTGTTATCCTCATTTTGCAAGCTCCCTGCCCCCTTTGGGTTGTTTGAGAGACTTCTAGACCTTCAGGAACCTAAGCACCTTCCTACCCGGTTTTTTTGTAAGTCCGACCCTGAAACCACTTTCTTAAGTTACTATACATTAGATTTGGGTCGAACTCGTCAATTAAGGTGTCCGGACATAACACTTACGAACATAGTTGCCTTATTGAAAATGTAACGTATGTTCGTCAGGGTCATGCTGGTCATCGTAAATTAAGTATATAGTTTATGAACTACCCAAGTCTGTTATACATACGTAACATCAATGTTATGATTCCTCTTTCTCAACCTAACCTTACCATTCAACTAACATTTTTGTCAGAGTGTACTATGCTAGTACGGCGTACAGCAGCAGCCAACAACAACGAAAAAAAGAGCCCATTAAAACCGACTGAGGAGGCACAATTTGTGAGTTCGTTTGGGATTTCATTTCCATGTTGTTGTTCTTTAATAAATGTTGTTCTTTTTGTTGTTGGTGATGTTGTCTTGGCCCAGCAGCATCTCTTTGCGTGAAATTCAGAAAGAAAAATATCTCCACTCGAAAAAGGGGGTACAGTTTCGTTGTAACTGAAAAAGTTAACTCTTTTTTATTTGTTGTTGTTGTCAGAATTTTGTTCTTAAAAGACCAAACGAATGTTGAAAGAACACAAACGTGACTTTAACTTCAACTTCAGCTTCAACATAAAGCAAGTGGATTATTCTATGTGATTTGGACTGACCTTAACACATTTCTCTATAGATTTTGTATTCTTTCTTTGTTTTTTCTTCAACTAAAACAAGTGTTAATTTATAGTTTAAAGGCTAAGACCTTAACCCATTTGCAGGTAACCCTCTCAAAAAAAAATTAACGCCTAACTAGAAGACATTTTTAAATTTAGACACTTTAATTTCCAATGTCAGTAAGACGTTTTTTTTTTCACTTTCATATGTGTGCAAATTGTCGGTTTAAGATTTTTTTTAAAATGTTTATTCCTACGTATTTTTATTCTGTTGTTCGACCTTTTCTTTATCAATAAATAATCAATATTCTTCGAGCTTGAGGTCTGATTTGCTGTTGTTGTATTTACTTTCCTCGATATTTCGCTACTCCTTTGTGTAGCATCATCAGGATATTTGAACAATATTTAACAATTAAAACAAAATAACAATTGTGAAAAAATTATGTCAATTCAAAAATGTTCAAACAAAATTTTTCCCGCCTTTTTTCAAAAATTTTCTGAAGTTACACAAACAAAAAATAATGTTCGTAAAAAGTTCACATAAATTAACCCAAAGAAAAATATTAGATTGATAAACAATTTGTGCTTAAATGGTTCTACTTTTTACTAATTAAATGTCTGTAAATTTGGGCTACATTATCTGTATCTGTTTTATAGTTAATTCTTTTCAATGTGGGTGTAGTAATTATTTGTAGCATTTCTAACATATAACGACGTTTATAATTGTTTTCTTTATTTAAAACCGCTGTATCCTGAAAGTTTGGGTAATGATTTAAACTAGCACAATGGGATGTTAATGCTGTTTTCTGTGTAGAAATGTGCCTGTATTTCTGATCTGATTTGTGTCCTGCAATTCGTGTCTTTAGTTTCTACCCAACAATTGCCTAAAGTCATAAAATTATGCTACAACTTCTGTTAACAATTTTGGAAAGGTTTACTATTCATTTGTTCAAACATACGTTCCTACTTGGCATGCGGCCTAATTGTTTTATGTTCAGTCAAATTATTGCTCCAGGGTAAACATGTTGAAAATAATTTTTAAATTTTTGTTTAAATTTATCAGTTGTTTTTTGTTGTGTTAATTAAAGAAGCTTAAATCTATTTAAATTACTTTTGTACATGCATTGGAAAACATTAATAAATTTACAGAGGACCAAATTAAACTATAACACACCCCAATATAATTTATTTTAAAATTTTGAAATAATTTTTCTAGTATGACGTTTATTTTGACAGTGTTGGGAATTTTTTCCATTGGATTTTAATTTGCATTTCTATACTTTGTTCCCAAGGACAATAACAAAATTGTGAATTTTCATTTGATCAGGCAATCCAAATGCAGTTTGTGAAATCGGGTGCCAATTGTAATGAAATATGCGAACGCTTTTGACATTTTGAACTTGTTTGTCTGCTGCCAACCCTGGTTTTAAAGTAGTTTTAATGTACAGGTTTGTGGTTTTGATTGGTGTTGCCTCGAAGTACTTCCAAATTCATAAACCGGAACATATAAAATATTCCAAAACCAAAATTGTCAGATATGAAGAAAATTCTTTGAAAATAAGTACAATCGTCAATGGTATTTACATTTTTTTGAATTTGTATTTGTAGTATTGATTCAAACTAAACTACAAATTGTAATTGTCATATAATTTAAAGCTTTCGTTCGAGATCGAGGAGCAGGCTGTTAATTTTATTTAAAATTTTCTCAGTTTTAAAATTTAAATGCAACGAATTTAAGTGACTAAACACTGCGGTGGCTTAACAGGCTAGAAGCTGCTGAAAATGATGCTTCACAAACATCGATACGATCGTCCAGCAAATGTGAGTTCGAATCCAAACCGCGGATTTTAGATTGTTTTCACTAACTGGAGAAACATTAGCTGTTAGTCTAAAAGAGTCTGTTAATTATTTGTAATTTTTATCAAATGCTACAAAAATTTTGATTTTTCTTAACTTTGCAAAAAATCTCAATATTAATTGACAATTTCGTATTGTCATACTTGCCATCTGACATAGAAATCGATGAAATTTTATTGTCTTTAAAATACAATTCATATATTTTGGGAAACCTCAAAACATCACAAAGTACACCACATACTTAAAATTGTTGTCTCTTACAAAGCCATTAAAATTTGGACACATTCCTTTGCTAACAAAGAAGAGAAATCAACATTAAATCTTCCCAAATAAAAACACGTAGTCTTCCCAAAAATCCACGACACGACGTACACCAACGGGGCCTTGTTATGCAAACAAGTTTGCCGCTTAAGTCTTTTGTATATTAAATGCATTCATATGAGTTTGTTTGCCTTTTCGACAACGAAATTCTTTCCTAAAACCCCCACAAAAAAAAGAGGGCAACAGTTCGCAAAAAATATGCAAAAAAGAATTCGATAAAATAAAATAAACTCCGTAAGGAATAACAATAATAATAATAAAAAAATTAAATTGTGAAATAAGTATCCAGGGGATAGAGGCAGAGGAGAGACACGTCGAAACTTATGTATATGGCACGGAGGAGAACCAAGAAGTTTTTGCGTCATTATTTTAAAGCTGTTCGCAATGTTTTCGGTCTTTTTGTGCTGGTTTATAAGAAAATAAAAAACAACCTCCGCCTTCGCATTTTATTCACTTAACGGACATAAAGTCGTACGATACTCGTATCGTACGCTATAACGTAGTCATTTTGTCATTCGCTTTGAAAGAACATGTCTTTTTAAGCTTTTTATGGTAAAAAAAACAGCTCTGAACGCAATTCAACACAAACGTTATAGCTGCAGTTGACGTTCTCCTTCTGTATTAACGATGAATCGACACTGAGGTAGAAAAGAGAACAGACGTATTGAAAAGATTTAACTTAAACAAAGTTGAGTGTATGCGATAGTGGACAGATGTTAAGTTGGGTTAAGGCGAATATTTACAAACATAAGACGGACCTTTTGTCTATACCAGGCCACAGGGGACAGCAGCGTATACGACCAGTAATTCTATAACATGTGATCATAATAATTTCGTAAGAGCGTGCGATGTTGATGAAAATTGGGGAATACTTTATGCTTAATACGGTATTCAAAAATGTTTCAATGTTTTGAAAAATACCGCATTGTGGTGAGCTGTTCAAGACTGGCGGTAATGAAGTAAAATGGTGCATGCTTGAGTTCATACGAAAAATCTGGTCAGACGAATGTATGCCCGATAATCATACTGTGTCCTATATTTAAAAAAGACGAACCTAGTGTATGTACCAACCATCGAGGCATACGCTTTTTATCCATTGCATACATGGTCATTTTGAGCAACATATGCGAAAGACTAAAGCCATTTCTTGCCGACCTGTGTTTCGTTAGACCCGGAAAATAAACTATCGACGAAATATTCATATTTCAACAAATCCTGAAAAAAAACACGAAAAACAAATCGACACCTATTATCTCTTTGTAGATTAAAAGGTTCCCTTCGATAGCCCGATACGGGGAAAACTGTATGCTATGTCGCAACTTGGTATTCCTACTAAGCTAACACACCAGTGTAGACTGACACTGACCGACTCGAAATCCTCAGTAATGTTTGGTAAAGTTCTCTCCTAACCATTTAGTACGAGACGAGGTCTCAGGCAGGTCGACACCCTTCCGTGCGATCTCTTTAACATTTTAATAGAGATCAATATGAGAAAATCTACAGATAACACGAACAAAATTATCAGCAGCAAACGCCACAAGCTGCTCGCGTATGCTGAAGATTTACACATCCTTAAGCGAAATCTGTGAGATTTTACTGCAATATTTTCGAAAAAGCTTCTCAAAATAGCGTTCGGAACCGGTGTAAAACTGTATGTCCCAATCCACTCACTGATCACAAAATTAGAAAGCACGCATCTCACTGGTTGTGAAAAGCTCTCCTCAATCCCTTCATGGGATTTAATGGGAAACCATTTATTTTATTTTATTTTCGAAAAGAAATAATTTTTTTTGGATATTTTTCAATTACTATTTCGACTCAAAATGAAAATTTCATCGGGTCATACAAAAAGAGTGTGACCTTAAGGGCGTCTATCCTTCCGGAGTTTTAATATACTCACCTAAGGCTTTCATTCCGTTAGTGAATCGTTCATTCTCCAGACAATTTTCTCTATTTTGTTGCACTGTGTTATAAAACATCGAATTCATATATTTAACACACTTCGTGAACTCCATGAATCGAGCTTCACGGTGCTGGACATAAAAGATGCAATTCCGAACATATCCTGAGTGGTAGTTGGCAAACGGAATGGCGAAACGAAAGCCTGGAGGAGTGGTGCCATATAATCTAGGCGGCCAATTCACCGGCTGCGTGGCAAGTGGCGCTGTCTTGTTGGAACCAAATACATTTTCCCAGAAATATGGACCGATGATTCCACCAGCCCATTAAACATACATAACCCTTGTTTTCTCTAGGTATAGTGACAGCTTTTGGATCTCTTCAGGTTGCATTTCAGCCCAAATATGGCAATTTTGCTTTTTGACATAGCCATGAAGCCAGAAATGGGCCTCATCGCTAAACAAAATATTGGTCGGAAACAGTGGATTTTCTGCAAGCACTTCAAGTGCCCAAAGACAATACTGATTCGGAAGGTCAGCTGGCTTAAATTCTTGCCGGAATTAAATTTCGTATGCTTTTGAACCAAGATCCGTATGTAAGATACGTCAAGTTGGTGCATATGATAAGCCAATCTTGTAAAAACATTTCGATTGATCAAAGATCACATTTATAAACTAAAATTGGATATGAGAGGTGAGATTATTCTAGGCACAATCGGCCGAATGAGAAAATATTTAGGGGAAAATAATGATATTCTTATTATGTTCACAGACAAAGGGGTAAATACAGTGGTGATATTAAAGAATGAATATAAAATGAAGGTGGGATATATGTAGGTATAGACGACGTCAATTCTACAATTCTACATTATTCAATGCAAATTTAATAAACGCGGAAGAAATTAAGCACGAAAACCTCTACAGCGCCCAGAAGCTATGGCATGCCAAAGATACATAAAGAGGGAAATCCTTAAGACCTTTTTGCTCATCCATTAGTGCGCCTGGTTATATACATGTCCTCTATTTATTTAAACAGAATATTAAAATATAAAACAATATTACAATACAACGTAAAGAACATAGGGCTTCAACGAATTCTCTCCATCGGTTTCTGTCTCTGACAAATGGTGTCGCGTACAAATAGGCACATGGCACCGTCCTGTTGAAACCACATGTCATCCAAGTCCAAAAAAAGTCAGTGATCATCGAACGGTACCTTGCGCCATTGACCATAATGCTGCGGGTATCGTCGTCTTTGAAGAAGTACGGTTCAATGATGCTGCCGGCACATAAACCTCACCAAACAGTTTATTTTTCAGGGTGCATTGGCAGCTCTTGAACAGGCTCTGGCTGCTCTTCGGACCAAATTTGGCAATTTTGTATAGTTACGAACCCATTGAACCAAAACTGAGTCTCGTCGCTGAAGCAAATTTGTCGATAAGAAAAGGTGATCTTCTTCCAACTTCTACAAAGCCCATTCACCGCAAAGACGACGTTGTGGTAGATAGCCCGGCTTCAGCTCCTGTACCAGCTGTATTTTGTATGGCTTTAGACCGATATCCATAATTATAATCTCCGGGTGGTGGAATAACACAAACCCAATTGCCGCGATCGGAGACGGATGGACATATCGGTATCTTCACTAACATATATGTCCTTTATTTATTTAAACAGAATATAAAAACATAAAACAATATTACAATACAAAGTTTAAATAAAAGGTTCACAAAGAACATAGGGCGTCAAGGAATTCTCTCCATCGAGTACTGTATCTGGCAATTGGTGTCGTGTACAGTGTGGCACGTGGTACCGTCCTCTTGAAACCACTTGTCATCCAAGTCCAATTCTACTATTTTGGGCAAAAAAACGTCCGTGATCATCGAACGGTACCTTGCGCCATTGACCATAATGGTCAATGATGCCGCCGGCACATAAACCACACCAAACATTTAATTTTTCAGGGTGCATTGGCAGTTCCTGAATAGCCTCTGGCTGCTCTTCGGACCAAATTTGGCAATTCTGTACATTTTCGTACCCACTGAGCCAAAACTAAGCTTCGTCGCTGAAGACAATTCTTCGATAAAAATAAGGTGATCTTCTTACAGCTTCTCCAAATCCCATTCTCCGTAAAGACGACGTTGTGGTAGGTCACAGCTCCTGCACCAGCTGTATTTTGTATGGCTTTAGACCTATGTCCATAAGATTCTGTCTCTGTCTCGATTTCTGTCTCTGGCAAGTGATTTAATTTGGTTGCATGACATACGAGTTGGTTTGTATTCCTTCTGCAGGGAGCGCTTCCATGTATTTGGGTACCATTCAAGTGCCGCTCTAGCAATGTCTGTTGTTGGACGCCTAAGTATATGCCCGATCCAAGTCCATTTTCTTCTACGTACATCTAATTCGATAGGACTGTTGCATGTACGTTGAGTACTTCATTAGAAAGTGTCTTGGGCCAGTATATACGGATTATTTGTCTCAGACAACAATTGACAAACGTGTTGACCTTCTTCATTGTCAGATTCGTCAAGCTCCAAGTAGTACAACCGTTGGAATTATAGGCCTTTCAGTGATGTTGATACTTAGGGATCTTCTATCGATACTACTTCGCACATGTGAATTGCAGAATTGAGTTTGTATATACATATACGATTGATGATCAACCGATGGTATCAATTCAGGCATAGTAGTTAGGCATCTGATGATGAACTTGTCACGGAGTTCGAAACTAGTCATGCCAGTGAGTGTGTGTTGAACTGAATTGTCTATTATTTCCAACAAAAACTAACCATTTTTCAATTAGAAAAATGTTCATGACTTGTAAGCTTGTACGAGTAGTATGAATTTCTCATACATTAATCGAAAACCGTACAACAATACAGATACTGCATTTGAATATTCGCAATTTCGTCTTTTCCGATATTC
This sequence comes from Phaonia tiefii, assembly GCA_963931995.1. Classification (NCBI taxonomy): domain Eukaryota; kingdom Metazoa; phylum Arthropoda; class Insecta; order Diptera; family Muscidae; genus Phaonia; species Phaonia tiefii. Next base: position 276,882,379 of record OZ008369.1, read on the forward strand.
TCTTAATGCACTAGATTTTGTGCATGTTTAGAAATGCAACACATGCCATATTTATACGATCACCTATATATAAGGTATACTTTATAGGTTAGACATTTGGAGGCGTTGGAATACTCTCTTTTATCGACTGTAGTTGTAATGGGCTTGCGATCGTCACAGCTTTTGCAATGTCAGACCTTGCCTTTTCTTGATCTTTCAGGTACTTGATGGATAATGTTTCCGACAGATGTTCCGTACATATCGCTGCTGTAGCATCCTGAAGCTTTCGCATTCTTGTGTAGGACGAACACCCTTCCGGTCAATAAATATATGGGCTTTTTTTGTAAGTTTCAAAGACTGTAAATTAAATTTTTATTTATTTCTTTCTTTCAAATTTAAATAAATTACGGTTGGAGTATTGTCATTTTCTCTGAATAAACATATAAGTTTGAAGATCTTCTGTTTCTTCTGTATTGTTTGGGAAAACGTGCAATTCGTGCCAATACAAATGCAATTTTGCTTCCGGAGCGCCTAAATAGTTCAAACAATTTTGAATTTCATTAATACATTATTACACTTCAGCACAGAAATGTACATAGGTCAATATATACACAGTTAGGAGCTCAGTTGAAAAAACAAACAGTACGACAAAATCGGCGAAGGCCACAATATTTTCTAAAATGTTAAGAACGAACCGGCTGTTTTTTAATTTTGTTTCCTTTAAAATTTAAACGTCATTAGGAACCTCTTTTCGAGGTTTCAAATGTATTTATTTCCACTGCATTTTTTCAAATTATGTCTTTCATGCTCTTTATGACCCTTCTTGTTAATGTTATACATTAATTCTTTAATTAGGTGTAGAATTTCCATTATGACCCTTTCAGGTTTACTCTACCTGTAACCCTTTGTGTTTTTTTTAGGTTAGCAATAAAACAGAATATCCAAAAACAAAATACCTGTTGTGCGCTCTTCTTCTTGCACCTCCTGCAGAATGTTTTTGTTGCAACATAAGACCTATCTTTTTATTCTATTACATGGGAATTTAACATGCTTTTTAGTACACTCACAGAAAAATGCGGTCGAGGCAGGCGAATTAGCCGTAACCGAATTGAGAGGTTGTTACAAACGCACTAGAGGTCATCACTGCCGAATCAGAGGTTGTCTCAATCGTATTGGATGGTGTAACAGCCGAATTAGAGGTCGCCACCGCCGATTTAGAGGTTGTCACAGCTAAATAAGAGGTTGCCACAATAGAATTAAAGGTTCACACCCGAATTAGAGGTTTTCAAAACCGAATTTAGATAGTGTCACAACTGAAATTAGAGGTTGCCACAATAGAATTAATGGTTGCCACACGCGAATTAGAGGTTGTCACAACCGAGTTTAGATAGTGTCACAACTGAAATTTGTTGCTATTAATTTAGTTATGATTTGCTTTCCTGAATTGTCATAATTAATTAAAACCCCGAGGAAATAATGCAATTTATATGGGGTAATCTTATGTTATAAGGCATCTCCACCGTATGATTATAACAAATTTTTATACTTTGAAATTAGATCAAATTTCCCATACAAATTTGTAATTTTAAATTAGCTCATTTGAATGAATTCGTCATCTTAAACAAATTTCCGACAGTTTCTGAAGTCCCGGCCATCATGGGTCACCGCACCAATGGTGTGGGCACTAACAACCGAATTGACATCAAATTCGCTCGTTTCAACCGACTAAACGTTAAATTCGGTTATTACAACCGAATTGATACCAAATTCGATAATTGCAAACGATTTGATTCTAAATTCGGTTAATGCATCTGAATTGATGCCACATTCGGTTGCTGCAACCGAATTTTGTACCGATTTCGGTTGTTGCAACGAATTACTTCCAAATTCGGTTGTTGCAATCGAAATTATAGACAATGTGGTCGACGGAGTGAATATAATTGAATAATCAGTTATCACAACCGAATAAATTATGAAACGAGATTGCTTCAACCGAATTTCAGTTGCGGGGACTAAATTCAGACGTGAGTACCTTAATGAGGTCGTGGCATCTGCGATTCGGAGGCAACAACCTAATTTTCGATTGTTATAACCTCTTATCAAACAATTTGTGGTCTGAGTGTAGACACCAAAAAATAATAATTGGTTGTATATTTTGTCGTAGCCATCGGTGGTGCAATGGTTAGTGTGCGCGGCTCATGTACGTGAGAACGTGTGTTGAATCCCTGCTCTAACCACCTTACATTTTCTTCGACGACGGTCACCTCGCTTAGTGAAAGCGACACTATCGAGTACTTAGTCGTGAAAAAGCTTCTCAAAATACATTCGAAACCGGTGTACAACTGTAGGTCCCAATAACTTCATTGAATGTAATAGGAACACTTTTTTTTGGGTAAAGATGGATATTTGAATTTCTACGCGTATGGGCCGAACTTGAATGATCAGGTAGGTTACGAGGTCACGTCTAGGGAATTAGGGTTGTCCCTATCTCGTAGACTAGCTGATCATTGTAGAGGGTATCAGGCGGTAATTTTGGCTATCCGAGAAGTTACCGACTGGCTGCGGAATAATCATCCAGCAGTCATTTGGGTCAATGTCTTCTCGGGCAGTCAGGAGGTCATCAAGTCCCTGGAATCAGTTTTCTTGAATTCAACATCTGCCCTGGACTGGTGCAGATCTCTTAACGAAATGGCTTAACAGTGCGATATACACCTCATGTGGGTGCCAGGACCAAGGGAAGTTCCGGAGAGCTGCAGTGCGGAAGAGCTGGCCAGACTAGGGTCTATCTTACAGGTTCCGAGTTATCCTGCGAGGGCGCTCCTAATATATTCTAATGCAGGACGGATGGATGGTGGGCACAGATTGTGTACGCTCAAGCCAAATATGGCCGATAGTGTATAGCAGAATATCCATGAACCTTCATTCTTTAGCCAGTCCCAAGATATCAATATCTGTTCAGTTATGAAGGGGCACTGTCTCATTGCTAGATATGCGGCGAGATTAAATATCAGAGTAAATAACTTCTGCACAAGCTGTAACGATGAGGAAGAGGAAGAAATTACTGGACATCTTCGCAAGTGTACAGCACTAGCTACCTGGAAGAATTATCTCAGATAGGCGTGTACAAGTTCTTGAGCTTCTTGGAGCAAACTTAATGAATATTCGGTGAGGCTAATGTTTCATCTAGTTAGCCCGTGAGGTAGTCGACTGCCGCCAACACGTAAACTAACCTAACCAGCTTTGGCCCCCAATTCAAAATTCTTGCGCACCCCTGCTATATAGCATATTTTACTATACAATATTGAGTGTTCAAATGATGCTGTATGAAGCAACCGAAGAGGAAAACTCATACTTACAATCATCCATAATTCTTCATACATAAATACCTTTTTGCTTTTCTAAAAGTCATGATCATTATGAAATCTCTCTCATACATACTATTTATGATGTCGAAGATGACTGGGATACCGATGATAATGATAATGATGATGATTGTTTGAAACGAAATATAAAACGAATACGTTAAATTTTGAAGTAAAAAAACTGACCCCCACCTGAATAGGAAACACAACAAACGTGAAGGAAAACAAAATTTTAAATCATAAGTGGGTATAATAACATACGTGGGATCTATTAATTAGATGAAATTCATAATTTGTGTTTTAATCTCAAAATCCTGGCACACATTGTAATTCCTAAAAATAGTGCAAAAACATGGACAATTTTATTTTAAAGGGTGTTTTTTCCAACGTGTAGACCTGAAAATTGACTTTATTAGAAAGATAATTTTATGCGATTAGTGTTTGAATATATATGGGGCATGTGTGTGCCGCGGCTGGCGCGGGAGTGGTGTATTCTGGAAGTCCAATTTTCGACCACTTTTTCGAGCAGTGTTCACATAAATCAATGACTTTACTTTACCCCGGAGAAAATAGTTTAGAAAATAGTCAAGAGGCGTAAAATTGCATGAACTCGGTTGACAATTGACAGAGCCACTTCGAGAAATAAGCGATGATCAAATGCTTTCTTCAATAAGTCGATTGTTTGACCCGCTGTATGGTATGTGGCGCCATCCTGTGGCACATTCTAGAAGTCCAATTTTCGACCACTTTTTTAAGCAATAGGGACCGTATCTCGGCAATGGTTCGCACAATGTTGTCTTATAAGGCGTCCAAACTTTCGTGCTTGTTCACATAAATCAATGACTTTACGTAACCACGGAGAAAATAGTCTAAAGGCTTTAAATCGCATGAACTCGGTGGCCAATTGACTGAGCCACTTCGAGAAATAAGCGATCATCAAATGCTTTCTTCAATAAGTCGATTGTTTGGCCTGCTGTATGGTATGTGGCGCCATCCTCTTGCAAAAAAGTGTCTTCAGTCAACATTTCATTCAATTGGGGTACTAAATAGTCGGCAATCATGGCTCTATAAAGCTCGTCGTTGAAGGTAATGTTCTCGCCATTCTCATTTTAAAAAAGTTAGGACCAACGACTCCAGCGGCCCATAAATCACACCAAACAGTGAGTTTTTTGAATGTAACACTGCCTTTCAGTCACACTTTGATTTTCTTTTCTCCGACTACGGCAATTTTGCTTAGTACCATGTCCATTGAGTCAAAATTTATATCGTCCGTAAAATGAACGTAGCGCACGGTTACATTCCCGAACTGAAACTTGATTTCGAAATAAATTTTCACAGTTTGAAACCGGTGTTCTGTCGTTAGTCAATTCACAATGAAATGGCGTACCAAACTAAGCACAATTGATAACAGTGTTGCCAGATCTGACCAATTTGTGACCGTTTAATCGTTATCGGAAAATGGGACCTCTAAAAAAACACCCGTTATTAAAAGTATTTGCCTTGTACGAGCAGATAACATTTGAAGAACATGATGAGGATCAAGAGCAACGATCTCCATAACAAATTTGCTCAATTTGCAAGTGTTATTGATGAAATGGAAAACCAAACTGAGGAGACATCAGCTGTATGGTGTTAAATTGAATATCACCGTGATAAAAAAAAAACTTGTTGGTATTTTGTTCTAACTGGCATTCGATTAAGAAAAAACACATTTGCCCACCCTAATACAAGTTTAATTCATACTCCATTTTTGAATTGGAATTTCATGCAATTAAGTACTGCAAATTAAAAACTTCCATGTATGATAAGTAAGATAACCTATAACTTAGATTTTATTATTTTTCTAATATTTTGTTTACCTTTATTTGTTGTTGTTTACTTTTCAATACTTGAATCGTCTTTACTTTACGATATGAATAACATTCGATTTACATATAAAATAAAAAAAAACGATTTTAAACCTCCTCGAGAGCCATTAATTGTACACGTAGTGTTGGAATTTCCCATTATTTTAAAATTCACATACTATAACGTCGTCATCATCAACAGCACTCACTGGCTCATTCACTTACTTACTCACTACCACCTTGATTTATACATCCACTTGAAATGTTGGCCTAACTCGGATCTCGTCAAATAACGTACAATACAATTCATATGGAATGATGGTATCTGTATTTCTTGGAAAGTTGTATTTGCTGTTATGTACCTCAGCTTTTTATATAGATGATTCATCATATCACTCCCTTGTTGTCTCTCTCGCTCTCTGTAATTGTGTCTCCATATCTCCATATGGCTTGACTATCTCACCTTATTACTATTGATTATAAATAATTCTTTTTAAAATCAAGTATGTTTCAGCTCTTATTTAATAACATCTTTCACTTGGAACTAATAGGATTTTGATCAGTGGGAGAGTGTGGTGCCCTGTTACCTGTGTGTATATGTGTACATTATACCATGTAGGCATGCTTTGTAATATCCGTATCTTTTTTTTCACATCACTATGTGACACATTTGCATTAATTTATATTAGTATTCAGATTAATACAAATGTTCAAAAGTGTATATACGGTACGGTACGGTGCGGTGTACGGTATTTAATCAAAACATAATAATATAAAATAATATTTCAATACTAACCCCTTATCGTGGAAAAAGGATATAAGTAGTTGCTGGTTATAAGAATTTTTGTTTTAATGTAATTTGAATACGATAAACAAGAATACCAGGTCAGTTTTTGGATACTTTCCAGATGTAAAAAGTGAAAGCCGCCTGTAAACGGTCTAGACAGTGTGGGGGAAAACCCATTTAAACCGGTACATAAATTTCAGTCGGGTGAACCGACTTAAACATACCCTCACCCTAAGTCATCCATTGCGACCGAGTTCTGTTAATTCACCCTTACATTAAACGAATGGGACGAAATGGGAAACGAAAATGGATAATTTTTTTATTGCACAGTAGCTTTTGCCAAAATATTGCCTAATACCGAATTTCATTAATATCGGTTGTGGTTTACTGGAGTTATCGTTTCGATCAACCGGTCATCCGCCCAACTTTTGTATGGGAGGTACCAGAATGGGTGTAGCAAACCAACTCATTTTCCACAGAAGAGTGGTATTTGATCAAACATTGTCTAGAATAAAATTTCATAGACATTGCTTCGGTTTTGCGGGACTTCGCGTGCCGAAAAACCAGACGGCCAAATAACTTTTGTATGGGAGGTACGAAAATGGGAGTGGAAAAATCACCCTTGTCTTTATTGGTGGTTAGCGTTTGATGACGTGAATCCTTATACCTAATTTCATTAAGGTCGGAATTGTTCCATGCGACTTATCGGGTTGAGAACGCGGACGACCTCAAGCTTTTGTATGGGAGGTACCACAATGGGGTGTGGAAATTTCGCCCATTTTCTCCAGTTAAGTAGACACTTGCAGATTAGTAACCAATGTGTGAGTTAAAGCTAAACACATCTGCCAGAAAAGAGTTGTAGAAGAAATATTATTTTATGTTAAATGTGTCGATTTGTATGGGAGGTATCAGAAGGGGCGTGGTCAAACGCCCATTTTCAATCCAATCAAGTTTGGACAAATAATAGTCACTGACAAAATTTCACTGTGCACTCAGATAACTAATTAATCGAAAAGAGGTTGTAGCAACCGTAAATTCAGCTGTTACCACCGAAATGCGGTTGCCACAACCGAATTGAGGTTGTCACGATGGAATTTAGTCATCACAACTGAAATTCGGTTGAAGGAAAATGGTTTCATAATTGATTCGGTTGTGACAACTGAATCTTGAATAATACTCGTTTTGTCAGCCAAATTTTGTTAAATTTCGGTTGGAACAACTGAATTTTGAATTCATTCGGATGCAGCAACCGAAATTGGCACCAAATCAACCTCAAATGAGGTTGTGTCAACCTCTAATAATGTGTGATAGGTGAAGATTTACGGCAGTTATCGTGTCGGTGGTGTAATGGGTAGTGTGCGCGCCCCTTGTACTTGAGATCCTGGGTTCGATCCCTGCTCTGACCACCTTCAAATTTCTTTCGGCGGCGGTCACCTCGCATAGTGACGGCGACACTATCGAGTATTTAGCCATGGAAAGCACACAGCTCTGTGATTGTGAGAAGTTCTCCCCGGTCCCTTAATGGGAAGTAATGGGAACCATTTTATTTTTTTTATCGTGTTGACGAGCCAGCCATCCAGCCAGACAGACAGATAGACATATAGACAGACAGACACACGGACGTGGCTCAATCCCCTTAAAAAGTCCAAAAACAAATTTCGTCCAAAGATACTAGGGACTAATATGGCTCCTTCTTTAATTTTTTTCCTATATTAAATGATATGAACTCCCATCCAAATGGGTGAGGGTATACAAATTTTATTGCAAAATTTATATGAAGGTAAATAATCAAAATATTAAATTATTCATTTGTATGATATTGTTTAAACCAGTTTCTGGTTTTTGAAAAATATAAATGAACGTTGCATTTGGAACAATATGTGTGAGCGTCTGATTGTTTACAAAGTTTGAATGACTTTTTTTTAATCCACATTGTGGAAAACTAACAGTCTTGTCAAACTTTACACTACAAATTGTAACACTGCTAGTAGATGACAAGTGTATAGGTTTGCAACCAACAAATCGCTTTTATACAGAAACGCAAAGCTCTCTAGCTATACGCAACCGAAACTAATACATCGATACGTATTTTTCCTGTTTCAGAAACATTTAAATTTTCTCGTTTTAATTCAGCATTCACTCTTCGATACTGTATAAAAGCATTCGTGAATCTCATATCAAGAAGATTATAAAAAATTCTAGTTGCCATATCCATAGTTTTTGTATGAAGTCCCTTGCGTGCCATGTACGACTCCATTAATCAACCTTCCCACATTTATATACTTTTTTCTTGTCTATTATATCGATGATTTGTCGATTGATTGTCTGCATTTCTTTTTAGAAAGGCTTAGTACCAACATATGTTGAAACTAGTATTAAATTTTTTGTATCTTTCCACAAAACATTACTAATTTCAATGCCGTACGCTGAACCAACATATTCCAAACAATATCCTCAACTCTTTGTTATGTTCTCTTGGCACTTTGTCATTTCGAAATTGATTGTAGCTGACAGTGCCAAGAGTAAAAATACCACGAGCCCTCAAGTAAACAAATAGAGGCAAGGATGTGTAAAAGTTGTCAAAGTACATGATGTGGTTGAGAAAATTTGGAACTGTTTGTGACAACCTAATAACAACATTTCCTGTTGTCCCAATGTTCGGTGTTCCAGGGAAAATACTATCAATATTTTTAGCTTCAGTTTATATTTCAAATCGGTACCCATATCCGTTGGTGTCATATAGAACAAAAACCTATATTCCCCATGGATGCGGTTTATGTGCGGTTTAGCTGTTGATGGAGAAGAATATACAGGGGCAGTACAGAATATATAAGGAAATGCTTCGGACCACCGTACGCCACAATCAAATCAGTTCCGATCGGTATTTTGACAAGCATTTTCATGGCTAAATACTCGATAGTGTCGCCCTCAATAGGCAAGGGGACCGCTGTCGAAAAAAATTTAAGATGACCAGAGCAGGGATAGAACCCACGTTCTCAAGTACCAGATGTATACTCGCCGAAATGTCAGCCGTCGCCGATCAAATTCTGAAAACGATGACGTTGACTTTAAAATAGCCGTCAATTGGATCTATTGCGCAACATGCGTACTGCAAGGGCAGATATAGTCCATATTTAGATTATGCTTATCAGGCTGCAGATTACATTGTGCGTTTTGGCTTGCAACCACCCCTGCAGTTTTTGACGTTTACTTGGCTGATGTTCTCATTCTTAATTTCGTAAAAATTTATAAAAGTGGTGTATTCTAGTTAAATTTATCAAAAAAGGAAATTGTCTGTGTTGAATTCGTTGCCTTACATTAGTAAATATTGTAAAAGGGGTGTATTCTCAGTTAATTTACTAAAAAATTAAACGTTTGCACCAATCGATTACACCTTTCACTTCGATATGAGAATTAATATGAAACAAAATGACAGAAATACGAAAGAGCAGAAAGAGAAACGTCAAAACTCCCCACACATTTTCGTATCGTGCGTGAAAGTATACCCCGCCAGCAACACCACACCTCTCACCCCTCACAAAACGCGTTAGTCACGCGTCGAACACGCGCGTGAAAGTTATTATAGTCGTGTTTTGGTTACAAGCAAGCGATTGTCGCTTGCTAAGTTGCAAAGAAAACGGCAATTTAGCGATAAGTTATTTTATTCAAAAATATGAATAAGGGTTGAAAACGGTAAAAGATGTCAAAAGAATTTTTTTTTTAAACTTAGCGAAAATGATTCTCGTCGCTAAGTTCTCGCTAAGTCTTCGCTAAGTGCTTCATACAAAACAAGTGAAAATATAAGCAAGCGGTGTAACCCAAACCCGCTTAGTTTAATGATGCTCATTCATAGACAGAACTGCATAAAGGATACTAAAGGCCAGTTTTTAAGTTAGTGGTTAACTATCGGATTACTTAATCGTAATATTTCAGTGGCAAGTTAAAGTAAGCCGTCATATTGTAAGCGATTATGGCTACCCTTGTATCCCTACTGGAAAAAATATCAGTTTTGGGATAAACACCAAAACTAACATGCAAGAGGAACAACCAAAATGGAATTTGTAAAATAAGAAATAAATGCATAAAATCCAAGTCATTTTAACAAAACTGTATAAACAACGATATATGCGCTCAATTTAACGAACTAGGCTCAAAGTATGTGTACAAATACTCGAAACAGAAAGGTGTATTTTATACAATCTTACCGGCAATGCTCTGGAAACAGAATTGAGAAAAACATAAAACGTTTCAGAATATTTGGGTTTCTGCAAAACAATTCAGAAGAAAAATATCAGTTTTGAATTAGAATGCAAATGCCTTGTGATTTTAAAAACAATCAATTCAGAACAAAAATATTTCATGTTTTAAGAACATCAAAATTGTAGGCTTTTTATTCTGAAAGAAAATTCTGATTCAAAATGATTCTGTATGCAGAACCAAAAAGGATGTACAGGTAGAGAAGAAAAAGACCCCGCAATTTGGCAACCCTAGTAGAAGAGAACCAAAAAAGTCGACGCGATTCACTCAAACGCATTTTTTATGTACTTATACTTTATGTATTATTTTATTTAAATATGGTTGGAATTTCTATAGTTTGATAGAATAACATCATCAGAAAACTGCTCGTGTATTAAAATATTAAACTAAGAGATTAAGAGAGCGAGCAGAGAAACGACACGCTTCACTCGTTTTCTTTGTTGGCATTACACTCCATGAGTAAATTTTCTTCTCTATACAATAGTTGTTTTATGGCAGAACAGGGCCGTACATTTCTAATTTTGACAGTAAGTAATGCGATTGTCAAAATTATATATTTCTGACTACAAGTTAACCAATCAACATTGGGAGGTTAAATCATTCTTAACCATTGACTGGAAAATACAATTCGACGTTTAACCACAATTTAACTAAGAAATGTAAGTCGAAAGAAAGTCGTATACGTTGGTAGTCTTTCTTGACAATGAAGATGCGTTCAACAATATCATGTCTAGTGCGATAGAATTGGTGCTATCGTACCTTAAGGTGGATGTAAATCTTATGGGGCTTGTAAATGAAACGCTGACCAGAGGACGTGTCCTGTCGAATTTGGTATCTCGACTTCTACAAGATATGGCAATCAATGCACACCTCGAGTAAGTGTCTTGTTTTCACATCTGTGAAACATTGCGCTAATTATATTCGAAAATTCGGGTGCGAAAATTGTTGCTTATGCGGACGATTTGGCAATAGCTGTAAGGGGCAAGTATTCCAATACCCCAAGAGACATTCTCCAGGATAGCTTAAGACGGATGGGTGGGTGAAATTTGAATAGGTGTAAGCACGACCAAGATCGAGCGAAAGCCACGCAAAACAAACATAATATAAAAAGATACAATTTTAAATTTTACCCTTCCATACCTCGATTACTAAGCGAGTTATAGCTATTTTTAATATGGTTTTTGCCAGCATCAAGAAGTAGTCCTCTGATTGTGACGTCTCCGATATCTTACCAACAACAAAAATATATGTACCTATTATATCATACTTTTATTTTACCTGTCTAGCTGCATGGTATAGAAACCTGGGTCATCTCTCAAGCAGATGAAGCAGCACTGAGAATCATCTGTTTTTACGTATGCACATATATACATATAAGTATATTAGTTAAAAAACGTTACAGCAACGAAATCAAAAAGTTGGCGGTTTAAAATAATTAAGCATCGTTTGGTTCATCTTCTTCCTCTCCTCATGTTCTAAACTGATATGTACATGTTATGTTATCGGCATCATCATCATCATTACAATGATGACAATCATCATCATCATCATCATGGCCGTAATCGTCATCTTCAACAACCCCTTTTTGTTGATTGTTAAACGTTACCAAAATACCATGATTTAAACCGGCTATCCGGTTATTAGTCTCAATGTCTATGCCTATAAGCCCGATCGACCCTAATGTCTGTCCATTTCAGTTTTTACTCCTTTTGTCTGAGATTTCTGTTTGAAAGCAGAACAGCCGGGAGAAGTGAACCACATTGTCATTTACCTATGTATGTATGTATGTGAGCATAAAAAAGTTTTCAGTTCAATTGCTATGAAAGACCGTTGAAGATCAGAGACGCGATGCGAAGCGACGTTCACGCAGTCAGCGGCGGCGATACGTATTTATAACAAGAAGAAGAAAAGTATGTACACGCACACACGTTCAATCCCGCCTACCCTTCACTAAGCTCATACAAAAAAAAAAGAGCTGACAAGAAAAAAAAACACACTAAAAACCTGGCCAGAACGAACATCAGCAACAAAATGTAAAAGGTCTTACCTGGTGTTGTTGTTGACGCTGCTGCTGGTGTGTAGCGAGTAGCTACATAGCAGTCAGCAGTGAGCGTGCGCAACAAAAGTCTCTTAAAGAACAAACATCATAAAACGCGCCCGAATCTACAGCACAGCACAGAGTGAGTGTGTCTTGTTTCTCAACAAGTCAACCCAACTACAAACAACAAGTCATCAGCCTACCTTGGCTCTGAGATGGACAAACAGACCAACAGACATACGTACAGACAAGCCACCACCGGGCACAGACAGACATGCCAACAAACAGATTGTTATGCGACTGACCGGACGGTCGGGCGAGCATTTAGACGCATTGGATGGTCAAGACAGACAACCTGAAATGATTTTTTTGTCTCAGATTAATATACTCGCATATAGTTACTTGAAGCTAGAAGTATACATATAAACGTACATAATGCATGTATGTGTGTGTATGTGTCTTAAGTGTATATGTACCAAGTCACTATATACGTATATAAAGATGTACAGACTTTTACTTTGTACTGTACCCATGTGTACATAAAGTGAGGGATGACTAAATAGGTCTAGATTTAACTCCTGATGTTTTTATGTTTCAAGCTGGAGAACTGATTGGAATACGAGTATACTATACCACACAGTCAGTTTGTAACAAAGGCATCGGGCTCTAGGAATTTTACACCAAGGCCGAGATATTAATACATCTGTTACAGTTGGCTTAATATCGAAAATATACACAGTGATATTATGCAGTGCTATTCGATGTAGGACTCATGCAGCCGTTTTAGTCATTTGCGATACCACGGGAAGCCCCATGCTACCCCTATCGGGAATACCATTTAGTTTGATGCAACAAATACAAAATCGTCTCAATACCTACGTGAGTGAAATCGCACAGGTTGCTAAAGAAGTAGACATCCTCCTGTCAAGGTGTCATTACAGCTTCTTCAAACTTTATTGACTCTTGCTGCTACAAGTCAAAAACCGTGTCAGCACCTGGTTGAGTGAAATCTCCTAGGTCTCCAAAGAAGTAGTAGGATCCCGTAGTAGACATCCTTCTGCTAGGTTATGGGATATGCAGGGGAATATTTTTCTTTCTTAGTGTTACAGTTCCTAAAAATATCCCATGCAGAGACCGAGGAGAGCTTGTCAAAGTCAGTGATTTGTGCGCTTCATGTTTTACAAACAGTGATTGAGACCAACAGTTCTACACCGATTCAGAACGGTTTTTTGAAAAGCTTTTTCATGGCTAATTACTCAATAGTGTCGCCGTCACTAAGCGATAAGACCGTCTTCGAAAGATAAGATCAGGTATCGAACCCACAATCAGATCAGCGATCGAACCCAATCAGATCAGGGATCGAACCCACGTTCACATGTACAAGAGCCGCGGACAGTACCATTGCACCACCGATGGACACCGTTACAGCTTCTACAAACTTTACTATTATCTCAAGCTCAAAATTGCGGCAATACCTAATAGAGTGAAATATCCTAGGTCACCTAACAAGTAATAGGATCCCATTGAAGCCCTCCTCGTGCTATGTTGTGGGATATTCAGTGAATTATTTTTGATTATCATCATTACAGCTTCTACAAACTTTATTCGACCTGATTCCGACTGTCATCGTCGCCGATTTTATACGAGGTTGGTTTAAAAGCTCGGTGACTTTTGATCTTCCCTTGTAGCTAATTAAAAATCAACACTGCTCCTGTTAACTACAGTCTGTTAATGGACTATTGTACAATTTTATGCAAGTTTAGTCATTTAGTTTCTGTTTGAAAGCCGTTGAAAGCAGGCAACCTCACGAATTTCGACGAAAGTGGAGAAGGGTGAATTTAATAATTATTTGCGTAGTTTTGATAGATTTAATATATCGTCACCTAAAATTCCCAAAGACGTAACCCTCATTTTCAAAATTTTACAGGAGAAGCGAACAACCTTATAAAATCCAAAGTATTTCCGTTTTATAGGCGTTCATTCCACCGCTTACCTTAGGAACTTGGAAGTCAACTATTTTGCACATGTATATTTTAGCGTGGAGTATTATATTCAGTCAAAAAAACAGGTTTAATTTTTTGAGGGTTACGCCTTTGGGCATTTCAGGTGACGATATAGTTATAGTGCTTGAATATTTATATTCTATAAATTCTGTGTTTATTATATTCACAATGCCCAAGATTCAGGAAACTTTTTTTGCTTGGTAAATACTAAGGGCAATCGGCACCATAAGTTTCAATGGTTAAAAAGTGGTCCATTGAACACTGTTGTGGTGGTACCAGCACAATTGATGCTGAACGTTCAGGTCGCCCAAAAGAGGTCGTCCCGCCAGAAATATGTCGATAAAATCCCCGGAATGTTATTCGGCGAATGAGAATGAACGTGCGTGAGGTGGCTGTATGAATCTCAACTGAGTGGGTACATTACATTTTACATGCATATTTGGACATGAAAAGCTATTTGCGCAATGGGTGCTGCATTTACTCGCCATCGACCAGAAAATTGTTTGGCGATTTTAAACCGAAATCCGAAGGAGTTTTTGCGCCATTTCGAAACCGTGGACGGAAAATGGACCCATCACAATACACCAGAGACCAAGGAACAGTTAAAGCAGAGTACTTCTCTGTGACTTCTGTCGGCCAACAAGATCATGACGACAATTTTGTGGGATCCATTCAGTGTAATTCACATCGATTACCTTAAAAAGGGTGAAACAATCACCGGCATATATTATTCACAGCTGTTGGACAGATTCGTCATTGATTTGAAGCAAGAACGACAGCATTTGGCGGAATAAATACTGCTGTTCCACCATGGCAACGCATAGCTATTGCAAAAATCTTTAAATTCGGCTTCGAATTTCTATCTCATCCGCCATATTCTCTGGATTATCCCCCGGTGACAATTTCATATTTCCAAACCTGAAGAAATGACTCGGCTGTAAGAGATTTTAGTTGGATGAAGAGATCATCACTAAAAGAAACGCGTAATTTGAGGGCCTTGAAAAAACCTATTATTTGAAAGGAATAAAAAAAATTGGAGAAACGATGGACTAAATATATCGAGTTAAAATGAGTTATTTATTTCTTCCTACTGTATCTACTATACTCTATTGTATTTACTGTAACCTACTGTATCTACTGAGGACACCGAAGGCATTAGTTTCAAATGATCTCTGATTTAATTAATTCAGTGACAGCAGCTAAATTGGATTCAGGGCAGTAGTCATGTTAAGGAGTAAGTTGTTGGTTCTGGTGCGATTTAGAAAAATGCAGCTACAACAAAAAGATAGATGTGGAAGAGAATTACAAGAGGGCCGTTGGTGTTATCGATAGTTATTCGCACGATAAAAGATAATGCAGAAAAGGACGATAATGGACAATGCAGAAAGCTTAGTTTCAAATCAAACACCATGGCCCTGGTAAAGGGCCATCGGTGGACGATATGCCTATCCCCGGAAATACTTTACAGTTATCCGCTGTTATCCGCCCGATATATTACGGCAAATATTCACTTACCTAATTCTGTTGACAAAAATCCAGAGAATGACAATAGTGTGTATTACGGATGATCTTTGCACAATCAATACCGAGGGTTTGAGGGTATTCTCCACCTGTTATTAGTAGATTTGCTAGGAAGGGAAATAGCTGTGACGTCGGCAATCTGCCTAAGACATGCCTCGCGATGGATCAGTAGCTCAATTCACAACAGAAGTGAATTACATGACACCCACTTCTAACTTTTAGAGAAACTACTCATATCCCCAACAGGCAGAACTGGAAACCACGCATACCAGGTTATAGAAGATATTGAGACTTCTGCACTGAGACTTTGGACAAAGGTTACCAGACCATGGTAGTGTCTTTCAGGAAGAAGTCATGGTAATCGGAGTAGTTACTCATTGGCTGGGGGGTATTGTCATCACCACCTGGGGAATCAACATCTACTCTCACAGTTAGGCTGCAATAAAATCTCTGCAATCTGTATTCCTGACTTCAAGAACTGCCCACAACTGCCGTGCATCTCTAAATGAGATGGGTAAGCATTTCGGTATTCAACTTATATAGCTGCCAGGTCACTCGATCATTCCAGTGAACGATAAAGCGGTTGAGCTGGTGAGATTAGGGACTACCATACTTGTCTCACTGGATATAGAGGATACAGGTATGGCTCGCTCGGTATGCAATAAAACATTAATTAATTCCCATTACATCACAGGAAAGAATTGGGAGGAGCCTCTCACAATCAGTGAGCTGTGCGCTTTATAGTTTTATACTCTCTGATTGGGATATACAGTTTTACACCGTTTCCGAACGCTATCATGAGAAGCTTTTTCATGGCTAAAACTCGATAGTGTCGCCGTCAATAAGCGATGTAACCGCCGTTGAAATTAATGTATGGTGGTCAGAGCATGGATCGAACCCGCGTTCTCGTGTAGAAGAGCGGCGGACACCGCCATTTGACCACCAACGGCCACAAGCATACAAGCCCATGGTAAAACCCAAGCTCTTAGACATGCGAACGATAGA
Organism: Phaonia tiefii; assembly: GCA_963931995.1. Classification (NCBI taxonomy): domain Eukaryota; kingdom Metazoa; phylum Arthropoda; class Insecta; order Diptera; family Muscidae; genus Phaonia; species Phaonia tiefii. The sequence goes on from OZ008369.1 coordinate 276,899,178, forward strand.
TGGTCTAGAGGCACAAAATGTGGGATCCCCAGGCATGTATGACCATGCTATGACCTGAATCGTACCTTAACTCACAGGAAAGAATTGGGAGGAGCCTCTCACAATCAGTGAGCTGTGCGCTTTATAGTTTTATACTCTCTGATTGGGATATACAGTTTTACACCGTTTCCGAACGCTATCATGAGAAGCTTTTTCATGGCTAAATACTCGATAGTGTCGCCGTCAATAAGCGATGTAACCGCCGTTGAAATTAATGTATGGTGGTCAGAGCATGGATCGAACCCGCGTTCTCGTGTAGACGAGCGGCGGACACCGCCATTTGACCACCAACGGCCGCAAGCATACAAGCCCATGGTAAAACCCAAGCTCTTAGACATGCGAACGATAGATGGTCTAGAGGCACAAAATGTGGGATCCCCAGGCATGTATGACCATGCTATGACCTGAATCGTACCTTAACTTGATATCCAATCTCCAAGTACGGTATATCTTTACTAGTAGCTATGATCAGTGGACTCTGTTTAAAGACTGACGCTCGTTTAGACTTGGAATCTCAGTTCATGATTACTGCATCAACTGTGGGGATGAACAGGAAGTCGAGGGCGTCGAACATCTCTTATGCTACTGCCCGGCCTTTTGAATGATCAGGAGACAATATCTAGGATCTTACTTCATGTTGGATATAAGAGACCCTCTGGAAGTTCAGCTGAATGAATTTAGAATTTTTTTTTGGCAGAGTACTAAGCGGTTCGCCATGGGCGAATGTTCGTGTCTTCGTCAGCCACATCTTGGTGTATTCATATTACCAGGTCAATTATCAGATTCAACGATGGGGACGGAATATGACGGCCCGTGGTATCACACCGGTCCTCATTGGACTAAGTGTGTCAATATTGACACCCACTTCTACCGGACGTTACCTAGTGGGGTAAGGTGGTGTCCCAGTATAACTGTAGTCAGATTATGTCCCATTTTGTACACGCTAAAAAATTACGGCCCCAGCCACATATTGCAGGAACCATGTACATGTTTGCAAGCATTGTTTTCGTGAATTGAAGTTCTGCTGATTTTTGTTCCTTTATTGTCTGTTACGTTTTTGATGTAAGCAGTTTTCAACAAACAAAGCCACATTTGAGTCACAAATACATATACTTTATTATAACGTATTAATCATTGTGTCCCAATCATTATATATTGAATGGCAAACACAATGTGTTTGGACACAAGTATACTATATTTGCGACAAGCTACAAACATGATATATTTGTATCCAAATAACTACAAATGCCAAATTTGTCAGCGTTTAGTTGGTCATGCTACTATTGCGCCAATAGATACTTATATGTGACCTGCTCCACGAAAAGGGACCTCTGCGCCGAAAAATTTTTTTTTTACTTTTCGAGTGATTCTTATAGGTTCATTCTCTTTCAAATGCCGCAAACCGCAAGTTTCTATGTCTTTTAGTTTTTTTACAAATCACCTGTAAATATGAACATAATTAATGAAATATATGAAAAAATGAACGAAGCGTTTTTTTAACGCGTTTTTCTCAATAACTTTTTTTCGGCGCAGAGGTCCCTTTTCATGGAGCAAGTCACATATGTGTTCTAGGTTCCATAAAAGAGTCTGTTGATTTTTGGACAAACTCGTACAAATAAAATCGATGGTAGAACCTGGTTTAGAACAGGTTATTTAACAGTATAATACGTTCCAAAACTGGTAGTTTGCAACACAATATTTTGCTGGTCGTCGGTGGTGCAATGGTTAGTATGCGAAACTCTTGTAAATGAGAACGTGGGTTCTATCTCTGCTCTGACCACCTTACATTTCTTTCGATGACGATCACCTCGCTTAATGATGGCGACACTACCGAGTATTTAGAAAAAACTTCTCAAAATACAGTTTGGAACCGGCGTAAAAACTGTAGGTCCCAATCAGTGAGTGTAAACAGTAAAAGGTGTACATCTCACTGGTTGTGAGAATGTGATGGGAAACCATTTTATTATTTTTTTTATCTTGCTGAGATGATATGTAATTAGGATGTGAGTTTTGAGTGATTTATCCAAGAGAAAGTCAAGCAATCGAATCGATTGCCAACCTTTAATGAATTTCCAGAGACTTGTTAGTAATAATTATCAGTAGAGATATTAAATAAATTCAGTAAACCAAATTATTTTCTCTAAGAAATCCAAGATAAATAAGAAATATTTACCAGTGATCCTAAATGATTGCCCATCACTGCGTTAACTTCTACAAAAATCACACATTTCTGTGTACAATAACTTAAAAAAAGTACAATAAGGTATATGTACAAACGTACGTACTTTGTATAAATGTTAAAGTAATGAAATATCACTTCATGTACAATAAGGTATATGTACAAACGTACGTACTTTGTATAAATGTTAAAGTAATGAAATATCACTTCATGTCTAGAATATGAAACAAGAAACCAGAATTTTTGTGTGTTTTTTCTTGAATATCAAGTACTAAAATACCAAGGAACGCACAACCAATTTTGATTGTATACGGTGATTTGTTATACCCTATGGTCAAGTTTTAATTAAACAATTAAGAAACCCCCGCCAAGTTTAGTTCAAGTACACATGGTTGATTGTAATGATTTCCTATAAATTTTATTCACATTTTACCTGCTTAGAAAAGTATTTCATTATAACTTATCACACTTGATTGGATTTAAAATTCGATTTCAATGTTTGAAAAGAACTTTCGCTTTGTAAATTATCTTGTCAAAAGTTGTATATTTGTATTTTCCCTCCATTTTGCCTTCAATTTTATAATTTTTTAAACTGATTTGTTTTTTTTTTACGAAAATCCAGAAATGTTGTCATCGAAAGACCAGAAAAAAACGCAGAACACGTTTCAAATACAAACTGGTTTCGAAAAAAACAGTGAACGATTTTAGTCAAACATACTGGGTGTTGCCGTTAAATATTGACAATTGCCAGCCAATAAAAGTGAGTAGGGAATTCTATAAGATTGAAATATATATGTATAAGTATGTATATGTACATATGTATGTACCTGCATTATTTTAACTTATTTATTTATGGAAGATTTTCTTCAATCTAATAGTCTCTAAGTGTTAATCGGGTTTATTTCTTAAGTCTTTTGATGTTGTGTTCATTATTTTGTTAAAACTTAAATGTTATGTATATAAAAGCATACATGCATACATATGTATATACAATGTATATTGTATATTATTCACATATACTACACTATAAGATAAATCATTCTAGCATCTTACTTGTATTGAAAGACACTGATAGATCTGTTTTTATGTCATTAAGCTATTTTCACTTAATACCTGCAAAATAAAATACTTCTGTCAGAAACGTTGCATCATTTTCCGCAAATATCAAAAGGTGTGAATTATTTTGATATTGTTTTAAAATAAATATTGAAAATAACAAACCTCTTTTTTGCCACTTTGCAAATTATTGTTAAACTTTATTACCTTTCGAGAATTGTCAATTTCTTTTAAGCTAACAGAAGAATTTTTGCTTCCAAGTAGTGAACAAATTTAAAACAATCGGAAGTGGGACTTGAACTCAAATTGGCGGCCAATTGTTTCGGAGTCTGTGGTTCTTCTCATCAGTGCCTTAGCATTTAGGCCAGTGACCGGTTTGTTCAAATGCGTCACTTATTGAATGCTTTTGTGTTTTCTTCAATTATTTTTCTTTGCGTTTGCATTCAAAACCAATTATGGTTCAGGTCAAGCTGTTTTTATTAAGGTGGTGTTATAAAAAAAATGGTTACCCATTACATCCCATGAAGGTATTGGAAAGGGCTTCTCACAACCAGTGAACTGTGCGCTATTTAGTTTTACACTCACAGATTGGGAGTTACATTTTTACTCTGGCTCCGAAGTACTCGATAGTGTCGCCATCAATAAAAGAGGTGAGCGTAAATATAAGGTAGTCAGAACAGGTATCCACCCCACATCCTCATGTAGAACAGCCGCGTACTCTAACCATAGCAGCACCGACGGCCACACTGAGAACAAATATAACATAGCAATAACCACAGGTAAATTGTTTTGTAAAAGGTTAGAGTGGCAGCCTGCATGTTAGGCTCACTTAGACGTTGTGGTTCTAAAAAGGAAAAATATGAGATATTCCTAGTACCTCTCGTTGAACCAGTTCGACTGCTTCAAAAACTCAACAGTTGGAGGATGCAGATGACCAATTTGACATTTATGAAGTAACAGATTATTAGTTATAGGTTCACTCATAGACGAATATAGTATAGACACAATTATTCTCTCATTTGACGTTTCATTTCACGCCTTCGTCGTAGGTTTGTGGAAATGAGAGAAATTCGGCAAAAATTAACTTACATCGGGCGGAGTTACAAAATATGTTCACTTAACTTTTTCATGTCGTTTTGGCGTAGAACTGGAAAATTTAAATGTATTTTGGACTTTTTTTGTTGACTTTTATCGGTGGTATCCATTTGTATTGTATTTAACACAATTATTTTTCCACAAAAACACAAAATGCGGTTGTTGTTCCTTTGTTGGGCGTTGTTTACTATTGCCCCTATCTGGTATTATTGAACCCATGTTTTCCACCACTCAATGTTTACTTGCAACCATACCTATGACGTTTAATTTATTGAGAGAATTAATGTGTCTATACTATATTCGTCTATGGGTTCACTTTCCGCTTGAAGAAGATTGGGAAATATTAAAAACATTCTTCCAAAGTTCGGAGTCTGAAAATGAGAATTTTTCCCGAAATATCATCTTTTCCGACGAAGCTCATTCTCACCTCTGGGGCTAAGTTAACACACAAAATTACCACATTTGGGGCTCGGAAAATCCACACATCGTCCATTCACGCCTTAAAGCACGAATTGACGCTGTCGTTCACGAGATAGAGGCCGAAACAATCGAAAATGTACTGTAAAATTGGGTAGATCGAATGAGGTACTGTAAAGCAAGTCGTGGAACAATGTTCTGTTTCATTCATAAATGCCAATGATGGGCCTTACCAAAAAAATCATAATTTTGAAAAACTGTCTATTAGCATTTCTTTAAAGCGAATTTAAATTAAAATCCAAATTGTACATGGCTCACCCATTATTACAAACATTCGAAATATTGCAAAACAAACAACAAGTTGGTTCATTCTCAATTTCTTGGAAAACACAAATCCACAAATAATATTATTTAAACACCCTGTATACACTGCTCGCTTACTTAGATATGCTGTGTGCGAACGCACTTAATCTCAGTTGGGCCTATTATCTTTGACTTACCAATTTAACATCACCGAAAACTCCCCCATTGTGGCAGTTGAATCTAGAACAATACCACCACCATTAACAACAACAACAATAAAAATAAAAATCAATACAATATACAATGAGTTTTCACAATTTTTGTTTTTTTATACCTTTTTCCACAGATCTTCAGAAGAAAAGGAACCAAAAAAAAAAAGGCGATCATAAAACAATAAGGTACAACCAGACGGATTTTGTTCAAAGAGTTGAAGTACAAAAGGCAAAGAATATGCCCACAAAAAAAATAAAGGTATGTACGAACTTATGTACATTTGTACATACTAACTTAGGTGTATTATGCACATACATACATACATTTGTATATTGATCATTTAATATGTACAAAAAGGCATTATACGATATTACCTGACTGGATCGTACAATTAAATAAGCCTACAACAAAAATGGAAAAACAGATAAAGGTACTAAAATGTGTACACATAGCCAAGTCAATACACGAAATCTGGTTGTGGATTGAATATAGAATGGAAGCTAGTAAATACGGCATGTTTTGGACAAGGCTTTACAAAAGTTCCTCTAAAAACGAGGCTGTATTAGTTAGGGGGTTTCGATGAAACAGCTGATCGAACTCCTATATGCAAATTTGAAGGATAGGATTTGAAGGAGAATAGCGATAGTCGAAGTGAAAAATCTGTTTTTAAGTTTGATTATATTAGCACTTAAGGCTTTCAAAATAATTTTATATGCAATAATTGAGTTTTGATCTGAACGAACACAAAAATGGTCTTATTATTACGTCCTAATTCTGGCATAAATACAAACTGTATCAAAACTGTCACTACCACAGCGACTTTTGACGAGAATTTGGTGGAAATGAAACACTCATGCACACTCTTTATATATTACTCTATAGAATTGTTATCGACTGTATCTACTTTGCGTAGATTTTTCATACGTTATCACGCGATACCCTTCATCGTACCATATGTAGTTTGTCATGCGGCGGTTTTCCACAACAAAGCACGGATTTTGCAGCATTATTTATAGAGCCGTAATTTTGTTCCACTAAGCTTCATAATCATCGCCACGGGGTGCGCTCTGCGTGAGAAATTGAGTGAGTTTATTTGAGTAAGCTGTGACTACCTCTAGTAATTGCAACTTTGTGATGTCTAGCTTTCCCTTTGTCAGCTTTCGAACGATTTTCGCTGCTCGCTTATTTTTGGGCAAACCTTTGCTGCAATCAGGTTATGATCCGTATCAATATTATCACTTCGAATCACAACAAGGCCCGTTTTGGATGTGTTAACATCTATAGGCACGGGTAGGGCAATCTATCGAACTGAACACATGCACACAACACACAGCGTTAGCATCATATACGTGGTTGTTGTACAACAATAGTCTCTGCCTGAAAATAAGTATGATGGTATTGCTGTAGCAGCAGCGAACAAATAAGCAGGTCGTCGTCGCCAAAGAGTATTGAATAGTATAGAGAACTCATGGAACGAATTGTAAGAGTCAAAAGCAGTGGCGACATCTGGCGAATGATTCAAAATGTATTACTCTCTTTTTGTCATAACTTGGTCCATTCATAATTTTGATGTGAAACATTGACCCCTTTTGAAACATTTATTTTAACAATATTACACCTAATGTTAAACCAGATGTAAGAAAAAAGAAAGTGCAATAGCAAAAGAGCCTTCAGCACAAAAACTATTCTTTTTTTATTTTCCAATGTAACATTTACTAATGTGTTCATAGAAATCGAACAGGTACCGTGTAACGAAAATTTGTTAACACATCGCCCGTGAGTTCGAACACTTATTGATTTTTTTACTCCATTAAGCTATTGCCACTTATGACTTTCCAAACAAAAACGATCCATACTTAATACTACGAAATGTGGCAACATTTGCTGTAATGGGTAGCCAATGCCAACAAAAACAATAAAGGAATGCAAAAAAGTATAAAAACAATATATAATATAGATATGAGTTTGACAAGTGGAAAAAATTTAATCATCTGGTTATACGAATATACCTGATAGATAATTCTACCATGATCCACATGTATAACATTTATCGCGTGTTGTTGTGAACAATTTACTTCCAATTTTGTGTTCAATCGTAAATAAAAATCTATTCTTAAAATTTAGAGATATAAAAATATACGTAGTCTTTCATTAAATAAAATAATTTGAATGAACTTACCATGTGTAAGCCATTTTGCAAATTTTTGTTTTTATATCTCCTTCTTGGTAACACTTTCATTCACAATAAACGATAACAAAATTTATCTAAGATAACGTTTTGTTGCCATTTCTTGAAATTGAACATGTGGCAACATTGTCATTGCTCAAGTCGGAATTTAAGTGGGAAATGGAAATGACGCTTAATATCCCTTAGCTGCCACGTACAAATTAGACTATAATTAACTTTAGCTGGGTAAAAAATAAATCTGTTTTTTGTTTTCTGTTCAAGTTATTTCCAAGTAGCCTTGTGGATGTCTTTACGTTGGAATCTGGTACCACTGACAATCATGTTTACATGCCGCGGCGAAATCTATCACTTTCATTCCGTTGTTGGATGTAGTAGACTGAATTCACCGATGATACTTGGAGATTTTCTCGGGGAGCCTGTCGCTTCAGAACATCCACCCGATTGGATGAAAGTTTGAACGTTGATAAACCTTGTAATTTCGAGGTAGGGGACGAATTTACTTACCTCGGATCTGCCGTGAATAGAAGCAATAATGTCAGCCTAGAAATGTGCTTGCAAACAGGTGTTATTTCGGCCTAAGCATGCACTTCAAGGATATGACCCTCTTTCGAGAAACGAAGATCCAACTACATCAGACTCTTATAAAACCTGTCTTGCTCTATGGCGTAGAATTCTGGATCATATCGCATGCTGATGAAAAAATCTACTTACATAAGTCTTTTAATAAAGGTCCTGAGAATGGAAGTGATGAATACCATACATGCTTTTGGAACAAGCCCTGCAACCCCTGTTTGTGGGTATTCTAAACCTGATCAACCATCCCACTCTTGGCGCCATTATCACGCTTTTGCGGAATTGCCCCGCATAGCGACAAGAGTCTACAATAAGAAAATGATTGTATAAAAAATAAAGCAATTTATTTTATATATTTAGCCTTATTTTAACTAAATACATTTAAGTAATGGATTTTATTATTCGACCTTTTTACCAATAATTATTTCTCTTCAAAAATTCAACTCGAGGTCAGGGTTGTATAAATTTGTAATTTTTTTATTGACGAATTTGATTAACTTTGCTCAACATATGCAATTTACACTGGGGGAAGAGGACAATGGGGCACTACTGCACCTGGAGACCTTTCTTATAAGGAAGGACAATGGGATTATGGTGAACTGGTACCAAGAACCAACAGCATCAGGCAGATTGGCGATTTTTTTCTCGATGCACAGTAATACTGCTACTAACTTCATTAACGGGATATTGAACATCAGCGACGTAGAGTTCCATATCGAGATCACCGGAAAAATCAATCACATATTGCACCAAAATGATTTTACCAAGAGATCAGTGATCAACTTGATGGAGAATGTGGGAAGGAGAATGACTGCACGACATGAGACACCTAAATTAAAAACTCAACAAATATATAAATCGGTGGCATAAGTTTCCAAATTGTCGGAAAGGTTTGAGAACTCCCGCTTTATTGATGATGAAAATTATGGAATGGCTCCAAAACCCGACAAAACCCTGCAAATTTATTCATAGGATAAAGGTCCAAAACGGATAGAATGGAGGATCGGATATTGTTTACAAAATAACATGCAGTGGTAACGAGTCATGTCAATGTGGTAAAGTATACATCGGCACTACAGTACGTAAATTTGGGATACGGATATCTGAACATAAGTCCGACATAAGATTAGGGCACAGCTGAGCGGCACGGGGAACTGCACTTACGACACACTGTACAGGGGAAAACCACTGTGCTGACTTAGAGAACGTAAGCTTACTCCAATGCGGGGGTAATTGCGACAGACGACTAACATATTTAGTATTCCTGAAGATGATCCGCGACTGGGATCGAAATATCGAATAAAATTAAAAATTTGTACAACGCTGACCTCGAGCTTGAATTTTTTAAGAGAAATAACTAAATTCATTTATTTGATTTTTTACTTAAAACCAAAAAAATGTACCCATTGTATCCCGCATTTGGGTCACAATCAACAATCAGATGGCCAGAGTAGTTATCCCTCATATGTAACCAATACACTTGCAGCGATAGTAAATAGCGGCAACGAGAACAGTGCAACCTTCGTTGCAATGTATCAACAGTCTCTATGATTCCGGGGTGATTACAAGAAGGCTGATGTAATTTACGTTAGAAGTAGATTACGAGTCACTCACGTCTATCTAGGGGAGAAACTTCTTCACTTATTTCCCAGACGTAGAGGACTGAAGTGGACGCATACCTGCTAATAGAAAGTTGTTTGACTTATACACAATGGCTCCAAATAATATGGCAAAGTAGGGTTTGGAGTCGGTTTTAAAGTTATTATACACTGATGGCTCCATATAATATGGCAATGTAGGGTTTGGAGTCGGTTTTAAAGTTATGGGTCGAGATCTTGCTGTATTTTTCAGATAGAAGTCATGGCAATTGCAGAAGTTTCGTAACGTCATCACGCCTGGGGTCTATATATCTACTCTGACAGTCAAGCTGCTATAAACCCTCTGTAATCTGTGTTCCTGACATCAAAAATTGCCCATTATTGTCGCGCATCCCTAAATCAGATGGTTAAACTGTTTGATGACTAATCGTAATACGACTGCCGGGGCACGGAGCATTGTAGGAAACCATAGAGCGGATATGCTGGTGAGATTAGGGATTACCTTACCTGTTCCACTGGATATGGGCCATGTGGGTATGCAACCTTACATATGCACTAGCATGCTTAAAACTCCAGCTCTTCGACATGCGAATGATAGATGGTCTGGAGTAGAGGATTACGCCGATAGTTTCTGCTTCGGCGGCGGCGTTGGGACCTGGGAAATCTGGCGGCGGTGGCTTGGTCGGCTCACCTGCCGGCGGCTGATGGCGGCGGCGGCTATTCATAATTATTAGGAAATTGACCCCACTGATGCTGTGCAGAGTTTAATTCTTAGGAAATTTTACCTGCTGTTGTTCGAATTGTAATGTGTGCTGAAACCTGTACGGGAATGGAACTGCCTGTTGGTATTGTAGCATGTGGCATTTCGCCTGCCCGTTGTAATGCAAAATGCAAAGTGTCGTTTCACTCCATACGTTAATTCGTGGGAAATTAGGGTGACTGTTATTAGGAAATACTCTCATTATGGTTGTGTGTAGTTAATAGTTTGTAGTTGTTTGATTGCTGTAGTTGCAACGTGTGTGGTAAATCGGGACAATGCCATAAATTGATCGATTATATGAATGATTAAACAAAAAGTTATACGCCGCTGCGCCAGTTTCTACGTAATTAGGCGGCGGCGCGCCAACGAACTCAAAAAACAGCGGCGGCGTAAATGTCTAGTCTGGAGGCAAAAATTGCAGGATCACTTCTAGACAGGATATATCTATGCTAGTAGCTGTGATCACTGGACATTGCTTGATAAACAGAATATGCGATAAAGAGAACCGCAGAATGTGTCAATACCAAGTTTTTAAACGTAATTAAATATTTGGCACGAAAAAAAGTACCAAAGTACCACATGTAACTTATGTACCTGGCCTAAACGAGGTAAGACAAGCCAAATGAAGGAGAAAAATTAAATCAAGAATTGATTGATCGACTTTATGGCAAAGTGGTGGTGCTGGTGGTGGTGGTGGTGGTGATGGTTGTAGTTGGGGAGAGACAGGGAGACATTAGACAGAGAAAGAGTTCGCATTCTGAGCAAGAGAGGCCCACCACTTGTTTAACACTTTACTCCCAATGGGACCAAACCTATACACTTGCACTTGCACCGGCATGAGAGAGCAAGATGTAGACGGATAAAATCTCCGTCTCCGTCATCGTCTCTATGTCTTTCTTGGTGCTGGCTGTACACTGTCAAGTCAGTGAACTAAACTTCTGTCTGTACATCCATATATACCATACGTACATACGTACGTGCATACGTTTTAAAAGCCAAGAGAGTGAGAATACGTTAACTACACAAAATCCAACAACAAGTATAAGATTGAGGGTTGAGGTAAGAAAGCAATAACAGCGACGACAACAACAACAAAATGAAAACCCGAAAATCAGGTAAAACTAAACAGAGAAGAAGAAGAAAAAAGAAAGACTTCAAACTTTTGCGGCTTACGTTCGAGCCGAATTTCAACAGCAGCATTCTCAGCCACAGCGTCAGCTAAGTCAACACGTTTTAGACATACGATCAGTTTGAAAACGGACATTACAGTGAATAGAGCTCTCGGTCTTTGGCACCGGCGAAACTCTCAAGTACCAGTACTGTAGTGTAGTAGAAGTAGTAATGGTATTCGTAACCCAATCTCTTAAAATGCTGTACTGAAATTAAGAAAAAACACAAAAACCTTACAATACAAAAAAAAGTAACTCTACACACGTTGGTAACAACTACACTCAATCCCACGAACAAACAAGCATGCATACACCTAAGTGAATTTCCTCAAGACGGCGACGAAGAAGAGGTATAGGCCGCTGTCTCATCCGTCTATGTCTACAGCTACGTCTCCAACGTCATCATCTCCGCTGTTGCCGTCATTTTGGTAAAAAAAAATTCTGTCTGTTGGTAACTGGGAAATCGAAACGTTGTACGTTTTTGGTCAACAATTTTTTCACGAAATTAGTTCAAAAACGTTTGGCCACGCTTAAGGACCGCCGCCGCTGCAAACTGACACTTAGTGGTCAATTGTGCACCACCACGGTTTCCTTATGAAAACAGCACAAATAAGTAAAGCAAATTAAAAAAAACAACAAAAAAACAGTTCAATTACTTGGAAACAATTCCTTTTTTTTTAAAAAAGAAAAGTACAGTGATGGTGTTTTAACGGAAAAAATTTCAAAAGATCCTTTTTTGAAGAAGAAGAAAAAGTATCGAAATTTGTAAGAACAAATACTTTGCCATCGGCAAAAATTTATGGATTTTTTGCCAGTGAAGGGAAATAAATTGCTTGTTTCAAAATATTTAAAAGTGAAAACTTGAAATTTTGAATATTTAAAAAAATTGGGAAAAATTTTAAACAGTTAACATTTGGGTGAGCATACAATTCTTACTACTCGTACATATACATACAATTAAAATTTTACTGTGAAATATTTTCAAAAATTTTGTTTCAGTTACAAAGTTATGAAAATTTGAAAGGCGTGGAATACGATAATTTGTCATTTTAACTTTTACCATTATAAAACAAAAATCTCGTAAATTTAAAATCTTTTTAGTTGTCTTGTTCTTTTTAAATGGTCTCTAGCTTGAATATATTTGGGAAATTGATTTTTTTAAAATTTAGGTTTCATTTTAAACTTACATAAATTAGTAAAACAGAAACCAAAAATATTTAAGAACAAAAAATTTTTAAGAATAACCATGTAAAAATGTGTATCTGAAATTAAACTTTTTTGTTTTTGGTTTTTGGGACATACAGTTGTTTGTACAATTAAAGTTATTGACAGTTTTCATCATGTCACAATTTCGAGGAAATTAGAAAAGTGGATGCTTCAATACAGCGGTTGAACAAAGATCTAATAAGGGGTAAAAGAAATGCATTACTTTGAAATCAAAAACGTAAAGATTAGGGTCAGGCGCGTACGCCCGGGCCCAAGGCAAACCCTCCCCCCCCCCAATAATTTCTTTAAGAGGTGATTTTTGAATGTGTATTCATTAGATTTTTGAATTTGAATTTTGTGAAAACTTAGTAATCGTTTTGCCCTTGTTTATTATCAAACAATTCTCAAGCAACTTCTTGTTTAATTCACAAAAATTAATATTTTTTTATTCATTTCAACAATTTAAAATTTTTATTAAATTTTACAAACGGCACCGTATGTGCAACAACTTAAAAAAAAATTCTTCATTACTACCTGGAGGTTGGCAGGGGGAATTGCCTCAATTATAGTTGAAATGGATTGATTTAAATGATCCAAATTTGTTAGGTTTTTTATTGTAAACTTCCTGATTTAAGAAAAAATCAGGTGCAGTAAGTAAGGATACGTCGGGAGCGAACGGAATGTGGAGTTTCTTGAAATCAGCTTATTGGGACAATTTCACTGCAGTTCTACCATAATAAGGCTGGCTATGTGGCCGTCGGTGGTGCAATGATTAGTGTGCGCGCTTCTTGTGCATGAGATCCTGGGTTCGATCCCTGCTCTTACCACCTTCACTTTCTTTGCATAACGACGGCGACAATATCGAGTATTTAGCCATAATGGTTTTCGTCCAACATAAAAATGCAGTTCAACATCTTTTCGTCCCCAACCACACTTTGAATGATCTTCTGGAAAAATTCCAAGTGAATCGGCATCTCTGCTGCGTTTAGTTTCCTTTTTATTTGCATTTTGTAAGACAATAAATGTAAATCCCTATGTAGAATTGTCTATAGTGACGGTCTACTGGTACCCATTTGAGCAGATAAGCTCCTTGTTGAAATACTAGGATTAATTTATATGGCGTATATTTCCATATATAGTGCAATTTAATTATATGAGAATTATAATTTGTAGCTAAATTTGAATTACCTCTACAAATGTAATTTCAAGGAAAAAATAAATTCCATTAGCAATCTATATATATATTACGCTAAGGTATTTATAGTGTAATTATTGTAACCGCTTCTCCTCCTAAACTAAAGGTCGCACAGTCAAGTGCGATACACCGTTGGAAAGGTAGTGGTCTGAAGGGGTGCACTAAGCATTAAAATTTAGCAAAAGTTAATTCCAACAGTGATTTAAACGGGATTTAATTAATCCTTAATCCCTCCATCTACCGGCGGTAGTGGCATCATTTGAACTGGTGAATTTACATTGGTGATGAAATTTTATTTAATTTGCTTGCTTTTTTAAATACATCTTTTAATTAAGTCTCTTTTTTGGCAGGACGAAGTCTGCCGGGTTTGCTAGTTATACTTATTTTCATAACATTTCTTTCATAACTCACAGTTTTGGTTTTCAAATATTTTAAATGTACAGGTTTATGAATTTGAAAGTACTACGAGGCAACAGTAATCGAAGTCACAAACCTCTCAATATAAAATACTTTACAAGCAGAATTACCAACAGTCAAATGAATTCAAAATATCGAAAACATTCCAATATTTCATTACAATTGGCAACCGATTCCACAACCTGCATTTGCATTAGACAAAGTAAACTCCAATGCAAATAAATAAACCCTAGCACAGCCTGCATCTGAACTGTGGAGCCTCAATGATAGGCCTTGTTATGATTGTCCCAAGCTCTATAAGATTGTTTACGAAGCTCATTTCAGTCCATCAACCCGGCACCACTTTTAATGTGGCCCTAAACTCCCTTTGTACGGAAATGGTAGACTCCAATGCATGAGAGCAGGGTTCTTCTTCTTGTATCATCATTCCAATCATCAATTTTCCTTAAACTGAAACCTCAATCACTGAAAATTAAAAAGAAGGCATCGATCTAAAAATATTGCATAGAAAAAACATTTTCCCCCCAATTTCCTATGAGCTAAACAGATCAGGGGGTTATTCTGCAATTAGAAAAAATGCAAACGATCGGAACCAGAATTTAAACTCACGTTAGCTGACTTTTCTCATCCGCACCTTAGCGTTCTAGACGGGTGACCGTCTTGTTCATATTGTCACTAATTGGACGTCACAGTGGTCGTCGTCGGGGAATCAAATCCTGGTTACGACTGTTTAAATTTTTCAAATTTCCGAAAAAACCATGATCTGTTTACTGGAAAAAAGTTATTGGGGGTTTTTTTGTAGCAACATTGATCAGCCACCCTGTAGTTTGAAGATTTGAAACAATAATTTTTCCCACAAATGAAGACATACTATGGAATTTATCTCCTCTAAGGCACGTGGTTCGTAATCTTAGTCCTATGTATATGATTTGCACAGTCCACCAATAAACCAGGTAGAAAAAAAATAGTTCTTTACCATAAATCAAGGTATTATCCATACAAATAACTGTAGAAGTTAACAAAGCAAAACCATTGATTTGAAAAAAATCGTTAATTCCATGACAAATTGTTCTACTACAGTATCCAGCAGACTTAAGCCGCAATAGTAATAGACCATCGGATATGCCGAAGACAGAGTACGGAAGTTTGCTTGCAAAGGACTTGGGTTTGAATTCCTGATGTCTTGGCTGTCATTTAAAGATGATAGCACGGAGGTCTTAAGTGAACTCTTCCAATTGCATTGTAATATACTCAGAGTGATTAGTACACTGGTGTTGAAAAGCCTTCACGAAGAGAACCACATTAAATAAAGCGGATTATGCCCTAATTCTTTAAAGATTCTGGTTTCCGTTGGTATAAATTTCATAAGAACTTTGAAACCAAGTATATACAAGAAATCAATAGTGGTTAGTAATGGGCACAAACCCGCATTAAATGGACAACGCTAGTCTTCATCTACATATTACATGCATTTTGTATGAGGATTATGCCTTGAATATTAGTTCCTGTTCCAGATTACCTTCTATTATAATTTAAAATCAAATATGGTTTCCCATTACATCCCATGAAGGAGTTATGGAGAGCTTCTCACAAGCAGTGAGCTTGGTACTTTCTAGTTTTTACCGTTATTGATTTGGACCTAAAGTTTTACACCGGTTGCGAACGGTGTTTTAGAGAACCTTTTTCATGGCTAAATACTCGATAGTGTCGTCGTCACTAAGCGAGGTGACCGCCGTCGAAATAAATATTAAAAATACAGTGACTAGCTAAATAGTTTCCCCATACATCCCATGAAGGAACCGCGAAGATATTCTTTCAATCAGTGAGCTGTGCGATTTCTAGTTTTGCACTCACTGACTGGGATCTATAGAGAGAGCTTTTTCATGGGTAATTACACGATTGTGCCGCCGTCGCTAAGCGAGGAAACAAGGTACAAGAGCCACGCATACTTATCATTGCATAACCCATCGACGATCTTATAAGTAACTAAGCCTGACTAGCATTCTAGTCAGACGCTCGTTGGGAGTAGCGTACATCTAGGCACTAAGTTTTCGTTAAGAATTCGAGGCATACTATATTTTCCATATTCATTCCGAATATCGAATGAAACATATAAAACGTGAGTAGTTTTCTTCTTAAATTCATGAATATTTGGATTTTAAAACAATTTATGCAAATTATGGCAGATGAAAAGTTTGTGTCTTAAGTCTTTTGTTTAACGCACGTTTTTTTGACAATAAGGGCAACATTTTTTACCCTTTGTCCTACAAATAAGGTTTCCTGTTGAATTTTAGAAAACAGTACAGTATTTTTGAGTTCGAAACATAAAGATGCTATATTAGGGTTTTCAGAAGTTTTGCAATATTTCTCTATGACAGGGCAACAGTTGGTTTAGAGAAGAAAACACCATTAGTCTGGCATTCATAGTATTAGGAATTTGGTACGAACTTCTTCCCAATAGTAAGATTTTCGCTCTCTGTTTTAAGACTGACTGAAAGGGACCTATTGTTTTACATGGATTTCAAACAGGATTTGGTTTGAACAAATGTTTCGTGGCCAATTAAAATATGGCGATTTAAATAAAATATTCGCGTTACTCCAATCTTTAAAAAAACATATAGTATTTTCCCAATTTGAATCCAAATGTCTAAAAAAATATATACTATATACATGTAAAATAAACGTTAGTAGTCTTCTTATATTCAAGAATATTTTGATTTTAGAACAAGGCATGCAATAAACAGCTGGTGACAAGTTTGTCTTAAGTCTTTTGTTTAAAACCTTAAATTTTCCTGCCATTCATACCACTAGGATTTTGTCTCGAACTTTTTCCATTTCCAACTAGTAAGATGCACTAGTTTGAATTTAGAAGAATTTGTGGAACTAACTGCGGTAGAAAAGTTTGTGTCTTAAGTCTTTTGTTTAAAAAACTTAACTTGGTCTGCCTTTCAGACAATTAGGAAATTAGTTCGAATCAAACCGATTCTGAGGCAATAATAATCCTTAAGGTAATACTAAATATGGCCGTCAGTGGTGCAACGGTTATTGTGCGCGGCTGTTGTGCGAGAGAACGTGGGTTTGATCCCTGCTCTGACCACCTTACACTTATTTCGACGCCGGCTTTCTCGCTTAGCGACGGCAACACTATCGAGTAATAAGCCATGAAATAGCTTCTCAAAAAGCCGTTCGGAACCGGTGTAAAACTATAGGTCCCAATAGTGAGAGAAAACTGGAAAGCGCACAACTCAGTGATTGTGAGAAGCTCTCCCCTATCCCTTCATGGGATGTAATGGGAAAATATTCATATATTTTTTAATACTAAACATGTCGCATTTTAATTAAAATTTTACAGAGTTTAGCTGTAACCTTCTTTGGAAGTAGATATTAGGATTATATTTCTCCTTTGGAACTATTTATGCAACTAAACTAATATTTTCGAACAGTTTGTATGGGACCTTAGTGTTGTTTTACAAAATGTTCAAAAATCAATTTCCTACCTTTCTCACGAATTTGTTTAAATTTGGCCGTTCATCACGTACGAATCAATTAATAATTCCTAGAGCGAGGGGTTATATGAATAGGTCCTTTCAGGTGAGAATAGCCAGATTGTTCAACTTGCTTCCTTCTACACTACGAGTATTTAACTTCACTAGCGCTACGTATCGCAAAAAGCTTCTTCAACACTTTGGAGAAATAACGCAGTAGTTGACAATGTTTCTTTTTGGTTTTTGTTTTTTACAATGTTCCTTTGATTTTTTTTTTATATTTTATTATTGCCTTTGGAAATTTTTGATTCATTCAACTGATTAAATAATGTATACACTATTTTCAATAGAGCTTGTGTTTGTAGTAGTTTGTAGTAGTTGTAGTTTTCTTTTTGAAAACACCTTTGGGAACTCTGAATTATTATTAGTCATGAATAATATAATCTCTAATTTAACTTTGTTATCAACTAGTTTTTTGATCTTGCTACTTAATTAAAGGATATAATTGTTATGTAATTTCTTATTTAATGAAAACATATAATGTGTGTTATAAATGGAGTAGTTCTTTTGTAATTTATTTGAATTGGCCGAGAGGCTTAAAATTACAAGTGTGAATAAATAAATAAATAAATAAATATGGAGTCGCAAACGTACAGGCTGAAACCAAAAAATTGGTATGTACATATTCGATATCCTCGTTAACTAATATTTCGACCACTTTGTATGGGAAGTTAAGCGATTTTAATGGAAGCGCTTAAAATTGTTTGTATATTATTATAAAACCTTAAAAATATTATTTTGAGATATTTATTTTATCGGACTAATTGTGGTCAGGAGTTTCTTAGCTGTAAATATAATTGATATAATTCATCTTCTCTCTCGACGTTTCGTTGGCATTTTTCCAATACCTTCAGGAGAAATTTATTTATTGAAATTGCTGTCGACAAACAAAATATTATTATTTTTCCCTTCGTTACTTTAAAATCTTACTAACTCGTATTATTTTTTTGTGTTTAATTTAAATATTATTATAAATTCTAGTTTTTATTACTTTTTCATAAAACGTTCTAGTTCATTTCAACCAAAGCATAGTTAATTTCACATTAACTACGTCCAAGTTATTTGCTACCGCTTACTTGGTCATATTGTTAATTTAAAAACTTTTTCATTAAAATAAACTACACATCATTGGAAAGAACTTTATTTTTCATATACAGAAATATAATTGACCCATTCATAGCAACTGCATAATAGTTAGGGTAATTCCACCTAAGGGGTTGGTTGAAATTTTGTTTATTTTTAACTATGACATTAGTTCGGTGTAGTGCTGTTTCTCTTCGCAGTGATTGCAAAATGTGATAAGTGATATTTTATCAAGTTTTTTTACTGCACCATTTTTTTGCAGGAAGCTATTTACAGATATATGCATTGAATTAGCAGTTGGCGGCCGTCGGTGGTGCAATGGTACTGTGCGGAGCTCTTGTACATGAGAACCACCTTACACAATTTACCACCTTACATTTCTTTCAACGACGGTCAGCGTGCTTAGGACGTTGACGCTATCCAATATGTAGCCGTGAAAAGGCTTCTCAAAATACCGTTCGGAGCCGGTTTAAAACTATAGGCCTCAGTCAGTGGGTTTAAAACTTCAAAGCGCACAGCTTACTGGTTAAAGTTCTCCCCAATCCCTTCATGGGATGTAAAGGGAAACTATTTGTTTTTACAAATGATCTAAGAAACATTTAGTGCCTGGTCCTCAATGTCGAACAAAAAAAATTTGTTTGTAAGTTCAAAACTTCAAAGCGCTCAGTTTACTGGTTAAAGACCTCCCCAATCCCTTCATGGGATGTAAAGGGAAACCATTTATTTTTTACAAATGATCTAAGAAACATTTAGTATCTGTTCCTCGATGACGAACAAAAAATTTCGTTCGTATTCTAGTCGAAATGAATGTGATTCGGATTCGACCATCCGACAATTTGAAGTCGAACGGATACTTAAAATTTCGAATGTGTTGCCATTTGGGATCAAAGACAAAGTCAGTCGAACGCAACTTTTTGACTTACCTCCATTAACATCCATTAGCTTTAACCAGACATTGTGATAATAACTCTTAGATGTACCCAATTTCACCAGAATTTGAGTGACAAGTACAATGTTTTTATTAATAATTTAAGAAAGGAGGAACATTTTTTAAAATATTTTTAAGGATTTGAAATATCGATAAGAACAAAATACGTTAGTTGCATTTAGTTACGTTGTTCTATTTGTATTCCACATGTAAAATATATTATTTACTTTAACTACATCAAATATTGATTTGACTTGTCTACATCCGGCTATGGATAGCGATGATGTTGTTGTTGATGATGATGATGATGACAGAAGTGCTGACTATGATGACGAGAGATTTGCGTACGCGCATTTTTTCAAAATATCTCCTCATGTGTGCCTGTGTGTGTTTGCAAAGTTTTATGGCTGTGTTAAGAATCTGTGCAAATGTCGTAGGTATTTTGTCAATGTATGCGCGTATGTGTGAAACGTGTTCTCCTCGAAATGACACAAGTTATAAACTTTTGAGCAAGCGAGAGAGAGCGATTTATTAACTTGTATATTACGCTTTTTCTTATACATACATATATCCACACATATGAATGTATGCAGGTATGTTTAGACTTTTGTTTGTATGTAAGCATGTGTATATATTTTTAAATTAACGAACTTTTTTTTTGTTTTTGCTAGACGTTTCATTCTTTTCTTTTATTTATACCGGTTTTTTAGTATTATGGCGCATTTAACATTTAATTTTGCAAATTAAAAACAAAATATCATTAATTTTTCTCAGAAATTGTTATAATTAGGCGGAGATTTCATTCAAATCTATGAATATCTAGCTACGTACACACATATACGTGTGTACGATTATGTACACTGACAGGTACCGGCTGTTATATAAATTCTGTATGTATGTACGTATATTTATTGATCATAATTTCATTTCATATCTATTCAATTTTTTATAAAAACTTTTAATAAATACAAATTATGAATCATCCAAATGCCACATGTGTCAGTTGTCAGTAAATTTAAAGTTAATAGATAAATTGTGTTGCCCAACCACACAAGAGATCAATAGACGATAATTGTTTGTGTTTAAAATTTTAACTTTTATGCAGCCCTGACATTTTTCATATTTAAAGAATTTTGGGCATGATTGCATCAGGCTTGCGTCTTAAGTCTTTCGTTTTCATTAATTCAAGTAATATAAAGATTAGACTTTTCTCTAAATTTTCTAATTCTATTAATTTTTCACAGCTTCATTAAAACACATTGAAAGCTAAAACCAAATATATACATAAAAAAACCAACCCGTAAAAAACATAGGTTTTATAGGTTTTAAACATATTTTGATAGTTTAGTTTTGTCGTCGCCATTAATTTGCCTGCGAAGTTTCAGCTCCATTGGATCACGGGAAAAGGGCTAAAAATCAATCCAAATTTTTTTCGGCATACATACAGACAGGTGAAGTTAATATAAAGAATTTAAAAACTTATTTGCCTATTACATTCCAAGAAGGGATAGGGAAGAGATTTGAATAATCATTCATTCCCATTACATTCCAAAAAGGGGTAGGAAACGGCTTTCCACAATCATTCATACACGCTGAAAAAAACGACCCATGTAACATTTCGCAGGAACCATGTGTATGTTTGGAACATCCATATACTTACGTGTAGGCATGGTTTTCATGAATTGAGGATCTGCTACTTTTTTGTTTCTTTATTTTATGTCACGTTTTCCTTTTCAACAGTTTATTACATATTATTCAATGTGTCTCCAAAATGTGATATAGAATTACAAACATAATGTGTTTGAATACTAGTACACTATATTTGTGCCAAACTACAAACACGTTATATTTGCATCCAAACAAAAAAAGGCAGATTATTCAGCGTGTACACACTTTCAAACAAATCAACCAATAAGTCATTATTAAAGAATTTATGTACAGGGTGGCTGATGAATGTTGCGACATAAAAAATTCAAATAACTTTTTTTAATTCATATAAATTATTTGTTTTTATTCATTTGCAGAATAGTACATTAAGGGCGAGTTTCACACTCATCATTTAAAAGCTAAATTTAAAAGCGCACAGAAAATTTTCATATAAAATGGCATGGTGAATTTTCAACTATGAAACTGGCCATATGGGTGTCTTTTGAAAGCTCAATTTAAAAGCTCCATTGGAAATGTCATTGATATGATGAACATTGGGCAATTTAAAGTTAATTTAAGTGGAGAATGACATTTAAGTGTCAATTGTGACACTGAGCCAAAATGTCAGTAAGAGTTTAGGGCACAAACATTTTTCTTTTAAACAAATTTTTCATTTAGAATAGTTTATTTCTGAGTAATTTTTCTTTTCGAAAGCGTACATATCATTTTCTCGAAATCTGCCGGTTTTTTTTTTGTCTATAAATATTAAACTTGCATTCAAACTCTTCTTTTACGAATCAATTTTATTGGCAGTCTATAGAAATTTTGATTTATTGTATAATTTACTTTGAATTCAGTCATAACTTTCAACTTTCAGTTCTCATAATGTATGCATATTACGTACAATGAATGCCCCTTGTATTTGTTTTTATCTATTGTTGTTGAAAATTTCCATTATGAGTTGCATATGCATATTTTTCGTTTTTGCTGTGCCAGCTATTTGGAATTCGTATTCTTGAAATGTTTCGGTCAACTGGTCAAAATGTCTAGTAACTGGAACGTTTAAGGCGCGGTATTTACAACCAACTTCTTCTCACAGCAATCCCTGTTCAGGGTGCATACTACAAGCGTCGTTACTATAGTAAAACATAGTACGTTAATTTAGTGAATGGTCACTGAGAGCTTCAGTCAGTCGACCGATGAATTACAAAACAACCCACCTGTAAGAAATAGACAGACGAAAACCGTCTTTGGTGGATACAAACGTCTTGCATTTTTCTTCTTTCTTCGTTTTTTGTTTTTGTTTTTTGATGAAATGCTAGCTGGCGTTTCCCTCATTTTCATATAAAAAAAATATATAAAAATGAATGTAGTAGACTGGGAAAACGCAATCGTATTTGTTGTAGTAAAAGTAGAAGAAGCAGCAGAAAAAAAAATTCCCACAATTACGTGAACCACATACCAAAAACCAGAAGCAGATCGTCATCAACAACAAAACGCCTTGGAAAGAAGAGCATAAACGATAATGATGTTAAACCTCATAATGATGATAAAAGCCGAACTGCTTCAGTTACTTTCAATTGGAGGGTTGTTTCAAAACCTACTCATTCATAAATATAAAGACGAAGAAGAAGAAGAAGCAGATGATACTGAAACTCTATGCAACATTAATTACACATACCCTATGAAAGTATAGGACTGTTTATACCATTCAGGTCATCAAAGTTATACACTTGTTTTGCTTAGTTGAACTTAGACTTTTTGTTGTTGTTCTTTTTAATTTTTCGAAATTAAAGAAATTCAAATATTTTGAAGTTAATATTCAGAAGTTGCGAGTTTTTGAGTATAGTTTTTGATGAATTCTTTAACTTGCTCATCATACGAAGCGGATCAATA
The DNA here is from genome assembly GCA_963931995.1 of Phaonia tiefii. NCBI lineage: Eukaryota > Metazoa > Arthropoda > Insecta > Diptera > Muscidae > Phaonia > Phaonia tiefii. The sequence continues at coordinate 276,922,685 of OZ008369.1, forward strand.
AGTCCGTGACTTTTCGAACTTCCCTCGTAGTTATATGAAATGCAATACTACTCCTATCAAGTACCAACTGTTAATAGACTACTGTCAAATTTTGAGCAAGTTACGTCATTTACTATGCGTTTAACAGCTGTTCAAAACATACAACCTCTTTAGAATTCTTTTTAAAAATGGAAAGGAAAAAAAATTTTAAAACATTATTTTTTGCAAAAAAGACCGTTAATCAAACCAAGGAAAAGCTTGATAAATACTATGGGGACTCTGCACCATCGATTTCAATGGTAAAAAAGTGGTTTACTGCCTTTCGTTGTGGTCGCACAAGTACAAATGACACTGAACGTTCTGGACGGCCAATTGAGGTCAATACACCCGAAAAAGTCGAAAAAATCCACGATATGGTGTTGGCCGATCGAAGAGTAAATGTGCGTGAGATTGTTGATACCATAGGCTTTTCATATGGCAGTGTGGTTTCGATTTTAAATATTCAGTTGGGTTTAAGAAACCTGTCTGCAAGATGGGTGCCGCGTTTGCTCTCAATTGACCATAAACGCACGGATGCACACGTGTGTAGTCTCAATGGCAAAATTCCATGAATTGGACTACGAATTGGTACCTCATCCGCCATATTCTCCGGATTTAACAACCAGTGACTATTTCCTATTTCCAAACCTAAACAAATGGCTCGGTGGAAAGAGATTTAGCTCCAACGATGAAATTATTGATCAAACAAATGCCTATTTTAGGACCTCGAAAAATCCTATTTATTTTAAGGTATATAAAAATTGGATAAACGTTGGACTAAGTATATTGAGCTAAAAGGTGAAATTCCCCAGACTACTACGTAGGTGACATGGATTGGTTTAAGATAACTAAGTTTATGAAAAATAAATTTGTTGACAATAATGTATAATTGATTTTAATATTTTCAAATTAATAATATAGCCAAGTAAATGATAAGAAATAACTGTGACGGAGTATATTGAAGTATTTGAAAATACAAAATAGTATTAGTATTTGAAATTAACTATACTTTGGTTGAAATGAACAAGAATGCGGGATATAATAAAATTCAAGCATAATGAAAACCGCGTTTTAATATTTAGGGTTGATATTTAGTATACTTTATTATGTTCATTAATAATTTAATAATTTTCGGTTCAAGATAAATTACTGTTAAAATTTACTTTTCCTATTAAAACTTTTTCATTAATTACTAAATTTAAAGATGATTTTATATTAAAAATGATGTTGCTGTAGCCTTTATCCAACAACACTTGAAAAATCTTTAGATAGTATATTGTAGTTTACTTTTGTTACATGCGCGTTTCGTTCTTTTCTTGACACTTTTTGTGGATATAATTTTATATTTTTTGACAATTCAAAATAAATGTTTATTGTCGTTATTAGTTGTCACAACTAAAACATTAGTTACAAATGATTACAGTAGTTAACTTAATAGTTTTATAAATCAACTACGTAGTTGTTCAACTACGCTACTAATGCCTTTTTTCAGTGAAGGTTTATTTCATTTCTTTTTTCTCCATTTGTTTTTTTGTTCTTCAGAAACCTTTCATTAAGTTAAATATTTAACTTTTCCTTAATTTTGACGTAGAATACGTCTTACCTTACGGTATGAGGAGTCATGTCAGGTTTTTATTGTTGTAATCTTTATTTCATTGAATTTGAGGAAACGGCTAGATGAATTTTTGTAGGTAAATGAAGATGTTATCTTTCGTTTGATATACATTTCATATTGGTTGATATATTTCTAGTATTTTAATTTCTCAAATGAAAATTGTTTAAACACATACACTCAAACATATGTGTGGTGTTTGGTTGAGTGTTTTTGGTTGCTCAACATTGCTTAGGAACATGTATCTAGTAAAAAGTGAAACGAACAGCAAGCTAATGTTGCTTGGCAACATGTATCTAGTAAAAAGTGAAACAAACAGTAAGCTAACGTAATAAAGCTTTTTTGCGAAAGCTTCAATAAGGCTGTTGTAACATTAATTTTGAATTGTAAAGCGTAAAGCTTTCACACAACGCTCGAATGCTAATGCGAAGACTCGATAAGGTAAACCATTTTTAATATTAGGGCGGCCCTCTCAACATTCGCAGAACTTATTTCAATAAAAATATTAATTAAAATACATAAATTAAATTAAGTTTAAAAAAATTGAACATAATATTTTTTTTTTAAACGGACTTGAATCAAATGCCGTTGGTAAATATAAAAATTACAGCAGACAGTTGTCCGAGGCCTTCGGCCACGGACTGTCCTTGCAGGCTGTGTCAGAGACACGGCCATTAAGTTTAACGTAGAATACGCCATCCGATAAGACAGAAAACATATATAACAATAAATGATAAATAATATAAGCAAATGAATTTATTGTTATATATGTTTTCTGTCTTATCGGATGGCGTATTCTACGTTAAACTTAATGGCCGTGTCTCTGACACAGCCTGCATGGACAGTCCGTCTGTCTGCTGTATTTTTTTTAATTAAGGAATATCATATACATATTTATAAGTATATATTTAAGTTTAAACCATATAACCTACCACATGCAAATGTCCTAAACGTAGTTCATTTGATATCAACAATGTTTTGAATAACAGCACTACGTCAGTACAACTTCGTGCTTAGTTGAATTTAACTATGATTATTGGATGGTTAACATCACCAGGAATAATTTTAGATTTTATTAAAAATTTCCAATCTTGCACTACAAATAAATATAAATTCACATTGGGGTTACACTTTTTCCTGCATCTTCGCAAGTCCTGCCGGACTTACAGATTTCCTGGAGGATTAAATACACCCGTTTCGCTGTTTCGTGGGATATCGTTTTGAAAGTTCACTATTGCTTAGTGGATATGAATATGTTTATATAAAAATCAAATAATAAATAAGCCAACTGCTGTTGTCATGGACCAATTGATTTTACCGGTAATGTAAATTGTATAAACTAATATGTGGTAGCATATATCTTAAACGTAGTTGATTTGTTATTAATTATGCTTTGGTAAACAGCACTACCGCAGCACAACTGCGTGATTAGTTGAATTTATCTAGGGCGCTTGGCTAGTACATAGTTCATGCTTAATAATACCTCACCAAGATATTTTTCTTTTAGATTTGACTAATATTTTCCAATCTTGCACTAATCCTCACAATCGAAGATTATATTAAATCAAAAAAAATATAATTTCGCATGGTGTTTAGACTTTTCTTCATCCATCTTCACTGTTTCGTCCGGGCTTACATACTTTCTAACACCGGTATTACTGTTTCGTATGACATCGTTTTGAAAATTATCTTGACTCTTGCTTAGTTGATGTGAATTGGCTAATAATAACTATATTTACATGAAAAACTAAATATTAACTAAGTCTACAGCTATTGTCAAGGAAGCATGGTTGATTTTAACGAAAATGTAAACCATATAACCTAGTATGGGGTAGCATATAACTTCAGTTGATGATATCTTAATTATTCTTTGGTTAACCACACGACCTTACTACAACTACGTGGTTAGTTAAATGTAACTACTACGCTTGGCTAGTATACAGTTCATGTTTAATATTTTTTTTTTATTAAAATATTTAAAATATTTATAGTAATCCTCCTAAGATGATATTATATCAATATCATTTCGTAAACAGACTTTCTGGAGTATTTCTAACACCAGTTTAACTGTTTCGTATAACATCGTCTTGAAAATTCTCTGGAAATATTTCTTTGACTTGAAAAACAATTATTAACTAAATCGACCGCTGTTGTCAACGATGAATGGTTGATTTTAACGGAAATGTAAATTACAGAAACTATAAGTAGTATATGGTAGCATGTAACTTAAATGTAGTTTATTTGATATTGATTATGCTTTGGGTAATAGCACGACCTCAACGCAACTACGCGGTTAGTTAAATTTAACTACGACACTTGGCTAGTACTATATACTCTTCATGCTTACTAAACCCCACCCCGAAATTTTTTTTAGAGTTTGTTACCATTTTCCAATCTTACACTAATCCTCACAATCGAAGATGATATTATCTCAAAACAATATATATAAGTTCGCATTGGACTTAAACATTTTTTCCTCTATCTTCGCAAATTCGGCAGGGCTTTCTATTCGGAAGATGTAATTTTGAGGTGGATGAGCTGTTCAAATTGTTTTCATAATTTTCGTATAGTTTTATTTCATTTATTTCTCTCTTTGTTTGGCTTATTAACTACTTGATTTCCATGAAAAAAATTGTGAAATGTGTGAAAAACTTGAATAATTTTCAAGTTCTTGGGAACTTTTTCTTTTGTTTCTTTATATGTATCTACTACTGTGATTATGATTTTAGTTAGCAATGTTATTAAATTCATTAAAATGGATTTTTATTTTTAGAATTGTTATGAGCTTTAAGGGGGGTCAAGAGAATGCTGGGAAATAGTAATGGCACGGAACCATATTGTATGATATACTCACATATATGTATATATATGTACATGGCTAAATAATTTTTGAAGTTAATTTATTGTCAGGAATAAAAGATTCCGATGCTCGCACTTACAGGGTGGCACATACAGTAAGAAACTCAAATAATTTATTTTTTCTAATTCATAAAAATTATTTTGACTTTATTCATTTGAAAATGAATAACATTTTATTAAGTTGTTTTAATAGCTTTCAAAAATAATTGAATATAAATTTCCTCCCCGTCGGCGACGCTTATGGCGACATCGTATCAAAAAATTAATCATTATTGCAGCGGGAATTGTCTCAATTATTGTTCAAATGGACTGCTTTAAATCATGCAAACTTGATGGAGATCTTGGATGTCAACAGAATGTGGAGTTTCTTGAAATTCGCATATTGGGAAAATTTTCGCTACTATTCTGCCATAATAGGCTTCACAGAAGTAATTGTTTGAAAAGGGATTGTAGCCACCGAATTGTAGTTGCCACAATCATTGACATGACAAAATTTTGTCCCCACAACTGAGTCTCGGTTGAAGCAACCTCTAATTGGGTTGTGACCACCTTCAATTGGGTTGTGACAAACTCAAATTGGGTTATGGTAACTTCCAAATGGATTGTGGCAACTTCCCAGCAGGTTGTGACAACCTGTAATCTAATTGGGTTGTGGCAACTTCTAATTGAGTTGTGACAACTTCTAATTGAGTTGTGAGAACCTATAATTCGGTTGTTATAACAGCTAATGTGGTTGTGACAACCTCTGACTTCGGTTTCGGTTATTTTTTCTGTGAGTGTATATGAAAAGTTGCACCACCATGTTGAAGTCACACCGAGTTGAAAGAGATTCCCTTTCAGCGTAGGTAAGGAAATAATCTCCTACAAGACTTTAAGTAACCGTCTCCATTGACCATAATAATACGACCGTTTTCTGCTAAAAAGTAATGCCCGACAATGCAACTTCATGAAACTGCTCATCACCCTGTGACTCGAGTTGGATGCAATTCCGTATTATGAAGTATCTGTTGGTTACATTCTCTCAATATTCGACAATGCTGTTTGTCACTGTTGTCGTTTAAATAAAAGAGACCCTCGTCAGACATAAAAATTCAGTTCAAAGTACTTTCGTACTGAATCACCTAATCGAAACTCTAGGATTGTATTGTATGGCATCAGCTACAGCAGTAATATTTTCCTGCATCCCAGCTGAAGGAACTCGATAATAAGGCCTTCTTGTGATTGTCCCACGGTCAGGAAAATTGATTCCGAGCCTTATTCTGTCCGATCCAACGACTGAACGTTAGTAGTCAAATTATAGATACAATTATGTGGGCGGAACATGACGAGTCGTGGTGCTCTTTGGACTAAGTGTGTCACTAGTGACAGCCACTTGTATCTAAGCTAACCTATTTCTCTTCATACCAATACCAGTACCATATGAAGTACATTAAGTCTCAACTTCTTAACTTGAAATAGTACCAGTCGAATGGCAATTTGAAGTAAAATGTTTCTTTCTAATGTCAAGCCCGTGTTAAATTCACTAGTGTTGATTCACCTTTTCCAAAACTTGTGCATTTTTAGTTCTTTGGAAACAATTATTATGTCGAAATTGTTATCTTAAGTTATTTACTTCGACGTGACTTAAAAATTTGTTTAGTGGAATTTTACAATAAAATCATGTATTTCATTTTGGAAACAAAACAATTGAAGATCTAACGTATTATCCGCTCATCTGCGGTTTTAACCAGTTTGTCAGAGCTGGAACTCAATTGTACCACATTTATAAAAATAAGTATTTTAGAGTATTTTTTACAGGACGGTTGCAATACTTATCCCCTGGATGATACAAGCCTTCCCTCAATCCAAAACCAAATAAATTTTATATTTTTCCGAAGTAATTTTTAGAAAAATCTAAAACATATTATCCACCTTTAGTACAATTTAGTATTCCCAAACAAAAATCATCTGAATTATGCGTAACCGAATTTAGAGGATGTAATAACCGTATTAGATGTCGTAGCATCCGAATCAGAGATGGTTACAACCGCATTAGAGATTGTGACAACCGTATTAGAGATTGTCACAACCACATTAGAGATTGTCACTACATATTAGATGTTGCTGTAACCGAATTTCTATTGTCAAAACTTAACAAACAAAAAACTAGACTCAGTCATGACAAACTCAATTTGGTTGTGACAACTGCAATTCGTTGGCAACAGTCACATTTACACTACAACGTATTTTCAAATAATTAGTTGTGTGAGTGAATCTACCAAATATACTGCTAATGCGAAAATATCTAATCCACTATTAGTTTTTATAAATAAAACTAATTAACAAAATAATTGCTTTAACATAACGATTGTAAGCGAAACTCTGACTGATGTTTTGACAGACGACATTCAGCTATTAAATATTACAAACTTTTTCAAATAACATTTGACCTTTTTAGAAACAAAATGTGTTGGCTCAACATGAAAAGCAAAATATCATTTATTTTAATGATCTCATAAAACAAAAACAAAAACTTAAAATCGCAATTATCACATATAACTCTTTTCATTTGTCCAACTTTCAAATAGCTACAAAGAAACACACACACAATGTGATGAACATCATCGTCGGAAGTAGCAAACAACCTTGGCAGAAGCTAAGCTGGCTAGGTGATTTAGAAAATATAAACAGGGTTTACCATGAAGACGGATTTTACCATGAAGACATACAAATTTTCTCTCATAATAAAGCAGACAAATTCAAAATTTCCAAAATATTTAAAAGTGTTAAAACCCAAAAACTGGCCGCCATACTGTTCATCATCATCAACATCATCATGGATACCGTCAGCTCACCGCATTGTTCGTCATCGCATTCAACGCCACATAACTCATGATGCGTTGGCGTTGTTGTCGATGTCATTGTGGGTTAATTGGTAAGTGGGAAATCGGCGGATTTCGACCATTCATTACACGTTTAACGCGTCGTTTCATTTGTATTTTATTTCGTAGCTCATTTAAATTCTCTTTACTTTTAAGTTTCTCAACGCTTGCCATTGTAGTTTACCTGTGTCTTTTTATTTCTTTTTTGGCTGTGAAAAGTTGATTTAGTTTTCAGATCGATCGGGTCGGTTTATCATTCAAACGTTTTATGAATTTTTAAATAAAACCCCTCCTCCCACATCGAACGCGATATTTTTTCCAAATCGCTTTTAAGTGCATTTCGGTCAATGATTTTACGTTGATTAAATATTAATTACCAACAATTAACACATTTAGAATTGTAGTACTCGTATATGTAAATGACGACGACATCGCGCATTCGTGTATTTAAACCATTACCTACAAATTAATCATTAAAAGAAGTGTTAACAGTAAAAATACAAATAAAGTGTTCCAAATTTGCCATATTGAGTGGACAATAATCGCGACGCCGCAAACGCCACCGCCACCGCCAACATTCTGTAAAAGGTGTTATGTTCTCTTTGGTTATCTAGCTGTATGAGTGATTAATGACGTCATAAAGCTAGCTTACCGAAGTTAATGTTAACACTTAGCCAACGATTGTGATAAATAGGTTTAAACTGAATTAAATATATAAAAAAAACTAGCAAAACTCAAAACCTATAATTTAAAAAGTGCGTTTCTGTTTTACTGCTACTATAACTATATTTTATTTGTTTTTATTATTATTTTTTAACTACTCATAAATGACTAACGAGCAGCTTTATTCTAATAACAACACAGGCCGATAAATATTGAAAATCCAAAACCCTAAGAATTTCTCCACCACATCAGGATTTCGAGATATTCTAACCTTAAGTTAAAAAACTGTTCGCGCTATATTCTGTACATTTCGCCATCGCGTATTAAGCTTTATTCACAACATTTGCAAAATAAACCATGGCCCTGATACTAAAGTGTACTTTTGTAATTCCAAATCCGCCTAAGAATTTCTAAATCGCATCAGGTTTTCGAGATATCTTAACCGAAATTTAAAGCCCCCCACTTTTCACTATACTCACTGTATTCTGGACATTATAACATTTCGTTTTAAGCCTAATTCACAAAATGTGTTATGCCATCTAAAGTCCTACCTGTTGTCTTCAAAAACTTTCCAATATCGTATACCTTCTTTGACAAATCGTCCGTTGAAATTCATTGGAACACGCTGAAAAAAACTATTTTGAATATTTTTCCACATAATTATAATATATTTACAAACTACCATATACTTATATATTGTTAAGAATTTCCTTAAATCGTCCTTTTTAGGGCTGTTTTATTCCCATTAAGAAAACAAGGTTCGTTTTTAAATTACGATAAGTACAATAGTTTTATATCCTTTTATTTAACTTATACAGTTTTAAAGTCAATACTTTACACTAAGTCTATATTTCACTATCAATTCATGTTACTTACTTTCCGACGTTTATTTACAGAGTGACTCATAATGTTAAAAACCTCCGCTATTTATACGAGTTATGTTTCTCGCCACCCGGTTTCTAGATTGTTCTACCCGATTCCAGAACCAGTATTGCCGTTTTGAAACCTTAACGCATTTCAACGGATTCGTCAAATGGCTTGTGGTAAGGGTATACTTTCAGGCGCAGCATTAATTGTTAATTTGGTTATTAAGAGTAGGTAATAGCTTTTATTTAATCGTAACAATATGTTTGGAATATGGTTCGAATTACATTATTATTATAATTATTATGCATATGTTTCCCGGTAAACATTGTAATGTTTGTTTATATTTGATTATTTTCCGCCCAAAAAATAATATATTTGCGATTATAATTTTTCCCTTATTTTTACTTGTGTATTGTCAGCCCGTCATGCCAACCTTGCTGTCTCTTTCGCAATAATGTAAAGTAGATGTTTAAATTTATCATTATCTCTACAACTACTCATACAGGGTGCTCCAAATACAAGTATCTTTTTAAAAACTGAATAAAATTAACTAAACTCAATTTATTTTGGTGTAATATTGTTTTATTAGAAATAACAAATATTCCCATTATTGAAGGAACACGATTTCATTAATGTTTGATGAGGTGTGTGACATGGTGCGTCAAACTGCTGAAGCCAAAGATTATTTAACTTCATGTATGTCTTCCATTTCAGGCCATAAAAAGACCAAATTCATGGCTCTGTAGCGCTCTCCGTTGTCTGAAATGGAGTTTCCAGCGGCATTTCGAAAAAATGGACTAATGATGCCACCACTCCAAAATCCAATCCAAAATACCATTGACTTCTCGACAATGAAGTGTGGGTTTTCCGATCCCCAGATGCCACCATTTTTGTTTGTTGACATGCCGCCGAGAAGAAAATGCGCTACGTCAAAAAGGATGAATTTGCGGCCAAATTCGATGTTCGATTAGAGACAGGCGACGAATCATGGATATATGCATATAAACCTGAGCCTAAACTGCAATCGACTTTATGGGTCTTTCAAGACGAGACACATCGAACAAAAGTTGTTCGCACACGAAGCACTTCAAAGCAAATGGTGGCCTGCTACTTCGGCATAACTGTCCCTGTGGCAACAGTTCTGTTAGACCAGCGTATGGCGGTCAAATCTGAATGGTACATAACCAATTATTTGCCAGAAGTATATGGTGAAGTAAGGAAAACAGACCTCAAAGACGAATCATTATTAATCACGGCAATGCTAGCTCTGACAGATCGGCCCAAAATAAACTCGACTTGGGCCGGCAAAGACATTGACTTGATGGTTCATCCGGCTTATAGCTCCGATTAGACACCTAATGATAGATTAAGAACAAATTACGTGGTCGTGGTTTTATGGGTTTTTAAAATGCATGTTTTGGAGCTACCTCACTCGGAGTGGCAAAAGTGCTTCGAAAATCGTTTCAAAAACATACATACAAAATTGTTTTGATAAAATAAATAATAAATAATAAAATAAATAAATTTCGAGCATCAATATTTGTTTTTTCATTCTTGGACCAGAAATATAAACAACAACCCTCGTACACTAGAACTAGATTCCAGCGGCGGAGTTTGCGAGGCCTTCCACGAATAAGGCATGCGAAATCCCTCTTTGGTAATGCCTACTTTAATAAAGCCTACGAAATGCATGATTTTATAAGGCTTCCACAGGCCTTTTAAAAGAATACCAGAAGACGCTGTTGTTCATGAAAACCTGTCTCTCCACATGTTCGCAATTCATCGTTGCAAAATCATAACATCCGATAGCCCGGTAGATAAAGCGTCCGACTATAAGTTCTAAGGTCGTGTGATCGATTCCTGTGGCTGCAGAATTTTAAAAAAATATAATTTATAAGAATTACAATTGGTTAAAGTATATAAGTATAATTTGCATATTTTTTTTAGTTTTGCTTAAGTCCTTCTTGCAGGCCTTCTAGTAGAGAGGGATGATAGGCCTTGCCTCCCAATCTCACGCAATGTTAAAAAGAAAGGAGGAGGTAATGTATCGTATTCTATAGAATGCCTTCTGGGTCATGATTTCAGGCCTTCCGGCTCCTGATTCCCGCCGCTGGGATACTAGAGGTGTGCCGTAACACGAATTTTTCGTTTCACACATGAATCACGCGTGATCTTCACTAACATTTAATTCAATCACGTGATTGGGAGTATACGTGATTCAAAAAGTTTGAAATTTTTGGTATTCACGCTTACGAATTATAATCACGAATCAGACTCATGAATTACGCTTTCAAGTATGAGCTTGTTATCAACAAAATCAGTGCCCAAAAATTCTTCCAGTATGATTAAAAAAAACGTACGTACCAGTTTTGTAACAAACGAATTATACATAAGTAGTGTTTACGTGGACATCGATTAGTGATGGCGACACTATCGATTATTTAGCTATGAAAAAGCTGCTAATAATTCCGTTCGGAACCGGTTTAAAAAATATTATTTTTTACTACATTTTGCTTTTATTTTATCCTGAAGTCCTAAAAAATGTTTTTTGGATTTTTAGACATATGTATTTTATGTCCCATGGCGATTCTAATTAATTCGGCATAGGTTAGGGTAGGTTGGAGTAAAAGCCTGAATGTCAGGTTCACTTAGATCCTGTAGTCCACTGTAATACCACAGGGACAAAAGAAAAATATGATATTTTCTTAGTCCCTTCCGTTGAACTAGTTTAATTGCCTCAAAACGCTAAAGAGTTGGCGGATGCCAAAATCAGCCAGATGCCAAATTCAGCCTTCTGGAAAGAGCGGAGAACAGACACAGAAGGTGTTCCATTAACTCCACATCCTTTTCGTCACCGCAGCTTCTGCAAAAGTAATTTCTAAAGACTTTCAGTATCTCTGCGTGTTGTCCAATAAAACAGTAGTCCCCAGCCTAACAAGTTCATCTGATTTGCAGTCCTCTGGTATGTCCCTGTTACCCGGTACCAAAATAAGGTGACCATTACACTGTTCAGTCATCTTATTAAGAGATCTGCGATAGTGGTGGTCAGTTCTCGAATTCAGGAAGATCGTTTCCAGGGACTTGATGACAGTTCGACTATTAGCGAGAATATTAATTCCGACCTTAGTCAAAACTTTACTTTTCAGCCATTTCGCACTTCCATAATGGCTGAGATTTCTGCCTGGAAGTAACACTACAGCAGTGGTAACCAACCCATAGCCTCGCGAGGCAGACAATAATCGTAGTTTTCTCGTAGTTGTCACATACACACGATCGGCAACTCACATGTACACAACAACTATGTATGTTTGATTGGAAGCATCGGTCTATGCCTGTGCCTTTGCGACCGCGCTCAAGCACATAATACGTTTGTGTGCGTGCGTTCGGTTTTGCCTACCACTTCACTACAGTGATCAGGCTAGGTCCTTAGAAAAGACACCAAAGCCTACTTTACCGTCAAGTAGTCAACCATCTGTATAGAAGTTCACGAATCGACTATGTCCAAGGATGCGACCAATCCATTTTGATCTATCAGGTATAAGAGTATGATACTTATTGTCAAAGAATGATTCGGGCATAGTTGTAATCGACAATACCTGGAATGTCAGGCATTTTATTGAGAATGATATAGTGTCCGAAACCACTTTCTGACCAAAGTGACAGTTCCCTAAGACTAACAGCAGTAGCCGTGGCATGATGCTGGTACTAAATGTAGTATGACATTTAGTGCATCAGTCAGTGTCATTCTCAGAGCACTAGTGAGACACATACCAGCCATTCCCTGAACTTTATCTAGTATCGCGCAGTAGCAGGACTTCCGTAGAGCTGTCCACCAGAAGATAACGCCATACAGCATTGTCGTTCTAACTACTGCCGTATACACCCAATGATATATACCCGGTTTCAGAACCCAGCGTTTTCCTATTGTCCTTTTACAGGTATATAGCGCTGTCACATCCTTTTAAAGTTAAAGTTTAAAGTTCAACTTACAGTCGAGTAAAATACCTACTTATTCTGGACTTTCAGAGAAGGGAAATTCAATACCCTTAAGGAGACAGGTACAACAGTTGGTACCTTATACCTCCTACCGAAATGAACCAGTTTCGTCTTAGTTGGGTTCACCCCCAAGACCATTACACGAAGACTATCTTGCGGTGGTATGAATGACATGTTGCAGAATGTCCCTTAGAAAAAAAAAATAAATGGTTTCCCATTACATCCCATGAAGGGACTGGGGAGAACTTCTCACAATCACTGAGCTGTGCGCTTTCCAGTTTTCACTCACTGATTGGGACCTACAGTTTTACACCGATTCCGAACGGTAATTTGAGAAGCTTTTTCATGGCTAGATACTCGATAGTGTCGCCGTCACTATGCGAGGTGACCGCCGCCGAAAGAAATTTTAAGGTGGTCAGAGCCGGGTTCGAACCCAGGATCTCATGTACAAGAGCCGCGCACACTAACCATTGCACCACCGACGGCCACAGAATGTCCCTTAGAGTCCTTGAAAACTTCCCTCTTACCGCTATTGCCACGTCATCGACGTAGGCAGCAGCCTTAACAACCAACTTCTTCAGGGAAAGCAGAATACTGTTCATGGAGAGATATAGCGATCCTCTGCTTACAAATCTATAGAGATCTGTTGACCCTTAACTAGCCAGAAGAAGAAGGTTGTGGACCAACAGCCTGATATTTCTGTCGACCACCCGAGCCTTTATTACCGCGGCTATTGCGACAGGATTTACATTGTTAAAGGCTCTCTCCATGTCTAAGACAGCTACCATGATATATTCTTTAAAAGCGAGAGAACCTTTATAAAGCTGACCAGATCATACAAAGCGATTTGGATAGACCCACCCTGGCTGTAGTTCCTAAGATAACTATCGTAGCTGGTTTCTACTGACCACAGCAATTTCGAAGCCGGTGTATGATAAATTGTGTTCTCTTTTGGAGCCCGTTACTGCATACAATCAAATGCCATACATCTTTGTTGCCTTGAAAACCGTCGAAACCTATAGAAAAGCAGGTTTAAAACTTGGTCTCCTTTGAAATTATCAGCATTGGACCACTATAATAACAGAGGCAACAAGGGCACCATCAAATTCTAGAGAACTGTGGAAAATACATCCTGAAAGCCCCTGTGAAGGTAATCTCAAGCAACCACGTGTATAAGGCGTATTCGGATGACATTTTCAGTAAAGCTCTACTACTGACTGAGGACTTATACATATAAAATCAATAACAAAGTAATTTGGCAACTTGGTATGCCGGCATCTATACAAGACTGAAATGACGTCGAAGACAGAGACCTGGTGCGAGAACAACAATTCGATGTAGTCCAGAATTTTGTGGAAACTTAAACAAGATTTTTACTTCCTGATCAAAAAATGCTTACGACAAGTTGTGCAACGTGTAGCCAATTGAAATTGTGGATTTTTTCCATCGTCCACCAGAAAGTACAGGCAAACAACTCACTAATTTGATATTGGCGTCGGTTCGAATGCAGATTGTGATTGCACCGGCACTGGGTATCATGGCAATTGCATAGATGTTACTGATGGCGGCACATTCATCACTCAAGCTTCCATTGAGTTTGAAATACTGACATGTAATATAAGCAAAAATCTGGTATGGCCACAGTTCTTAAAGTGAGCAAAATCATTATTTGCCACGAATGCAAATTAGCACATACAAAATCTCTACAAGCGCATGACCGGAGTCTGCGCGATTTCCGAGGAAACCCCAATGAATGTGTGGTACTCTGATACTTCTTGCGGGTGATATCCGCTAAATTTTCACTGATATACTTAGATCAACGCCCGCCGATGAGCTGAGCACTTGCTTGAAAGCATCATATTTATGGAAGCGAATTGAAAAAATTACGCTCTCAACAAACATACGCTACTGTGAGATGGCTTTGCGCAAACATTTTTAAAATTTGATTTACATATAATCTCGGAGCTATCACAAAAAATTTTGGCGAAAAAAAAATTCGCTAAAATGTTTTTGTTTACAAAGACAAAATCAGGAAAAACCGGAAAACGGTACCAAAGAGTTAAATTTTAATACAGGGTAGCGCACCAATTGTGCTACAGTAAGAAATTCAAATAACTTTTTTTTAATCAATGTATTTAATTGTTTTTGTTGTATAGAAAATTCCATTTTATTTCATATATAACTAAATGGTTTTGAAGATGATAGACCGCAAATGACCTCCATGCTCATCCACGCATATGCAACACCTGATCAGAAAATTATGCACTGCGGCCTGAAGGGTTGCAGTCGGGACCGCCTCAATTATTATGTTAATGGACTGCTTCAATTCAGTCAAATTCCTAGGTTTCGTTTTGTACACCTCTTGCTTGACATAACCCCATAAAATAAAATCTGGTGCAGCCAGGTCAGGTGACCTTGGGAGCCAGCGGAAAGTGCAGTTTCTCTATATTTTATTTTGTTTGGGAATTTTCGTTGGAGGTCCACCATAACGAGTCTGGATTTGTGTGCAGTTGCCCCATCTTGCTGGAACTAAATGCTGTTGAAATGGATAAAGTCGTTGGCGCAGTTCTGGGTAAAGAAAAAAAAACAGCTTCAACATCTTTAAATAACGGTACCCATTGACAGTTACTGTTATACCGTTTTCTTCCAAGAAGTATGGACCCCACAATGCAGCTTGATGAAACTGCGCACCACACAAGGTTTAGCAGAGCGAAAGTCGTACGAAATCAGACACACGGAAAACAGGACATCGAATAGCTGCAATTACCAGATAATTAAAGAACAGTTATCCGAATATCGTGATTGCCAGTGAAGCTTCAGAACTGATTCTGGGTCTGACAGATACCATTCGGAGCAGTTTTGGGGGAGATAAATTAATTACATAAGTTTGAATGGATTTAGAAAAGCCTTTGATCGTGTATATTATACAATATTAACCTCTAAATTACATAACCTATAAGGGGATCGAGTAGTGATTGCACAATAATGGCCTCCAACCTGACAGGGTCCCCGAATGGGTAGCGATCGTTTTCCCAATACCCACAGGGTATGGGGAAAATAATGGGTAGCTACCCACGACAATGGACAATTACCCATTACCCCCAGGGTAATGGGGAAAATATTGGGTAGTTTCCCACGACGATGGGGAATTACCCATCACGATTACTAATTACCCACAGAGTAATGGGGAACATAATGGTTAGCTACCCACGACGATGGGGAATTACCCACCACGATTACCCATTACCCACAGGGTAATGGGGAAAATAGTGGGTAGTTACCCTCGGCGAAGGGGTACCCAGGGTAACTCATCCCCATTTCTAATCGAAAAATTTCTATATCTCGGAAAAAAAACAATTTTTACTAAGGGTTTTTCATAAACTGATCCAATTCGTTATTTTCCCCATTGATATTTTTTTTTTATTTTATTTTTGCCTTTGGAAATTCAACTGATTCAATCAACAACTGATTAAATAATGTATACACTATTTTCATTAGAGCTTGTGTGGTTTTCTATTTGGAAACACCTTTGCGAAAAAAAAAATTCGCTAAAATGTTTTTGTTTACAAAGACAAAATCAGGAAAAACCGGAAAACGGTACCAAAGAGTTAAATTTTAATACAGGGTAGCGCACCAATTGTGCTACAGTAAGAAATTCAAATAACTTTTTTTTAATCAATGTATTTAATTGTTTTTGTTGTATAGAAAATTCCATTTTATTTCATATATAACTAAATGGTTTTGAAGATGATAGACCGCAAATGACCTCCATGCTCATCCACGCATATGCAACACCTGATCAGAAAATTATGCACTGCGGCCTGAAGGGTTGCAGTCGGGACCGCCTCAATTATTATGTTAATGGACTGCTTCAATTCAGTCAAATTCCTAGGTTTCGTTTTGTACACCTCTTGCTTGACATAACCCCATAAAATAAAATCTGGTGCAGCCAGGTCAGGTGACCTTGGGAGCCAGCGGAAAGTGCAGTTTCTCTATATTTTATTTTGTTTGGGAATTTTCGTTGGAGGTCCACCATAACGAGTCTGGATTTGTGTGCAGTTGCCCCATCTTGCTGGAACTAAATGCTGTTGAAATGGATAAAGTCGTTGGCGCAGTTCTGGGTAAAGAAAAAAAAACAGCTTCAACATCTTTAAATAACGGTACCCATTGACAGTTACTGTTATACCGTTTTCTTCCAAGAAGTATGGACCCCACAATGCAGCTTGATGAAACTGCGCACCACACAAGGTTTAGCAGAGCGAAAGTCGTACGAAATCAGACACACGGAAAACAGGACATCGAATAGCTGCAATTACCAGATAATTAAAGAACAGTTATCCGAATATCGTGATTGCCAGTGAAGCTTCAGAACTGATTCTGGGTCTGACAGATACCATTCGGAGCAGTTTTGGGGGAGATAAATTAATTACATAAGTTTGAATGGATTTAGAAAAGCCTTTGATCGTGTATATTATACAATATTAACCTCTAAATTACATAACCTATAAGGGGATCGAGTAGTGATTGCACAATAATGGCCTCCAACCTGACAGGGTCCCCGAATGGGTAGCGATCGTTTTCCCAATACCCACAGGGTATGGGGAAAATAATGGGTAGCTACCCACGACAATGGACAATTACCCATTACCCCCAGGGTAATGGGGAAAATATTGGGTAGTTTCCCACGACGATGGGGAATTACCCATCACGATTACTAATTACCCACAGAGTAATGGGGAACATAATGGTTAGCTACCCACGACGATGGGGAATTACCCACCACGATTACCCATTACCCACAGGGTAATGGGGAAAATAGTGGGTAGTTACCCTCGGCGAAGGGGTACCCAGGGTAACTCATCCCCATTTCTAATCGAAAAATTTCTATATCTCGGAAAAAAAACAATTTTTACTAAGGGTTTTTCATAAACTGATCCAATTCGTTATTTTCCCCATTGATATTTTTTTTTTATTTTATTTTTGCCTTTGGAAATTCAACTGATTCAATCAACAACTGATTAAATAATGTATACACTATTTTCATTAGAGCTTGTGTAGTTTTCTATTTGGAAACACCTTTGGGAACTCTGAATTATTATTAGTCGAGAATTATATAATCTCTAATTTAACTTTGTTATCAACTAGTTTTTTAATCTTGCTATTTAATTAAAAGATATAATTGTTATGTAATTTCTTATTTAATGAAAACATATAATGTGTGTTATAAATGGAGTAGTTCTTTTGTAATTTATTTGAATTGGCCGAAAGGCTTAAAATTACAAGTGTGAATAAATAAAATAAAAAATGTGTAATCGTGATGGGTAATTACCCAAGGTCGTGGGAAGCTACCCTTTATTTTCCCCAATACCCCGAGGGTAATGGGACATAGTGATGGGTAATTCCCCATTATCGTGGGTAGGTTTACACTTACTGGTTGATTGGGACCTACAGCTTTACACTGGTTCCGAACGGTATTTCCCATAGGGTAATGGGAGAAGCTCTCCCTAATCTCTACATGGGATGTAACAGGAAACCACTTAATGGGTAATCATGATGGGTAATTCCTCATTTTCGTGGGTAGCTTCCCATTATTTTCCCCATACTCTGTGGGTATTGAAACGTTTATTACACATTTCCCCCAACGATATGTATGTATGGGTTACACATGGAAGGGTGTAAATACGAACTCTGCTGCTCTTAGACAACTCTACATTACTGATTTATCGATACTGTCTTTTGTGAGAGAAAGACTTGTGCATGCGCTTGTCATGCCTAATATTTTATAATGTTTGGAGGTGTATTCTGCTGCTAATCTGCGAAATATGAAGCTTGTGGTGCTGGTTATGTGGTGTTCATGTTTATTGTCATAGAAAACGCTGTACTTTTTAAACATTTATAGACTTTTGGTTGTAATTTTCATAAACAATACTATTGTTATATTTAATGTTTATCGCAACAGGCTTCTTCGCCTTATTCAACCTTCGGTTTTGTGGTTAAATTTCAAATAATTAGCCAAAATATATATTTAATGTGATATATGAATTCATGTTGCACTTAATCAGGGACGTTGATTGATATCGGGTACAAAATCAGTTCCGTTTTTGTCGCGCATATACATTCAGCTCATTAATTTGTATATATAACTCATTAATTAATTAATATACATCTCATTAATTAATTTAATCGTATGTTGTAATTTAAACTTATGTTTTTTCTTTGTGTATTTTTTGTTTATTTATTTATTTTTTAATTTTCGCTAGTATGTACTTTAAACTACAAACTTTATTAGTTGTTATATGTCGAGTAGGCTGTTAGCTATTTTTTAACGATCTATATTTAATGCATATTGTTACTTGTTTTAATTTTCCCAAAATACTTTGAACTACAAAAGATATTCGCCCTTATTCCCGTTGTCGTCGTCGACGTCAATACAATATCGACACCATTTTTATTGGCGTCTTGAAGGCATTTGGACAAAAAAAAATTTGCGTAATGTTTTAAGAGGGTTGTTTTTGGATCATAGACATCAACAAATTTGTTGTTGTCGATGTGACAATACATTTATAACGTTCTAAAGTTGACAAAAATCTGATGACGACGTCGACGACGACAACGGGAATAAGGACGGACGATTGATATAAAAAAACAATAATAGACAGTTACACACAATCTGAGCGACACGTTACCATTAGGGACCAGTTTATACTGAGATATAATTCCCAACCACTTCCGTGTGTTTATATATCCCGATGTTGTAAGTCGAATTATAATATTAAATTAACACGGCCGGAAATAAATTCATATTGAAAATATTTTATTTTAATATATTTGCAAACTTTAGGTAATATACTATTAATTCAAAAAGCAATCAAAAAAATATTTAGATAAGTCTAATATCATTACAACGAGTTGATCAAATAAATATGCTCTTTTGCTCTTATTAAATCTTATTATTGCTTTCCTTCTTTATTGGCAAATTTTGCATTGTACTCTTTATGCCAATCGAGATTTTGCTTAACCACGGTTTCACCGCGCTTAGCTGCCTCTTTACCACTGTATACGCTAATGCAAATGCCGACCACGGTAAGAAGCATCATTATGTTCGCAATACGAATACGCATTCTATTTCGGCAACGTTCCATTACATCAGAGCTGAAAAACGAAAAGGAAAGAAAAAAATATATTAAGACTGTAATTATTGGTAGTATTATATCGTCGCTGGGCGATATAAACATTTGTCCTAAATTTTGTATAAAATGATAAATTTTTCTTAAAACATTTGTTCAACAACGTTGACTTTTGGGGCACTCGTAAATTTTCAGTCAATGTAAATATCGGAAAATTGCTTCCTATGTGAATAGACATGACTACAAAAACCTAACGATGGTGGAAAAATATAAATTGGGAAAACTTACTCGTAGAGCATTTTCCAGACCTGTGAAATATTTTTGTTTCTATTTTGTAACCAAAAAGGAACACTGTAACTAACTAACATCTTTTTATAAGAAAGTTTATATTACGTTTCCTAAAATTTAAATTTTCTACAAAAAATAGCTATGATAATAATGGTTTCTGAGTAAAAAATTAAACGTTTAGAGCGAAACTTTGTAATTGCAATATGATGCACCCAGTTTAAAGGTTAAGGTGCTGAATAAATTTCCAAAAACAAGAGTTAGAAGTAACTTTTATATTCAATGTACATGCAGTTCAGAGATAACGATGATACATTTCAGAGAAATTACCAGCAAATGAGTAACACAAGCACAAAATATATTTGGTAAACTGAATCAAATCTCGACAAAAGCTAGGCATGTTTTATTATTGTTATTAGTGAGTACTTAAGCATAAACTAATTATTGTACATATACAAACATTGTACCCATAATATGGATATATTCATAGAGTACTGTCACACTTTTCGTGGGGCGGTCGGTGCGATAGAGTCATTTGATGTAAATTGACTTACACCAGGTAGAATTACAAAAATTGTTGACTGAAATTTGTCGTCTTCATGGTTAAGAACTGTGAAATTTAAACGTATTTTGGACTTTTTGTTATATTGTTAGTATGTATTTGTGGTGTATTTACACCAAAATTTTAACGCTCAAATCTAAATGCCGTTATTGTTTTCTTGTTGGTTGGTTTGAACCATTGCCTCTACCTGGTTATTATTAAAGCAATACTTTTCAACATGCAACGTCCATGTTCACCCACACCAAACTTCGTAAATTTACTGAGAGAAATCGTTACTGAATGAATTACTCTAATACATATTTACACAAATATTTCAATAATTAAGTGCCTAGAACATCATTATGCCATGGACATCTTGTGTACATGTATTAAGGCCATCACCATTTTAACCAAATTTATGAAAAATGCAGGGACTTTTATGAAGTTTTGTTGTATGGGAACGGATCGAAAAGTCAGCAGGTTCTATTGCATGTAACTTCTTAGACACTGATTAAGTCATTAGGAAATTTCGAACTGGGTAGTAATTTGGTCAAGTATATACGATTTTTATATTATCCGAATTATGTTATTGTTCCCGACGTTTCGTTATATTTGTCGACTTCTTTTATATTTTGATTGACTAATAAATGAATCCACGTTATCGCACGAGCCGTGCACACTAATCATTGAACCACCGACGGCCACAAGATCCAATCATAGCTATATATTTTTTACGCGGGTAAACTAGATTAGGGACTACTAGTTATTTCATTGACATTTGTAGGCTATGTAGGTAATTTGCCTTATCGAGTCTGCATGAAGTTACATAATGGAAACTGTATCATTTGTACATTATACACCTCATATACACTTTGTGAAAACAACTGCTATATTATCAAACCAAACTGTATGATCTTAAAAATTGTCAAAATCTTCTATATACATAAGTATGTACGAATGTGTGTATGTATCAGATGTAGAAGATTATACAAAATGGAGAAATCCATTAATCATAAATTAATTCAACATATACAGAATTCCAACATAACACCTTAAATTGGAGATACACGAATACCGTGTTATTTAAAATTTTCTAAACGTGTGAGAATTTTTAGATTTCTTGGTTAACACTAAATTTTATTTGTGACATCAACTAACTTCACCCTTTGGGGAACATCCTTCACCGACTTGTACTTTCCAGTCCAGACTAAGAAATACTTTTCAGGACCATTGGGCGTATGTTTGTCGATATTTTGACGTATCTGTGGAGTCTCCGACATGCATCGTTTCATTGTCAATAGGGACAAACAACGTCTCGCATTTATTGCCCGTTGGAGAATCATCTGGGTGTGGTTTAAACAAATCTGAAATACGAATATTGTAAGAATAAATGCGTAAGATTAATTTATTTAAAATAATATATATACTACACCAAATTACCTGTCGCAATGTATGCAGTACCGTTGATGGAAAAATTATACAACAAATAATAGAAAATCAAATCAAAACAAAATCAGCTGACCATATTTATCGATAAATGTGAACATATTGGAGAGACACAAACGGGGACGATAACAAATTTTGAGGTTATGCTAAAATCAGGTTTGGCAACTTGCATCAGAAAGTGGAGAACAAAAAATAAATCAATCATACCTACAAATTTATGTATAGTGAAATAAGTACACTTCTTTACACAGAGAGATAAATTTTATTCTATGATTTTATTTTGCAGAAACAAATAAACGTAAGTGTTTTCGACTCTTTTAAATTAGTTGATTTTTTGGAACAGACCTAGTATAGATCGGCACGTCCAATTTTTTTGCTTTTTTTTTTTGGTTGTAGGGATAGCTATTGTAAGTAAAAAAAGTAAAATAAAAAAATAGGGGGGAACCCCTATTTTGGGAGTTACGGGCCAAGTAGCCCTGGCAGGGACCTATGTTGCTCGTACCGTGTGGTAGAACTTTTGGAAAATCGTTAAATTTATATTGCAATTAGTCGCCCGGCCGTCCGGCCGGGCTCAGACAGGGGGGTTAAAATTCCCTCTGTACCTGAAGTCGATGTGTGGCAAAATCCGAAAAATCACTCGATTGCTTGAAAAAAAAATATTTTCTGGATATTTTTAAAAATCCGATACGTGGATAAAAAATGTATTTATTTATTTTTGTTTATTTCGACTCGTTTTACACAAAAAAGTTGTGAAATCGGTCCCATAACACGGCACCACACTCGTAGTATCATCCTCTATGTCCGAACTTTGGGTGCCCACAACTCCGAAAATAGGCGTTGCCCCCGATTTTTTTATTTAATTTTTTTTACTTAAAATTAAAAGTTCTATCCAATGGTAATAGTTTGGAGCCGAAGCGAGTTGCCGACCTATTCTAGGTTTAAGCCGATTTTTTATTTACTAGGTATATAAGTATTCTCTTTATGTCTAAAAAAGTACCATGCATAATTTTTTAACACCTTACGTAGTACAACTAATAGTGCCAATGTTCCATCTTTATCACCTGGGATTTCCTCATCGAACGAACGTTTACCGCAAAACGCTGTTATTATAAAAGTTTTCAATAAAAATGTTTTCAAATCTTGTGAAATCCTTTACTACGCGGTCCCAAGTATGTTATACATACCAACTCACGCGCCAGTTATGTTCCCTTAAGGAAGACATTGCCGCACGACGTTCTGCCAAGGAAGAGGATGAAGCTTTAAAGATTGAGGCGAATCTCTTTGATCAGTCATCCATTAAGTACGAACCGGTTGCAGCAGAAGAAGTATTGAGCAGAAATAGAAAACACAGACCATTTAAAAATGACGATAATATTGTTCCAAAACCATTCAAACCTATGGCGACGGTTGTAAAGAGAACCCGAGTGGAACGTCAATCAGAGTCCCGCGTGATAAATGATGCGGAATTGGGTTTGGAATATATACGTCTTAGCCTTGGAGATCCCCGTCTTGCCACTACACTAATAACAGCACGTTCTAAGAAACGGCGTGATAAATATCGTCAAATCATTGTTGAAGGCAGACGACTTATTCTGGAAGCTTTGGAATGTCAACTTAAACTAAAAACCATAATTTTCAGTCAAAAGGAGCAATTGGTTGGTATCAAACAACAGGTTGCAGAAGCTTTAAAGATCAACAACAATAGTCAAATTTATAAAGTTCCACAGCATGATTTAAAAACCTGGTCCACTCTAACCACACCTCCCGGTACAATGGCCGTGTTTGAACGTCCTGACATACATACAATTATGAACCGATTAGCAAACGCCAACATGCAGCCGCTTCCTGTAACTGTAGTATGTGACAACATAAGGGAACCCAATAATTTGGGCAGTATTATACGCACTTGTGCCGCCTTGCCTTGTTTCCAAATTGTCATTACTAAGGGTTGCTGTGATCCCTGGGATTCAAAGGCATTACGTGGTGGTTGTGGTGGTCACTTTCGTGTTCCCATACGTGATGATGTAGATTGGGAAGACGTCGTCCTGACAATTCCCCCAGAGTTGGCAGATGATTGTTGTGTCTTTATAGCGGAAAATAATTTGAAAAAGTTCAATAATGAAGCCAATATAATAGATTATTCTGATGTTGATCGGACAGGAGCACATAATGTAGTTGTGATAGGTGGAGAAAGTCATGGCGTTAGCCCGGAAGCATACAAGTAAGATGATATTAAAATATAAATACATATGTTTATAAACATTTAACGTAGCTTAGAGTCATGTATGTATGTGCGGCGATTTACATTTTTAGAGTTATGGTCCTTCAAAATTCGGATATACACGAAAGTATTATATTACATTATTAACCTAACCTATTATATTATTGGTTCCCTTGTTTTACTTTATTTTCATTAGTTTTAGCTAGGAACTAGATAAATGGCGTCAGTTCAGAGCCACATCTGAACATTGCCTGGTACTGGACTTTTTATATCTTCTATATTACATAACTAGTCGAAAAGCGTTGCTCCAGAACTATAGAAAGTCCCTCTCAAACAGAAGTTTTAAACTGGTAAATAACTATTTCAAAAGTAGAATAGAGGGAAGAATTTCACCCGGACCGAAGATAACGCAACGTTTATTTATACAAATGTTATTATGGAAGAGAACTAGTTAAATGGTATCGTAATATTAGTTCTGACCTAGTATTTCACCTAGTAGTTCTTGCAAGCGAAATTCGCACGTAACTGCAGGAAAAATCTTTGGTATCAGACAAAAATGTACAGTTGAACCAAAAAAAAAAAAATTAAAGTGCCTAACATAGTTTCCATTGACATATTCAGCCTTATTACGAATGTCGTTCTCGTATTTCGACTACGAGTTTTGTAAAAGATTAAAGACAAAGTTGACGTGTTGTCTTTAATCGTTTACAAAACTGTCGTAGTCGAAATACGACAACGACACTCGTAATAAGGCTGATTTTCAATTCATATCTAAAACACTAACTCCCGTATTCATAACAAAAACCATAGGAACAGACGATATAAATCAGTATGCCAGAATTGAAAAAGAACTTAATAAATGTTTGAATGATCTAAAATGAAGGTAGAGAATCAGTTAAACTTTTCAGAAGAAAGGGCATCTAAATCCTATTAGTCATGATTACAGGGCTTGGGTTCAATATTGCATAAGGCCCCATGATGTAAATCCGCCCCTGGTTACTTTGATAGACAAAGAACGATACTTGCCTTTTTTTTTAATAAGAAACACACCTCTCTTTTCAGATTTATGAAAGCTGTCGGTTCAAAAGGCAAATGTCTTAACATACCATTAGCGGAGGGCGTGGACAGTCTAAATGTTGCATCAGCATTAACTTTAATACTTTATGAGCTGCGTAAACCTATGTTGGAACAGCAAAATCGACCAGCAGAAGAGATGGAACCTGTTAAAGACAATGTAAATTTGGAATAGAACCCAAATGGAACACATTACAATTCATTACATAATGTTGACTATGCAAATTATTTTCCCAGTAAGATTTAATTAATGTTTTGAGTTTTTTTAATTCTTTATTATGAATTTGTTAATTTTTCAATGTTTTTAATGTATAGAAAAAAAAGAGAGGCATGAAAAGCTTATGAATGTATGCAAAAGAAACTTAGAAAACAAGATATAATAATGAAAAAAAAAAGAGGGGAGAAGAAAAACAACTTAATAAAGAACAAAAAGTAATATATAAAAATAACACAGTATTTTCTTCTTCAATGTTAACTATAAATTATTTCAAACATTTTTTGTTTTTAATTTCTGTTACCTTTTTGTTTTGATTTTTTTTTTAATTTTAAATATTATAATAATAATAAAAAAAATATGTACATATAATATATAATTAGGTAAATGGGCAGAAGGATAAAAGAATATAACGTATACTTGTGTCGAACTCGTTCAATAGTTCCCAAACTCGTTCATTTAAGGTGCCCCAACATAACAATCACCAATATATTCGCCATATCGAACATGTAGATTATGTCCGTGGGGGTGATGTCTGCACTGGAGTTCTGTAACTTTTTAACGATAAAATCAGTAGTTAAATTGTAAAAATTCATAAAATTTCAAAAAGAAATTTCCGAATTAGTTAACCAAAATTTTTTTTCGTTAAAAAGTTACAGAATTCCGGTACTGGTCACGCTAAATGAACTATATAGTTTACGAATTACCCAACTCTAATATAACGTATGAAAAATAGTAGCTAGGAACAGACGAAACTAAAAAACATATACAAATATACAGCATCTTTATGCAATGGGCGTGGGAAAATATATTTAACAAAAACTGGTAGCAAAGGCCCAAAATAATTCATATAATTGAAAGTTGGTTGCATGCACTCAATTCAAACATGTATTAAAAAATTAAATTATGCCACATGTATTAAAAAAAACTATTTCGGTTAGTTTGAATACATTTACGATTAAAAGGGATTTTCCATACAGTAATTCATATATAGAGGGAAAATTTATCTTATCTAACGATTCATTACACACTCTTCGTAAGATGTTTGACGAAAATTGACTTCTGACTTGAATTTTTCATGTCGTTTTGGGGAAAAACTGAAATTTAAATGTTTTTTACAGTTTTTTTTATCGACTGTTATTGTTAGCACAGATTTGTGTTGTATTTAACACAACAATTTTAACTCAGAAACACGAAATACCGTTGTCGTTTTATTGTTGGTTGTTTTCCACTAATCCCTCTATCTGCCGTTATTAAAGCAATGCTTTCCAACATCCAATGTTCATATCGCACCAGGCCTAATGTCACGAATTTGCTGAGAGAATTGTTCCCTCTAGGTATGGAATTACTCTATGGGATTTTCAATTAACTTTCGTTGATGGAAATATGAATGCTCTTGGCTGAATACAAAAAAAGAAATGCAAACAAAATTATTGAACAAAAATAAGCTGCAGAAAATTTTTCGACAATATTGTTGTTTACTAAATTTACACTATTGGAAGTTTTCATTTCTATAGTTTTTTTTTTATGGAGCAAAGATTTCCTGTTTGTTCCGTTGACGACCATATACTATATTAGTAGATCATATAAAGTCGTTTCATAAAATATTGGTGATTAATCATCATCTCAATATAGTATAAGTAGTTTATGAAAAAGGCTGGTGGTGACTACTTGACACTTGGAAGAAGTTGGCCTTCCATCATTATCATTATGCTGTTGTAGTTGTTAGTAGTAATAGTATCTTGTATTTTAGGTTTAATTATAGTCCATATAATAGCATCACTAACTAATTGTGTTGTCGTCATCATCATCATGCATTTGTGAGGTTGTGGCTGTTGGTGGTGGTGTTGTAACAATTTACAAGGCTAGAAATTGAAGCCTCCTTGGGGAGCACCCAAATCCGTATTAAACGCATATTGATTGCCATCAACTGAGGGTGCTACACGTTCGTCTTCCTCTTCATTACCGAAATACTGTTCGATAATATAAAATGATTTATGATATATATCACGATTCTCGTGCGATTGCAAGTATTCAATTTTATCTAAGCCTGTGAAAAGATGAGGGAAAATAATATGCATAGTTTAATATTAAAGACGAATGCTTTTAAGTGTTATATTATTTCTCAAAAAAAAAAAAATAAATACTTATAAATTTCATATAATTATGGTTGTTGAGCAATCCAATTGTTGTCGGAATCGGAATTGAAACCGACAAAGTATTAACTTTGATGTAACAGAGACCGACATTATCGGTTTTATGTTCGAATCGGAATTTGGTGTGAGAATCAGACTCATCGTTTTGTTTTTGTCAGAAACAATTCGGCCAGCTGGCAGTTTTCCAGTTTTCTTTTGATTTGTGTTTTAGGCGGTTGAATGTTGACACACAATGTACATGAAGTATTAAATGTATACCCTAATAAAATAAACATTTGACCATTTGTTGTAAAATGGTTTATTGGTAGAATTTGTGGGAAAAAACTTTCAGATATACATCCATGTGCCACTTTCCTCTTTCATTCCACAAAATTTAATGTTACCTGTGTGGTAGTTTTCATGTGAAAAAAATATATTTTCAAAATTATTTTACAAATAACAAATTTCTCGAATTTCACTAATTTCTTGATTTGTTAATTGTATTACTCCGGCAACACCAGTTTTTCGAACATTTCCAAAATTCATTTCGTGCAAGTTAAACACCAAAACGAGTAACTATCGAAAAGAAATAAATTCTAAACTCATTTATGGAGTAAATTCTATTCACGATTAATGGAGCTTATTTATAACATACAAACCAAATTTTTAAATATTAAAACCATTAACTACTTACCACCACATTCCTCAATGGCCATGGCGTAAGGATTCGGTCTCGCAGGGAATTTCTCGCCTGCTTTTAGAATATTCTCCAATGCATTTAAAGCTACTTGTACAATGTCGGAATCAGCCACCGTTAAAAAGTCACACATTGGAGGTATACAACCAACATGAACCTTAAAGAGAAATTATCACATGATATTTATTGTAAATTCTCGAACGTAACTATTTCTACTAACCAAATATCGTATTTGTTCGGCTGTGCCGCTGCTTGTAGCATTTGTGATAGCCCAAGCAGCTTCTTTTTTCGTTTTAAAATCGGCTATCTGTATAATGTTTATAAGTATCGGGAAGATGTTTGCATCGATAACCGCTTGTATTTGTTGACGATTGCCTGCGGCAATATTTGATATGGTCCAGCAGGCTTCTTTCTTAATGGTATCCATGGGAGAGGTTAACAAATGACTAATGCAGGGTAATGCGTTGCAATTTAAAATGACTTGAGTTTGAACGTCATCTCCGGTAACAATGTTGCCTACCGCACGTAAAGCAGCGGTGATGACATTATTTTGAGGATGCCTTAAAAACATATAACATTTAAAGTAGACAAAAATCCATGTGCATTAATTATTACTTCCTATACATACATTAACAATTCGACCAAACGCCGGCAAACTCCAGCATCTATGACAGCCTGTATTTTATCATTTGGCCCATCGGATAGATAACTTATGGCCCAACATGTGTCGCTTAGTACATCGGTGTCTGTGTGATTCAATAGTCTCGCTAAAATCGGTAAGCCGTGGACGATTTTTGTAAAATCAGCAGGAGGATTTTTGCCACGACACAGATTTGATAAAGTCCACACAGCATTACGGATCATTGTCAATCGTTCGGTTTTACTTAAAACCCTGCAGTATCACAAATATTGTACATTTGATGGTATAAAAATTTTAGCAATTGTTAAACTTACGTCAAAAGTGGTTGCATTATACCCGAGTTTAGCAAATGATCACGGCAAGCAGGCGAGTCACCGGCAATATTACCCAAAGCCCATACAGCTTGTTCCTGTACATCATCATGTGGACTTGAGAGCAACTCAATAAAAATGGGTACAGAACCAGCTTCAATGACAATTTTCGTTTGTTGTGAAGTACCAGAGGCAATGTTAGTTAAAGTCCAAGCAGCTTCAAACTGGGCAAAAAAATAGATAAAATATACACATTAGTAGAAAGCAAATAAAGGTAAGTGAGACATACAAACATTCCTACATTTTTTACAGCTTCATAGAAACCAACAGTAATGTTGTTAGTTAATGTATGAGAAATTCATACTACAAGCTTACAAGGTCAGGAACATTTTTCTAATTGAAAAATGGTTGGGTTTTGTTGGAATAATATATGTTGTTGTTCATATAAATAAAGGCAAATATCATGATTTTGTTTTAGTCTTGAAATTTTATGTTCTTGACGTAACAAAAACCATTACATCCCGTCAGATATTTTCTTTATATTTTTAAAATCAGTGTTAACAGATGGCATTATACATGCGTCACGTTCTTATAAAAGTGACATCATAATTATTTTACGAATTTGAATTTTGTTATGACCGATTTTGTTA
The DNA here is from genome assembly GCA_963931995.1 of Phaonia tiefii. NCBI lineage: Eukaryota > Metazoa > Arthropoda > Insecta > Diptera > Muscidae > Phaonia > Phaonia tiefii. The sequence continues at coordinate 276,952,902 of OZ008369.1, forward strand.
GTTTTAATAAAAGTATGAGAAATTCATACAACCCTGAAAGGCCAGGAAAATTCTTCTTCTTGGAAAATAGTTGGTCTTTGTGGGAATTATAGACAATTCAGTCAAGCACACTCAATTGGATGACTAGCTTCGAACTCCGTGATAAAATGTCTATATACTATGCCTGGATTGGTACTACCACAAGATCATCAATTGTATATATACAGAATTGCAATGCAAATTTATATATGTATTCCAATTTGTATCGATCGAAATCCCCCATTTTAGTTTAAATAAACAATTCCAGTACGAAAGGGGTATGAACCGAACCTAACCAGACTACTGACGCAATTTAATAACACTACTTTTTGTATGTCGTCCTTTATCTTGTAGAAATTAAAGTTAGAGCATAGAATACTATCTAAGTAGACTTATTTTCAAATGTTTCATTTCTTACTTGTAATGAAGCGTTGTTATTATTCTTTAGAAATTGTACAAATCTCGGTACAATTCCCTTCTGTATTACTTCCTCTATGGGAGGATTTGGGTCTCTTGACAGTAGTTTACGAAACTTTTGTGTTGCCTCCAATTGTACACTCTCCTCATCACTGTACAATGCATCGATCATATCCTTTTTAATGATCATTGTGGTCGATTGTTGTGGCAGCGGGGTAATATAGTGATTTTGTTGTTGTTGCTGCAGTTGCTGCTGTTGTTGTTGCTGATGATTTAGGACCGTTTGAGGAATTTGCTGAAACTGGGACTGTTGATCTGCCTCGTGTTTGGTTAAATCTAAACCATCAACGGATTGCAAATCATGTGGATATTGATGATGCATTTCGGATTCCTAAGAAAAATAAAATATAAATTAAGCTTTGATGCCGGTGCATCCATGCTTCTTCTACTTGCCTGCATAATATCATTGTCCATGCTATGCATTATGCTGCCGTCACCACCACCGGCTGGATGATTCTCCAAAACAACGTTACGCCTTTTTGTCAGCTGTTGTTCCCTCTTTTGTTTACGTATCTGAATGCCCTCTTCCTCGCGCCGTCTGCGCATTTCGGTAGAGTCCATGCCAGCATTTTTATAACGATGCCTATGTGTTGTGGACATTTTTGCTGAAATTGCAAAAGGGGAAAAGTGTTTCAAACTTCATATATTACTATATTGCTAGTGGCAAAAACGAAGTGGGGTGTGGTTTCTATTTTTACGATCTTATTTGAAGAAATAACAATTTGTGTGTCTACCGCTTTATGCTTCTTTACTGCTGCCGTGGGAACGATAAACTTCTTGCCCGCTAGGTGAATGTTTCTAAATCAATTATGAAGAAAAAAAAAGACTTTTACTTTTATTTTGCCTCAGTAATCATGGCTGTAGTGTATCAGACGTATTGGACACAACTTTACACATCATAATGTAGTGACTGCATAACCCAACAATCATTAACTTCGCACGGGCATCAGGGATGAGATACTTAGATTTGCAAGTACCATATTTTGAGGCAATTTCTCCGGCAATGGAAGACTATTATTATTTATTTCTTTATATAAAAGAAAACACAAATAGTGTTTCTGCCGACTTAATAGTTGTGGAAATTTCTGTATTAAGAAAAAATCGAGACTTGATATTTGTACCCAAATTTTTCAGAAAAATCAGAGCCAGCTACTGGTAAAATCAGAGTTGTTAGTCGAAATACCAGAACTTAATTATTATTTATTTATTGGTTTAATCAGTTCTTCCAACGAAATACATCGTTCACGCTTTAAATTACATCTTATTTGAAATTTGTTAACTTTATGCATATGGCTTATAAACCAAAGCTTGTGGGATTACCAACTTTTATTGTATCATGCATCCATCTCAAATTTGTGGCACCCTTTCTTAGCAGTATACTAGCCAAGATTTATTCTTTCAGGTTATAGAAGCAGCTGTTGATGCAAATAAAGTGCCTAATAAGTATGTAAAAGTCAGTTGATGTAATACAATGTGAAAACTGCAATTTAATTTCAATTGCGTTTAATTTAGTGCCCATATATTTATGGTACGTTTTCTTGGTTTGTCATTTGACCCTTACGTTAAACGTCTTTGTATGAAAACATTTTCTTACCGAAATTGGATTTCCCAGCGTAAATATTCGGAATATTTAATTGTTAATGAAGTTTCTTAGAACATTTCTGTACAGATACCTGATTAATGATGATTTATAGCAACAAGGCCGTTTTTCCGTTGCTATAATTGTGAATACAACAGCTGTTCTTATAACCAGTACCAGTAGTAGTTTAATAATGCGTATTCAGTGCTTCAACATATTAGCTATAAACACACATTTAAATGTAGCTAATGTTAACAAAATAACGTGATTTGACAGAAGTAAAAAAAAAATTGAAAAGCTCTGGTGGTATGAGAAAGCACCAACACATTAAAACAATTTTTCTTCGCTACTAACACATGCTAACCGCATTTCTGGCACAATATTTGGAAGATCTACCAGTAACAGAGAAAGCGCTATGGAATCTAGTATGCGTGAAAACAAGATGAACAATCACATGTAGTCACATGTACACAATTTTAATTGGGTAGAATTGTCACGATCATGTGTATTTTTCAAATAAGACTTCCTGGTAGAATACCAGATATATACCACGGTAGATTTCTGGTAGTTGGTTTGCAGGGTGGATCGTGTTCGTTTACTCCAAAAGTCTAGTAAATGAGAGCTAGAGAGCGACACTCTTGACAGTTCGATGTAAGAGATCTTGCAAATTTTTGTTGGAGAAAGTTTAGCCAGCAAAATTTTGATAGATTAGACAGACAGCTGTTTGAAATCAGCTGTTTTATGTACACAAAGAAAAGTGCACAACAAATTAACAACGGCCGAAAAAATTACTTTTTATTTATATATATATATATATACATATATATATTTATTTAAAATATCAGTATATTTTATTTAAAATATCAGTGAAATTTAGAAAGAAAATAGAAAGCAATAATATGTAGTGACATTCAGCAAATTCTGTTGAACCGACGTCATAATTGAACAACTGTGGCAGTATATATGTAATATATAACAAGCCAAAATGTGTGTAGTATAGAATAAAACTACATAAGCTGTTTCTTTGCAAATTTTTACTGGAAGTCGTTCGCGTACTTTTTGCACAAATTTTCATAAGGAGAGTAAAACCATTCTTACTCTCTCAAAAGTAAATTCTTGCAAACATATACAGGGAAAGTAAACGAACAAAGCATGGTAGAATTTTCTATTTAGGTAGTTGCATTAGAAATTCCGTGGTTAATGGTTAAGTTGTCAAAATTAGTTAAAGCAAGAAAAACACTATGTAAACAAAATTATATAAATTGCATTTTGATTGAAATTCTTTAAATTTTATAAACAATTAAATTTGACAGCTTACTCACGGGATATATAAAAAACACAATCAGCTGGGCTGGCGCGTTTACCCGATAGATAATTTTAACATGGAACAAAGCTAATATCATTGTCCGATCAGGATATTTTTAACGAACATAGGCCCAATTATGTTAGAATTATCTATTAGGTAGTTGCATTAGAAATTCCGTGGTAAAGTTGCCAAAATTAGCTGAATAATGAAAACCACTATTTACACAATGTGTGCAAAATTTAATAAGTTTGTCATATTGGATTAAACCTCCATGTGATAAATTGCATTTTGATTTTAATTCTTTAAATTTTATTAACAAAAAGAAACAAATCAAATTTGACTGCTTACCCATGGGAAAGATGGAAAAACACAAGTCAGCTGGGCTGACGCAATTACCGGGGGAGATAATTTTACCATTGGCTCGATTGTACATCCAAAGTTTCAAGTGCATATACCCGTCCCACTGAACAACTGTACTTCACTGGATGTAATATAGCGGTAAGCCATGATACAACAGATACTAGTACCAGTTCAGTCATCCCTTACACCGAAACTCTTCAAAAGCTCCGAGATCACAGCTTCAGGTACATATGTACGTACTTGTATGCAAAAAAAACACAAATGCAGCCTCTAGAACATATTGCACCCAAGTTATTTGCACCATCCCTGGCAAACACTTATTATAAAGTGCATACTCTACCCTTGCCATACCCTCCTCTTCGATGATTCTTCCATCTGGTCCAACACAGACACTACACATTCACATTGCATACACATGAAATACTATTTTTCACTTTTACTTATAAAACACACGTTTTTCTCACAGACCCATCGATTTTCACACACACAAACTGTTCGAATCAGTTCCAGCTTCTTTTTATACGAAACGAAAAGATAATTGGTAATTATTAATATATTAAATTATAGTTTACCTAATTTTAATGATTTTGGGCTGAATTTGTTAATAAAAAAGTTGTTAAATGAGAGAATTTTTTTAATAACAAAACAGTGTTGGAAAGTGTTTAGTTTAGTAGCACGACTGTACGGAATAGGAGTAGACTCAAAATCATTGATAATACTGCTGCATTGCAAATTTGGGTTTTTTGTTTGGGTCAAAGCATGGTAAAATGAGTAAGGTAAACTCGTTAGAACAGCTGATTTCAACATATTTCTTGCTTAGGTGTTTCTCTTATGCCAAATTCACATGCATTTTGTTTGAGTACTTTTTTGTTCACATTTACAGTAGATACACACATGAAGAAAATTTGACAGTTTATGGACACCAAACAAAACCAAAATGCTTGTGTTTGTTGTAACAATTCTTAGTGCGTTAACCTTACTTATTTTACCATGGGTCAAAGAGTATTAAGCATGGTACAACAATATTACATGGTAAAGTCGTTAGAACAGCTGATTTCAATATTGTCATGGCATTATTCGCTTTAGTTGTCAAACTCATGTCTTTTGTTATTTTACTTTATTGTATTATTGTGTTTTTGGTATACATCTGTGTAGAGTTTGACAAATGAAGCGAATAAAACAAAATACATGTTGTTCCTGCCTACAACACAACAACGCGAGCTACCATTATCATGTAGATATTAATGTACCATGGTATTAAGATACTTCGGTTTGAACTTGGTAACATAAGTAAATTAATCGTAGCAGGAATTGTAATTTTAGGCAACAAAAACAGGAATTTTGTTGTACTTACTGTAAAAGTAAACAAAAAAAGTATAAAAACCAAATACATGTGAATTTGAAATAAGTTTGAAACCATGGTAAAATAAGTAAGGTAAACTCGTTAGAACAGCTGATTTGAATATTTTTCTTGCTTAGGTGTTTCTCTTATGTCAAATTCACATGTATTTTGTGTTTGTACCTTTTTATTTACTTTTACAGTAGATACACACATGTAGAAAATTTGACAGATTATGAACACGAAACAAAAACAAAATGTGTTTAAAGTTGTAATTTCCTTTAAGGCTAAGAGATCATGTTTTCTCCGGTTAGTGAAAAACATGTAAATGCCGCGGGTGGGATTCGAACTCACATTCGCTGGACGATCGTTTCGATGTTTGTGAAGCATCATCTTCAGCAGCATCTAGCCAGTTAAGCCACTGCGGTGTGTATTCACACCAGTCACTAACCGAAGATATTTTAAAATTACAACAATTCCTACTGCGTTTACCTTACTTAATTTACCATGTTTGAAACTATTACTCATGGTACAATTATATATATGTACATGGTAGTCATTTGAACAACTGATTTAATTTTTTTCATGGCATTTTTCGCTTCAGTTGTCAAGCTCATATATTTTGTTTTTGTACTCTTTTGCAATCTTGTGTTGTTAGTATACATATGTGTAGAGTTTGCTGGCTACAACTACAACAACGCATGCTGCTATTACCATGTAGATATTATTGTGCAATTCAAGGCTGATCTAGTAGAGGTTAACGCAGTAGGATTTGTTGTTGTTGTGGGCACCAACAACAAGGATTTTGTTTTTTGTTATATGACTCTAAATGCCAAATTCAACACAAATACATATGACCAAACAAAGTAAACAAAAAAGTTCAAAAACAAAATACACTCAATTTGACAGATAGAGTCATAAGAAAGCAAAATCAGGTGTTCTAATGCGTTAACCTCTACTAGATCAGCCTTGGTGCCATTCTATTACTACGTTTTTGTTATTACTAAAAGCTGTTCGTATCAGGCACATACTAATATGTGGTTCATTCGCATTGGATACATTTTTCTTGATTTCATATCAAAGGTATTAAGACATAAAGCAACTATGGTTTAGAGAAGAAAATGTACTCATGGAGTGGAATGCCAACAAAGAAAACGAGTGAAGCGCGTCGTTTCTCTGCTCTCTCTCTTACTCTCTTCGTTGAATATTTCAATACACGAGCAGTTTTCTGATGATGTTATTATATCTAACTATAGATATTCCAACCATATTTAAATAAAATTACATATAGTATGTAAAAGTATGAAATAATCGCGGGAAAGAAATGCGTTTGAGTGAATCGCGTCGACTTTATTGGTTCTCTTCTACCAGGGTTGCCAAATTGCGCCGGTTTTTTCTTCTCTACTTGAACATCCTTTTTGTTAAGAAAAACTATTGTGTTCGCATTGGGGTTTTCCGGATTTGAATGAAAATCATGGCGCGTTGACGAGGTGGTATTAATACGATATCCCATAACAATAATAACAATATGCATTTTGTTTTGTCTGGTATTTTTCCACAATCGAATTCAGCACAAATATATTTCAAGAATAAAATTACAAACAATTATATTGGAGTTTGAGAAACAAGAAATACCTAAGAAATGAGAAAAATTAATAAGACGCCTATTCTAGCGGTACCAACACATCAATGCGTCATGGTTGTAAAAAGTATTTTTAATGCGTAATGTGACATAAAACAGCGTTGCATAAAGAAAATCAAATGTTTCTTGATTCTCAGACAACCAAGAAAATATCCGATGGGTCGATTGTCAAAATGCATGGAAAATCAAGCAAATTCTCTTGATTTCTGCTTAAATTCAACGAAAGTGGCAAAATCAAGAAATTCGATGTCAGTGGGAGTGCCGTATAAGTTGAATATTTCGTTTTTGCGTATACTTGAGAAATTGGCTTTAGGAGCAGTTGGCGTTTTTTTTTTAGATACAATAACATCATCAGAAAACTGCTCGTGTATTGAAATATTCAACGAAGAGAGTAAGAGAGAGAGCAGAGAAACGACGCCCTTCACTCGTTTTCTTTGTTGGCATTCCACTCCATGATGATGAATATTTCGCATACGTTTTTCTAAATTCCATACAAAAAAAAAACTTGCGACATTTACTTTAAGACCAGTTGACCTATTTTGATAGGGCATTAAACGCTGATACAAAATTTTGCTGCTATAGACCTCCAAAGTTTGAATGTAGAATCGCGCATATCTGGGCCATTTATTAGCCGATTCTGTTGAAATAGATTTCACTAGAAAGGAAATATATTTGGTTTTATTAACCCAATGGTTAGTAAAAAAAAACAATTTGTCAACATCACTTTTTTGATAACTTTTTTAAAATCCCTAATGTACTTATTTTTTACTAGACTCCGATAATAGACAACTCTTGAACCTTTTTTAAGGTATAATACCCAACAATAACCCTTCAAAGGCTGTAGATATTAAAGTTAAAAAAATTAACCAATCTTTATTTTTTCGTAGGTTTTTTAGCATTCCAGAATTAAGCTAGTTATCGAAAAAATTAATTTAATTTGTTCTTATTTTTAAAATTCCTATAAGAAACTATCCGTGGCCGTCGGTGGTGCAATGGTTAGTGTGCGCGGCTCTTGTACATGAGATCCTGGGTTCGAACCCGGCTCTGACCACCTTCAAAAAAAAATTCTTTCGGCGGCGGTCACCTCGCATAGTGACGGCGACACTATCGAGTATCTAGCCATGAAAAATCTTCTCAAATTACCGTTCGGAATCGGTGTAAAACTGTAGGTCCCCATCAGTGAGTGAAAACTGGAAAGCGCACAGCTCAGTGATTGTGAGAAGTTCTCCCCAGTCCCTTCATGGGATGTAATGGGAAACCATTTATTTATTTATAAGAAACTATCATAAAGGATATGAAGGAAGGATTAATAAAAGTTTTTTTGTTTCATTTTTGGCCGGCATGCAACCGACTTTGGTAGATCCAACACCGGCTTCGGCATTAATGGTTTTATTGTTATTCCACATAAAAATGCTAATTAAATAAAGTTATTTTTACAAATAAATAAAGAATGAAATAGAACAAATGACCGACTTTGGCAGAATTATATGATGCTAATATATACAAATCCTCCTGCTATTACCTAGTATAAATACAAAAATGTCAAAACTAAATCGAGTAAAAATTTTATTTGCCGTATGATATTCACGGCATTGTCATGATAAAAGAGTACATGTAAACGCGCTATTAAAGCATGATCAGACCAAAAAGGATGTAGAAGTAGAGAAAAAAAAATACGGCACAATTTCGCAACCCTCGTAAAAAAATTTAATTTTGTTGCCTAAAACGCACCACACACTAGTCATTCTTGAGCATAAGTTTCGATTAGTTTGAGCACTCTGTTCAATTACAAGCTCACTCTTCGTTTTTACTAACCTACTCTAACACTACTACTTCAAGAATGAAGGGGCAGTTTCCAGCCAATGGGATATGATTGTACCAAATTCTCAGTCTATGTTTTTTCTTTTGATGGTCATTAAAATACTGGCAATTTTATTTAATTGGAACAAAATATGTAATTTCCATGATAAATTATATTCTGACAGAAATAATGTGTCTTCTGAATATAGTAAAACCGTGTATTCCTAAGACATTTTTTTACGTATTCCCGACGTATTCAAGAAATTTGTCAATCGGACTAATTTATTATAAAAGCAAAATAATGCGTCCCCTGGACAAAAATGTGTCTTGTCTGAATTTCTTTTGAAATGCTTCTTCCGGACGTACATACATACATACATATTTAATGAAACAAAACATTATTGTCCTAAATTTTCACAAAATTACGCATCCCTAATTTCGATATCATATAAAAACTATATCGCTGCTTTTTCTATCACTATCTTGTTGGCAAAATTTGTTGGTAAACTGATATCAGTTTGACAAGCCAAAGAACACACTATCAACTTTGAGCATGCTCATGCTCAAAACTGACTAATGTTCAGTTCAATTTTTGTCTTTCCAGTTGCAATACTCGTAAACTAACACTCTTTTACTAACACACTCACATTTTAGAAATTGGCCATCGACTTGATATCAATATGTCCTTTCAAGTCGTGCGGCAATTTGACGGTCAAGTTAAACAGCTGATCACAGTTTTTATAAACAATTTGTCGTGTTTCATTTTACAAGACTCTGCTGCAATAAAACGATGGATAAAGCTAATAATTACACTTACTTATTTTTTTATTTTAGTGTTTTATGATTTTGTCACTGTAACCATGGAATCTCCTCCATCAAACGCTACCAAAACCGACCTATGCTGCATTTATCGCGATCTACAAAATAAGTTACAAAATTCAGACATTCCACCGTCTTCTCCGGAACGCAAACGGGAAATTATGAATTTATTGCACGAATTTAATGATGTCAAAGATGCCACTCAAATCGTTATAGGCGCTTTGGCAAATTTAGAATGTATGACCATTAAAGAGGTTCATTTATTTTATAATTTGCCATTAGGTGAATAAAAATGGCAATTATATGAATTTTGCCCGATGGTATAAGATATGTATAATAAAAATAAAATTTGTATAAATAGTACAATAGTTTACTTTTAAATAGGTTAATAGACGAAGTTCACATTAGGTATAACTATTACTTAGTTATCCGGCCTCGAATAACCTCGGGTGTTCAGGGACCTTACAAAACGAAGATAACATATTTCGCCAACCAGTTCGTTCTTTTGCCTTATATCTCCAGTTGATAATACCAAGTATTTATATGCAGGGATTCGTTAATCTGATCCCTCCAGCGGAGTCTTGGTCTTCCTATTTTTCGTCTTTCTTCGAGTTCAGTTTCGAAAACCCTTCGTGCTGGTTCGTCGTCATCCATTCATCATATTGATATGGCCTAGCCAGCGCAATCGCATTCGCATTATTTTAATCCACTTACCTATATCAATGTCGGGATATATCTCATACAGCTCATGGTTCTTGCGTCGCCAATACTCACCGTTGTGCACTATAGGGCGATCAATTTTTCGGAATATTTTTCTCTAGAAGACTCCCAGAGATGTTTCGTCTGCTTGCGATAAGACACAGGATTCTGCGCCATGAACCAAGACAGGTTGTATGATATTCTGGTATAGCTGGAATTTTGTTACTCGTGAAAGGACTTTGTCTCTAAAGTGCTTGCTTAGCCGAAAATAACATCTATTCGCAAGCACAATTCTCCGCTTGATCTCAAGCCTGACGTTGTTTTTGCTTACTGCAGATCCGAGGTGTATAAATTCATCCACCACCTCGAAACTATAACGGTTATGAACTTCCACGCTTTGGTGTAATCGACTGGATTCCCTGTTCGTTGAAAGCATTAATTTTGTTCTGTCCTCATCTACTGTCAGACCCACTTTTGCTGACGCCTTCTCAATTCTCGAAACCACCTCAGTAACTTCTCTCATTGTGCGCCCAATGATATCTATATCAGAATGCGCGAGCAGCATGTGACATTTGCTGCTGAAGGTTTTATTCATGATGACTAAAAAGTTAAAGAGATCGAAAGATAGGCCTCGCTTAGTTTCGAAATGTTTGGTAAGATCCTTACCAACTTGCACTGCGGATTTGGTGTTTGTCAAGATCATCCTGTAAAGGCGTATGAGTTTTCCAGGAATTCCAAGCTCAGACATTGCTTCGTAGAGTTTCTCCCGTATCTGGCTATCGAAGGCCACCTTATAATCGACAAATATATGATAGGTGTCGATTTGTTTTTCGTGGATTTCAGTTGTTGATTTTCCAGCCCTAAAGTCACACTGGTATAGTCCAATCAGGTTAGCGATAATTGGTTTTAGTCTTTCGCACATTATACTTTATAGAACCTTATATGCTATGAATAAAAGACTTAGTCCGCGGTAGTTAACACAGAGACTCGGGTCAGCTTTTTAAATATGGGGCATAGTACACTGAGACTCCAATCGCCGGGCATGCATTCATCTTACCAAATGTGGCTAATGAGATGATGAATGCATCTTATCCGCTCATCGCAGGAAACCTTAAATAGTTCCGCCGGTAATACATCGGCTCCTGCGGCTTTGTTGTTAAGCCGGGCAATATCAGCTCACGTTACGATTGACTGAAGCATTGCCATACGTGCAGCGTTCTTTTCATCAGTTGCTATGAGATACTCTTCATCGTACCATAGTTTGTTGGGAAACGATTTTTAAAAACTAAGTACGGTTGTTGCAGCAGTTTTTATATTGTCGAAAAGAGTTTCCACTGCTCTTCAGGATCGTCATCGGAAGGGGTGGGTTCTGTGCAAACGTTGCGTAAGATTACTTATCTACCTCTGGTAATTGCATTTTCGCTCTACTTAATCCTCGATGTTAGCTCCTCTGATCACTCGTACGTCTATTACACTGGATTATTGCCTTCCATCAATTACCACGTGATCAATTTGGATCATCGTTCTTTGATCAGGGGATACCCAATTAGCCTGATGGATGTATTTATGCTGGAATCTTGTACCACTAACGACGATGTCTTTTGCTGCGGCAAAGTCAATCAGTCTCATACCGTTGTCGGAACTGTCAGCATATACACTGAGAGACTATTACACCCCCTGAACTAATTTCTCGACTAGTTTGTAATAGGCCTGTTTTTTACTCCTTGCTAACAAATTTTTCGACCACTTTGTATGGAGATCTAAACGATTTTAGGAAGTTTCCCATACAAAGTCCTCGTAAAATTAGTTTGGAGGGAAATAAAAAACATGGTTAATGATAACTATGCGATTTTAAGCGGCTCCAACCACAAATTGATCTAAAACTTTTTTTAGAAGGTGTAAAAACGTACCTAAATAAATACATAAATATTTTCCGATTATATCCCATGAGAGTTTCTGGTAATCAGGGACCTGAGCGCTTTCTAGACACTCACTGACTGGCATTTACAGTTTTTCGCAGGTTTTCCGAAGTGTCGAAGTTGTTCGTAATTCGCTCTCTCATTCGTAATTCAATCCCCAATTACAAACAGAATTAAGTAATTCGTCATGGAAAATTTTGAGAGCGAATTACCTAATTCAGTTTGAATTACCTTACCTAATTCAGTTTGAATTACCGAGTGAATTACGAACAAATCATTGCCTTCTCTAATATATATCGAAAAATTAATCGAAACAGCTGTCAAAAACAAACAAAAGCAAAGAAAAATAAACTTAAACCATACACAACGGATGCAAAAAAGTGAATTATTAAAATAAAAAATGTGGCCGTCGGTGGTGCAATGGTTAGTATGCGCGGCTCTTGTACATAAGAACGTGGGTTCGATCCCTGCTCAGACCACCTTACATTTCTTTCGACGACGGTCACCTCGCATAGTGATGGCGACACTATCGAGTACTTAGCCATGGAAAAGCTTCTCAAAAATGCCGTTCGGAACCGGTGTAAAACTGTAGGTCCCAATCAGTGAGTGTAAAACTAGAAAGCGCACATCTCACTGATTGTGAGAAGCTGTCCTCAATCCCTTCATGGGATGTTATGGGACACCATTTTTTTTTTTTTATTAAAATAAATATGTAATGCCCAGAAGACTATTGGCCACTGCGAAGTTAATGGGGGAACGAAATTAAATATAGAAAGGTTGTTGGATATCCAATTTTTTTTTATATTTACTCACTTTTTGTTTTCTTTCTCACAATTATTGAAACAAAACAAGTAAAAAAGTAAACCACTGCCAGATCGAATTATGTTTGTTTGTGTAGTGGAAATAGGGTAATTCAGAACAGTAATTCAAAGAACGAATCATGCTACAAATATAATGGTAGATGCATAGAGTAAATATGGGTAGAGAAAATCTTTCACTCACCAAATTTCTGACATTTGTCCTCGTGTGATGTATACGTTTGATGTTGAAAAGAATTGCTTTACTAATACCAGATAGAGGCAATGGTTCAAAACAACGAACAAAATAACAACAACGGCATTTCGTTTTGTGTGTTAAAATTAATGTGATAAATACAACACAAATGTATGCTAACAATAACAGTCAATAAAAAAGTTTAAAACACATTTAAATTTCACAGTTTTTCACCAAAATGGCATGAAAAATTAAAGCAAGAAGTTATTGTAACTCCACCTGGTGTATATCACTTTTCGTCAAACATCTCTCTATCACACCGACCGCATCACGAAGAGTGTGAAAGGAAACGTCAGATGAGACAAATGGCGGCTCTACTATACATTTACTCTATGGGTAGATGCAGTACGACAACAAATACAACAAGCCAAAAACAACAGGCATTTTGTTTTTGTTCGGTGTCTGTCTTGTGTCAAGTCAGCTGCTTGAAAAATAATGAAAAAGCAATCAAAATTGGAAAGTGTCATTTACCAAATGATTGTGTTTTATTTGATATTATGAAAGTGTTTAACAGTGGAAATTAAAACGCTTCTATGTGATTTATTTATTTCTCTTCATATACATACCCGAGCCATTAGGCCTTATATTATTATTATATTAGGCCTTATTTTTGTGGAGAAAACATTTCAAAAAGAGCAGTTGCTGGCGAACGAGGGTTGCAGACAAACAAATGTAAACAAACTTTGACATAAGAGAAAAACCCACTCATACTCCAGAAAAAAGTTCAAATCAGCTGGGCTAGTGCCAAGGCTGATCTAGTAGAGGTTAACGCATTAGAACAGCTGATTTTGCTTTCTTATGACTCTATCTGTCAAATTCAGTGTATTTTGTTATTGTACTTTTTTGTTTACTTTGTTTGGTCATATGCATGGTACAATAATATGTTCATGGTAATAGCAGCGCGTGTTGTTGTTGTTGTAGGCAGCAACAACAGGCATTTTATTTTTGTTCTATTCGCTTCAGCTGTCAAACTCTACACAAATACGTACCAACAACACAAGAATGCAAAAGAGTTCAAAAACAAAAATGTGAGTGTGACAGCCGAAGCGAAGAACCTCATGAAAAAAATGAAAACAGCTGTTCTTACGACTTTACCATGAACATATTATTGCACCATGGTCATATGTATTTGTGTTGAATTTGACATTTAGAGTCATAGAACAAAAACAAAACCCCTGTTGTTGGTGCCCACAGCAACAACAAATCCTACTGCGTTAACCTCTACTAGATCAGACTTGGCAAGTGCTTTTACCATTTCTTTGTACCATGGAACGAATTATGTAAGTAAAATGCATTTGTAAACAGGGGGTCATGGTAAAATTATCTATCGGGTAAACGCGTCGGCTCAGCTGATTTGTCGTTTTTCCATTTTTTCATCTTTTCATACACTTTGTATCAAGACATTCTTATGAAACTTTTCAAATTTTGTGTACATAGTGTTTTTCATTATTCAACTAATTTTGACAATTTCTAATTTTTAAACACGGGATTTCTAAAGCGGCATGGCCACACGTACGATAATCTGTCCAATCTGCTCTTTTTTTTATGTGTGAGTGAGAAAAAACTCACACGGATTGGTTTGATGGAATATCTGAAGCCCTTTGATATTTCGTCAGATTCTGCAGCAGAGAAAGAGACGCCGTTTGTTTTGTCTGTTTCTAGACGTGCAATTATAATTGCTGCAATTCATGAGTTCGTAGGAGAGAGAGGTAAGAAGAATGGAACGAGGAAAAAACTTGCATAAACTCTGCAATTCTTTCAGTTCTTATCATTCGTAATTTTTTAGTAATGGCGGCTGCAGAATAATTTGACATTTCTTTTCATTTACTCATTCGTAAAAATTTCACACGAATAGTCTGCATATGGCTCAGATTTATACGAATGTCAGAAGCAGCAATAATAGAAACCAGAATTGCACAAACAGAATTGCGTGCGTGTAAAAGCAAATTGCAATTCCAAAAGAGAATCATGAAGAATTGCGGCAATTTCAATTGCACGTCGAGAACCAGACTTTGTGTGTTTTTTTTTCGACTTTTTCATTTGCGTTGTGTTGTAAAATAAACTTCCGACGAAAATATGGAAATACACACGTTGTTCCTCTGCCACCACAAGTTCAAAATGAGATTGGATGGCAGATCTGATGGCAAAACTGATGTGTTGCCATGTAAGCACAAAGAGAATTACTAACACATACACAAGTTCCATCAGATAAATCGTACATGTGGCCATGCCGCTTAATCAGTGTTCAAAATTGCTCGCTCGCCCGCGCTCTTTCTCTTTTAAAATAAAGAGGAGGAGCAGACGAATGCTCAATGCCATGGTAGAAATATAATGGTAGATGCAGTGCGACAACAAATACAACAAGCCAAAAACAACAGGTATTTTGTTTTTGCTCAATGTCTGTATTGTGTCAAGTCAGCTGATAGAAAAATACTGAAATTGTTGACAATATTGGAAAAAGTGCCATTTGGAAAATGATTGTGTTTTATTTGATATACTGAAAGTGCTTAAGTGTGAAAATCAAAACGTTTTTATGTGATTTTCACAGAGAAAACTTTTCAAAAACTGCAGTTGCAGGCGAACAGGGGTTGCAGACAACCAAATGTAAACAAACTTTGACATAAGAGGAAAACTTACTCATTCTCACTCCAGAAAAAAGTTCAAATCAGCTGGGCTAGTGCTTCTACCATTTATTTGTACCATGCTCAATGCCCTCGGGCAGAATTTCACAACAGCTCTGGTTCTCGGAGACAGTCGTTAAGCAAGCTCTTGTTTGGGCAGTTTAAACGATTAGCTCTTAACAAATACACAAAAATTTTGACGATTGAAGAGAATTTGCTCTAAATTCTCCCGTTACGATTAGTCCATAGAGTGTGAGAGGCGATTTGCTTTTTAAACAGTGTTACCACATATTTTAGGGAAAGTTATTCCATGTGGGATAATAAACGGGATAATAATGAATTATATTTTTTATTTCTACATTTATTTCTATACCCACTGTACTGTATCATTATTTGTTCATTTGTATTCATATGTATTTACGTACATATGTATTTTTATTATTCTAATGAAAATAAGATCTCGCACTACTAAATCGCTAAAATTAAAACAAACACAAATGTATGGCAATACTTCGTGCATTAAATGCTTTCTCTTTTTTTGCATCTCTCTCTCTCATCAATAAGTGGTGCTCATTATTTGGCTCGGTACTGAAAGAGCAATTCAAACGAACGGCTCTGCGTTCTCTGTCATTGCTGTCATTGCGAGGGTGGTCTGTAGGAAATGCTCCTCATCTGACAAAGAGCGGAGCAATTGCTATGCTCCGGCTCTCTAAATTTTGAGAGCCGGGGCGCTCGCGTGTGCCCGCACATGTGCAATTTCTAACACTGTTTCATGGTAGAAATCATGGTACAAATAAATGGTAGAAGCACTAGCCCAGCTGATTTGAACTTTTTTCTGGAGTGAGTATGAGTAAGTTTTCCTCTTATGTCAAAGTTTGTTTACATTTGTTTGTCTGCAACCCCCGTTCGCAAGCAACTGCTGCTTTTGAAATATTTCTCTGCAAAAATTACATAGAAACGTTTTAATTTTCACACTTAAACACTTTCAATATATCAAATAACACTCAATCATTTTCTAAATGACACTTTTTGCAAATTTGTTTACATTTTCATAATTTTTCTATTAGCTGACTTGACACAACAGAGAAACTGAGCAAAAACAAAATGCCTGTTGTACGACAACAAATACAACAAGCCAAAAACAACAGGCATTTTGTTTTTGCTCAGTGTCTGTGTTGTGTCAAGTCAGCTGATAGAAAAATGATGAAAATGTAAACAAATTTGCAAAAAATGCCATTTAGAAAATGATTGAGTGTTATTTGATATATTGAAAGTGATTAAGTATGAAAATTAAATCGTTTCTATGTAATTTTTGCAGAGAAATATTTCAAAAACAGAAGTTGCTGGCGAACGGGGGTTGCAGACAAACAAATGTAAACAAACTTTGACATAAGAGAAAAACTTACTCACACTCAGTCCAGAAAAAAGTTCAAATCAGCTGGGCTAGTGCTTCTACCGTTTTTTTGTACCATGCACTGTTTCTAATGCAGCTACCCATGGTAAAATGAGTAAGGTAAACTCGTTAGAACAGCTGATTTCAACATATTTCTTGCTTAGGTGTTACTCTTATGTCAAATTCACATGCATTTTGTTTGTGTACTTTTTTGTTGTAGATACACACATGAAGAAAATTTGACAGATTATGGACACCAAACAAAACCAAAATGCCTGTGTTTGTTGTAACAATTCCTAGTGCGTTTACCTTACTTATTTTACCATGGCAGCTACCTAACCCTGGGATTGGTGAAAAATTTTACAAATAACTCACCACGCAAATGTCAAAATATAACACTGACAAATTTTTTGAGCGATAAGACACCGGGCACTAATACTGAAATAAATTGCAAACTTAAGGGGACAACCCATGGTAGAATTATCTATTAGGTAGTCGGATTAGCAATTCCGTCGTTAAGCTGTCAAAATTAGCTGAATAATGAAAACCACTATGTACACAAAATGTGAAAAATTCTATAAGATTATCTTACTTGATACAAAGTCTATGCTATTAAATTGCATTTTGGTTGAAATTCTTTGAATTTTATTAAAAAACAAAGAGAAACCAAATCGAATTTGACAGCTTACCGACGGAAAAGATGAAAAAAACACAAATCAGCTGGGCTGACGCGTTTATCCGATAGATAATTTTACCATGGGACAACCCATTGGTTGATATTTTTTTTGTCGTTCTAAAGCGAAGCACCGGCTTGTCATTCATGAGCATGAGCGTGGTCGATACCTTCCTACCTGGCTATTTACCAGGCTATTACCATTACCAAAAATTTTTGCAAACGTGACAGTTGCGACCAACTTCGATTGGATTCTTTTTCGGGATCAACAAGAGAGGTAAACCAACAATAAACATCAGCGATAGCTGATGTTCATGCTCATGAATGGCAAGTCTGTGATTCGCTGAACGCTACTATTGACCAAATAAGTGTGCATCTGCATCGATGTTATTCGCATCACTATTATATAAAAAATGTAAGCAATATTTTTCGATTTCACAGCCAGATGACTTATTATCGGCTAAGCTAATAAATTAGAAGTCTGGTCGAAAAAACTTCCCATAGATCTATAACTAAGCAAGATATCGATTATTTTATTTCGCCTTATTTTACAAGTAGGATAAAGATTTATCGACGATTTATGATGACGTGTGGTTCCCTCTAGATTTGACCTATGTGCCAGATAGTCCGAACTCCTCTTTATGGGAAACAAAGAAAAAACTAAAAATATTCAATTTACCACACTAGCTTATTTATCGACCTATCGGAAGTTGAAATTTTAAAATTAAACAAAAAAATTCATTTTTATTCTCAATAGAACTTTCCTGTCTTGATTTTTTTTTGTGAAAAATTATTACAAAACAGCAACAATAACATGATGACCTATTTCTAAATAAAAAATTGCATTTTTTTAATTACATAAGAAAACTGAAATGCCAACAATACGATGGATGCATTGATAAAAAAATATTGTACTTGTCAAAGTGTATATCGGACTGGAAAATCTGAAAACAATTTTTTGAAATCCATCTTCTGGGAATTGAGTCTAGTAAATGTTTTAAGGAATTAACCTTTGTGATTGGCATTCATGAAATCATAAAGTGGAAGCACCTGCTCGAAAATATACCCTGCAGCGTTCGTCGAAAGCTTTATATGAACGCTCTTTTACAATATCTTCCACATTCAACTCGGACTGTAAAACACGCAGCTAGAAATGTTGAAAAACATCAACTTTAATAACATACTAATTTGTCAAGTTAGCATATACCTTGCGTTGTTCCGATTTGAATTTCTTATGGATATCCATGTCGTCCGGCTGAGACTCCCGCTTTTCCCGTAGCGACTTCAGAGATTCCGCCGATACCATTATACACTTGCGAATCGCTTCTTCACGCTCCTTGTGACCACTTTTTAGAGCACCATATAGATCATGACAGGTTTTCTCCCTATCCACCTGACCTTTGAATGATTCTGTGGGCAAAGATGTATTCAAGGCATAAATAATTTTATCATCGATGTCGCGCATCTTTTTTAGTGCCTCCTGTAAGTAAATACAAATTAGTTAAGTAAAGTTTATAGTGGTTTATTTATATCTTCATGAGGCACTTACTTGGAAGCCCAGAAAATCCTGGCAAGAATAAGACAATGCCATGTTTTCAGAAATATTGAAATTTAATAGTGTTACAAAATTGCACCAAATAAGTAAGAAATAAATGGAACAGCCGTAAAAAACAGCAGAGCGGCAAAAAAAAACACCGACTGGATGTCAAATGTCACAACATAACCTAAAAACCTGAAAGTATTACAGTTTGAAGTGCATTGTGTTTTGCTTAAATAGTAATGGTACTCATAATATGTGGTGTAAAGCTATGACTCTATTAGCGAAAATTTGTTTTTGAAAACAAATCAAACCGTCTGAAATGAAATATTTTGTGTTTGTTGACATGTGGTTATTAACACGGGGGTTACACGGTCAATTTTTGCCTTTCAAGTTTCAATACATTCACACTTTTTTACTAATACACTCACACTTTTAAAAATTGAAAGGAACTTGCTTTCAATTTCTCTTTCAAGTGGAGTGTTTCAATTTTCTTTCAAGAAAACAGCTGATTACATATGTCATGAACAGTTTCTCGTTTTCCTCCTTACAAATATTCTGCCGTCATAATTTTTTGACTTCTACTTTTACAAATATTAAAATATTATAAATAATGAAAAATGTTTGTGAGTAGAGGTAATAAATACAATGATATGTTGCGAATCATAGAGCTATACAGACGACATGAAGGTTTATGAAAAATGAATATTGCTTTCAAGTTGCGTGCAGCCTACGTCACAGCTATCAATTTACATGAATTTTGACAAGCAGTATGTGTACAAAACTTGAAACAAAAACTTGCAAGTGTGGCTGCAGCGTAAAACGCATGTTGATGTATACCGCATTTTAGCTCAAATGATACTAGAATCGCCTTCGAAATCTTCATTGTTCAGGTATACATATTTTGACTTATTTACAAGCAGTTAGTTTGTTTACTAACTGAAATTCTTATTCTCAACATTAAAATTGGAAATTGAAAATGCAAATAGAGAATGAGTTTCCCAAACTATTATTATTATATTCAAACAATGATAAACAGTCGCGGCCTGATTCACAAAAAGATAGCAGAGGTTTGAGAGACGATTTATCATACAAAAACATCTCTCTAATATCTCACAACTTTTTATGAATAAGGCAGTTGAAGTTTAAACGACATTATTGAAAAAAAAAACCCCAATCAGAAAATTTGAATTGAATGCCAATAAAGAAAACGAGTGAAGCGTCTCATTTCACTGCTCTCATTTTACAATCTTTCAATACTCGAGCATTTTTTTGATGATGTTATTGTATCTAACCAAAAACGATGTTCAAGTAGACAGTAAAAATTTCTCTTCACTCAAATGCCAACAAACAAAACGAGTGAATTCTTAGCCATTCTCTGCTCTCTCTCTCTCTTACTCTCTTCATTGAATACATAGAGTAATCTCAGACTAGAGAGAATATTTGGCTCATTTGACGTTTCCTTTCACACTCTTCGTGATGCGGTCGGTGTGATAGAGTGATATACACCAGGTGCAATTACAATAACTTCTTGCTTTAATTTTTCATGCCATTTTGGTGAAAAACTGTGAAATTTAAATGTGTTTTAAACTTTTTTATTGACTGTTATTGTTAGCATACATTTGTGTTGTATTTAACACAATAATTTTAACACACAAAACGAAATGCCGTTGTTGTTATTTTGTTCGTTGTTTTGAACCATTGCCTCTATCTGGTATTAGTAATGCAATTCTTTTCAACATCACACCAGGCCAAATGTCATAAATTTGGTGGGAGAACTAGTAGATCTACTATAAGTATTAATCTATGATTGAATAGTTCAATACACGAGCAGCTTTTTGACAGTGTTTGTGTGTATAACTATAAAAGTTCCAACCATGTTGAAGGAAAATTACATAAAATATGCAAAAGGTATGAAATAATCAAGATATGACGCGAGAGAGAAATGCGTTAGAGTGAATTTCTAGCTCTTTTTGGTTCTCTTTTACCAGTGTTGCCAAATTGCGCACATCTTCTGGTTGTCTAATTCTAGATCGTCTTTGATCTAACTATAGAAATTCCAATGCGATTCACTCAAACGTATTTCTTCACCGCGTCATAACTTGATTATTTCATACTTTATGTAATTTTCTTAAAATATGGTTGGAATTTCTATAGATACAAAAACATCATCAGAAAACTGTTCGTCTATTGAAATATTCAACGAAGAGAGTAAGAGAGAGCAGAGAAACGAGAGAGAGAAAGAAAGTAGAGAAGAAAAAAACTGCGCGATTTGGCAACCCTCGTAAAAGAGAACCAAAAAGTCGACGGGAATCACTCAAACGCATTTCTCTCTCGCGTCATAACTTGATTATATCTTTGACTGCCTACTTGGGTTGTGTTCTTCAAATCAAAATTAACTTATTGCATTTAAAGTTATTTTAAGTCATAAGTGCCGTTAAAATCAAATTTAAAATGAGTTTTTGAATTCGTCTATCGCACACTCTCTTTCACACTCTGTCCTATATCAACTTTGCAGCTAGTAGGCCGACCAGCTGTGTTTTTGTAACAACCTGTAAAGAAACATTTTTTACTACAAAACCCAAGGATATTAACGAAAGCTTTTTATCTTTTAAAAGTATGTATTTAAAAGCCATAATTGTCTTTCTAATAAGGGCGAGTTTCACCATAGTCATTTAAAAGCTCACAGAAAATTGTCATATTAAATGACATTTAAATGACAAACATCGGGCATTTAAAGTACACTTATATGGAGAATTTTCAACTGTGAAACTGGTCATAAAAGAAAAACAAATTGCCCGTAGTTTTGAGAGATCCTTTTGAACCACTCTTCTAAACGTATAATATATGTATGTATGTAAAAATTTTAAACAAAAACACATTTTATTTAAGTAAGGTTATTCATTAAATACTGTGAAGCCTTTTAATTATTTAGAATTTATTCATAAATCTGGTTATATTTAGCAGTAATCATAAGGAATTTATCGAATATACACCTGTTTTTGTATACAAATAAATCCATGGTAATGAAAAGTAATAAAAGTATTGATTTGCCTTAAACAATGTTTATTTATAATTACAATTAAATGATTATGATTATTAAGATGGACAAAAAATGGTATTACCTGTTAATTATTTAATTTTATAAATTCCCATTAAATCGAGATTGAAAAATCTATTAATAATGCGTGGATTGGATATAAGTTCACTTTGTTAAATTATGTTTCGATTCAATTGAAATTTTATTTTACAAAATGCTCTTACAATTCTTAAAAAGCTTTGGAAATTATTGTTCAAATTGCAATTAAACAACTAGTCGAAAAATATTCCTTTAACTTAATAAACAATTACGGGCTATACTATTCTCGGGTCGTTATCTTAACTTTCTTAAAGCGGCCACCAATATAATATCATACTACAATACATTTTATTAAATTATAAAGTAAATTTAAAAATTTATTGAATTTTTTTTAGTTTTTAAATATTGTTCAATAAAATTCCGAAACGCTAGTGTGCAATTAAATAATAAGGCAAATTAAGACAAAAATAGTGGTTTTGAATGATAGATATGAATGAAAGATATTTCAATAAATGTATCTATCCTCTTTTTTTAATAAAAAAAATAATGAGGAACCATTCCCCAAAATGATGTTTGACTAATTTAAAATGTATTGTTTAATCCTAAACAATGCATTCGCAAAACAGTACTTGTTTTAATTCACATCCTCAAAGACTAGTGAGAATGAGCTCGTACATGGTTCGGCCTTACCTGTTGTATAACACCAGTTACGAACGCCACATACAGCGTCTAATCACGGCAATCGTGGTCGAGAACACAATTGTACCGAGATAAATTTCATAAAATCAAATTTTGTATTAAGTTTCCCTTTACGTTTTTTTCTTGCAGTGAATATGCCTTTCTGATAATTTATGAAAAAACGAACAGTATGAAGGAATAACTATTCAATAATTAGAAAATAAATTGAAATTGGCAAAATTGTCGAATACCAAGCGGGTCTAAAAACACCGAAATTAGAGTAAAGTATAACAACAAAAATTTTAAAAAATTTTGTCGGACGAACCCATGGGCATCACAGGCTTCAAACACGGGGGCCTAATAACGGCATTCGATGTCGTCTTCAAAATCGATTTTAAATTTTAAATTGGCTACTCAGACTTTTTGCAGAAAATGTCAAAAGAAAAACATAACAAAGTAAATTTATCATCCGAATGTTTAAACAAAAATTGGAATTTGGTAAAAGACAAAGTTTTATATGGAATATAATGGATCCCACGCTATTTTTTTTACTCGACATCGTCCAAATCAGAAGACGAGTGCAACATAACTTTAATTAGAAGAAATATTCGCGAAAAAGTAATCCTGTAAAGTTGTAAAGTAAAGTTGAGTAAGTTAATGTCTTCAAAAAGCAAATTATTTCTAATGTGCTTTATTCAAAATAGATTCAAAAGACGATTTAGGCTCTCAAAAGAAGCATTCAGTCCTCTCGGCAATTAATGTTCCTGGCCATATTTCGACATTGGTTACACCAATACTGCATCTCGTCGCAACATTAAATCCTTTGGCCAGCGGTAGCTTCCAACACAATGTAGGAAACGATTTTCTACTTGGACTAGCGCAGAGTGCAGTTTGCAAAATAGTTAGAAACATTTCTAGTGAAATTGAAAATGTGCTGTGTTCCAGAGAGATACAGTTTTTGCCGGACGAATCTTTAAAATGTATGGAAAGTTTCATGGAGAAATTGAAATGCCCAGGAGGTTGGTATTGAAATAATTGCAAACTTCTTTAAATATCATTACTCTTTTAGTAATTGGATGTGTCTATGGGACTCATTTTGGATTACAAACACCAAAAGAAAATGAGTATATGTATGTTCTTCAAAACTCTGCAAGCACCTCCTTTTGTTTGCCATTTATTTTATTTATATTTGGTCTTGAAACACTTTTTTCCTTCATTTTGTTTAAATTCTCCCTGAAAATAAATAAATATTAAATATTTTGCAATAAAAAACACTAAAACTATTTAAATTTTGTCGATGTACTCTTTTTTTCATTGGTGTCTGCAAAATTATTAGTCTTTGTTTTGTTTCGTGGCCGTCGGTGGTGCAATGGTTAGTGTGCGCGGCTCTTGTACATGAGATCCTGGGTTCGAACCCTGCTCTGACCACCTTCAAATTTTCTTTCGGCGGCGGCCACCTCGCATAGTGACGGCGACACTATCGAGTATCTAGCCATGAATAAGCTTCTCAAATTACCGTTCGGAATCGGTGTAAAACTGTAGGTCCCAATCAGAGAGTGAAAACTGGAAAGCGCACAGCTCAGTGATTGTGAGAAGTTCTCCCCAGTCCCTTCATGGGATGTAATGGGAAACCACTTATTATTTTTTTTTTGTTTCGATGACATTTGAGCTATCGAATGTAATATCGCATAGTGGCATTACGATATCGACTGCCGTGATCCGAACTATCACCATTTCGATGCAATTATACTCGATATCGAATGCGGTGATTAGGCCCCGGGTCTCGAGGACTATTTTGAAAAAAGTGCGATTTTGATGAACTTTTTTATAGAATAGCTCAAAATATGATGAAAAACAAACACCATTTTTTGATAACTCGCTTAGTTATCGAGTCATCGGAATTTAATATATTTTATTTTTTAAAATTTTTGTGTGCCCAACACGCGACTTTGGTATAGTATTTTTGTGTTATGGAGCTTTCTGCGTGGTCGGCCTTCAGGTCGGCCCCGGCTCCTCTGGGGTAAGTCCAACACCGGCTTCGTGGATATTTTTTTTATTAAGAAGCACTGCTGACAACAATTAAATTGTAGTTTTTGGACAAAAAAATAATAATTCTGGGACATCTACAAAAATGTTACTAAGAAGTAAAGCTGTGGACGCTTACACTATGATGGCTTTCGCCTGTTAGTGGAAGTAAACCGATTTCAGCAATAGGTGTGTGAATTCCACTTTCGCCAAAAATTTGGTGAAAATGTTTCACTTGCTAATGCTGGGTGAAAATAAAATTAATAAACCTTTTATGTATGAAAGATATGTTGACTGAGTAGAAATTAAATTCAGGAACAGTGGTGAAGTGTTATATATTAATTGTGTTACATCAACCCATGTTTGAGAAGAGTTTACTACAAAAATAAAATGTTTTAAGAAAAGCTTATCATTTCACCCATATGTGTTGTATTGTGTCAATACATTTCTTTTTATCAGCCATTCGCTTTGATGATTTAAATGCAACAGATGCCTTAGGAAATGTTGGAAAAACTGGAGTTGGTGTAGTAATACCATTAACAAATCAAGATATGAGTGAAATTCAGGAAATAAGTGAATTCGAAAAGTTTGAAAATTGTATTTCACAAGAAAGCCATCACAGGAAGATTCACTTTTGTGGAATGGGAGAGGAAAGTGAGACGAAATGAAAGTGGAAGAAGGTACATGGGCGTTAGTTTCAGTGATTGCTGTTGGTTGCACTCGTAAAATGATGTTTACTCATTGTATCTCTTTATGTCGTAGTCCAATAGCCACATACCTGAACGATTATTGCGTAGTTGATTTAGAGCTGATGTTATTCTGTTTGGTCTGTTCGATGTGCATCGTAATGGGATTAATGCGTTCTACAGAACCTGTTGTAGATCATGTTATTTTATTGGGAATTATTCGGCCCTGTTCTGTAAACAGAATCCAGACAAACATAAAACGTTTCAGAATATATGGGTTTCTGTAAACCAATTCAGAACAAAATTATCCTTTTTGAATTAGAATGCAAATGCCTTGTGATTTTAAAAACAAGCAATTCAGAATAAAAATATCTCATATTTTAAGAACATCAAAATTGTAGACTTTTTATTCTGAACGAAAATGCTGATTCAAAATGATTCTGTATGCAGAACAGGGCCGATTATTCTAGTAACAAATTAGAGGATATTTATCATAAAACAATTTCATGTAAGTGTTTGAAAATGGATTTATATAAAACATCGGGTTTAATTAGTGATCAGGGAGCCAAAATAATCTTTTCTAGATTTCGTTATTGAAGAAACAATTAGTAGTAACAAAATTTATAGTAAGTCGCATAAGGGGTCGTCTAAGAGCCCTCCTTGCATAAACATGCGTATGATTATACGTTAGCCTCAAATTGTTGTGTTCACCAGAAATGATAAAGTGAAAAACATTCACTTTGATTAGTCACTTTATTTTTTCTGTCGAACAAATGAAAATCCATAATTACTGATAGTTTGCATACAATAGATATTATAGGAATTCAGATCATATTATACCATTGCAACTAGAGCTAATGGTGATCATAATAGGTAATTTATAGGTAGGTACGTATATAATATAATTTTTATTTCTATCTTCAACAAATTTTCATGTTTTAAAAATATTTATTGTAGAAATTTTGTAACCATGTGGGCATTTCCAGAGAAAGTGCCACCCTATGTCACATCACGTCACCCTCGTTAATTGCTTATATTTTAGGACCATTTGTTTCGATTGTTTTCTATTCTTTTCCTAACTACAGAATGTTAGTAACTGCATATTTAGTAAAAGAAAAAAATACAATCAAACTAACTGGTCCTAAAATGTAAGTAATTATCGAGGGTGACGTGATGTGACAAAAGGTTGACCTTTCTGTGGAAATGTCCATATAAGACTTATGGGCTCGGTTATGGAAAAAATTATATAATAAAAAATAAACAGCAAGAACTTTTGGTATTGCTTTCTTTGGGATTATCATACCTACTAACATGCACGTTAACCAGTACCTTAACAGCCGCATTACAACAAAAAAGTATACAATCTTGACTACACCTGAGACCAATCCAACATTATCCAAATGTTACAAGGAAAACATTAAGCTGTGATATTAATAAAGAAGAAATTGTTGACCCTATGTTTAAATAAATGTGTAAATGTCAATAGTATTTTTGTAATTATTTCAAATCAAATAATATCATTTAATATAGATTTGTTTTATTGCCAACTTCGAACAACTTCCTCTTACGTTTTCTTATCTCGTTAATATTTACAAACAATAAAAATAAAAAACAAAAGTTATAATTTATATATTGCACTTGAAAAGCAGCAAACAGAAAAGAAACAAAATATTTAACACCTAATTGAAGGAAAAAAGAAATATGTAATAATAGTTTAGAAATAAAATTAAAAAACAAAAAAAAAACCTAAATTCGACTACTATAATTTATTTATAACATACATATACATATTTATCATATAATTAATGTAAAAAACATAAAGATAAATTATGAAATTATGTTTCTCATCATCGATAGATTTGCAACTCTATTTCAAATTACATGAACATATTCACATTTCAAAAATTACAATTAAATAATAAAGCAAACAAACAAAAATAAACGTACATATTCTTAGAAATTATATAATAATCACAATAATTAAACGCTCTGCGTCGTATAGTAGTTTATATTTTTTCTCTATGCGTACAACTACTTTATCTTCCATTAACATTTTTATTTTCCCATTACTACTTTTTAAGATATTGTGCACATTTTCTTTAGGTCATTTTCAGTTTCGTCTACATCTAATACTCCTACACCACCATTTGGTAAACTTTTACCTTCGATATTTGGCAAATATGGTTCATAGTCCAAACCTTTTCGCTCGTAGAAAAGCAAATACGCTGAGCTAGGATCAATGTTAGGTTGACGGGATATTTCTCGGCACGAGCTGTCATTGTAGCAATACCATGAACCATTGGGATTCGCCGCATAGGAAACATAATGGCCACCATTCAACATACCAGAGTGTGACTGAAAATTCAAATAAGTATAATGATAATGATAATGGTAGACAAGGCTATTAAGAACTCTAGTTTTAAATATCCTGTAAAACACTTAATTTGTTCGTATGGTAAACTTAATGAACTTACCACAACAGCATATAATTTATATTTTGGATCAAATGGATCTTCGCCGTTTTTTAATTTATGTTGATGAAAGTCTTCAAAAGCACCATCAATGATGGGAGTCTTTGTTAAACTAGTTGAAATCAAACGTTTTCGTCTGGTCATCGAACGATCATCTCCAGCTTTCCTAATAACAGTATCATTATCCAACATTTTGTCGCCATATTCTTCTTCATATTCATCACCTTCCCCATTTTCAATGTTACTTGGCATTGAACTATCGTTGTCATTGCTGCTGTTGTCCACAATGTTGCTGAAATCATCTAAGATTTCCTTAGCATGCTGATGATTTTGTTGTTGTGAATTAATCAAGTTATTGACTTTATTGTTTAAAGACAATTGAGCCTCTGTGGTTAGACCATTGAGTGTTTGTAAATTATTGCCATTATTGGGAGGTGTGGTTGTGATCGGCGCATTGTTAATAGTGTTGTTGGTTGATGTAACTGTGTTATTTTCTTGGTAACGATTATTACGTTGAGTTTTTAAAGCTTTGTCTGCCGTTATGGTCATACTCTCATTCTCTGTAATACCACTCAGTGTATGAGAAATTTCATTCATTTCGAGTAATTCTTTGTGCCTTAAAATGGTTTCTTGAGGCACAGCAGCCAAATACGGTGTTGGATCAAAATTATCGAAGGGAAAATGTACAACTTTTTGGGACTTTACCCATTTATTGTTAACACAGTTGAAACGTTTTAAATGGACAATCTGCAAATAAAAAAAAAACATTTATGCTGTTGTTGACCAATTTGTATATTTTAAATATATATTTTAAATATTCACATATGGCCTTTATTGGCACGGTTATTGAAATAGTAAATAAATAAATGAATATTCGATATTTTTAACTTGGCTGTACTGGTCAACAATTTTCAATGAAAATTAAACAATGTTAATTTCAATTTCCTCCAACGTTTCTCCGGATTTTGAATATTGTTTTTTGTACGGGATATTTTGTCAAGGTTTAATGACAATAAATAAAACCAATTTTTAATATATTGAAAATCATACTGGCATATATATATATACATACTAACTGACCCGGCAGACTTCGCCCTGCCGACAAAAGTATTCAGTGATGTCATGGCCACTAATGAATTCACACATTTTATATGGGAAAAACACACCATGTATTGGGTTGTAAATCGGTTGAGTGGTTCTCGAGTTATCAAATAACGAACAGAGGACAACTTATTTTGACCCTCGAAATCTGAGAAGAATAACAAGACCATCCCGTCTACGAATGAGGGATTTCCCAACACTGTAATTAACCAAGAAATCCCAAACGCAACGATACAGAGGCCCAGTTCAACATAAATCTAATTATGAATAATTGGATTAACCCCATTTAGAATATAAGATCCAAATACTTTTTGTTAGGCTCCTTTGGAACAGATTCAACAAATCATAATAGTCTTTAAAAAAACAAATGGTAGAAGCATAGCCCAGCTGATCTGAACGTTTTTCTGGAGTGAGTTTTTCTGTTATGTCAAAGACTGTTTATATTTGTTTGTCTGAAACGAATGACTTTAGGATTTCGCACACTACGCTCGAAAGGACCTTGTATGCAATAGATAAATGGGTTATTCCACGATATTTGGCATATGTATGTATATGTTATGTCACCTTTTCCAAATATACGACACAACACGTTAAGATTCTAACCAAATTGCATTCATCTAACCAAATTTTGCATATGAGCTGTTACGTGAACCTTACCAGGTAATCGCTACCAGTCTTGAACAGCTCAGCCGGTAGTCCATCATCACCTGCAACTTTGTCATCTTTAACCCAAAAAATTTCTATTCCTGCCTCGTGTTGATTAGGATTACATATACCCAACATAGTCTGCACATCTGTGACTAGATTACCATCCTTATCTCTACAGAAGGAGGTCCTGATCCATAGCCGTTGTCTCGTATTTTGTTTTGTTTCAATTTTCTCCCTCTCGGACATTCTCAATTGCATTTTTGACTCAAATAACTGAGTTTCCCCTCTTACTTTCTCTTTATACCACTAGGGAAGTCCAGACCACCGTGGTTTCGCATTTTACCTACTACCAGAATGATTTATCACTGCCGACCTTCGGGGTCAGAGCTGACCAGAATGAAGCTCTCAATGAGTCTGTCTAACCTTGATTTTGTTCTTCTCCTCCCTGCACTCATTCGCCGTTGACCACTAGTGTTTGATCATTCGCCTTCAAAGGGAAGAAGATAAATGAAGTTAAATATATGACGGATAGGCCTTGGATATGTGCAAGTTTACAAGTAACATATGTTAGGTGGGTGGAACTATAGAAAACTCGCGGTATTGCTCAACTTCGCGTCGAGGTTGCGTCCGATTTGTAATTAATTTGTCGATATTTCATATAATGTTCATTCCCAGGTATGGAAATTGACAATTTTTCTCCATTTCCACTGTGGTAAGAATTATGTATGTGTTTTCAAGGTGTAATTATCCTCCTTTTTTGTCAATTATTGGGATTATTGTCATCTACATATTTAAAAATTTATTTTATTTCCACGATTAATATTACAATTTGTCAATTATGGTTTCCAGTAAAGTGTCAACAACAATGTCCGAAATATTAAACGAGGGTTTCCACTTGCTTATTATCATTGATGAAAATTTTCGTATATTCCTAGAATCATTTTCTCTGTTTGTGTTTTGGCTATTATTGGCTCTTGCAAATTCCTATTCAATATCTGCAACGAACTGAAAAAATTCGTTGTTGTCAAACTTACATTGCTCCCGAGAGATAGAAGCCATTTATTTTAACTAGAAAATGAAATTTTTCTGTAGTTGAAACTGAACTGAACTGAAAATGATGAAGTTCCTCCATTTTGTCGCATTTCAAGTTGGCCTTTTTGGATGTCTTATTAGTTTTGAGTTTAATGATCTTGTATTATTTCCATTGCGGTACTCTAAAGTTTAAAACTTCTGTTGCACTCTGTGTATTTGCTGTTTTTTTTGTCTTTAGTTACTCTATCTCTTTTCTAGTTATTGTAATGCTGATGTGCGTCTCTTTTGTCTTCACATTGAACAATTAATTTTGTTATTAATACAATCTTCGCCTGTTTCTTATATGCAGTGACTATTACTTAGACTTTAAAGATTTAAACAAAAACAAAACATTCAAGTAAAACTTACCAAAATAGGAGGTAATTTCCAGATTTGTAATTTTTTGGTAGCTGGCTTCTTTCCTTTACAGTGCCCACAATGATACCACTCTTCTAATTTCTCCTCCGATGTAAAAGCCCGTAAGCAATGATTTAAATCTACAGGTTCTATTTGTTCCTTACGACATATGGCCACAGTTTCATGATCAACCCATAGCTGGAATTAAAGCCGTTACATATTTTAGAATTGAAATAATGTCGTTCTTTGTATATGTGCAAAATAACCTTTTTTTTTAAACATAAACTACAAGTGTTTGCTGTTCACAAAATTAAATTAATGTATACAAATATAATCCTGCTCACACTTACCCTTTCAAGAGTACTTTGATATCGTAAATGCAACGCTGTTGGATCCCAGTCTATAGCTATCGTAAAGTTGTTATAAGTATCATAATTTCTTGTCATAACCGTCGATTGTTGGGATTGTAATGAATCTCTGTCGGATGAGGTGGAGGCTAATGGTTTTCTATTTTCTAAATTCGGCAAAGAACCAGTAGCATATTTTGGCATCATTTTAGGTGTAGAAGCATTACCTATATAAAATCATAAACAATATTATATAAATTTTAAATGTGACGTAAACTCACTTGTATCAAAAGGACTGGTAAATAAGGAGCTTTGTAATACATATTCATTATTGCATGGTATTTCACAGCCACGACAAAAATTTGACCATGGACATAAGGCGCATGTTAGACCATCATTTTTAACCGCACGCAACGAAAATGGGAAATCATAACCCAAACTGTCATCACTAAATGATGAATAAAGGAAACTCGTTACACACATATGATAAGTGATGTTCGTTCACAAAGCTTACCAGTCAGCCGCATGATTTGCTTGATCCGTTGATGCTGGCAGTGGTGTAAGCAACCGACTAACTTGTAACCAAACCGCACAATATAGATCTTTATTTGTTCCCCCCTCCGGATTGGGTATCAGCAAAGGCACTCCAAATATACTGGGTCTTGTTTTATGATGAGACAGGAAGTAACTATCCTGACGTGTTATTTTTCGATGCATGGCCATTAGATATTTGCCAACTTTGTAATGTTGAGAAGGAACTCTAGAGAAAATACCACTGCCCATTTCTCCTGAGGGCATTAAGGCTGACGATGTGGAACGCAAAGAGTCGTTTAGTTCTTGTTGCATAAAATTTTGACGATTAATTTCCGATTCCATTAAGCGTTGAGTATTACTATCGTCCCCTGCTGCATTTATACGGCAGGGACAATCACTCATTCGCCTTGAACCCTCACACATCGACATAGGCTCGGAATTGTTGGCAATGTTGGTGGCATTCATAACTATGGGATCGCTTGTGGAACTTTCCATCGAATTTTCACCGGAATGTGTTGCAGTATTTGATGTGGACGAGCATGTATTTAGCTCAGTGCTATGTAATAGCTTAGAAGTGGATACATGTTTCTGCAGAGTACCACCATTGACAAAAGTATTCTCAGGACTACGACTTATATTTGAGGTTTGCTGAAGATATTTCAGATGATTATAAATACAAAAAATATTAGCACAAAAAATAATTAAATTTTATGGAATTAAATTTTAGCAACTGTGCTTTGGTTAGAATAGATAGGGAAATGGAAACCAAACAAAAAGTAGAAATAAGATACAATTTGGAAAGTTCCCTTCAAAATACCGTTTGTGAGACGAGTGCAAAAGCTTAGAGATTCAGGTGAGATAATAAAGTAATAAGTTTGCATATATTTATTTTTTACAAAATACTGACCACAAGCACATTTGCTATAACCATAACCTAAGTATTTAACATAGAACTAATATAAGGTAAATAAGCAAATAAAAGACAATAAAATAATTCTGACAAAGAATAAGGTGCTAAAAGAGAAGTGGACGTAAAAGCTACAGCTATTGCTATCTAAATAAAAAAAAAACTGTACAATTGCGCTAGAAATACTACTGTTAACAAATAAAATATAAAAACAAAAATGGGACTTTAAGCGAATTAACTAAAACTGAGGGGAACTAAAAACTATTTTTTTTATTAGTAAATCCAAATAAATTTGAAACTAATGAAGTCCAGAATAGATTGAAATTCAAATAAACTAATAATCAACTTACTAATAATATTATAAAATAATTTCGTTAAAATTTTACTATTATGCATCTTCAAGTCAACGTTCGGAAAATGGGAAAGAGAGTGTACAAAAACAAACACAATTGCTTAGGAAACATGTCAAACAATAGGTGATAACATTGTAAGACAGCTATTGTCTTTTACACTCTCCTCCTTAGTTTAAATGTTGACTTATCGTTTCGATTTAAAGGCACAAAAATAATTGAAATCAAAATCATTATACAACCAAAAACCACTATAAAAAATGTTTTGCATTTAACATTTGTATTTAACACGTATCACTGTTTCATGTATAGAAAGGGTATGTATATCTTTACCAAAAGTTGCGTTAGACAATTATGAAGAATGGATAATGTCTTCTCATTTCAGAGTATTTTGTTTTCTGTCTAAACAAAAGATTAATGTAAATTGCTTTTGGCAGTATTTATTTTTGGCAAAAGCAACTGAGGCTACAACACTGATAACACAGTAGTAGCTCATCTTGTATTCAGGTAAAATTGGGCATTTCACAGAAAGACAGACAGCAAAGCCTATACAATTGCTAAGTTAAAAAATATAGATGTATTTTTTGGAAATAATTATTTAAGTACACTATAGTGATGCAATGCTCCCTTTTAGCTCATTTCCAAAATGTAGTTTATACATATTAGACAGTATCTTATAAAAATAAGTTGCCCCTAGAAAAACAAAGTTTCCTAAAATCAGCGTGTTTCTGTTTTGCCATTGCATCACTAAAGAAACTCGTATTAAAACAAATGTAGTATATTAAATACAATATTTTTTTATGCAATTTAAAACTATGGCCATACCTTGAAGCATAATAAATTCTGGGGCATGCACATATTGTTTCCAAAGCACCGCCTTACCTTCGTTGACACATGTACATCATCATCTTCAGTTTCTTCATCATCGTCATCACAACAACCAACGCTGCCACCCGTTATTGGCGTATTAAAGGGAACGACAATGTTATCAAAACTGTTGTGGGATCGTGTTTTTGAGGGTGCTTTTACATTTATGGCTAACGATTGTTGTAATGGTGCAGGCAGTGCATCTTCAAATGAGTGTTCAGCATAGACCATCTGTTTATCGTTGCTAGTCTCAATCGTATTTTGTTGATAGTTGATATTTGTAGATGAATTATTTACCGCACTGTTGGTATTAGTTGTGGAATTATTTAAAGCAGTTAGGGATGAATTTGAATCATATACTGTTAACATAGCTAAAATAATGTTAAAGATAAAAATTTAAAATGATTACATGGTTTGTTAAGCATAAAGGTTAAGCTTACCCGAACTTCTTTGTATATCCTTAAGTCCTTTTTCGATATTTATGCCAAGTGTAGAGCTGGATCTCGAACGATCTTGACATTCTTCGGGCAATTGATAACAATAAAGTTCTTTGGCCGAAGATGGTTTTATTTTCTCGTCATCGGGGAATATGTGACGAATTTGTGAGTTCCATATTTCACATATTAACATGAAATTTGGATTTAAATAACATAAGGAAGCTAGTTTGCGTTTCAAATCGTAATATTTCGATTCAGAGTTAAGGCGTAAACCGAATTTTGTTGGTACAGTACCGTCCAATAAAATCACTGTAAAATGAAAAACAGAACAAGATCTTAGATTATTGATGAACATTTAAAATGTTATTCGTACATTCCTGTTGCAATTGATAAAAAAAAAAAAACATTTTTATACCCAAAGTTGTACCCAACATCGCTCCTAACTTACCTAAGACTTCAAAATATATATAATTCTCCACTGGCAATGGCAAACTCAATAAGCTGAAGGGATCAAACCTTACAGACTCCCGACCACAGCACATGCAGCTAACCTTCGATTTCAATTGACCATAAAATAAATCAATTATAATCGATTGATTACGAGCGTGATGCTGAGACCACGCTTCAGCGGCCACAATTTTGTCAGGACGTCCATTAGAATCTTTTAGCTCACTGTACGGCTTTTCCATAACACGATTTAGATCCTCGTGCAGAGCGTCGAGAAGCCATTCAAGCAATTCTTGCGAGTCGTGTTGACCACCACCCGCAAACTGGGGTGCATGTTTCGTTACACAAAAGCGAAGTTTAAGTGGTGCTACCGATCTTGTTGTGGCACACCAAATTTCTTTAAGCAACTCTCCGTATCGAGTGGCAAGATGTCCACGGGTTCCCAATTTATTTGTAGTATTTAACTCAAACAAATGCATATTTTGTCGGAAATATTGGGCTAAAGGTTGAGTATTAAACATCACTTGCAAAGCGGCATTCATAAAGCAAGTGTTTCCTAAATTATGTAGCCCTGTGGCGCCAGCAGCCTGTATGGACATTATGGAACTGCGTGTTAGTCGACGATCATTTGTCGAAGATACACCTGATTGTGTTAATGTGAGGGAACCCAATTCTTCTGGCCAAGTTTGATCTTTATTACGTATTTCCAATAAAATTTGATCATTATCTTTTATCAACAACTCCTTTAGGGTCATGTTATCTTCTTCCATCAAAATGGCACTGTTTTCTATGGACCCCGAGGGTATGTGCCACAAACGTATATCCTCTGCACGAAGACGTAACTGTTCGCAAAGAAATACGCCAACTTGTTGGATTGTGGCCAAACGACTAAAGGCAGCGGTGTAAGCCAGGTAACGCTTCGGTGGCTGTAGCAGACTAGAAGTAGAAATGGCAGCAAAACCACCACCTGAAGCCAAAGCTCCATAATTACCTAAGGTTAAAGTGATAATTCTTTTAACTAACTAAATGGGAGTACAGTTTATTTACATACCCCAATTATTACTCATCTGTTGTTGGGATACACTTTGATGTAAGAGAATCCTTAAGTTCAACGGATACAATTCCAATTCTACTTCCGGTAAATGAGGCGGTTGTATAACTTGTCGTGGCAACGGCAAATTATCGCCATACCAACGATTTAAAGCTTTCCACAATGATTTTGGCACCAACTCAAAATTATGATTTTGCACTAAGGTTGTATCCCTCTTCAGATGTCCTCCCTCACCCGTCAAAGTTCTTACATTTTTATAAGGATTTGGTGTAACAAGATTTGTGTTATCTATGGGTCCAGGTCTACAGCCTAATAGGCGAACAGCAGAAATGCCGCTACTCGCAGAGCCTGCTCGAAATTATTCAGTGAATGCAACGCTAAGTTTATTTTTTGTATCAAAAACACCTACCCATACTGCAGTTATCAGCTGTTGCGATAGTCTCACAGCCTGCAGAATCCAAGGAATTTGTATTAAAACTTTCATCACACACTAAAGCTTCGTCAATTCCGGAATTCGATTGCCGTTGATAAGTACCAGTAGAACGTTTACAATAGTCACATGAGGTTGATGTGTTGCTAACATATTGCAACCAAGTTACCCACCAGTCGCGAGATATAAGATACCAAAATTGACCCACACGGTATCTACGCTTTTCCTCACGATCCAACCATCCTCTAACTACAGAAATAAAAATAAAAATTAGATAAAGAGAATTATGTATTATTATTATTAAAAATTAAGTCAAAATTTTCATCGAGTAGACCTTAGCTTGGCAACACAAATATTATCATGGAAATTTTGTAAAAACAAAAATTACTTCTTATTGTTACCTACCAATATCATGTTCCATATGGCGACATTGTGGCCACAAACCAAACACTATATGACACACTTCAAATATTAAGTCTAAAAATGGTTGCAATAATTGTAAACTACTTTCCACGTTCCACATCATAAAGTCTTCGGCTGTTAGCGTAACATTCAAATCCACTAATTGTTGAGAATCCTAAAATGTATAGTATTATTATATGTTTCTTCTGTTTTGCCGTATCATTAAAATACCTTGCATCCACCTTTTAAAGTGGTGAAATTGACAATATCTTTTAAAGCTTCTTGTTTGGTTAAATCTTTGTACATGTTAGCATTACGATTTTCTTTGGCCACAAATAGTAAAACATTAATCATTTGTGATGTTTCTGAATGTTTTAAAACACCGTCGCGATCCACATCGAAGATTTTGAAACAAACTGCCAAGGAACAAGTAGATATTATTATGGGTTTTAACTGAAATACTCTCGTGATTATACTCACATCTTGTTCTTTCTACACCAGGCCCACGACAAGCAGCACTAACGCCACAACATAATTCCTTAAAATCGATGTGGCCATCGCGGTTTTCATCGAAAGCGTTAAATAGTCCTTGCAAAGCATTTTTGGGTATAGGCGGACTAAGCAAAGGGCCAAGTAGCTGTAAATCTAATTGTCCGTTTGGGGAAGAGTTTTTCAATCGCCAGAATTCTTTTTCCAAATCACCAATATCCTGCAAAACGAAAATTATGATTTATTTGTAATATAAAAATTCAGTAAAATGTAATCCACGTATTCATAACGAAAAGTTAGTCACTCGATTTGCGCACAGTACAACGAGTGTCTAACTGTAGCTTTTCGTTATGAAGGAGGTAAGTAAATAATTAGTTGAGACCTTTGAAAGAACATTTCGATATAGAAAATAAGATTCTTAAAGGAGGTTTTGTGTAAAAACAATTAAAACTAAGATATGCTCAACATAAATATTCTTTTTATTCATACCTTTTCTTCCAAATGAGTTACACCCGCTAAGCTCTGATAAAATGTTGGTGTTTCTAATTCAGACGTTAAACTAATACAATTATCCGATAAAAGCCATTTAGACAACACAGTTGAGGTGCGATTTTTTAATATCCAGCCCTGAAACTGTTCAAAACTAATGCGATCCGTTTGAGCAAACAATGAAACACTTTCGTAAGGATGTAAAGTTATGGCTTTCGTAAAATCTGATTTTAATATATAGGTGCCGTTATCATTACAATACAAGTTCCACAGAAATCTAAATACGAAAACAGAAGAGAATTTGAACATTAACCAACGCAAATTTAGTACTTTTCATTAATTCGATTAAACTTACTTGGTTTTTTCATCCTCTGTTCCGCGGGTTATTAACACTAAACCACATAAAAGATCTTTAAAAGATATGCCTTTTGATGTGCCTCCACACGCCGTGTACAGTAAATCCGTAACATTTGCGGGTACACCTTCACATAAAACATCTTGCTGGAACGCATTACGACTTAGATAAAAGCGACCAACTCCAGCGGACTTTTTAAAGGCTTCCTTAAGACGTCTCAATTCAGTCTCTGAAACTACGGAGTAAAAATTAGAAAAATAAACTGATTAGCATAAAGCAAAGATATGAAACAAATAGTAAATAGAGAAGATTTGTTTTATATTATACTACTGAGTCATTATTAGAACTCTTATCTAAAACAAACTGAAGTTCCCATGTATTGTTAAAGTATTTCACTTTGTTGCATTTAAAAAAGTTATCACCAAAAGATTTTGTGCCTTTTAAGTAAAATATTTATTGGCGCCGTTGCATTTGCCGCACAGGTGATAGCAAAAGTGGAATTTTAAAATGTTATTTAAATGTATTTCCGGCACCTGAATGAATACATATGTATGTACCCCTGTCAAATATTTATATGTGCAATGTATCATGTTGAGTTGGAGCTTTGAAAACTAAAATTTTTTGATTTTTATTTCATATATTAGTTTATATTTATGTGTTCTTTAAATTATAAGAAAACATATTTTTTTATTTCTTTTTTAGATCAAAAAAAGTGTTTGATATATTCTTCATAGAAAATATTTATATATGCAAAAATTAAACTTAAATTTAATTCTTATTCTTATCCAATTAAAGTATGTAAATAATATGATATTGAGTTGCCCTTGTGTATAGGAACTTGTTGTAGCCTGCGTGGCATAGAACTCACTAAGTTGCTTAAAGTGGACATATCAATTTTCTCCCATTCCGCCAATATTTCTAGTTTTAGTTCTTTAAGCGTCGTATACTGCTTCGACTTTGAAAACACCTTGGCGGAAAGTATCCCCCAGAGGTCTTCAATTGGGTTGAGGTCGGGACTTATGGCTGGCCACTCCAGTAATGGAATATTTCGGGACTTAAAAAAATCCCTTGTGAGCCGAACAATGTGGATCGGGGCGTTGTCTTGTTGAAAAGCCCAGTTATATCCATATAATTCGCCAGCAAAGTCAATTAAATTGCTGTCCAACAGATCAACGTATTCTCCCGCATTCATTTTAGTTGGGACAAAGCATATTTCTGACTTCCATTGTGCTGCAAATGCAGCCCATATCATAAGAGATCCACCACCGTGGTTTCGCTTGTAGGATGTCGTAATGTTCGAGGATGTCGTAAATTTCTCCAATATTTGTGGTGACCATCAGGTCCGTCCAAATTAAACTTTTTCTCATCACTAAATATAACAGCTTCAAATTCGTCCTCCCAAAACTTGTACTCGTATCATAATTACCTAGTTTTTAAACAAAAATCCAACTAAATTGGTTGAAAATTACGGGCAGCAGAGGGAAACAGAAGTTGTTTTATACTTCGTCTTATATATATTGATTTGAATTAAGTAGGTATGTTTTTCAATCATTATCCGGCTTTAGATCAAAGAGAGAAAAAATGGTTTCCCGTTACATCCCATGAAGGGATTAGGGAGAGCTTCTCACAAACCAGTGAGCTGTTTGCGTTCTAGTTAATTAGTCACTTATTGGGACCTACAGTTTTACACCGGTTCCGAACGGTATTTTTTAGTGGCTAAATACTCGACAGTTTCGCCGTCACTAAGCGAGGTGACAGCCGTCGAAAGAAATTTAAAGTGGTTAGGGCAGGGATCGAAACCCCACTTTCTCATGCACAAGAGCCGCGCACACCATCGACGGCCAAATATTTCCTATTAACAATTATGTATATGAATAAAAAATATATTATTCAAAAAATATTTGAGATTATTTATTGTGGTGGATGGTTGGAGATATACATATATACATAACTAAAGGGTGGGCCATGTAAAATTCGAAATTTAATTTAATTTCGATTTAAAAGAAATACTAATAGGCATTGTTTCAAAAATTATGATTTTATTGGTAATGCCCATCATCGACATTTATGAAATAAACACAACAGACAATTTTTCCGTACTTTTTCCATTGTTTGAACCTCTACCACGTGAACGACATAGTCGATTTCGTAATGTAAAAACTCAATGAACGACGTGTGGATTTTCCGAGCCCCAAATGCAATAATTGTGTTTGTTAACGTTGCCTCCGAAGTGAAAATAACTTCATCGGAAAGATAATTTTTCGGTAAAAATGCTCTTCAGTTTTCTTCAAGCGTTAATTGCTAGCATTTAACTAATAATCGGTAACTTCATAATTGTCAAATTGGCCACATGCTTCGAAATAACGCGTATGCAAGTCCCAAATTTTACATTTCTCACCCATTATTTCATTGCCCACCAAGACAAATCATCAACTTCCTTATTCACAAGTATTTGGGTATATTATCACACAATATACGGCTAAATAAAACTCAAATAATTGAAAACTGTTTCAAAACACTTACTAGTGCGATAACATCAATACAATACTTTACCACAAACATCAATATTCACAAATAGCTATATTCCCAATCATTAACCATAATAATCAAATTCACAAATTTTTTTGAATAATATATTTTCTATAAGAGTAATTTTTAATAGGAAATATTAGATCTTGAATCGGATAATTGTTGAAAAACATAAGATTTTGTGTATAAGCATTTCGTCTTAACTTGCAGAAGTACATTGTATGTCATCAACTCTTTGACTAATGTCTCACCTCAATTAATACATTATAATGCGTTAATTGTATTAATCTACACCAACATATTAACTCCGAGGGGATTCTATAAAACGGATTTAAATTTGTTTGTATTAAAATGAATCACCGAATCGTAGTATCTTAGTAAGAAAAATAAATCAGCAAAATATCTAATACTTAATGCCTGTATAAGACATAAAAATATCGAAAAATAAAACCAAATAGATTAGGTTGATAATTTGCTTATCGAGTTACAGAGGTTTAAAATTTTCAGAATAATAATCTTATATCTTCAGAATAATAAAATAATAATCTTGATCGGTTTAAAGTTTTAAGACATGTTTAGGTGTTTTCAATTTTATATCTTATAGTTACAAACAGTATGCTTTCAAAATGAGCCAAATCGGTTCAGAGAAATAATTTCCGTGTACATGGACTAGAGTAGGCGCTACAGAAATTACACTTATTCAGGTCACAGGGTAAACATGTGTAGAGAGAAAATTTCTCTCATCGTGAAGTCGGTGTGATAGAAAGATGTTCGACTTACACCAGGTGGAGCTCTTGTTGACCTAAATTTATCAAGTCGTTTTGGTGGAGAATTGTGAAAATTAAATATATTTTCAACTTTTTGTTATTTTCTATTTTAAAACACCAACATCACACGTCTTGTTAGATGTTTTTTTCTAACGCCTCTATTTGCTTTTATTAAAGCAATTCTTTTCAACATTCAACGTTCATACCACACCAGGCCCAATGCCATCCATACACTGAGAGACATGTTCCCTTTAGAAATATTTTATTTATTTATTTATTTAAGTGTATTTTACAAATAAATTTAGAAATATGTTTACTTTATAATTGAGGTTTTTTAAAAGATTAATGGTTTTTATTCATTATTTGACCTACTCAGATGTCAATTGATCTAACGCCAAATTTTTACAATTTTCAGACTATTAGAACTAACACCCCTTAATCTTGAACAAAGGATACTACCAGTTGGAGAAAAATTGGTCTCCGAGTTACACATTTAATAAAATGTGTAGTATTGACTTAATACATCCTATTTAGAAGTAATCTATTATAAATGAATTTGCTTTGTCGTAGTAATAAATCACAATTGCGACGGGCTGGAGAAAAACATAAGAATTTAAATATCACACCACAAGTATTATTTAAGTTCTGAGGATAATATTCGGTATGTACTTTTGTTTTATGTTTGAAAACCCGGTAAATATCCAGACTGGAAATTTTCACTGTAAGTCACCACTCTTAATGTAATTTTTTCTAGTTATACAAGGTTCTGACTTGGCAAATGGGGTATTAACTATGCGTAAAAATTATGCGGTGTCACGCCCCTTTGTAGATAAATTTAAAGCGTTATACCGGCTAGAGTATTAGTATGGCCCTCTTAAAATATGTACTGTGCGTTGATACTTTTAAGGCGATAGTTTCTGCCTATATAAGGTCGTAAGTTCACAAATGGACTTCTAATGGATTCTAATGATTCTTATAATCTTACATGTCATCCTTAAAAGTATTTGAATTTTTAATGCGAATAAAATTTTTGTATATGTTTTTAAGAAATATTCATAAGCTTTCCAACGATACCCATAATGTCATACCCCACCAGAAAAAATTAACCATATAGTGGTATATATACTCAAGATTTGGGCCCCGTAATCCAAGAAATATGGGCGACCGCCAAAAACTAAAAAATTATTTCCCTTTTTCAAAAATACTAGCTGAAGCCGCGAAGCCGTTGTTGGAACTACCCCTAATCCCTAAGCCCGTCCACGCAGAAAGCGTTATAACACAAAAATACTAGGCCGAAGCCGATGTTGGACGTACCTCAGAGGAGAAAATCCCTAAGCCCGGCCGGCAACGTAGAAAGCTTTATAATACAAAATTCTTAAAAATAAGAGGAAACAATTAAATATATTATACTTCGATAACTAAACGAGTTATCGACAAATTTAATTTAATTTTATTTTATTTAGTCATCAAAACAGTAGTTTTTTAAGTCTTCGAGACCAGTGTTTTCGAAATTTTATATTCCAATAACTCGATAACTAAGCGTTATGGAACATTTTTATTTTGAAGTATTCTATACAAAAAGTTCATCAAAAGGATACTTTTCCTGTGACCCCCATTGGTCCACCAACAAATTTTTTTTACTTTTTATTGTATTTTACTCGTTTCTTTTTAGATTGCTCGATGGTCGACAATTTTGCAGATTAGTTTTGTGTGTGGAAAAAGTTTGGAGCCGGTACCAGAGGTGGGGCTAATCATAGAGATATACTTAAGAGTTTCCATTCACGGTTGCCACGGTTGGTAATATCCAACCAAAATTGGTAACATTTAAACGGTTTGGTAACATGGTAACAGTTTATTTATTTTGGTAACCTTTTGAAATGAAAGAATTAGTATTAGAAAAATCATTTGATTTCAGACTTCTAGTAGAAAATTTGACGAATGTGATCTAAAACGTTACAAACAGAAGAAAACATGAAGCATTGGCAACACTATTTGGGAGAATTGAATGGTTATGGGCCTAAACAAAATACACGCTTATCGTCGTTCGCACTAAATAACCAAATATATTCGTCTCTTCCGCACTAACGGACTCTTTGTGTTTTGATTGGTCTGATTATAAAAGTGTTAGGATATTTCAAATGAAAGACAATAAAATGCAAAAAAAAATTAAGATTATGTTTTGTTATATCATATTTTATGTTTTGTTTTTTTTTTCTCTTTATGTATGTATGTAATATGATTTTCTGTAGAGAATTATTTTAAATAAACATTTAATGTTCTAAATAAAAAAATTTAACAATCTGGTAATTTTTGGTAACTTTTTTGGAAAATTCT
Source organism: Phaonia tiefii (assembly GCA_963931995.1). Classification (NCBI taxonomy): domain Eukaryota; kingdom Metazoa; phylum Arthropoda; class Insecta; order Diptera; family Muscidae; genus Phaonia; species Phaonia tiefii. Next base: position 276,996,988 of record OZ008369.1, read on the forward strand.
GGTAATTAAAAAATTACACCCGTGGCAACCGTGTTTCCATTACTCTCTTCGCTGCCTCTTCATGACGACGAGGTAGTAGGCCATTTCATAGTTTTATTTTCTGCGGTATTTTACAAATTTTACACTTTCGTTGGACATAAAACGGACAGAAATCGAAGTAAATTCGTATTTTCGTTCAATACAAACAATATAAAACATAATTTAGCTGTCATTAGCATCAATAAACACTGTTTAAAATTAGTTCCTGTCTTCTTTGCTCTCTCATTCTCTATCATCCGCCTAGTAACTTTTCGATCAGCTGTGCCATAGAACCCCCCTGGGCTAATCCAGATATAAGCCCGAACCTGTGTAGTTTAACAAATGAAATAGAAACAAAAATACATATTGACGCTACCTAAAACTACAACGCCTGCTGCCTATTACCACGTAGATATTATTGTACCATGGTACAATGCACTTCTCATCTCTGTTGTAGATATTCCGCCCCACCCCTTTTAAAACGAACAACCATAACAAAACAAACTGAACAACTACAGGAACTTCAAAAATATAAAGAATTCGCTTTTACAATAATAATAATGAGGAGAAAATAGTAATAACTAACATTTAAATAATAAGGTAATCTATAAAAATGATTGTGAAAAGCAATCGCAAAAGAATTACCAAATAGGAGGCACAATAACAACAATCGATAAAAGAAAAAATTCTTCGTTTTTGCGTTTATAAGGCAAAATAACCCATTTCATTGACCCTCTTTTTGCCCTTACCCCCTCCCAAACAGACACATACATATGACCAAAGAAACGAAGACTGCGACGAAGGCGACAGTGACATCAAGAAAAAAAAACTCCCACCTATACTAAGAAAACTCATTTCTTAAAAAAAAAAAAACAATTATAAATGGGATTCGCGGGGAAATATCGCAACAAATTTGTCAATATTCCAACTTACCACGTTTGACGGCATCCTCGTAGTTGATGCAGGATTGTTTAGATTCCTTGCCACCCATTGCGAGTTCCAGAAATGGGTGGTGATGGTGGGTTGTCTAACTGCACTTAAACCAAATTGCAATGGAATTTCAAAAAGACGACACCATTCGCACTTACACACATTAAGGCTTAGGTTCCTCACTCATACACACACACTATTCAACACTTGAAACTGCTTTTTGAGCAGTTAAAAAAAGGTGTAACAAAAAAAACTTACTACGTCTGTTTTTATTTCTTTTTTATTTTGTATCTTTTACTTCCTACCACTTCCACTAATTTAATAACTTCCACATTGTCTCGTTTTCATAACCACTTATTAAATTCCGTGTGAATTTCCATCATAACTTCAATTTCACCACCTTGTATTTCCATCATTATCTACAGTTTTTCAATTACTAGTACTGTTTTCGCAAAACCAAGGAAAATTCTTTTGTAAAAATCTTATGACTTTTTCTTCGCAAACTGCACATAAAAGAAATAGAATCAGCTGTATTTATGTGTACATGAAACGGTCAAACAAGAACGAAGAAAACGTAACATGGAACGAATAAGAAATACCACTATTATTCAAAGTTCACATAATCAGATTTATCTGACGACAAATCTGATCAGGTGGTAATTAATGGAGGTGATATTGATAAACTCAAATATGAATGGAAGACCGTAGAATAAAGGGGCCTATAGACCTGTGGATAAGTTGCTCGACTTTAAGTTGCTATAAAGTTATTTTGAAAGTCATAAGTGCCAATAAAATCAAATTTTGAGTCAGTGTTTTCAATTCAAAACAACGAACAAAATAACAACGGAAGTTCATTTTGGATGTTAAAATTATTGTGTTAAATACAACACAAATGTATGCTAAAAATAACAGCCAATAAAAAAGTTTAAACAACATTTTAATTTCACAGTTTTTCACCAAAACGACATGAAATATTAAAGCAAGAAGTTATTGTAATTCCACCTGGTGTATGTCACTCTTCGTCAAACATCTCTCTATCACACTGACCGGAAACGTCAGGTGAGCCAAATATTCTCTCTAGTATGAGGTTACTCTATGTCCTAGTCATTCTCTGTTTTCTCCTCATTGAATATCTCAATACATGAGCAGCTTTTTGATAGTGTTATTGTATATAACTATACAAATTCCAACCATGTTGAAGTAAAACAAAAACGATGTACAAATAGACAGTCAAAATTTCTCTTCACTCAAATGCCAACAAACAAAACGATTGAAACCCTAGCACTTCTCTGCCCTCTCTCGTACTCTCTTCATTGAATATTTGAATACACAAGCGGCTTTTTGATAGTGTTATTGTACATAACTATACATAACTATTACATAAACTATGCAAAAAGTATGAAATAATAAAGATATGCCACGAGAGAGAAAAGCGTTTGAGTGAATATCTGGCACTTTTTGGTTCTCTTTTACCAGGGTTGCCAAATTGCGCACATCTTCTGGTTGTCTACTTCTTGATCGTCTTTGAGTAAAATTACATAAACTATGCAAAAAGTATGAAATAATCAAGATATACCGCGAGAGAGAAATGCCTTAGAGTGAATTTCCATCTCTTTTTGGTTCTATTTTACCAGGGTTGCCAAATTGCGCACATATTCTGGTCGTCTAATTCTAGATCGTCTTTGAAATGTAGAAAACGGATGTACAAGTAGAGGAGAAAAAACAGCTCAATTTGGCAACCCTCGTAGAAGAGAACCAAAAAAGTCGCCGCGAATCACTCTAACGAATTTCTATATCGCGCTAGCTAACTTGAGGAAGAAGGCGAAACGAATGAGCAGCCTGATTGGTTATGCGATCACTAATACGCCTCAGGCTTATTAGGTGATCCTGTCATCCGCCTTAGAAGGCGGATGAGCCAACATATGGGCCAACGGCAGATGGAAACCAAAATAACAAAATTCAGGTCCGACATATTGCATCCTGGTCAGCATCTGATCCATAATGGGCGGCTGCAATCAAATATCCGGGCAGTAGGTAAAATGCAAAACGCCGTTGAACATAAACAAACCCTATTTGTTGGCGGCTCCCGCGAACGTTACACGGACCACGATTTACGAATATGCACTTGGAATATAAGAACTGTATATAGATTCGGTGCAAATATCCAATTGGTAGATGTCCTCGGAAGTTAACATTAACGCTACCCAGGAAATGCGTTGGACAGGACACTGATGCATAAGGAGAACAAACTGCGACATATACTACAGTTTCCATGGGAAAAACATGAATTTTGTTTGGGGTTTTGTAGTTGGCAAAAGACTGCGACATCTAGTCTCTAGGTTCAAACCTGTGAGTGAAAATATAGCCAAAATCCGCATTAAAGCGAAATATTTTTGTATTTCCCTAATTTGTGTGCATGCCCTGACAGAAGAGAAAGATGATGATGCCAAAGACCCCTACAAGAAATTAATGATGGAAACTAACACCCACAATATTTTTGCACTGACATACTTGCAACTATTTTATACTGAATTGCATACCCTGGTAAAAGAGAACCAAAAAGTGCTACGAGGTCACTCAAACGCTTTTCTCTCTCGCGTCATATCTTGCTTATTTCATACTTTTTGCATAGTTTATGTAATTTTACTTCAACATGGTTGGAATTTGTATAGTTATATACAATAACACTGTCAAAAAGATGCTCGTGTTTTGAAATATTTAATGAAGAGAGTAAGAGAGAGAGTAGAGAAGTACTAGGGTTTCACTCGTTTTGTTTGTTGGCATTTGAGTGAAGATAAATTTTGACTGTCTACTTGTACATCGTTTTTGTATTTGACCATCAGTGTTGATGGAAACTTGAATTTGTTGTCGTTTAAAAAGTTAAATTTGTGAATCCCCGACAAAAGTGCAAAATATTTAGTTTCCTTACAAGTGCATTATCGTTAAATGTCGTGGAATAAAAAAGTGTAAAATAATAAATTTATGTGATCCAAAAAAAAAGTTAATAAGCTTGTTTTTTTATTTCCCGCTAAACTAATTTTTCGACGACTTTGTATGGGGTGACGCTTAATATCGCTTAGCTTTCCATACAAAGTGGTTGAAAAATTAGTTTAGCAGGGAATAAAAAAACAAACCAAATTATTATGAAAAATAAGGCATTTAAAATTTAAAATAATTTAAAAATTTTGTCTGTGGCATGACTGGCGAGACTCAGGACAAAATTATTGATGAAGTCGGGAGCATGCTCCCTTTCCTGACCATTACAGCGGTTCAAGAGGTAGAACAGAAGTTGGGCACACCAGATTTTGCTCAAGCAATAGCAACAAACTCAAATTTATTGTTCAATATTTTAATATTTATACATACTTACTCACAGAAAATATACTGAAAGAGGCGTCAGAGGATGTCAGCAGTGTCAGCCCCCTAATGTTCATGGATAACGTGCTTTATAAATAAAATTGGGATGGGAGGTGGGAAAAGCATGCGATAGGGAAGCTTATGTGGTTCAACAAGACTGCGAGGTATGTACATATTTTTGTCTATAAATGATTAAATAATTATTTTTTTATATACATGCATATATACTTATTATTATTAATATATTTATGTATCTTCTGTTCAAATTTTAGCTGTTGTTCAACACCAAGAAGCTGTGGATTTTGAAAAAAGTGTGAAAAGACAGTTGAACGAAGCCAAAAAATAAAACAAATTGTAAATAAGTATTTTGCTTTGTTCAGTTTAATGTTTTTTTTTTGTTTATTAACAGAAAATATTTAATTTTTAATATATTACTTTATTCATTTTGAATCGTTTATTCATTCATTCTTAGTCATTCAATACCAAAAACGATGTACAAATAGACAGTCAAAATATCTCTTCACTCAAATGCCACCAAACAAAACGAGTGAAACCCTAGCACTTCTGTGCTCTCTCTCTTACTCTCTTCATTGAATATTTGAATGCACAAGCAGCTTTTTGATAGTGTTATTGTATATAACTATACAAATTCCAACCGTGTTGAAATAAAATTACATTAACTATGCAAAAAGTATGAAATAATCAAGATATGACTCGAGAGAGAAATGCGTTTGGGTTCAATACTTCAGGGTTGCCACATTACATTGGTTTATTCTTCTCTACTTGTACATCCTTTTTGGTCAGCGTGATGCATTTTTGGTTTCTTTTACGAGCGCTGCCAAATTACGCACAAAAATTGGTCGTCTACCTCTTGATGGCCTTTGTGGGGATATCGGGATATGAGGCAACTCCAGGAACTCGTAATTAAAAGATCTGGCAACGGAATACCGACTACCAACCACTACAGAAACAGATTGTACGTCACTAGAAAGAAATAATCGAACATTTTTGTAGACACTTTTTTTGTGCGAGAGGATTTTGTCATCAGCGATTTTTATTAAGTATTTTTTTTTACAAAAGAATATCGTAGCGACAAAAAGCATAAAAATTAAACATAGACACAAGGAGGGATATATATCAGCAAATATTTAAACAAAATTGTGGCAATTCCTAAAAAATAGACTAACCAAAATCAAATACATTTTTTCGTTTTGTTGGCGACAAAGAACACTTGAAAGAAATATTAAAAAAAAAGTAGTGTGTGAAAGGCAAGAAGAAAAAAAGTAGTAAAAGAAGAAAAGAAAGATATAAATTATCTTCATCAAATCGAATAACAATGGCTAAGACATACGATTATCTATTTAAATTATTGCTAATTGGTGATTCTGGTGTTGGAAAGACCTGTATATTGTTTCGATTCTCTGAAGATGCCTTCAACACGACATTTATATCGACAATAGGTGAGTGAATGAATGCATGGTGACTAGACCCGTGAAAACAGTAAAGTCAATCAAAATCCTATATAAAATATACAACTAGCAAAGGGTGATAGAAAACTAATTAGTTGACGAAATCTACAGCATCTACTAGACAAGTAATACAAAGATTTCCCTGTGATAGTTGTGATGATGAAAGTAACAACGCACTTCATCGTTAGCGACAATACTCATCAGACCACTTCGTGAGGGTGAATGGAGGGAGGGGTCGCTTTGTCGTTGTGTTGAAAGTTAAAACAAAGTTGTACCAGTACGCGATATTGTGAGTGAGCATTGTTTAACTTTTAAATGCAAGAAAATCTATAGATAAAATAAAACACCACCAAGGATCCCGAAGAGCCCGCATTTTATTTAGCTTTCTTGTTTTCCCAGTCAAAGAAATAACAAACTAAATATAACTCTAGGGCTCTAAAGAACGGGAGACACCTTGCAAGAGCTTATAAATTCAAACATCGTGAGTAAGATCTTCCTCTCTTAGTTTTTTTTTTAGGGATTTATTATTTTTCTTTAGATCTTATTCATTGTATATCCAAATAAAGCTATCACCACTCACGTACATATAAATATGTATATGTATATTGTTTTTTGTTGTGTCAAAGGTTTTTTTGGGGTGTTGGTATGTGTTATTTTGGTTTGGCTATGTTTTGTTGACGTTGTCTCGATAACAATTTCAACAACAGTAGCTGCTATATTACACAGTAGGAACAGTGGAAGAAAATCAAAGAAATTAAACGTATGCAGACGACATCCAGTAAAATCTTGCAAGAAATAAGAAGTTTTGTATGTAAACCAACAGTTGCAATTCGAAAAAAGGAACAGACCTAGTATAGATCGGCACGTCCAATTTTTTTGCTTTTTTTTTGGTTGTAGGGATCGCTATTTTAAGTAAAAAAAGTAAAATAAAAAAATAGGGGGGAACCCCTATTTTGGGAGTTACGGGCCAAGTAGCCCTGACAGGGACCTATGTTGCTCGTACCGTGTGGTAGAACTTTTGGAAAATCGTTAAATTTATATTGCAATTAGTCGCCCGGCCGTCCGGCTCAGGCAGGGGGGTTAAAATTCCCTCTGTACCTGAAGTCGATGTGTGGCAAAATCCGAAAAATCACTCGATTGTTGAAAAAAAAATATTTTCTGGATATTTTTAAAAATCCGATACGTGGATAACTAAGCAGTTATCGAAAAAATGTATTTATTTATTTTTGTTTATTTCGACTCGTTTTACACAAAAAAGTTGTGAAATCGGTCCCATAACACGGCACCACACTCGTAGTATCATCCTGTATGTCCGAACTTTGGGTGCCCACAACTCCGAAAATAGGCGTTGCCCCCGATTTTTTTATTTAATTTTTTTTACTTAAAATTAAAAGTTCTATCCAATGGTAATAGTTTGGAGCCGAAGCGAGTTGCCGACCTATTCTAGGTTTAAGCCAATAAATTTATTTCTTAAAAAATAAATTTCCAATGATTAATTTGTTATTTTATATTCTTTATGTTTCCTAATTTTGTTTATTTGCTCAAAACATATGTTCGAGCTTGCAAATTCTTACCGGCAAGAATTGTAAGTTCTCTATCATGGTAAAATTATCTATCGGGTAAACGCGTCAGCCCAGCTGATTTGTGTTTTTTTCATCTTTTCCGTGGATAAGCTGTCAAATTCGATTTCGTTTTTTTTTTTGTTTGTTAATAAAATTCAATGAATTTCAATCAAATAGGATTGGTTTCAAGTAAGATAATCTTATTACATTTTTCACATTTTGTGTACATAGTGTTTTTCATTATTCAGCTCATTTTGACAGCTAACCACGGAATTGCTAATGCGACTACCTAATAGATAATTCTACCATGTTCTCTATCATCAAACTGTCAAAATAACTTCTCCCTTGATCTCTCGTTACTGGCTACAGTAACAATTTGAACAAATTGGTACAAATTATCAGTACGCAGACAGACTTTATGTTATTGGGCATATTTTGGCGGATCGTTGGAGTAAATAGGATGGTGAGTCAGGGTCTTAAACAATACCATTTTCAATTGAAATTCCAACAAAATCAACTAAAATTCAAGTGATATTTTTTTTAAAGTGCGTTAGTTTCATTTGGAATGAGATCAATCAGTTGATGTGTTTTTATTTTCAATTAATATATTTGAAGTACTTTCCATTTGTGTTTACTTTTTTTTGTATCCATGCAACACAGAAACCCAGTAAATACCATTTTCAAACTTATGTAGTTTTTGAATTGCAATAAAAAATTGTAACTAAAATCTTCAGGCCGAATTGCCGGTAACTAGGCTAGACGAGGGAAAATTGCTAATGTTTAAAGAATACAATAAAGTTAATGGAAATCCTTAACTTTAAATGTAATAGTGCTGACTATAATACTTTACTTCAATCTTACTTTACTAACAGTTATACTATAGATGGTAGATGCAGTTATGGATTGGGAATAGAAGTCAAATAACAAATTAAGGGTCACAGGAATAACTTTTGGGTACAGCAATTGTGCATAAGAATGACCCCTCGGAAATTACCAAGTGGCATGTTCATGTTAGGGTTAGATAGTAGATAGGACACTGTTAGGAATCAACGCTTTAGTAACTAAGCATGAAAATACTTCAATACTTTAATTTGAAAAAAATTTAAATTTTTATCATAAATTAAATTATTAAAATAATTAAAAATAGCAATAATATTTACAGTATGTCAAGAAAGTGTTTTGACACTAGAACAAAATTGTTTCTTTGATATTATTCATTGAAACAACAACATATTCTGTTGTAAATTGGTTTGTATTTTCGAACTGTAGCAAAAAAATAGTAATATGTATGTACCTGTGAAAGATGAAACAGAACACAAACAACAACAAAAATAACGCATAACTGTGCTTGTCAATAAAGTGTTTTTACAACTCTCTCTCTGAGCAAATTCGTAGTGAGTAAGCCAATTACCGTTATTTTTTTTTGAAGTGTGCTTGTCGATTAGGCAGGTTCTTAGTGATCTAGATGAGTTTTGTTTGATAAATACTTCAGTAGTGATATTATTACTGAGAGATTAGGATGCCTGGCAAACGAATATCATTTGAAGTTATCCAGTTGATGTATTATAATCACCATATGGGTAAAAGTGTGCAAGAGTTGGCCGAGATGTTTTCCTTAAAAAGGCAAACAGTATATAATATTTTAAATTCCGCCAAAAACAAGGATCGCTTGGAACCAAAGCCAACCAGCGGCCGCCAACAAAAGTATCGGAACGGATAGAACATATATTGAATAGAAAAATAGATGGAAACCCAAAAATTTCGACCAGAACTTTTGCAAGGGAAATCAACGAAGAATGTGGTGTGCAAGTTTCCCACGAAACAATAAGACAGATACTAAAAAGGAACCAGTATACATCGCGAGTCTCTCGAAGAAAACCATTCCTTTCAGCACAAAATATTGAAAAGAGGTTATCGTTTTCGAAAATATATGTTGAGAAACCTGATGACTATTGGAATGATGTTATATTTTATGATGAGACTAAGATTATGCTTTACTACAATGATGGGCCCAATAGAGTATGGCGTCAGCCCCTTGAAGCATGAAGACACCACAATATTATACCAACTATAGAATTGGGTAAATTTTCGGCAATGGTGTGGGGGTGCATTTCCAGCAAGGGAGTTGGAGAAAATACCATGGATTCACAGCATTATTTAAATATATTGAAGGGTCATTTGATATCGAGTACGCAAAAATTTGGCTTCACTAATGACAACAAACCCAAATTCAACTTCTACCAGGATAATGACCCAAAAGATAAGGAGCATCAGGTTAAGATGTGGCTTCTTTTTAACTGCAACAAAGTATTAGACACGCCTGCCCAAAGCCCGGACTTGAACCCTATTGAAAATTTATGGGCTTATCGGAAGAAGAACGTAGCCAAACGGGACCTAAAAGGTCGAGCAGAGCTGAAAACTGTAATATTGGAAGATTGGTATAAAATACCGGACGACTACGACATGCAGATTTTAATTTTTTCGATGTAGAGACGACAACAAGCTGTTGTTGCTGCAAATATTTACCATACTAAATATTAAACATTGAATTGATTTGGTTTTCTTATGATTTTATAAAATTTGCCTAATTGTAAAAACACTTTCTTGACACATTGATATCGACGTGTTTTTGGATTTCTCTTTTTATTTCCTATAATCTCGTGAAATTGTTTTCATTTGTGCTGGAATTAAGCAATAGTGGTTACAAATAAATAAATTTAATAAAAAAAAATTAACAATACCAAAAAAATAGTTGTTTCTTTAAAACAAATTCTTTACAATTCAAAATTACTACTATGTCAAAACACTTTCTTGACAGACTGTATTTTAAATGTTTGTTATCTAAATGAAGAAACTGTATTGCAGAAGTTGTTAATAATAATTAATAAATATATACTGTTTTTGCGTTACATATTTATGATTTGTATATTTAATTACTAACGTCGAGTTTAATAATTAATTAACTTTAAATTATTTAATATAAAATTTTATTTATTTATGTTTTCATGTTCTATTTTACAAATAATATTTAGCATTAAATAAATAAATGGTTTCCCGTTACATCCCATGTAGGGATTAATTAGGGAGAGCTTCTCACAACCAGTGAGCTGTGGCGTTCTAGTTTCACACTCACTGATAGGGACTTACAGTTTTGCATCGGTTCCGAATGGTATTTTGAGAAGTTTTTCATTGGCTAAATACTCGATAGTGTCGCCGTCACTAAGCGTGGTGACCGCCGTCGAAAGAATTTAAGGTGGTCAGAGCAGGGATCGAACCCACGTTCTCATGCATAAGAGCCGCGCACACTACCATTTTAATAAAACGCTCTCGAATTTCCAAATTAGAGTTCGAGGCTGTTCTCCATAGTCCATATCGGCTTGGTGATACATTTGTAAATCAACAGTTTGTTTTCGTGTGAACTGGGGTCTATAGTTAATGAGAGAATTGAATTTATTCAATTGTATGTCAAGGGCCTTTATTTTTGCCTGAATATGTTTTCTCCATGTGAGTCGTTTGTCAAGATGTATTCCGAGATATTTTACTTCTTCTGACTGGTATTTCGGTCTCATTTAAAGTTATGGGACGGCAATTTTCACGTTTGAGAATAAACATGACTTGAACTGATTTAGTTTCATTGACTTTTAACCTCCAATCATTAAGCCAAGATGAGCTAAATTTTTGAAGGGAGATACTTGCGTCAATGGGGTCTTCATTGACTGCTAAAGCAGCTGTATCGTCAGAAAAATTTCCAAGTTCAACTCCGTCTGTTAGAGGCAGGTCTGAGGTGAAAAGCAAATAAAGTGTTGGTCCCAAAACGCTGCCTTGAGGTACACCTGCTTTAGTTTGATAAATTGATCTAAATTCATCATTTTCTTTGATATAGAAATATCTATTGCGAATATATTTATGAGTTGTTTTAAATGTTTTACTGTTTTTGGTTCGCTCTTCTTTTTTGCTTTACTAGCTCTCTTTGCGTTCTGTCAAAGTTGAAATTTTTAAAGTTTGCGTCAGCGCTATTCTGGGAGCTGTCACAAGAATACACGCAAACAAAACATATTCATAGAATAATTCTATACCTAGAGTAACTACTTATCTCAGTAATTGTATGAGATTAGGCGGTTGTATATGGACGATGCATGTTGAAAAGTATTGCTTTCATAATAAATAGCAGAACAAGAACCGCATTTCGTTTTGTGTGATACAATTTTTGTGTTAAGTACAACACAAATTTTTCCTAACGATAAAATTTAAGAAAAAGTCAAAAATAAGTTTAAATTTCACAGTTCTCAACCAAAACGATATGATAAATTTAAGTCAACACTTCTTGTAACTCCATCTGATGTACGTCAATTTACGTCGAAAATTTCTATCGAACCGACCTCACCACGAAGGGTGTGTAATGAAATGCCAGACGACACAGATGGCACCTCTAGATGTAGAATTACTCTATGGTTGTACTCCACTACTCCGACCGCTTAATTTTTAAAATGTTTTCTATATCGTCTTCAAGAAATAGCTCGTAATATAATTGTGAAAAAGTGGTAGAAGTGCTTTAGACAAGGCAATGTATAAACTAGACATAAAGACTCCAATAGATGCACACATTATTGGAACTGATACAAAATTGTATCTATAAAATTTTTGCCAAATTCTGTTATATTTATCCGATGAAAGCCTGGATAGAAAAGAAATTTGTGAATATTGATCTTTATGGCAAAGCATTGTTTTGCATGTATAAACTAGACATAAAGACTCCAATAGATGCACACATTATTGGAACTGATACAAAATTGTATCTACAAAATTTTTGCCAAATTCTGTTATATTTATCCGATGAAAGCCTGGATAGAAAAGAAATTTGTGAATATTGATCTTTATGGCAAAGCATTGTTTTGCATATTTTCACCTACTTGTGTGAAATTTATCGCTAAGTTGATATTTGATAATTCCTATAATGTGTGATGATATACCTAAATACTTGTGGTGAAGGGAACTCATGATATATCTTGGTGGGTATTGAAATAGCTATTCCAAACCATCCACCATAATAATCAATTTCACAGTATTTCTTTATAAATATTTTCTATTTAAATTTATTTTTTAATAGGATTTGAGACTGAACCGAAAAATTATTAATAAAGAACATATGGTTATTTAGTATCGCGGGTAGCATTCGAACTCTCATTCAGGAGTGTCTAGCCCATTAAGTCACCGCACTGCCTGTTCAAACTTGTGACTAACCGAAGTTTTTTTTTTCGTGTAGAGTGATATTTGGCATTATTTTTTGTTTTGTTGTGGAACTGAAATTTGTGGGAAATGATATTGAGCCCCACGTTGTCATGTACTAGGAACTCGTACCGTAATCATCATTGCATTACCAACGCTCGAGCTTGTATTTATGTATCCACTTTTTCTATCTCTATTCCTAATAAAATTGTAAGGTTCATTCGACAGCCTAGTATAATATCAGACTGAAAATATACATACACACATACATATATTTAATTTAGGCATATGCCCTTAACCTAATGTAATATAGCTAATGACATAATTTCATACTGAATGGTTAAACGCTATGTCTAAAATAGACTCATAATTATTTAAAATACACTTTAAAAATTAGTAAAAAAAAAAAAGTATTAGCATATGTATCTGTCCTCTGGCCTGTTCTATGCATATTGCTCAACAATGTTTACTTTAAATGTACAAACAAATATAGACTTTAGATGTGGAAAAGATAAACCTATATTCTAGACCAAATTTCTTTAGAATTTTCTATATTAAAAATAAATGGTTTCCCGTTACATCCCATGAAGGGATTAGGGAGAGCTTCTCACAACCAGTGAGCTGTGCGCGTTCCAGTTTTATACTCACTGATTGGGACCTACAGTTTTACACCGGTTCCGAACGGACTTTGAGAAGCTTTTTCATGGCTAAATACTCGATAGTGTCGCCGTCACTAAACGAGGTGACCGCCGTCGAAAGAAATTTTAGTTGGTCAGAGTAAGGATCGAACCCAGGTCCCCTCATGCACAAGGGCCGCGCACACTACCATTGCACCACCGACGGCCACATATTCTATTGGTCACATTTATATTGGCGTCAGTAAAATTTGTGCGGTTCAATGGTCAATTAATTTTTGTACAAACTGAATGATATTATATTTATTGTAGAAAATATTGTTTATTTAAGAGCGTACTTTGTATTCCGGTTAAATCCAACCAACATAGAATATAGTTCGGTTGTTTAATTTTTAAAATGTTCATACTACCTGCGTCGTACTGTCGTTGGGTATTATCCGTCAACACGTGAACGTATACATATTTATTTTTTCAACTAATCTCTTTGTTAAAAAAATCATGTTTATATTAAAAAACACAAACTTTAATTTTCCTTTCTCTATTTTTTTTATTTCCTCTGGCATTATTTGCTTCTTCTCTTACACAAGAAAATAATATATATAAAGCAGTGACTCATTTTTTTCTCCCATATGTATCGTTTTTGTAGAATGTGGGTCCCTCTTAATTTGCTATAATTAAAAAATAAAATTCCTGTACTTAGAAGAAACTAAAAATTGAAAATTGAATTCTGTAGAAAAACTGCGCGCTTTTTTCAATCGGTCAGAATGAAGGAAAAGCTTGTACCAAATTTGAATACTCATGTATGTATAGACATAAAATAGTATTGAATTTATTTTCTACAATTGTGTGTAGTACATTGCAGTTATGAACACAAAAGACTTTGTACTTAAAAGCTGTTCCGTTCATACGTCTGCAAGATTGTCTTGCTGTCAGTCATACTGACCATTTCCTTCTCTCTTTTCGGCTCTGCAGATGGCGTTCCCGCGATAATGGTCATTTGTATCTTTTGGATGCAATTTAATTGTTATTGTTTTGCTTTTGCCTTTATTGTATAGCAAGTGTTGGGTCGATGGCTAGTTGATACTTGTTGATATTCACTGTAAAAAAATACTCTAGATCTTAAGGTTAAAGTGCACTTTTGTTTTGACGTTTTAGTTATTGTTTACAATTATTTTTGGCTTTCATTAGATAAGGAATTTGTTTAGATTTTTAGTTGGTTTTGGTGAACATATGTACACTGCCGCTTTTGTAAACAAAAATAGCAACAGTGAGTAGTTTAATGCTTAATATAGGAAATGAATACCGGATCAACCTTTTCTATTCTTTGTCAGAAAATAAAACTATATCACTGTAATCGTTGGCGTTTGAAGTGCCAATGTCTTAAAACCTTCCCTAAACTTACTGCTACATAGTGCTGCAAATTAAGTTGCCGCTTTAGCTGTGGCAACTTCTGCTATCCAGAATCCACGTTAGAAAGCCTTCCGGGAAAGAGAATATTCGTGTATGGGTATAATATTTATATTGATCTATAGCCAAATCCGAATATACATATATAACCATGTATACAATATTTTGAAGTCTGTAAAGTAAACACTTCTACAAGAACGCTTGCTTTTCTAAAAATATGTGTATATTATACATAGTTCGTTCGGAATCGGTGTAAAAATGTGTGCTCCGTTCACTAAGTCATCTTTTTTCTAGCGCAGTTCACTTCTAGTGAGAGCGTTTCTTTAAGATTGAATCTTCTGAGGCGCAAATAAAAGTGCATATACATACATTTATTTTTTGTTCACTATAGCGAAGTATTTCAATCTAACCTTCATACTAATAATATCGAAACCCTTGATTAAGATAAAAATATGTATGAGAAGTTACTAAAGTCACTATCGCTAACTACTTCAGATATAAAGCATGAGATTTGTTAAAATATGTTCGTCAAAAGTTGTTCTCTTCGTAGCCTTTAGTTGGTGTTATGAATAAGCTAATCGTTAGTCAGTTGATAGCCGTTGGCTAATTTTTCGTTGTTAATACTACACCATTTCTAATTTCAAAATTTAAAAATTATATTTGAAATTTAAAATGCATTGATTAAAAAGTAAAAATTCTATTTGAAATACATCAATTGAAATTTAAAAGACATCAATTGAAATTTAAAAAATATCAACTGAAATTTAAAATTTATCAATTGAATTTTAGAAGACATCAACTGAAATTTAAAACATATTAGTAGTTTTGTGTATCTTCCTGACGATGCACCCACCCAATGGGTATCGAAATATTGAAACCTAAGATAATTTTAAACACATGTATTGAAATTGAAATCTCATCAATTAAAATTTGAAACACATCAATTTTTTTTTTCATACTGTGGGTTTTTTTTATTGAATCTGCTCTTAAAGAGCCTAACAATAAGTATTCGAATCTTATATTCTAATCAGTTTAATTCAATTATTATTAATTAAATTGCTGTTTAAGCGGGCCTCTGAATTATGGCGTCAGGGATTGGTTGATTTATAAAACTGATTGGGAAATTTCTTCTTCGTAGTCGGGATGAAGTTGTTGTTATTGCCAAGTTTCTTGCCAGAGGGTTTGTGTCAACATCATTTGAAATTTAAAAGATATTAATTGAAATTTAAAAATCTAATATATAATAACTAGAGCTCGCAAAATAGGCTTAACCAAATTTTTCTGCGCGGTCTGCTCACGCAAAAGACCGAAGAAAATGAGACGGAGTTGCTCAGTGTCGGAACAGCAACCCTCTTTTTCTTTTCGTTCGTGTTGACGCTCTCGGTTTTCGGGTTTAGCGAAACCCTTACTGACCGCAGAACAGAACCGTTCTTCGCTCAGCTACTGAGAGTCAGTAAGTGAGAAAAGCAAGCAAAGTGTCCGAAAAAAAGGTTTTTTATTTTATTGTTGCGTTTGCCTCATGTTGTTGCCTTAGATATTTCGTCACAAGCAAAGCATTAAAGAGGAAGGGAGAAGAGCCGCACAATAAAAAATTTCTGTAAATCAAACTATTTGTCAACAAAATGTATATGTAAAATAAAAGACAAATATGTGTACAGGCCAAACAAAAATAATGCTTATAAAATGAAATAACAAAACTATCTCCATGACATATGTATTTTGCTTATATCTAAAATATTAGGAATTATGTTTAACAATTTATAATGACCTATCCACACGCGCAACACACATATGTAGATGCTCAGAAGACCGTTTGCCAAGTGCCTCGAGTGAACACATGAGCCGAGAGAGCGAACAAAAATGGTCGTCGGTTGAGCGAAGAGCAAGCCAAAAAAGAACAGTTTCCATCGTGTCAGTGGTCATCGTGTCAGTGGTCGAGTGTTATTTTTTTTTGACTACGAGCACGAGAGAGACCAATTATTGCGAGCTCTGATAATAACCGATTTTAATAGCATAATAGCTTTGTTTCTTTACTTTTTGGGTAAAGTTCGGGTAAAAGAGAGTAAAAGCAAAATTTTCTCTCAAATACTCAATATTACCCAAAAGTAAAGTAACGCATAAAACCACTTTTCTAGCCCGAAAACAAATGTCAAAACACAACACATATGCTTGACAACAAATCTTGCATATCATGTTAATTTTCACTGTTCATTTGCACACTTCTCAAGTTAATACAATTGTAAATTCAATAATTTTTTTCACTTGTGTTATATTTTTACAAATACGTTTCGAACAGCTGATTGTTTGACACTTTGCCCAAACTTACCCGAAGAAAATGTTTGGGTAAGTTCGGTAAAAAGAGAAACGCATTTTGACGTTAAGAGAAACAAAAAATCGCTCTCATTTGCCCAATTTGTGAGTAAAGAAACGCGTTTGGGTAAGTTTGGGTTCCCGCGGGATCCCGCGGTAAAGTAAAGAAACAAAACTATAAAAAATAAATAAATAGTTTCCCATTACATCCCATGAAGGTACTGGGGAGAACTTCTCACAATCACTGAGCTGTGCGCTTTCCAGTTTTCACTCACTGAAGAAACAAACCTAATTTCATAAATTTCAATTGATGTATTTTAAATTTCAATTGATGTCTTAAATTTCAATTGATGTATTTTAAATTTTAAATACTAATTTTAAATTCCAATTGATGTATTTTAAATTTTAAATACAAATTTTAAATTCCAATTGATGTATTTTAA
This sequence comes from Phaonia tiefii, assembly GCA_963931995.1. Taxonomy (NCBI): domain Eukaryota; kingdom Metazoa; phylum Arthropoda; class Insecta; order Diptera; family Muscidae; genus Phaonia; species Phaonia tiefii. The sequence goes on from OZ008369.1 coordinate 277,014,345, forward strand.
ATTTCAAATATAATTCTCTAATTTCAACTGAAATTTTACAAAATTAAATTGATATTTTTTAAATTTCAATTGGAAATAGTGCAGTTCTATTTAAGTAAAGTTTAAATATTTTTATAAACTACACAATTTGCAATTGAAATTGAATAAATTTTTAAAAATATCAATTGAAATTTAAAAATTTAAATTTATATGTAAATTCAAAATCCTTCATAGGAATTTAAAAAAATTTTAATGTGTCAATAGAAATTTAAAATGTACACTATCAGATCCCTAGTGAGCTTTTTGATTTTTACTTGCTCACACCTTTTATTGACGAGTAACAGAAATCAGTATCAACAATGTATTCCAAGAAAATTTCAACTTTACATGTAATTCAAAAAAAGTCTTATGGCCAATTTAAAGTAAATTACAGTATGCATAAATTAAAATATGCCAGCAAAATGCCAGCAAATGCTTTTGTTCAAATTTTATTTATATTTTCATTTATTGTACATTTCATTTATTGTACAAAATTGTAACTTAATGTACATACGTGAAACTACAATATATACTACTACAAAATACGGAAAATCCAAAAAAGTAGAGCAAAAAATAATATTACCGTTTGTGTCTTCCATATTTTTTAGACAAAATCATATATGTATATAATGTTCAATTGATGTCTTTTACATTTCAATTACTAGTTTTTAAAATGCAGTTTAGGTTTTTATTTTTAAATTCAGTTGATATCTCTTAAATTTCAACTGATTTGGGTTTAAATTTCAATTGTAGTGTCTTAAATTTCAATTAATGTATTTTAAATGTCGATTAATGTGTTTTTAAATTTCGATTGATACTTTTCAAATTCACTTGATGTTTTTTAAATTTCAAATGATATCTCTTCATCTAGAATTTGAAAAATTACCTATTACTTATTCAAACAAAGCTTGGCGATTTGGTGGCAATGAACAGGAATCATGGCACGCCACATTCACTCTTCGACCTGAAAATAATCCCAATGTTACCTTCAACAAACACAAGCACCTGAGTTAAACTACCCCTAACAATAAGCGTATTTTTGACATCTTTTACCATCGCGATAATCGCTTGCTTGTAACCAAAACACGACTAATATCTATGTTTCTCAGTCAGCAGAAGCAGATCTACTGCCTTATTCATAAAAAATTATAAGAGGTTTGAGAGACGGTTTATCATACAACAATCGACTCTCGAACCTCTCATAACTTTTTATGAATATGACCACTAGTTTCTAAAGATAAGTGTAACATTTAATTATAACGTTTATTTCTTGTTATTTTTTGTATCGTATTGTAATATTCCAATGTTACAATAGTCTGAAATAACAGAATATTTATTATATTTTAATAATTTTTCATAATCAATTTTGTATATTCTGCTTTCAGGCATTGATTTCAAAATCAGAACTATTGAATTAGATGGCAAAAAAATTAAATTACAAATATGGTATGTATTTCATTTCAGTTTTTATTATTATCCGACATTTCAATTCTTCGAACGCATCCCATTATACATGTATTATTTTTCAATTCTCTTCATAACAGGGACACTGCTGGCCAGGAGCGTTTTAGAACAATTACCACCGCATATTACAGAGGTGCCATGGGCATAATGTTAGTATATGATATAACACAAGAGAAATCCTTTGAGAACATTAAAAATTGGATACGTAATATTGAGGAGAATGCCTCAGCGGATGTTGAGAAAATGTTGTTGGGAAATAAATGTGAATTACATGAAAAAAGACAGGTAAGTAAATGATTCTTCTAACCCAATCGTTTGATAGTTGACGTTTCCTTTTGATAGTTGACAAAGTTATTCTTTCTGTGAAACATTTACTCATTTTCATTGTATTTTCTTAGTTCAATGTTAAAAGAAGTAGGTATTACTAATGCCAAGCCTAATTGTTTGTCTGTTTGTGTGTGTGTGTGCTGCCTCCAATAGGATATCTCGTTTAAACTATGATGTAATCATCCTGTGACCACTTTTTGTTACCATTAGCTTGAATATTTAATGGAAAATAATTACTAAAAGAGGTGTGCTTTGAAGTCGAAGCCTAAAGAAGAGGTAGGAGATGAGGACGTTATATGCAATATGTATGTATATCGCCCAGTACCATAGAGTAATCGTCGAATACAAGTGTAGGTTTACAGGGATAGTGTAATTTCCCGTGTACGTTATATAATGCAAAAGAAACCATTTTCTATCGTCATCTGTAATTTAAAACAATTATTATAATTTCATTAATAATTTTGAATAGTAAGGGTAATTTTAGGTTCCAGCTGTAGAATTGTACATGCAGATGAACAATGAATTTGTGAAAAGTTAAATGTGAATGTTTTATAAATTTACTAAAAAATTCGTAGTTAATATTCAGTGTCCATTTTATATGAGTTAAGTATAAATTTATACTGTATAATTAACCTGAACAACCGTCCCGCTTTTGGCTGGTTTGCCCCACTTTTTGCGGGATTGTCTCCTCTCGACTTGATTATAAAATAATAACGTCGTTAAATGCAATAAAATAATAACGTGGTTAAATGCCGTCGGTGGTGCAATGGTAGTGTGCGCGTCTCTTGTACATGAGATCCTGGGTTCGATCCCTGCTCAGACCACCTTAAAATTTTTTTCAGCGGCGACACTATCGAGTATTTAGCCATGAAAAAGCTTCTCAAAATACCGTTCGGAATCGGTGTAAAAGTGTAGGTCCCAATCAGTGAGTGAAAACTGGAAAGCGCACAGCTCAGTGATTGTGAGAAGCTCTCCCCTGTCCCTTCATGGGATGTAATGGGAAACCATTTATTTATTTAAATGCAAAATAAAACGCTTTATTTTATGTATTTACTCTTTTGTTTTTAGCTAAATGCAGTATTTTTATTTATTTTTTTTTTATTTAAAACCAACATATTAATATTTTGTTTAATCGATATAGTGATTAATCACTTAATTGAATAATCAAAAATTCTGATGAAACAAAACTATGATTAATCAATTGTTTTGAATATTGATTAATCATATTTGTATTCATCATTCAAATCATTTTTGGAAAAACATACAAATATACCTACATATCGATGGCTTAATATAAAAAGGGCCTAACTCGATTTTTTGTTACTTGACAGGAGAAGGAAAAAACTTAATAAAATCCATAAAATGTTAGATACAAAAAAAGTTTTAATGCAATTTTTAATACAAGAGACAACATATTTTTGGAAATTGCATTAAAACTTTTTGTTGTATCTAAAATTTTACGGATTTTATTAAGTGTTTTCCTTCTCCTGTCAAGTAACAAAAGATCGAGTTAGGCCCTTTTTATATTAAGCCATCGATATCTTTGTAGATATAATTCTACTGCACGTGTGTTTGTGACTGAAGTCCTCCTAAACTTCTGGACCGATTTGAATACATTTTTTTGTATGCGTTTGGGTGGCGGCGCCCTGGGTGGTTTAGATTTACTATTCGGTCCAATTGGACAAAGGGGCGTGGTACCTCCCATACAAACCACAAATTAAAAATCCATTATGTTTGAACAAAATTTGCAGGGCAACGTCTGCAATCAAAAGGAAACATTTGAACATTTTGAGTAAAGAAGGTTGTTGAAAAGTGTAAACTGAGAAAACCATGGGATAATTATAAATTAGGTAGTTGCATTAGAAATTTCGCGGTTAAATTGTCAAAATTACCTGAATAATGAAAAACACTATATGTGACCTGCTCCACGAAAGGGGCTCTCTACTTTTTGAGTGATTCTTATAGGAAAAAAAACGCTCTTTCAAATGCCGCAAACCGCAAATTTCTATGTCTTTTAGTTTTTTTACAAATCACCTGTAAAGATGAACATAATTAATGAAAAAATTGAAAAATGTGATATAAACAGATAATATATAAAATATTTGAAATTTAAAAAAAGTTCATAGAGTTTCATAGAGGCAACACTGCATAGTGAACATCGTACAAAATACCAGAGAGTCGAAATACATCGCCAGATGATCAGGTTGAAGGAAGAGTTGCATAACCATGCGCAAAACACGGAAAAACATTTTTTAAACGCAGTTTTCTCAATAACTTCTTTTCGGCGCAGAGGTCCCTTTTCGTGGAGCAAGTCACATATACACAAAATGTGAAAAGTTTAATAAGCTTGTCTTACTTGATACAAATTTTATGCTATAAATTGAATTTTGAAAGACAATTCGTAACAATATGTTATATTTTCTATTTCTAGGTCTCACGAGAGCGTGGCGAACAATTGGCTGTTGAATATGGGATTAAATTTATGGAAACCTCAGCTAAGACCAGCATTAATGTGGAAGAGGCTTTCTTAACATTAGCTAGTGATATTAAAGCAAAAATGGAAAAACGAATGGTAAGTTAATATCATTCTACAAAATTATAGCAAGATCGACATGGGTTTGTTAAAATGAAAGTAGCATAGCCATGAGAACGAGATAGTTTTGTCCCCCAGTTTTTCGAGATAGTGCTTGCACTTATGTCGTCCGCTGATAAAATTCCTCATTGTTATCACAATAAATGGATGACAGTTCATAAATCTTGCTACATATAAGACTTTCCTAGATAAAAAGATAAACATCCATGTGCTGCATTCCAATTCATATTTATTTCACAAAACATTTTAAATTCACAAGTATTCGAGTTTGGTGTTCTGAGATTTAACTTCTCGAACTTGCAAGTTTATTTGCAAGTTAATTTCAAATCATATGTTTTGCTGTCGAAAATGAAACACAACCAGCAGAACATGTCTGCTTTAGCCAAATGCAACCCTGATTTGCATGATTGTTGTTAGTAGAACGACAAAAAATTGCATGTATTCAGATGATAGTCGGTGTTTAAATTTTCGTTAAGAATGCGTTGATAGAATGTTCTAATAGAGATTTTATTATGTGAAAAAATTTGTCTTTCTTAAAGTGTGTTACGATAGTAATCCGAATTAAAGGTTACGAAGTTCATTGCATCATTAACGAAAGCGACATGAAGTATTGAAATATCTTACGAGAAATCTAATCGAATTTTAAATGCCTTTCGTCCCTTAATTTTTTTCGTGCATATATTAGACGCTATTTAACTGACACAAATGTTTTCGCACTACCCTCCCTCCCATTTTAGGAAGCGAATAATCCTCCCAAAGGCGGTCATCAACTGAAGCAAAATGATCATAGAAAAGCAGAGAGTTGGTTGTCAAGGTGCAGTCTGCTTTGACGAGGTAAATACAACGATGAATGTAGTTTTCTATCCTCTTGTTAGGCATAACAAGAACTTAAACTTTTTTTATGTAATAATATAATAAAAATAAAAAATAATATAAAAACTAAAAAATATAATAATAAAGCTACTTATAATATAAATGATTTATAAAAAAAACAAAACAACTGCAAAAAAAAGGAATGAAAAATAATCACATTTAATTATAGATGTTTAAATTTATCGCAATTTTACCACAAACGGAAGCAAACAGAGAACCACGAATTATAAAAAATAAATAAAAAAAATCGTAAAAAAAATAAAAATAAAAAACAAATTCTATTCAATAATACGATTAATTTAATAAAAAAAGAATAAGGTATGCATGACTTATAGATACATATAAGTATAAACTTATAAAAACAATATGAAATTGAAACTAAAACAAGATTTTAAATATGAAACAAAACACTACTGCAATATTTAATTCATTCGAAGAAAATGTACGCACATGAATTAAAGAAACATTTGAATTTGATTAAGTTTTGTCTAAAGCAGCATACAAAGCAAGGTTAAGGACTATTTTGTAAACTATTTGGTATAAGTACACTCATTATGAAAACGATATTTTAGGATGTGACAATATTTAATTAATTGCAGAATTGTTGGGACGTCATATTCAAAATCTTTCTATTTTTCTACTGCGAATAATAATGTAAACATCTAAAGCTATAAGTTTTAGGTGCACAGAATGTGTTGTGAACTTACATATTCCAAATTTCATCTGAATCTATCTTATGTTGTGAATGGTCAGATAAAGATAAGTTTGACGTATTATTTATTTTCTTTTAGCTGATTTAAGCTTTGTTTCAAGTCTTCACGTCTTTACACTATTAATGCGGTGTGAAATTACAGATTACATTTCAACTCCTGACGACGTATCCCAAAATAAACAATTAAAAGTTGTATCCTTGTTTATACATAATAAATTCACTTGAGTATTAAATATTGTGTGTACATTTTTTTCATTTTATTCTGACCTGTTAATAGTTTTTTTTTGTGTAGACTTTTATAATTCCAAAATATATAAAGAAACCTTACAAATCACGTGCGATTTTCGAATATAAACTCTTTTTTGTCTTTATTATATATATATGTATAGCTATAAATTAAACAATTTATTTTTTTATGTGTTTAATTTCTTCTAAATTTAAGTTTTCTATATATTTAACAAAACAGAAAATCTAAAAACTAAATTTCGAAAAGAAATAATTTGCCATTATATTTTGAAAACATGATTTTACCAAAATTTTAGTACAACGCACAAAATTTCACAATCGATTTTTCTTTATGTTGCAATTCCTTTTCCGTTTTTATTTATCTTCTCTCATTATTTGTGAGTTTAATCGTGAGTAAAACCATAATGCACACGACATCCATTTTAAGCCTTTACACGCGTTTTCATTTCGTTTGGGTCCTTCCTTGTAAGCACTTTTTATTAAGTTCTTCATTTTGTTTTATTTTGTAAGTCACATTAAAATCGGGGTTGTGTAGATAAAAATCACATTTGTATTATAAATAATGATTTCTTTGTTTTTCTTTTTCGTAGAAAGGTGCTTTATAATCAGTGGGTGGATGTTCTAAAATTATTTCTAAATTCCTAGCATCAGCAATATTTTTGAATCTCCAATTTAATTTGCTATTAGAAAATGCTAGAAGCTATGCCAAGAGACTTACTTCTCTCATTTTGTATTTTTCTATAATTTTAAATTAAATTCTCTTTTTATTCACTTGTAAATTTTAGAACACCTTCCTGTTGTGTTTTTTTGTGTAATTTGTCTTGGTTTTTATGATTTGTTTCCTTTTTTTTATCAACTCATCTCTAATGAAAGAAATAGAAATTAACAAATAATAAAAATTAAATTAAAAAAAATATCAAATATATATTTAATTACTACCAAGCAAAGAAATCCTCATCGGTGTGATCACAAGCGATTTTGTGGTTCTGTAGGTGAGAATCTAAGAAATAAAGTAAACAATGAAAATGAAACATTAAACATCTACAATTTGATATTAATTATTTAGTATTTATAATTGTAATAATTATACTTATACAATTTTATAAAAACATTAAAATGAAGCTTGTGCGTTTTATTTTGAACTAAATGAGATTATGATTTGGGGGTTCGAAAGTGGGTGATAAATAGAGGAACCTTGTACAGAAATTTCTTATACATTGAAAACCTTGTATTACAAATTTTTCGACATTTTATTGGGTTTCATTACTATTATACTATAGGTAAGTTCAGCTTCATTGATATTCCAAATCAGCTGAAGAAGTTTTCGAATTTGTAAAGTATATAAACTAATTTCATATTCACTTTCTCCCACTAAATCCCCAGCGCAGAATATAGCCTGACGATCCTGAAGCCCAGTGGTCACAAAAAACGTTTCTTCATATTTTTATTTAAATAGATGTGAGTTAGCGAAAGGCCACAAAAATATTTTTTTTTGACGTGACAACGTCTTAAATTAGGTTGCGGCTGGGAGTCACTTATGAAAAAGTGTAACGCCCGGTAACGTTACGATGAGTCACCGAACACAAGTAAACGCAATGTGTTTACTTGTGTGCCAGAAACGATTTGCTTTGCTGGCTTCTAGTGGCTGTTGGTCGGTGGTGTGAGTGTTTTTGTTTTTTGGCACATCATATATATGACGACTGAGCAAGTATGTATGTGCGTATATATGTGCGTGTGTATGAATATTGATTTAGATCAGTCTGCATTGGATAAGGTATTATTTTTTGTTTTTTTTTGTTTTTTGTTTTTTGGCTTTATGATATGTGTAGTGTATGTTTGTGTGTAGAAATTTTCATATGAATTAGGTAGCCAAAACGAAACAGAGAGCTGCGGTCGGCTTTAAAAACGATATGCGAATATGATGAATTGAAATACTTTTTGGTTAGTAAATTATTTTCTTTTGTTTTTAATAAAAGAAATGTTTATTTTTTATAATAAAAGAAATGTTTATATTTTATAATAAAGGATATGTTTATTGTTTATAATGTCACATTTGATAATGTGTTCATAGAAATCGCACAGGTACCTAGATGGTGTTGAAATTACTTCTATTTTCCTAAACCATAAGTTTCAATAAATGTTAAAACATCGCCCGTGAGTTCTAACACTCATTGGGCAAGTGAGTTCATTGCACTCCTATTGTGCAATTTAATTATATTCATATCAATAAATATTCTACCGAGAAAAAGACGTTGTCACGTAAAATCTTCGCCCGTAAAACCGACTTTACAGGCAACAATTTTTTTTTATTATTTTCTTTGTTTAACATAAATTAAAACTCAAATTAATTAAAGGGAATCGACTAGGGATGCTAAAAAATCCCGGGATTCGGGATTTTCGAAATCCCGATCCCGGATTTTTCAGGATTCTATTCTGAATTTTTTTTTGGGAACAGGTCTATTTTACGGCTTACACTCCAAAAAACAACCACAAGGAGGTAGAATACGTTATACTAAGCAAAAAAAGTAAAATGACAAAATCGGAGCAAATGCATAGTTTCGGAGTTATGGGCCCCGAAATTTCGGAAATGTGAGAGGGTTATGGCGTTAACGTACCGTGTAAAGCCATTGATATCAGTTTTTTGTTTAAAAGAATTCAAAACAAACTCATAAAATAATGTAGCACTTTGATAAGTCGCTTAGTTATCGAGTTATCGTATGTTGACATTTAGAAAAATTAACAAAACAAAAACAAAAATTTATTGTAAAAACATCGCGCGATTTTTCGAATATTTTTTTTCCAAACAAAACAAAAATAATTTAAAAAAATTTTTACATTTTTGTTTGAGAAACGTAAACATCCGATAACTCGATAACTAAGCGACTTATCGAAAAATGCTACTTTATTTTTTGAGTTTGTTATTATTTTATAGAAAAAAGTGATATCAATGGCTTTACACGGTACGTTAGTGGAAAAAGTATCGGAAATGTCGGGGTCCATAACTCCGAAACTGTGCACCGATTTTTTTATTTTACTTTCTTTGCTTAAATTAACATGTTCTACCCGACGCAATAAATTTTATAATTGTTGGAGAGTAAGCCTTAGAATAGACATTTATATGCCAAAATTAACTTACGTTAAGATGAGTTATTAAACCTTTTGTAGAGCCGCCATTGGTTTTTAAACCCTTTTTGCACATTATGCATTTTGCTTGAGGTGCACCTTTTGACTCTTCCAAAAAATAATACCACACTGAACTTTTGTTATAGTTTTTAGTTTTATGTTTTTCAAAATTAATAAAAATCCCGGGATTTACTTATTAAAATCCCGGGATTCGGGATTCAGCAATCCCGAAAAATCCCGGGATTTCCCGTTTGGCATCCCTAGAATCGACCAACACACACCAGACTGACAATTTGAAGCATTAATTCATTTTCTGACGTTGCAACCCGATATATCAAAGGGTTATTTAAAAACGGTGGAGGCAAAAGCAAAATTCCAAAGTTTATGACAGCGGCTAGAAAATGATCTGAACACTTGAGGGCCACCAATACCTAACGTGCGTGGCTGGTAGAAGGTTTGTTAGTCGACAATTATATTTTATAATATTTTACAGGTTTGAAACATGTTTTACATGTTTGATTAAGAAAAATGTTATTCTGTTACTCCTTTAGCGTCTATTGCATTATTATTGTAGGAGAATAACATTTTTCTTAACCTTTGTATTTTGTTTTTGGCGTAGAATACGTCTTACCTTACGGTATAGGGAGTCATGTCAGATCTTTATTTATTTCATTGATTATGAGGAAACGGCGAGATAACTTTTTTAAAATTTTTTTTTGTAGGTAAATGAAGATGTTATCTTTCGTTTGATATACATTTCATATTGGTTGATATCTTCCTAATATTTAAATTTCTCAAATGAAAATTGTTTAAACACATACACTCAAACATATGTGTGGTGTTTGGTTGAGTGTTTGAGTTTGTAGCGTGAACACAAACTATGCTGCTGTTTCAGTGTGGACACAAACCTTCGGCTGTTGTTTTTTTTCCTACCATAAGCTTATGTATATTATCAAAAGTAACTATCAAATAAATAAATTCATTTGCTTATGTTATTTATCATTTATTGTTATATATGTTTTCTGTCTCTGACACAGCCTGCAGGGACAGTCCGTGGCCGAAGGCATCGGACAACTGTCTGCTGTATTTTTTACTCATTTATCCATTCCGGAAGATGATCCTCGATGGGTATCGAAATATTGAATAAATAAATGTGAAATTAAACTAACCTCGAGCTTGATTTTTTAAACAACAATAACAATATTAAATATAAGTTCATGACGGAGCATTACAACTCATTGTTTGTCTAAAAACATAAAATTCCAAAGATTATTTGTTATTTTATGTTCTTTATTTACGTTAATTTTGTTTGTTCACAAAAAAATATGTTTCAAACAAGTTATTTCTTGCAGATTTTTACTGGCAAAAATTTCTTCCGTAAAACACTTCTAATTCTCTATCATCGAACATCGATACATAAAAAATATGTTTCAAAACATCTTATTTCTTACAAATTCATATTGGAAAAAATTTCTTTTCACACTCTTCGTGGTGCGGTCGGTGTGATAGGAGCTTGTCGGCTTACACCAGGTGGATTTACAAGAACTGTTGATTTAAATTTGTCATGTCGATTTGGTTGAGAACTGTGAAATATAAACGTATTTTGGACTTTTTAGTTGTCTTTTATTGTTAGTATACATTTGTGTTGTATTTGACACAATAATTTTAACACCCAAAACGAAATGCCGTGTTGTTATTAAAGAAATTCTTTCCAACATCCAACGTTCATATCGCATCACGCCAAATGACAGAAATTTGCGGAGCGAGATATTTTCTCTATATAAGTATTTCTCTATGTTACTTTTTATTGTTACCTATTATCAGTACGGAGACCTATTAACTTAATATTTTTCTAGGCTAACTTTATTTAATATTGACTTAATAAGATTGAAATATGATAATATAAATTATCTTTATTTAGTAATAAGTAACAAAAAGTGGTATTTTGTTGAAACCTTCACCGAAATTTTAAACATTGAAACAAATTAATATTTACATCGAAGCACACGAAAAAGCAATGCAAATTGGGAAATGTTGTTTATATTATAATGACGTTATAGTGAATGCATAATATTATTGCGAATACTTTTTGCTGTTTCCGAACAGTCGTCTGCTTCTAAATTTTCATTTGCCGAACTGGTAGATTCAGTTTCAGTGTGAGGCGTGTCTTCTAAAAACTCCACATTGAAATGCTGGCTAATATTGTATAACGCACAACAAGCGTTAACAATTTGTGTGGCTTTTTCCGGTGCATAATGAAGACCTCTTGCAGACCGAAGACAACGAAATCTGCTTTTAAGAATGCCAATTGTTTTCTCAATAATATTTCGAGCCTTGCCGTGAATTGTATTGTAACGAGCCTCTGTTGAATCCACCGCCGTTACACGAAAGGGTGTCATCAAATAAGGCTGTAGGGGGTATCCCACATCACCTGTAAAAGTTACTTTGTACAACGCTTAAGTGTATGCATGTAAAACTTACCTAAGATCCATGAATTTTCCTGCGTGTCCTGCTGTAAGTGCAATTTATAAGGGCTTAAGTTGAATATTAAAGAATCATCATTTGCTCCAGGATGTCGGGCGTCCACGTAGCGTATAACAGCTTTGTAATCGCACACCTTTACAGAAAATACGACATCAAATACGAAAAATCATACATTATTATATTTTACTTACAATCATGACGTTTAAGCTGTAGTATCCTTTACGGTTCAAGTACAGATGTTGCAAATCTTTTTTAGGCGAAATAATGCGAACGTGTGTTCCATCTATGCAGCCCAGCACTCCAGGAAACCCAGTTTTTTCGTAAAATGCAAATTTGGATGCGTCTTTTTCAGCCTCAGTCATTTTTGCATTTATCCATTTTCTACAGACATATTGCTCAAAAATTTCTAGCATTTCCTTCAAAACAACAGACACTGTTGGTTGCGCCAATCCAATGTTGAAATCATTGCCGCTGTATTTCTGGTAGCTTCCCTCAGCAAAAAATTGTAGAACTGCGCACAATTTCAATATTGGTGGTATAGCTATGTTACGCACAGGTGTTCTCAAGTGGCCCTTTATTTCGTCAAGCAAATAGCAAAATGCGTCTTTGCTCAACCGAAAATAGCTAACGAATCTGCACAAAAAAGTGTAAAATTTAATGAAAACGCTATCTAATATTATTTTCTTACTTTGTGCATGGTAGTTCCAACGGATTGGATGCATCTCGGATTCTTCTCCTCATAAGAAGTATACTGACGCCACTGCGCTCATTATCATCAAAAAACAAGTCGTAACTTATATCCATTTTTCATAAATTAATTCTTGTTTGCAACTATTTCCACATAAACTTTTAATTTGTGTGCACAAAATTATGTTGTTTACGAAACAGCTGTTTTCTTCTGCCAAAATGTTTAATATTTAAGGTTGGCAACATCACTGAGATGGCAACTAAAATAAGTTGACCCACGTAATGCCCAGGATTAGTTGGGTTGCCTCTCTATAGCAATCGACCCAAAGAGTATGGAATTTTAAATAGAGAATAAAATTTACTCATGGAGTGGAATGTCAACAAAGAAAACGAGTGAAGCGTCTGGTTTCTCTGCTCTATCTTTTAATCTATTCGTTGAACATTTCAATACACGAGCAGTTTTCTGATGATGTTGCAGTGGCTAACTATAGAAATTCCAACCATGTTTAAATAAAATTACATAAAGTATGTAAAAAGTATGAAATAAATAAGTTATGGCGCGAGATAGAAATGCGTTGACTGAATCGCGTCGAGTTTTTTCGTTCTCTCCTACGAGGGTTGCCAAATATTTTTTCTCTACTTGTACATACCGACCTAAGTTGCGTTGTTTAATAGTGGTTACATTCCCTATAAAGCGGCTATTAGACGGGCATACATGCATTAATACATGTATGATGGCATACATTTCGTTTTGCTATTACACTGTCATACTTTGGCGTCATACATCAGTATACAGAAATTTTTAAAGCGAAAGCATGGCAACAATGAAGCGGAAAGTTGTAGCTGCTATTGTAATCAACGAAATATTATTGCAAGAGGAAAACGAAAATAAAAGAAGAAGGAAAATATGGGTAAAGAAATGGTTGCAAAAAAGAAACCAATTTTCGCATACCAATTTATTGAGAGAATTAGAAGCAACCGCTCCTGAAGACTACCGAAATTTCTTAAGGATGGATAGTCATATTTATGAGGAGTTGCTGCTAAAAGTGTCCCCTCTAATTTTAAAGCAGGACACACAGATGAGGGAAGCTATTTCGCCGCATGAAAGATTATCCACCACTTTAAGGTTTTTGGCAACTGGCGAAAGTTTTGCTTCTTTAAAATTTAAAACTTATATATCCCAGCCCTCTATAAGCAACATCATTTTTGAAACTTGTGAAGCTATAATTACTGTTCTGGGAAAATTCATACACGTAAGTATATAACAATTTTTTTTGTTATCCTCGAATAAATAATCTCGACACAAATTAGTTTCTGAAAAATGTAAGTTTTCATTTATTGAGTTAAAAAATACAGTAATAAAATAAAATAATAAAATTAAATAAAAATGTAAGTTTTCATTTATTAAATTAAAAAATAAATATAATGATAGAATAAAATAATAAAATTCATTATAAAATAATTTAAAAAAAATAATTACAAAATAATAGGGCAAGCATATTTAGGCGTATGATTCGTCTGAAAGCAATTCCTGGAAGGATACGTATTCATCCACCTCTGGTGCCTGCTGTGCCACAGTTAGCCTTGTTGGCACGGGACGCACTATGGTGTATTGGGGTGACTGCAGCGGCGTGGAGACATATACAGTATCGTCACTATAATTAGATACTGTCGTGTAAGGTGAGGTGGAGACGGAAGCGGCTGGTAGAGACATGGCCTGAAAATTCGGCTGCTTTTCAAAAACTTTGCAAGAAGTCTCTGTCAAATTACCAAGTGCTCCCTGGTAGAGCACTTCATTGATAGCCTTGTTGGCAAATAGCTGTTGCTGCGCGTCCAGCTTTTTATAAAGTGACCCCCAAGAGTCACTCAAAATCTGCGTGTCGTCTTTTTTTTCATTCTCTCTCTCCAGGGAGTTTACCGCTCGCATCAGCAAATCACTCCGCTTAACATCCAATACCCTTCTGGATTTTTTGGGTTGTGGCGAAATTTGCTATAAGAAATAATAATTTTTGTAACTTATTTTCTTTGATTTATTTTTAATTTATTCATTTGTTTTTAAATTAATTTTTCATTTTAGTTGCCTAGAAGTGAAGAAGAATGGAAAGTTGTTGGTACAGAATTCAATGAACTGTGGAATTTCATTAACTGTCTCGGTGCCATAGACGGGAAGCACATAAACATCACAAAGCCACCTGATTCGGGATCATACTACTTCAACTATAAGAAGACTCACAGCATTGTTTTGATGGCTTTGGTAAATGCAAAGTATGAGTTCCTGATGGTAGAAGTTGGAGCAAATGGCAGAGTGTCAGATGGTGGTGTATTTGCAAACACAAAATTCTCTTCAATGTTAGAAGAGAATCAATTGAATTTGCCTTCGCCAACAAAACCGAAAAACTTTGAAGTGGCATTACCATACGTGTTTGTGACAGACGATGCATTTCCTCTAAAAGAAAATCTGATGAAACCATATGGTGGCGTTGCACTAACACCAGAGCAACAATACTTTAACAAGCGACTCTCACGTGCCAGAAGGATTGTCGAAAATGCCTTTGGCATCATTTCATCACGGTTCAGAGTGCTTTTAACTACAATCAACCTCAGTCCAGAGAAAACAACGAAGGTCGTTTTAGCTATATGCTACCTTCACAATTTTTTAAGAGCTAAAAGTGCAACTTATTTGCAAGGTGTTTCAGTGGAAGACTCTACCGATTCAATGTTGGATTTACAAGCCACAAGAAGCACTAATTCCACAAACTCAGCTAAAACTATTAGAAATGACTTTTGTACTTATTTCAATACAACTGGGAAAATTAACTAATAATTGATGTTTTAAAATAAAATATATAAGTTAAAACAAAATTTTTTTTATTTTAATGGTGGGCAGTTACTTGGCGGCATTAAATATCGTCCAAATGAAGGATGATTCACATTAGGGGAAAATAGGAAAAATTGCCCAAAATGATATTTGAAATTTAGCAAAAAAAAAAATTGAAAATATCCAATGAGAAATATGATTTTGGAGATTTTGTTTTAGCGAATGCCACTGACGGAAAGTGTGGTATATTTCATAACAAATTAAAGTAATATTTTTTTTAAAGTTGCATGCAACAATATTCGTTTCAGCCATAGTATAATTATATAAAGTAGGAGCATGGCGCGGTGTTGTAAAATAAGGCCATTTCTTTTTGTATTTTTTGATTTGACAGCACAATAGCTAAGTCAAAATCAGTTTGTATACGAACAATACGGCAAAGAATAAATGAAAAACTAAATCATTTAATTTGTCAGGGCATATTATTATATGTATTTGTAATCTGAGTGAATATTATTATGCAAAATGTTAAACAAACAGCATCACTTAGCGACAATGACCTATAATGACCAGCAGAAGTTTCGCATTTTTCAATTTGTTTATGTTTTCAATTTGTAAAATTTGACTTTATAATTTCTTTTTTTTTTAATTTGAAAATACAAAACTTTTGTCAGTTTGACATACTATGGGGCAATTAAAACAAACACCGATAAAAAACAAACAACGAAACCCGTTATGGCAAAACCTTATGGCAGGATTTTGGTTCCAAGACTTTGTATTTGTTGTTGTTTGTGCGCATGGCATGGCATTGGTTTTGTTCTCGCGAAAAATTTTTACGTAGGAATTGCCATAAGGACTTTCTGATGTCGATGAGGAGAAATAAATATTTTTTCATTAATAATTGTGGGCGATTTTTTGTTCCACCCTATAACTCACCATTGATTCATATTCAGCTTCTACATTGATACTAGAAATGCCGTCCAGCTGGCACTCTTGGTCTTCCAGGAACTCTAAATGATTAAAATACCACAAAGTGGGTACATATATATCATCAACGCCTGCTCCAGATTTTGAGGTTTGGCGTACCTTTTTCAACTCCCTCCTATAGCAGCAACGTAAACTATTAATTTTTTTTTTCACACTATCAATGGTTACATTTTTTTCAATTTGGCTCAATTTTTCCTTTAACTGGTTGTAACCATTGATTTTTAGCTGCTTGTTGTGGTACAGATCAGATTTTATCTGCCACAACTGTGGTAAGCTTTTGTACTCCTCTATGAACTCTTCCCAGAAACTGACATTATTAAAACAAGCCATTTTTTTTTCTCAATTATCCGTCACTTCACGATACTCGCACATCAACATCACAAAGAGAAATGAATTTTTGTATGAAGTATGACAGACATGCTATTACACGAGTATGTTGGTATGCGACATACATCAAAAAATCAAAAATTTTTGATTTCCAACATGCATGTATGACATACTTGATAAAAATGCTATTACACGGGGTTTTTTGGTATGCCATCATACATGTATTAATGCATGTATGCCCGTCTAATAGCCGCTTAAGAAATGAATGATGGAAACTAACACACACAAAATTTTTGCACTAACACATTTTCAACTATTTTATACTGAGTTGTTGCTACTGACGTTGTCATTGTTGCGTAGGAATGCACTAATGGTATGGAATGCATGTGCAAGATTGAAACAGCCCTTCCAGAATAGTGACTGTCATTTGACCGTCAAAAGTGCAAAATATTTAGTTAGCTTACAATTTAAAGTGCATCGTAAAATAAAAGCATAACAAAAATAAAAAGGTGAAATAAAAACATAAAAAATCAATAAAATCCTCATTTGTTTTGGAAAACAATGTTCACGGATAACCTGCTTTAGAAATACAACAAGACTGCGAGGTTTGTACATATTTTTGTCTATAAATGATTATTAATTTATATATGGACATGCATAATATACGTACATATACTTATCATCAGTGATATATATGTATATGTATATATATTTCATGTTAAAATTTTAAATGTTTTTCAACTCGAAGGAGTTTCAAAAAAGTGTGAAAATGAATGAAGCAGAAGATTTATTAAAAAAATAATGATGTACTAAAGTAGACAGTCATATTTCTCTTCACACAAATGCCAACAAACAAAACGAGTGAAGCCTTAATCATTCTCTGCTATCTCTCTCTTACTCTCTTCATTGAATATTTCAATACACGAGCAGCTTTTTGAAAGTGTTATACAAATTTCAACCATGTTGAAGAAAAATTACATAGACTGTGCAAAAAGTATCAAATAATCAACATATGACGCGAGAGAGAAATGCGTTTGAGTGAATTGTTACCACTTTTTGGTTCTCTTTTACGAGGGTTGCCAAATTGTGCACATCTGGCCGTCTACTTCTTGATCGCATTTGTAACACCAAGATAATTTTTTTATATAGATTGAAAGTTCACTCAACTGCATACAACAAAAGGGATGATAAAAGTTAGCTTTATTTCAATAGATCAGCAGTTTTTGAGAATGTTATTGTTTATAATACTTTCAATGCCAACAATTTTAAGGAAATGTCCACAAAATCTGTAATTAACCTAGTATATTTTTGATTAAAATGTCAACAAATTTTCAGATCTATACTAAATATGTTGTCTTGGCAAAACCACGTGCATTTTGCTAGTTATATCGTCGGTTGACAGGAAAAACTCACTAAGTGCGTTTAGAGCACAATCAATTTAATCAATTCTTTTGTACCAAAATTCTATTTTAGTAGTTATCGACTTAAAATCGTAGATTATAATAAAACTATATTTCTTTTTTATAGTTGAGCTTGTATCTTCGTGTTAAATGC
This sequence comes from Phaonia tiefii, assembly GCA_963931995.1. Taxonomy (NCBI): domain Eukaryota; kingdom Metazoa; phylum Arthropoda; class Insecta; order Diptera; family Muscidae; genus Phaonia; species Phaonia tiefii. Next base: position 277,032,555 of record OZ008369.1, read on the forward strand.
AAAAGTCTTCGTAAAAGTGCGAAATGAAGGACTTAATGAATTTTACCTGCCGGGGTCACAAACATAGAGGCACATAATGAAAAACAAATTCTACTTTTAGTAAGATTAATCATTTATTTATTTAAAGAAAATAAAACACTTTCGTCGTCCTCTATATCGCTTTCATCATTAGATGGCTCTGGTAAGCGTTCCGGATGTACAAAATTAATAGTGGGCAAACTTTTGAACCACGGGATAATTTCTTCTGGAATTAGACCAGCATCGCAAAGTTTTACAAGGTCAGTTTTTTTTTGCTTGTGAAATAGGTAAAAGATTACAGTATGCTGATTTTAGTTCAACTATTGTCCTTCGGCGACCTCTTCCGGATACATTTATTTTTTTGTAGTCAGATGTATGATCGTATCTATAATATAAAATTTCTGGGAATTCTTTTTCGAATTTTAAACACTTTATTTTAAGCCATGACACTTTTTCAACACACTCGTCTTTGTTCCGGTTTTTGATAGTGGTAGCTTCTAGTTCCTGTAGGTTATAGAAATCCGCGAACTTTAAGAGATGAACTTGATATTCACCCTTCTTTTTATCTTTTTTGGAAGATCTAGCAGATTGAAAAATCCGTATCCAGTCAGACATTGTGTAAGCGCTTTTATTTTTTTTGCCGACTCTATTGCGGAATGCATCGAGTCACATTCCATGTGCGAATGACCTGACTCTAAAAATGTTAGCTCCAGTCTGCTGAGATGGCTTAAATGTTTTACAGCATACATTAACACGGCTGCTACTTGCTGGTTTCTGTTCTGACCACCACAAGTGTCACAGAAGAGTGAAACATCTGTCACGGTCAAGGGCAATGTTTTTAGGAAACGAAACAAAATTGAGCCTATCTCATTGCTCCCTCGCTTACCATTCAATTCATTCCAAGTGTAACAATGAGCATTTTCTCCGCTTCCTACGTAGATAGTCAAATTATATACGCATATCTTTCTGGAATAATAAAACAATGAGACACTCGAATACGGCAACTGGAGGACACTTTGCAAACCGAAAGTACAAGTAATGAACGCAGGATCATTTTTGCATCTCAGTTTATCATTTTCCTTGGCTTCATTACACTGGTTTTTTCTCATTAAATGCATTGAATGCTCTGCTTCCAGCTCGTTTTTATTTATGGCTTGAGAGAGGTCTTTTTTTGCAGAGAGGTCTTTTTTTTGGTTTAAAAAACGAATAGATATAATTATCGCAGAATATCCTTCTATAAGTTTTTTCGCTGACAATTTCAGTAATATTGCGTTCTTTGCAGAAATCATTACGGTAAAGATTATACATCTTCCAAATAGACAGATCACTATTTAGGTACAGTTTCTTTGAGGACTTTCGAACATAGTGGGATTCCATAACTGGGAAGCTTTCTATATGTGTTTTTACTAAAGCGACCACTAATTCGCTAGTTTTGTTACCAGGCGCCTTTCGGCCTCTTTTATCGTTATCAGTAAATGATCCAAAATGGGAACCGCTGATGGCTGTATTAATAGGCCCATTCGAAATACACGTCTTTTCAAAAAAATTTGAATATACTCTTTGACGTGTTCCAGAGCAATTTTCTAAGAAATATTTTTTAGAAACATGACGTGCTTTATCACTGCTGGGATCTACTTTTCTTCGTTTCGGTGGCTCTGCTTGGACAAATTTTAATATAAAATCTTTCTTTCTAGCAAAGTCACAAAATCCCCAATACAATTTACAAATTTTTTGTCTGTCCTCTTCTGTAATATTGCTTGTACACTTAAACTTACATTTGGAACAATCTGCAAGTTTTGGAGCTTTTGCAGGATGGCTTTTGTTTTTGGTAGTATAAGGCATATATTTTTCTCGACGAGATTTCACTACATTGACTTTCCAGGTTTCTGGGTGATTTGTTCTGCGTCTTGTTAGAACTTTTTTGTCAATTTCATCCGAATAATCGGAATTGTCAGAATCCTCTCGTACAGGATGGAAAGTTGGGTCATCATTGGAATCTCCACTAAAGTCTGTATCAACACTATTGCAATCATAGTTCACAAGTCGATATGTGTCGTTTTGCATCTGCCCAAAGTCAAAGAGAGCTTATGATTATGATTGAAATTTTGACAAGCAAAAACTATAAATATAGTTGTGAGTTGTAACTTATATTAACTTCAATTCCTTTGGCCTCTTCATTCACATCGTTCTGAACACTATCAGCTGCATGAATGCCTTGTAAAACTCCAGTATGAATCTTAATGTATAAAGGATGCAAAATCAGTTTTGAATATAGAATTAAGCCCGATGTTAATATTATCGTTTCAAAATAGTAGGTAATGGATAATACAAAAAATATTACTTACATGGTTTTGGTTTACATCATTAAAACTTGTGACACCAGATTGTGGTACCTCAAATACACTAACAGATTTATCATCAAACAAATCTCTTTGAGCACCAAGTATGGATTTATGATTCTATAAGGATTCCATAAATTAATATTATTATCCTCAAGTTGAATCTAAACATAAAGAAAGCACTTACAAGATTATCGAGAGTTTCTTTATGCCTTTGTTTATTCATTGCCAATTCGGCCAAATATTTACCTCTTGTCTTACCAAAGTCACACAGCCGACTGAATGAAAGAGCATAAGAATTCTGTGAGAGGCGGTCTTCCACAATTGTGGTATGAAATGGAAATCCCTGTTTTAAGAATACGTTCTACTGAAATAGGGACTTCCCCGTATTGAGTGTAGCAACGCTATGGTAAAAGTTGGTTTGAGGATAATTTGCTCAGTTACTATCATGTTGGAGGAACAGCAGTTATCTTATGTGTTTTTGTTTATTTCTTTTATGTATGAAAAATACAATTTCAAATAAAACAAAAATTCTGCAAAGTTCATTAAGTACGTATATAGCATAGAGAGTTCGCAAGAAATATTCATTAAGTACGTTCATGATTTTTTCCTGCCATAAAAATCTGAAAGACCGCAGTTAATGAAATTTGAAACTGGTATTTTGGAAGCACTTAGGGACTTACTGAGTTTTTCCTGCGATACATAATGGAAAATTATAGTACTTAGCATTAAAAAGTAATTTTAGTTAAAATGTGTACTTAGTATTTGTATTGGTTATTTTAAGTGATGTTTAGAATATAATAATGAGAGTTTTGCAACTCATTGTTAATTTTAATTTTCCATTTCTAATTTTAATAGTGTAAATAAGACTTTCAAAGAGTAAACAAAAAAATTTTGGTAAACAAGTTGTTGTCAAAATGAAGCGAAATCTCCTCGAATGTCAAAATATGTATACCTGAACAATTTCGATTTCAAAGGCGATTCTAGAATCTTTTGAGCTGAAATGCGGTATACATGGACATGCTTTTACTCTCTCAATATAGTGGATATTTTTACTGGAAAAGTACTCAGAGAGACCTCATAGCTCCATTTCTTTACTTTTTTTGATAAAGTTCAGGTAAATAAGAGTAAATGCAAAATTCTCTTTCAACTACTCAAATATATCCAAAAGTAAAGAAACGCAAAAAAAAAACACTTTTCTTACCCGAAATCAAATGTCAAAACACAAAACATATGCTTGACAACAAATCTTTCATATCATGCTCATTTGCACACTTCCCATCTTTAAATAAGCACTCTCAAAAGAATCACTTTTCAAATTAATAAAATTGTAAATTCAATATTTTTTTCACTTGTTATTTTTTTTACAAATAATATATATGTTTTTATGTTGACGTTTCGAACAGCTGATTGTTTGACACTTTGCCAAATTTACTTCCTTTAATTTTATTGACTCATGAGGTCAGAGTCTTACACATATTAATTAAACAAATTTCAACATATTCTTCGTTATCAAAAACCTTTCGCGCTGGCTCATCTTCATCCATTCTGATAACATGTCCACGTCAGAATATAGATTATATAGCGCTGCGTTCCAGCGAAGTCGGTACTCGCCGTTTTCCCTAACAGGACCATATATTTTACGAAGAATTTTTCTCTCGAAAACTCCCAGGTGTTTTTCATCCGCTTGCGATATGACCCAAGTTTCGGAGCCATATGCCCAAATTTACCCGAAGAAAATGTCTGGGTAAGTTCGGTAAAAAGAGAAACGCATTTTGACGTTAAGAGAAACAAAACATCGCTCTCATTTGCCCAATTTGTGAGTAAAGGAACGCGTTTGGTTAAGTTTGGGATCCCGCGGTAAAGTAAAGAAACAAACCTAATATCAGCACAATCAGAATTTAAACTTTGGTGAATTTTTGCAAACTCCGAGCATCATTACACTATGGCCTTCACGCGCGTGTTCGATGCGTGCCTAACGCGCTTTGTTGGTGAGAGATGTGGTGTTGCTGGCGGGGTAGACTTTCACGCACGATACTAAAATTTGCGGAGAGTTTTGTCGTTTCTCTCTTCACTTTCGTATTTCTGCCATTTTGTTTCATATTAATTCTCATGTCGAAGGTGTAATCGATCGGTACAAATATCTCAATACGCCACTTTTACAACTTTTACGAATATAAGACAACGAATTCAACACAGATAATTTCCTTTTTTATACATTTAATTAGAATAGAGCACTTTTACAAATTTTTAGGAATATAAGAATGACGGAGATCATCCGATTATATGTCAAACACTGCAGGGGTGGTTGCAAGCCAAAACGCAGAATGTAATGTTATCTTTTTTAAAGAGAATAGCGTGATAATTGCAGCCTGACAAGCATAATGTAAATGGGGAGTCATACTCACGTGTTTTCTATTATTTATATTTGACATTCGTAGTACCGTTATAGGTCGCCTTCTACCATATTCCACATTTGAAAAACCGAAATAGAACAACAAAAAAAAATTGCATTTAGTATTTCTATCATTACAAAATCGTGCACTGTCCGACTGTTTTATTGACGGAAAATAAAACAGCGCCAAAAGGAAAAGTCGTAACAATATATTATTATTCTAATGGAAGAATTGCTACGTTTTCTACGAATAAATGTTGATTCGTGTGCACTAATAAAGTAATCTTAGTAAGATACATATGTATTACTTTATTACTACACATTAGGTTTTGGTTTACATAATAAATCTTTATTTTAAAAATTGTATTTTTTGATACACACAAAAATTGATTATTTGATACACACAGAAAATATACATGCCCATATTTAGTACTTGACCGTACAAAATGAAAATTGAAAGATGCATTAAAATCTATATAAAAAAATAATGTAAATATTTAAATTATTAATTAAAAGTAAGTATAAAGCCTTTATGGAGACAAACACAAATCCTAGAAGTATACGGTCAGAACCATTTAACAGTCAAGTAATAGATAAAATACAATAAAAAACTGGACAACATAAAGTCTATGGATCACTTAAAACTAATGGTAATGTAGAAATTATAGGAAGAACATATAAAAACGCTTTCGTTGATATTTTAGAAAAGAATTGCACTTAAATGATAACGACACTTGTCGAGTAGTTGTTACTTTTTATATATAATATACATATGTATATAAAATTATAATTAATCGACTACAAGTTTTTTGATAATGATTGATAGTATTCAGCTAAAATCTTCCATGCTTTTGGTTCCATAAAACCATCGGGAGGATTTAAGCCAGTCTTAGCTAGTGTGCGCATTTTGGTACCTGAGATAAATTCAAATTCATCTTTACGTTTTGGTTCAAAGAAGGCCATGCGTGAACTGCTTTTATCATAAGCAGCCACGCGGAAGGGTAAAATCTAAAAGTAAAGAAAACAAAATATAAAAATCTAAAAAATGTTGTATATATTACGTTTAACTTACCTCCATACTATCCAAACCCTGAGCCATTTTAAGTACTCGAGCCCCATGGGTGGCATCATATAAATTACCATCAGGATACATTTCTTTATCGGGATGCGGCATACCTGCAGGATCCCTGCCAACAATGTAAAAGTTGGCTCCAGCATTCATGCGTGCCTTAGCATGCCATTGCACTTCCGTGGGACCAGCATACATCATGGGTGAAGGGAATATTGCCAATACAGTGTCGTCCCTATTAAGTACTCCAGAATCTAAGACTGCCTGATGTTGAGCCATACGTACGGGTAATGGAACATCGTCATCCTTTGTCCAGCCACCAAGAGGATGTAGAAGGAGTACAGGTTTTTTGAATCCACGTTCAAGCAACTGGCGTTTTGTATCTTGCATCAGTAATGCATGACCATTGTGGATGGGATTGCGAAGCTGGAAAGGTTCAAATTAGAAACATGAAATTTACAAAATTTATATGTTTTCGAAACAATAAAACATATTCAGAGCTATAAATTAATGAAATTTCCATCCTACGTTTATTTGTTACACAGTGTCTGTAAATGTCCTGAATTTACACTGAATTGAATTGCTGAGGTTCCATTTATTGAGCAAACTTGTTTCTAGTGAACCGCCCCCTTATAGAGGGTTTTCCAATTTGAGTGATATGATTTCTAAGTGACGTTTCGGCCATTTGTAGAATGTCATGATCTGTAATTTTCATTTCCATTGTATTCGAAACAATAAAACATATTCAGAGCTATAAATTAATGAAATTTCCATCCTACATTTATTTGTTACACAGTGTCTGTAAATGTCCTGAATTTACACTGAATTGAATTGCTGAGGTTCCTTTTATTGAGCAAACTTGTTGCTAGTGAACCCACCCCCTTTTAAAGGGTTTTCCAATTTGAGTGATATGATTTCTAAGTGACGTTTCGGCCATTTGTAGTATGTCATGATCTGTAATTTTCATTTCCATTGTATTCAGTAATGTTTACAATTTCATCATGGAGCGATACACGCAAGAACAACGTTTACAAATTATTAAATTGTTTTATCAAAATAATCGTTCTCCACTTGCAACTTTTCGTGCGCTTTTGTCATTTTATGGTTGTAAAAATCGTCCACCTGTACTCGCTATTCGTTGAATTGTTGCAAATTACGACCGTACATTTTCTTTACATAATGATTGGATTCTAGATCCAATTTCCAAAAACATGCTGGTTGCTTTGAAATGTGTTTAGGCAATTTTGTTTGTGTACTTACTTGGAATGCAAATATAGCATCTGCTTTCATATCTGTAAATCTTTTTCTAATCTCGTTGGGCGTTAAACGATATTGATCTAAACCATCATTCCATTGAATACGATCGATGACATCTAAATCTCCACCAACCAAGTAATCGCTGGACTCTAAAACCATCTAAAAAAAAAGATGAATGGCTTGTTACTAGTGTCTGTTAACAGAATGGCGATGTGTCGACGAATTTAACCAACACTGTTAAGTCGTTAACATTGACATGAGCAATGTATCATTTATTATGTTACATTTATTTAATTCGCAAATGTGACTTACCTTTATATAAGGATGATGAGGATTGCTGGTACCAAATTGCCTCGATAGTCTTTCCTCCTTGCGATGATAGAAAAACTCGGGCTTCCGTAGAATTGCAATAGGTTTGCCCTGGTATGTCAATGTTATGGCCGAAACACCGTCTAGTTTATCTTTAGCCTCTGCGGTCACTGATAAAACAATTGGTACTGATTGATTTTCCCGAAATGCGCCATCTTCACATAAAATCGAGTTAAAATGCAAAGTCTGAAGATATTCATCTTCACGCATGAATCCCTTGAGAGGATATGCCCACCCTTCGGCCAATACTTGAACCCACTGCAATTCAACTTCTGTTATGGGCACATAGGGCAACGATTTAGCTTCATTTAAGACAGAGGCCTTAAGTGAGGGTTGTACAATTAATTCGGGCAGTTTTTCAACGTCTCTCAAGGTTTTGGGTATAATACCTTCCTCTTCCAGAAGTTGAATAACTTTTTGCGTTGACTCTTTAATGGTAAAACCATCTGTATTCACAACTAATTCTGGTTTAATGGGTTTTTCGTACTCTTGCGTTATTCCCGTAAAACCTTTAATAACACCTTCGCGAGCCTTTTTGTACAGGCCCTTAACATCTCGAGACTCACACACCGACAAGGGAGTATCAACGAAGATTTCATAAAATTTCAAATCGGCATCCTTGTGAATTTTACGTGCCATTTCACGGTCATCCGCAAAAGGGGAGACAAAACTGCAGATAGCAACCACACCACTATCGGAGAATAGTTTAGCTACCTCGCCTACACGTCGTATATTTTCCTCACGATCGGCTGGAGTGAATCCTAAATTTTTGTTTAGTCCCGTTCTGATGTTGTCACCATCTAGGCCGTAGGCTGGTATACCTCTGGATACAAGGTAGGCTTCTAATTCGAAAGCTATAGACGTTTTACCGGCACCACTAAAACCCGTAAGCCAAACGGTGCAACCACGGAATCCTCGACATAATCCGAGATTTTTACCACGGATCTCACGTGTTACATTATGCTTCTGTTCAGTAACATTTGTCGCGACTTGTAAACACTAAAAAACAATAACAACAAGAAACAACAATTATTTTTGAGTTATCAATAAGTGAAGAAGATATGATGATAACATCTTCGACTCGAACCAATTCTTCAGTTATATGGGAGTCGTCCTAGAAAACACTGGGTGTTAATCGTTCTGAAAAAGATCATCCCTGCGCCACTGGATCTTTTGAATCAACCCAAACAGATGCTGTAGAATGAATATAACAAAGCTTCACCACTCGTTTAGATAATAAGAAACGTTTTATGAATTACGTGTTATTTGAATTAACGAATTCGATCATGGCGTACAATTTCTGGGGGTTGGTGTTTTTTCACTTATCGTTCAGTTTAAAGAGGTGTTGTTGTAGGTGGCGTTCGATGAACGACTCACATTGACTTATTCTCCATTGAGATATCACAGGCTAGTCCCACCAGCGATTAATTTAGTTCGCTCCAAGTAGTTCAAAATCTGCCGACACTAAACCCCCAACGAAGTCTAGTGACCTGACATTACTCTAGCCGCAGGTCTACTAAAGAAATCTTAACAATTATGACCGTTTAGAACTCAGTAACACGCGATTTTGCATTATATAACAAATTTTGAATTTTTTTCGCTTTTTTTTGAGAAGTCAAATTTTTACAAGGTATTTAAACCCTGATGATGAAACAAAATCTGTCTAAAACATCACTTTCAAATTTACTGGGGTTGTTTGGAATTGAAAACACATTAAACGAAGTTTTAATTGATGAGTTTTAAATATTAATTGATGTATTTTAAACTTGAATTGATGTATTTTAAATTTCAATGGATGGTTTTAATTTCAATTGATGTGCTTTAATTTCAATTGATGTATTTTGAATTTCCATTGATGTATTTCAAATGGTATTTTAAAATTTTAATTAGTTTATTAAAAATTTCAATTGATGCCTTTACAATTTTAAATTGTATTTTTAAATTTTAATTGATTAATTTAAAATTGAATTTCAGTTGATGATATTTTAAATTTCAAAAGCAGATTTAAAATTTCAATTAACTTTTCTTTGAATTTTAACTGGAAGTGGTACAGTTTATGCATATTATAATCCTTTTAATTTTTAAATTAATTATGTAAATGAAAATTTAATGCAGTGACCGTTATTACTTTCCAGTAAGCACCCATTCCAATTCAAATGATTGTGTGTGAAGATAAAAAAGAACGGAAGAAAATCAGTGCATTAGTGAGCGTTAAAATATAAATAAAGCTTCTGCTCGAGTTTCATCTAGAATTTGAATTTTGACACACTTGAATTGTGACCTTGTATTAGGCTGTGTCCAAGCTGTTTTATTCGAATATAATCAGAGTTTCGATTTGTTGGATTTGCTCTTTTTTGACAGAATTTTTTGGCGTGAATGTAAAGGGTGTCTCAGTAAGCGTGCACTTTTTAAATTTATTGTAATTATTTTTGCGCAAGTGGCAACTCTGAAATTTGGCAGCTGTCACATATGTTTATTCCAATTATTCAAAATGGAGCGCACATATGAAGAAACTGGATCGGTTATGGAGAAGACACGTACAGGTCGTACCGGTCGGTCTCTTGAAAACATTGCTGTTATAAATTAGAGTGTCGCCGAAAACCCGAAAACATCAATTCGGCATCGTTCTCAACAACTTAAAGTTTCACGAAGCACTATGCATTGAATTTTGACAAAAGACCAAAGTACAAAATTCAGCTTACTCAGGAGCTCAAACCAGCAGACCATGGAAAGCGCCGGCAATTCGTTCAATGGGTAATGGAGCAAAGTGAAGTCAATGCCTATTTTTCAAAGAAAGTTGTCTTCTCCGATGAAGCGTATTTCCATCTGAATGGCTTCGTGAATACACAAAATTGTGGAATTTGGGACTCAGAAAATCCTCATGAAATCCATGAGAAACAAATGCACCAACAGCGAGCAACTGTCTGATACGGATTTTGGTCAGGCGGAGTGCTTGGGCCTTACGTTTTTGAAGATAAGGCCGAAATTGCAATGACTGTGAACGGCGTTCGTTATAGGAACATGATAATGGAGTTCTTGTGGCCTCAAATGGATCTGGACGACATGTGGTTTCAGCAAGACGGCGCCACCTGCCACACCACGTATGAAACAATGGATTTATTGCAGCAATGATTTCCAGAACAAATTATCTCAAGAAATTCTGATGTCAACTGGCCACCAAGGTCTTGCGATTTAACGCAGTGCGATTTCTTTCTTTGGGTTTTTTTTTGAAATCTCGGGTTTATGCGAATAAACCAGAAACAATTCATGAGCTTAAATCCGAGATTCAACGCGTCATTGGTGAGATACAGCCACATCTCTGTGGAAAAGTCATGAAAAGAGAAATGGACTGTTATCAGGGTCGGGGGGGGGGGGGGACCATTTGACGGATATATCTTCTTTACAATCCAATAAAAACATCACAACTATCTCAAAAAATACGTGTTTTATTTTAAAATTAAAAATGTTAACTAATTAATTAATTTTTCTCTTGAAAGCGGAAACGGCACAAAGGTGATGCTGCGGCACAGCTCGCCGGATTGGGGATTCTTTCCGCAGGGCAGCACATTTACATGTAGTTCGTGCCGAGGGAAACAATTAACAACACTAGAAAATAACAGGATTATAAAGGAAACGGGACATATGTAGTGAAACCGGAAATGAACGCAACTGAATTTTAAAAGAATTTATTTAAGTAGAATGGGAATGAAATTCAGGGAAACTAATATCATATTGGGATTATGATGGTAAGTAAAGAAAGTAATAAACTGGAAGAGATGATTGAATAGAAGATTATATAATATAAAGCATAAAAAAAGGGTGGATGATGAAGAAAGAATTTGGTTTTAGAATTAACAGATTCTTAAGTGTTATCTCAGAAATGACATGTTTAAAAAAAAAAAGATAGGAGAGTCTATCGAAATATCTGCCAACATTCTTGAAATTTTCAATCCACGCGCAACAACACTATACCCACAGTAACAATATCCAACTAATTCTATAAATCAGTAATAAATTATGTTAATACTATAAGTATACGAAGAAAAAATTCACAACTTCACGAATATTACAGACAAAACTATTAACATGAAAAGAGATTTTGATGATGACCCTTGGTAACCCATCATCACACCGCGCACATTACCACTACTATACCGGTATCTGCCAGAATTGACTTTAAACATCGCAGACACCTTTTGTTGGTTAAAAAATGCTAAATAAGCAGAAATCGATTAACGTTTATTTATTTACCAAAAATGTGAATAACTTTTGGGTTGATTGACCCTAAAAACTATCAGGCGATACATTCCATTAAAGAATTGTTGGATTAAGCGTGGATAAAACTGCTGAAACAAAAACTAAAAAGGTCAAGTTTAATTTGAATTACAACTAGTTAGAACTGATATGCTGGTGCTTAATCAACACAACTATGAACTAACCACAGCAATACTTGTATTCTTTATCAATGTTGTGGAAACAAAGAGCCATTGATCACTGCTCTGTACCGGGAACCGTTAGTAGTGACATTTCTGACCGCCCCAAATAGGTTATTATTATGATCCATCAAAAGTTCTTCGATTTGCCCTGTATTGGAGCTACTTTGTTTATTGACAAAGTCACCTCAATACAGATACAAGCTTTAACACTGAACAATATTTGACGGTCAGTTCGTTGAAACACACAAATTTTTAAACTTTCATTCATTAAACTCAACGCAAACAATAGTCAACAATAAAGCCATTTTCATTTAAAAATGTTTGTTATTAATTATTATTATTTTATTTATTTATTTATTATTATTATTTATTATTATTCCCGAAATATAAATAGCAACTCTTGTAGTGGGTCTTGAGAATCGGCAAAGAGAATCGGAAAACGGCAAATCGAAGAACGGCAAATTATTTAGTAGTCATTTCGGAAACTTGTAGAAAAATTGTACAGAGACCTTGAAAAAAAAACGATTAAAAAACACATTCTCCTGCGGATCTGTGGACGTCACGCATAAATAAAATTTGTTAAAACGAGCGATTTCTTTATCTTTAAACCCTGTTAAACCCTTCCCAGAGGAGAAACCGTCCAAGCAGAAAGCGTTGTAACACAATAAAACTGCCGAAAACACGAAAATCCCTAAGGCCGGCCACGCGAACAGAGTCATAACATAAAAAAACTATTCCGAAGCAGCGAAGACGATATTGGACCAACACTAGAGAGAAAATCCCTAAGTCCGCCTGAAGGCCTACCACGCAAAAAACTTTATAACACAAAAAACAGTACCAAATCCACGAAGCCGCTGTTATACCCTTCCCAGATAACAAAATCCCTAAGCACGGCCACGCAGAAACCTTTGCAATATAAAAAACTAGCGAAGCCTTCCCCTACCCAGAGGGGAAAATCCCTAAGCCGGGCCAAAGACCGTCCACGCAGAAAGCTTTGGAACATAAAAACCGACCGAAGCCTCGAAGCCGGTGTTGAACTCTTCCCAGAGGGGAAAAATCCCTAAGACCGCCCACGCGTTATTCATTATTACATAGAAAACAGTTGTCGCACGAAAGAAAATAAAGTGACCGTTGAATTTGTGAGAACAATTCCTTTGAGTGCCCGCACTTGCTTTTTCCTACGTGGTGCCGTTTTTTATACCCTCACCCATAGGGATGGGGTCATAGGGATGGAGTATATATCATTTTTAGTCTCGCCCGGAGCCCGCCAAAATTGATCCAAAAAGAATTTTTAAATTACTAGTTTTTTTACAACACTAGTGAAATTTTTCAACTGCCATTTCGCATGTGATATTTAAGTCATAAAATGTAGATTCGGTGTTTATGGTATTGGTCTGAAATAAAGTAGATTTCACAATAAATAAACGAATAAATGATTGTTTTTTAAAATTAGATCCAAATAAAACATTAAATGGGATTTTTTCACATTTTTGGAAGTGCCAGACAGACATCTTCATCGGAAGTGGAAGGTATGAAAATGGAAAGGTTATTCCCACGGAATTATTTGAAATATTTTGTGGTTGAAAATTTAAATGTCTTATCAATTTTTAAAGCTGTACAAAAAAATTTATACATTTACACTAGATAACTTTACACTTACTCTCCTCTTAACGTATGGATAGAATCCAATTGGTGGATTTGGCATTGTGCTATTTTTATTCAATAACAAAGTTCAATAAAAAGTTTGTAGATTGTATTTTTTGTAGAACTAATTTACTCAAGTACACTTTGTTTAAATATGAACAAAATGTTCTATAGTAGTGTCTTTATTACACAGTTAAAGACAATTTTTACTGATAACAGCCGTCTGTCGTCGTCGACACTAGGGAACCTGATAAACTCGATCACCAAAGCCAAAGACAACTAACAACTTGTCCACTCAACGATCGCGTATAAACTGAAAATGTTTTTAAAAACCTTTTGCAGAATTTAAAAGATTGAAAGGAGAAAAATGTTTATATTATGTATATACACACATACATATACCCGTATTTGTTAATAATAATAAAACGAACTCAAAATATTTAAAAATTAAAAAGTAAATAAATAAATGACCGAGTATAGTAAAGAACAACTTGTATGTAATATGGTGGTGTTATATGGTTAAAGTTGAAATCGAAAAAGTAAATAAATACAAGTTGGATGATGAATTAACATAATTAATGTGCCAAAAGGCAAATACCTACAGCCAAACGAATATTCTTTAACAGTTTTGGGTTAAATTAATAAAAATATACAGAACAGACCACCAGTCTGAAAGGAGAGCGTACATAATAACAGCACCATCATCAACAAAGAAGTTTTAAACGCTTAAGAACCCAAACAAATATAAACATATGCACACGTACATACATATGGATGTGTCAATATTATTTTATACTTGTTTACACATATGTCCATAAATTTGGAACACGACCTCTGTTAACAGCGGCAGCAGCTGTTGGCCACGTCTCCCATATTTTTATAGTAGCAGGGAGCATAAGAAAAGAATGTCAACATACAAAAAAAAACATATGTCAATACACTCAAAAAAAAAATGATTTCCTAAACTTGAGTTCAAAACTTCCTTAACTATAGTTATAGTTAAAAAATTTACTAAATTGCACTTAAAATTATATAATTGAACTAAATCTAAGAAAATTTAATTATCGGTGTATATGTAAAAACAGGGATTGGGCTCCTCTACCGAATTTTCTCGCACTGCTTCCATGTTTTCAGACAAATGTCCGGTTCAGGGCCTTCCGGTGCTTCGGATGTCCTCTGTTGTGCAGCTCTCTTCAAATCCGGTCGCCAGACGTGTAATTGTTTGCACTGTGTGCGCAGCACGATTGGAATATTTTCGCCGAAATTCACGTTGCGTTAACGCCGCTGTCGAATTATTGGGCGCAAACATTGCCATAATGCTCGCGCGTTCTTTAATCGTATAACGATTGATTGTTAAAAAAAATTGTTTTCCATTACGTCCCATGAAGGGATTGGGGCGAGCTTCTCACAGCCAGTGAGCTGTGCGCTTTCTAGTTTTACACTCACTGATTGGGACCTACAGTTTTACTCCCGTTTCCAACGACATTTTGAGAAGATTTTTCATGACTAAATACTCGATAGTGTCGCCATCACTAAGCAAAGTGACCGCCGTCGAAAGAAATGTATGGTGGTCAGAGCAGGGATCGAACCCACGTTGTCATGCACAAGAGCCCCCACATTGCCCGGCCTGTTATGACAGAATTGCGACGAAAATTTCCCAATAAGCTGATATCCAGAACCTCCACATTCCGTTGGCTCCCCAGGTCGCCTGACTTTTTCTTGTGAGGTTATTGCAAACAAGAAGTCTACAAAGCAAAACCAAAAAATTTGAATGAACAATTGCGGCTATTCTTGTGTTAACTCTCCAAGCAGTAATGAACAACTTTTTGGTAAGATGCCGCACATGCATCAACGAGCAGGGGGAATTTAAATTCCATTATTTTTAAAACTAATTAAGCTATATTTCATAAAATTTAATTAGCTTTAACAAATTC
This sequence comes from Phaonia tiefii, assembly GCA_963931995.1. Taxonomy (NCBI): domain Eukaryota; kingdom Metazoa; phylum Arthropoda; class Insecta; order Diptera; family Muscidae; genus Phaonia; species Phaonia tiefii. The sequence goes on from OZ008369.1 coordinate 277,048,016, forward strand.
TATACACTGAAAAAAAAGTTATTTGAGTTTCTTAATGTAGCAATATTCATCAGCCACCCTGTATGTATCACCTGTTACATTCAAAAATATATTCTTAACTTTTTAACTTTTAGTCAGGGTTTAGGCAAATTTAGTTTGATGCCTTTTTACCAAATTTTGTTCGAAATTTTTTACCCGTCATTACCTCTTTTATTATAGCTGTTAATGATTTTCACCTTAAAGGAGATGGCAACACTGCCTTTAGTGATAGTCGAAGGAAAAACAATGTCAATGTTTTTTCAGTTTTTCAAACACTGATTGTAGTTTGTAAAGATAAAATATGTAATTATGTGCAAACATATTCAAAATATTCTTTCGTGCGTGTTATAATTCTTAAAATACAGATGAGAATTCAAAACATTGCTATATTTCAGTCCTTATATGTATATAAGAAAATGTAAATGTATGCAGTGCATGTGAAGGCGATACTTTATAAGCCATCCTAAAGATTAGAAAATGTAGATTAGGTTATCATTAAGTATGTGTTTTTTCTCCGTTTACAGATTCGATAAGTCAAATCTTTAAAAACTGATTGCCATTTTTTATAAACCATTTACTAGCTACGATATGAAATCTAAAAACATTTTTAGGACGGTGTTCATAAAACTTATGAATCCAACATTTTTATACAGCAATTGTCTAATAAACCTGTCATAATTTTCATAAATAGGACCCTTTGACGTACATATGACGTACATATGTGTTTCACGAAGTTATTTTCAATTTATATGGAAGTTTTTATTATATATTATATAAATACATATATATGTATGTAGTTGGAACATATAAGATAATAACTAATTGTAAGTATTGAAATACAAAAGAAAAATAACAAAGGAGAAATTCTAGGTCAATGTTAACGCTTTGGTAAGTGAGTGAATAACAAAATATACATACAAATTGATATCTTACTGTATACTAGTTATTTCGATAGTAATAATGCCAATTGCCCTCTACAAAACCAATATTTAAATTGGAAAGGTTTTTGGAGTTACAGTGGCAACTTTATAGGTTTAACATTTATAGTTTAGTGGCATATTTAACTAAGTAATTATATTTATTAGTTAATAGTAAATTTAGCTAATATGTATATATAGGTATTTGTTATTGATATCTGCAAGATAGTTAATAATAATAACGTACAGAAGTTTTCTCATCGCTCTCCCGTAGTGAAGTAAAAAGGGAAGAGTCCAACAGAGATCCCCTACATAAAGTTTCAATCAGCTGTTCTATTGCGTCTACCTCCTTATTATATCTTGATTAAAATGGTAACTAGAATAATAGTAAACAACATTTCCCTTTTCTTTGTTACTACAGTTCATTTAATTCCAAACGCAAACCTGATTGCATCAATATCGTGTGGATCTGTCAAATTTGTGTTTGCAAAACGTTCTCCTAATGTGTCCACCATACAATTCCCTGTCCGCAAATGCAAGTTTTGACACATCCAACAACATAACATTTGGTCTGAATTGTGGTTAGTTTTTTTTATAATATAACCCTAGAAAGATAACCTTGTGTGTTTATACATAAAAGATAACCACACGTCGTATGTTCTAAAAATAAAAATGGGTTTATGTTGACTTATAAAAAAATTAAATATTTAAAATTTAAACAACAAAAATGATTGAGGTTTATTCATCTTAAAAAAACGAGAATAAAATCCATATTCGTCACAAAACGAAGGTTATGTTTCTAAAATTAAAATATGATTTTTTTGTTGCCGTCTAACTTTCATGTGCAATGTATCTTCAATGGCCCATAACCATAATTAAAATATTTTGTAGATGTATTATATCCTTTCGTATTTATGGGTTATAGAAGTCTAAGTTAGTGGCCAATGTGTTGTTATCGCTTAAAAACATGTAAAATGTACATTCACTTCTAAGGGTTCAGATTGACATTTGTTTCATAAACGATGGTACTCAATTGTACTCAATAGGGCTGTTTTTTTATTCCATTAAGCTATTGCCGCTTATGACTTTTGATAAAAACCGATCCACACTTAATACTACGAAATGTGGCAACATTTGCTGTAATGGGGGAAAAAATATGCGATACGGTAACACGTTTGTATCCAGTGCTAAGAAATACATGATAGTAGCAGCAGGGGTTATTATAGTCGTAGGCCGCATCAACGGGCAGTTTGTTTTTATTCATTTGTTTTAGTAGTCACACAGTAGTCTACACAGATTTATACCAACAATCCAAGAAATACAAAAACAAAATACACATGAGTTAGAAAATTGAAACGGAAAATGACATGGAAAAAATTAATTTACCTGATAGATAATTGTACCATGATCACATTAATTTCGATTTTATTTTGAATCGAAAATAAAAATGGACCCTTTAAATTTATAGGTATAAAAATATAAATAGTTTTCCATTAAATAAAATAATTTCAAAGAATCTACCTAGCAATTTTGCAAAAATTTATGTTTTTGAGTCTGTCCTTCTTAGTAACATTTTCATTCACAGGAAAGTATAACAAAATGAATCTAAGATAACTTTTTGTTGCCATTTTTTTAAATTTAATATGAGGCAACATTGTCATTGATTAAGTCAGAATATAAGTGGGCAATTGAAATGACGCTTAATATCGCATAGCTATAAATTAAGCTATAATTAACTTTACCGGAGTAAAAGAACACACTTATTATGTACTTAATTTGTTAGAGCAATGATATTTCAATACGGCAACTCTGTTTTTAGACAATTATGAATTGAGCCAAAAAAAAAAACTTAAGTTTTTGAATGTTACTTTGTTTAAATTTTTTTTACGAGTCACGCAAATAAAATTTAGGCAATCTTATGTCAATGCATTGACATTATCATTTTAGGAGAAGGCAGGCTGAAAAAACATACTCAAGAGTGGGTGCTATTCAAGTGAGCGGTAGTGTATGTCTGGTCAACATTTCTTTGCCCCACGACAACTCCTTCCATTTTTTGCCATTCCTGTTGAGAAATAGCGAAACTGCGCGTTGTTGGAACCCCACATTGGCCAGAGAAAAACACAATTTGTGTTTGCAAAGATACTCTAGAATTGGAAATTTCGACCGCCGCACAGTGGTTCAGAGTCGATTTCCATCGGCCAAAATTCAGTATCTTTTTTTGTTTTTTATCAAACCAACACTCAGGGGATGCCCCCTATAAATGCAGTGCATTGTGTTGGCGAAGGAAAATTGAGGTAGTGGAGATAGTAAACATTTTTAAGTTCTGTAAATATCCGATTGTAGGCAAGGAGTCAGGGGTTATGCCGATATATCAACATTGAAAATCACACAGTGGGGTATATATCAAAAAAAAAGTTGTATATGATTATTTTATTATTTTAGGCACAAAAACGCCTGACAATTCCACAAAAAGTGAGACCCAAGTTACGGAGCCATTTGCCACAACAGGTAAAATGGAAGTCTGGTATAGCTGGACTTTTGTTTGTCGAGAGAGACCTTTGTCTTTAAACTGTTTGTTGAGCCCAAAATATCGTCTATTTGAAAGCACAATTATCCTATCTATCTCCAGGCCGACGTTGCTGTTCTTTCTTGTTCACGGCGGACACAATGTGATAAAATCATCTACCACTCCAAAAGTAAATCGGTTGTCGACGTTCAAGTGTCGACCCAGTCGAGAGGTTTATCTAGTCGTCGACTCCAGCAATTTTGTGTTGCTCCTATCAATTTTGTATAAATTGGAATACAACTCACACCTATAGGCTGCAGCTCCGGGATCTTTTCTATAACTACTTACTACTTACTTAGTTCAAAGCAGAGCTAGTGCGATGATTGGAGACAATTCGCTGTCTGACTCAATTACTGCCCGTGAACATTGTCAGATTGTGGGTTGTGTATCACAATTCTATAGATATTTGCACGGTCATCTCATCTCTCGGCCTAGAACATTCGGCCGAAATACTCGAATGTCAAGAAGGGCTCATTCGTATAGTGTAGCATAGAATTGCAGCCACTTCAAACAACGCACTATAGAGAAAGCTCATTCTTTAGCAGAACAACTCGTATGTGGAATTCACTCTCCATTGAGGTCTAAAGTTTAATGCCACCAAAGACAATCACTTCTTCTTCCTTCCCTCTACCTAACTTTCCGTTCTTACGTTGTTACACACACAAATATATAAAACCTTGAAAATTTCAACATTTTCATTTCGGGGAGAATGATTTTTGATATTCCTTAAAAAATTTTCTGATCGGAGTTGCAGTTGGAAGGAAACGAACACAAAAACAAAGAATACGGGAATAACAACTTTTATTTCTTTATTCGCTTCAATGCTTCATCTTCGCTCACAATTTTATATTTTCTCTAATTGATTTTCATTTTGTTTGCCATTTTGCTAGTGCAAACTTAAAACAAAACAAGAATACGATTTATTTCAAGTTAAAGAGAGATAACATGCAAGGGATACCTGCAAATCGTTCCATTTGATCTGATGGTGTAACGTTGGCTTTAGAAATATTGTTTAAATACTGGGCTTTCGGAAATAGTGAACCCCGAAAAGACCGGTCTTTCGGAATTCGGCAAATCTCGATTGGCATTTCTAGTTCTTAAATGGTGTCATACCTTCATTTTCTTTCTGACACCGTCCTCTCGGATTATGTTTGTTTTAACATGTAGCTATAGAGTATGAAGTTAAAGTTTGTTATAATTTTAATTATTTATATTTATTGTTAAACATATACTGTTTAAATATTTGGTGTTTATTTTGATACATGCCTTGATGTCAGTCATTATACAAATGTTTACACAAATGGATTATGGTATCTATGGGGCAAGAAGTTTCTTGTTATTTAACCAAATGTATTATCAGATAATTTATTTTACTATAATCAATCTAAAACAACAAAGTAAATTAATTACTTTTCAAATATAATATGCCAATGAGCTTTCAATTCATATCCTATGACAGTAATAAAACAGTTGGAACGAATCTAATTGAAAACGTTGTTGTTCACCAAAAGAAAACAAACGAGTTAAGACTTCAGGATATAAATTGTTTTTCATTATTCAGAAAGTGGGATTGATTTCTTACCAATAACTGCAGTATTCGAGATTCAGTTATCAAGTGCATTTGTGAGTTTAGAAAGAGAATAGAAAATGGGTCCTTTCGAACGGCAGCATAATGCAAAAATTTAGAATAGGGTTGCCAGCGGTCAGAAATGTTTCTCAACATCGGATTGTCGGTAGCTCAATGGTAAAAGTGCGCGACTCTTGTACATGTGAGAGTGGGTTCGATCCCTGATATGATCACCATCCATTTCTTTCGACTACGGTCATCTGGCTTAGTGACGACAACATTATCAAGTAATTAGCCATGAAAAATCTTCTCAAAAAACCGTTCCGAACCGGTGTAAAACTGTATATCCCCATCTGTGAGTGTAATACTAGAAAGCGCACAGCTCACCGTTATGAGAAGCTCTCTGTTGTCGGACATAATCCCCACGGACATACTCCCCAAAACGATTTTGAGGGTATTTCCGCCCGTCATCGCGGCATTTCGGCACATTGAGTTCAAGACTCTTTGTAGAAATTTTTTAGAAAATTTACCATGCAGCTCACTACTTCCAGCAGTAGGTCAACCATCCCTTTGTAATGACATTTGCAGATACGTGTCTGATATTAGCTAGAAGGTAATCTGAATAGCATGCTAAAATTGATTCCTTTTATGTAATAAAGATTGGATGTGGTGGTTTAATGAACAGTGCCAAGGGGGTTCTTGGTGAGAAAGAGGGTAATAATAAACCCCTTAGTACAGAATAAATAAAATAAATAAATGGTTTCCCGTTACATCCCATGAATGGATTAGTGCGAGCTTCTCACAAACCAGTGAGCTGTGCGCGTTCTAGTTTTACACTCACTGATTGGGACCTACAATTTTACTCCGGTTCCGAACTGTATTTTTGGAAGCTTTTTCATGGCTAAGTACTCGATAGTTTCACTGTCACTAAGCGAGGTGACCGCCGTTTAAGGTCAGAAATGTAAGGTGGTCATAGCAGGGATCGAACCCACGACCTCATGCACAAGAGCCGCGCACACTACCATTGAACCACCGACGGCCACCTTAGTACAGAATCCTAGACCTAAATTCGGAATCGTAAACGCCAGCACAATATGCATATTCAACCAAAGGCAGTTAAAAACAGACTATCGGTAATTGTTCCGATTACGACAAACTATCTGAACGATATAACGGCTGCAAATATAAGAATCCTCCATGGATTGTACTCTTTAATAAAATAGCTGAGAACAACAACATCAGAAGTACAGCGTCTTTAAAAGCTAATGATGGCACAGTGCGAATTTGTTGACAGATCGATATGCTAAGTCTAATAAGTGAATAAATTTTTGAGTGAAAAATCATCTTCGATCAAAAATCAAATATAATTTAAACCCCGAATTTATCTTTTAGGTTAGTAATTGATTGCTGTTTAAACAACCAAATGTATTCATTCATACTATGGTCAAGTGACCCTCTGATTTTGACTCAAAAGCAAAGCTTCTATATTTGTTAAAGTGAAAAATAAAAATTATTAACTTAGTGGAATGAACAACAAAGACATACAATTTCACTTGTAGTAGAGTTGGAACTGATAACGAATTTAAATAACCACTCAAAATTTGGCCTAAGTATTTTATATTTCAATACTTTATTTTTGTTTGGAAAATGACGAGTCTTTGGAGTATTGCAACGATCAGCTGATAAATATGTGAATACCTGATATTTTTCGTGACACTTGTCATATAAACAGCAAGTTCATTTGACAAAAAAAAAATGCGAGTTTCTTACAACCAGATTTTAGACAATGTACTGGAAAACTCTTTACGTATTTAAAGTCAGATCATTTATAAATCACAATCAGCGGATTTCGTATTTTATAAACACTCAAAAATTGGGTCTTAAAGCATATGAGAAAAGATAGCATTTTATGCTAAAATTGTGTAGAACATGATTTCAATTGCATATTAGACTGTTCCAAAAACGATTTAAAAATCGAATCGAAAATACATTTCTGAATACATATACATAGTTTATTACGTACACAGTTTATTGCGCCCATTTTGACATTGTCTTTCCGTTGTTTCGCTCAGTATGGAATTATACAGGTGATAGCAGGAATATTTGAAGGTATTAGTGTCAAAGATTTTTCTTATATCATTACATTTCATAGTGATTGACCAGCACATATGAACTACGATCAGTGTGCGGGATTTCTTAGACTATGCATAACACCTCAGCTATGTCTGTATGAAATTGTATCTTGATCGGACCAGCCGCTTGGAAACGGCTGAATTATTTAAATTTTTTTCAGAAATACCCCACTGTGCAAGGACTGGCTGGATCTTGTCAGGTAATAGAATTTTCAAAATTACAAAACTAAATTATAATTTTATTAATTTATATAAATTACAGGTTCATACGAGTCAGATGTTTTTGATTTTGTCAACTATTTGCATTACAAATATTTGTTTGTCAGTAATACAAGGAAATTGCAACTAATAGTATAGATGGAGAGGATTTACATACAATTGCCCCGATTTACTTGTTCTGCTTATGTTTACATTTCAAATAAGGACAAATTTAAAAAATAAAATAAAAAAATTCAATTTTCTTACCAATAATCCAATTTATTCGAGTTTGTATTCAGTGTTGCTTTCTATTTGCGATACAACATTCGGTAGCATCATCAGCAAATACAAGGGCGGATCAATAAGTCCGTGACTTTTCGAACTTCCCTCGTAGTTATATGAAATGCAACACTGCTCCCATGAAGTATCACCTGTTAATAGACTACTGTCAAATTTTGAGAGTTCCATCATTTACTTTGCGTTTAACAGCTGTTCAAAACATACAATCTCGAGCATTTTTTTTACAAATGGAAAAAAGTGAATTTCGAGTGCTCATTAAACATTATTTTTTGCTATAAAAAATCGTCAATCAAACCAGGAAAAAGATTGATAAATACTATGGGGATTTCAATGGTAAAAAAGTGATTTACTGACTTTATTTGTGGGGTCGCACAAGTACAAATGACGCTGAACGTTCTGGACGGCCAATTGAGGTCAATACACCCAAAAATGCCGAAAAAATACACGATATGGTGTTGGCTGCTCGAAGAGTAAAAGTGCGTCAGATTGTTGATGCCATAGGCATTTTATATGGCAGTGTGGTTTTGATTTTAAATGATCAGTTGGGTTGAAGAAAGCTGTCTGCAAAATGGGTGCCGCGTTTGCTCTCAATTGACCATAAACGTACGGGTGCACACGTGTGTAGTCTCAATGGCAAAATTCTATGAATTAGGCTACGAATTGGTACCTCATCCGCCATATACTCCGGATTTAGGCCCCAGTGACTATTTCCTATTTCCAAACCTAAAGAAATGGCTCGATGGAAAGGGATTTAGCTCCAACGATGAAATTATTGATCAAACCAATTCCTATTTTATGGACCTCGAAAAATCCTATTTCCTGGAAGGGATACAAAAATTGGAGAAACGTTGGACCAAGCTTAGTGTATTGAGTTAAAAGGAGATTATGTTGAAAAATATTTTTTTTCCAAAAAATAAACTGTGTCTCATTCAAAAAGCAACGGACTTATTGATCCGCTCTCATATAAACAACATTAATTTTGGTTATATTTCCTGATGATGCTACCACCCAACGGTTAAAAACAAAAACAAATAAAAAGCAAAACTGGCCTCAAGGTCGAATAATTTGGATTATTTATTATAAAACAAAATTTTTATTATTATAACTCCACTAATTATGTTACACTTCACATTAAACATAATATGTTTAGGGCATATAGTATATAAATATAGTTTTTCATTCGCTACAAACATAATATGTTCGCAATATTCAATTATAGTATTATTTGTAAATATATGTATGTACATATGTATATAGCAGCAAAAATATGTTTTTCTACGTGAAGTATTTCGAGATGTAATTTCTTGCAGTTTGAAAATTTACCAATATTTTTATTCGGCGAAATGCATTTTTTTGTTTGGCCTGAATTTGAACAACTTACCGTTCCCATACATTGTGTATGATTTATATGACATTTGACCGCATCATCGTTATTATTATTGTTAAAGTTTATATTATTTAAAAGTAGTGAACGTTTGGCAAACATTTTGTTTAGTAAAACAAATAGCTTTTAATTACTCAAATGAAAGCAAGATTTAATTTTAATGTAATAATCACTTTACTAACGGAAACAAAATATCTTTACAACTGACCACCAAGCACAATTCCAAAAACTGGTACAGAAAATTGATATTACGTAGAAAAAGAAAAACTTTCACAAAATCCAAACAACTTGTTGTCCCGGAGGGGCTAGTGGCACTCAAAATGACCGACGATCAAGTTGTGATCGGTTTATAAAAATTGAAATGAAATTTCTTGTTTGTTTACAATTTATTTTTTTATACAACTTTCGTACACTTCCGTACACGCTATACTCGTAGTTGTGAAGAGCGAGAAGAGAGGACTTTCGTCAAGTAGAAGATACTCACAACACCTCAGCCGAGATACTGAAATGCGCATGGAAATGACTGCAACTTAAATTGAGATTATGAATGGAATGAAATTGTTTATAGACGCTTAATGACAAAGGGGGTTGCAGTTGGGATTCCTATTCTTTTTTACATTTCAATAAAGCACAAGTAAATTCCAGTTCAGTTCTTACGAAATTTTTGTAACCACCTATCACCACCTATCTCTGATTTACCTATTTCACGAATAATTTATTTTCGTACTCCATTTTATTTTTAAGGCATGTGGTATTAAAATAATCGAAATATCAAAATTTTCGGTTCACGAAATTTTCGATATTTTTTATACACGTACTTCTTGAGAACGAAAATTTTCATCTGAATTGACTTAACAAAAATAAATGATTTCCCATTATATCCCTTGAAGAGATTCGGGACTCCAGTGAGCTGTGCGCTTTCCCGTTTTACACTCACTGATTGGGACCTATAGTTTTACACCGGTTCTGAACGGTATTTTGAAAAGCCTTTTCATGGCTAAATACTCGATAGTATCGCCGTCACTAAGCGAGGTGATCGTCGTCGAAAGAAATAAAGGGTTGCTAGAGCAGGGGTCGAACCCACGTTCTCATGTACAAGAGGCGCGCACACTAACCATTGCACCACAGACGGCGATTAAGTTTCGCAAACTTTAAAATGATAGTCTGACAATGTGAGCTCAAATGTTTCGCTAACAATAAATAGATCTGTTAGCTAAACAGATCTGTTACTCATGGTAGACGCAGGAGGTGTTGTTGTAGCTGATGACAAATAAATGCATAAGTATATCAACATTAAATGTAAACAAACACATCCAAAAACAAAATACAGGTGCACTTGACAGTCCGGAAGTGGTTTGCAATGTAAACAAAGCAAATCAGCTGTGCTTATGCGTTCACCATATATGTATGAATCCGTCTTGATTATAACTATATAATACTCGTAATAACAGTCAGATCGAATCCAATACAAGAAATGAGGGCATCAGATGTGTCTCCTTTTTTTGTTTGACAACACATTTTTCGATTGTCTCAAGTGGGAAAAAATTCTATCAAACTTTTAATAATCGGAATCTCATGACTGTTTGTTATTTCTTAGGGTTCTACCTAAACAAGAACGGAAAGCGTAATTTCAACACAACGAATGACAACAAGTCATTTTGTCTTTTGCCCTCGATATCACGAAATATGCTCAAACACAAATACACCACAGACTGATAAATCTGTTTGTTTTTGTTGTTTGGATGTAAATATAACGTGTTTGATGCTTGTGGCAAATATAATATGCTTGTGTCCAAAAATATTGTGTTTGCTAGTTAATATTACATGCTGGAGACACAATGATTAATTGGTTATAATATTTATTTTTGTGACCCAAATGTGGCTTTGTTTATTGAAAACTGCTGAAAACAAAAACGTGACAGACAACAAAGAAACAATAAATTATAATAAATGCATGAAAACAATGCTTGCAAACCTATGCATGGTTCCTGCAATATGTTGATGGGACCGTTTTTCTTCGGCGTGTATATAATTACACAATAAAAAGACACAAAAGATATGTCATAAGTATCTTTTAATTGACAATAACTATATCTAACGTAGTTATGCTGGCAAACTTTTTGCCATGTTAATTTGCTAATTTCAAGTGGCGCTTAATAGCGCTTAGCTTCCTATACAAAGTAAGTAATATCTAATCTAAACAATCGGTATAACCAATACACGCCCATTATGAATGAAATCGAAAAAATTAATAAATTGGAAAAATATTATTCGCGAAACCGCTTATAAAGATGTAAATCACTTTACATCAGATACTGACAAGTTTTGAACTTATAAATGATTAATGTTTTATTTGGTAGTTACTTTTACTCCAAATTCAGCTGGAATGATTTTTATTTATTCGGCCTTTTTATTGGTACTTTTTCAATTTATTATTCAAGCTCAAGGCCATTATATATCTCTGTAAATAGAGATAAAGTTTTCAAAAGGGAGTTGTGCAAATTCATGGCAAATCGTATAGCTATTTCAAATCTAGCCACAGATCTTCATCAGCGGTTTTACTTTCGGTTCGGTTCGTATTAGATAATGTTAAGACCTTCTCACAGACAGTTAGCTGTGTGCCCTTCAGTTTTACACCGGTCCCGAAAGATATTTTGAGAATCCTTTTCATGGCTAAGTACTCGCCGGTGTCGCCGTCACAAAGTGTGGTAACCGCTCTCATGTACAAGAGCCGCGAACGCTACCATAGAAATCGTTGTCGTTCGTCTTGTACAGTGAGTGATTGCGCATATGTGTAGGCAGCTACTAGAATGTAGTGTTTTAGTGTACGTCTATTCTAAAAAGGTTGGTCTAGATTTTGCAGAAAGGCTACCAGGCAATTGTAGTGTTTTTCAGGCAGAAGTCATGTTAGTACGAGAAGTTTCCCTTTGGCTGGAACGAAACGTCATCACCGCCTAGATTGTCAAACCTCTTGAACACGTTGCCATTTTTTTTAGTAAATAATTAACAAAAATCAAAGTTCTAAAACTCGTAACTTCAATACGAGATAAAACACGAACTGAAACGAATATTGAACGAAAAAAGATTTATTACATTCAGCACGAACTTGATATACATACATAAGATATATTTTAGTTGCTTGTTCTAAAATTGCGAAGTTCAGATTGACAACAATCACAATTTCAAGGATAGAACTACCTTTATGGATTGCCCTATCATTACGTTGTGTGAAGTATACACAGAATAGTCTACATCTGATCTATATATGAACTACTCGATCTGATCTAAATCCACAAAACAAAAAATTAAGAAAATTGGAAACAAGTTTGGAATATCTTTGTATTCTAATATAAAACTAAAAATTCTCCAAGCTTACTACTTTTCTTTGATTATAATAAACCAAAGGGGGTTTTAACGTAACAAGATTAAGATGTTTTATTTTTATATCATTCAAATCCCAACATTTTTGAAATTTTGACTTAGGTCAATTGAAATTTGAGTGGATGCAATATGTCTAATGTCTAAAATTACTTATCACTGTCTTAGATGACTAGGAAAAGAAAGGTGGCAAAAATGATTAGAATATTTTGCTCTTAATATAAACATGATAATGCACTGGAAATACAGTAAGGTCTTAAGGTATTTCTATGCTAATCATAATACTTTATGTTATAACGTAGTACCGGGTGACATTTTTATTTTTTCTTTAGACCATTTAATGTGGGTACTGTTTTAATTTTTGGAAACTATTTTCATATACATGTCATTGGACAAATGTTATTTATTGTAATTATATTATACACACACATAATTATATATAAATTAAATGAATTACTTATTCAAGTATAACAAACTTGTCAAGAAGCTATTGGATTTATTAAAAATGCATAAGTAATGAAAAACAACACTGATATTTAAATTAAATATATAAGTAAGATTAGATTGACAGTCTGACCAAATTCAATGAATCTTGATGTATCTATCAAAAGTGTTGTATGTCGAATACGAAGAATTGTATATACTAGAGCTGGCCTTCTCACATTTGTTGTGCCGTCCTGAAGTACGTTCGCTGTGAAAGGGAAATGTCTTAGTGTGTGAACCCTATTAGAACGACAACGTACACGTTGGAAATACGTGCATTCTTATAGAAGAAGAACAATTAGTGCGCTTAATCTTCAGTACACGCTGAAAAATATGTCGTTTTTTGTGGTTTGGATGCAAATATAGCGTGTGTTTGGAGCTTGTCGCAAATATAATATACTTGTGTGTAAACACATTGTGTTTGTTATTCAATATTACATGTTTGAGACACAATGATTAATATGTTATAATATATGCGTTTGCGACCCAAATATATCTGTGTTTGTGATAAAAATTCAGCTGTGTTTGTTACACTGTTTATGCTCTCTCGAGAGTAAGAGAATAAAAGAAAGACATCGAGAGAGTCTATCTTGTAAGTTTGTTTCTGTATTTTTGCATTATTCTCTCAGTCAGTGATTCATAAATATTCCTGAATGTGCGTGAAAATTGCAGATGAAGTCAGTGTTTCTTGTTTTGGCTGATGTATTGCGTTTTAGTTTTATGTATTCAGTCGTCAATGGTTCATCGGACAGAGGGTATCAAAAGCGCTTAATCAGTGCAAAAAGAATAAACCAAGGTTCGGACGGTTAAATATTTTCTATCGTTTTTTTGGTTTTTGTGTATGTGTTTTGTATGTATGATACCAAAGTGAGAAACGATTTTGAGGAAAGAAACTGGAAAGGGCAACAACGTGAAGCCCTTCCTCTGTCCGAGCCTTTACTGAAAAAATCGGAACGGCGGACCATTTGTGATATATAATACAAAAACACAAGTTACTAATACACGCTTTGCTTGCATGAACTAGTTGAAACTTTCTAAAAACAAAAACGTCAGACACAACAAAGAAAGGAGATGCAAAAGAGCAGTAGATTCTCATTTCATAAAAAAAAACAAATAATGAATTCAATGCAAGTAAATGTAAAAAGTGCCGTTTTAAACCTTTTTTTTTTTATTATTATTTATAAACGTGGATTGATATTGATAAGATTAATTATAATAAATACTATATATGTATATATTGATTACAAAGAATAATACATTTCTAAATATTATTATTGTAAATACATATTATGTTTCCCCGTAAGTAAATGGAGGTTTGGAGGAAACACGCGAATACTTCCACGTAAGTATATGGATGTTTGGGATGAATAACGCATATGTGTTCACGTAAAATCAAACATGTTTGCCAGTAAACATGCTACTGTTTGCATTTAAATACAAGTAAGTTTGGGACTTGCAAACATATTAATGTTTGAAGTGTGTTCCAAATATATGCATGGTTCCTGCAGAATATGTTTGGAAGAATATGTTACAGAGGTCTTTTTTCAGCGTGTAAGGTCCACGAGATTTTTAACTAACTCTCAAGGAAGCCACGGAGTCAAAACTGTTATGAAGGCCTGTACTAGAGTATTAAAAACCCGATTAATTTTCGGACCTTTTTACGGTCTCTTTCGGGTTTATCGTTTTGTATGAAAAAATATATAAATTTTGTTAGAAGAATATTTTTCTATTGCTTACGAGCTTCACAAATCAGAGGTTTTTTTTCGCAATTAGAAAAAATGTAAACTTTGATTTGAACTCTTTTTTGTTTTAATTTTTTTCTTTGTCCAAAATGGAAATCTTACAGAAAATATAATTAGATTGGCAATCAGTAAATATGCAATTTTCTTATAAAGATATAAAATAAGTTTAGATTAGACTAGAATTGAACTGAATAGAATTTAATATAACTGAACAGAATTGAATTGCATAGAATATAATAGAACAGAATAGGATAGAATATAATTAAATATAAGTAGATTATAATTGAACATAATTCAATAGAATTGAATTGAATAGAGTTGAATAGAATTGAACAGAATTTAATATAATTGAAAATAATTGAATATAATTTAAAACACGTCAATTGAAATTCAAAAGACTATTTTGCTTTAATCTATTTGTTTGGACATAACAAGGTCAAGAATTTAAAAATGCACGCGTAAAAACAATGACAAACTCTTTTATTTCTTTCCTTAATTCAAAATGTGGGTCACCTCATATACGCTTCGTAATCTCTGGTCTGTGTTTCCAACAAAGCGTTGCTTTTATCTCTCTTGCGATGAATTATGACCAACATAAATAACAGGCTCATACGAGTAGTAGATATCATCATCATTTGGTCATTCAACCTACACCAACTTCACCAAGAGTCGAAGTTATTGATATTATCAAAGATATGGAGAGTGTGATTGAAAATATAGAAAAGTTAGTAACGAAGAAAATTAATGTTTAACTGACAGACATGAGAAAGCTTTAGAAATTTTAGAACATACATATGCACATATTTATGTACATGTTTTCTAATTTTTTAGAAAAAAGTAGTAATGGAGCTTTGATTGAATAATAATATTCGAAATGTGTTCATAAATACATAAGTACATATGCACATATTTATGTACATGTTTTCTAATGATCATACATATTCATTCTGTTTCTACCGATAGATGTGCCATCATATACGACTGTACTCTACACATGAATCAGAAGATTGCAAAGGCTCATAGGAGGAGTGTAAATAATGGGTTTTTTTTGCAAGTTGCGTCCATTTTATGGTCATCATAATCGACCCACCAAGCAGGCAATTCAAGCCATCACGCATTGTGTTTTGCTCAAAATTATTATTTTTTGTCATTTGAAAAACTAAAAATATTTTGTCTGGGAGGGAAAAATATAAAAGTTTGATCTCTTCAGAATGGCCTACAAATGAGGTAAGTAAAATTAATCAATGCAATTTGTTCATTGTTCCACATCCCCCTATTCTATATTTCCAGAAAGCTCAGAAGAGGAAATCCGCAAGCTGTGCCACAGATCAATCGCCAGGAATGGCGATAAACACAAGCAAATTCCTGGGCCAGAAACTGCGAAGCCTTTTTGGATCTACCCCAGAGGAAAAACTCAACAAAAACCGCAGAAAGACACGAAGACAACTAATTTTGAGATTTTTTAATTTTAATTATGTTATTTCCATAATATATTACAATTTTACTTTTAACATTATTATGTACTTACAAAATGACTAAATCGAAAATTATAACAAAATTAAAAATGTTGTCTTCTTTTTATCTTCTGCGAGTTTATGTAGCGATATCTCCCTTCTATCTTCCATGTGATATGTGCTAGTAATAAATAAATAAATGGTTTCCCATTACATCCCATGAAGGGACTGGGGAGAACTTCTCACAATCACTGAGCTGTGCGCTTTCCAGTTTTCACTCACTGATTGGGACCTACAGTTTTACACCGATTCCGAACGGTAATTTGAGAAGCTTTTTCATGGCTATATACTCGATAGTGTCGCCGTCACTATGCGAGGTGACCGCCGCCGAAAGAAATTTTATTTTTTTTGAAGGTGGTCAGAGCCGGGTTCGAACCCAGGATCTCATGTACAAGAGCCGCACACACTAACCATTGCACCACCGACGGTCATTTGTTCGCAAATTACCCCACAGACGTAAAAAAGCGACCACAAACCCAACAAATTGGTCGGATTTATCGTTCGTCTATGCCTAGGTTAAAACCAATGGTTTTACGGCATGATAAAAAGAGTTGTGCATGAAGGTGTTCCAATGGTAGTGCTTGGTATTCTTCAAACGAGTATATAACGAAATTCTCATTAATATGATGAGTGTTTCTGGATATATATTTTTGAAGAATTCACCAAAAACATACCAAAAACGTCTGCTGATGAAGATCTTGGCAAGATCCGAAATAGCTATACAGACAGTCTTGGTATCATTGGAACATTTTTATGCTCGACTTTTTTGAAAGTAATATAAAGATAATAAGCTTTATATTATTTAAAAAGGTCTTGAGCTTGAATAAATTTGTAAGTATTAGAAAACAGACCGAATAAAAATTCCCGTAAGGGAAATGATGTAATTGACAAACCAAAAAAAACTCCAAAATTAAAGAACACCGCATTTGGGCGAGAGAGTGGTTACAAAAAGGAAAAAAGTACACATGGGGCATATGAAAGCACTTTAGAGTCTAAACATAATGAAACACGCTACAGACGACTACGTTTTTTCTACATTGGTTTCATATGGCAGGGAAAAATCGTTACGAAAATCCGCAGCGGCTGACGACTCGCCGCTAGAATAGAATCTTTTCTAATTTCCTGGCGGCGCTCTCACGAAATCTCTCAATTGAGAGAATGAAGTTGCCACATGTTCATGAAAATCATAAGAGAAACCATACATGTGAATGCAAAAGAAAATTAAAGGGTTAAAAATAATTTATTGCTAAACACAATACAATAAAAGTGAAAACATTTTTAAAAGCAGTAAAATCACTTTAATTCCTATACAACTATAATATTATTTGTGACTGGTTCTGTTTGGACTCTTACGCGAATTCCGTGAAGATACAAATCAAAATTTCACAAAGAAAACAAATCATCGTCTGAATCAATTTACATGTTTTCCTAAAATTTATAATATTGTATTGTCTGTATTTTGCCATATTATATAATATTGTGAACCCAAAAATAATATCAATTTAATAATAATAAATAAAGCGTAGTTGTAGTATTTTAAAACTTAACTTATTTTCTCAATACAGCTGTGTGCTTTCTATTTTTAGACTCACTGATGGTGCCAACCATAGATTAATACTTATAGTAGATCTACTAGTTCTCTCACCAAATTTATGACATTTGGCCGGGTGTGATATTTACGTTTGATGTTGAAAAGAATTGCTTTACTAATACCAGATAGAGGCAATGGTTCAAAACAACGAACAAAATAACAACAACGGCATTTCGTTTTGTGTGTTAAATACAACACAAATGTATGCTAACAATCACAGTCAATAAAAAAGTTTAAAACACATTTAAATTTCACAGTTTTTCACCAAAATGGCATGAAAAATTAAAGCAAGAAGTTATTGTAATTCCCCCTGGTGTAAGTCACTTTTCGTCAAACATCACTCTAACACACCGAGCGCATCATGAAGAGTGTGAAAGGAAACGTCAGATGAGCCAAATATTCTCTCTAGTCTGAGATTACTCTATGGGGCCAACACTTTTCAACCGATTCCGAATGATTTTGTTTTGTTTGTCTACTAGGGATGCCAAACGGGAAATCCCGAATCCCGGATTTTAAAAAGTAAATTCCGGGATTTTTCGGGATTATTATTAATCTTGAAAAACATAAAACTAAAAACAATGACAAAAGTTCAGTGTGGTGTTATTTTTTCGAAGGGTCGAAAGGTGCACCTCAAGCAAAATGCAAATTGTGCAAAACGGGTTTAAAACCCAATGGCGGCTCTACAAAAGGTTTAATAACACATCTTAACTTAAGCTAATTTTGGCATATGTATGTCTATTATACGGCTTGGCTTACTCTCCAAAAATTACAAAATTTATTGCGTTGGGTAAAACATTAAGCAAAGAAAGTAAAATATCAAAATCGGGGCAAATGCATAGTGTCGGAGTTATGGATCACAACATTTCGGACACTAACGTAGGGTGTAATGTCATTGATATCACTTTTTTGTATAAAACAAGTCATAACTAACTCAAAAAATAATGTAGCATTTTTCGATAAGTCGCTTAGTTATCGGATGTTTACGTTTCTCAAACAAAAATTTTAAATTTTTTTTAAACTAATTGTTGTTTTTGTTTGGAAAAAACATATTCGATAAATCGTGCGATGTTTTTAAAATAATTTTTGTTTGAGAGACGTAAACATCCGATAACTCGATAACTAAGCGACTTATCGAAAAATGCTATATTATTTTGAGAGTTAGTTATGACTTGTTTTATACAAAAAAGTGATATCAAAATCGATAATTTTTCTAAATGTCAACATCCCATAACTCGATAACTAAGCGACTTATCGAAAAATGCTACATTATTTTTTGAGTTAGTTATGACTTGTTTTATACAAAATTGATTTCAATGGCTTTACACGGTACGTTAACGCCATAACCCTCTCACAATTCCGAAATTTCGGGGTCCATAACTCCGAAACTACACATTTGCCCCGATTTTGTTATTTTACTTTTTTTGTTTAGAATAACGTATTCTACCCCCTTGTGGTTGTTTATTGGAGTGTAAGCCATAAAATAGACCAGTTGCCAAAAAAAATTAAAAAGTTGAATCCCGAAAAATTCCGGGATTTTTTAAAATCAGTCCCGTTTAACATCCCTATTGTCTACTAATGAAAAACACTACTAATACATTAAGAGAACAAATCTAAAGCTAAGATCCTACTATCTATCGGCGCAATGTACCGAGTTTCGCCACATTTCATGTACCGACAGTGTGAACGCACACAAATTTTCAAAATGTGACAATCTGGGCCAAAATCGTGCTGTCTATGGGCAAGCGAAATTACGCCTGGTGTACCGATAATGTGAACACAGCTTTGCCCAGTGTCGCTCAATCAAATTGTACAGTGTGCGCAGATTTTTCTCGGCCACATGGGTACCAGAGAATAGCAATAAGTACTCGTTGCACCAAGTACGTACACAGAATTTTCATACTTGTGTGTACCCAAATTTTTAACACGCAGAATACATACCACCACATATTTGCTTTGTACAATTTATGTGTGTACTCTATACTTATAAGGAACATTTTCTCTACACATCCACTCCTATTCGCTCTCTTCGCCAGAATACATCTAAAGAAGATTGTACACACATGTACTGAAGTATTTTTTCATAATTTGTATACAGAGTCGTGTTATAAGTATGGGTACACACAAGTTCTTATAAGTATACAGCAAGTGCTGTGGAAACGGAAAAATGTAGTTGATTTAGTGAGAAACTGAGAAATGTTGAATGGCTTGAATGGTCCTTAATAATAATTTTTTCGAAAATAATAATTTTTTAATTCAATTTTATTTTGTTTGAGGACCAGAATGAGATTAAATTTTGTTGTCGATTTTTTAATAAGGCCACTAAACTACGTCAAAACAATGCATTGCCAGGTCTTGTTGCATAAGCCCCAATATTCAAATGTTAATTAAAAACCAGTGCGCTAATTTTCAATATTTTCTAGTTCTATTATTCACTTTTCCACACTTTGTAAATGTATATACATACATACATACATACATACATATTTCCACATAATTTCACCGTACAACAGCGTTCCTTTACACAGCAACCAATTTTTTACTCATACCCAGTGGGTATTAAGTACCTACAGACACAAGTGTTTTTGTATACTTCTGTATAACCTAACACACACAAGTGATTTTGTATACTTCTGTATAACCTAACATAGACAAGTGTTTTCGTTTACTTTCGTTTAACAAGCGCCCAACAACAACCCTAACTCGCAATTGTACTTATGTACTACCCATCGAATGTTAGCACTTGTAGCTACTTAAGTTATCGTTGGCATAAATATGTAGAGTATTGTATGCGTTTCGTTTATTACTTGTATGTATTTGTATTTGTTTTGCGAATAATACTTGTAAGTGTATTCTAAATGGTACTTATCGACATTCTCTGATGGGTACCGATCAAAGTCGACAATCAGCGCAGATGATTGCAAACACCACTGCTTGCAGACATATATTTACAAAAGAAGAAGAAGGAAAAACAACAGGCGTTAAGTTCTCGTAGACATTCATTTTGATTAAATTTATTATTAAAAATACGGACATATTATTATTATTAATATATTACAAATATTTAAAATTTTAGGAAAACATGCAATGAATTCACACCATACACCACAATATACACGGCCACAGCAATTTTCTGTTTTTGAGAGTAATCCATTCGAAATTAAAGCTCAGTGTTTAGTACGATGGCGTCCCCGTATTGCACCGATTGTTGGGACTTTCTTGTTGTGGCCGATAAGCACCGATAAAGATTGTCACAATATGCGATGATAATGGGTCCACTCAAAATGTAGTTGTGGAATTTTTTGAAATTTGTACCGATTTACACCGATCGGTACAGATTGTGATATTTGCGCCGATAGTGGGATCTTAGCTTAACACGTATTATCGCGATCCCAGTGGTGGTTATGTGGTAATGAATGTAATGAGAGAGAGAGAAGAGATATATTTTCTAACAAACAGTGATAAGCGTGTTTTTAAACTATAAAATTATTTGATTTTCATTGTTCAAAATTATACATTTTGAAATTATGATAAAATGTGTATATCGTTTTTGTTGCGAAAAAAAATTTTATTTTCATGTTGCGCAATTTTTTTAACATAATTAATTATTTTTTTGTTGCGGAAAATAATTTTTTTCGCTCAAGATTAGCCATTGAAGGGTTAAAGGGACAAATGATATCTTATTTTTTAGGCTAATGCCTGAACTATACAACAACGGGTGAATATAAGTCTCTTGTTAACTTACTATTCTGAGATAATAGGCTTTTTCCGGAAGAAGTGAGGCCATGAAAGTCGAATATTGAATATAAGTCCACAATGGGTTAATGGATCGGAAAATTGCGTATGCAGTTTTGAAGGTATTTTCATAATGTCAATATATGTGGAATATATGGGGGGATATATGTTCAAACTTTGGAGGCCCGTAATCCGAGAAGTATGGACTTCCCCCCCAAAACAAAAAAAAAGTTTTAATCCGGATGACAAGGTTTATAGAGTGGTGCTAATTTGGGCGCGATACGAGAGTTGCACTTATACTTTATATAAGCCATTTTTTTTATTTATTTTATTTTATTAATTTCTGGGAACAAATTCACTTTAGGGCCCATGGCCCTATTTTTTCGTTTTTTTTTGAACTGATAGGGCATTAAAAGCTGATAACAAACAAAAAAAAATTTTCGGTGCAAGTCCATATTTTCCGAAATATAGTCCTCCAAAGCTTGAGTATATAGTCGCTTATATCTCAGGTGTTTATTATCCTATCTGGGTAAAATGGGTATCATTACAAAGCTCTTTTGAAACTCTATAAACTGTGTATAAAACAATTTCTTTTTATTAACCCATTGGGGGCTGGTGGAAAAAAACTATTTTTTAACCTCACTTTTTTGTTAAAAATTAATTTTTTTTTGAAAACAATGCCCGAGTATACATATATTTTTACTGGTGTCCGAAAATAGGCAAGTCTTCAGTCTTTCGTTTAAGGTATAATACTCAACAATAAACCTTCACAGACCGGAGATATTAAAGTCGAAAAAAGTTATTTAAGTTTTTTCTCTAATTTTTAAGATTTTTATTAAAAAAATTTTTTTTAGAAATGTTTTTCGCGAACAACTGTATTTTAGGGCAATGGAGCAATTGTTTTAATTTTTTTAGGGGGTGTATAGAATTTATTTTTATATTAAAACCCCCGAGGCCCATATTTCCCGAGTTATGGCTCTTCAAAGTTCAGATATGTAACATGTTCGGCTCGAGTAAAATTTCCGTAACGTCGAAATGAAAAAATTAAAATAAATTTTTGAAAATCGTAAATTTATATTCCACATTGTCGCCCGGCTCAGGTTCAAATTCCCCCTCCACCTTAAGTCGATGTGGCAAAATCAGAAAAATTGCGCGATTTTTTGAAATAATTTCTTAATTTTCCTTAAATATGTCTGGTCTTTGAAGGGTTAAAGGGAAGTATAATACTTACAAATTTATTCAAGCTCAAGACCTTTTTAAATAATATAAAGCTTATTGTCTTTATATTACTTTCAAAAAAGTCGAGCATAAAAATGTTCCAATGATACCAAGGCTGTCTGTATAGCTATTTCGGATCTTGCCAAGATCTTCATCAGCAGACGTTTTTGGTACGTTTTTGGTGAATTCTTCAAAAGTCTGCTGATGAAGATCTTGGCAAGATCCGAAAAAAAGACAATAAGCTTTATATTATTTAAAAAGGTCTTGAGCTTGAATAAATTTGTAAATATTAGAAAACAGACCGAATAAAAATTCCCGTAAGGGAAATGATGAAAGGGAAGTATAATACTTTAAAAAAAGGTTACAGTCTGACCTATTATCGGAGTATAACAAAAAAATAAGTCACTAAGAATTTTTTTTAAATAGCACATTTTAAATGAAAAAAGTGAGGCTAAAAACCTTTTTTAAATGGTCCCCAATGGGTTAATAAAAGGAAATATATTTATAGACAGAGTTATAGAGTTTCAAAAGTGCTTTGTGATGATAGCCATTTTAAGCAGATCGGATAATAAATAACTGAGATATGAGCGACTATATACTCAATCTTCAAAGGCCTATATCTCAAGAAGTTGGACCCGGCAACGAAAAAAAATAACTTTTTTAACTCAGCGCAGAAGGTTTTGTCGCTGGTGGAATTTTGGTGTAGATCAGAGCATGGGCCCTAAAGTGAATTTATGCCAATTTCTGTATTAAGTGATGTCTACCCCCACAAAAACGATGTACAAGTAGACAGTCACATTTCTCTTCACTCAAATGCCAACAAACAAAACGAGTGAAACCCTAGCACTTCTCTGCCCTCTCTCTTACTCTCTTCATTGAATATTTGAATATACAACCAGCTTTTTGGCGTAGAATACGTCTTACATTACGGTATAGGGAGTCATGTCAGATTGTTATTGTTGTAATCTTTATTTCATTGATTATGAGGAAACGGCGAGATAACTTTTTTTAAAAATTTTTTTGTAGGTAAATGAAGATGTTATCTTTCGTTTGATATACATTTCATATTGGTTGATATCTTCCTAATATTTAAATTTCTCAAATGAAAACTGTTTAAACACATACACTCAAACATATGTGTGGTGTTTGGTTGAGTGTTTGAGTTTGTAGCGTGAACACAAACTATGCTGCTGTTTCAGTGTGGACACAAACCTTCGGCTGTTGTTTTGATTGATGAAATATTGAAATTTCGTATATTTACTTATGTATTTAAGTGAAACAAAATGTTAAATGTGAATTTGAATTTAACATGGATATATAATTATAAAAAATATATAAAAAAATTAATTCACACATTTTGGCGTAGAATACGTCTTACCTTACGGTATAGGGAGTCATGTCAGAATCTTTATTTCATTGATTATGAGGAAACGGCGAGATAACTTTTTTTTTATCCTATTTTTCCTATCATAAGCCCATATTATCAAAAGTAACTTCCAAATAATCAAATTGATTTGCGTCTGATATTTATCATTTATCCTTACTCTTTTAATTTAAAAACATATTTATCCTATTTTTCCTACCATAAACTTATATATGTATATTATCAAAAGTAACTATCAAATAAATAAATTCATTTGCTTATGTTATTTATCATTTATTGTTATATATGTTTTCTGTCTTATCGGATGGCGTATTCTACGTTAAACTTAATGGCCGTGTCTCTGACACAGCCTGCAGGGACAGGAACTGTCTGCTGTATTTTTTGATGGTGTTATTGTATATAACTATACAAATTCCAACCGTGTTGAAATAAAATTACATAAACTATGCAAAAAGTATGAAATAATCAAGATATGACACCAGAGAGAAATGCGTTTGAATGAACTCCTAGCACTTTTTGGTTCTCTTTTACCAGGGTTACCAAGTTCCGCACATCTTCTGGTCGTCTATCTTTGACCCCCACCCCCATTGGCAAGGGTATAAAAACTACCCGTCCAACAATTCCCTTTTCAAAATCTCTTAAAATAAATTATACTTCGAACCGGCAACTCTGGGTGACAACAAGAACAGCAAAAACTAGAATATATGTAAATAATACTTGACAAATGTCAATAGAGAAAGTAATTGTATCTTAAAGAACGGCGTAACTTCAGCAGAGAATATGAAAACGGATACAGATGTAAAACTGAAGTATTTGTGCAACAGCTGATGTAAAAGGAGAAACTTGGTACCTGGTTGTATTTCCAGATCACTTTTTTTATATACTAAAGAATAAATAATTTTAATTGAGGCTTGACTTACCGTCTTTTGGCGTTTTTTACTTGTCTCCGGTAGTATATCACTCATTATTTAATTTTGTATTCCACAAAACCTACACGAGTCTTTGAAATAATTACCGATTGTATCAAATCACAAAATCCCGGATGGAATAACTCAATCAAACAAATGCACTAATAATACTATGTAATTGCAAAATTTGCTGTTTATGATTTGCCTGCGACCAGTACTTTGGGTGAGAGAGCGATTGGGTGGCTAGCCAAACGAGCAACAACAAAACGCAGGAATAGTTATATCGGAGGCATACCAACACTCTTAACTTGCACAAACACACACAGATACTCGACGGACTTTACCACAGGCACTCTCATTAGGGAAAAAACATATGTTCAACTTCTGATTAGATGGATGGTTTACAAAATTTCTTTGCAAATTTTTTGCTTCTTTTTTTTTTAAAATTAGGAGTAACTTAAACATTTAAAGAATATACAGGTTTTTTGTTATAAATTTCTCTATTCTTAATACAGTAGATTGCACTTTTAATTGATAAATTAATAAAAGTGGAAGAATTTGTATATTTTTTGCACGGATTCCAATAAATTTCTTTATAAATTGAGATGGCAATTATGAGAAATGTCATTTACCATAGTAATCGATAACAACAAAATGGTGTTGCTAAGCAGTAATGATACTTATATATTTGGTACATAAATTTAGTACTTTTCTGAGGCCTCAGCGTGTGTCAGTTGCGGCAGACACGTTAAAGACCTGAATACACTGCAATCGAAATCTCGTGGTTGGAGAATTCATTTAATTTAACATCTGTTTTCTATTTCAGGAGCGTGGGACTTCGTTATTACTTATATAATATCATCGTTTGTTTAAATGTTATTTTAGGAAACAAATCTGATTATTCAATAAATAGTTCTAAACATTTGGAAAAAATGCATGTTTTAAATGAATATAATTCAATTACATTAAATTCTGTAAGTTGTCCTTTAGGCAACGTCGAATTGACTACGTTGATTTGCAATTTTATATATATGTCCTTTATTTATTTAAACAGAATATAAAAAATAAAACAAGCAATTGTGATATTGCCCAATAAAATAGCTGACACTATGTTGTCCAGTGCACTGGCTGATATCAGACCTTGAATTTAGGTTATTTTATACCAACTTTTTTCTGTGTATACAATAATCAGCAGTTAATTTACTCGAAATCTCAAAATGAGACAATCCTGATGCAGTGTGAATGCAGTATTTTTCAGTAGGGGCGTTTTTTCGTAACTTATACAAGTTAACTCATACAAAATGATAACTTGCACGTTCACATGTATAATTTTACAAGTTGAGAATAACTCCGATAAAAGTGTTACCAAGTTTATTGTACGAAGCATAACATGTACGTCAATCTCTTTTTGTATTTTCATGACATTCTAAAAATTATTATTATTATTATTTATTATTAAAATAATTTTAATGTTTACTTTTCGTCGTTTTGGAGGTAGATGGATTCATCAACTGCCCGAAGTCCTAAATTATGGGTTCAGAATTGTCATGCCAAAGGTGGTATAAACACAAAGGTTTTCCAAACATGAAAAAGGATTTTTCCAGCAGAAAATAACAGTTTGTAAATTTTATCTTCTCAGTAAGAAGCAAGTAGGAAACAAAAGAAGCACAGGAAAACTCAACTACAGAACAGAATCTTGTCGGCGTGGATGATGTTCCACAACGTCTGAAAGAAGTTGCGAATGTCTTAATGAAGAAGAAAACATCTTCACTAGTTGATATTTTCTTCTTCATTAAGACAATTGAAAATGAAAATCTATTTGAAATGGATAAGGCACAGCCACATAATGTTTATAAAAAATATAAATTCATTTCAGCTAATTTTGCACACTATTTTGCATTTTATACAAACAGCATGTTTTAATGTTTGTTTCCTTTGCGAATAATTTCTTAATAGTTTAACATCCATTGATTGCAGATAGTTTTATTTTAGACAAGTGTCAGTTAGAACTGTTGTGCTGATCATCGGTAGATACAGACATGTGGACTATTCATTTCCTTAATCTTTAGTGTGTTACATTCTCTCTCCCACCAATGATTTTGGCGAAATGAGTTTCGATATTTTATTCCATTCATTTTTGTTGGTAAACAAACAAATTTACAATTTTAAATTGAATATTTTGAATATTAACGAAATTTCAAATTTCCCAATGGACTGATAAATATAAACTAATCATTATAAGGCGATGCCAAGTTGATAATGCTTAACGGCTATGCGTTTTTTTCGTAACACTTTATATTAACTTATATATGTAAGTCACGAATAAACACCCCTAGTATTCAACTGTTTCGTTGCGTTCATTTTAATTATTTAAATAAATAACTCTATAAAATTTATTCAATCAAAACATTCCGAAAGGGTAACAAGTGCACATTTTGGTTGAGGCCTAAAATAATTGTATTATTAATTTTGTTAAATCAGATTGAAACATATGACAATAACAGGATAACTGTTACCTGGATAACTGTTACCCAAATAAAACATATAGCTGAAACAAACATATTTTGTGTTGGCGACTGGATTGATCATATGCGTGGCAACCGTAGTATCAATTCTATCTTGGGTTTAAATCGGCGTTCAGGTTCATTCTCCTCAAGTTTCCACTATTCCTTTCGCTCTCATCAAATGATATAATTCTTGATCTCACTACTCTTGACTTTGATTTCTTTAAGCATGCTAAACTAGGACGTGCTAAGGGTTTTATATGGGATTTACACCGACAAATATTAGCGCATTTCGAAGGTTAATTCCGTTAAAGCACGCCAACCCAGAAGATTACTCATAAAATTATAAGACAGAAGTTTAATTTTTAACCTCATTTTAAACTGGTGTACAATTTGATGTAACTTTGCTATTTGTCAAAAAAATTCAACCATAACAAAAACATACACAAAAAATCAACTGTTTGACAGACGGAAGCCGATCGAAAATTTTCCGACGTGTCGTCGGCACCAAAAATGTTTTGAAGCTCATGTTATTGGTTCTCATCTGTTTAAAATGTGTGCCGAATTGACCAACTGACCCGAATTAACCGCCTGATTCAATTTTAAAAGTTCATTTATTTGAAATACATTCCAAATTGTTACAAAACTGACAAAACCAAGAGCCGCCAATTTAATTTTTCAGTTGTACCGCAGTCTTCAAAAATTTGGTCTTTGCACGGTGATGCTCTAAATTGGTTTATGCACAAAGTTCCCACCCGAAATGTTAATTTAATCTCAAATTGGGTGGTGCAAACGTGGTGGTGATGGAAGTATTTTGTATTTTAAAAAATAATTCAAAATTATATTGTTTACTCATTGAAAATATTATTTACTTACTTATCCGGTCACGAATATCCCCGAGGGGTCAGGGACCTTATAAAACGAAGATAATATATTTCGCCAACCAGTTCGATGATTTTACAATAATAAAATTAGTAATCTAAAGTTAAAATAAATAATGGGTTGCAAAACTATTGCAATAATATTTACAAAAATTAAATACATCAGTTGATGTTAAGACATTATTAAACAAAAAATCAATACATTTTAAATACGGCCAAATGACACGTTTTTTTTTTAATTAGATTGAAAAGATATTCGATTATTTAATCTTCATTTCATTTAAATATTGCGTTATTTGCAGTAGTATAAACAATAGCATTCTTATAATCTGTTTATCTATTGAAATAGAGGTATATTTTCTAATCTTTTCATTATGTGAAGTTCACTTAACGTAACTTTTTCTAAAGCTGCGTTTATGCTGCCCTCGAAATCTAGCGTTTGTGATTTCGGCCCAAATCAAATCGAAATCTATTACATTTCCCATACATAATGACAACTGCTAACTCTTGACATTTTCTTTGATTTCTCAAAAACAAATACAAAATCAACACATACAACGCTGTTTTTAAATTCACCACCGTAAAAACTAAAAATTTGTTCACCCTTTCACTAACACCAGCTCGACATCATCAATGTTTGTATAAAAAAAATAAAATAGCCAAAAGCCACAATAATGTCGCGTTAAGAAGAAATTGCAGGCGGCAGGCTGAAAAATAAATAGTGAACGGCTTTACGGAGTACTGATTTTCTGAATCCATTGCCGCCCTATCCACTGATAGAATTTGTTTTTCATGTCTACAGAACGAGGAAATTCTGGACATACAGGAGGCAATGTTTCTTTATTGTAACTCAGATCGTCCACCGTTCTTTTCCAACTTCCGCTGCTTTCTTCGCCTTTGTAATGTCCAGGGGCACACTGTCCATGGACATTATGACACCACAAAAAGTGCCGTAAGGTTAATGGACATTACGACACTTTCAAAACCACGAATCGATTCCACGACATCGTAGTGTGTGAAAAACTTATTCTTTATATGCAATGAATCAGTTTTGATTTGAAGAATGCACAATTTTCATTAATTTTTACTTGTATTACATCCACATTGTGGCAGAAAAAACGGACATAAAAAAACTGTATCACAACTGTCGTTAACCTAGTGACTTTCAACCGGAATTTGGTGGAACTGAAACACTCATGGCTTCTATTTATATCATTCTCTATGGCATAAACGATTTAGATGTCGTTTAATGTTTTCATTCAAAATCTAATGATTTCGTGGCAGCATAAACATGCTTTAATCTATTTTTTTTATTTTAGTTGGGCAACCCTATAAACCACAAATGTCAGTGACAGCTTCCGTACGCGAACGCAAGCGCGAAGTGATGTATAATCTACCATTTTTTGACTTTGGCGTTTGCGTTCGCTTTTGCGTTTACGTTTACTTTCGGGACTTGTAAAATACTACTCTAATATTCTCCTTGAGATGGATAACTCCGATCCGGATGGATTCCAAATGAGTCGTGGGATTTTGTTTTTGAGAAAAGTAAAATAAAATATTCGATAATTTTTCAAAATTTCAACATCCGATAACTCTATAACTAAGCGAGATATCGAAAAATACTATATACATTTTTTAGTTTATTTTGGCTTCTTTTATACAAAAATTGATAATATCAATAGATTTACAGGGTACCTTAATGCCACAACGTTTTTACATACATATCTGTAATTTCGGGGTCTGTAACTCCGAAACTGTGCATTTACCTCGATTTTGATATTTAACTTTTTTTTTACTTAAAATAACATTTTCTAACCTACGCAACAATAAATCTTTTAAATTTTGGAGTGTAAGCCGTATAATACTACAGAGTAATAACAACAAGAGTTTGCAACAGCTGTTTTATGTTCGAGAAAAGTTCGTGAAAGACGTGGAAAACATATAGAGAATGAAATAAATCTTTTCATTTTAACAATTTGTGTTTTAATGGGGATCTACACTCCATTATATTTTGATTTTTTTGACTATCACCGTTTCTTCTTTTCTTCTTTGAAAGCATCTTTTCTATAAATTCTCCAGTTCGATACTAGATCAGCCGTCTCATCGGGACCCCTTGATAATACACATAAGTCAAACCCGGTTCGACTGGTTGTTCGAATGTGCTTGTGTGTACCGGATTTAAAGTTCGGTTTTAGACCAATCTAGCTGAGCCCAACTTTCCTTGTTATCGAATGCTGGATTTTTAACATCTGTTTGTTTCGATAGCTGCAAACAGTCTGGCAACACGGCATTAAAAAACAAATCTCAAACAATTGTCCAATTGTATTTGCAATTGTTGTTTTGCATTTTTTCTCGACGGTCGCTCTCTCTCATCAGGTTTTTCAACTAAAATTTGTGGAAATTATTGAAATTTTGTGCAAGAAAAACAAACATTGAGGTATAAGTAGCTGAAGGAATTGACAGAACCACGATGCTTTCCTTGCTACAGGAAAAGCGACCTCTCAAACGCTCGCGTTTGGGTCCTCCAGACGTTTATCCTCAGGAGGCCAAACAGCGTGAAGACGAATTGACACCATCTAATGTTAAACATGGATTTGCCACAATGCCTCCGCTGTCCGATGAATTCGGCACAGCACACACTTCCAATGTGAACACCAGCAAAGTGGCCTCATATTTTAATGCCATACTGGCCAAAAAGGAGGAACTAATGACCCTGCAAGACACTGTGAGAAAAAAGCAACAAATCAACTTCAAAGACAACTTTTGGCCCGTTTCGCCCCGTACGAAAACTACGCTCGATGCATGGTTTAAGGATTTGGCCGGCAATAAGCCGCTGTTGAGTTTGGCCAAAAAGGCTCCTTCTTTCAATAAGAAGGAGGAGATTTTGATAACATTATGTGATCATCAAGTGAACATGCAGCGTGCTACTTGGTTCATTAAACTAAGTGCCGCATATACTGCCAGCGTATCAGAGTCTAAGAATAAGAAGAGGAATTTAGTTGATCCAGTAACAGAGTGGACGGGAATTTTTGTAAAATTTATGAAAGATCTACTGCCAAAATTGCAGGAGTACTACATGTTAAGCGAGAAATGTAAGAAAATAAGCAAAGATTATAATATATAAACATTGTTAAAAAGCTAACAATCAATTTGATGAGCTGGAACGTTTCGGAGTATTCAAATTTATGATACAACTCTAATCAGTACTAACATTAAGATTAGCGAACTAAATTCGTTAATAACTATTTCAACCATATTTCGCTTTGTTTTCTTTATTTTTGTAGATACACCTGCTGAAAAATCTCTACTTAGCGGCCATGGCGCTCCCACCACTCAGAATAACAACCCGCAGCAGATCAACAATACAGCTACTCACCCTCCAAACTCTTTGACAACGGTTCCCTCCATGTCCAGCCCCGTGCCCATGTTAAGTCCAGCAAACAGCCAGCCATCAGCCGCAGGTGGACTTAGTTCGATAGCCAGTTCGAATCCTCCAAACGTTGTTAGTTCCAACAGTCAGAGCGGCTTGCCCGGCTCTAGTAACATACCCGGTTCTGGGTCCTCTATATCTGGAATGGGAAGCAATTTTGAAGATAGTCGTAATGCCTTGAAATATTGGAATTATTGTGCACAGTTAAGTAAATACATGCATGACGAGTCATTGTTGGATCGACAGGAATACCTTAATTGGATTTTAGAGCTAATGGATAAAATTCGAAATCAGGCAACCTTTGATGAATCATTGAAGAAATTGATTTTAACGTTTGCCCTTCAATACATGAGTGATTTTGTACAATCGGAGAGATTGTGTCGTAAAATGGGATATATTGTGGCCAAAATGCTGGCGAGTCTGTTGAATAATGTCGTAGATCAGTCACAACAGTTGAATGGCATACAAAAACCGCTGTTAGCATTGGGATCCACGTCCATGGATGTGGATGAGGATGTGGATAAGAAAAAGGCAGTGGATCCTTATGAGACGGCATTAAATGAATACCTTAATTGCCCCCATCATCGTGATATCGTATTATACTTGAGTACCATACTACAAATAATAACCATAGAATGCCCTACTGCCATGGTGTGGTGTGGCATTGGAGAAAATCGCATACCGGCATCCCTATGTGGCAGCCCTTTAGATCATCTACCGCTCGCTCCCTCAGTCCTGCCAATGCCTAGGAAATGTTACCTAACAAATACTGAGGTACGCCGTCAATTACGAGCAACAGAATCGGAAATAGTTTTACGGTCAAAGCATGCAGAAACTCGGTGGTTTGCCGAAAAGTGGCAAACTGCCAATAAGAACTCGTATACGAATGTCTTAACCATACTAGATTTTTTGGATACCCACTGTTTCGACTTGATGGATCAACAGAATTCCATTGATTCATTGTATGGAAGTATTTTTCAACCCTTTATAAGTGTGCGAAAAGAAGTGGGATCAAATGGTGAAATGAAAGAGATAAGGCAAGAGTATGAAGCTAATGCCGTCGACGGTACCACAGTGAAAATCTTATGTGAGTGGGCGGTGTCTAGTCAAAGGTAAGTCTGGAGTAACCTAAATCTATGATGAAGCAAATGTATGAAATAAGTTTTGGTAAACAAAAGTTCGTAAAAAACCGGTTATCATTTAACATGTTTAATCTGAACTACAATTTGGTTGCCAACTTGCAGTAATTAGACGGAAGTTGTAGAGTGTGAACAAAGCCTTGCAACCGAGGATAGCTGGCCGAATGGAACACATGTTGTTTGTTTCCTTTATACAGGAGACGAAAACTAACTGATTGCTACGATCTGTGTAAGCCACACGGTTAATAAACAATTTGTTCTCCCCTGTCCCTTCATGAGATGTAATGGGAAAATATTTATTTAATTAATTTTGTATAAACATGCCCACTATGTGACGGTGCTGATGCTGCTCGAACATTATAAGAGCTTCATTTGTGTTTTGTTTATTTAACTTTGGATCAATGGAATCGAACACACACAAAATCCTTTTGTGGTTTTGCTAAACGAACGAGCAGTATATTTTTGTTCTCTACTTTTAAACATCGTTTCGGTACTGAAACTTTTTAAGATGCATTTGATTTGTGTGTGTACCGCCCCATAGTCTTTCTTTTCTATCTTTTCTTTCACTGCTCATAACTCGTTTTTTCCTAATATTAAATTTTTGTAGATGGGGTGAACATCGCGCCATTGTAGTTGCTATATTACTGGACAAACGTCAAATCGAGGTTACAACCCCCTCCCCAGAGGACAACAGCAATGCCCAAGGCAACAATAGCAATCCGAATGAGGACAAAGACTCTATAGCTTCAGGAGCGGGACTTATCGGTGGTTTACCCGTATTTCAATCGGTTTTAATGCATTTTCTTGATCACGATGCTCCAGTACTAGATGAAGGTGGCGCTGCAGCCAATCGTACACAGTTCATTAATTTGGTGCATTTGTTTAGTGCACTTATACGCCACGATGTATTCTCTCACAATGCCTACATGTACACTTTGATATCTCGCGGCGATTTGTTGGAGGGTGCCAATGGGGTGGTATCAAACAATATTGCCAATAATAACAAGACCAACATCGTGTCGAATAGCGTAACGGGACCGGTATCCAATAAACCCGTTTCGCCGCCAGTTAATCATGGGTTTGAAGATGAATTCACAGGTGGTCTGGACTTTAAACACAACGAATACGATGATTCTAATGTTGATGATGATTTAGATAAATTATTACAAAATATCAAGGAAAAGGGACAAGTAGAAGCACCCGACAGTCCAAAAATACCCGACCACAATAACAGCGCAGGTGGATGTAATGAAAACAATTCGTCTATATCGCGACATTATGTTTATACGAAACATTTTCCCATACCGCAGGACGACTCTTCAATGACCTACAGCAGTGAATCGAATCAAAGATATATTCTGCTATTTGGTGTGGGCAAGGAACGGGATGAAAAGAAACATGCAGTCAAGAAAATGTCCAAGGAAATTTGTAAACTATTTACTAAAAAGTTTAGTATCGATGTAGCCGAGGGTGGTAAGGTAAAGAAACACTCACGCAATGAATTCAACTTCGAAGCGACAACAAGCAAATGTCAAAACATGGCGTATTTTGATCAACATGTGGTTACCTCTCAATGCGCTGCTACAGTCCTAGAGCAGCTTAACGGCTTTGCCGTTGGCAGCAATAACTATTTACCCGTGCAGGAGCATGTGGCGTTTTTATTCGACCTAATGGAGATGGCTTTAAACATTCACAGCCTTCTGGAGCTTTGCGATCAGATTTTAAAAGAGCTGCCCGAGGTGGAGAATCAACTGCAGGCCAAGAAGTCGAATATGGTGAGAAGCTATACCACCTCCTTGGGTTTATATATTGTGGGGATATTAAGGCGATATCACAGTTGTTTATTGCTATCGCCCGATCAAACAAATTCCGTTTTTGAAGGTCTTTGTCGCATCATTAAGCATGTTGGAAATCCCACTGAGTGCAGCTCGGCGGAACGCTGCATACTGGCCTATCTAAGCGATCTTTATGAATGGTGTCATGTATTACGTACTAAAGATCAAGAAACCGAATTTTTCACACAGATTTCGAATGTTAAAAAGTTCAAAAACATCTTTAATCAACCCGAACAACTGGGCATGGTGCCACAGTCCTACAATCCACAGTTTATGCAAGAATTCTTTGCGTCCCCCAAGCGGGGCGGGAAAATAGATCCCCTCTGGCTTAGACAACTGCATGAATCTTCGGCCAATATTTATAGTTTTGTATCGAACGTTATATATGCCGTTTGCCATGAGACTGACAATGATCGTTTAAATGATATAGCTATAGCATGTGCGGAATTAACAGCCGGTTGCAACACATTATCCGTGGAATGGATTGCTGCATTGCAAAGTATATGTCATGCAATGAAAAAGACACGCTATCCACATCTTTGTCAGATTGATATACAAAACAATAAGATCCACAACTCGTTGGCTGTATTTATTTGCATTTTAGTAGCCCGCAATTGTTTCTCGTTATCAGATTTTGTTATGGACATAGCGTTGCCAACTTTGGCCAATGTGGTAATCTCTCCACCGGTGGGTGGTGAATTAACCACAGATGCAGAATCAGGTGAGTGGAAAAGGGGATACAAATAATTCTTAAGAGTATAAAAAAAATACACAGTATTTGCAACGATAATATCTTTTCTTTAGGATTAGTATATCTGTCCCAAGGGAACTTTGCTTCATTTGAAAATTTGGGTTCTGATATAGTAGTTAAATAATATCCATTGTACTATACTAACAATCTTGGTATCCAATTGGACATTTTTATGAATAGCATTGTGTATATAAACTCAGTTTTCCCGCTACGAAGGAAACTGGTAAGATACCATACTGATACTTGGCTTTAATCTCCAAATAGTGAATATTACATTTCTATCCGTGATTTAGCATATAACGCATTTTTGGATGATAAGTCTGGTGTTAACTATTAACTATTTTGCCAGGCAAGAAACAAAGCCAATTCGGTATCTAGAAATTGTAAACTGCGGGCCCATTGTTCCTTGTAAAAATGACAAGGACAACTGCCAGTTGTGGGATGTATTGAAATCTAGTGGATTTTCTGCAGCCAAATCATATCCTTGTGATTTAGATGTAAATGATCTAAATGAAATGTTCGCTAATAACACTACTCAAAAGAACGAAAAAATGAGACGAAATCGCTGTGTCTAAACAGCAACCCTCTTTTTCTTTTCGTTTGTGTTTTCGGTTTCGGGTTGAGCGTAACACACGAATCGGTCTCTTATACGAACAGAATCGATCGTCGCTCAACTACTGAGGGTCAATAAGTGAGCAAAGCAAGCAAAAAGGTCTTTATTTTTATTGTTGCGAATTTCTGTAAAACAAACTCTTTGTCAACAAAATGTAAATGTAAAATATAAGGCAAGTATGTGTACAGGCCAAACAAAATTAATCTTCATGTATTTTGTTCAACAATGCATATAAAATGGAATAATTAAAATAAACCCAATGGCATATGTATTTTTGCTTATACATAACTAAAAAATGAGGAATTAAGTTTAATTAATAATGACCTATCCCCACGCGCAACACACATACATACATGCTCAGAAGACCGTTTGCCGAGTTTTTACGAAGTAAAAGGTCTCGAGTGAACACATGAGCCGAGCGAGCGAACAAAAACGGTCGTCGGTTGAGCGAAGAGCAAACCAAAGAAGAACGATGTTTTAGGTTTTTTGTTAGCAACAGTTTCGCATCGTGTCAGTGGACGAGTGTGGTTTTTTTCTGACAACAAGCACCAGAGAGACCAATTATTGCGAGCTCTGCTATTTTCTAACCGAAAAAATTGAAAATTAGTTTCAAAACAGCAAATTGCATGAATTTTTGAAGATCCATATTTAAGAATACCATTATTTCAGTGCATTTTCTAATAAAAAAAACTAAACGAAATGATCAAAAAGAAACTCCGAATTTCCGTACTCTATGGACTCGAACAAAACAGAATTGCTATATCAGAACCCCTGCATATTTTGTTCTTTCACTGATTTTGAATTGGCACTCCGCAATAATCTTGGCAATCAGCAATATTTTTAAATAAAATAATAATTTAATAAAAATACTTGCATACTTCTCATACAGAAAAGCCTGTGTAGCAAAGGAACCACAATTATCTTTTAAATAATGAAGCAATTTCTTGTAGAATCTTCTTTAGAAAAGACATAATCGAATCAAATTGTTAATAGAAAAATTAAAGATTTTATTCAAACCGTTATTTTACTATTATATTCTTTTCTTTCTGTTTTTTTTTTTTAAATCAGGTGCCCGTTTAACTTGTCACCTAGTTTTGAAACTTTTCAAAACTATTGAAATACCCCAACCAGGAATGTATTCCGTTAGTACTTCACCGAACCCTTTAAATGCCGTCAGCAGTTCTTCAAATATTAAACTGAGTTGTGACCGTCACCTCCTGATAGCAGCCCATAAGAGTATACCACTTGAAGCAGTTTTGGCCGTCCTCAAAGCCATTTTAATAGTGGTGGACACCACGGCACTTAAAACGCCCACCATGTCGGGCAATAGTTCAACGGGAGCTTTTGGTAGTGGCGGCGGAAAACGTGGAAGTGGTTTCAACACACCTGTACATCCAGGTAGTACACCCAAAAGTAGCGATCGACCTGTGGACATAAGTCAGATATTAGGAACAAGTGATTTAACTAGCCTAACAGGAGACTCCGACCACGATATGTCTCAACCGATAGCTAACTCATCTCTTAATCCTTCTCAAGGCCCGGTAGGAGAACAAATTTCCCTTTTAGAATTTGCGCAACACGTACTCAAGCAAATTTGCGCACAGGAACATGTTTTGGAGCGGTGTCTAAAGAATGCTGATAAGCTTTGTGACATGGTTATCGATGATATGTTAACGCCTAAACAATCACAATCGATATTACATATGATTTGTTATTCAGAATCGGAATATAATATTATATCCAGTATGGATCAGAGGTCAATGATTGTTGGCATTCTGGAGAACCTAGGACAATGGACCCTACGCATATCATGGCTAGATCTGCAGTTGATGCATAAGCAAAGCTTGAATAATCCTTCTGAGCTAACTGCATGGTTGGACACAGTAGCGCGAGCGGCTATCGATGTATTTCTCATGGAGGAGGTGATCACTTCGAATGGTAGTAAATCAGAACATCGTCCTAAACCCTCCACTTGGCTAGTTGCACCGTTGGTATCCAAATTAACACCTGCAGTACAGGGACGCATCTTGAAAGTGGCCGGCCAAGTACTGGAGAGCATGAATTACTTTTCAAAAACTTCCAAATCCGACAACAATAGTTCTTGCAGTGGCGATGAGCGTGAAAAGAGCAACAGCTGTGGCAGTGCAAGCAGTAGTTATAGTGGTTCAAACAGTGGATCACGCAGTAAAAAGATGCCATTAAACTATCAACCATTTTTGGGACTTATATTGACGTGTCTCAAAGGGCAGGATGAGTACAAAGAAGGTTTATTGGTATCCCTGTATTCGCAATTATCACAATGTTTGCAATCATATGCTGATGTAAGTTAAGATACTTAATACGTACATACGTGTTTTCATTCGGTTTTTTTAATTTCAGTTGGATACTATGGGCGGTTTGGATGATCCTCAGGGAAGGGAAGAAATGTTAGACGCGCTGCAATTGCGTTTTTCATTGGTAGGCGGCATGTTTGATTCTATACAAAAGAATGGCACATCCATAACAGACTGGGCTATATTATTGGCCCAATTGGTGTGTCAAGGTGTTGTTGATTTAAGTACAAATAGGTAAGAATGTATAACAAATATTAGTAGAGATGGTAAGATGATAGGAAATTTCACAATGGGTAGCAACTGCCAGTAGTGAAGGAAAAATATATTATAGTAACTATAAATGAGGATTATTTCTCCAGAAAGAAAAGCAATTTCATGAAATAATTGAAATATATTTTCTTAAGAATCAAACTCTGTTATACTCTGAATAAATCAGCATGAATTTATTTTGATATTTGTTTTAGGGAACTTTTCACCACTGTAGTGGATATGTTAACCACTTTAGTGCATTCCACATTAGTCTCCGACGGTCAATCCGAAAGAGACGAAAAATTTTATTCCAATTTAATGAAGAAGCTGAAAAAGGAAATCGGTGAAAAGAATAACACTTCAATAAAAGTAATACGTCAGCTATTACCGTTGTACAAACAACCCACCGAGGTAAGTTTTGGTTTGTTTCCAAGTTCTTAGCATTTATTGTAATTATGTCTCTTATACGCCAGGTTACCTCTTGTGAACCGGCGGGCATCGACCAAAAAGGCAATAAAATCAATGATATGGATAAGAAACAGTTGCGCATTTCCGATAAACAACGCATTTCAGTCTGGGACATATTAGAGGGCCACAAGAATCCTGCCCCCTTGTCTTGGGTATGGTTTGGTGCCGTTAAATTAGAACGCAAACCATTAACCTACGAAGATGCCCATAGGAATCTTAAATATCACACGCACAGTTTGGTGAAGCCTAGCAATTATTTTTACGAGCCTCTGCCATTGCCCCCCGAAGAAGTTGAACCGGTTCCCGAAAAGATTGTGGTAGTTATATTGATTAATAATGCGCTTTAACGCTTTATGTTGCATTCTTTAATTTCCATTCTGCCTTATCTTTTTATGGTTTCTTATTGTTATTAACTTTGTTGTCATCAACTACCCCACAAAAAGACACCAACTACTCCCTTCTTACAGAAGGATGAAAAAGCCGATACTCCCTCCTCAGTTGATCAATCACCCAGTGCTGTTGTCACAGGAGGTCGGGGTCGTGGCAAAGGTACAACACGTAAACGTAAACCGAAGAATGCTAAAACGCCGCCCGTTAATGCACAGCAACCGCCACCACAGTTACCGGGACAACAAGTCGTTCAAGGTGCTCAGCAAGTGGGGCAACAACAACCACCACCACAACAACAGCCGCCACAAATATCTCAGCAGCAGCAGCAACAAACGCAACAAGTTCCGCAGCAGCAACAACAGCAAATTAATCCTCAACAGCAAATGGGTCAAATGCAAATGAATATGCAGATGGGGTCGAATGTAAGTAAATATTAAAACTAAGCTTAATGAACAATTCTAATTTGAAAAGATGCTTACGATTAAAGAACTTGTTTTATGTATAGCCTGTATTCCAATAGGAATGATACTTTATATTAATTTCTTTAACAATTTATATATTTCAACTAATTTTCCTTTTTTTTCTTTTTTGTATTCAAACAAAAAATAAATTATATTCTGATCTCCTTCATTTCTTTCAGGTTAATATGCAACAATTTAATCCGAATCAAATGATGCAACAAAATCCTAATGCTCTTATGCAACAACAACAAATGCAGGGGGTTCCAGGCAACATGCAACAACAAATGAATGTGGGTAATCCGCAACAGAATCAACAAATGAACTTTATGGGGCCTGGTGGACCACAAGGAATGCAGCAGGGTGGTATGAACCCCCAACAACAACAATGGCAGGGACAAAGTCAATTCCATCCAATGCAACAACAGCAGCAGCAACAATTCTATCAGCAACAACAAGGAATGCAAAGTGAGAAAAAAAATCAACGTGAGAAATTTCACTTAAAATTTGGAAACGTTTTAAGGCATTTTTTTTACTGGTTAACAAGACCTCAGCTCGACAATGCTTTAGATGTGTCCGTTGTTCGTTATTTTAAGAGGAAACTAAAAAATAACACAATAGCTTAGTTCGTTCTAAAAAATACTTGTTAATCTCACTACACAGTGACTTGGTGTCTCATCATTAAAAAATATTTTTGTTTTATCCATTAGTGAATCGTTTTGATCGGCCTCAAATCAATAATCCCAAACAAGCCCTGCACAACATGCTGCGGCAACGCCAACCCACATTCAATCAAAACAATCCCGGTTTCAGTGCTATGCAACAGCAACAACAACAGCGACAACCTCAAGGTATGGCAGCACAACAGCAACCCGGCGGCATTAATCCTGTGCAGCAGCAACAAATGCAACAACAGCAATTTGGTCGAGCTAGCATGCGCGGTATGGCACCCAGCCAAATGTCCGGTGTTGCACCCAATCAAATAGCTCCTGGCATGGGCAGTCAGGTGGGTATGGGTGCTCAGGGTATGGGTGGACAAAATCCTATGATGCAGCAACAAATGTCCGCCCAGGGCATGAATCCTCAGGCAAATACACAAATGGGTATGAATCAAAATGCCGCTATGATGGGCACGGGTGCTGGCAACAATCCCAGTATGATGGGTGCACAAGCAAACACAGGAATGGTAAATTCTAGTGGTATGATGCAACAGAATGTTGGTGTAGGTGTTGGCGGTGTTGGTGTGGGTGTTGGCGGCGTGAGCAACAGCGCCGTTAATCAGGGCATGACAAGCCAAGGTGGACCGGGCCAATTCCAAAACTTTAATCAGTATCAACAGCAGGGCATGAATCAATCGGGAGGACCAAATCAGCAAGCTAATATTATGGGCGGTTTTAATCAAATGAATCAACGCAATAATCCTGCGGATTTTATGGCACAACAGCAGCAAAGAGGACCCGGGGCAATGCCCGGCAATCGAGGGCAATACATGAATCAAGCGCCAAATGTTACCATGAACAATATGATGGGTCAGGGTAGTGTACCGCCTTATCAGCGGCAACAATCGACAGGTGGCAAACCTGGTGTGGCACAACAACAATTCCAGCAACAGCAACAGCGTATGCAACATCAAATGATGCAAATGCAAGGTAAAACAAGTCACTAAATCATACCTCTTTTAACTTACATTAAAATGTTGACTT
This sequence comes from Phaonia tiefii, assembly GCA_963931995.1. Taxonomy (NCBI): domain Eukaryota; kingdom Metazoa; phylum Arthropoda; class Insecta; order Diptera; family Muscidae; genus Phaonia; species Phaonia tiefii. The sequence goes on from OZ008369.1 coordinate 277,089,802, forward strand.
TCCAGGCATGGGCCCTCAAAACGCAGCTGGGCAAAATCAAAATGTAGTTCAGCAACAAAACCCAAATCTAGTTGCCCAACTACAGCGTCAAATGCCTAATCAGCCCAATATGATGGGTCAACAGTATCAACATCAGCCTCCATTTTAAAAAACTATCCATCACCTTCTTCCCCCTATTTACACATCCCTTCCTTGTCTTTACTCTTTAAAAGCATATGCAACCGCATGTAATTTAAGTTCACTTATTTAGTTTTTCGATTATATTTTTTTTAAGTTTAAGTAAAGAAATATCTTATTATTGATCAAATTATACATAGTATTATTTAAAAATGTATTTGGATTTATGATTATTTAAATTGAGAAAAAAAAGAATTATAAATGAAAAAATATTTGCAAAGTGTGAATGAAGAAAATTTAAATCAAAAAATTACGTTTTTTTTTTCAATTTTATTATACAGAAGTTGGTTGAAGACATCATAGTTGAAACACAACTTTTCTACAGATAAACGGTTTTGAAACTCAACTTTCATATAATTAAAAGTTGTCGAGAGACAACAATATTTTATAGAAAAGTTGTTGAGACAGACACAACTATAGAAAGTTGTCGAGACAACATTTTTCCGTTATAGAAAAGTTGTAGAGGCACAATTTTTATTTTCTAGGGAAGTTGACGAGACACAAGTTTATTTTTATAAAAAGTTGTCGAGGCACAAGATTTCTTTTATAATAGAAAAGTTGTTGCAACACAACTTTCTTTTCTTGTGTAGATATGTTGTCTTGTGTAGATAAGTTTTCTTATACAGAAACGTTGTCGAGACACAAGTTTTTTGTGTGGAAAATAAACTTAATTTGAAGAAAAGTTGTTTAGGCACGACTTGTTTTTTAATGGAAAGTTGTTGAGACACAAATTAGATATATAAACTTGGGACGAACAAAAGATGTATCCGTATAGAAAAACTCATTAAAGAGTAAAACACATATATATGTATATAAAAAATAAAGAGAGACATACTTAGAGCCCACAGAGATCATAGGTTCCAGATCACCAGTGGAGCAGAAACACCCGCAAGCGGTTAGTAGACAGCTAATCAGGCGATGGTCCCACTATCGCGAAGCTATGTCAAACCCCGTGAAAACTCTAAATTATCCACAGTGTCCACGTCGCGTAGATAGACAGAATACCATCTAAAGCATCGCCTTTGCTGCAGGGTTGAGCATTAACAGATAAGGTTCTCAATGTACCCCACCTCTTCGTCTCCGCAAATATGGCAGTAATCAATTCCGTCCGTAATCCATTTGCAAGCGAAGCCTCCAACACAACAGTGGCCCGTAATCACCCCAATGAGAAGCCGCAAGTCAGCCTTCCCTATTCGCGGAAGCGGCTCAGTCCTCTGCCGGCCATATATCCCTCGAAATCCTGCAATTCAATCTGACCAACCATGTGGCGTTGACCCAGCCCCGCATCCAGCGATCAATCAATCCATACAGATAACAAATCGGTGGTTTAACAGAGTCCATCGAGCTCAGATCACCAGACGTCATACATGGGTTTTTTTTAATTTGCATTGGATTTTAATTTGCATTAGGTTAACAAATGCAAATGCAAAAGAATTGCCATAGTTCGCAATGGCAATTAAAAAATTTTGAATTTGCATTTGCTCAGGCAATGCAAGTGCAGGTTGTGGAATCGGATGCCAATTATAATGAAACTGTCGGATGTGAAGGAAATGCTTTAAAAATAAGTACAATTGCCAATGGTATTGACATTTTTTTGAATTTGCATTTGGACAGGTTTTAAACTACAAATTATAAATGTTATATAATTAATTTGCCCCATGTATGCCAGAAGTACAACTCGCTCTATCAAGACAGTCTGCTTTTACGTTCCCTGCAATATCACTATGCCCCAGAACCCAGCGAAGTCTCAGCCTTGCGCGTACTACACTGTTCAGAATCCGCTTGTAGCCCGTAACCAATTTGGAGTGACATATGTTAGACCTGATAGCACTCAGGGGCGGCTTATTGTATTCACCCGATGGCACGAGTCCACCGCCCTGAGATTTCTTAACCTTGTTGAAAAATTTCCTGGTGGCTTTCCGCAGAGCACTCAACTCCAACGTCCACCACACAGTTTGCCTCCTCTTACACTTAAAGATTAGAGAGCACGTACCAATAAAACTTTATATAGAAGATCTGTGACCTTATACACATTTGTAATAACTTCTAATCCCGACACCCTAGTGACAGTTCTGGGAATTTCACCCAGTGGGTTCGTCTATGGATCCTAAAGGATCCTTCTGACCCCACCATGAAGTCTGTAGTGAAGAGAATTGTACTGTGATCAGAAAAGGAGTACTCATCTGATACCTTCCAGCCCCTTATAAGAGATTCCTCAGAAGTTAGGGTTATGTCTATGACACGTTCCCTCATTGTATGTATTCCCCCTATTAAAAAAAAAGATAAAAAAATCAAAAACAATTTCACCTCTTCCATTTATATCAGCACTGCCCCACTGGGTATGAGAGGATTTGCATTAGAATCCGGCACCCCCTTGCAGTTGCCTGCCTGGTGCACCTGTCCTACCAGGCGGATCATACTCCTTACACGTTAAGTACACAGATGCGAGAACCAGATTTGATTCCGTCTTAACCTCCATGCACACCGTTGTCACATCGACCGTACTGAATTTAGAAGAAAGAGTGAGTTTTAGATCTTTCCTAGCTACAGTACCAGGTCTTATCTTGCCAGGTGTTTTGACCGCATATATGTTCACCTACAAATTTCCCAGACCCTTAACGTTGTTTTCGCGGTCGATCCATGGCTCTTGGACCAAGGCAATGTCGATTTTATCGTTCGCAAGGGGGAGTAGGAGATTATCAGAGGCAGTCTCGCAGAGAGATCTGGCCACACAAAGCCGCCTATGTTTACCTCCGCGCAGAGAAACGTGATGACGGAACCTGACAGTCAATACCAAACAGTAACTTTCTATCACGAACTTTAATTATACATAGCGATTCCACATCTAAGGCTTTACGGAAATCCGCGCCAGAGGAGTCACTGGCAATACCAGTGGACAATATCTCCCAAACGTGGGTATTAAGTCCCGTGTTCTGCAATTTCACGACTCTCTCCGCCTATAGAACTGACGGTATCAAAACGAATACAATGGATCGAAGTGGGAGAGAGGTTTGAGGTATAATCTTTAGTCTCGAACCTGGGCAAGTTTCGACAGAATCATTGATTGTGCTCTTAAGGAAATCGACGGACCCCATATTAACACAATCGAAGATTTTGACTCCCCCAGTCAGTCGACACCACAGAATCATACCTCTCCACTATTCCTTCTGTCGTCAACATTCCATTCATTAGGATTGATCCTACCTCCAGGATCAGCCACATTAACAATTGCAACCTTAAGGGCAGGAATTGCTCCCAGGTCACTTGCTTGCTGGGTTTCTTCGAGCCTATTAGGGCTTCATACCCTAATTTAGCTCTTTGGAAAGTGAGCTAAGAGAGTTAGATTGATGTTTTTTTTCTGTAAGTTTTAAAAACTTTAACAAAACTTTATTAAACAAAAATAATGTTCTATTACATTGTCTTAATTTAAATCCCCACGAAGCCATTGTGGCTTGTCTGCAGGGTGATAAAAGAAATTATGTAAAATTATGAACACTTAATAATGCTTATTTCAGCTCAGATGTAGATATATATAGTATAATTCAAATTCAATAACTTATTAATAACATAAATTAATATGAGATACAAATATAAATTTCATTATTTTAAGTTTCAGAATATATTTTAAAAAGTGTTTTTTGATTAATTTGTTTCTACTTATCCGATTATTGATATTCAGTAGGTTTGTTGGCATATTGTTCATGGTTGTTGGTAGCGTTCGGCTAGTGACTTTTTCCCATAATCGTTGCGGAAACTGGGTATTTTGTAGCGTCTTTCAGCTCTTCTTCTCGTATTCTGCTGATGGTCAATGTGTTGAAGCAAGTTTGGTTCGTCGTAGAATTCGTTTAATATTGAGGTTTTGTATAATCCATCAATGTTAAGTATTTCAAGGTTCTTGAATAGATCTAGATAGAGTTGTGTGATATTTGATTACGATTTTCGTGTGTATGGCTATTTTGAATATTTGTATTGGTTGTTGCACCTGGAATTGACGTTTGGGTTTGTATATTTTGTATGTTATTTTGAATGTTTGTATAGGTTGTTGTAAAGTGATTAAATGTTCGGGTATGTATATTTTGTGTTATTTTGGAGTTTGTTTTTTGTATATTTTTGGTTTTTATGGAGTAATTTAAGGAGTCTATTTTGTGTAAGCTGAAGAGTCCTACAGTGACTTGCTGTTCCCCATGCAGTTATCCCGTGTCTTAAATAGGTCTCCTCCAGCGAGAAATATGCTTGTTTTAGTACGTTGTGCGGGGAGCATTTACTAAGGTTATATAACGCGAACATGGATTGACGTAGCTTCTTTTGTCGTTTATCAATGTGTATTTTCCACTTGAAATTTTCGTCTAGATGAACTCCTAAGTATTTGTATGTTGTTACTAATTCAATTTTTGTTGAGCAGTTATCATTAATCGGTATATTGTTGTTGGTAAATGTATTGTGTAGGCAATCAGTGTTGTGGAAGATCAAGGTAACATCTGTGTGCTGTATGTGTCGTGGTCTTATGTCCATTATTTTAGTTTTATTTGCGTTTATTATAAGCCCATTGTCATGACACCATCTGGTACTCGTGTTCAGTTCCTTCTGCATTGTTGTTTCGGCCGTATGAATGCATTCGTGAGATACAACTATTGCGGTGTCGTCTGCATATGCAAATACTGCGCTTTCTTTCAATTGGTTTAACATTTCGTTTGCATATATTATGTAAAGCAACGGTCCAAGCTTTGATCCTTGCGGAACACCGTGGGAGATATCGGTGTTACTGCTTTGGCTATTTTCAATTTTAACTCGAAAATTTCCGCATTGTAGATAATTTTTCATCCATTCCAAGCACTCACCTCGTATTCTGGTCCTTTCAAGTGTTTCAATAAGTTTCTCATGTGATAATGTATCAAACGCCTTACTAAAGTCGATGAATAAAGCGAGGCATTGCTGGCGTAATACTCCCAGCACGTATTACATTTGCATTATCTGTTGGAGGATCCCCCACTCTCACCTGGGGCGTGGACCTGTGTTTTTAAAGGTGAACCAGGACCAATCTTATTCCTCCTAATGCCTTCAGACGAGCATCCAAGTCTCACTCCGAGGCAGCGTATCAGAATGCGATATCTCATACCTTCTGCTGTAGTCTTGGCGATCGGATAGCACTGGCCTGTCCTTACTGCCTGAGATTCGGAATCGCGGTTCATAAGCTTTCTCGTGACGGCACCTGGTCTGCAATAAACGTATCTCTTCCTATGAACACTAGAAATGTTGCTAGTCTTGCCAGACTTGACCGAGGTGGAACCCGCACAAGTCACTCCTAATGCCTTCAGACGAGCACTCAAGTCTGACTCCGAGGCAGAGTATCAGGATGCGATATCTCATACCTTCTGATGCAGTCTTGGCGATCGGATAGCACTGGCCTGTCCTTATCTGCCTGAGATTCTGAATCTCGGTTCATAAGCTTTCTCATGACGGCACATGCTCTGCGGTAAACGTAATTTTTCCTATGAACACTAGAAATGCTGCTAGTCTTGCCATAGTTGACCGAGGTGGAACCCGCAGCAGTCATCCCACATCCGATGGCACTTGGAGGTGTGGACCTCCGCATCTTGTCTAACAACCACATCGAAATATCTGAGTTTGAAGGTTTAAAAAATCGATAACATTGTTACCATTTAACTCGAAATAATACCGGTTATGCTGGAAATAACACTGGTTTTGCTGTATGAGCACAGTATTTTTGTTTAAAAATGTGTTTTGTGTGACCGGCCTTCGGTCAGGCTAAAAGATTTCCTCATCTGTGTCATACCCAACACCGGCTTCGTGATTTTGACACTTTTTTTTTGTCTAATAAAGCTTTTTTATGATCGGCATTCGACAGGACTTAGTGTTTTTTTCGGAGGTGGGTCTAACACCGGCTTATCTGCTGTAGCATAGATTATTCCAACCCTAGTGTATGTATCTCCAACATTATTTTCGCCTTTTTAAATGTATTTGTGCTTAATAAAGCATTCCGGGGACTGACCTGTGGCATAGCTTGATTTTGATTGGTATATTGTATGTAGGTTAAATTTGTCCATATTTCCATATAAAGATAACTAAGCAAGTTATCGACAAATTTTATTTAATTTTTCCATTTTATTTTAAAGTGTGCTACCGAAAAGCATTATCGGCCTCGAATGTCGTACTCTGCCCGAAAGGTTGTTGACACATATTGAAAGACATACATATGTATTTCATTGATAGGAAACTTGTTGAAAGCTAACTTTCCGTTTTAAAGAAAATTATTTAGTGGTAACTTTTTTATATTACATATAACGCACCCAAACTTGAAAAGCGTCATAACTTAAAATTTTCAGATATTAATTTTTTGCTTAAAATCGTCAATAAGCAAAATTGCCGAATTCGGAGCGAAAACAATCCTCAAGCCGTTAACGAATCACCATTATATCCATTAAAATTGACTGATTGGTGCGGTTTACACGCTGGCGGCATCATCGGTCCTTATTTATTAAATTAGCAAGATGAATGGTGGGCGCTATCAAGCCATGCTGACTGAATTTTTGTTTCTAAAAATTAATCAGCTAGACGTCAACGACATTTTGTTCCAACAAGACGTCGCAACTTGCCATACAGCGCACTTAACAATCTATTTATTGCAAAACTAATTTGGTGACAACTTTATTTCCAGAAGTGGTTCTGTTCACTGACCCCCTCGTTCGTGTGATTTAACGCCGCTGGATTACTTTTTATGGGGCTATGTTAAGGCATTGGTTTATGCCGACAAACCAGCAACTCTTGAAGCATTGGATGCCAATATTCAAGCCACCATTGACGTCATACGGCCAGATTTATTGGAAAAAATAGTCAATAATTGGACTGATCGAATGGACCATGTAACTTGTATTTAAAAAATAAATGTCATGAAATTATGTATCAGATTATAATAAGAAAAATTCATTTCAACAATATTTCTGTCTTGTACAGGGTGTTTCAAAAATTACCACCCTATTGGAAGATGATTTTATTTTTGAAAATGGCCGCCAATGTCAAATCTGTTTTGACATTTATGGACTAGACAGATGTAGAATACAAGTAAATAAGCCATGGAGCGATACACTCCCCAAGAACGCGGAATAATCGTGTCTATTTTTTTGCGTAACAATTCGTCTGTGGTGTTGGCGCAGTGCGAATACCGTCGCCGATTCCCCGGCCGTCCGACACCGACAGCGCAAACACTGCGCCGTTTGTCCACTAACCTTGAAGAGTGTGGGACCACACGAGACGTTGCCAGGAGTGGCCGGCCCCGGAGCGCCCGTTCTGCCAAGAATATCGCCGCTGTTGCCGAGGATGTCGAGCTGTCGCCGGAAACATCGACTAGACGCCGTGCCCCGCAATTAGCCATCAGCTGGTCATCCCTATGGCGAATTTTGGTCAAAGACCTGCGCATGTTCCCATACAAAGTCCATTCCGTGCATCAGCTGCTACCTGTCGACCGCCAAACGCGTGTAACCTACGCCCAAGCCATCCTCAATCTCGTGGACGATTTTTGGGCGACTATCGCTTCTGGGGCACCGAAAATCCACGAGTTGTGCACGAGGAGCCATTACACCCGCTCAAAGTGACTGCATGGGGCGCTGTTCACGCTGGAGGAGTCATCGAGCCATTTTTTTTTTTGAGAACGCCGCTGGTCAAACGACAACAGTGGGCGGTGCGCGCTATAGGGCCATGTTGGCGATTTGCACTGGCCCGCAAGATGTCCCGATTTAACCGTTCCAGACTTTTTTGTGGGGTTTTTTGAAGTCCCGTTTTTACGTGAACAAGCCCGAGACCCTGGAAGCCCTCAAGACCAACATTCGACACGAGTGCGAGAATCTGTCGCACGAAGTTCTCGCCGAAGTGATGAAAAACTCCATAAAACGAGCCCGTATGGTAATCAATTGTGACTTAAACAATAAAATTCTAAAGGTTCAAATAAACATAATCAAAAAACAGAATCGAAGTTTTTCATTTAGAAAAAAAATGAGAGCCAAACAACATCGGATGACTTCTTTTGAAACACCTTGTATTATCATTTTAAGTTCTCATGCAGCTAAAAATCACCCGTTATAAGATGAATATAAAGAAGAATATATAATATTCCCTGATAGTATGGAGCATACAACAGATGTTGAGACAATTTTTTATAAGTTATTGAACAATTCCCATCTCTGTAAAAAAAAGGTATACAATGCGGAGAAGTCTGTCTATAGATAAAAGATGAATGTGGCAGGAACACCTCTCGTTGTTACCTTTTGTTTTTACCCCGCCACCAGAAACTTACGGCTACAACTGACACAGAATGTGTTAAAGAAAACGAAGCAAACAGAACAAAAATAAGGCCGACCGCCGAACAATAGTAAAAACCTGAAAACAGACAAAACGTCAAATCGAGTAGTGGTGGATTATTAAAAAGTTCTCTCTAAATGATTGTTTTTTTTTGCTAGAGCGCGCCGTCGCACTGGGCCACTATGAGCAAAGAGATTTATCTGAATCGGAGGGGACAGAGCGACAATAAACTGCTGACAATCCAGTAGACGACGAATTTGAAGATACAACAGAATACTAAATTCAAACAAAATAGTCTCGAAATTCATCGGCGAGAGTTGCGTGTTTAATGATAAAAGAGTGAGTAGAGAGTTAAGTGTGGGGATTGAGTGAGTTGGAGTGCAATATTTGTATGAAAAGAACAATTCATATACAGAAATAATAGATTTTAATCCAAAAAAATTGTATTTTACTTAAGTAAGTCAAGGAAAAAGTGTTAAATCTTAAATATATGAAAAAATTAAAGCAATCTAGCAAAAATATAAAAGAAATCCACGTACATTTTTGATTTTAAATTGTTGTAGAACCAATAAAAGTCAACAGTGGCACAGAAAAAGCAAAAGTGAAACAAAAAATTGCGTAATGAACCCTCTACAAAATGCAAAGAATATAAAACGCTATTGAAAGCAAAATTTCAAACAGAATTGAAAAGGAAATTTTACAACAATTTTAAAATAAAACAGACTAAAAATATAAACAAATCGAATTATTTTTTACCCAAAAGAAGACAGTTTAAAAATAACAAAAGAAATACAACCAACCACCCAAAATCGTGATCAAACAAACAAATCTAGATTTGTCTGGTATGAAGAAGGTCATTATTTTAAAATTTGAGTTAATTAACTTCGAGCTCTTAATTAACACCGCACAATATGAATACCCATATGAAATGAAGTATCATCTCCTTTTTTAAAATCCAATGAAAAATTTACATAAATTTCAAGCCAAGAATTGATTTTTCTTAAGACCAAAATTTACAAACAAAGATACCATTGGCCTGAATTTCATTGACTCAGACTCATTCTTCTTTAATATATTTACATATGTATGTATTAATACCCACATATTATAGCTATGTAAATGTATTTTCTTCCTCCTTTAGTCCACATTCGTAACATCTACTCCTTTCCTTGAAATACATAATTCACATTGTTTTAAGTATTTTAACTTTTTTCTTCTACTTGTATTTTTCCAATTTTTTCCCTTGTCAAATCACGAAAAACAAAAAAAAGTTACCCTCCCATCCAGTTTATTTGACTTTGAGTCTCTCTTGTTGTTGTCTTTGTTCTCGATGTTATGACCAGCCAAATTAACAGCAACACCAACAACAATTTGAAAACCATTTGCGTTGATGTTGTGGTTGTTGACATTCAATACAGCAGTTAAATTATTGTTAACCCATTGGGTGGATGTAATTTCCAAAAGAGCAGTAGGTAGTTAACACGACAGTCTTATATAAGATGTACGCATGCACAGATGTATCTATATGACATGGTACTGCAATGAATCCAATTTTCAACATAATTGGTCACCTGCAAGCTTTGAAGGTCATTTTGGTATACTACGTTCACATAACCGGCGAAATCTCTCTTTTCGAAAATTCAATTAAAAGTAAAAAACCAGCTGACTTTTCTAGGGGAAAAAGATGCTTGACTGACCGAAATCTTTCGATTGCAATGTTAAGCTACGTTTCCATTATCGTGGTCAACACGTTTAACAGGTTTTGAGGCCAACATCAGCTGATTTTTCATGCAAGGATCAGCTGATTTCATTCCCAAACCGTGCTAAACCCGCTAAGTGAAAATGGTGTTTTAATAAATGCATCTAAAAACGTATGGTGACTCAATTTCTGAAAATCCAAAATGTTACATTTTCCTTGTCGTTTGTCGGAACAACCCTTAAATATTACAACAACTGACTTTCTGGCATAAAGGCCTGCACAAAGTTAAACACTTGCACCGATAATTTACAAAACTCCTTAATTGACGTACTAAGATCAGAATTGTACATGAAATTTTACAAACTCCGTACAAAAAAATACGCATGCAAAATATCGTCGAAATATTTGCACACGAGTGTACTAACTTCGACGACCAAAACTCCGCTGGAAAGACCAGGCAGAAGAATCCCTCCGTATCCTTGGTGTTACCAACTGGCGAGAAAAGGCGAAGGATAGAGCGAATTGGAAGAATATGTTGAAATTTGTTTAATTTGTTTGTTTAATTAATATGTGTAAGACGTCTGACCTCATGAGGTTGCAATATAGTCAATAAAAGTAAGTAAGTACTAACTTGTTAACGCGAAATATCTGCAGCATGTATCGATCAACATTTTGATGTTGCTAAGAAAAATTCAACGACCAATCAAATTTCAGGAAGAAATGTCATTGTTGTCAATTGTCGCTCAACTCCTGAAAAAATGTGGTTTAGTGCAAAACAAACTTAAAACAGCGCAAAATAAAGTCGCCAACACTGATGATGTTGCTGACCAATATCTTGATGTTATTCAAGGGTTTTCGTGTGAATAAAGTTAGTACCTGCCTTAAAGGCCAGTAATGTTATAAAACTCCATACAAAAAAATGGCTACCAAATAAGTATTTCCGCCTATGTAGTAATAAGTAGTTCGCACGTAAGAAAATTGTAACCACCAATCAAATTGTAGGAAAAAATTATCAATGTCAACTTTCATTCAATTTCTTAAAAATAGATTATTACTGAAAATTTGCTAAACGGCGACAAATTGATGAAGCTAAATTATATTTTCATTCGATTAATATTTTCAGATTAACATTTCATGTGAAATTTTATACAACTGCGAAATATCGATGAAATTTTCCCCCAGTGCAGTACTAAGTTGTATACACGAAATACCAGCAACATGTACTGAGCAACATTTTAATCATTCAAATTCTCAAAAAAAATAGATTTTTAATTTAAAAAATACTTAAAACGGAACAAAAAAATAGTATTGTCAACACTGATATGCTGCAGGTCAATTTCGCAGCAAAATTAATTGATGTTGCTCAATATTTTTCGCAAACGATATTAGTATTCGGTGCAAAGGCCCGTACAAAGATCAACATTTTACGTGAAATTTGACAAAACTCCATACAAAAAAATTACTGCGGAATATTTCCGCACGTGTAGTACTAAGTTGTTCACGTGAAATAGCAACAACATGTATTTATTGTATTTAACATTTTAATGTTGCATAATAAGGAGTATATGTACATACTTTCACAGTGGAAAGCGATTTGTGGAACAACGGAATTCCTGGAATCGAGGGATGTCTGAATTTCTAAATGGATGAAACGAACATGAATGATCATATAGGGGGTCTACTCTAGAGAACTAAGATTTTCTCTTTCCGGTAGTCTATCTGATCATTGTAGCCTGTTTCAGTCAGAAATTTTGGCAAGGGGTCAACGTCTTCCCTAACAGTCTGTAATCAAGTCACTGGAATCAGTGTTCTCGAAATTTACATCTGACCAGAAAGATTCCTTGGAACTGCAGAAGGGATTAGCTGGGGAGACTAGCAAATACTTTACAGGTTTCAAAGGAATTGGAATTGGTGTTGACATGCCATTAGCGACTTGTAAGCATACAAATCCTGCAATGTGATAATGCTGGAGAGGTGGATGAGGCGCGCAGATTATATACACATTTCGGAGGAGGTCCATGAATCTACTGCCTCTAGCCAGCTCCAATGTATCAATGCTTGTTTCGAGTTTGACGGGACGCTGTCGGATTGAAGCTGTAACGACGAGGAAACGGAAAACGGTCTTCTTGTTTTCACATGTCCAGCACTAACCAGCAGCAGAGTGGAGCTGCCCAAGACTATCAGCGCACATAGCTGGAAATATGCCGCTGTTACTTCTTTTGTCATTGGCTTAGATCAGCTGAAATTTATACGTGGCCGAGCTTAGGGACTCCCTCTTCTGCGGTGGCTCTAATACCGGCTAATAGTGGATTTTCTAAGTTTCAACACCTGACATTTCAATAACTAAGCGAGTTATTGAACAATTTTATTTAATATGTCCGTCTTATTTTGGCGTTTTCTACAGAGATTTAAGCCGGCGAGCCTTCGCCCCCGTACGACAATTGGTTCAGCCGCTGCCGCCGATAATATCGGGTCGAATTCACTCTTCAACGGCAGCAGAATGTCAACTATGGGATCCTACTTATCTTATTTAGAGATCTAAGAGAATTATGTCCGATTAACGTAGATGGTATCTTGAGCTTCTTGGTGTAAAATAAATCGTTGTTCGACATGCTACATAATGGCATTAAACGATCTTAATATGTATATTTTTTAATTTGAGTAGCTAAATTTTGTTGAATGTAAATGTTGTCTCTCTTGAAATAAGGCATTTTGAATTATACGACCTACATCTAAAGGCCGTCAATGGACGAGTATCTCTTTTTCTAAAATAGAAGATGGGTTTCTGCGAAAAGTCGACGAAAATTTTCGTCAGTGTAGGAGTACCAAGTTGTTCTCTCCAAATATCAGCAACATATATCATTTTAAAGTTTCTAAGAAATATTTTCCGACCAATGAAGTAGTAAAAATAAATTACCAATGTTGCCAACTCTCTTATAATTTCTAAAAAAAAGTGATTTTTAGTGCAAAACAAAAAGCTTAAAAACAGAGAAAAATATAGTTCTCAACACTGATGCGGAAAATGTTATGTTGCTCAATGTTATTCGTGCGAACAAACAAACCAATATTTTGTCAGTAAACGCCTTAAAATAAAATGAATGGCTTCAACTAACAGCGGTTCCAATCGAAATAGGTGAACAGGGAAGTGAACAATTTATGGAAGTGTCATTTCTATGTACTCATTTACCTTTACAACACCGACTAAATAAATGCTAGAGATGAGCGATATTTTAGGAGCGATGATTTAATACCGTGATTGAAAAATCACTGGTAACTGCAGTGAACGGATGTGTCAAGTAGCCGTTACTTTCATTGCCGTTCTTTCACTGTTGTCGTTCTTTCAGTGCTGTCGTTATTTTATTGCTGCAGGTCTTTCACTGTTGACGTTCCTTTAGTGTTGTCGTTCTTTTATTGAGGTAGTCCTTTCGCTGTTTTAACTTTTTCTGTTTCTCTTGCACTATTGGCGTTCTTTCAATGTTCTCGTATTTTTATTGTTGACGTTCAAGATGTATTTGAAAGGTGGATGCACTTTAACAATAAACACAATAAGCTAATCATAAATGAAAGTAAACAAAATTGCAAACGAATTAAAAAAATTAAATCAGCTGTTCTTGTGCTTCCACATTTTGAATACATTTTGGTAGCTGTTCTATATGTATGTATGTCTGTTTGGCTTTCACTGTTTAGCATCGTGGGGTCATGGCAGATAGAACAAATGATATGACATTTCTATCAGGCTCTCACATAGAATTGAATGATACCGAACGATGATATTTAACAAACTCGCCTGAATAACAAAAAAATTAAAATGATGAATTTTTACACATAAATCATATGTATATAACTTTATGCATGAAATATACATATATTATTATATTAGATTTCTTTTGTATTGTTATTATAATCAAATATTAGATATATAAGTATATATGTTTGCATTAAACTAAAAACTGTTAAAAAGAACGGTGATTTACAAATCACGTTCACTGAGAACGCAGTTCCTACAAAATCACTGGATCACTTATCTCTAATAATTGCTGTTAAATCTTCAAAATGATGCAATTCGATATTGATCGATATTTGCTGTGAGATTTTTATAAGAAAACGAAATCTATATGGTACTTATACTATTCGATTTTTTCATTTATTACGCTTGTGAAATTTGACTTCTGATGTTGAAAATGCTGACTAATTTCATGTTGAAATTATTTGCAAATTCAATGACAGTACTAAAAATAACAACATAAATAGCAAACCCAAATGTTAATTACCCGAAATATGAAAATAATGGTAGAATTAATTTAAATTGTTCTGTTGTGTAAATATTATTGCTACCAAAAATACTACATATTAAGGTATCTCTATATAATAAGGGGGTTCATTTCAATTGGCATTAAACGGGAATGTTCTTATTTATATGAAGCGATTTTTTGAGTCGATTTTTTAAATTTTCTTTTAATGGTTACGTTTCACTTTTAAATTTAAAGTATCCCTGCTTAGAACTTTTTTTTATTTTATCTTGCTGTTTATTATAAACCATACTCAATTCAGAAAATCAAAGCGAAATATCTAAAACCCCCTGGAACCAATTCCCATGGGATGTAGACATTTTTCCTATCCCGCTTACAAACAAGTTGCAGCAACAATCAACTCGTATAAGTGCAGTCAACTTTAAAGGCCGTTCAGATTCAATTTAAAGGCTGGTAATATCTTCGTTCGCAAAATAAAACATTGAACAAAATTAAGTTCCGCTGCAAAATTGACCAACAACATATGAGTAAGTGATGACGACTATATTTTTCCCTGTTAAGTCTTTATTTACACTTAAATACTATGTTTTGAGAAAATGAATTTTCCCTACAATTTGGTTGGTCATTGAAATATTCGTAGAAACATTGTACATGTTGCTGATATTTTATGCGAGCAACTTATCATTCCACCGATGGAAAAATGTCGTCGATATTTCTCATTCATTTTTTTTTAAATTTTTTTTTTGTATGAAGTTTATAATTTTTATAGTTCTATAGTTCTTGTTTTATGTCCGTCTAGGGCTAGCATCTAAACCCCATAGTCAGCTATGTATGAATATTAAACCCGAAAGATTAATGGTCGACAGAGATTATTCTCCATTTTAGCCATTGTACAAAAACCTTCACAATCAAAATTTGAAGTTATGCATTACAAACCTAACCCAATCAACAATTGTCATGCTCTGTTTTTAAGTGATAAGAACATTTCAGCGATTTTAATTGGGTAGTTGTTACGCCTTATCATTTACCAATTTTCATTGGACACAGATTACGGCTTATCTTTCACAAGTGGGGCGGTATCATGTGATTGGATGATAGTAGTATAGAGAATGAAAAAAAAATATATACATATGTATACAGCGCCACAGTTGTCATCTATTTTCACTAGGTGCTATCCCATTGTGCTGTGGCACAATATTATTTTATATAATTATTCAACTCTGTTGGTCATTTTTTATATGGAAACAAGAAAACTACACAAATTTCTCCTTTATTATATCAGCTCCACCTAGAAAATTACCCATTTCACTAAAAGTTCTCGCACACTGGCTCTTATTTTTCCCCGTTTAAGGGAAATCAACTTTTCAAGTGCGATTTTAAGCGGTTTAAGCGATTTTAAGCGGTTCCCCATACAAAGTCGTCGAAATTGACAGGATACGTCTTTCCCTGGTGAAATGTCAAACAGTATGTCTTAAAATCGTTGCTGTTAATAAGTTGTTTACACGAAATATCAGCAACTTGTATCGTGCAACATGTCAATGTTTCTAGAGAAAATGTAAGGGCCAATCAAGAAATGAATGCTTGCCAAATCTTTTTTAAATTAAATGTATCGAAATTAGAAAAATATAGGTGTCAACACTGATATATCGCTGACCTATTCCGCTACAGAAAATGTTGTTGCTTTAATTATAAAAAAATCTTAAGTGAAAATTTAAATGGCAACGGTCCGGCCTTAGATAAAGCATCTAAACAAATGTCAAGTTTATGTTTTTAGGTGCCACATTTACGGCATTTCTCGTGAGTCGATTTAATGTTGATACATACATGTGTATGTATGGATGTGTACATGTGTAAGTATGTATAGACGAATTTGTCACCGTCCAATTCTTCCCACTATATTAAATTGCGCATATACATAAAGACTTTAATTTACCTACTGAGACAAGATTTATATGCTATTATGTATTTATTCTTGTTTGTTCGTATGTATCTAATATACTACTACTCTTATTTAAAAAAAGCACAACATACTATTAAACCAAATATGAAAGTGCTATTGTTATGTCACATGAATGTATCTAGGTGTCCTTAAGCTGCATGCATATGAACAGTGTGACAACATTGCGATGGTACAACATTAAAGTAAGACCTACTTACATTTTGTTTCTCATTACATCCCATGAATAGACAGGTGAGAGCTTGTAATTGCTCTTTCTAATTTGTAGACTAACCGCCTTATTCATAAAAAGTTGTGAGAGGTTTAAAATACGTGTTTTGTATGAAAAATCGCGTCTCAAACCTCTCATAACTTTTTATGAATACGTCCCTAACTGATTAGGACCTACAGTTTTACACCTAAACGAAATGGGCATGCATTGCCAAGTTTTCGCGTGGTTAATTACTCAATTGTGACGCCGTCACTACGAGAGGCGGACATTGCCGAAAGAAATAAAAGGTGGTGGGTATTGAACCAACCAACGTTCTCATTAATTAAGATCAGATAAAGTTTAAAGCTTTCCAAATTCTATTGAGCAAACATCGAATAAGTATTTCTGCCTATTATTAAGAAGAGCAAATTATATGAGCTTTCATTTCATATTAAAAGCCAGTACTAAGTTAATAATTGACGCGAAATTTTAAAAAAACATCCTACAAACAAAATGCTGGTGAAATACGCACAAAACTTTCCGCCAGTTCTTCAGGCGAAATATCAGCAACATGTGTCAAGCAAATTTTAATAGTTCTAAGAAAAATTGATAGACCAATCAAATTGTGGTAAGAAATTATCCATGTTGTTGATGTTGAGACTCATTCAATTTATAAAAATAAGATTTTAGTGTAAAAGAGCGTAGACGCAGAGAACAGATCAGTTTTTCTGGTTGAACAAGTAGTATAATTGAGAATTGAATTCCATTTTATGTTGAGGAATTATTTGAGAAATAAATATTGAAATTATACATTTAAAATTGCAAAGTAACCAGTCGGGGAAAAAGTGATGTTTGATATGAAGAAGAATTTTTTTTAATTTTAAATTATAAAATCAACTACAAATTTCCAATTTTTATGTTAGAGTGATGGCTACATTATTGAGAAATATGTCATAAAAATTATTCTCTAAATTCTAAATTAGTTACAAAATGAACCCCCCCTCCATCATCAAAAAAGTGGTATCACTACTGTTTTACCCACCGTGCATACTGCCGAGTTCTTTAAATTATATTATTTAGTGTTGTATATTAAGTTAATTGAATTCAATGGCAAGGTCTTTTGTTTTGGATACCCAAAAACAAATTTTACACAAACATCTGTAGGTAAAACAAATACGTATGTGTAGACTATTAAAGTGTTATTATGTGTAAGTGTGACTGACCACTTGTAAACAATTGGACGTGATGCTTGGTAGCTGAGTTCATAATTTCTTAGTTGATCACAGAAAAAGTGAAATTTAGAGGAATTAGTTAAGGTACCGTGTTGATTAAGAACATCATATATTTCAAATATTTCAGATATTTATCGTTGGTGAATTATACAATAGCAAAACTATTACCTAAGAGTAATATACTAGTATACTATACTAGGCCGTCGGTGGTGCAATGGTAGTGTGCGCGCCTCTTGTACATGAGATCCTGGGTTCGAACCCTGCTCTGACCACCTTAAAAAAATTCTTTCGGCGGCGGTCACCTCGCATAGTGATGGGGACACTATCGAGTATAGCCATGAAAAAGCTCCTCAAATTACCGTTTGGAATCGGTGTAAAACTGTAGGTCCCAATCAGTGAGTGAAAACTGGAAAGCGCACAGCTCAGTGATTGTGAGAAGCTCTCCCCCGTCCCTTCATGGGATGTAATGGGAAACCATATATTTTTTTATTTTTTATTATTCTAGTGTCAGCAGCTTGAAAAATATGTCAAGTGCGTCTTAAAGATAAACACAAAATTTTGTTGTCGTCCTATGTGGTTGATTAATTATAAATCAATATTTTGCAACTAAGTATGTATACCTACAGATATTTAAGGCCGTATGACATAAGACCCATCACATCACTTTCACTTCATTTTCCAATTTTTTAATCACATAAAACGTAGAAGCGGTCACCTGTAATGAGAAACGAACTTAAATTTGGATCAGTGTATCATATGTATCGCAGTCGCAACTAAATCGTCACAAGAAGCTAAACAATTTGATGCAACGATTATTAAAAATAATAAATAATTAAATAGATATATATAAATTTTGATAATATTTCTCAGCACGTTTAATTTTAAGTGTAAAGTTTACTGATATTTATAAATTTATGTTTTATTATCGACATCAAAATTTCACATGAAATATTACAAAACTCCATACCATAAAATGCCTGCGAAATACGGACGAAAAAATTTCGCCAGTGTAGTACAAGTTGTTCACCCGAAATATTAACAACAAGTATCGATCAACAGTCACAAAAAATTTAACGACTAATCAAGTTGATGGACGAAATGATCAATGTTGTCAACTCTCATTTAATTTCTGGAAAAAGGATAGTGAAAAAAAACAAGCGTAAATTTTTAACCTTTAACTAATAATCTGTCACTTGATAAGGGTGGTGGGGGTGGTGTGGGTTACTGCGAAATAAGGGGGGATTACAATATTCCAAATTTTACATGGCCCACCCTTTATAACAATTTATAGTTGTCCTCATAGACTAATACATACATAGATACATTTATTCTCTCATCTGACGTTTCATTTCACACTCTTCGTCGTAGGTTTGTGGAAATGAGAGCAACTGAATTTAAAATTAACTTACACCAGGTGGAGTTACAAAATATCTTCACTTAACTTTTTCATGTCGTTTTGGTGTAGAACTGAAAAATTTAAACGAATTTTGCACTTTTTTTGTTAACTTTTAGCGTTGATATACATTTGTATTGTATTTAACGCAACTAGTTGGCCACAAAAACACGAAATGCGGTTGCTGGACGTTGTTTACTATTGCCTGTATCTGGTAGTATTGAACCCATGTTTTCCACCATCCAATGTTTACTTTCCACCGTACCTATGACGTTTAATTTATACATATGACGTTTAAGTCTATGGTTGTCCTACTGTAATTTTAAGATTTATTGCTTTAAACGAGTTTAAATAAATTTTAAAATGTTTGCAAAAAATCACGAATAATCTTAAATTACACATAATAAATCAATTTTTTTTTATTGTCAAAATATATTCCAACCTGATATTTGTAGACATTGTTGCATGACGATTATTGTAGCAGTTGGTATGCTACGTTTATGAGATTGAAGTGAACTGGAATAATCGAGTTTTTTGGAAATTTTACAAAATATATTTTATGGTTATTAGTAAATGTGTTCACAAGAAGAGCGATTATCAAATTGAATGGATTGAGGGTCAAAATCGCATGTTATTTTTTCTTGTTGCTCAGCTGATTGAGCAAATACTAACGGCCTTATTCATAAAAAATCATTAAATTAGCTCTAAAGCATTCATCAGTTATTGAAAGCTTTAACATTTGGGGAAGGTTTTATTAGTACTGTATTCATAATGAGTATTTTAACCAGGGAACAGATAATTGACTGACAACCCTGTTTTATGTATTCTCACAGTGCTTGTGGTGTAAAAACAAGATGAACAATAACCGATAGACCGAATTAAATTTTTTTTATTTAAATGCGTCAATGCATTTTTGCAAAATTTTAAACATTAATGGAAAGAACTATTCAATAAAAAGATCAATTAATGTTTCCTATATTCATAAATTTGGAAGAAGTGTTAATAAATTATATTGACTTGGATTTCAGTTTTGGGTAGTCGAATATAAAACCGGATATTAGGTTGTAGTTTCAATGTTTTGATTTTATTTACATCACTATGTAAACAAGAGTTCTTTTTGGTTAAAAATTTTAAAAATTGGAACGAAACTATTTGGCAGGATAATGTGACACTATAAACGCTGCAAATATACACAAAATAATTTGAATTGTTTATATCGCATAAATATTTAAGCACAGTACGCGTGAAATGTAAAAAAATCATTTCTTTTGTGTATTAATGCGGATAAAATTGCGTTAAAGAAGGGTGAAACGTTCAACAAAAATGGCGACGTTAGAGAACTCTTAACAGAGGAATTTTTTGATTATGAATACAATTTTTGGGCTTTACCTTCTTAAACCTTTAACAAACCAATGACAACTTTTTATGAATAAGGCCGTAAATTTTTATCGGTTTGTTTTGCAAAACCTAGCATTGTAGAAAGATCATTATTTTGTATGCTGACTTCCAATCGCTACAACAAAATATATGTACATGGTCTTGCAGTGTTCAAACACATCCATTCTTTCTTGATTAAGGTACATCACTTCTCTCTCTTTTGCAAATACAATAGAGAACTTCCGTTATCACTTGTTGGGTGAGCAGTAAAGAGACAAATGAGAATGGGTACTCATATTTTGGCTGTGTCTGTTTAATCGGTCCAGCCGAGAACATTTATCTTCGAAAGCAGTCAATGCTGATCAAAAATATTCGAGAACCGAGTGCACCTCACCGAGTGGACCGAAATCGTTTGACTTGTAATAAGATTGCAGACATAGTAAACTTCAATGTCTCGACTACGTTTTATTTACAGTTCTTATTTTATATCGTGTTTAAAAAAAATATATGTATATGCCTTAGTTTCTGTAATATATAAGTCTAAGTACATATTTAAACAAAATAAGAGCAAGACATAATAATTTTAAAAAATTACCTTTTCATAAAAATTTAAGTCTTAATTAATCTATTTTAAACAAATAATATCAATTGCTTTGTTATATAGTATTCGTGTTAATTTTTTAAAACGAGTACTTCAAAAAATTTTGTACAGAATGCACGTACAAAGTATTATGCCGGGTACACACAATGATCCGAGATGTCTTGTTTTTTAGCGAGTATTATTATTTGTTCTCGAAAACGTTAAAGATATTTTCTGCATACGTTTCATCAAATGAAGTTCAGTAAAGTAGTTGCTCTCTTTTGATCGACTTCACTTCAGTATTCGATTTGGTCTGAAAACATACTCGGTTCCAGTGCACTCACTACTACTGTACAGTACTGCAGTAGGTAAAACGAGTATCTCCTTGCAATAGTCCGGTTTTTATACTACACTAGTAATCTGCATAGGTTTTTAGTACATTAATTTTTTTCACACGGATATGTTACCATAAACAACCAAGTATCGATTCACCACGGAAAGCGCTAACAACTCTACAACATTTGTTTCTCATTTAGGTTTTAAATGTTTGTTTAAATTTTTAAGTTTAAACAATTTCTTTTAAAATTTCTCATTACAGATTCACGTTTAAATTTACAAAAACCTAAGCTCAAAGACACAACAAAACATGTTAAGTCTAGCACGTACCGCCGCCACACAAAATAGTGTTAAGCCCCAATTGGCGGCTACACTCATCAAAAACACACTCAGTCCAAATAATCTCATGACAAAGTCACGTTGTATTAGTTCCGTAGTACCCAATACTAATTTAAAAGATTTCCAAATCAGTAACGAACCAATACTCGAATATAGCAAAGGTTCTGCGGAACGTAAAGCATTGGAGGATGCTCTTAAACGTACCGCAGCAACATGTGAGGAAATACCAATTATTATTGGAGGCAAGGAAATCCGCACAGACAAGGTGGTGCATCAGGTGATGCCCCATAATCATCAACATAAATTGGCAAAATTCTATTATGCCGATAGCAATACGATTAAGAGCGCTATTAAGACAGCAGTGGAGGCACAGCCAAAATGGGATCGTACTCCATTAAGTGAGCGTTTAAAGATTTGGGAAAAGGCTGCCGATTTGATGGCTGGAAAGTATCGTCAAGATTTAAATGCATCCACTATGTTGGGTCAAGCAAAGACGGTTATTCAGGCAGAGATTGACGCAGCAGCGGAGTTAATTGACTTTATAAGGTTGGTCTATCTATTTTATCAAATTACAAGTAAATTTGTGTAATCCAAATGATTTGTATACCATTATCCATTTCAGATTAAATGCATTTTTCTTAAAAGAGTGCGCCAAATATCAGCCGATTAGCGAAAATGTGAATATAACTAAGAATTCTATGCGATACCGTGGCATTGATGGTTTCGTAGCAGCCGTTAGTCCCTTTAATTTTACCGCTATCGGAGGTAATTTAGCCTATACACCGGCACTGATGGTAAGTCTAATAAAACATCATATGAAAGACTCCTTGAAACTAGATTCGTAACAGTTAAGGGCCCATGCTAAGATGAATATTTCACGTGAAATACAAAAAAATGGTTCCGAAATGTTGATTAAATAATTCCGTAGGTGTGGTACTGACTTAATCAACCTTATTCGTATTTCGACTACGACAGTTTTGTAAAAGATTAAAGATGACACGCCAACTTTGTCTTTAATCTTTTTCAAAACTGTCGTTGTCGAAATACGAGAACGACATTCGTAATAATGCTAATTAACCCGAAATATCAGCAACATGTATCGAACAACATTTTAATGTTTCTTAACGACCAATCAAATTTGTTAACTCGCTCATCGGTTTATTGACTGAAGGGAAGCGAACTTGTGGAAGTTGCAAGTTTTAACGTCAAGAGAAGAATTCCGTTGCTGAGGTTTGATAAACACACCTGAAATTGCCACTGTGAATATTCAAAATATGTAAATGTATGAACATCATGAATGTACAAAATTAAAATGGAGCAATGCGTATTTTCGTTCGATACAACCAACATAAAAGAATATTTGACTGTCATTAGTATCAATCCAACACTATTTAAACCTAGTTTGCTGCATGGTTTGCTTCTGGTTGCTTAGAGCTCTCTCGCCTATCCACTCTATTTTCCAGCAATTTCATACTACAAAGTCGATCAGCTGTTTAGTTCCCCCTCGCACATCCTTATTCTTACAATGTTATGGCATACAATTTTAGGATCTAAAAGATTGATTGGCTGGCTACTGTATGACGCTGATCTTGTTTCCAACAAGCCACTCTTTCACACATTTTGCTGTGTGTTATGGATCGTTATGCCACTTTAGTGGCATTTCCTCTCCCGCATGTGGCTGCATAACATTTTGAAGGATTTGTAATCGGCTATAATGAAGGCGATAGGTATCGAATACGTTTTGTAGCTGGAAATATGAAGTTTAAGGAAGAAATATGCTATGCGTCAAAGGCAGAAGTCAAGATTCCTAAAAAAATTCAAACAAAATTTATTAAAAACTATAAAAATTAACTTTTATTTTTAAAATTAACATTAATATTTAATTTAATTTTTTTTAGGGAAATGCCGTTTTGTGGAAGCCTTCCGATACGGCTATTCTTTCAAACTGGCGTATTTTCAATATTATGCGCGAAGCTGGAGTACCCGACGGTGTGGTGAATTTCGTACCTGCAGATGGTCCTGTGTTTGGTGATACCATTACAGCTTCTCCACACTTAGCTGGCATCAATTTCACTGGTTCTGTGCCGTAAGTTTTGTTAAAATATAAAATAAAATCAACATATATTGAGTTTCCTATTGATTTTAATTTAAGGACTTTTAATCGTTTATGGAAACAAGTTGGCGATAACATTGATAAATACAACAATTTCCCCCGTTTGATTGGTGAATGTGGTGGTAAGAACTTCCATTTTATACATCCTTCGGCTGATGTTCAATCTGTCATTACGGCCACTATACGTTCGTCCTTTGAATTTTGTGGTCAAAAGTGTTCGGCTTGTTCACGCATGTATGTGCCTGAGTCCTTGTGGTCAAAGGTAAGATTGAGAGAATGAAAAATTGTTATCGTGCATGACTGTAGCACCCACTTAAATTGCAGATAAAAGACGGTCTCGTTGCTGAAGCTGAAAAATTGAAAATTGACGATGTTCAAGACTTCTCAACATTCACCTCAGCCGTTATTGATGACAAAGCATTTAAACGTATTACTTCCTATATTGAGTACGCCAAAAAGAGTCCAAACCTAACTATATTAGCGGGTGGTACATATTCCGATGCCAAGGGCTATTTTATCAATCCCACAATTGTGCAAGCAACCGATCCTAAAGATAAAATAATGACTGAGGAAATATTTGGACCCGTGTTAACTGTGTATGTTTATAAGGATGCTGATTTGCAGAAAGCAATGGAATTGGTGCATACATCAACTAAATTTGCCTTGACGGGAGCTGTATTCGCACAAGATCAGTGAGTTGAGCAATTGCGTTAACGTTGTAAAAATAGATTTTTAACTAATGACGTATTTTTCTACCTTTCAATTAAGATCCTTTTTACCCCACGCATTGCAAGAATTTAAAATGGCTGCCGGCAACTTTTATATTAACGACAAATCGACTGGCTCAGTTGTGGGTCAACAGCCCTTCGGCGGTGGTCGTATGTCTGGTAAGTATCTTGTAATAATTTAGGGGGCATTATTAAAATTAGGTCCTAAAAATAATAGTTTCAACTTTTGCAGTTGTAAAAACATTAGTTTAAGACTAAACTATGTTTAACCTAACTTTAATTCTAAGAGTTCTATTTCAAATTCAAAGGTTTTCGATTGAAATTCCAAGTTTCATTTGAGACTCAAAAGATATACATTTTAAACGCGTTAATTGAAATACAAAAAAAAAACACTAACTACATGCTGAATTACAATTTAGACGTTTTAAAATTTAAATTGGTTTATTTTGAAGTGCAATTAATGTCCTTTGAATTTAAAAATTCTGGAGAGGAATTTGATGCAAAACTGATTGATGTATTTTTAATTTCACTTGATGTTTTCTTTTCAATGAAATTTATCGAGTTTTATTAGTTAGATAGCCAAGACTTATACAATTGAAATGCTTCAACTTCCAGAACATAACATAAGAAATTATGCTAATGATAGGGATTATAAAACTAATCGTAATTTACCAACTTATTGTACTTTATAACTTTGTATTCCATTAGGAACAAACGATAAAGCTGGTGGTCCCCATTACATCTTACGCTGGACTTCACCACAAGCTATTAAGGAAACATTTGTACCCTTGCGTGACATCACCTATCCTTATATGAAGCAGTAAATGATCGAAGGTGGAAAGTAATTTATTTCAATTCAAATATATCTCACAACTGAAATCTCATTGGAAACAATAATAATTTTAATATGTGTCTGAAAATAATAAAACAAAAGCAAAACACACCTAAACTGATATATCGCTAATCTACTCGAAAAAGAATCTCTCTTGAATATAATCGTAAAAATTAGTTTTGAAACCCACTCTAAAAACAAAAAACTCAAGTTTTAAACAGTCACCTAAATAAATATGTGTTTGTATTTATATATATTGTATATGTATATGTTTAAAAAGATATTATACATTTTACTAAAGTAACAAAAATAATAAGCAATTAGTCAGTCGGAAGAATTAAACTAAAAAAAATACTGATTTTAAACCAAAATTTTGAAACCTCTTTTTTGTTAATAACCCAGACTTTTTGCCTATTATTTTCGTTATGTATTAAACAAAAGTATTTTGTTAAATTTTATTTATCAAACAGATAGAAAGATATGCTGGTTTCTCATATAATTAACCAGAGTCTGTTTAATATTGTGTACATTTTATTTTCAACAATTCTTGTATTGTATTATAACCAACATATTTTCACCTCAATTTGTTTAACTTTTTGTTATGTTAATTGTTTTTTTTAAATAATTTTTCAACTGTTTTTATTATTGTTTACAAAAAAACAAAAAGAAAAAATAAAGCTATGGATTGAGAAAGCTAGCAAAAAAAAACTAATCTTAAACACGAGACATAAATTTTGACAATACACTTGAAGATATAAATAATTAATTAAAAATACATACTAAATACTTGTTTATTTTTTAAAATGTGTATATTCAAACGGCATAGCAACAAAAACGTCTTATATGAATTAAGTATTCAGTCGTTAATGCAACTATGTATAATGTATTTTTTGGTCTATATTTTCTCTATTATATTCAATTGTTTAATTAGTATTTTTTGCTTTAAATTTAATCATCAAATTGTTTTTTATGCTTTGTAAAAGAATGAGAAGAAATTGAAATAGAATATATTGCATTTGTTATGATTTAAAGTATTGTGTGTAAGAGAAGACGAAGCAAACAAATATAAAATACAATACACAATTAAATTAACAACCAAAAATGTTTTATTTTAGCCATTAGATGGGTCCCAATCAGTGAGTGTAAAATTAGAACGCGCACAGCTCACTGGTTTGTGAGAAGCTCTCCCTAATCCCTTCATGGGATGTAACGGGAAAACATTTATTTATTTTTTCGATTTTGACTCGATCGATTTTCATCACATGCCTGAATATTATTATTTATCGTACTATATTACTTTTTTTTAACATACATTTAGCAATACAATTAATATAATAAAATCATTAAAAATATAGTTGAAGCTCTCACGGTGGCCTGTGGGATTTGCTACCCATCATGCCATTTTCGAAGTGGAAACGGCGAGACAATAATTGAGTACAGTAAAAGTTGAGATTGATTCCAGAAAAATTGAAAATGTTGAAACTAAAAAATGTTTCCTAGTTAACATTTTCATTCCCTTTTCATTTGGCTTTCCAGTTCACGCTCATCCCGTCACATGTTCCCGTCTTCATCGCTTCTGCTCATTTAGCTTCTTCACCTTGTCCATCGGTTCCAGTCTTCTCATGCTGTCATCAAAGTTCCTGCTCCTGCCCAGCACTCGATTTGTGTATTCCTGTCTTCATTGTTTCTATTCGCTCACCTTCTAATTCTCAATGGTTCCTGTATTTCCATTCGTCATCCTGTTTTTCTCCTGCCAATGTTTCGTTTGTTCCAGTTCTTCATTGTTACTGTCCATTCACCTTCTTAAGAGTTCCTGTTTATCTATCTATCCTTTTTTATTTTTTATTTATTTTCTTTTTGTTTTTTATGTTTTGTTTTTAAATTTTTTGATTGTTTTTCTCCTTTCATTATTTTCATATTATTTGTTTTATTTCATAATATTTTATTATTTTTATTATTTCTGTTTATTTCTTATTTCTATTTTTTATTTTTTAATTCAGTTTTACATACACATATATTAATTATTTCACTGGTTGTGAAAAGATCTCCCCAATTCCCTCATTCCTTCAATTTGATCGCGCGAAATATATACAACAAATATTAAGCAACATTTTAATGTTGCTAAGAAAAATGCAACGACCAATCAAATTGAAGGAAAATATGATCAATGTTGTCTACTGTCGCTCAAATTCTGAACCAAAATAAATTTGTACTGTAAAAGAAACTTAAAAACAATGGTGTGGAGTCGGAGTCGGAGTTTAGCAACATTTTGCAGGAGTCGGAGTGATTTTTGCATCGATTCCGACTCCTATTGTTTGTGTAATATTTTTTTTTAATTTTTTTTAGAATTTTAGTTTTTCTTCCTTCATAAAATAAAAGCTATATCATTGCTAGTGACTGCACTCCCTCCAACACAGGTCAGTGTGGAAAGGTTATTTTCAGGATTAAAAGTTATTAAAAGCGACCAAAGAACGGCAATTAAAGATGATTTAATGGAGTCAATAATGTTTTTAAGAACAAACACTTAATAAATAATATATTTTTCATCTTAATGTAAACATAAAAAAGCTAGTAGTATTTAAATGATTAACTTTTTTATCT
Source organism: Phaonia tiefii (assembly GCA_963931995.1). NCBI lineage: Eukaryota > Metazoa > Arthropoda > Insecta > Diptera > Muscidae > Phaonia > Phaonia tiefii. The sequence continues at coordinate 277,117,919 of OZ008369.1, forward strand.
TAATGCATTTTTTTTACTTAAAACTTGACCAATGAAGTGTATTATTTTTAAATGTTTTTTTAAAATAAATTTATTTTGAGTTAATTTATCTAAAAAATGTTAATGTAAAAAATTCAATTTTTTAATTTACTTATAATTAATTAATAAATATTGAGAATATAAAGTAAGAGTGTGCAATTTTTTGTGGAGTTTAAGTTTGGAGTCGTAGTAAGAGTTGGAGTCGGAATCGGAGCAGGAGTTGAGATATTTTTATTTAAGGAGGCGGAGTCGAAGTTTTTTTGATTTTGGGAAAACTCCACACCACTGCTTAAAAACAGAGAAAAATAAAGTCGTGATCACTGACATGTTGCTGGCCCATTTCGCAGCCAAACAAATAGATATTGATCAATATTTGACGACTATGTTTTTAACGACTATATTTTTAAGCTTATTTGACACTAAAAATCTATTTTTGTTCAGAAATTGAGAGACAGTAGACAACATAGAGTTCTTCAATTTGATTGGTCGTTGCTCAATACATGCTGCTGTTTTTTTTCGCGTGAACAACTTAGTACTATTCGTGCGGAAATATTCGATATTCCGCAGGAATTTATTTGTATGGAGTTTTGTAAATTGCACGGTATGTTGATCTTAGTACGGGCCTTTATTCATAAAAAGTTATGAGAGATTTGCGAGACGTTTTTTTGCATGCTAAATCGTTTCTCAAACCTCCTATAACTTTTTATGAATATAGCATCAATCAATTAACATGTTGAGCCTGTTTTTTTATTCCCTGCTTAACTAATTTTTCGACCACTTTGTATAGGGAGCTAAGCGATTTTAAGCGGCTCCCCATACAAAGACGTCGAAAACTTAGTTTAGCAGGAATTAAAAAAACAAGCTTATTATCACTAAAAAAATTGACAATAATTACATGTATTACAAATCATAAAAAAAAGAACGTAGTCCCACTAATTTCTTCCGACAACGGTCACCTCGCTTAGTGATGGAATTAGAGCGTCTTAAAATCGAAAGCGCATCATCCCCAATCACTTCATGGAACGTACTGGGTATGCCAATACTGGTATAAAGTGTATAAATTTATAATTTTCTAAATCGATAAATTTTCAAAAGGCAAATTATTCAATATACGAAAACTATTAAAATTTTAACATTTTATATTTCATACTGGCAATTATAACTTAACTTAGGCCCATTTTTTGACTTGATATTTAAATATGCAATTAGTTAATTGCAATTAAATTTAAATAAAACTTTAAACCTGAATTGCGTTTTTTATTGCTAAATTAAATAAATCATTTCTTTGTCGTATAGATATGACATCATGATATGTCAAATACGAATATCGACATCTGTCAGAGAAACGTCTGGGAAAAATCTGCATTACCACGAATATGAAAATGGTTTTGGTGTGTTTGTGTTGTGCGTTGTAATAGTGATATGGCTAGGCTCAAGTTTGCACGTTTCAGAATCTAATATATGATATTCTTCTTACAATTATTATACAAAATTGTATAATTATTTTATTCATAAGTTTTAGCATGGCATTTCAAAACCTATGTATGTTGGACATTGAAATTGAAGTTAGCAGAGAAAACAAACTGTCAAAATCATATGGTTATTTCTGGTTAACTTATACTTATAGAATTTAAATGCACAAGGCTGAACATTCAAATTGTGTCACATTTTTTTCTGTGCAACTAAATTCTATATTTAAATACTATTTAAAGATAAATAGAAGGTAATTGAGAAGTGAAAAATTGGAACTTAGTGTGACATTAAGCTTTTTTATTCCCTGCTATTTGCAATCATTTATTATTGCATACATCAATTTTTATATTCTCCTGTTTTCGTTCATTCCAAAAAAAAACAAGGAAATTCTTTATTTATATTTTCGTATACAAAACAAAACTGAACGAAACTAATCGACCTAACCTCATGGGGAACTTTCATTTGATTACAGTTACTTTTGGAATATGTTTTCTTGATAGCTTGTCAACGCCATATAGAAAATTACTTTATATATAACTGACTTTCTCCATCTGTAGGTCAATCATTTCAATACAGGCAAAGTTACAAGTCGAGCGGTGATAGGCGCGATGAATGCTGCCGTCTATTCTGTCGGCTAATTATAAGATGCTGGAATCCTTTATCATAAATTAAATTGATCAAAATGAAATGTAAAAAAATGCATCTGTAGAAGTACATCGTGTACCATGGTAAAATTATCTATCGGGTAAACGCGTCAGCCCAGCTGATTTGTGATTTTTTCATCTTTTAAGTCGGTAAGCTGTCAAATTCGATTTTGTTTCTCTTTGTTTGTTAATAAAATTCAAAGAATTTCAACCAAAATGCAATTTAATAGCATAGACTTTGTATCAAGAAAGACAATCTTATAAAATTTTTCACATTTTCTGTACATAGTGGTTTTCAGTATTCAGCTAATTTTGACAGCTTAACGACGGCATTGCTAATGCGACTACCTAATAGATAATTCTACCATGTCGTGTAAATCGTTTCCTCAAGTTGAGTTTTCAATTTGACATTTTTAAACAAAATGGACTCTAGATTTTAGCCGCCGGCGGTTAGCATCGGGAAACGCCGTCGCCGTTGAAACACAAAATGTCACTTTGCTGACATTTCAAATTCAGTGTCAGCTTTGAACTCTGTATTGGGGTTGAGGTTAGAATTTTGACTATGGCTGTGGACGGCGTTTCTCCTGCCCTTGCAAGTAAATAAATTGATTTAATTTATAAATAATTGTTAAATTGCTATAGTTTTTGCCTGTAATGCAGCTAAAGCTATTCAACTTTAAGCATACATTAATTTATTTCGCTACAAACTTCTAGTGTCCTGTAAAAGTAGTGTTAAATTTTTTCATTACTCATTCTCTGGTTGATTTGCGTGAAATTTGTGTGTGCTTCTTTCGAAGTGTCTTTGGTTGCATACCGTTGTGTTATTTACTCTTTTCTGATTGTGTGTATGTGTTGTTTTTTTTTCTTGTCTGCAGTTCGCTCTAGCGTGGGAATAGAACTATGGGCATCGTCGGGGTCTAAGCAACCCTACGAGCACAAGTCAAATTTGCCACGAGAGGAGACGAAAAATTCTCGATCAATTTCATTCAGCCAGGATGGTCGCTACTTTGCCTATTCGAATGGTCATGAGGTGAAGGTTTTACAAACCAACAGCTGGCAATTACAATGTGCATTGCCACGTCCCAAGGCTTTCTATTTGAAATTCTCACCGCGTGGCAATTACCTAAGCACATGGGAGCTGTATGTTATTACCAAGGACATACCGGAGGGTTCCCCAAATATGTTTGTATATGAGGTGGCCACCGGCAAGGAGGTATTTAGCATTGTGCAGAAGAAACAAACTGATTGGGAGCCCTCATGGTCAGCGGATGAGAGTATTTTTGCCGCTGTGATTGGTGGCGAAACATTATTCTACGATTTGTCGAATGGGGTAGAAGGTTTCGCCACTACCGTCAAGAAAATTGGTGGTAGCCATGGTGCTATAATATCGGTGGGTCCCGGTAATAGTCCACCGTTAGTTGCAGTGTATATGCCGGGTGCAAAGGGTTCTCCGTCAATGTGCAAATTGTACAAGTATCCGGCGTTGGACCAAAATCAAACGATAGCCTGTAAAAGTTTCTTCGCCGATCGTGTTGAATTGATTTGGAACAAGAGAGGCACTGGCCTGTTGTTATTGTCAAGCACGGAGGTGGACAAGACAGGAGCCTCGTACTATGGTAATCAGGCGTTGCATTTCCTTAATACTAAGGGGGATACGTGTTCGGTGCCATTGGGTAAGTAAAAAAAGCAAAAGTTCAAATTAAGCACTCAAACTAATTGTAAGGCTAAAGAAGTTTGACCAGTTTGCTCCTACAACAGCAGTGTAGGATTCAAGCCATTCAACTTGCTCATTAGTTAAATTGTTTGAAGTAGTTTGACTTTAGGATGGTTTTGAATTGATGACAAATTGCATTTGAAACTTTTTTTTACGCCAACCATTTTTAATCCTTTCAGCTAAAAAAGGACCCGTTCATTGCGTGAAGTGGAGTCCCAAAGCCACCGAATTTGTTGTCGTTTACGGCTACATGCCCTCAAGGGCTGCTTTATATAATTTAAAATGTGACGTCGTTTTCGATTTTAATGAAGGACCACGCAATTGTGCCTACTTTAGTCCATTTGGAAATAATATCCTTTTTAACTCAATTGTGTATTCTGCTTTGTTTTTTACTTGCTTAACTCTTTTTGTAGTATACCCTTAACTCCTTTGCACTAGTCGTTTTAGCTGGGTTTGGTAACTTGCCAGGCAATGTCGAGATCTGGGATGTTCAGAAGAAGGAGTTACTAGCCAATATGAAGTGTCCTGATACCACATATTTTCAATGGCATCCTAATGGTGAATATTTTGTAACCGCAACAACTGCTCCGAGATTGCGCATTGGAAATGGGTAAGTAAAAGTAACAAATATGTAGCAATTCATACACTGATTGTAGGCAAACACATTTCTTACAGAAATTGTTTAGAATCATTTGTCTCATGGAATACTATTGTAATCAAAAAATCGCGCAAATAATTATCCATTTTAAATCGCTTATAAGATTTGAACACACCTTCTTAGGGTCCGTAGGAGCGGATTCAATAACTTACGAATAATCTTTAATCAAAATTTCAAAACAATTTCATAAAGAAGGAAGTTAGTAAAGATCCTTTGCAGAATATGGGTCAAGGCTTTGCCATCTATTACTAAGTGTAGTCCAAATATGAGTACTTTCTGAAGATTACACAAAACCTTGCTTTTTTTATTTAAAAAAAAAACAGTTGAAAACTTATAGTCCAGCAAACAAACATCTTTTCAAAGGAATAGGTTCCTTAAAATAAACTTTACCAAGCATTTTCTTAATTATTCTTTTCTAAAATGTATACAATATCCTCCTTATAATTACACAGTGCAACAAGCAAAAAGGGAATGGGATGGGACCAACTGCAAATGAAAGTTGACATTGACCATAACAAAACCTCCAAGGGGTTTTTTTTAGTTAAGTGCGAGATTTTTTTTTACACGCATTTGAAGTTTGTGATTTTGGTACGCTGTCTATCAAGGAAAGATCATCGAAAATTTGATAAAATAATGTTTATTTATTTCTATTATCGTAGAAAGTTGTGGTATCTTACTATTTTTGGGGTCGAGGAATTCATTTTTGATATTTATATTTACCTAAAACTCACGCTAGATGGCGGTGTCATACAAATGGTGCTATTTCTTGTAGATTTTCATAGATAAAACGGTGTACCTACTTTTGTTTAGGCTGAAAATCATTTTTTGATGTTGGCATCATTGAAATAAGTTACCATAGAACAAAATGTCATAAAAATATAACTGTTTTTGAAAAGAAGTAAATTAGTTATCGTGACCGACGCGCTGTTAAATACATTGTAATCACTTTCGACAGTGACCTGTCTCTTGGAACATTTTTGTGTTATAATAAAGAAATATAAATTCTAAGTAAGTATTGTGTTGTGACCTTAAAATAAATAAATTAATTTTAAGTTTTTATATTAGAACCAAGTGCGTTTATTTCGATTTGTGTATCAAGACAATTTACTAAGACAACCACTTAAGATGGCGCAAAGCCGGAATGAATGTTTGCAGCATTTGAAATATTATTGTTATGTTTGTGGAAAATATAATAGACAACAAAATTTGGTGCCAAAATATGAGAGCATGAAACAATTGTATTTACAGTATTTTGGAACAGAGGTTATTGAGAATGTAGGTTGGGTACCTGAAAAAGTGTGCAGAACTTGCAATGGTTTTTTAACTAAATGGTCACAAAACAAAAAGAAGTCAATGCCGTTTGGTGTTCCAATGTTATGGTACAATCCAGGTAATTTTTTAAAATTTTATTTTTTATATCAAATATATTATAATATATATATATTAATATTATTATATCAAATATATTAATTTTAGTTTAGTTTAGTTTAGTTTAAAAATAGTTAATTTTAATACCTTCTCAGGTGAACACGTTAAATCACAGTGTTATGTGTGTTTAAATAGTATTAAAGGAAGAAACAGATGTAATAGACGAGGAATGGTATATGCTGGTACAAAATATGCAGAATTACCTAAACAACATACAGAGTTTATTCCAATACCAAAACCAGCAAGTCCAGATGTAACCTCCGTAGTATCTACAAATACTGTAGAGACAATTGGACACGATCCTACTTACGAGCCTTCTGAGCTTAACAACCGTATGATACCAATATCACAAAAGTGGTTAGATGAAGTACTAAAACACGTGAATATGTCGAAGCGTGATTCAGAGTATGTTGCACGTAAACTTAATGAAAACAATTTACTAGAAGCTGGTGTTAGAATAACTGCTTATCGTAATCGCCAAGCAGTATTTCAACAATATTTCTCTGTCAACGAAGAAAATACATTCGTTTACTGTAATGATATTGAAACACTTATGGCAGAAATGGGTATGAATTATGTTCCTCATAAATGGAGATTATTTATAGATTCTTCAAAAACCAGTATGAAAGCAGTTTTATTGTACTACAATAACAAAAAACCAAGCATTCCAATAGCATACAATTTGAATACTAAAGAAACCTACGAATCAGTAAAATATCTACTGCAATCAGTGAACTATGAAAAGCATAAATGGCGCTTATGCTGTGATTTAAAAATGGTTGCCTTACTTTCTGGCCTACAAGGTGGCTATACCAAAAACATGTGCTTTATTTGCTTGTGGAATACACGTTACAAAGGAAATCAATACCAAAAGTGTGACTGGGAAAACAGAGACGATTTTCGTGTTGGAACAGCTAATGTTATCCATGAACCTCTTGTACCAGCAGATAAAATATTGCTACCACCACTTCATATTAAATTGGGTATTTTCAAAAATTTTGTAAAAGTGTTTTCTGTAGATGGACCAGCTTTTACTACATTAAGATCTACATTTCCACGACTCAGTGCTAGCAAAGTTAAAGAAGGTATTGTATACAAATAAAATAAATGATTTTAAAAAATTAATTTACAATATTTTTTTCTAATTTTACAGGTATGTTTAATGGTCCGGACATTAGAAGATTAATGAAAAATAAGGATTTTGATAATTCTTTGGATCAAAATCAATTAATTGCAATGTTCTTGGTAAGAAACGAGAAGCAGATAGTGCAGAAAGAGTTAAACGTCTCTTGAAAGCCTTTGAGGAACTTCGTGTGAATATGTCACTAAAAATTCATTTTCTCCATCATCACATGGATTGGTTTGAAAAACAACTTTCCACCGAATCTGATGAGCAAGGGGAACGTTTTCACCAAGTAGCTTTAACCATGGAAACTAGGTACAGAGGAAAGAGACTAGAGTCTATGCTAGGAGATTTATGCTGGTGGTTAAAGAGAACAACCGATGAAGAGGATACTGACGATGAGCAAGAACCACAAACATACAGAGATTCAAAACCTACTACTTCTGCAGCTTTTGCTATTTCAAACATGGAAATTGACAGTGATGATGATTAAGCGGATCCACAATGAGATCCAAATAATTTTTTCCAATAAAAAACGAATTTTTTTCTATAAAAATAGCATTTTTGCAATAGTAACGTACTGAGAATAATAAAATGTACTTCGTCACATCATTATAAATATGTTTTACAATAATGCCAACATCAAAAAATGATTTTCAGCCTAAACAAAAGTAGGTACACCGTTTTATCTATGAAAATCTACAAGAAATAGCACCATTTGTATGACACCGCCATCTAGCGTGAGTTTTAGGTAAATATAAATATCAAAAATGAATTCCTCGACCCCAAAAATAGTAAGATACCACAACTTTCTAAGATAATAGAAATAAATAAACATTATTTTATCAAATTTTCGATGATCTTTCCTTGATAGACAGCGTACCAAAATCACAAACTTCAAATGCGTGTAAAAAAAAATCTCGCACTGAACTAAAAAAACCCCTTGGAGGTTTTGTTATGGTCAACGTGAGCTTTCATTTGCAGTTGGTCCCATCCCATTCCCTTTCCGAAAGTTCGATTTTGTGTCACTGTGTTATCAGATAGTCATCGCATTTTCGTTATTTCATTCTAAATTTTACATTAATCCCTTTACAGCTTCAAAGTCTATCACTATTCCGGTGCGCTTTTGCATGAAACACTTTGGCCTACAGGTCAAGAACTATTGGCTGTTGAATGGCAACAGTTTGCCGACAATACTTTCGAAGAACCCATCATAACCAAGATAAAACAGGAGGGTATCAAGTCAAGTCAACCAGAAGCAAGTAAGAAGGTGTATACACCACCACACTTGCGTGGAGGAGCAAATAATTCGGATAAATTGATACCACAGTCACAAAATACTATACCAGGTCTACCGCCAGGTAATGAAAGACAATTTTGGCAACGAAAATATGATTTAGATAAACCTTTAATGAGACCGGGGTCGTGGAGGGAACGTAGCACGGATGATGGGCATAAAGCTAGTGGATCCATACAACGGAATTCCATTAAAAAAGGAAATCATCGGTTTAAACCTTATAATCAACAAAGAAGACCCACCCACTAGACTTTTTTTTGACATTGATAAGTACTCAGTGAAGACAGTAGCCTTTAAGTTTTTAAATCAAATAAAGTGTTTGGATTTTAAGGTGGTAACGACTTGCGGTTTTTTTCTTATTCTATTCTAGGTTATTCTTCCTCACAAGCCAAGAAACAGGGTGCTCAAAAGTCTTACAATCAACAGCAGCAAAATCATCAACAACAGAATCAAAAGGGTAACAACAGACAACAGAATAATCGCAACAATCAGAAGAAAAATAATGAACAGAACAACGAAACTAATGGACCCAATAACAATAATAGAGGTAGAGGAGGTAATAATGCAGCTGCAGGAGCAGTTGGTGGCCCAAATAATAACCCCTCATCACCTCATATCAATAAGAACCCTAACAACGCTGCCTCTAATGGCGACGCTGTCGATGTGGCTGTTCAAGACCCTAATGAGGGAAGCAATGAGCAACAACAGCGCCAGCCTAACAAACGCAATCCCAATAATCGTCGTCAACAGACTCAATCCCAGCAAAATCAAAAGAGGCAACCGAATAGGAATCAGCAGCAACAATTGCCGCCAAATGAAGCTGCCAATATGGAAAATCCTACTGAGGAGAGTCAACAACAACAACAGCCTAATCAACAGGGACAACAACAACAGCAGTTCTCGAAAAAAACTGCTCATCCCGAAAAGGAAAAGAAAATCCGTAATGTTGCCAAAAAGTTATCGGATATCAAGAAACTAAAGGCCCGTCAAGACAAGGGAGAAATATTGGAATTGAATCAACATAACAAAATATCTATGGAGGCCAAGTTTTTGGAAGAACTTAAGGCACTAAAGTTATCTAACTAGACATAACATAAAATGCAAAAAAAAAAAGAGTTACGATCTCTTTCTATCTAAGTGCGTGACGTCAAGTACATCCAATCCAAAAAATGCGAATTCTAATTTGTAATGGTGTAAACATAAACGCTAACAACATATACCAGTTTCCATAGTAAAAATACCCCTACAATCCATGTATTTGTTTTATCCCAGGCTTCGTTGTGTGTGTTTAGAAATGTCTTAAAGTTTGTTTGGTTAAAAAATCTTCTTATTGTATGCTTTTTAAGACATTTTATAGGGAAGATTTGGAATTCAAAATCGACAAAATGATGAAAATGAGATCAAATATTTGCAAATAATGTGGAGATTAGCATTTTTGAAATTTAAAGCACAACATACATTTTTTATCGATAGTAAATAATGAATTCCAAGCACTTCCTTGATTTGGCTCTTACCACTTTACCCTGTCCGAATGCCCTCTTAAGAGTTGAAAAAAGTTTGTTTTGACTTTTTCTCTATCTCTCTCGTTTATCATTTATATGTATTTTTCTCTTTTTTTTATGAAGAAACAAAAACAAATTCCAAAACTATTTTTTTTATTTTTATTTTACCATATAAAAAGCACGACAGACAGCAAGTCAAAGCAGTAACGGAAATAATTGTGATTTATCCTATAAAACAAAAACAACAATATATTTACAACAAAACAAAACACGTTCGTAAAAGCGATTGATCATTGCAAATTTGAAACGAACTTGATAAAGAAAAAATAAAATCACATTTTGGTAAAAACAAAAACCAAGGTATTTTTATAAAATCTGATTTTGGCCAGAGAGGGGAGGTCTTTAAACATTATATACCTGTTCGTAAAAGCAGTATTGCAGCAGATGCGAATTTTGTTTACAATAAAGTACGCTTTATGGAAAAATTCGTTTTGGAATTAATATACGAATTGGATGGCAAACCCAATGAAGAAAGCAGATTAGAGTGAGGGTGATGTAGTTGAATGCCTTGTGCCATACAGTCGAAATAGATTACTCTTGCCCACAACACGGACATTTTTCCTTCCGTACACAAATTCTTCCTTCACACAAACGTGTTCACACCACAAACTTAACAAATTTCTTAAAATGGGTGCGATATCAAGGTAATCCCGTATATGAATATCAAAATATACAAATTTGAACTTTACTATCTGCGGCGTTTAAGGGTTAACACAGGCATCAGATGAAAACTTGGTTATTAGTAAATATTATTCTAGATACATTCATATCGAACCCATTTTAAGATATTTAGATTTTTTCTAAAACGGTAGGGTTAAGAATCTAGAAATGGCTGCCGGCTTGGAGTGGTTTAACGGATCTTCGATATATACATGCCATTTATTGTAACGAGCGATATGATCAGATTAAAAAAAAAAACCTAGAATGTATATCCGAAAAAATTAATGGTTTCAACGAACAGGGCCTCCACGCGATTAGGCCAAAGCGTGAACGTTGATAACCGTTATAACTTCGAGGTAGTGGACGAATTTATGTACCTCGGATCTGCCGTGAACAAAAACAACAACGTCAGCCTTGAGATCAAGCGGAGAATTGTGCTTGCGAATAGATGTTATTTTGGGCTAAGCAAGCACTTTAGAGATAAAGCCCTCTCTCGAGTAACAAAAGTCCAGCTGTACCAGACTCTCATTCAACCTGTCTTGCTTTATGGCGCAGAATCCTGGGTCCTAGCGCAAGCAGACGAAACATCTGTACGAGTCTTCGAGAGAAAAATACTCCAAAAAATGTATGGCCCTATAGTGCACAACGGCGAGTATCGGCGACGCATGAATCATGAGCTGTATGAGCTTTATACTGACATTGACAGTTAAGCGGATCAAGGTAACGCGATTGCGATGGCTAGGCCATGTCAGTAGAATGGATGAAGATGAACCAGCGCGAAGGGTTTCCGAAACCGAACTCCAAGGAAGACGAAAAATAGGAAGACCAAGACTCCGCTGGAGAGATCAGGTTGACGAATCCCTGCGTACACTTGGTATTGCCAACTGGAGAAATAAAGCAAAAGATCGAACTAGTTGGCGAAATATGTTATCTTCGTTTTGTAAGGTTCCTGACTCCCCGGGGTTGTCCGAGACCGGATAAGTAATTATATCCGAAATTTGGGGGCACGCGACTCGGAAAGTTTCGACTAGGCTCTAATTTTATCTGTCACTTCAGAATACAAAGTTTTATCTGTGTTAAAATTTGAGCTGTCGGTAAAGTACATTTAAGCTGGTGCCATGTCTTATAGTCATCGAAGACTTTTTCCAAACGGAAAAATGTGTACCGAGACATTTTTAAATATCATTTTCTAAATAATTTATTAAACAATATAACACTTTAAAAATATACAGTTTATTTTAGCAGCCATCATTTTAATCCCACTTTGATTTTTTCTTTGTAAACACCTCACGGCCATCATCTTGGACGGCAGCGTAATAACCCAGATCTTCATATTTCATTCTCATATAGGTTATGTAGCCAAAAACGCCGGTAATGGCCACCAAACCAATACCCATTATAATTTTATTCTGAAAAAGAACAACAGCAAATTTATGAAAAGTTCACTGCTAATTTATACCATACCAGACTTACAGGCTTGGCATATAATTCAAAATTCAGGACCCGGAACACATTAGTGGTCTTGATCTGGCGAATACCATCGCCAGATGTCGCCGTTGTTGTCTTAACGGTCCTATCCTTGCTGCTCATATCGTCTCTTCACAGTGGTTCAAAAGCACAAGGGGTTTTCAGAATATATGTTATTTTACGAATTTGTGTGTCACTAGTTGTTTGTTTTTATAAAATTTGTTTTGTAATATTTAAGCACTTGTCAATAGAGCTCCAAGCCGATGCAAAACAATTGACGACGGTTGTTGGAGAGTTGCCAGATAGTGTTGCCAATTCCATAGAAGAAAACGCAAAGCAAAACCAGAACCGGTTTATTCCACGAACCGACCGGACGGACCGGTGATTACAAGAACCGATTAACAGTTACAAAATAACCGAAAACGGTTTCAAATTAACCAAATCGTTTCAAATGTTAGATCGTTGAATTGTCAGTCAAAAATTGGGCCTAAGGGTGTAAAATATGTATTTTTTGTCAAATTTTATATTCTTATAAAAAGATTCCACAATTACGTCTCTTTGGGGAAGCAATTTGCTGATAACCAGAACCGGTCTAAATACCCGAATCTTCTTGGAACCGGACTCGACAGAACCGGTACTTCAAATACGCGAAACCGGACATCGATAGTAGCAGAAGACGTTATTGTTGTTGTAGGTTCTGATTAGTTAATGCACATATAAGTGTAAATTAAATTTTGGTGGTTTCATTTAATAAATAAATGAAATTAAAAAATTCCGGGACAAAACTATTATCAAACAATTGTTTTCAAACGATATAACTTTGGCGTAACAACGCCTAACTGATTTTGCTTACGAAGAACTAAGTTCTAGGCATATGAAAATTAAATGAAATTTTCGGTTCATGAAATTTTCGTTATTTTTTATACGTGTGCTTCTTATGGCAATGAAAATTTCGTAAAAACTGAATACCGGGCTTTAACAGGAATAGCATAGACTAATACACACATACTTACATTTATTCTCTCATCTGACGTTTCATTTCACACTCTTCGTTGTAGGTTTGTGGAAATGAGAGAAATTAAATTTAAAATTAACTTACACCAGGTGGAGTTACAAAATATGTTCACTTAATTTTTCATGTCGTTTTGGTGTAGAACTGAAAAATTTTAATGTATTTTGCACTTTTTTGTTAACTTTTAGCGTTGGTATACATTTGTATTGTATTTAACACAACTAGTTGGCCACAAAAACACGAAATTCGGTTGTTGATCCTTTGTTGAACGTTTACTATTGCCTCTATCTGGTATTATTGAACCCATGTTTCCACCATCCAATGTTTAATTTATTGAGCGAATAAAAGTATCTATGTATGTATTAGTCTATGGGCTGGGGAGTCATTTCTGTTTAAATTTTTCGTATACACATTTAATTTTTCTATATATATTCATATTTAATTTACTTTATTCAATCTTATTACGAATGCCGTTCTCGTATTTCGACAACGACAGTTTTGTAAAAGATTAAAGACAAAGTTGGCGTGTTATCTTTAATCTTTTACAAAACTGTCCTAGTCGAAATATGAGAACGGCGTTCGTAATAAGGCTGATTATACATGGATATTTATCCTAAAATTCATGTATAATTGGCTCTATAGGCTTTCTTTGTATTGATGTTGAATTAATAAATAAAATATATTAACGATTTCTGGACCTCCAATTTGACGATTTCAGGTCAATTTTATCTGGCAACACTGGTCATTAATAGTAATTTGGAATAGAATGGTGTGGTACATACAAAATACATCGGTGTTTCTTTGCAAATCGTTCGCAGATTCAACCAACACGTGTTTCAGCTGCTGCAGGAGAATAATATTGAACTATTGTTAAAACTATATAAAAATAACATTAACGAAATGGCAGTGACCGGCCAAATGATAGATGCGATCGTACATGAGTATCTGCAGAAAAAGGATAAGAACTTAGCGCAAGTTTTTCAGCATAAAACAAAAGCGGTAAGTACTATTGCACCAAAACAATGTGGTTTATGGCTTGAGATGAAGGCTTATAGCACACTAAGTGCGTATAATGTTTATACACATGTGTTGGAATTCCGACCTGTGATGGTGTATCACACGTTTGTAGAGAGAAAAGAAAAAGCCATGTGTTTTTTCAGCATTTATGCATAATTTTGTTTTTTTTTGGTTTCAGGCATGTGTTGGCAAGGGGTCCCCTAAGTTGGAGGATATTATTAATTATTTTGTGAAGAATAGTAAAACAAAATTGACCCCCTTAAAGCAGGCGAATGATAGCTCCAGCGATAGTGACGATTCCGAAGAGGAGGAAAATACAAAAAATGTAATTCCAGTAGCAAACGGTAAAGCACCCGCACCGAAGAAAAGTCAGCAATCTGGTTCAGAAGATTCCTCTGAAGATAGTGATGACGATAATGAGAAGAGACCAGCCGTAAAAGCAACTCCTGCTGTCGCTAAAACAAATGGTTTGGTTAAGAAACAAACGTCTGACGATTCTTCAGATGATGGTGAGGATGAGAAGCCAGCTCCTAAAGCAGTAGCTAAACCCACAGCCAAGAAGGCAGAGTCCTCAGATGATTCAGATGACAGTGACGAAGAACCCGCTGTCAAAACCCCAGCTAAGAAAGTAGCAACTCCCGCTAAGCCGATAGCTAAGAAGGCTGCATCCTCTGAAGACTCATCTGATGACAGCAGCGAAGATGAAAAACCGGCAACCAAAATTCCAGCTAAGCCGGCCGCAAAGAAGGCTGAATCTTCAGATGATTCTTCTGATGATAGCGAAAATGAAAAGTCTGCTGCCAAACCTGCTGCTAAACCAGCTACTGTCAAGACTGCTAAGAAGAAAGCTGAATCTTCCAGTGAGGACAGCTCTTCCGAGGAGGAAGAAGAAAAGCCTAAGGCAGTTACACCAGCTGCCAAAAAACCAGCCGCTGCAGTGAAGAAGGACTCCAGCACTGATGATTCTTCTAGTGAGGAAGATGAGCCTGCTGTTAAACCCGTTGTCAAGAAAACTCCTGTTGCACCTAAAAAACAAGCTGAGTCAAGCTCGGAAGATTCTTCGTCGGAGGATGAAAAGCCTGCTGAGAAGAAATCAGCTGTAGCTACACCAGCAAAAAAGACTGCTCCTTCGAGTTCTGATGAATCTTCATCCGAAGAAGATGAGAAACCTGCTCCTAAAGCAACTGTTGCTAAATCAACACCCTCTAAAAAAGCTGCTTCTAGCTCTGAGGATTCTTCAGATTCTGATGATGATGAACCACCAGCTAAAAAAGCTGCTCCAACCCCAAAGGCAACAGCCTCAAAATCATCTTCGGATGACAGCTCATCCGATGAAGAAGCTCCAAAAAAACTGGCTAAACCAGGCAAGAAGCCTGCCACTACGGCTAAAAAGTCAGCCGACAGCGATGATTCTAGCGATGAGGAAGAAGAGGAACCTGCTGCCGTTAAGACGACTCCATTGGCTAAGACCGGAAAAAAGAGGAAGTTTAGCGAAACGAACGATACAACAAATGGACCAGGAAATAAAAAATACAACAATTTTGTTAAAGCTGGTGAAAACAAGGTGAGTTTTTGTTAATAATAGCCGCAATAGTTATAAACCAAGTGCATTACACCAATTAAGCATTGTACAGAGTTGCCAAGCTGTTTTAGCTTTTCAATTCTCGTTCGGAAACGGTGTACGACTCTAGGTTTCAGTCAATGAGTATAAACTCTTGAAAGCGCCAGCCCACTGATTGCAAGAAGCTCGCCTCGACAGACCCTTCATGGGATGTGAAGATAAAATATTTACGTGTTTATAGAAATATGCTTTAATAGCGTCCTGTATGTAGTAAAGTGTTTTGAATACAGTTTTATATTTGCCTCAGAAACATTTCTAATAGCAACCTGCACCACAATTCTGTAAATTTTTGACGGTTAAAATCGGTATTTAAATTGTCAAAATTTCAATACAAACATCCTGAATTTTGACTATTTATTTAACTAACGACTTTTGTTGTTGAAAAGTTGCAGAATTCCGGCATAGAGTATTAATATACCCAGAGTAAACACCTCCCTCAGCAAATTGATAACATTAGGCCTGGTGTGATATGAACGTTGGATGATGAAAAGTATTCTTTTAATAATAGTTTTGTCTGCGTATTTTTCCAGTCAAAAATTTCCAGTAAATATTTTTGAGAGAATAAGATATATTTTACCCTCTCAGTAGAAAATATCACAAATAGGACATGGACAAAAACTTGCAAGAAATGGGAAGTTTTGTATGCAAACAGCTGTAAACATTGGAAGAACCAACAAACGCAGTTCGAGCAAAACATTACAAATTACTTTTTGCAGTTTGCAAATTGTTATTGACAACAATTTTACAATTAAAAACTGCCTTTTTGCAGTTTGCAAATTGTTATTGACAAAAAATTTCACAATTAAAAACTTTTAAGATCTCTATCTTCGAACTGTCAAACTAATCTCTTGCTCTCTCGTTGTTGGTTTTTTTTTTTGGTGTAAACAGACAACATCCAGTAACAATTCGTTACAAATTGTCAGGACGCAACCTGAACTAAAAGCAGATAAGACAAATTAGAGCAAAACATCCAACATGAAAACAACATCATTTTGTGCTGTTTCTTGTTGTTTTCTTGTTGGATATTTTTTTGTAATTTGTCTTATCCGCTATTATTAAAGCAATTCTTTTCAACATTCCACTTTCATAACACACCGGGCCTAATGTCATCAATTTACTCTATGTCTGAATTCCGGGGCTGTTGCCCGGTATTCAGTTTTTATGAAATTTTAACGAAAACAAACAACAATATTGTCCGTTTAAATTTATGAAAAATGATAAATGATAAACGGTGCAGGATTAAATACATTTAAATGATATTTATGGATGTTTGATTGATGATAATGCATTTTAAATTACGTTTGTTTAATGGTAATTTCTTTTAAATAATGTATGATGCTTGCTTTGAAATCTACAAGTCGAACTCTATGCGAACTCTAATTATTCCTGTGTCTTTCAAAGCCTTCCGGCCTAAGAAAAACAGCTGTTGCATACTCTTGATATATTTATCTATGGTCTAAATATACATACATATACATAGGTGGTGCAATGGGTATTGTGCCCGGCTCTTGTACCTGGGAACGTGTATTCGATCCCTGCACAGCCCACCTTTTATTTCTTTCGGCGACAGTCACCTCGCTTAGTGATGGCTACATCGAGTATTTAGCCATGAAACGGCTTGCAAATTACCGTTCGGAACCGGTGTAAAACTGTAGGTCCCAATCAGTGAGTGTAAAGCTTGAAAGCGCACAGCTCACTGATTTTGAAAAGCTTTCCATAATACCTTCATAAGATGTAATAGGAA
Organism: Phaonia tiefii; assembly: GCA_963931995.1. Classification (NCBI taxonomy): domain Eukaryota; kingdom Metazoa; phylum Arthropoda; class Insecta; order Diptera; family Muscidae; genus Phaonia; species Phaonia tiefii. Next base: position 277,135,357 of record OZ008369.1, read on the forward strand.
ACCTTTTTTTAAATTTTTGTTATAAACTTTGATAAAAAATAATACTAAAATTACTATATCTACAATATTGTCTAATGAATATTTAGGAATTTGTCTACATAACTTTTTAAATGTTACTTACCATTTCAAAATTGGCAACTCTTACGATAGTTTACCAAAGATTTCTTCTACGTAGTTGTTACTTGAAATACTGATGAATCCATATGTATATTCTATATCTCTTAACTGTGACATAAACCAAATAGTTCAATGGATTTGCTTCCACCCCAGCTAATGGTAAATTCCAAAATAACAAGTATAACAAGACTCCTCAATCAGATGGTAAAAACAAGAATACACCATTTAGACGGGTACGTGAGGAAGACGTAGAAATAGATGAAAGAATCAAAGATATGTCTTTCGAAGCTAAGGTAAGTGCCTCAAATGTTAATAACATGATGTCCTTTTTGAAATGTTTGCCACAAAACAAAAAGTTAAAAGCAATCACGTAGCAGTATAGAGAAAGAAGAAGGAAGTAGAGTAACAAATTAGCTGCATTTGAATCGTAATTTTAATAAATTCATCAACAATTTGAGGCACTTTCTTTGACTTACAAACGTTTACTACTTTATGTGGGAATTAAAGCTTTAAGGAACTAAAAATTTTAACAATTTGCTAATTTGTTTTTAATCTATTTTCCTTCTTCTTTCTTTTTCATGGTCATTGACATACAAATAGGATGGCGGTGAAGAAGAAGACGGCGGTTTTAAATCCAATGGAGGTTTCAAGAAGTTTGGGGATCGTAAATCCTTTGGTGGCTTTGAAAACGCCGGTCGTGGAGGTGGTAGAGGCCGTGGTGGTTTCGGGGGTGACGATAAAGGTGGACGTGGTCGTGGCGGCTTTGGCGACAGAGGTGGCCGCGGTCGGGGTGGCTTCGGCGGCGGTGGTGATAGAGGTGGACGTGGTCGTGGTGGCTTTGGTGGTGGAGATAGAGGCGGACGTGGTCGTGGCGGTTTCGGTGGTGGAGATAGAGGAGGACGCGGTCGCGGCGGTTTCGGAGGCGGTGATAGAGGAGGTCGAGGCCGTGGCGGTTTCAACAAACCCTTCAACAAATCTTTCGACAGCTCAACGCCCCAAAACAAAAAAATTACATTTGACGACTAAACTGCAATTATTTTAAATATTTATCAAACCACCACTTAACAAAAAATTAGATTTAAATTTAAATTGTTTTAGTTAAAACGTCTTGACTTCCGCCTTTCCTTATTTAACTATGTTTTAATGCAGACATTTCATCAAGTTCCAAAACTAGTTTTTAATTGAATTTAATTCGTTCAATTCTCCCCAAACCAACTATTTACAGAGAAATGCCGCTGGTTCCTGGGGCGATAAAGCCAACAGAGATTTAAAGTTCACACGCGGCAAATCTTTTAAGCACGAGAAAACCAAGAAGAAGCGTGGTAGTTATCGTGGGGGACAGATTGATATGGGCATAAATTCCATTAAATTTGAAGAGTAATTGCCAATATCAATACAAATATCTCAGACAATCCCCTTCGAAGAATAATAGAAAACATATTTGCTAAAAATATTTAAATTCACCAAAAGTCTAGGCACTTGAATTCTTGACACGGAATTATTCTAATTACAAAGATATAAATACGCCCCTTACATTTGCCTCTTTATACAAAAAAAAAGTAAATAATAACGTCTTTTGCTTAATGCACTAGATGTGTGATCATTCTTCGTTTAAATAAGATTAATGGAATACAAAAGTTGAACCTAATATTTTTGTAATATTAAGATTTATATTAAACATATGTACGTATATGTATTTTTAATATATACCTAAATAATAATAGTACATATTTAGCTGTAAAAGAAATAAAAAATATTTTATAAAACCTAAAAATAAAGTTTTAAAGTAAAGCCCGGTATTCAGATTTTATGAAATTTCCGATGCCATAAGAAGTATGTACGTGTAAAAAATAACGAACATTTCTTGAACCAAAAATTTTACTCACTTTTCATTTGCTTGGACTCAGTCACCTCTGCGAAAATTTTGCAAGCAAAATCAATTACAGGGTTGTTGCGCCAAAGTTATTTCGTACGAAAACAATTGTTGGGGACAGGAATTTTGACATTTCGAGAATTTTTACAAGTAGTAGCACCACATACGTTAAAAATAAAATGGAGAGCGTAGGGGAATTATAAATGAAATATTTGCAAGGTAAATAAAAGATTGGTGGGGTAATTGACAAAACTTTCGTACATAAATTTCGGAAGAACTGAATACGGGGCTTAACATATGAAACTTTAGTGTAGCTTCTCAAAATACCGTTCGGCACCGGTGTAAACATCTAGGTCCCAATCAGTGAGTGTACAACTAACTCAGGGTCCATCATAAAGAGAGTCAGCTTAAAAATGTGTGTGTAGTGGTGAGTGTATTTTGAGTGCACTGGGAGAAATTTCGTGCTACATGTGCATGGTACAAAGAAATGGTAGAAGCACTAGCCCATCTGATTTGAACTTTTTTCTGGACTGAGTGTGAGTAAGTTTTTCTCTTATGTCAAAGTTTATTTACATTTGTTTGTCAGCAACCCCTGCTCGCCAGCAACTGCTGTTTTTGAAATTGGTCTCTGCAAAAATTACATAGAAACGTTTTAATTTTCACACTTAAACACTTTCTATATAGCAAATAACACTCAATCATTTTCTAAATGGCACTTTTTGCAAATTTGTTTACATTTTCATCCATTTTTCTATCAGCTGACTTGACACAACACAGACACTGAGCAAAAACAAAATGCCTGTTGTTTTTGGCTTGTTGTATTTGTTGTCGTACTGCATCTACCATTATATTTCTACCATGTACATGTGTGTAATATTTTTATATAAACACAAATGAGTTCCTATACATAAAAATTTAACGCAAGTATGAGTAAATTTTTGATTGTATGAAAATATGAATGCGTGTATGTTTGAATATGTGAATTTATGAATATTGCAGTTTAAGTTAAATCAGTTGAAAATAATTAAATTATCTTCACAAATAATTATTTTCTTCAAACATTTTTCGAATATACATATGGGCATTTCCAGAGAAAGTGCCACCCTATGTCGCATCACGTCACCATCGTAAATTGTTTATATTTTAGGACCATGAAGTTCGATTGTTTTCTATTCTTATACTAAATACAGAATGTAAGAAGCTCTATATTTAATAACAGATGAAAAAACAATCTAACTAACTGGTGTTAAAATATAAGCAATTAACGAGTGTAACGTGATGTGACAAAAGGTGGACCTTTCTGTGGAAATGCCTATATTTAAATTACAATACATATATACATATGTATATTTAAATTACATATTTAAAATATACAAATTACCAAAACAAAAAAAGTTTTTCCCACTCTACTTTCCACAATGAACGACAAATATTCCAAGTGTACTGAAAATATTTTGTTTTCTCATTAAAGCTAGAGAGCTGGCATACAAAATTAATGTGTTTTGTTTTTGTGTTTACAAACACATAGCGATACCGACCTGCTTTATTGAAAGCTATCATACAACTGAATGAAAATTATCGTTTTTACGCTCTTTGCACAGCGCATGGTAAAATAAGTAAGGTAAACGCACTAGGAATTGTTACAACAAACACAGGCATTTTGTTTTTGTTTGGTGTCCATAATCTCAAATTTTCTTCATGTGCGTACATGGTAAAATAAGTAAGGTAAACTCGTTAGAACAGCTGATGTCTTGCTTAGGTGTCTCTCTTATGTCAAATTTACATGTATTTTGTTTTTGTACCGTTTTGTTTACTTTTACAGTAGATACACACATGAAGAAAATTTGACAGATTATGGACACCAAACAAAAACAAAATGCCTGTGTTTGTTGTAACAAATCCTAGTGCGTTTACCTTACTTATTTTACCATGTGTGCGTATCTACTGTAAATGTAAACAAAAAAGTACACAAACAAAATGTATGTGAATTTGACATAAGAGAAACACCTAAGCAAGAAATATGTTGAAATCAGCTGTTCTAACGAGTTTACCTTACTCATTTTACCATGTCACAGCGTTTCGTTAACAGTCGTGTTGTGTACGTGTAAAAAGCCGATCGCGTTCGGCCCCTGGGGCAATAGCGTGATGACCACTGAACTAACTACACCATGTTCATGTGAAATTATAAAAAAGTCAATTGTAATTTGCAATACTTTGTTTTGAAAAACCGCTTCGCAACAAACCATGGTACAGTGAAGAGTGTCGCACTGCAAATGATGAAAGGAACGATGCACGTATGGCAATGCTTCAGTCAATTGCAACGCGAGTGGCGACTGAGCGGTATATGGAAACAAGATAGGAAGTAAACCGTCTCTTTAGGCGCAAGAAACGGCAGTAGAGAAAGCGCGAGAGTGAGGAAATTGAGATATACAGAAGAAAGAACGAATCCCGAAAATTCTACCAAGAAGTCAAAAACGGGACTAATGGACACGGTTCAGGGTCCCCTTCTGTAAAGACAAGGACGGAAATATCATCGCAGATGTGCAGAGTATGTTGGGAATATGGAGATATCATTTCTCCGCGCTACTGGTATCTGAGATAACCAATGGCGATGGGACAATCGATCACAATTTGGACGACGACTTCGATTGCCTACCTCCTAACTAAGACGAGGTAGGAGCCGATAGATTGCAGTCGGAGCTGTTTAAGGCTGGTGGCGATGAGCTAATAAGGTGCATGCAACAGCTCATTAGCAAAACTTGGTTAGATGAATGCATGCCCGGCGATTACTAAGTCCCATATTTAAAAAAGGTGACCCGAGTCTCTGTGACAAGCACCGTGAAATAAGCCTTTTATTCATAGCATAAAGGTTCTATCAAGTATACTGTGCGAAAGACTAAAACCAATTATCGCTGACCTGATTGGACCATACCAGTGTGGCTTTAGGCCTGGAAAATCAACAACCGACCAGATTTTCACGCTATGCCAAATCCTGGAGAAGACACGAAAAACAAATCGACACCTATCATATATTTGTCGATTATAAGGCGGCCTTCCATAGCCCGATACGGGGGAAACTTTACGAAACAATGTCTGAGCTTGGTATTCTTCCAAAACTCATACGCCTTTGCAGGATGACTTTGACGAAAACCAAATCCGCAGTGAAAGTTGTTAAGCATCTTACCGAACCTTTCGAAACCAAGCGAGGACTCAAGCAAGGCGACACCCTATCATGCGATCTCTTTAACATCTTAATGGAGATCATTATGAGAAAAGCCGCAGTCAACATGAATAAAACCATCAGCCGCAAAAGTAACAAGCCGCTCGCGTATGCTGATGATATCGATATTATTTATTATTGAGAAGTTATTGCGGTGTTTTCGAGAATTGGGAAGGACTCAGCAAAAGTGGGTCTGAAAGTAAATGAGGACAAGACCAAATTAATGGTTTCAACGAGCAGGGCCTCCACGCGATTAGACCAAAGCGTGAACGTATATATTGTAAATTTCAAAAATAGTACTACCGACTTTTGCACCCATTCCAAAATACAGTTTTCTCTAACATTAATATTACAAAACAATTTCCACTTAAAATTAAAATTTCAAATTCATTTTAAAATGAAAGACATTAATGTTTAGAAATAAATTCCCTTAAATTTCATTAGATTTTAAAACAAGATTTTGAATTTATTTACGTGCACAAAAATCATCATTAATTGCCAAATGTTAAATGCAATTTCGCAATTGAAATTTCGCTTTTGTTTTCCGCTAACAATAAAAACTGTATTGTACAGTGGAAAATCCGGTTGTTTTGTCTGTTGACACTTGAGTGGACATTACTTATAACATACCCAAGTAAATCTACGAACAGGTGAAAAAGAGTGCAACAAAACCATTTAATTACACTCATCCATGTGTCAGTTCGCCAGTAAACATTTTTTTTTTACAACTGAAAATTATTGTGGAAGGTTACAAATTTGCGTATGGTGTCTAACGTGTAGTATTTTTGTTTCTATTATAAACTAAAAAGAAACATAAAAATAAGCGACTGATAAAATAATAAACAGAAAAAAAGTAATAAAACTTGTCTAGTGACTTTCGCTAATTGCAAGTGAATGGAAAATATTACATTTTAGATTTTTTTTGTTCGTACATGTGAGTATTCGAATACAAATACTACACATGAAGTTTTGAATGAAAAACGTGCTCGTGATGTATCTACTTGTTCGTACTAGTTGCTTGTACTAAATACCCCGGTAAATAAACATGATCTTCATCAACATCAAAACACCTTAAAGGGGAAGCAATAACATTTCATATACATATTTTTATTTTTTCGTTCAGAGATGTGTTTCAAATAAAGACTTGGCAGTGAGATTGCGCTTGTGGTACAGAAATGGTTGGATGGCAAGTAATTTATGTATGTATATAAATACATCTACAGTATCTAACATTTCATAAACAATTAGTTAATTTGATGATTATTGCATAGTATAGTATTTGATTCTCCCCATTACTTTTAACAAAACCATCTCTTTTTTAAACGCCCGAAATTACAAATGTAGTTTGGTGAAAAATTCGACGCTCAAAGAAAATTGGCAGTCATAATGGTGTTTTTTGTAAACCCACAATCAAAGTGTAACGCATATAACGAGCAGGGTGCAGTATGATATTCAAGACCCGGCGATACGATGGAAAACATTATGGGTAGTATTCTAAAAGTCCCGAAAGTTAATCTAAACGCAGAAGCTAACGCGAACGTCGAAGTCAAAAAATTGTAGTTTATAGACATATGTATGCGTAGACATATGTATGTATGTGGTTTATAGAGTTGCCCAATTAAAATAAACAATTATAGATCAGAAAAAGTTATCTTGAGTGAAATGCTCAGAATGAAAAAGATTAAAAAATTTAGCTCTATTTCAGTAGATCAACAGATTTTAAGATTGCTATTATTTATAATACTGCAAATAAAAATAATATTCACATAAAATGTTATGTTATTTTTGGGTTCAATGTCCCATAAAAAAAAGTTTGAGCTCAATCCTTCGAATGCATTTCAACCAAAATTGGCAACTACATATAAGCAATGAAATGCAAAATACTTCCATCTGCCTATCCTCGATCGATATTTTTTTTTAAGGGTAGTATTCTAAAAGTCCCGAGAGTAGCCGTAAACGCAGAAGCTAACGCGAACGCCAAAACATTGTAGTTTATATATCACTTCGCGCATGATACAAATACAAGGTAGTAGCATTAGCATTGTTGTAATTTCCATACCCAGTTATTGTCAAAATCAGCTGATAAAAATGTACACATACATGTGAAATTGTGAACATAAATAGATGAAATTGAAAGAGAACGACTCACACAAACAACTTTGACATTTACTGGGTACGATGAAATGTAAACAAAGGAAACCATATGGGCTTACGCTACTACCTTGTATTTGTATCATGACTTCGCGCTTGCGTTTGTTTACGAAAGCTGTCACTGACATATGCGGTTTATAGAGTTTCCAAACTAAAATAAACAATTATAGATCAGAAAAAGTTATCTTGAGTGAAATGCTCAGAATGAAAAAGATCGACAAATTTAGCTCTATTTCAGTAGATCAACAGATTTTAAGATAGCTATTATATATAATACTGCAAATACCAACAATATACACATACAATATGTAAAAAACCTATGTTATTTTGGGGTTCAATGTCCAATAAATTGCCCCATCTATATTAAATTAGTTGTCTTCGAAAACAAGTGCCATTTGGTGATACGTATTGACTGTAATGTATTGGTACTTTTGTTTATTATTGTCAACATAAACTGATGTCTATAATTTTTAAATATAATTATAATAGTTTTGCAACGCATTATTTATTTGAACGTTCCATTTCTAATTTTATTATTGTAAATAAGAATTTGACTGCGTAAAGAGTATAATTTTGAATTATTTAAAAAAAAAGTTTGAGCTCTATCCGTCGAATGCATTTCAGCCAAAATTGACAACTACTTATAATCAATGAAATGCAAAATACTTCGATCTGCCTATCCTCGATCGACATTTTTCTTTGAATTTGTAATTTCTTCAACTAACGCGAAGAACTGTGGCGTGTTCAATTTGACAGTTGAAGTGATCAAAAACGTTGCGATGCGTTTTATAAACTACCCATTAAATAACGTAACTCAACGCAGGTAGTCACCGAACAGCTGTAACGTTTTATAAACTACGAAAACGACAAAAGTAACGCGATGTGACTGATTCACGACTTAATGAATACCACCCTAAGCTTGAAATTTGATTCGGCACCGATTTCTTAAAATAAGAGCTTAAGGATTTCACCCTTGAAATACAGTTTAATACATACAGTGTTGCCATATCGTTTAAAATAGAACCCAATGCAAATAGTAGTAACAAAAACATTTTTTAAATTAATTTATAGTCTCAGAAACTGAATTTTATGAATTCCAAGGTAGAATTTAATAAAATTGACTACCATATTCTTGGCGGAGCGTGTCATTTTCATTGGCTCCAACACTCCCTGATTGTTATTCATTACGAGTGTAACCAGATACGATTACTTTGCAGAATTTCCCAAGCAGCTCGCTACTTATGGCATTAGCTCGAGTGCTTTCCAGTAATGTAGTTTCCATGTACCCCTCTGCTGTTAACTTACGTGGTAAGGCGATTGGATGAGCAGCCTCAAGGGCTTGCAATAGCGGCTTTCAATTAACCATCGGTAAATTGAGTCTACTACATAATAGCACTTCCGATAACGGAATGAGACTGATAGATTTCGCAGCGGTAAACACATAATTGCCATAGGACCAAGATTCTAAAATACATAGGGTTACTTGGGTATCTCCTGATCAAAATATAAGGAACCAGACCGATCATTTGGTAGATGTTCCTCATCGTTACAGCTTCTACAGAAGTAATTTGCCCTGAATCAAAAAAAACTGAAAGAAGCATTGATGACCTGGCCGTGGTTAAAGACAGAAGGTTCATGGATCTACTACTTTCCACTATCAGCCAGTTTTATTTAATTTATTCTAGGTCGAAAACAACAACATCTGACCAGTACGAAAAGCTGACGAATTTACTGGCAACGAACGGGGATATTGGGTGTGGATACCATAAGCGATCCAAAGAGAAGTGCAGGCATTCTGGGAAGAAGTTACTGTCAATTTAATATAATTGTCGAGTGTGATAATTCAATTTGAATGAAAATGGTACGAAGAAGAACCAAATTAACTAATTGCCAAAAATGTGGTGAAAGAGGGTAAGTTTAAATTTAATTATCCTTTTATTTTCCTAGCATTTTTTCAAAAACAAAGACATTATTTTTCATAAAAAAAAACAAAAAAAAAATTGTTTTCACAATAACAAAAGGGTGACTGTATATCTCTTTGATACGCTTGCAAAAAAATTTCACCAATCTTTCTATATTTATTTGACATTTTACAGGAGATCCTACAACAGAATTAAAAATCATTTTATTTTGCGGTTAATGCAACTTCCCAAATCTTCTAGGATTTTTAATATCGAATTTAAGCTCTGATTTGGTAACGTTAATACTATTATCCTTAATTGATAGTGTCGCAAAAGATTCGAATCAATCAGTTACAAGCAAAGTGATTTTCTTGTTTGTAATACCATCGATCACCCTTATCTATAAATTTCTTACAGTAGCACAATAAATCACATTCGTCTCCGAATGAACTCGCTAAGCTACTCGTTAAACCCGACCTAACAACACAAGTTAGTGGAACCAATATTCAAGATTTCTCTAAACAATATAACACATTTGGTATTAGCTATGGTCTACCGAAACTATATCATAGCATTGCTACCAACTTTCATTTACAACTGCTTTTTCGGGCTAAGTATGTAATGACAGTTAACAGCCATTAACACATTATACCGTCACACATTACCATGTGTCATCATCATCATCACATTCATTCGAGTACACTAGTATATCATCATCATCCGATGATCAAACCTTTACATTCACATAACTTACATTTGTGTAAATTATATAACATCTCGCTACCAAACTAGATACTTAAATAAATATTTTTTTAATAGTTAACAATAAATTTAAAGTTAAAAACCTCTTTTTGTTTACCAAAACGCAAGAGAGAGATTTATTATTTTTGTTCCGAAAAAATTATATTGTAATACTACTTATATGTAACGTATTGAATTCGGGGACAGAAGATATGGAATATGAGATGGTCAATAAATAATTATGGCAATTAGTTAATAATAGTTATAGTTATAATATTTAATACGAGTATATAGTAATAAATTGAGTTATACATACTAACTACATACATATATTTGTGTATCACTTAATACGAATACTTTTCTTCAATTTCAAATAATTAACGCTGTCAAATAAAAATCAGGTTTATTGTTGTATTTATTGGATCTGAACTTACTCTATCTACAGTTGTGGGTAACAAATTAGCAAAAAAAAATACATTGTTGGTTTCTAATAGGCTATCTCCACTGGACGCTAAAGAGAGATATTCATCGTTAAGCACAAATCACGAATAATTAGAGGAAAAATGCAAATACAACTCTGAAATATTCCACTTAAATCTTAGTAGTATACCAGTATAACAGTAGTAAAACACAGCAAGCTGTCAAAAATATAAACAAAAACAAACGTGTACTTCTTTAATGTTTTTGTGATGTCGGTAAAAGCAATAATGCAAAAATTAACATTTTATTCGGAAATTTCTCGCTTTTAGACCAATATTTTTACGTGGTGTGCTTTTTGTTTTTAGAGTTCAGCCCATTCAGAAATCTATAGTCATTTTATGGATATATTGATATGCACGGTGCGAGATGAAATTGCTGAGACCGCCTGTGCTAGTACCACACCAGGTAGGAAAAAGTTTGAGCGAAATCGCATCAAACAGAAGAGATTGGAGATCACTTGTTGGGACCCGATGCTCCTTATAGGAGCCGAAGGATGCAATTTAAATATATATAGAGTTATATACCAAAAAACTTACCAATTGCCATAGTCTTTTTTCCGGATTCACCGATTGTAAATATGTAGCTTGCAGACATCTCATAACATCGTGCATACATTTTATGTTTTGCAATATAAGTTTACGCGCATTGTTATCACTCCTTCTCTTCTAATTAAAATATTTTGCAAAAAAACTTGGAAATTTTCCATTTTTTCACATAAATTGTTTGATATTTTGTATACTGTTTATTTCTTTGTTTGTAAACAACGATCTGTCAATCTTAAAGACGAAAGCTCGGTGGAGACGGATAAAATTAATTAAAATTAGCTTTGTCTGTTTACTTTTCCAGCAAGATTTATCCAGTAACTTTTTGCAGAGAGTAAAAGAAATTGTACGCTCTTTTTTTTCTCTATTCCAAAAAGTAAACAGACAACATTTTGTGAAATATTGCAAGAAAACAGCAACAAGTGTAACAACAAGTTCTGCTGGTTCCGTCTCCAAGCCACTTGCATTACGGTCGCACTGTATGTATGGACGTTTCTAGCAAAAAAAAATTTTTTTTCATATTCTAATTTATAATAGACGTTAGAAAACAATACAATTTTAAACACTTACCTCTGCCATTGTTAAATTTCAACTTTATTCTTCTTTTTCACACAAAAATATTGCAATCAAAATGTAAATAAAAAACAGCTGATCGAACTTGCAAAATCTTGATAGAAGAAATTCCTCCAGTAACATTTTGCAAGTTCTCTATCATGCAACTGTCAAAAACTGCTCTCTTTGGCTCTCTCGTTGCAAAAGTTTTGCAGTAAACAGACAACATTTTGTAACATTTTGTACAATATTGCACAATATTGCAGTAAACAGACAGACCTATTAGCTCATTAGCGTCCGGTGGGGATAGCCTATAAGCCATCAAGCATTTGTGCTTTTTAGCTGTCAATTAAAACTAATTGCGCTTATTAATCCGAAACTAGGCATCATTTCTTGTAATGTTTTGGTAAGACTTTTTGAGGCATGTGCAAAATTATAAACAATTCATCCAGTATAGCCCAGTATTCAGTTTTTATGAAATTTTATTTGCCATAAGAAGTAAATGTACAAAAAATAACGAAGCTCAGCTCTTTGCGACAATTTCGTAAACGAAATCAATTACAGGGTTGTTACGCCAAAGTTATTTCGTACGAAAACAATTGTTTGATTATTGTTTGGAACCGGAATTTTAACATTTCGATAATTTTAACAACCTAAAGTAACACCACATGCGTTAAAAATAAAACGAAGTGCGTAGAGGAATTATAAATAAAATATTTTCACCGTAAATCAATGGTAGGTGGTAAATCTCCGCAGCGATATTTCCCGCTTAGAGATATATGACAAAATTTCTTACGAAAATTTCGCAAGAACTGAAGAAAAGGCTGCACTGGATTAAGGCTTGGCAATTAAGGCCTCGGCACATAGAAGCTGCCGTCGGGCTTATTCTTGATGCTTACGCATTTAACATTTGCTTGGTTTTGTTACAACTCGCTGAAATCGCAGCAAGTGAATACATGTGTTGTTTTAATTTGCTTTTCCTCGCACAATTTATTTTACTTTCTGCTAACTGGATCTTTATATTGTATATTTGTATTACTCCCTTCATTATTTATCTTAAAATCGTAATTGTATCTCAAACAATTAATGATGCAGTTCGATTCCTCGTACCCGAATTAGAGTTAAATCGTTCTCTCCGGCCTTGTCACCGAAATTTTTTGCCAAAAACTATCACAGTGTAATTATTTAGCCATTTATGTTGTCATACGAAACAAATATATTTTGTCACTGGAGGAATAGAATACATATTGATACGAATTCCCTTCATCATCCTTTTTAGCGCTGTTTTATTTCCGTTAATAAAACAAGGTTCGTTTTTAAATTACAATAAGTACAAAAGTTTTAGTTCCTTTTACTTTGCTTATACAGTTTTAAAGTCAACACTTTACAAGAAGTCTTTATTTCAACCCATTTTCACTATAATTATATGCAACCGTTCACTATTGTGTTTAATCACAGACTAACTCCATGCGCCAATTACCATAATATTTATACGAGTTATGCTTCTTGCCACCAGGGTCTCTACCAGTTTCTAGATTGTTCTATCCGATTCCAGAACCTGTAGTATAGCAGTTTTAAAATAACGTATTTCCAGATTGTTATTTACATTATATTAATTTAGTCATTAAGAGTAAGTAAAAACTTTTACTTAGGGTGTTATTTTATAAGTCGTGAATCAGTCACTTCGCGTTACTTTTGCCGTTTTGATAGTTTATAAAACGTTACAGCTGTTCCGTGACAACCTTCGTTGAGTTACGGTATTTAACGGGGAGTTCATAAAACGCAGGGCAACGTTTTCCATCACTTCAGCTGTCACATTCAAAACGCCACAATTCCTTGCGCTAGTTGAAGAAATTACAAATTTAAAGAATAATGTCGATCGCGGATGGGCAGATGTAAGTATTTTGCATTTCATTGCCCAAGAAATCTCCAACCAATCGATTTAGATCTATGGCAAACTGATTTTATCTAATACGGTGTATACAGGAATATTAACTGAAAAAATCGGTCAACAAATTATTCTTTTCGAAAATGTTGACTTTTGATAGGAATTCTAAACTTGGAGTCGGAGTCATCTACATTTATACGACTCCAACTCCGACAAATATCCCAGACTCCGACTCCAAAGCACTGACTAAAATAAATGAACAATTATATTTTTTAATTATTATACAATTATATTTTTTAAACAGTTTATTTAAATGTTTGAAATTTGATTTGGCATTTTACGCCTGATTTGAGTCACCCTATTTTTAAAAAAAAAGTAGTGCGCAGAACGCATTTTCAGTGAAAATAAATCACCAATTCTTAAATTGATATCAGAACAGTCCTGTATAATGGCACACTTCCATCCAAAATGAGTTTCATAATAAATTGATGTTGCTTACATTAAAAGAAATAACAATAAAATTTAAAAAAAAATTGACTCTAGACGGAATTGAACAAGCCCCCGTTTTCTAATCATATGTGCTACAATCATGACACATTTTCGTTTCTCATAAAAAGATAAATTTTGTTAACCGAAATTAAATTTCTCAAACGAAGTTTAGTTGTCTAAAACTTCGATTGTTTGTTTGTTTATTTTTATTTTAGATTTCCTGCACAACAAGATTAATTATTATAATAAGTCTGTTCGCGTACTGGATAATTTGTACAAATTTGTACAAATTATTACTATTTCTTAATTGATACTGTTCGTTTGCACCAAAAAGCCAATAACGAGAGAGCAAGAGAGAGATTATTTTGACAGTTCGATGATAGAGAACTTGCAAGCTTTTACTGGAGAAATTTTTGCCAGTAAGAATTTTCAAGTAATAACATATGTTTTAAAATATATGATTTATGTAAACAAACAAAATTAGGACGTAGAAAGAATATAAAATAATAAATTTATCATTGGAATTTTAGTTTTTAAGAGAAAAGGTGATTTTTGAATGTTTTGTTATAAATCTTTAAGTATTTCTGTTGAAAAAGAAAACAGTTTTGGTGATTTGTAATGTTTTGTTCGAATTGCGTTTGTTGGTTCTTCCAATGTTTACATTGCATATCAGCTGTTTACATACAAAGTTCTTATTTCTTGCAAGTTTTTACTGGATGTCCTTCGCGTACTTTTTGTTATATTTTTTACTCAGAGAGCAAAATCATTCTTACTCTCCGAAAACTAGTTACTTGATAATTTTTACCGGAAAAGTACTCGAACACAGCTAATTAAAGTACAGGAATTATTATCGTTAAAGAATTTGCTGAGACGAAAACTTGTATAATAAATAAGTAAATATTTATGTATAGAAGACATTAATATGAAAGTAATAATAATTTAAAACTATAATAATTAGCAATGGTGATATCTGAGTTTTCCTAAAAAAAATAAAATATAATATAAAATATAAAATAAAATATAATATGAATACTATAATTGAAAAATAAAAAAATAATTGAAAAGATGAATATTATATATTAAAAGAAACATTAAGAAAAGATTGAAAAGATACACCATAAAGAATCATTGTGAAACGTGATACGGAGTCGAATCTCTTTAATCTATAGGTGTATCTGACGACATTATTAAATACAATGTTTAGTATACGCACACTTTTTGAGTCGAAATTTTGAAAACAGTTCCGAACCAAAAACTAATCCTGGTAGTCCTGGTTTGAGGGAAACCAAATTTTTCTTTGCATTTTTTCTATATCGTAGTTGATGGTACCACATATATAAATACCTTTGACATTGTTGAACGGAAATTGATTTTAATTCTGGTGCTTTTTTAATCCCCACCACTGTATTCATTCATACATGTACTCGCGGTACATTGTCCCAACGGCGGAGCTAGAAAGCCTGAAATCAGGCATCGTATAAAATACGGTAGGCCTTCCCTCTCCTCTTTTCCTTTTAACATTGCGTGAGATTGGAAGGCAAGGCCTTCCATCCCTTTCTATAAGGGTAGTTGTAGAAAAAATATATGTGAATTATTTTCATATTTAACATTAATATTTTTACCAATTTTAATACTCATAAATTATTTTTTTAAAAATCTGCAACCACAGTAATCGAACACATGATCTTAGTACTTACATTCGGACGTTTTATTTACTTTGCTATCGCATGTTATGATTTTACAACGACGAACTGCGAACATTATGAACAGCGTCTCCTTCCATTCTTCTTACAGGCCTTATAAAATCATGCATTTCGCAGGCTTTGATAAAGAAGGCATTACAAAAGAAGGAAAAGGCCACGCAAGTTCCGCCGCTGGGGTGTGTTATACCCGCCTTATTTGCTCTATTATTACTTATTACAATTTTGGTATCATCACCATCCCATCCTCATTCAACCATTAATTGATAATGCTTTCCATTTCATTTATTTTTCAAGTTGTTTTTTTTTGTCTTAAAACATTTTTCAATGTTGCACGAGTATTTATTGATGGTGAATTAATTTTCAGCTATGTATTCCTTTTTTTCTTTTACAACTTCGTTTATTTGAGTTAAAACAAAATACATTTAAAGTGAAATTTATTTCACTCGCGTGTTTCGTCAAAAAAAAAGTTGCAATCGTTCCAAATTTGAAAAAAAAAATCAATTTCATTTGTAAATCAATTAAGTTTTGTGGGAAATAATGATGGTCTTGGCAAACGGTAATGTTATTAACGGCAACATGGGGGAATTGTCATGTAGATGATTTGAAGTTAACAAAAAGGTAAATACGACTACGTCACCTTTGAGATATTCCTTTATCACCAATTTAGCAACATAACTTCCTAGAATGGAAAAAATCACTTCCTAGAAAATGAACAATGGGTATTTTTAGCACATTTTGAGTATTACTTCAAGTGATGTAACATTGTTAACATTGGCAGCTAAGAAAACAGACTCTTGTCAATTTCAAATTCAAACAAGCGCAGTTCTCAACAATTAACACAACGTAGGTCTATGTGAGAAACTTATAAATAGTAAATATTATTCTGTGTGTTTACAGTGGGTATTAGCAATATGGAATTCGAAAATTATGAACAATGAAAGGCATTGATGAACGGAATGAACCATAGACGTAGAAAAAGTCTTCTCTATACACAGAGTGATAATGCCTTTAATTTCACCATGTACCAGAACGCTTTTAAGAATCGGTTCAAAGGGATATCAGAAAGATACGAACATTAAGATAATAAATGAGAATATTCTCGTTCCTTAGTACATTAAACTATTTCTACGTATTACCTGCCAGATTTCACGATTTCCGCTTTTTATTCTGAAAACTTGGCATTATATCTTGTAATATTGTCAATAAATATAAATATGTGGGTCATGTGTTGCACTTTCCGCTAAAACAACACATAACAGGTGGTCCAATTTCAGGTATCTTTTTAAATCATATGTTATTTTGACACTGATAGATTTGTTCAGTTCGAAATATTGACTATCAGCCAGTTACATACCTCCGCGGACCCAAATGAGTCGCTTTACGCTTCAATAACGTTGAGAAATATTGAAAATATTGCAAACTCCAATCGAATATAGAGTTTGGCAAAAAAAAATTATCTTTCTGAAAAAAATTTGCCGGATCTGGGGATCGGAAAACCCGCATGTCATTGTCGATAAGCCAAAGTAGAGTGACAGTTTTGTGTGGATTTTGAAGTGGTGGCATTATTGGCCCATTTATTTTCGAAAATGCTGCAGGAAACCCCATTTCAGACAAATGCGAGCGATGATACTACAGAGTAGAGCTGGGTGAGAGTTACGTGATTGGCGTGATTCACGTGAATCAGGCATGACCAATATTGATAAATGTATACAAATATTCAGAAGTAAGAGTGTTGGTAGGAAAAAGCCAGTCAGATAACGTCAATGAGTATTTGAATGCGTTCGTTTCGGAGCTGATACTGTTACTTTCAGAAGCATTTGTTTATAAAACTAAGGGTAGTATTCTAAAAGTCCCGAAAGAGAACGCAAAAGTAAAAAATGGTAGTTTATAATCACTTCGCGCTTGCGTTTGCTTACGAAAGCTGTCACTGACATTAGTGGTTTATAGAGTTGCCCAACTAAAATAAACAATTATAGATTAGAAAAAGTTATTTTGAGTGAAATGCGCAGAATGAAAAAGATTAAAAAATGTAGCTCTATAGTAGATCAACCGATTTTAAGATTGCAAATACCAACAATATTGTAGAAAATGTGTAAAAAACCGATGTTATTTTGGCTTTCAATGTCGAATAAATTTTCCCATCTATATTAAATAGTTGTCTTTTCAAAAACACGTGCCAATTGGCGGTATGTTTTGATTGTAATGTATTGGTTCTTTTGTTTATTATTATCGACATCAACTGATGTCTATAATTTTTAAATGTAATTATAATAGTTTTGCAACGCATTATTTATTTGAACGTACCATTCCCAATTTTATTACTGTAAATAAGAATTTCAGTGTGTAAACAATATAATTTTTAATTATTTTGTAAAAAAATTTTGAGCTATCCGTCGATTGCATTTCAGCAAAAATTGGCAACTACTTATAAGCAATGAAATGCAAAATACTTCCATCTGCCCATCCTCGATCGACATTTTTCTCTAAATTTGTAATTTCTTCAACTAACGCGAAGAACTGTGTGTGGCGTGTTCAATTTGACAGCTGAAGTGATCAAAAACGTTGCGCTGCGTTTTATAAACTACCCATTAAAAAACGTATCTCAACGCAGGTAGTCACCGAACAGCTGTAACGTTTTATAAACTAACAAAACGACAAAAGTAACGCGAAGTGACTGATTCACGACTTATAGAATACCACCCTTATAGAATACCACCCTAAGTATTATACACCATAATATATGAAGATTGAAGAATTGCCATCAATATTGTTAGTCCATTCAGAAGAAGCATTTTCATGGCTAAATACTCGATAATGTCGCCGTCATATGCGATGTGAGAGCAGGTGGTCAGAGCAGGGATCTAACCCAGGATCTCATGTACAAGAGGCGCGCATATATTCATTTAAATTTCCATTTTAAAATATTCAATTTTATTCTTTGCAGATACACTTCAAAAAATCTATATCTAATCTAATAGATATCAATAAAAATAGATATATGTAGATATCCAATAAAATTTTACAAAAAAGTACTTTTTAATAGTTATTGATCTTGAACCGAACAATTATTAAAAACAACAAATTTTGATGCACGAAAATAATGGTAATATTTTAACAAAATTATTTGAATTTGCTTAATAAATATTTGTTCTTAATTCTAACTAAACGATCGGGTTAAACATTTGGAAGAAGAAAACTCAAAAATGCATATGAGATTATTAACAGAGGCCACCTCACAGGGTAAGAATTTGTAAGAAAGGAAATTGTGTTCTACTCTTCCGAAGAAATCGTTGTTAACTCTGTCCAAATTCAATACTTTTGAGAAGAAACTGCAGAACTCGGAGGATATGTGTTCGGAACTGGTGAGTGATAACTGACACGTGTATTAAACAACAACTTTTATTATATGTTTATCTATTTAAATATAATCTTCGCCATATTCACAACACAACTTTAGTATGTATATTATTTATTAAAGGAACGCGAAATATAGCTCTACAATATTTCCGAGCCGTCCAAATACCAGTATTTGAAAGAATATGAGTAGGAGAAAATATCTTCGATCTTACTTCATATTGGCTCGAACAGACATTCGGAAAGTTAAGATAATTGATTAATCATGAGCTGAGATTCAAAGTCTAATCTCGGGTCTTCCTGTTAAACAGTGTAAATTAATCACACCCACTAGCTTAGAGATATACTGTCTAGGAATGGATATCAATCTTAGTATACCATTCATGTCATAACTTGGCCATACTTGTCTGGTGATCCCATAAATTGTGCGTCCATACCATACATCATTCGCATGTCTGAGAGCTTGGTTTAAGCATGAGCTTTCATGCATAAAGGTGTATACCCTCATGCTCCATATCTAGCGGAACATATAAGGAATTTCTTAATCTCCCCAGCTCATCCGTTCTATGGTTCCCTCGAATGTTCCTCTGTCCCTACACCCATAAAATGTGGATATTTAGAGATGCGCGGCAGGTGTGGTTAGTCCTTGAATCCAGGCACACAGATTGCAGAGATTTATAGCAGCCTGACTGTCAGAAAATATGTTAGGATACTTCTTCGATTGCCATGACTTATGCCAAATACTACAATCGCCTGGTAGCCTTTGTGCAAGTTCTAGACACACCTCTTTAGAATAAACTACAGATCCCTGTTTGCATTTTGGTTTGCAATCAACAGTGTAAATGCCTTCTATTTCCTGGTATCCGTCCTAGGCGAGACTGCCGTCGGATATATGAACAGATAAGTTACTCTCAACGGTAGAAGTGGATGACTTACTTATTTGCTTATGTGGCCTCAAACATCCCAGAAGGGCCAAGTGCCTTACAAAATGTGGATAACATGTTTCTCCAACCTGTTCGATATTCAGATTTTCTCCTCCAGTTGGTAACAAAAAGCTCTCGCAGGCATTCTTCCACCTGGTCTTTCCAGCGAAGTCTCGGTTGTCCTATTTTTTGATGCCTTTCTTATCTACTGGCATGGCCTACCTAGCGTAAACTCGCTATTTTGACACGCATATCTGCGTCAATGACGGGATACAGATTATACAGCTCGTGGTTCATCCGTCGTCGATATTCGCTGTTTTCTACTATAGGACCATATATTTTTCGTACCATTTTTCTCTCGAAGACCCCCATGAATGTTTCGTCAGCGAGCGATATGACCCAGGATTATGTGCCATAAAATAAAACAGGTTGTATGAAGATGACTATGATAATAACATTATTGAGGTAAATTTACACGATCTTGGGTACAGAAATGTATGAGAAATCACATGATAATAGAGCGATTTGTAGATTTTCGAGTCGATCTGCAAGATCGAGTGCATGTAAACGCCCCATAGCTCAAAGTTTTAGCTGTCAGTTTGTATGGAATTTAAAAATTATAGCTGTTAGTAAGCTCTAACTAAATATTGTGATAATGACCCTAACTAGTGTAAATGTTTCATGCATTTTAGATTACCCGACAATATAAAAACAATAAAAAACATTGACCTGTTTTCTATTAAAAACATTTTAAGTTCCGATGACGAAGATATACATAAGATTAATTTTAAACATATTTAAAACGCAATAGGAATCCATTCGTAGAATTAAATACCAGTACATTAATATCCAATATACATATACATAAAATGGTAGAACCCGACACTAATAGTACAAAGTTTTGGGCTGAAGTTCTTAAACTTCAAGGAGTATCCGATTTTGTCATGTTTTTAGTAAAGGTATAGTCAGTTGTTCGTATAACACTACCTCTTATGTTAATCATGTTTGTATATGTTTTCATTAATGTACATGTTCAGTGAAGTACATTCCTTTTACATTTCCATTTGCTGTTCACACAGTATCATACTGAAAGTGCGAATGCAACTTTGCCAGTGAAATGATTTGTGACATGATAATAAAATTATCGAGGTAAATTTACTCGATCTTGGCTACAAAAAATTTATAAGAAATCACATGATAATAGTGTGATTTTCCGATTATCGAGTTGATCTAAAAGATCGAGTGCATGTAAACCCCTACTAACCACGCCTACGAAATAAATAAATAAATAAATGGTTTCCCATTACATCCCATGAAGGGACTGGGGAGAACTTCTCACAATCACTGAGCTGTGCGCTTTCCAGTTTTCACTCACTGATTGGGACCTACAGTTTTACACCGATTCCGAACGGTAATTTGAGAAGCTTTTTCATGGCTAGATACTCGATAGTGTCGCCGTCACTATGCGAGGTGACCGCCGCCGAAAGAAATTTTTTTTTTTTTTGAAGGTGGTCAGAGCCGGGTTCGAACCCCGGATCTCATGTACAAGAGCCGCGCACACTAACCTTTGCACCACCGACGGCTACACGCCTACGAAATCAAAGTGATATAAATCGTCATAGTTGCTTGAAAGCCACAAGTGATTTGTAAACAGTGTGACATAACAATAGGCCGGTATTCCGTTGTCGAAATATTTTTCCCAGTGTAGTAACCTGGCTCAAAAGAAGTTAACAAGAAAATAAAACTTTTGTGTGGCAAGTGAAGATCATTAACACGGAGAGCGGGAGAGAGTTCGAAAGCTGAGTGTAAAGTGAAAGAAGGAATGAATGAATGTGTTCGTGACCAATAAAAAAGTAAAAAGAGGAAACACGCATAAGAAAAGAAAAAGTAAAACGACGATGAGAAAAGAAGAGTATGAAAGAAGAAACACATGAAGAAACACAAGTATTTGGAGCCAAAAGCCAAAGAAGTTTTGCTTTTCCTTTGAACATATTCCTCGCTGGGTTGGCTTAATGTGAGTTGAGTATGCGCAGTTTCTACACTCAAGACACAAAGTGCTTAAGGAATGGTAAGTAAGATCTGGATGGCCAGTCTAAGGTGAGCACTCGAGTAAAACGGTTTAACATTTTGTTTCTCTTTAACAAAAAAAGAGGCAACTCCAACTCCTCACCAGTTAACGGTTGTAAAATAATTATACAATAAAAAAACAGTTGATATTTGGTTTATTATACATACGTGTTTGTAAAGAAGGTTATAGGAAAAATAAACTTGTAAAGATAAAAAATCAAAAATTTTTAAACAAATTTCAAAATAAAAAGTGAAATTTTTGAGTAAAAAAATATTTTTTTGAAATTATTGTTAAGGATTAAATATAATATTTGTGCAACAATTAAATGCATAACACCAAACAAAAGTTATAAAGATTTTTATTAATAAATTATTGAAAATTGTAACAAAAAAAATAGTAAATCCCTCAACATATATCATAATGGAATACCGGTGCTCCTCGTCGTCATCAAGGTGTTTAACAACCAAAGTAAGTGACCCCATTAAAGACTTAAGAAGAAGTAGGAGAATAAACTTATTAATATCTCAGAGATTAAATGTTAAAATCTTAATAAAAGAAGCTGTAAAATAAACAATCTACTTTAAGCAGCTCCTCAACTGAGACTAAATGCCACCACATACGAGTACGACATATCTCTCTATACAATATTACAGAGAAAATCGTTCCTAACTCAAAATTTTTCTTCAATTTTTCATCATTATTGTTTGGCATCTTCTTTCGTACTACTCGTATTGTGCTGGGAAGTTGGGGTTTGGTTTGTTTTTGTGGTTCTTGGAACTCATGTAAGCTTTGTTTTCGTTGCTGTCCCATCTTTTGTACGTACACATCATACGCTACCCCATCCATTCACTGTGTACGTTTAGTGCCAGATAAATGGCCTTAAATATTCTGCAGCATATGCATCAGCTACAGCATCATCATCATCATGAAAATCATAATCATCAACATCATCTGTATCCATCCGAACGAACCGTGCACACTGCTCCTTATATCGTTTTCTTTCAATTTCAATCGAAGACAAACGTCGTCTGTCTGTGGTGGAGTTGCATGTTGTTGCAATTGTTTAAAAATTCTATAACAGTGTTGCCAAAAACATGAAAAATTAAAATAGCACTATTACTTCAAAATAGCTTCATTCAGTATAAATAGTAGTAGGTATGTTTTATTTGCACCCCTAAACTAATGTTTCGGTAAATTTGTATGGAAGCCACTTACAATCGCTTAGGTCGAAAATTTAGTTTAGTGGGTGCAAAAAAAAATCATTGGGCTGTTTCTATATATCATTAAGCTATTTTCGCTTATTATGTGGCAAATAAAACGATTTTTGCTTATAAGTTGTTGGTAGCATGTTCCGTGAAGGTATTTTTCGATATCCACTAAACAAATATGAAAAGAAAATTAAATGTATGAAATATTTAATAAAATAAAAAAATATTTTACCAAAAACTTTTTGGGCACTTTGTGCCAGTTGACCCAAAAGAGTATGGTCTAGTCCGTAGTTAAAAAAAAAATTGATGTGAAATATTGACAAAAAAATTCTGCCAGTGTGTTACCTAGTTAAGCCTATGTTACACTATCACATCAAGAGCAATGATTTGCGGAGAACAATTTCAATGCAACTCTGTCTATCTTGAGAGGAATCGTGTCTTCATTTGGTTTTAGATTTACACTGCGTTCATGTACATCGTGACTTTCTAGATTTCAACCCAAGAAACATGTTTTGCGATACAAAAATCATCTGTTTAGGGTAATGAAAAAGCGGAAACGGCGAAATTGCGGTATGCCTAACCTGACCAACTATCCCGCTTTTGACGGGATTATACCGTTTTCGATATCTCATCCCACCTTGAATTTCAATCCCGCTTTTTTGGAGAGAAATCCCGTTTTGTGCCGTCTTGTTGTCTTTGAAATTGTAAAGTAAAGTACAACTTAGTTTTTGCTGCACAAAAATCAACTGTTTATGGAAAAGAAAATATCTGAACACATTTACGATTTATAATGAGCTGACAGATCAGTTTTTGTTAATGAAAAATTGGTAACTGTCCAAAGTAGGATTTCAAATCACATTACCGGATGATCGACTTGATATTTGTGAAGCTTCATCTTCAGTGGGTTTACATTCTAGGCTTTTAATGTGTATTGAGATGATAAAGCGAGCCGGTAACAAAAAAGTTACAGATGTTTTAAAAATAACAAAAATAATATTGTAAAAAAATACTTTTTAATCAAAATGTAAATTAAATCCTAAAAATATAAGGGTATTGTATTTGTCATTAAATTTAATTTTAATTGAATAGTTTTTATCTCATTTATTCAATTTTCTATTTTAGTTTTTTAAATCATAACTTTTTTATTAGAAATCCAAAAACCCCGTTTTTTTGTATACCTAACCGGTGACACATCCCGACTTGAATCTGAAGCAACAGAATGATTCGATAGAAAATAGAACGGCTTTATTTTATATATTTGGCCATAGTTTACCTATTTACCTATGTGTAATTTTTGAAATTTTTTATTTAAAACCAACAAATTCCGTTTGTGTACCGCTTTTTGGTCACAACCATTTTGTCAGGTTAGGTGTACCTGAACATAGCTTTACACTATCAGTATTAGAGAATACAAAAACATTTATGTGCAAAGTGGCAAATAAAATTCTACAATAGTTATACAATTGTAAATAAAGATGATTCATTTGAAAAAAGCGGGAAAATTCTCATTGTTTCTGTTCGTTTCATTCTAAATGCACACCTGATTGCATTAATTTTAAAGAAATTCTAACAGATCTGCCGAATTTTTTTCAGCAAATCATTCTTCTCATGTTTATACTTTACGATTCTCTTTTTGTAAATGAAAATTTTGACGCATCCACTGATTACTGTAATATTGTAACAATAGTTAGTTATTTGTTCGCAAGACATTTCAGCAACATGTACCGGCAACATTTTTATATTTATAAGAAATATAAATATTTAACATTATAAAAATTCGTAATAAATATATACCTTCAAATACCACAATAAAAGATCTAGCGAAATATTGACGAACTTTCCAAGCCAGTGAGTTCAAAAATGTTGTAAACCCCATACAAAATTTTGCATGGAAACATTGACGTTATATTTCTGCCAGTGTATACTAAGCTGTTTGGCGAAACATGTTTCAGCAACATGTTTCGATCAACATTAGAATGTTTCTAAGAATACGAAGATTTATCGACCAATCAAATCATGGTATATTAAGGTGTAAGAGCAGTAGGAATTTTTGTAAAACAGGCATTTTGTTTTTGTTTCGTATTTCTATTGTATCAGATTTAATATCTACAGTAAAAGTAAACGAAAAAGTACAAAAGCAAAATACATATGAATTGTACATAAGAGAAACACATAAGCAAGAAAAAGTTCAAATCAGCTGTTATAACTAGTTTACCTTAAACGGTGTTTACAGAGTACATCTGATGTATAATCATCTTTCTATGAATTAGTGAAAATAAGTGCGCATGCGTCACACGTACACGATTTATGTTGACCATCAATCAAATGCAGAAAATCAAAATGAGTTTGATTTTTGAGATGACTGAACCAAAGTGATGTACGCAGGATGTATCGTGTAAACGAAATCTGATCGACAAATCTTCAGTTTATGTTGATTATAGACCCGAAAACATGTTTGCGAACAAAAATAAAAGAAATTAAGAGTGAGGAAGATGTGTTCACGAATATATATGAAGTATAGGAAGGCCAACAGCAATTCAAATTTTGCACGACAACAAACAGCCGCGGTCGCGGTGCCGAGAAAATAGCTGAATGAAGAAAAACGATGTATCGCCTTTGTCAAAGCATCAGTCTACACATACACCAAATGATTGTACATCAGATGTAACGTGTAATCACCGTTTTACTTATACTGTCATGAATCAAATTGTACAATGAAATAATCAATGTTGCCAACTCTCATTCATACACCAAAATAAGAGGTTTTTAGTGTAAAAAAAATAGTTGCAAACACTGCTATGATGCTTACCAATTTCGCAGAGAAACAAATTGACGTCAATATATTTCGTGCGAACGACATTTTAATATTTCCAAGAATAATGTAGCGCCCAATCAAGTTGCAAGAAGAAATTAACAATGTTGCCAACTTTCCTCAATTTCGCAGACAAAATTATTTAGTGTAAAAAAACTTAAAAAATCCAATTTCACAGCAAACAAAGTTGATGTTGCTAATTGTTTATCCTGCGAAAAAACTTAGTACCAGGCTTATACTACTAAACCATTTAATATTTGCAACATGTGTCGTCAACATTTGTGTGCTTCAAGAAAAATGTAACGGCAATGCAAATCGTAGTATGAAGAGATACATTTTTCCAAATACATATTGTATATTTTTTGTCAAAAACGAGAAGTTTGGTGTTAAAAGTGGCCGTCGATTGTGCAATGCATGATAACGTGGGTTCGATCTCTGCTCTGACCACCATAAAATGTCTTTAACTTTCGAGTATTTAGCCATGGAAAAGCTTCTCAAAATATCAGTGAGTTTAAAACTAGAACGCTCAAAGCGCACTAGTTTGTGAGAAGCTCTCCCTAATCACTCCATGGGATGTAATGGGAAACAATTTTTTTGGTGTTAAAAAACTTAAAGATTCAGAAAAAGTATAGTTGTCAGTTGTATAGTTATGGGCTGCTGGCTAATATTGCAGCGAAAAAAACATAAAGTTGCTCAATGCTTTCCATTAAATGATTTGAAAACCACAGCAGCTGATTTTCAACGTAATGCCGTGGTTGAAGTTTTGAAAGCTTAGTAAACATCAAAAAAAAAACGGTATAGCTGACCTATATTCAGGTATACCTCGATTTTGCAGCTTGCGGGATTTCATTTCCATAAACAGTTGATTTTTGTACGCCAAAACGTATGTTTGGTGAATTGAAATCAGGAAACATCGAAATCGCGGTACACCTGAACGCCGCTTTTAATTTCAATCGAGATTCTAGAGTCTTTTTAGGCAGAAACTCGTAGACATGAACATTGTTTTGTAAACAGCCAATTTTGTATTAAAAACAAAATCTCTAAATCTTGCATTAAGCAATTCTTGAG
Organism: Phaonia tiefii; assembly: GCA_963931995.1. NCBI lineage: Eukaryota > Metazoa > Arthropoda > Insecta > Diptera > Muscidae > Phaonia > Phaonia tiefii. The sequence continues at coordinate 277,162,447 of OZ008369.1, forward strand.
GTAAAAGAATTATCCCTTGTTTATGGTGGCACAAAATCTAAATATCGAAATCTCCATTTGTAGGATTCACTAAAGCAGTGTGCAGGTATACCGAGATTTCAACATTTTCGAGATTTCTACCCACCGAACATGTTTCGTCGAACAAAAATCAGCTGTTTATAGAAATTAAATGCCGAAAACTGCGAAGTCGTGGTATACCTAAATAAGGTTTAAAACAATTAAATGTTTTGGTGATATCTATCTTTCAGAATATAGGCACGTCTGTAGCATAAAGTAGGAGTTATTAGTGGTATTAATGTAGACCTGCAAGGCTTCGAAAAACTTGCACAAACAAAAATTACACAAACGTAGACAAGTTTGGAGTCAATTTTACTAAGTAAACATAGAAAACGAAATCTCAGCAATTTTTACACTTCGTAATCATGTGTTTTGATAACAGACGTACAGATTCACAGAGCATCGTGGATTGGTGTCTCATAAAACGCTTCGGAGTAAATTTACGCCAGTCAAAAGCTTTATTCTTCGTTTCCACTGAACATTTTTACCTTATTTTAGCGTAATTTACACCTGATTTTTGTATTGACGCAACAAAATCTTGAAACATGAGATAAATTGTTTTATAAGAAATATATTTTTGGAAATTATTCTACGTCTTCACTGTACGTGATTAACAATACGGCAGAACGCTGTTTTGGTAGGAACAGAAATCAGTGAATACGGGCCTAAATAATTAACCAAGTTCTGATGATTTCGTTGCTAAACAAAATTTCAAAGTGTTGTCATTTATCCGTTCATGAAATAAGATAAATGTTTTGTAACAGCAATCACTTCACCAATTGCGAATGTTTTTCTTTTGCAACAAATATTTTTCCGTTTTCATTAAGAGGGCAACATTTTATACATTAACTTAATCGTAATTGAAAGTTAATTAGAGTGCAACTTTTTATTTTGTTTTTCAGTGGCGAGTTAATGTAACCCATCATATTGTTACTGATGATGGCAACCCTTGGAGAAATATCTGTTTTGGGTCAAATACCAAAACAACCAAGGGGAACAACCAAATGGAATTATGTAAAACATGAAATAAATGCATAAATTCGAAGTCATTGTAACAAAACTTTATCTAGGCTCAAGGATTGTGTACAAATAATCAAAAGAGAAACATGTATTATATATAAGTACAATCTAACATTTTTGATTTGACATTCAGATTGTCAAAATTATATGGTTCTAGCTTCAAGTTAACCAATCAACGTGACGTGGTTAAATCATTGTTAATCATCGATAATTGGAGCCGGTTTTTCAAAAACCCAATTTTTCGAAGCGACCGAAACCCCTTGAATTGACCGTTTTTTGAATACTCTAATGACCATTGACTGAAAAACTAGCCATTATACCAAATTTTTAGACAAAAACCAGATGGTAACTCTGGCATTTTTCTAGCAAACTCCCAATCACGTAAACACAAGCGAATTCTTTGCATGTTTTGACTAAAACATAAAAAACCAGTCAGTCAGTCAGCCAGTCATTTTGTTGTGGTGGTATCTCTCTGTTAAATTGTGGCAAGTTCAGGTTCAAAAGTGTTGTACAACCATTCATACCTAAGATTGCACGTATGTATTATATGTATGTGCTTCTAGTGCCTTTTATGCTGTTTTTGCTGCTACTTCTTCATCTCCATGTGATGATGATGATGATGATCTTTACTCCATGGATGAATAATGATGGATTTGCTTTCTTTTATCGATATTGCTGCACGAACACTTTTATGATCGATCATAAACTTAATATGAAGTAGATATTCTATTATCAAGTTGGAAGTTTGGGTGAATTTTTATAAAGATAAAACTGAGAAACAAATTTAGGGTCACCTGCTCAATTTGCGCGAAAATCTTCGACAAAATCTACCCCAAAACCTTTAAAAATATTTAATATATCGAAAGTTTGCAATTAAAATTAAAAGGAACTCAAATTGTAAACTTATTGGATCTTCAGATTTTAAACTAATATTCTGAGTTATTATTGGTATGTAAAGATTTATAAATATTTTCAAAACACACATTTAAATTGATTTCAGTGATATCTCGAAAACCACAAACTATGTGGATATTTTTATTGAAATTCGAGTGTTTATTTCTTAGAAATCAGAACTCTAGTAATTTGTATAAATATGAGCCTGATTTCGAAAAATCTGTAGCTTTACCTGTACTCTTTCTAGCAGTCTTCAACTTTCCAAGTTTCAAGTTTCCCAATACATTTCGTGGCGGGATTGTGCGCAGCTTCTCACAATCTTGCAAAATACTGTTGTTTTTATGACACTTAAGTAGTTTTGTATAGTATCGTTGTTGCGAAATAAACGATTTTAGCTTATTAGTACTGTAATAAGGCCTGTACTGAGTCAAATATTTCTCCAGAAATTTTATAAAATTCTATACAAAAAAAATCAAATTCCAATGAAATATTATCGAGTATTTTCGCCCAGTGTAGTGCAAAATTGTTCCCGCCAAATATCTGCAACATGTATCGATCAACATTTTAGTGTATCTAAGAAAATGTATCGACAATTTAATACTTAACTAAAACTGTTGTCAGACAATTCGATCAATCTCAAGTTGTGTGTTCGAAAGTCAGAATATGTGCAATACCACATCCAACGATTTTATCACATAGTCTGACAACAGTTTGACCCGTTTGTGACAGATCGTTCGGCCTGATACATTAGTACTGGAATACTCGTTTTCGATTTGTATTTAAATATTCGAACTAGATCTATCTATAAGATATTTTATGTATGTAAATCTGTCAATTTGGTTAACGTGCTAACTTGGCAGTCATTACCACATACCAGACTCTTTTCACGGTAAACTCTACATTTACCCGTTGTCTTTCAAAAGAATCTTTAAGTTTGCGAGCATGAGGGGGGGATCCAGTTTTGGTATATTTGATTTCTTTTACAGTATATGGAATACAACGATTCATTTGTGGGTTTGGTTCTCACTTCATAACAAAAACAAAAATCCGTTTATGATTCAAACAAAAAAAATTTCTTTTCGTTTGTTCAGTCGATTGTGTCGCTTTTATTGGGGGGGGGGGGGTTCTGCATATATTTAGCCTATTTTTTTGAACGATGATTTTGTTTTCTGTTTATTTACATTTTGAATCATCTCTGAGAAGTAATAGAAGAAGACACTCTGGAAGTAATGGTGGATGTTTGAGATTGTGAATTCAGTAAGAATATGATAGAGGACATTAAAACACAAAATTTCTTAAAAAATGTTAGTCTTTCAAATCTTCAAAACAAAATTTCCATCAAGATTTAACCCTCTAATTTATTTCCTCTAATTAACTGTCAAATAAAGTAATTTACACGTAGTAGTCGGAAACTTGGCAGCATCTGATACACTATGTAAAAACATATACAAACTTGGCGACATTTCCAAAGTCACACAAGTCCAAAAAATTCATCACGCGCGCTTATGTAAACAATTTTAATTTGCAAATTTGTTTAAATTAATACTGAAATTTAGAACCAGATCACTATCACAATACTCGGCAACAAAAAGGAATGACATAATTATAAATCGTCTCCGATTTAGGTAAATTATGCCATCAATTCAAATGCTAAATAGTTTAACTGTCCATACAAAATTAGCGAAAAATAGAGCCACATTTTTTGCTACATGTACGTGGCGGCTTGAAACTCCGTAACTTTTTGAACTTCCCTCGCAATTAATTAAAAACCAACACTGCACTACATTTTAAGCAAGTTGCGCCATTTAGTTTGTATTTGATTGCCATTCAAAACATACAACCTCGTGAATTTCGACGAAAATGGAAAAAGAGGGTTGGTTTCATGTGCTTATCAAGCCTAAGTTTTTGCGTAAAAAAACTTCTCCTAAACCACGGAAAGGCTTGATAAATACTATGGGGATTTTGCAACATTAAGTTCAGGTCGCCCAAAAGAGGTCGTCACGCCAGAAATCGTGGATAAAATCTATGGAATGATATGTCACGATCGGAGAATGAAACTGCGTGAGGTGGCCGAGACTGTAAGCATATCAACTGAGAGGGTACGTCGCATTTTACATGAATATTTAGACATGAAAAAGATAACCGCGCAATCGGTGCCGGGATTACTAATATTCGGCCATAAACGCAGCCGTGTGACCACTTCAATTGAGTGTTTGGCGATGTTAAACGGCAATCCGAAGGAGTTTTCGCACCGTTTTATAACCGGGGGCGAAACATGATTCATCACAACACACCAGAGACGAGGGAACAGTAATAGCAGTGGACTCCTTCGGGTGAACGTGTACCAAAGATAGCCGAGGTGGGTCGGTTGATTTTTTGGGATGCATGTGGCGTAATTCACTGCGATTACCATGAAAAGGGTAATAATATCAGGCGCGAATATTATTTTACAGCTGTTGGAGAGCTTCGACATGGATTTGAATCAAAAACGACCGGAATTGGCGAAGAGAAAACTGTTAGTCACCATGGTAACGCACTGGCTCACAGGTGTGTAGTTGATATGGTAAAAATCTACGAATTGTTACCTCATCCGCCATATTTTCCGGATTTAACCCCCCAGTGATTACTTATTATTACCAAACCTAAAGAAATGGCTCGGCGGTATAAGATTTTGGGAAGATTGAAGAGGATATCACTGAAGCAAACGCCTATTTTGAGGATCTGGAGAAAATCTATAATACGGAAGGAATACAATAAATGCAAAACGGTGGACTAAATGTATCGAGCTAAAAGAAATAAAACAAGTTTTTGTCGAAAAAATGTCTTTAATTCAAAAAGTCGCGGAGTTGTCAAACTGCCCTCGTAATTATTGACAGATCATAACTAGATACATAGACTAATACATACATAGATACACTTATTCTCTCATCTGACGTTTCATTTCACACTCTTCGTCGTAGGTTTGTGGAAATAAGAGAAATTAAATTTCAAATTTAAATTTTTATTTTTAAATTTTTCAGTCTATACATCATAGACTAATACATCCATAGATACATTTATTCTCTCATCTGACGTTTCATTTCACACTCTTCGTCGTAGGTTTGTGGAAATGAGAGAAATTAAATTTCAAATTAGCTTACACCAGGTGGAGTTACAAAATATGAAATAATAATAATATTTTGAAATTTAATTTCTCTCATTTCCACAAACCTACGACGAAGAGTGTGAAATGAAACGTCAGATGAGAGAATAAGTGTATCTATGTATTTTTTAGTCTGAGTCTATGACTAGATATCGCAAGATGTATTTAGAACAGGTGATAGCAGTCGGTGTTGTAGCCAAAATCAACAGGAATTAATTTTTTTTTTGGAGAGTCGATGCTGCAAAATTCAACACAAACGAAAACGAACAATAACAGTGAAGAAACAATACATAATCAAAATGCGTTCAAATTTGAAAGTGGGGAACACAACGACATGAAAACAATTAAATTAGTATTCGTTTGTACAAAAATTCCTAGTGTTGAATAAACGTCAATGAATGTTATGAAAAACGACGGTCAATACCACATTTTATAACATTTAAAAACATTTTTCTGTTTTTGGAGTAAATCAAAGAAGTATTTATGATTCTCAAAACGCTAGATTTGTAGAAAAATGGAAAGCAAATCGTTGAAATAATGACAGACAACTCGGCTCCATTATTTTCCCAGGCCAATTTCTTCTGGCACTTCTCATTGAACACACCGCGTGCAAAACTTAGTGATATTAAGAGCCTGTTCCAATCGATATCAAAGGACACAGGCTAGTAAAAATATTATATTTGCATGGTGAATAAAAATTCACAGCCCCATGGGCGAAGTAAATTTTTGATGTTGCGATATTGTTATTGTGGTGAGGCGCCGCCGATGTTTTTCAGCTTCTAATTCAGTCCATTTTAATACGTATATTTGTTAACTTTTTTGCATTTACATGCATATTTATATCTTGTAATACTATAATTTCGTTTTTAAAACTGTATTTAATCATCGGATTCATCCAACGCAGTTCGAATTGTCCGGCGCCTCCTCCAAGTTTTTATGTTGACTTGTAACTCTGTTCATCATTTATTTGTAAACAAAACAAATAAAGGCGAACGAATTTGGATGCAATTTTCTAGCAATTTGGAAGAAATTTTGCAGAATGAAAATATGCATGAATTGTAAATATCGCATTTGCCAAATAATTGCTAAAAGCAATGGCAAATATTTTCTAAGAATATTCATTGCGCAAAACTATATTTCAATAGCGTTTTAAGCATGGTAAAATAAGTAAGGTAAACTCGTTAGAACAGCTGATTTCTTGCTTAGGTGTTTCTCATGTGCCAAATTCACATGTATTTTGTTTTTGTACCTTTTTGTGCATTTTTGTTTACTTTTACAGTAGGTACACACGTGTAGAAAATTTGACAGATTATGGACACCCAAGAAAAAAAATGTCTGTGTTTGTTGTAACAATTCCTACTGCGTTTCCTTACTTATTTTACCATGGTCTTAAGTCTCTTTCTTATGATGAAGCTGTCAAAATTTAATTTACTAATGTCAAAAAAGATACCGATTGGCACAAAAAAGTTTAAATTTTTCTCAGCTTAATAAATTTTGTTCACCTTAGTTCTTTGATACCGATTGACATATCCCCTAAGACGGTGGTTCGACTATAGGTTTTGATTATTTGACTTGTTGTTTGACAAGAAACTGAAATAAAGTACAAAATCAAATTAGGTCAGTGACAGTGACTTGTATCATCAAAACTTATCAACACTTTTAGTTTCACTTGTTTTTAACATTTTACAAAAATTTTATATTTACCTTAAACGAAATACATCCATACATACATTTTTCACCACATCATTTTATTATTATGTGTTTGTTTGATCTATTTTTGTGTAAATCATTAAAATTGTTTTAAATGAATTTTATAACAATAAAACGGTGGAAATTTTTGATATGCGGTTTACAGCACAAAGAAATATTTTCAATTCCCCTTAAATTTCGTACATACAACTTTTTTTGGATTCAATATTATTGACCAATAAATAATTATAATCGTTTAAAGCGAAATTAAAAACAAAAACTCAGAAAGACCTACTTAAGCTATTGTGTGAGAGGTGTGCGTAAACACGTGACGCGCCCTGTCATACTGGATGATAAATGAACACATTAACCCTTTGAGGGAGAAATAGTATAATTGTTAGCTTACATATTTGCACTTTGTGTCATTCTGACAAGATTCCCATAACATCCCATGAAGGGATTGAGGAGAACTTCTCACAATCAGTGAGATGTGCACTTTCTACTTTATGCCCTAACTGATGGGGACCTACAGTTTTACACCGGTTCCGAACGGGATTTTTGAGAAGCTTTTTCATGACTAAGTACTCGATAGTGTTGCCATCACTAAGCGAGGTGACCGTCGTCGAAAGAAATGTAAGGTGGTCTGAAGCGTCTGCATTCACATGTATCGTATGTATGTGTTGGTTTCTCTTATAATTTTCATGAACATGTGGCAACTTCATTCTCTCAATTGAGCAATTTCGTGAGAGCGCCGCCAAGAAATTAGAAAATTTCTAATTCTAATCTATTCTAGCGGCGAGTCGTCAGTCGCAGCGGATTTTCGTGACGATTTTTCCTGTGATACGAAACCTAGCGTGTTTGATTATGTTTAGACTCATATCCTGGCGGACATTTTTTGTCGATATTTCACAGGTATTTTTTTGTATTTAATTCTGTAAAATTTCCCACGAAATATTTAACGTAGTACGGGCCTTTTCTGCAGCTTGGCTGTCAGTGAAAACGTTTTAGTTTTCCAGCTACAGCGAAGACACCCGGCTCAATTTCTAAGTATTTATTTCTACATGAAATCGGCTGATTTTGGGTTAACTTTGTAAATTATTGAAATGTGGGAGCCAAAACGAATGTCAAACTTTGTGTTTAGTTTCCAATTTTGTAGTAGTTTCCACATTTATAACAGAAGCCACGTTGTTCTTGTTCTTCTTTCTGTTTTTTCTTGGTTAACACCACAATTAGCTACTTCTTAACTTTGAACACGATGAATAGCTCTTAATAGGTTAACTTGACTTATTTCGGTTTTTATTTTGTATCACATACCACGTCTATTGTACATTCTCTTTCTTTACCGCTTTTTAAAAAACTGATTGACTGAGTGATGAAAAAGTATCCAGCTGAGCAATAAATATGTGTTCTAACTTCTGTACATATTCATAACTTCTACAGCTTGACCAGAGTTTTAATTGATGGTTATACAGCTTTATTTAATTATTGAAATTGGAAAAAAAAACTATTTTCGTATTCAATGGACGAATTTCAAATCGAAATAAGTTTGAGCGAAAATTCCATACAGTAGTACGAACGAGTATGTTGAAAGATTGTTCATGTTTTATTTCACTAAATTCTCGAAGGAAGTAACTGGGCTAATTGGGGTTTTGATACAGAATGGAAATTAAATAAAATACGTATTAGTGTTTACATTAAAAACCGCTTCTAGTTTAAAACATCGTTTTAAAATACCTGAGTAAGAGTAAAACGGAATTAAAATTTTGTTTGCTTCCATTACCAGGTCGATCAGCTGCTTGAATGACAGTGGCTGAAAATTTGTTTAGGAAAACGTTTGGAATAGAAAATATTTTTTTTTCATTTGATGAAACGAAGGAATACCGGTCTCTCCCGAGTATAAACCTTAACAAATATTAAACGCTTCTTGAGAATAGCATCTTTCAACATTTCAATATTTGATAATAGTTCTAGATTTTTGTTAGAATTAAGTAGAAAAGGATTTTTTCTGCATTTTACTTAATGGGAATGCGGTATACAAACACTACTACAAAAATATAATAAAAATGTTACATTTTTCTCAAATATCTTGAAAAGCGATCACTGTTTTTATGAAACATAACATTTGTTAAGCTATTATATTCGAGGTGTTCTAGATTCTGCTATTCCAAAAAATAGAGAACAAAACAGCAACAGTTAGTTAGTCCGATTTTGATGTAAGACGGGTACTAAGATAGTTCGCGTGAAAAATATTGAGCAACACTAATTTGTTTCGTTGCGAAATGGGTCAGCTCATTGGAGTTCGATGAAACAGCTGATCGAACTGCAAGTTGCAAATTTCATGCAGGATATAATGTAAAGGTGAATGAGCGCTAGATGAATTTATATTGTATTTTCTTGACATAAATGACTTTCCAAACAGCGTGATATGTTACATAGAAAAATACTAAGAGAAGTGTTTCAGTTCCACCAAATTCCCCTTGAAAGTCACGGGGCTAACGACAGTTTTGATACAGTTTTTTTGTGGCACTTATTTCTGTCAGAATGTGGATGTAAAACAAGTAAAAATGAATGAAAATTGCCGTGTTCGTCAAATCAAAACTAATTCATTGCATATAAAGTTATTTTAAAAGTCATATGTAAGTGCCGATAAAATCAAATATAAAGTCCGATTTTTCATTTTGCCTATCGCTCACTCTCTTTCATATTAACATTTGCAGCTAGGAGGTCGACCAGCTGTGTTATCGAAACCACCTGATATGTTAGTAACAAGTTTTAATATAAATGAACCAAATAATGTTTTTTTTATTTCTATTAATATTAAGCTTGTTTTTTATTTCCTGCCAAACTAATTTTTCGACGACTTTGTATGGAGTTCCGCTTAAAATCGCTTAATATCGGTTAGTTCCCCATACAAAGTCGTCGAAAAATTAGTTTAGCAGGGAATACAAAAACAGGCTTATTATGTCCAAATTCTAACAAATTTAAACTCCAATTAGCCCAGTGACTTTCGACGAGAATGAGGTGGAACTGAAACACTCATGCACACTCTTTAAACATATCACCCTATGGGTCAGCAGTATATCAGTGATTTAAGTTTTTTTAAGGCCACAACGCTTGGTGATGGCGGCACTATCGAGTACTTAGTCATGAAAAAGCTTCTCAAAATACCGTTCGGAACCGGTGGAAAAATGTAGGTCCCAATCAGTGAGTGTAAAACTAGAAACGGCACAGCACACTGGTTGTGAGAAGCTCTCCCTAATCTCTTCATGGGATGTAATGGAAAACCATTTTTACACTAAATCTCTTTTTTCAGAAATTGAGCCACAGTTGACCGCTTCGATCATTTCCTCCTACAATTTAATTAATAGTTGCATTTTTCTAGATTGTTGCTCGGTCTGCTGATATTTTGCATAAACAACTTAGTACAACACGTGCGGAAATATTTCCGCGATATTTCGCAGGCAGTTTTATACCCTCACCCATAGGGATGGGGGTATATATTATTTAATACGGAAAAAAATTGAACGCATAGAAGGAGCCTTATTAGACCCTAAGTATCTTTAGGCGAAACTCGTTTTACGAATTTTCATGACTATTGATCTTTGTCGGTCTCTCTGGCTGGCTGGTCAACACGAGTGCGGCCGTAAATCTTTACCGATCACAATGAAATTTTGACAATGACTATTATTTGTCCAAGCTTAGTTTAGGATTGAAAATAACCATTTTGACCACACCCTTCTGGTACTTCCCATACAAATCGACACATTAAGTACAAAATCATGTTTCTTCTAAAAATTTTTTTTTGATCTTTGGGATTAGATTGATTAATAATCTGTAAATTTCCACTTAACTGGAGTAAATTGACGAGGTTGCCACGCCCATTCTGGTACCTCCCATATAACAGCTGGGTGGCTGTCCGGGTTGCCAATGCGATAAATCGCATAAAACTATTCCGATGGTAATGAATTGAGGTAGTCGGCTTCATTTCATCAAAGTTTAGTCACCCACTAAAACCAGGGTGATTGCCACATCGATTTAGGTACCTCCCATACAAAATTTGTGTGTCGGGCTGGCTGTTCGACAAACTAACTCGGGCAAAACCAAACCAAGGTTTATGAAATTTGGTATTGCACAATATTTAATGGATTGACACTCTTCTATACAAAATGAATAGTTTTGAAACTCCCACTCTGGTACCTCCCATACATACATAAGTTGGACAGCTATCCGGTTGAGCGATACGATATCTCTCGTAAACCACAATCGATCTTAATGAAATTTGATGCTGGGCAATATCTTTTCAAAAGCTACTTTGTATTTTAAAATGAACTACTTTCTCACGCCCATTTGTACCTCCCATGGGCGGAAAATTGGCTGGTAGTAAGTAAATTCATAAAACCACCTATAATCGTAATTAGGTTTGGTCTAACATAATACTTTGCGCAATGTCACTCTGGCATTGAATATGGGCGGACACAATGGATGACTATGTTTAATTGGGTTCACCCGACTGAAATTTCTGTTCCGATTTTGTATGAGTTTTGTAAAATTTCCACAACTAGTACAATTTAGTGCAATTGGAACCTTTTTTTACATTTTTAGTTCCTATATAACCTTCCCAAAAAATCTATAATTGGAAAATTACGACCATACAAGTAGACAAAATTTTTTAAAAAATTTCAAAATATGCTTTATGTTTGAACAATTTTAAACAATGTAGCAAATTCCATTATCATGTAAGTATTTGCATTGTGTTAAATTTATATGTGATTATAACAAGTTAATAATTTACACAGAAAATGTAAAAATGTGTCATTAAACTTTCTTTTTTTTATGGCTATGAAGATAAGATTCAATACAGTAGCTTTATGTAATTTTCGCCATCCTCTTTAATCAATTAAGTACGTTCTTTTGACATACCGTGTAATTTAAATCATTCATCTACGTGTCAGACGTTCATTTCTGACAGATCATTATCTGGCAACGCTGTTTGCTTTGGATGGCTTGAAAAACAATAATGAAAGTACTCATTCCCACGCCCACCACTAGTGGTCATTTTAAATTAACGAGTAAAAGTGATACACCACAACAAAAACAGAAGAAGAAAAACTAAAAAGCTTAAAGATCATTGTGGTCTAGAATGTCCATTGGTCGGTATGACTAACTTGTGGCCGTAAGCTTATCATTCATCTAACTCTCGCTTTAAATTCTCCAAAGCCGTTAGGTTTTTCAATTTTTCTTTTCATTTTTTCCACTTTAAGTTTGTGGTTTCCTCGTGTGCAAATGACCAGGCGACCTACTCGTTTAAAACAATGTTGGCTTGGCTCGGCTTGGGTTGGTGGATGCAGATACCTTTTAGGAGGTATTGAAATGTAAACGTTTTCGTGTCTTCATACCAGTCCATTGCAATTTGTGTGGCATGAACGGGGGGTGCAAAACACCTTTGAGCCATAAGTATAATAAATGACCAGAATTCTCGCAAATTTCGAATGCGTTTCTTCCTTTGGATGTAGGGAGTAGTGAACGCAGACCTCAATTAAGTTTGTGGTAAGAAACTTGAAAATATGTCTCTATATGTGTCGTCTTATTCAGGTGTTGTTAGCAAGTGTGTTTTTGGTTGTTTGCAGGGTCAGGGATTGAGCTGTGGACCATTTAAGTTACATGGACACGAAGTTACATTACACTCACTGATTGGAACCTACAGTTTTGCACCGATTCCGAACGGAATTTCGAGAAGCTTTTTCATGATACTAGCGATCGCCATCAACAAGCTAGATGACTGTCGTCGAAAGAAATGTATGGTGGTCAAAACAGGGATCGAACCCACGTTCTCATGTACAAGAGCCGCGATGGCCACAATAACAAGTAGTCTAGGTTGAAAAATAATAGCTGAAGCATTGGGCTTCGTTTCATGATCCATTTCTGGGAATTCACCTAAAGGCCGTGTTAGACTATGAGAGAAATCGTTGAATATGTCCGATTTTATTTGTGGAGAGCGGATGCAGTGGTGTAAACTTGAGGAGAATGATTTGCAGAAATTAATTTGACAGGTCTGTTAGATTTTTGAATGAAACGAACCAAAACAAAGAAAATATTAATAAAAACTTTTACTTCGTTGTTTTTTCCAAATTTTTAATCTTTCTTCACAATTTTATTTTTTCTCTATTCTTTTTTATTATATAACTGTAGTATTTTGTTTTCCATTTTGCAAACAGATGTTTTTCCATTCTCAAAAACTGATAGTGTAAATCGAAAGCAGCATGATAGTACGATTTCTTTCAAATGAAAGAAAGTTTCATTCCATTTCTCTCTCCGCAAACCGTTCTACTTACACTAATAGTCTAACACGGCTTTAAGCCTATACTTCGGACTTCTAGGCTCTTTTCTTAGTGCCGGATGTATTTCACCGTTTTCATATGAAGTTCGTACTGCTTCTACATTTCATCAGTGGTCGCCACTCCACTTCTCAGACGTGCTTCGAACTGAGTTATGTCTAATCAGAATCTAATCTCGCGAAATCCTACTACTTACTATTTTATCCCCTGAAGGGATGGTGGAACTTCTCATAATCAGTGAGATCTGTGCTTTCTATTAGCGGACACACTGATTGGGACCTACACTTTTACTCCGATCCCGAATGGTTTTAGGGAAATTTTTCATGGCTAATGACTTGAAAGAGTCGTCAGCACTATACGAGTTTAGCGTCTCCGAAAGAAATTAATGCTTCTATCTGCGTTTTTATGTACCAGAGGCGCTCACGCCGGTCATCATGGGAAAGCTGGACAATGCTAGTTAAAGTTCCATCGTTGCAGCTTCCTTCTTACACGATCTACATTTGTTTGCGTCGGCTCGTTCAATTCGATGAAGATGTGCCCTCAGAGACGAGTGTTCAGTTACGACACCCATGAATCGACTAAATTAGATTATTGCCAGCTTCATGCATCCTCGGGTATTGATCCCATCGACTTATTAGGGGCAAGGTGGTGTGGAGAGGACTAAAACCTTTAAGTTAGTAATCTCCTAAGATCCCTCTACATTTCTTACTCAGAAGTTACAGTTTAATACGGAAGCGTTCTGCCTCTAATTCAATGTCAAACATCTCAGCGTTTTTGACTTTCAGGCAATTTTTTTGGTCAAATATCTCAAAATGTTGACGTGATATGGATTGGGTAGAGATGCTTACAACCAGTGACCTATTCACTTCCATTTGTAAACTCACTGTTTGGGATGAACAGTTTTACACCGACTCCGAATGTTTACGCATTGACAAAAATTTCCATGACTAAATACCCTTCACTAAGCTTGGTGACACTCACTAAAACTAGTTTTCCAGAGTGGGTCTAAAATTCGAATGTACAAAGTGGTATACATTAACGTTGCACCGCCGACGCCATCGCCATCTTTAGGAAATAATCCTGAACAGGGAACTTAAGCCGCATTCACAATGCAAGCGACAATTTCGTTTTTCATGCTATCTCGTTCTCACACACAGAATTTCACATAATGGCCTTTCATTTTTTTACAAAAATGTAACTCCAATTTGTCGCTGAAGTTGATCTATTCCTACTCCAGCAACATATTTGTTCGAATAAATAATGTACTATTAAGCGGTAGATGGCGCTGTACTTCGAATTTCATTTTCAAACTTAAAAACATCAATGAAAATTGAACCCATTTGTGTTAAAAGACGCATTATAAAACGTTATTTTACCTGTAGAATCTTTTAATACCAAATATGTTTAAATACATTAACATTTTTTAATATTCGAAATACAACCCTGAATGTGACATTTGTGACATTTGAATCATCATGCAACTAATAGAGGTTGTGTTATAAGAACAACTTAAATGATTTGCTTTTCCTTCTGTTCATTATATGAAGAATCAAATTCAAATGTATTTGGTTTTATAATTTCTGGCTTACTTTTATTCTTGACAAACATTTGTGTTAACTTTGACATGAAAACAAAATATATTGTACTGTTGCCTTGATACATTGGCCGTAATACTGGTATCACCTGTTAGAACAAACATCTCGATTCGAAGTAAACTGTTGCTTGCATTGTGAACGCCTTTTGAAAATGTTGCTTGCATTGTGATTGCGGCTTTAATCTTGATTTCCAATTGTATCCAACGACGAAATTGGCAATGGCTTCTCACAATCAGTAAGCTTTGCGATTTCCCTTTTAAAAGTAGTCGGTAGTTTCTCAAAGCATACCCGTTCTAAATCGGGATAAAACTGTTATTCCTTATCAATGGATTTTAATATAGAAATCACAAAACTAACTGATTGGAAGAGGTTTTTCATAAGATTAAATACAAAATCAAGCTTTTGTCATATAGGGTCCTACAGTTTAAATCCGATTCGAATTATTCAATGGAAATTTGCCTAGAATAAAAGCTCTCAAGAAGGCGTACAACAGATGGCGTAGAAGTATAAAATCAGTGAGTAAAAACTAGAAATGGCGCATCTCACTGATTGTGAAAAGCTCTTCGTAATCCTTTCATGGGATGTTATGGGACACCATTTTCGGCATACAGCATGAATCCTGGTTAATTATTACTGCATTAGCTGTGTTAATCTAGAGGAGGATGAGTGCGTCCGATACCTCATAGTATCTAGCCTCCTACTCTAGTTGTAAATAAGTAGGAAAACAATTTCAGGATCTAACAGCTGAATAATGGTAAGAGCTTTTGCGTAGTACGAATTGTTTCGTCTCGTCCTAATCTACCTCCAGTTTTAGCCTTAAGCCTGGTACTAAGTTCGTTCGCACGAAATAGTTTTTACCACTCAGTAATAAATCAAAGTAGACTATCATATTTTCTGTGTCCTTAACATTTTGCTAACACGAAAAATCAAAATTTCTATAAATTCAATGAGAAATTGACATATTTATCATTTTCGCCGATATTTCGCAATCATTTTTTTGTATGGCGTTTGGTAAAATCACGTGCAATGTTGATCTTAGTACTCGGCTTTAACTTGAGACACGAGAATTTGTAACAAACTATCTTAATCTTGCCTCAACCACGAGAGCCATGAATGAATGTTCGAATAAAAGTGATAAATTGGTAGCAACTTTTGTAATTCAAAACATGACTTGTTCTAAAGAAAGAGGTAATTTCCCAACCCTGACCACTACCATTGCGCAGGCGTGGAGAATCTTTACAAATTGATATTACACGATTAAGGCATAAAAAGTATCGCATTCTTATAAACTTTTTTCCTGTTGAAAGTTGACTTGATGATGTGTCTCTCTTTCACTAACTGTTATTTGTGTCTTCGTTAGGAGCTTTTGTTAAGCGTAAACGTGTTTTGCATAAACTCTCCTTCATACCTTGAATGCGATCGTAGTAGTATGAGGAGTGTCTGTGGTATTTCTGGTGTGGAGGGAGTCAGTATGTAAACGAAATGTTAACTGAGATAACAGAAAATTGTATTTTTTTAAGAGTCACAAACTTCAGTTATCACGACGACATATGCTTTATATTAAATGTAATATACATACTAGGTATCATGTTATTCTGTCATTGACCGCTAAAAAAATAAACTTGAAATTGTAATAGAAACGTAACACCTTAAAACTCTATTATCAAAGAATATGGATGTTTATGGATTTCAGCTATAAAGGACTATATTAAATATATGCTTGTAACAAATACTCGTATGTTCATAGATTCTTATAATAAATTTAAATCCAGTATTTTTGAAGTGAAATTTCGTATTACCAACGTATTAACTGCCTACAAAAATACGCAATCACTCACTGTATAAGACGAACGGCAATAATATCATTGCGATATCATCGAAGAAAACCGAGAGACAGACACTAGTGATGTGCGGTTTTTGCGTATTTTAAGAACAGAGTCTATCGAGTCCGGTTCCGAGAAGAACCGGGTATTTATACCGGTTCCGGTTCTAAACAAATTGCTGGCCCAAAGAGGCTTTAGTGAAATATCTTATTATAAGAATGTACAATTTGATAAAAATTCACATTTTCTGTTGACTCCAGTTCCAAGAAGAGCCGGGTATTTGGACCGGTTCCGGTTCTCAGCAAATTGCTGTCCCAACGACACTTAAGTGAAATATCTTATTATAAGAATATAAAATTTGATAAAATACGCATTTTCGTACTCTTACCCAAAGGTTAACACTTTTGGTTCCTTTGGAAACTAATCCATTTGACAGTTTTTTTCAACCCGTTTTTCAGTTTCTGTAGAATTGTTTTTCGGTCTTTTTGGGACCGTTTTCGGTTTCTATTTAACTCGTTTTCCGGTTTCTATTTAACTCGTTTTTCGGTTCTTAAAGAACCGTTTTCGGTTCAGTTGTAAGCCCCAGTCCAGTCGGATTCTGTACATCACACTAACAGACACAATCGGAAACTAGAAGATGTATAAAATGGTACATTTTAATTTTACTCAGTACTCAGGTTTTATGAAATTTTCGTTGCCATAAGAAGTACGGGTATAAAAAATATCGAAAATTTCATGAACCGAAAATTGCGCTCACTTTTTATTTGCTTGGTACTCAGCTGTTTGCGAAAATTTCGTAGGCAAAATCAAGTTCAGGGTTGTTACGTTAGACTTATTTCGTACGAAAACAATTGTTTAATAACACTGTGCGACACCAAAAAAAATTATGGGGTTCTTTCTGTCAACGGATTCTGGTAGAATGGTTTAAAAAAATATACGTGTATCGGCATTTTGCCAGATCTGATCAGAATTTATTTTAGGGCGGGTCAAACTTTCCCCCCCTCGCAACTTTCCTGCAACATATCGGCATGCAAAATTGTGTGTTCCTTACTTCTGAGGTACAAAATATGTTCAGAAGTTTTATAGAAAAGATTCAGATAAACATTTTTGTGGATCAAATTAACCCTCTAACTGTCACGCATAACCATAATTTTGACTTTTTTTTTGAATCTCGCAAAAAACTGCTCCAAAATGACGGGGGGCGTGGTCAAAATGTTCTACAAAAATTATCGCCATAAAGTTTCACTATATGTGTCCGAACACTCCAAACCACAAATCTTAGCACAAGTGCTAGATAATAAGCAAAAACTAACTGCCTTGTAAGGGTTAATAATGAATTTTGTCATTTTGCTGTGTCCATTAAAAATAGTCCACATAATATAATGAATTTTGTCATATTTTGTAATTTCGAACTATAAATAAGTGAAATGTCTAAATTTCGGTCCCAAAAAATTACCAAACAAATGTTTTCAGGTATTCAGTTTTTATGCAACTCTGCTCTTTGCGAAAATTTCGTAGGCAAAAACAATTACAGGGTTGTTTTCCAAAATTTACTGTTTCACAAACAACATTTTTGAAACGAAGCGTCTAACCGTTAATCATTATTAATTCTAAATTAATTATGAAATCTGTATAACTATGTTTTACATCTAGTTAAAAACATAAATACCAACTAAAAATGTTTACATAAAATTTAAAAGAAAAAAATACCGATATGACCAATATAATCAAACTATTTCAGAACCTCAGGCGAAGTTGCCGAATTCAAAGTAATCGTTTCCATTATTTATAATTGATCATATTGATTTTCGCGCTTTTTTCTCTTAATTATAATCGTTCATAAATACAAAAAACGATCGATCTAAGTCTTGTGTCACAGTCATAGTAATTCCGGTGCGTTTTGAATTTTATTTTTTTGTTGGTCTTAAACTTTGGCAAGATGACAAAGCTAATTATCACCCGCAGACACAAATATTTATACATAATAGTGTTGTGTACTCACCGGTCGGTTTGTTGTTCACCTGACACCACCGGTAAAGTCAAGCGACACTACAGCTACACACAAACAGTCAAAGAGGCAGCAGCAACACGTTATACATAAACGTGTTAATACTTTAGGTGCGAGTTAACAAATATGCGTTGTATAGAGAGAGAGTTAAACAAGATGACGAGATTTGAAAATATCTGATACGTCTGTGTTTTCGTACAGATACACTAACCAATCATGCAGTGGTATAATGCCGTTATATTAAGGTTGTTGACCCACATATGTATTATACTATGTAAATTGTTGGAAATTCAGTAAATAAGGCAAAATTGTTTAAAGTTAGTGCTAGAGATACGAAAAAAAAACATACATAAATATGAATCTAAACTGATGCGTTCCACAAAATAAAACCTATGCATTTCATACTGACAGGAGAATATGATAGATTTTTGCTTCAAAAGTAGCAGGGCACGAGTGATGGCACCAGCTGTTTGCAACATAAAAAAAAAATTCGCCATATTTTCCACTTAATCAACTCTGTGTTTGCATTTGTCCACATATAACATTGCCAAACATACAATTGCATTCAAAGACGATCTAGAATTAGACGACCAGAAGATGTGCGCAATTTGGCAACCCTGGTAAAAGAGAACCAAAAGTGCTATTTTATTGGATTATAATTGGAATATGTATACCTTGCACTAAATATGTCGATTAATATGTACGGGCCTTTAATGATGAAGTGTAAAAAACACAGGGTTGCCACATGAAATGGCAGTTAATCTGAAATTGGACTATATAATCAGCAAAGATTGGAAAAGAAGGTTATGATTAACCCACCAGCGATAAATTGCGCTCGAAATGCGGCATAAGCGTATAATCCCTATATAAGCGTATACCTATACATATACATATATAATAGTTAAATACAGCTGTTCACTATGAAAAGAGTTTCCACACCTAAAGTTTATTTTTAAAATAGTAGAACGAAATAATATGTAGCGTATCACAGAGTCTACTTCTGCCGGATATTCGAAGTTACATCTCGTTGCCAAATGTTAAATGAAGCTGAAACATTTCATACAACATCAATGTTAAGGTGATATTCATCATTAAAAGGTCTCAATTTCTCATTACGAAACAATTACAGTTTAATTTGTTTCAGTTCATTCATCTATGTGCCATTTCTCCTACGAACTGTTGTTTGTTTTCTGAAGCGAAATCTCCTTAAATTCACGGGAGCCAAATCATATTTTTTTTTTAAGTAAACGTATTAATTTTTATTGTTTCAAATAGTTTTGAAGAAGCTAAAGAAGAAGAAGAGAAACAAATTAAAAGCGACATGAACAAGTGTTTTTCTGAGGCGTGAGCAAAAGTCTGAACGTATTTGTTGTGACAGTTTGTTGGCTGTCGGACGATCGTCTTCACTATGTGTACTGGCCGGCCGGTTAGTTGGTTGATCCCTGGTGGTGCTTACAAATGATCTCGTAATTGTTGATTCCGAGAAATTTGAAAAGAAAACCAATAGTGAAAACTAAAAATTGTATGTAGTCTGTAGTAAGTAATAGCTAGATACTCGTAGATGATGACTGACTGTCCGATTGTCGGTTGGTAATTTCTGTTACAATGTTCGCATTTTAAGCACTTGATTTCTTTGGCGCAAAAAAATTAAATGTTTTAGTTTTCAAAAGGTAGAAACGTGACTTTGGGAATGAAACCATCAAAGAGATGATAATAATGATACAAAAAAAAATTTTTCATCAGCAACTGGTATACATTGGTTTAAAACGTTAACGTTATTATGTTATAACTTATGGAGAGCAAACCAATGATCATTTGATATCCCCCGGTGTAAAACGTTAAAAACTGTATAGATTTTTGGCATCTGAATCCAATTATTGAAACCCAAATTTTGCATAACATTTAATTATAACAATTTATTTTAATATTTGTTGTTTATTTAAATATAAATCCCTAACAAATTTGTTGGCATCTTCAAAATCTATCAATCACTCCATTTATAATTAAAGCGTTGAAATTTAGATTTTAACCAATGAAGTAACGCCACGTTAAAGCATTTTATTATAATAATTACAAAGAAATCAAAAACTCAACGCCTGTGCTATATTTAGCTACGATAATATTAAATCAAAATTAAAACGTGAGACAAATCGAAAATGAAACGCTTATATGCTATAAATTCAATTCAGCATATTATAAAACAGAAGATTTCAAAAATACACATTTTTAAAATCCATATTTACTTTTTATCTTAACCGTTTAAAAAGTGTATAAATTGTGGAAAAATATGTAGAATTAAAAACAAACAATTTGAATACTAGTATGCAAATTTGTAACACTTTCTAATGGTTATGGGTTCTTAAAAAACTAACAAAAAAGACGCAACAAAAAACAGAGGGAAGACGGTTTTGTACCTCTTTTAATATTACGCACCAAAGAAAAAACAATCGAAAGTTTTTGTATATTTTAAAAAATTATTAATAAAAAGAATGTTGATGAAATGAAGACTATAATAAAACAGAAGGCGGAACACAAAAACATAAACACATAAAAAACATCAAATGATTCATACTGTCGTCAAACTTATGTTTAAATCTTGTGTTTTGAGTATTAGTTGCTTGCTTTATATCGGTTGCACAAAAACAAAAACACACCTGTTTTGTGAAACGAAATAGCTGAATCTCATTTGGAGATTTCGAGTAAATTAACAGCTGATTATTGTATTGAAAATCAGATGTTTGGTTCAACGAAATCTCCAAACATGAGATTTCGATTGCAGTGTGTTCAGAGAGTTTGTTAAAATTTGAAGTTTTAATTTATTCCTTAAAAATCATACATCACAATATCTAGTTACAGTTATAACTTTTATAAATTCCTTAAAAACTGACATTTTAAACTTTTAGTTAGCTTTAATACTTCCATTATTAAAACTTCCATTATTAAACGAAGTAATCAAAACGCTTAAATTCAACAATACATAGTCATAGAGTAATCATATACCTAGAGTAGCCATTTCTTACGAAGAATCTTACGAAGTTTGCTATGGTTGCATATGGACGTTACATGTTGAAAAGTATTTCTTTAATAATAGTAGATATAGTCATTAGTTGAAGATCAAGTTTTTTTGATTTTATATGTTCACAATTTATATTCTTTAATGCAAGAGCTACAACTTTCCCTTAGAGAGTAAATCAAAATTCCGAACGAATTGAAATGGTCACTTTTTTGCAAAAATGACATCGAGGCCCCAAATCTTTGGGCCCCATAAAAAAAACTCCATGACTTTGGGCAAAACTGGGAGACACGGGTCTTTTTTTTTTGGTCTTTTATCACGTAGTGGTGTCCGTATATGGTTATATTTCCATGACTTAAAAAATTACACACAGTGAAATTAAAAAAATTTTGGGAAATTTTTCACTTTTGCGGCTACCTAAACGCTACCTAAACGGTGTTAAGAATCATTAGGAAGTTCATACCTTCTAGAAAGTTGTTTATTGTGATCTTAGGTAGTTGATTGTTTCCTTGAATTTTGAACGGTTTGCTACCTATGGACCTGAACAGCGGAAAAAAGGTTAAAACAATCGAATGTTTTTAAAAGTTTTTTTTTGCGATTTTGACCTTGAAGATGAAGTTTTTGATTTTATATGTTCAAAATTTTTATTTTTTACGGCAAGAGCTACAACTTTCCCTTAGAGAGCAAATCAAAATTCCGAACGAATTGCAAGATATGAGCCTGGCAAAATGATCACTTTTTTGCAAAAATGACACCGAGGCCCCAAATCTTTGGGGGCCCATAAAAAAAGTGCATAACTTTGGGGAAAACGAGACACGGGTCTTATTTTGGTCTTTTATCACGTAGCGGTGTCCATATCTTTATATACTATATATATTTCTACTGCACGTGTGTTTGTGACTGAACTCCTCCTAAACTTCTGAACCGACTTGAATAAATTTTTTTGTATGGGTTTGGGTGGCGCCCTGGGTGGTTTAGATTTACTATTCGGTCCAATTGGACAAAGAGGCGTGGTACCTCCCATACAAGTCGCTTGAAGTATTATGCAGGACAACGTCTGCCGAGTCAGCTAGTACTATATATAATTCTACTGCACGTGTGTTTGTGACTGAACTCCTCCTAAACTTCTGAACCGACTTGAATAAATTTTTTTGTATGGGTTTGGGTGGCGCCCTGGGTGGTTTAGATTTACTATTCGGTCCAATTGGACAAAGGGGCGTGGTACCTCCCATACAAACCACAAATTAAAAATCCATTATTTCTGCTCCTGCTAACGGTATTTGAACAAACTTTGCAGGACAACGTCTGCCGGGTCAGCTAGTATGGTTATATTTCCGTGACTTAAAAAATTACACACAGTGTTATAGCAGATATAGGCATTAGTTCAAACCAACCAACAAGAAAAAAGCAACTGCATTTCGTTTTGTGTGTTGTTGTGTAGATACACCACAAATATATACTAACAATAAAATATAACAAAAAAATCAAAAATTCGTTGACATTTCAGAGTTCTGAACCAAAACGACATTACAAATTTAAGTCAATAGTTCTTGTAACTCCTCGAAACCAGTGTAAAACTGTAGGTCCCAATCAGTGAGTGTAAAACTAGAACGCGCACAGCTCGCATCCCTACATGGGATGTAACGGGAAACCATTTATTTATTTGTAGTTCCTGTAACTCCACCCGGTGTAAGTTAATTTACGCAGAACATTTCTCTATCACACTGACCTCAGCACTAAGAGTGTGGAATGAAACGACAGAGTAGATAGATGGCACCTCTAGGTATATGATTACAATTTGTACATAGCGAAGTTTGAAGTCATTCAAATTTTTAAATATTTCATGTAACTCCTAATGCTCGAAAATTTTCGAAATGTTGAACATTTTTCCATATAGCATTTAGTTCTATTATTTTACGCGGTTATTGGAGTTTACAGAGTAATAAAGAGTTTTAAAAGCATTGACATTTTCCAGATATAATTGACTTGTAAATTTTGGTAAATTGAAGACGATTTTGTATTCAAGTTGAATTTTATTTTCGGATTGTTCATACACCCAAATTCCGTAGTTAATAATAACCAAAATTTCAACCTCGTAGTACATGTAATTCCCCTGACTATGGTGTAATTGTCATGAAATGGTTAATGGTAGCTACATTTATGAAAAACTAAACATTTTACTAAGTCGGTAGTTTTTGTCAAAGATACGCATATGAGTTTCCACCATGGTTGAAGTTTAGCATGCTTTTATAATTGGTGATACCTCAACACACCTACGCTCTTAGTTGAAATGAACTTGTAGGCGTATTTCTGTATACTACATGGTTAAAAAACGCTATTTTCTCTTTTGTTAATGATTTTTTTAAATTATACAATTTCGAAGAGAATATTATATATTAAGAAAATTAAAATGATATTCTTCCCCTGAGTTTTCCCATTTGCTGGATTTGTGTATAGCCTATACATCGGAATTTACAGAACCGGCTTAGTATGACAACTTTTAAACACCGGAGATATTAAGCAAATTAGAAAAGACACTCTATCCCACTAGGCCCAGCAAAATGTATATAAATGGGTCTACAGGGACAAAATAGACGGAATAGTTGGCATATTTGGAGCCGTTCTTGTATTTGATTGTTCCTAGGTGGACTCGCTTCATGGTTTCCGATCGCAAAACTCCATGTGATTTTTGTGCTTTTGGGTCATTTATAGTAGTTGATTCTTTTTCATTTTACTATTTACTTATTTTATTTATATATTTCAAATCTTAATGCAATTATTACAATAAAAAATTTCCAATCCTTTTTGACAATTTGTTTTTTTATATTTTGACGATTTAAAATTGGCGTTTCATTGTAATCAGTTCAACTAACAAGTTGTTGTTAACAGCTAAAACAATATTTACAATTATAGTAGTTAATTCAAATCTTCTTTAATTTAATTCAATCTTTCTTTAACTACGCTACCAAGGAATTGTGTCGGTGTAGTTATTACTGATTCAACTAATAAATAATTGTTTTCAACTAAGTAACGGGGTTTTCAATAAGAGCGCTAAAAAAGTTTTTAGATACCAATGAAATTCTTTATTCCTGTGAAAGTACGTTCGATGCCAGTTCGATTTCTTTTGCATGGCCACCACGGGCTCGCTTGCAGAAGTCCAGACGCTGAACCCAATTTTCGACGGTTTTCAAGCATAAATCGGCCGATACTGCTGCAATTTCACGTTGAATATACGTACGAAGTTCATCAGTCGCCGCTGGCTTGTTGGCATAGACCATAGACTTGACGTAGCCCCACAGGAAATAATCTAACGGCGTCAAATCGCACGACCGGAGCGGCCAATCGACTGGGCCACTTCGTGAAATAACACGTTTACCAAACTTGGTTTCCAATAAATTGATTGTGGCATTCGCTGTGTGGCTTGTGGCGCCGTCCTGTTGGAACCACACGTCCTCCAAGTCCATAGTATCCAATTGGGGCCAAAAATATTCGGTTATCATTGAACGGTAGCGATTCGCATTCACAGTAATGTGCCGGTCTTGATCATCACGGAAGAAGTACGGCCCAATGACGCCGCCGGCCCATAAACCGCACCAAACCGTAATTTTTTTCGGGATGCAATGATGACTCAGGGATTACGTGTGGAATGCTGTCTGACCAATACCGCATATTCTGCTTATTGACGAAGCCATTCAGCCAGAAATGAGCCTCATCGCTGGAGATGATTTTCCGAATCATTTCCAAGTTGTTGCTCAGCCCAATTCACGAACATACGACGCTTATGGTGGTCAAGCGGCTTCAGTTCTTGCGTCAATTTGATCTTGTAAGGATGTAGGCCAAGATATTTTCGCAAAATTCGCCACAACGACGTCACAGAGATGCCCAACGCTTGAGAACGACGTGTGAGAGACACATTTGGGTTTTATTGAACTGAAGCCTCAGCGGCAGCAAAATTCTCGACAGTACGGGCACTTATTTGTCTCACTGGCACGGGAACATTTTGTACTGTGCCTGTGGATTCAAATTTTTCCACTAGACGCTCAATTGTTGATCTGGTAGGACGATTATGACGACCATAAATTGGACTCCAAATTTCGGTAGTGAATTTTAATAATTTCGACTCGTTGTTGGCTCGTATATCTTTCCATAATGAAATGGAAAACCTAACTGAAGAGAAATGTCATAAGAGCGGGAAAAAATATGGCGTCGTTTGCTGTCCCTATTGATTTAAGCCGCATTCACAATGCAAGCGACAATTTCGTTTTTCATGCTATCTCGTTCTCACACACAGAATTTCACATAATGGCCTTTCGTTTATTTTACAAAAATGTAACTCCAATTTGTCGCTGAAGTTGATCTATTCCTACTCCAGCAACATATATGTTCGAATAAATAATGTACTATTAAGCGGTAGATGGCGCTGTACTTCGAATTTCATTTTCAAACTTAAAAACATCAATGAAAATTGAACCCATTTGTGTTAAAAGACGCATTATAAAACGGTATTTTATCTGTAGAATCTTTTAATACCAAATATATTTAAATACATTAAAATTTTTTAATATTCGAAATACAACCCTGGATGTGACATTTGAATCATGATGCAACTAATAGAGGTTGTGTTATAAGAACAACTTAAATGATTTGCTTTTCCTTCTGTTCATTATAAGAAGAATCAAATTCAAATGTATTTGGTTTTATAATTTCTGGCTTACTTTTATTCTTGACAAACATTTGTGATAACTTTGACATGAAAACAAAATATATTATATTGTTGCCTTGATATATTAGCCGTAATACTGGTATCACCTGTTACAACAAACATCTCGATTCGAAGTAAACTGTTGCTTGCATTGTGAACGCCTTTGGAAAATGTTGCTTGCATTGTGATTCCGGCTTTACTTTTGTAGCGTCTCTGTTGAAAAACCCGTTACTTAAAATATTTTGCCTTAACACAAGTAAAATCAAAAGTTAATAATACTTTACAGTATGGGTAGTACCTGTAGTCGAAGAATTCACTGTTACTGGTGGATCTGAAGCACTATAGTTCCTAAAGCTATCTTATAGAATATTAGAATGTAGCAAATGAGAGAGACTATTGAAGATGTTGACGAGGGTTGCGTTTATGCAGAATCGGAAGCGTGTGTTTGGAACTTTACAAAGCCGTTGTTGAGTTCGTTAACATTAAGGGCAACGTCTTTCCCGGATAACATCCAATTTTTTTGGACTCTATTGTGGTTCTGAATTTATTTCCAAAGTCCATTATTTTGTTTGCAAGTGTAGCATAGTACTTTATTTTTGTCCACGATAAGAGAGAGAGCGATATGTGAAACACATGTTCCTCGAAAATGAATATACATATGTATATATTTTATAACATACTTGCATAGCCTGAAGAGACATTTATATGACAGAACAATTTTCCTTCATTTAATTTAAAGTTTGTTCACGGCGTATTCTATATAATTATATTTATAATAATAATTATAATTATTATTATATTCTTGACGTTATAATGGTTAACAATGTTGAAATACTTTTCCAGCTGAGTGGAATCATTATTCATTTCAACCATAAACTTTGCCGTTCCCTTGTTCACTGCTACATCCACATTCACCAAGTCCTTCTCAAGTCTTGCTCGTAATGTACACTTCAAGTCTCCTCGTAATGTACACTTCTGAAAAACCTAGAAGATGTAATGAAAGTTGCTGTTTATAATGTAATCATCGTTAAATAATTAACTCTCTATAAAATAAATTAAAAAGTATTTGAACCTCAGTTTTTACAAGTTGAACCAAAAACATTTCATTTATTGCAATTGTCAATTGTCAATGACAAAAACAAATGCATTAAATTACAGAAAAGCTAATTAACACAACAAAAACACACACACAAGAAACGAAAAAGAGAAACAACTATATATAAATGCGGCCAAAAACAGAAGCGTTCGACTGTTTGAGCTGCTCTCTGGGATAGGTAGAAGTAAAACGAAAGACTTAAGCAACAAACTTTCTTTTGCATTGTATGCACGACCGGTGTTGGTTGAGTGGCTGTTTGTTGGTGTTGGTGGCATTGAATGAATGAATAAATGAAGTGTTGTGATTCACAGTGTTGTTGGATACCCTCCCGGTTTAAAGGGAAACCATATCTTATTAATTATTTCACTTTTTTCTCGTTTCGTCTCGATTCTTCGCAACCTCCAAATAACCCCAAGAGTCAACTCTACTACCTAGTCCGACATTACCAGCGTGAACAATGTAATAATAATGCCAATGATGGTAGTAGTAGTGGTGGTGGTGGTGGTGGTGGTGATGATGAGCATGATGGGAACTTTAAATGAAAGCGAAATTCTATTATTTAATTTTTCACTATATCTTTTGAGTTTTCTTTTTGTTGTATTTGTTTTTTTTTCTGTGGGCGCATTGTAAGCTAATGAGGGAACTAAAATCTATTACAACAGAGGACAACCATGAAGGCGAAAACATGAATGTGGACAACACCTTAGAGTTTAATATAATAATCAGCAATGCTTTTGTGATAAACTTTTTGGTATTTTTTTTCGTTTCGAGGTGAGAGTGATGACAACATTATTCAATGTAAATGTCTGTCGTTTTTATGGTTCGAGTTTTTATTTAAAGAAATTAAACATTTTTGTTTTATTATTTCTTTTGGCTTTTGGACAAGCAAAGACATTTTTTGTTTAAATTTCTTAAAATGGCAGTTACTTTTCTTTCTATTACTTTTTTTCGGTAATGACATGAGTCATTTGCCTTACAAGGTCTGTTAGTTATGACATTGGTGGGATTATCTTTATGATTAATGAATGGCTTAGGAAACAAAATTTCAGTGAAATACTCGTACACAATTTCGTATACAATTTTATGAAAATGTTATGTGTGTTGTTATAACATTTCAACTTGTTTGTCGGTACTTAGTGTATGTAATATTATTTTACTTTTTACTTTGTTGAAATATTTCTTTAATTTTAAAGCTTAACAACACCAAAGTCCACACAACTCAGTTTAATTTTTCTATATTATTTGTCTAAACCAAGAGACATTATTCTAGCTATGTCCTACGTTCAATACTTTGCCAAATTTGATATTAAAAGTCACCAGTCACAATTACACAAAGTTTTTTACGTGAAATTTCAGCAAACATGTATCGCGTAACATTTGGATGTTTGTAAGAAGGGGTCAATGTGGCAGATCTTATTTAAAGCGCCAAAAAAAAAGGTCTTTTTGCGTTAAAAAAATTACAGATACTGAAAAATATATGTAACAGATAACACTGATATTTTGCCGACCAATATAAAAAAAATTTTTGTTGCTCAATGCCTTCTGTGTAACGGCTGGTTGGTACTAAGTTCGTTTCCATGGAAAATATCAAGCAATATTAATGTTTATCATTGCGAAATTGGCCACCAAAACACATTAATTGTGACAACTATATTTCTATGCACATTACGTTTTTTCACCCTAAATATTACGTTTTTTGATAAATATTTGATAAATTTTACGTTTAATATAAGTTGACCACATTGATCTCCTTTACCCACGATTTGATTTTTCATAATTTTTTTTTCATAGCAACATTAAAATGTTGTTCGATACATGTTGCAAATATGTGGCGTGAAAAACCTGGATTAAGCTGAGATTGTTCACGTGAAAAATATTGAGCAACATCAATTTGTTTCCCTGCGAAATGGGCCAGCAACATATCAGTGATGATAACTATATTTTGGCGTAGAATACGTCTTACCTTACGGTATAGGGAGTCATGTCAGATTGTTATTGTTGTAATCTTTATTTCATTGATTATGAGGAAACGGCGAGATAACTTTTTTTAAAAATTTTTTTGTAGGTAAATGAAGATGTTATCTTTCGTTTGATATACATTTCATATTGGTTGATATCTTCCTAATATTTAAATTTCTCAAATGAAAATTGTTTAAACACATTCACTCAAACATATGTGTGGTGTTTGGTTGAGTGTTTGAGTTTGTAGCGTGAACACAAACTATGTTGCTGTTTCAGTGTGGACACAAACCTTCGGCTGTTGTTTTGATTGATGAAATATTGAAATTTCGTATATTTACTTATGTATTTAAGTGAAACAAAATGTTAAATGTGAATTTGAATTTAACATGGATATATAATTATAAAAAATATATGAAAAAATTAATTCATAAATTTTTATGTTAAATGAAAGTGCTGCCAAGATGTGGTTTTATACCAATGATGTGGTTAATTTAAAAACATATTTATCCTATTTTTCCTATCATAAGCTTATGTATATTATCAAAAGTAACTATCAAATAAATAAATTCATTTGCTTATGTTATTTATAATTTATTGTTATATATGTTTTGTCTTATCGGATGGCGTATTCTACGTTAAACTTAATGGCCGTGTCTCTGACATAGCCTGCAGGGACAGTCTGTCTGCTGTTTTTTCTTTTACTCTACACTACAAATCTAGTTTTGTTCAGAAATTGAGCGATAGTAGACAAAATTGATCACATCTTCCTTCAATTTGATTGGTCGTTGCATTTTTGTTCGCAACATTAAAATGATGTTACTGATATTTCGCGTGAACAACTTAGTACTACACGTGCAGAAATATTTCGTCGATATTCCGCAGGCTATTTTTTTGTGGCCGTGGGTGGTGCAATGGTAGTATACACGGCTCTAGTGCATGGGAACGTGCGTTCGATACCTGCTCTGACCACCTTAAATTTCTATTCAGCTTTCCAAAACACCGTTCGGAAGCGGTGTAAAACTGTAAGTCACAATCAGCCAGTGTAAAACTAGAACGCGCACAATTCACTGGTAGTGAAAAGCTCTCCTTAATCCCTTCATGGGATGTAACGGGAAACCATTCTTTTTATTATTTTTTTGTATGGAGTTTTGTAAAATTCCACATGAAATGGTGATCTTAGTACGCGCCTTTAGGCCTTAAACGAACACTGCCAGCTTTATATTTTAAAAAAAATCAGGATTAAATGGGACATTAAATATGCAATACTTAAAATAAATAAGTACAAAAACAAAATACATTTGAATTTTATGGCCACAAATACTTAAAAATCAAAAAATAAATACTCGTATCAGCTGTCCTAGAAACACCAATTTTTCAGGGCGCTTTGAACGAATGATTTTGAAGACCATCAAGAGGTACACGAGAAAAATTATTGCGCAATTTGGCAAAACCTTGAAAGATCCTTTTATATACTTACATATAATGCTTTACCCTAAGTTTACACGAGACAAGACAATGAGAATATTTATTAGTTGTCAAAGAAGAAACAATGTAGGCCTAGAGACAATTAAAAATACAATACACTTTTATGCAACCGCCGCTAATGTCGTTTCGTGTGAATTCAATATCAGTTACCAAAATCTACAAAAAGAAATATATTTTTCCACATTATGCGGTCTGTTTCGATTATGTTTTGCTTTTTTTTCGCAAATTACAAAGAAAATTCGCCGAATTGGCCACTACATTATCTGATTTGCCGACATTACTGTCTTTGAAAATTCAGCGACAGTGACGAAGACAGTATTGCTATTGTCTCCGCAAAACGGTCACGTGTAAACGCTAAGTTATGTAGTTTTACTCATAAACCAATCAAAAAGTAGACAGTTAAATTTTCTCTCGAGTGGAATCCCAATAAAGAAACGAATGAAGCGTTACGTTTCTCTGCTCTCTCGCTGTTACTCTCTTCATTGAATATTTTAATATACGAGCAGTTATTTGATAATGTCATTGTACATAATTATGCAAATTCTACCCATATTTAAGTAAAATTACATAAAGTGTGTAAAAATATGAAATAATCAAGATATCGCGAGAGAGAAGTACGTTTGAGTGAATTGTGTCGACTTTTTGTTTCTCTTCAAAGTTGCTTATTTCATACTTTTTGCATAGTTTATGTAATATTACTTCAACATGGTTGGAATTTGTATAGTTATATACAATAACACTATCAAAAAGCTGCTCGTGTTTTGAAATATTCCATGAAGAGAGTAAGAGAGAGAGTGGGCATTTGAGTGAAGAGAAATTTTGACTGTCTACTTGTACATCGTTTTTGTTCTCTTTTACGCGGGTTGCCAAATTGCGCGCTAAGATTGACTGGCTACTTTTTGATCGTCTTTGGTATATCCCTTCTTCGTAGTAAATAGTTTTTGATGATATATTCTACGGTTAAATACAAACGTACTATACTTGTGTGGTCAACTTCTATAACACCATAATTAAGTGTTTTTTCATGATTCTCTGGGGATCTAGTAAAAAATAGTTGATTTGTCGAATGTCAAACTGCAATGGTATCAAGTTTGTTATCATTGATTTCAGCTTCAAAATCAATTAAATCAATTTTTGTAAAATAAAGGCTGAAACATGTACAAAAAGTTTCATTCTTTCCTCGCACCGATCATATTTCAAAATATTTTTGTAACATTCCGTCTTGTGAGGTTTTTATGTCCAAGTCTTAAATACCTTCTCCACTTAGCGTGTTTAATACCTTTAACATGTTTTGGCACCGGAATCAGCTGAGTTTTGTATGAAAACTCTGCCGATTTTGGCTTCAAATCATGATAAACAGGTCAAATACGAAGCTTAAGAAATTGGATTTTTCATTTAAAAATGCAAACCCGTTATTAATAGCATATGGTTTAAAACAAACATGATAATTAATTTATACACATTGGGTGAATCTTTACATTTTTGGAGAACAAAATTGAAAACTCGTGATAATCCAAATGTTTGTAAACTCTTTCTTTTCAAAATATTGAATTTTTTCTTTCTGAGCTTTATGTAAAAATTGTTCACACAATTATTGTTTTCTTTTAATTTTCTTTTGAGAATTAGATTTAAATTTTCTATAGCAACAAAATCAAAGCATTCAAATTATTTTTTCAAGTGATTCTTATATTTTCCGTTTTTTATTCGACCTTTTTAAATAATTAGATCTTAATTATTGAATAGCCTCGTGCCTAGTTATTCAAAAATTAAGATCAACTTTTCTTTTATTTTTTTTCTGTGAAAAAATTCCAACCCTAATTGTTGTTGGTAAAATTTTCGATTAATTTGCAACAAAATAAATTAAAAATAAAATCCGGTGAAACCGACAGTAAAAACCCAGTTGTTCGAAAATGCTAATTTTCAGAAATCCGGCGGTAGGTGGACGTCCAAAACAATGGTGGACCGGTTTTGGTTTTAGTTTTTTGAATAATCTATTTATTATTATTATTTATTATTATAATTTTATTTATTTTTTTTTTATTTTTTCATTTCATCTACAGAATTTAATTGTTACGTTTATAGGCATTAAAATTTAAACTAATTATACAATTCAAGCAATTTATATTTAAATTATCTAACAACATATTTTCACACTACTGCTACGTTCAGGGATTTCCATAAACACCTGAATTTTGTTTGGGAAAACATATGATTAGTGAGTTGAAATCTCTATATCTTCGAAATCGCGGTATACCTGTACGTCATTTAAAGCCCTGAATACACTGCAATCGAAATCTCGTGTTTGGAGATTTCGTTTAACCAAACACCTGTTTTTCAATACAATAATCCACTATTAATTTGCTCGAAATCTCGAAAAGAGGGAATCCTGCTGCAGTGTGAATGCAGTGTAAACATAATTTTATCAGATCCCAGATTTCGTCTGATAAATCTAATAATTTTAACTTCGCTTAAAGCCCTAATACGGCATTTACACCGAACAAAATTATCGCATTTCGAACCCAGCCTAGCCCAGGAGATTACTCATACAATATTAATCTGTAAAACCCGAAGTTAAATTTGTAACTCCATTTTAAACTGGTGTACAATTTCATGCAACTCTTCTAGTTACCAAAAAAATGCAACCATAATAAAACCAAATACAAAAAATCAACTGTTTGATAGACGGAAGCCGATCGAAAACTTTTCGACGCGTTGCCGCCACCAACATTTTTTGAAGCTCACTCCGTCGTCGATGTAGTTGGGTTTTATCGGTTTAAAGTGTGATCTAATTCTAAAGGTTCAGCTATTTTAAAAACATCCCGAAGTTATACAAAAATGGCAAAACCAAGCCCCGCCATTTTAATTTCTCTGTTGTACCTGTCTTCGATAATTTGGTCTCGGCACGGAGTTGCTCTAAATTGGTTTATGCACAAAGTTGGTTTATGCACAAAATTTAATCTCATGTTTGGTGGTGTAAACGGCAAAGATTAAACAACAAGGTTAACGCTAACCATCCAATTTAGTTTAGCAATCTGGAAAAATGCTTGTGTACTTGTTTGTTTAACTTTGCTTTTCTCCGCACAATTTTATTTATTATCTTCTATGTGGATTTTTGTATTTACTATTTGCATTACTTCCCTTCATTGTTTATCTTTAAAATTACACAAAAGCATTTGATGGACTATAGCAATATCTGCAAAACGTAAAGCGCGCTTTAAAATTAAAATTTACCAAAGCCTACGCTTGAGGCTCAATCAAAGCGCGAGAAAAATACGTTGTGCGTTGTTTCATAAAAATACACGCTGCAAATTGTTGGTATCAGCCCAAACGCAAGCGACAAGAATAAGCCCGGCGGCGGCTTCAACGTGCATAGTCTGGGGCGAGAATGAAATTATTGACAGACAGGTCTATTTGACTTGACTGTTCTCTCAGCGATCAGAGTTGTATTATAGTCCACATGTATTTGCGTCTATTTTGTATGATAGTCTGGTTATTCTCTTCAAGTGTAAGATAATTCAATTCTACGAGTATATTTATCCACAAGAATTCAAAGACTGTCTAGGATAGTGAGTGTTAACAACAACACATTAGAAATATTTAGCATAAAATTCGGCTACATACTTTAGCATTACATTTTGAGTATGTTTTTATAAATGTGAATGATGGATATGAATATAACTGACATGTACGATAAATATGTTGACAGATGGTTCTAGTATAGGATCAACAAGCGGTGTAAGTTACATTTGATAGCCGGTTCAACATAAATATAAATTTAAAAAATTCCTCAATACTTTTTACTTAATTATGCACTTTTAATGATATAAATTATAAATTCTTTATCTTCATTTAGTCATCGTACGTACCACCAGTTTTATGACCCTGATAAAACGTTATATCTAAATTCCGAATTATAAAAAAGAAGCAAAACCCCCCGAAGAGACTTCTAACGCTTTCATAGAAAGTAAAAATCTATTTCACTTTTATTATTATTAAGTTTTTATTTCCACATTTTTATTTTTTTGGCAAAGCAGACAACATATTAAAATTTGTTCACATACTTTGTTACCAAATTTGGAGTGAAGTGGATTGAAATGGCTTGGATGTGCGAAAGTGAAAAAAATTCAATAAAAAAAAAACTAATCAAATTGGAATAAATAGAAGAAATTGAAGAAGAAACAGATAAAGAAACGAACGACAAAAAAATACAACCAAAGTATATGGTAATACAAATATGGTATGAAGAAAATATAAACAACAACGCGAATAGTAATTCCACACGATTCATGAATTTACTTTCTCTGAACGACAACGATAGCGACAGTAACAGAAATATCGGCATGAGTCAAATAAAAACTTCAAAATTGAATTGGTTTATTCGTACGTGCAATAGTTAGTACATGTATCTTGACGGTTCACTATTTGTTTAAGCCAAAAAATTAACTTACTCTTGTTGTATCCACCCTCCCCAATTTGGACAAGTTTCAAATATTTTGTTAACAAATGTGCAACAACTATTTGACTTTTTTAAATTTCCCCTATGATTGCAATAATTACATATTTTACCTTTAATAATAGTGAAAGAATAATCTTTACTTCATGGCTTAAACCTTATTCATGCTGAGTTATAATGGAAGTTATCAAAACTAATAGCGTTATCAGCTGTTTTTTAGTTTAAAAAATACTTAGATCTTTTCTCGAAATCAAGGCTTCAAAATTCAGATTTTCTATGCAGTATAAGAGCTCTATTACACGATGGTATTTCTTGCGGGCATATTTTTCAGTTCTCTTTTAAAGTTTCTACGTAATTCATCGAGCTATTACACGTTGAATTTTTCCAATTCCGAATTATTGAATTATCACAAAAGTAATAACCATAGAATAACACATCCATAGATAAAGTTATTCTCTCATCTGACGTTTCATTTCACACTCTTCATCGTAGGTTTGTGGAAATGACAACAATTAAATTTAAAATTACCTTACACCAGGTGGAGTTACAAAATATGTTCACTTAACTTTTCCTGTCGTTTTGGTGTAGAACGGAAAAATTTAAATGTATTTTGAACTTTTTTGTTGACTTTTATCGTTGGTATACATTTGTATTGTATTTAACACAACTAGTTTGCCACAAAAACACGAAATTCGGTTGTTGTTCCTTTGTTGATCGCTGTATACTATTGCCTCTATGTGGTATTATTTAACCCATATTTTCCACCATCCAATGTTTACTTTCCATCGTACCTATGACGTTTAATTTATTGAGCGAATAAAAACTTCTATGGTATGTGTTATTCTATGGTAATAACCATGAAATGTCACAATCAAGACAAAAATGGAAATTACACAAAGACAAATTGAAAAAAATCCCCGAAACACAATGTCAGGGCATTTCATGGCATTTTTTCCTCCTCTTTTACTTCTCTACACCTCTTTCCTAACGAACGAAAAATTCACGAATTCTCTTGCGGGGATAAATTCATCGTGTAATAGTGCTCTAAGTATAACAAAAATTACCCATTTTTGAATGTCAACCAAAAGAGATCCTGGGCCAAGCACGAAGAACGCGCAAATATCATCAAAGGCAGAACTGGAAGAAAAAAAGGTTATGTCGTCCATTTGGTAGGATTTTAAGGTAGTAATTTATTTTGAACTGCTTTCAAACCATAAATTATAACGTCTATGGCAGTATTTGGCGAAACTTTATGGGATACTGAAAGAAACACGACCTGAATTGGTAAATCGCTAAGGCGTGGTTTTCCATCACGACAGCGCTAGCCTCTCATATCTATGCAGACTCGGCAAAAAATATTGGAGCTTGGATGGGAAATGATCCACCTTATAGTTCTGGTCTAGCACATTCGCCTTTTCATTTATTCCGGAATCTGCAAAACTTTTTGAATGGGAAATCCTTCAATGCAGAAGAGGACCTACATACCGAGTTGTTCGAGTATATTTGTGGAACGGACCAGTAATTCTATGAATCTGGGATCAAAAAGTTGCCTGAACTATGGCAGAAGGTCATAGAACAAAATGGCACCAACATTATAGATTAAAATTAATTATTTGAATAAAATAATTGGAAATTACTTTGAACAAAAAAACCGAAATTACTTTCTTGCCAACCCAATAGTTTCAATACTTATTCAGCGATAACGCTTAACATGCAAAATTTCCGAGTTCCGATAAAGGAATATTAAGCCTATTTTTTTATTCCCTGCTAAACTAATTTTTCGACCACTTTGTATGGGGAGTTAAGCGATGTTAACCGATTATAAGCGGCTCCCCATACAAAGTCGTCGAAAAATTAGTTTAGCAGGATTAAAAAAAAACAAGCTTATTATTATTTATATGATTTTTACATTAAAAGTATTTTATATCAAAATTTATTGTAACAGCAACAAAATACATAGCGATTTGGGTGCTACACTGTTCTCGCACAGCAGGCCCATTGGTTTGGGGCACGCATAAATTGTATAAATAACTCATAGAAATAGAGTAATATGTAATGAGTGTGCATGAGTGTTTCAGTTCCAGCTATGCCAGAATTTCAAAAATCAAAACTTATTTATTGCATATAAAGCTTTTTTCAAAGTTATACGTGTCAATAAAATCGAATTTAAAGTCAGTTGTTTCAATTTGCCTATCGCTCATTCTCCTTCACATTCCATCTTGTATCAAATTGTCAGCTAAGAGATCGAACAGCTGTTTCATCGAAACCTCCTGGAAAATATATTCTAGCAATGACCAAAAAGGATGTACAAGTAGAGAAGAAAAAACCACCGCAATTTGGCAACCCTAGTGGAAGAGAACCAAAAAAGTCGACGCGATTCACTCAAAAGCATTTCTTTCCCGCGTCATAACTTGATTATTACATACTTTATGAAATTTTGTTTAAATATGGTTAGAATATCTATAGTTATGTACAATAACATAATCAGAAAACTGTTCGTGTATTGAAATATTCAACGAAGAGAGTAAGAGAGCGAACAGAGAAACGACACGCTACACTGGTTTTGTTTGTTGGCATTCCACTCCATGAGCAAATTTTCTTCTCTGTACCATAGCTGCTTTATGCAATGACTTTCAGACAGCTTTATGGAAATTTCAAACAATTTATTTTTTTGGTTGACTAAACAATTATTAGTAATTTATAATTTATAATAATAGTAAATTATAAAAATGGTTACTGACAGAAGATTTCGTTTTATAAAATACTAAAATCGGTAAAGTGATGTGAAGTGTCTGCCCGCGATTTATAAAATGATACAGATATTTTTTTTGGAACTTGATGGCAATGAAATGTATGGACACATTTTAATAAAGCCCGAGAAGATTATTTTGCCATTTCATCTAGAACTTAAAAATAAGTAAATAAATAAATAGTTTCCCATTACATCGCATGAAGGGATAGGGGAGCGATTCTCGCAGTTTTACACAGGTTCCGAAAGGTATTTTGAGAAGCTTAGCTCTAATTTTTAGAAGTTTTAAAACTTACGTAGTAAAAATTGGAGGCAAATCCTATAACTCGAAGACGATTTTATTCTCTCATCTGACGTTTCATTTCACACTCTTCGTCGTAGGTTTGTGGAAATGAGAGAAAAATTAACATACAGCAGGTGGAGTTACAAGAACTGTTGACTTAACTTTTTAATTTCGTTTTCGTATAGAACTGTGCAATTTAAATGTATTTTGCACTTTTTTAATGACTTTTATCGTTGGTATACATATGTATTGTATTTAACACAACTATTTTGCCACAAAAACACGAAATGCGGTTGTTGTTGCTTTGTTGGACGTTGTTTAATATTGCTTCTATCTGGTATTATTGAACCTATGCTTTTTTTTCCACCATCCAATGTTCACTTGCAACCATACCTATGACGTTAAAAATATTGAGAGA
The DNA here is from genome assembly GCA_963931995.1 of Phaonia tiefii. Lineage (NCBI taxonomy): Eukaryota > Metazoa > Arthropoda > Insecta > Diptera > Muscidae > Phaonia > Phaonia tiefii. The sequence continues at coordinate 277,201,171 of OZ008369.1, forward strand.
ATAAATTACTCTATTCTTAATTCCTCTATGATTTAAACATAGATTTGTCAACTCGCTCATCGGGAAGCGAACTTGTGGAAGTTGTAAGTTATAACGTCAAGAGAAGAATTCTGTAGCTGAGGTTTGATAAACACTGATGAAATTGTTACTGTGAATGTTCAAAATATGTAAATATATGAACATCGTGAATGTTCAAAATTAAAAATGGAGGATTTTGTTCTACATATGTTCGTACAATTTGTTATAATTAAACAGCAAAACAGCTGACAGAAGTTCGTTTCTTCATGGAAGAAGCGCAAAGTGAAACGCCAAATGATATGGATAACAAATCTACTATAAATTAATCTATGGGTGGTCCACTGTTGGTGGTCTTTGTAGTTTTACTCCATGATTGTAGTCAAACGTACTTTTCATGTACAGTGTTGTATACTGCCAATTACGTTTTTTTTCTTTTTGATTCTCTCTTCCCCTGTTTTGTAAGCTGAAACTGTATTTGGCAGTTAGTATTGTTTGTTGTTAATTTTTTCCGTTGGATGTTGTTGCGTGTTAATTATCATTTTACATGTGTAAAATTGTTATGTCGAAAAAAATGCTTACAATACAAAAAGTTTGCATGTTAGATCATGACATTATGACAATTTTCATTTCTTTTCTAACATTTCTTTCTTTTAGCGAAAACTTATTTTGCGAATTCATGGCATTTATGGTTCTAGAGAAACCCGTTACTTTAGGAATAACTTAAGAATAATTGCAAAATTTCTTTTCGTTTCTTTGCAGATTTTAGCATCATTTTGTTGCATAATTGTTTTAAAATTTCACACAACATCAGCCTCACAGTGGCCAAGTTTTCACAATGAAAATGAACAATCGGCAATGAGTCTGTCCAGATGTAGTGGCGGTAGAGGTTTGAAATATTTGTCCGGTGATGCCTTAACAGATTCAACAGATTGTTTAGGACCAAATAATGCGCCATATCCAAGGTAAATAAGTACTGAATATTTTTTAAGGGAGTCCGTTTATTACGTATCAATATTGTATTCTTTTGACATTTTCTTATGACACAGTTTACAAAACTTCTTTACTCATTAATTGCATATAATTTCTAAACATATTTGCATACTATGTAATGATTTCTTAATAATTTCCATACTTTGTTTCTAATACAACTATGTTTCCTTCTTCTTCTTCTTCTTGTGTTTTTCTCAGCGCGGCCGTGGCGCGAACATTTACCAATTGGAACGGAAGTTCACGACGTGGTCGTCAAAGCAAATTGCCATCAACATTAGATCCCGCCATTACCACCAGTGCTCTGTTGAGGGCATACAGTGAAGTCAATAATGACGCTGGCATTGATAGTCATCGCTATGGTAAGTGTGCTAATAATCCATATCCATATGCACACACTATATCTAGTTAGTCGATTTTAATAGGTAATGGAAATTAGATTCAATCGTTTTGATTGGAAAACAAAGTGGGGTATTGTTACATATAGTTGTAATAATAAATATTGACACAAAATGTCTCAATTAATTATTGTCAAACCGAAGTAATTGTCACATATAACAAAATCGTAAAACATTTGCTAACATGGATGTCTTTGAAAGTAGTCCCATCTAGAAATATTCTTTCATCTATCTGTTATACTTTGGTACTTATTTTCATTGCAATCGAAATCACTTGTCCGGAGATTGCTTTTAGCCAAGTCTCATTTATCTCATAGAAAAATCAGCTGTCCTTTCATTTGAAATCTACAAGAACTAAATTTCGACAGCAATATGAACTTTGTATTACAGATCGTCTCTTATATCGATCAGCTGTTATGAAAATTTCTTTTGCATAATAAGTGCGTGTATATAAAAAATCGAAAATTTCCTGAAATATTGAAAATTTCTATGCCAAAATGTCGGACACAAAATCAGTTACAAAATTATGCTGTATTCAGTTCTTGCGAAATTTCCGTAAACATTTATTTCATTTAAGCCTCGTATTCACTTCTTGCCGTAGAGGTGGAAAGTTTCAGATAGCCATCATTTGGGAGTGGTCAGAAATGATTCCTCCATAAAGCAGCCCAAGCATCTCACTACTTCCTAGAAGTATGTCCCGGGCAATGGCTTTATCGGAACCCTCCCTTAGCTAGGTAGAGTGAGAAGACAAAACGAATGAACAACCTGATTGGTTATGCGATCACTGATGTGTCTTAGATTAAATAGGTACGATAACCTTGTCCCTGAACCTTGTCTTTCATCCTTTGAAGGCGGATGTGGCAACACTACTGGCTACCGGCGGATCAAAAATAAAAAACACAAATCCAGATTCGACACACCGCATTCTGGTCAGCGTCTGATCCATAATGGGTGGCTGAAACATGATCATCCTGGCAGTAGATACAATTTAAACCCACGGTTGGCTGGGCTTGCCTTCCGCTACCGTTAATTTGGCAATAAAAATACAAAATGTGATTGAGAAACATAAAACCCCTAATTCGTTGACGACCCCCGAAAACGTTATAATGACCACGAGTTACGGATATGCACTTGAAATGTTAGACCACACTATACAGATCCGGTGCCACTGTCCAACTGGCAGATGTCCTCGAGAATTATAAGGCAGACATTACTGCTATCCAGAAGATGCGATGGGCAGGTCAAGCTGTTTAAGGAGGACGAATTGTGACATGTACTACAGCTGCCATGGGAAACAGCATGAAGTTGGTTGCGGATTTGTAGTTGGCAAAATACTGCGACATCTCAAGGTTCAACCCCGTGACGTACATGTGAATGCCCCAATGGAAGAAAAAGGCGATGACACCAAGAACATGCCTAGAGGAAACATACGACCGCTGCCTTGGCCATGAAATTAAGATTGTTCTATGTGATTTTAATGGTAAATTCGGCTGAGACAATGTCTTTAAACCAACCATCAGTAAATTCAGTGTACACGTCATCATTTCCGCTAACGGAGTGATACTGTTAGATTTTGTAGCAGCGAAAAACATGGTTATCAGTAGTACGATATTCCAACATATCGTAAAGACATCCACAAGGCTACTTGGATATCCTCTGATCAACAGACGAAGAACCAGATTAATCACCTGGTAATTGATGGAAGGCACTCTACTAGTGTAATGGACGTACGTGGGATTCGAGGATCTAGACTCGGATCACTATCTCGTTGCAGCAAAAGTTCGCACAAAGATAAGCAGAGCGAAAGTCGTACGAAACCGGACATATAGACAGCTGGACATCGGAAAGCTATCATTATCACGGATATATATGGCCTATGCAGGGAAGTTCGCTCAGATACTGGCGCAGAACGCACCCCCGCCTCATGATCCTGAAGCGCACTGGAATTATATTTCCCACTATATGAAAACTGCTGCAGAGACGGTACTTGGATATGAAAAACCGCTTAAAAAATCATGGTTCGATTGAAGAGTGTCGCATGGCAAGTCATGAAAGGAACGATGCCGTATAGCAATGCTTTAGTCAGTTGTAACGCGAGCCGCGACAGAGTAGTATTAGGAGAAGAGGAGAGAGGAATTCCGTTTGATTCAGAAACAAAAACGGTTGTGGAGACAGCACGAGAGTGAGCAAATCGGAACTTACATAAATAAGAATCAGGCCCGTAAATTCTACAAAGTCAAATCAACGGAAATGGATCAGGGCTCCCTTTTGTGGAGATAAGGACGGTAATCTGCAGAGTATGTTGGGAATATTGATTGTTTTACTTGTCCCAAGAGACTTCAATATAGATGAGGGGTTGAGCAATTTCCCGGCTGAAGAACAAAAAAACAGCCAATGCTCATGGATTACCGGCTCAACTGCTTAAGGCTGGCGGCTATGAGTTGGGAAAGTGCATACTCATAGCTCATGTGCAAACTCTGGCTAGACCAATGCATGCCCGACGATTGGAGTCTTAGTAAAATGTGTCCTGTTTTCAAAACTGAATACGGGGCTTTACCACTGAATACGGGGCTTTACCAAACAGAAATCGCTGGTAAATTTCCGAACCTGAAATTCGGATTGTTTTTTTTTATTACGCAGACTTTCTATGGCAACCTGAAATTCAGGTTCAGCACCATACTACGCTTCAACAATAGATTTTCGTACGAAATATCTCTTGCATATCAACCCTGTAATTGATATTGTTTACGAAATTTTCGCAGAGCTGAATGCCAAGCAAGTGAAAAGTGAACGAAACATTCGAATCACGAAATGTTCGTTGTTTTGTGTATGAGAGGAGTTGCAAGGTAAAATCTCTCCAATTGCAATTGTGATATGGTAAAACTGTAATGCATACCTTAAAACGAGTGAGCCATGTCAGACTGGTTGCCACTCTGACTGGCTAGTCAACGCGATAACTGGTGTAGAACCGTACCGATCACAATAAAATTTTTGTCAGTGATTTTTATTAACGCAAAATTTAAATTAAGATTGAAAATGGGCGCCTACCATGCAAAACTCTTGTTTCTTCTAAATATTTTTACTGATGTTTTTGATAACATTCAACTCAGATTTTTGATTCGTGGAGAGAGAAATACAATGAAACTCTCATCTATTTTAATTAAATCATACGATCATTCTGCTCTCGATTTACACTATCAGTTTTGGAGAATACAAAACCATCTGTCTGCATAGTAGTGAACAAAATACAACAGTAGTAAAATTAAACTGGAATAGAGAAAAATTGTGAAATTTTGGAAAATGAGACTAAATAAGTTATTATTACCATATTCATGGGTTTTGTTCATTAAAAAATGCAACCCTGAACTCGTAATTCAAAAAGGATGTACAAGTAGAGAAGAAAAAACCACCACAATTTGGCAACCCTAGTAGAAGAAAACCAAAAAACTCGACGCGATTCACTCTAACGCATTTCTTCCCCGCGTGATATCTTGGTTATTTCGAATTTCTATAGTTAGATGCAATAAAATCATTAGAAACCTGCTCGTGTATTGAAATATTCAACGAAGAGAGAAATAGTGAGAGCAGAGAAACGATTCGTTCTCATCAAATGGAAATTATAACATATCCGAAGATTTCTCTAATAATCTAACATGACATTAAACAGCTGATATTTGTATTGGGAAAAAGATGTTTGACGGAAAGAACAAAGTTGGAACCTGCAGTTAATTTTTTTTACACTTTTATCTAATTTTCAAAACTTCTATCATTGAAATTATTTTCCACCAGCTTTGGTGGTAGTTAATTATAAAACCGTTTGTAGTACAATACGTTAACGTTATAATAGTTGATTGGCATTTAGGAATAGCTATGTAGCTCGTTACATATGTTTATTGTTCTATTACCTTGTTCCCGTATGCAATTACAGGGTGAACATTAATTATTGCAACAAAAATTAAATGAATTTCTTAATAGAAAACTGAAGACGAATCTGGGAAATCAAAGGGATGAGCAGAAGAAGAAGAATTTGTTTTACTTATAGCATTTTAAACACACATGTGTCAATACGAATTGTTTACACTGTATATTTAATTATACAGTGGCATTGTTAAGAAATTGTTTGTTATAGAAAAATAAGAATAATTGATTTATACTTCTTCTTATTTCTGCCTCTAATGGTTCTACAAGTTATTGGACGTCTTACTTTAAAGATTCTAAACACGGACGGCACAAGAGAAATAATAAAGACTTTGACAATAGAATTGGAATGATTGAATGGTGTGGAACGTAAAGACTTTAGCAGCAGCATAATAACCTACTTTTAAAAGACGATAAAAATGAACACATCTAAATACCAATTACAACCAGTAACCATAACATTTTCTCTTCTCTTCAATTGGATTGAACAGACAGACATAAATTATTTACTTTTAATCTTCGATTCTCTTCTCTTTATAGGACGTTCTTTGAAACAGGCACCACAGGTTGATCAATGCAAGAGCACGCCGGCCCGTTTGTGTAAGACACGCTATAATACAACAGCCCCTATGTATGGTGTCAGTTTGACTTCGGGACAACCGGTGACCATTGTTCAGAAATTCCCCGATTTATTGCAGCAGGTTGTGTTCGAAGTATGCGAGTAAGTAAACAATTAGTCCTCCATTTCGCATATGACTGGGATTTCAATTACTTTTTTCTTGTATTATTTATCTCTCACAGATCTTCAGAATGTGATGTTGTGCGGGGTGAATGTACTCAAACTTATGTGCCCTATTTGTTTTTGGTAATACCATTGGGACCAGTCACCCTGACGGGTCAAGATTATGTGCTGGTAGAAAGTGGATGTGTCTGTAAGCCCAAATATTCAACAGGAGCTGCCCAGGAACCCAATATGATACCATAGTTCTTTTAATACTATCTCACACTCTTTTATAGAATAACAATTTTAATTTATATTAGACCAGGCTTTTATGATGAGCAAAAAAGAAAAACAGACAACCAAAAGTACTGATCTTTATTCTTATACAAAAAGTTGAGAAGGATCATTAAGGATCCCCTGCCAGAAAAGAAAATACCATTTAGATTTTCTGCTATCTTTTCCCACTTTTCTGTGGCAAACAAAAATGTATTCTATTCTTTTTTGAAATTTAGATTTGTTATAAATTCATAAGACATTCAACATATGTGTAAAATAATTTACATTTTTATTTTTTTAATAATAATGACAAGAATTTAATTTATAAGTTATTTAAAAACCAATTAATTTTAATGAAAATCCTGCAACCGGAAACTGGCGGAAGCACGAATTGGGGCCTATTTAAACTTAAACGTAATGTTAAGTGAAATTCACACTATAAGTTTCATTTTACAGATTAATCTAACGCTAGATAAATAAATTAAATCAAATCGGTTCCGATATATTTTCGGATTAAAACACCGTATCACTTTCGCGTGTTGAACACGTTTAAAACACACTGTCCACTGAACGAACGTTTTTAACATGTTTTGGGTCGGTAGTCAGCTGATTATTGTATGAAAAATCACCTGTTTTTGACCCAAAACATGTTAAACGTATTATGCAGAACCATTGGAATTGAAGCTTGTCATGTTTTGTGAGCGAAATCAGTTGATATTAATTATTCAGTTGACGAAAAACACCTTTAGTGGAATCGTAGCCTAACCCCATAATTGAAACGTTTTTCTCGTCGCCGGTAAACAACTTTTCGATGCTTAAGCCCCGTATTCAATTTTTTGGAAATTTTCGTAAGAAATTTTGTCACTTATCTCTAAAGGTGTCTCTAACGCGTGTGTTATTACTTTTGTTTACTAAAATAATCGAAATGTTAAAATTCCGGTCCCAAACAATTGTTTTCGTACGAAATAACTTTGGCGTAACAATCCTGTACTTGTGTCTGTCTACGAAATTTTCGCAAAGAGCTGAGTATCAAGCAAACGATGAGAGAGCAAAATTTTCGCTTCATGAATTTTTCGTTATTTTTTATGCACGTATTTACGGCAACGAAAATTTCATAAAAATTGAATACCAGGCTTTAGCCGCCTATACGAAGTGGTCGAAAAATAATTTATCTGCTACAACGAAAACATACTAAATGTGCAATAAATCGAAGCTCACCTTATCAGTTTTATTGATTGGACCTGATGAAAAGCTGTGTGTGTAGTAGTATTCAGTTGCAACTGAATTTTAGATTTCCGTATGTACAAAAACAACCGGTCTTTTTTACACGCACTTGAAATTGGAACCCTGAAATTCAGGTTTAGCTAAATATTGGACTTAAACAGGGGAATTGCTACACAGGGTGTCGGGTAATTTATTTTGTATGTTCATTTCAATGAGAAATTCAGTGAAATTAGCAAATTTTAAAATTTGATTTTGTATGGGAAATTGGATCTAATTTTGGCGAAATTACAAAAATTGCTGGTAGTCATGCGGTGGAGATGCGTTATAATGCTGCCTTGGTTATAAATCAGCTAGCACTTTATACTTATATAACGTTACTCTCTTTATATGATTCTGGTATAATTCTGTCTTTTCTATATAAACTTTCGCAAAACATTGCAATTTTTTAAAATAAAATACATATAATGTAATTATAATTATATATGTGTATCCCACATACATGTATATTGTTTTTATCTGTCAAAATTAAATTATTGTTCTTATTCTAATTACTTTTTTTTAATTTCCGATTAGGACATTTTTCATTGCTCTAACATTTTTTAATTTAGGAAAATTCCAAATTTCATTCTGGATTTTGCATGTATTTGAAAAATGTCGTTTTTGGAAAAGATTGTGTATTTAAAACAAAACAAATTGATAAATTATTATTTTTTTAATTTAGTGTTTAACATTTTAAATTAGGACTTAGAAAACTTAACAACAAAACGTATAGAAAAATGTAGTCTTGCATTATATCTTGTAAAGTTTTCATATTAAAGTATAAATAATTTATTTAATAAACGAACAAATTATGTTAAACGAAAACATAAATACTTAACAATAAAATTATTAAAAACACACGCTTAAAACTGTTTTAATTTTGTTTACTGTGATCGCTTTCGAAATTTAGATTTCATGTGCTGTACATACATCGTTTTACTTGAACTTTTAGCCACGTTGACATCACTTTAAAACTTGTCAAAGAGCAAGGAGCTTTAAAATATTGCCTGATTGATGTCAAATAGACGCTGTGCCGGACTTTCGATAATGAAATGTTAAACAATGCTGAACAAAAATACCGTGACAGTTTGATCTGTCACAAAATCTGTAATGGAAAATTAGTTCCTGAATGAATCACCCGATATATGTATCTCACCTGTAATGCTCTCATCATACTCTGAAAATGCTTTGTGGGTAGACACGTGTAAATGGGTAATTTTTTTGTTTTGGAAAATTCAAATAAAATATATTGAAACAGATTTGCAATTTATGAATATTGATTGCTTTGCTGTAAGTTTAAGTGCCACCTTTACTAAGTTTTTGTTATTGTTGTGATGTTGGCTATTTTATGGTAGATCTTGACTGGTAATAATATATTCATGTATGAAGCGGTGTTCAGGTATACTGCGATTTTGCAATTTTTGAGATTTCATACGAAATGCCAATGAAATGCATGAGATTCTGAATACAATTTAGCAGCACTGGAGTCGATTCTGGTTCGATGAAAACATTTCAGTTAAAAACAGTTCATCATTGCATAGCAAGTTTTCACTATACTTTTTTAAATTTGAGTTATTTTAATTCTATCGATTTTTCGATCACTAATTCGCATATGTAAAGTTCCTCATACGATTTTGTATATTTACGATAGATGGTCTACCGGCATTATCAATTCAGCTACATTAGTAAGGAATCTGATGATAACTTGTCGCGGAGGTCGAAAGTAGTCAAGCCAGTTATTCCATCGAAACCAACCATTTTTCACTTAGAGGAATGTTTTTCACTTAGAAGAATGTTGAAGTATGAAGTATAAACTAAGAAATTTAAGTCTCCCAGGCCCGACATGGTACTTCAGACTGTGGCCGATCTATCGATGCCCTGGCTGATAAAGTTATACATCGCCTGTATAAACTTCAGGAACATTCCTAGAGGATGGCTTTATTCCCAAGGCGGGAAAGACCTCTCACACCGTTCCTAAAGACCTTAGGCCTACAAGTCTGTTATCGTTCCTACTTTCAAACAGCTTATAAACATACGGCGAGTGTTGATGTGAGATTGTTATCTAATGCATATCATTTATACTGCAAGGGCGGCTCTACGGAAACAGCACTGCATGAACTGGTAGGAAACATAGAAAAATGATTAGTATACTACGTTGGTACCCTTTCTTGACATTAAGGTTGCGTTAAATAATCACTTTCGAAAATGAGGGTGCGAAAATTGTTGCTTATACGGACGATATGGCAATAGTTATAAGGATCAAGTATCCCAGTACCCTAAGGGGCATTATCCAAGGTATCTTATGGACTTTGTTCGGATGGGCGGTTCAAAATGGGTTAGGTGTAAACCAGGCCAGAGGACTGAGCTGCTCCTTCTACCCGAATGTATAAAATATCTACCGTTTGAGTGTTTCTGAAAATAAGCTTGCAAAGTGTGCCTTGGTGATATATTGGGCAGTAAAATTAGTTTCAGACCCAACATTGCGTAAAAAAAAAACATCGCGTAATGAGCGAAAAGTGCAACGATAGCCCTATACACCTGCAAGAGGGCTAAAGGTTGTAAATGGGTACTTTCTCCGAGAATTGTTCACTGGATCTATAAAGCGGTGGCGAGAGGGATAATGATCTATGGGGTTAACGTGTGGTGGCAGGTGCTTGAGTAACCCACCTATTGTGCACTACTTACTACGATTCAGGGCATAACAACGATATGCATCATGGGTGTTCTGTGCACCACTCCTACTGATGCACTGAATGTAATGTTATACTTGTTGCTGTTAGAGGTAGGCAGATTGCATCCGTGTCATTCATCAGGCTTAGGCAACTCTCACAATGGTGCATGGTCGGAGTCGGTTATGGCACAGTACTGGCAGGTACACCCAATATTCCTGAATTTGTCGACTATTCGAAAGCGGAACAACTATTTAATCGGAAATACCACACTCTCATACCGGAAATGTATTCCTGTAACAAAGGAGTACGTCTGTTCTAACGTGTTTTAGTTTTATGCGTGTGTTTTAGTTCTAAGTCTGTTCTAACGTGTTTTAGTTATATGCGATTAGATATCTAAAACGTGTCTTATATTAAGGTGTTTTTCATTTCCCGCTAAATGTTCGCTTACCTGTCCATACAAAGTTGTCGAAAAATTAGTTTATCAGGGAATACAAAACAGGCCTATTGTGTTTCTATCGGTGGCAGCAATACCAAATAAAATAAACTAAAGGGCCTCTTAGACATATAGATAAGTTGTTCGACTTCAAGTTGACATCAACTTCGATTATTTCACATCAACTTCGATGTTGACCTTACACTCTCAAACTAGTTGAGGCAACTTCATTTTCTTGTCAGATCTCGAAATAATAGGTGGGGAGCGCACAGGGAAAATATCACAAATTTGAAGAAAAAAAACACCATTTTCATTTTCTTTAAATATTTATAAATAACACTATAAATCATATTTATGTTGTTTATATTTTTTCGATGATGTTTATCTATATCTATACTAATATTAAATAAATAAATAAATGGTTTCCCATTACATCCCATGAAGGGACCGGGGAGAACTTCTCACAATCACTGAGCTGTGCGCTTTCCAGTTTTCACTCACTGATTGGGACCTACAGTTTTACACCGATTCCGAACGGTATTTTGAGAAGCTTTTTCATGGCTATATACTCGATAGTGTCGCCGTCACTATGCGAGGTGACCGCCGCCGAAAGAATTTTTTTTTTTTTTTTTTTTTTTTTTTTTTTAAGGTGGTCAGAGCAGGGATCGAACCCAGGATCTCATGTACAAGAGCCGCGCACACTAACCATTGCACCACCGGCGGCGGTGTTACTAATATTAAGGCTGTTATTTTATTCCCTTAAGCTATCGCCACTTACGACTTTCCAAAAAAAAAAACGATCCACACTTAATACCATAGATAAAGGAATTAACTAGATATCGCACACTTCTTGAGAAATTTCTTATTCAATGAGATATTTTCTAGATGGAACTGAAAGCAATAATTATAACGTTTGATCCCAAACAAAACATACCTTGCGATATGTATTTACAACAGGAGATAGCAGTAGGTGTTGTAGGCAACATCAAGATTCATTTTGTTTTTGTTTGGTGGGTCGATGCTGTAAAAGTCAACACAAACGACTACCAACAATAACAGTACACCAAAAAAGCACATACACAAAATACAATTGAATTTTAAAGTGGGAAACACAACGACATGAAAAAATTTAATTAGTTGTTCGAATAGCACAACCTGGAAAATGATACTATTTTTGTATTGAAAAAATGTCCCAGTGTTGAATAAACGTCAGTGAATGTTATGAGAAACGTCAATAAGAGTCACAAAACGACTACACCGCACCTAGTGGCAGTACTTGACAACGCCTGTGCGATATCTACTTATTTCCTTTATCTATGCTTAATACTACGCATTGTGGCAACATTTGCTGTAATGGGCGAAAAAAATGCGATACGGCAACACGTTTGTAGCCAGTGCCAACAAACACATGGTAGCAGCAGATGTTGTTGTAATTGTAAGCAGCAACAACAGACATTTTATTCTCAGTTGTTAAACTGTACACATATATAACAACAATACAAGAATACCAAAGGATAAAAACAAAATACATACGATTTTTACAAGTGAAACGAAAAATAACATGGACAAAATTTCATCACCTGTTTAAACGACTATACCTGGTAGATAATTCTACCATGATCAATGTGTATAAAGGGGCCCTTAGACCTGTGGATAAGTTGCTCGACTTCAAGTTGACATCAACTTCGATAACTAGACATCAACTTCGATTTTGCCCTTACACTCTCAAACTAGTTGAGACAACTTCATTTTCTGGTCAGATGTCGAAATGAAAGGTGGTGAGCGCACTGCGAAAATATCACAAATTTTACGAAAAAACGCCATTTTTATTTTCTTTAAATAATTAGAAATAACACTACTAATCATATTTATTTAGTATATATTTTTCCGATACTGTTTAATTTATTTATCTTTTGGTTCATTTATTTACATTTTGCCGGTAATGTTGCCTCATGAACGTTTCTCACCGAAATGCGTATGAAAGTTGATGCAACTTCCCCTTACACTGGTGGATAAGTTGATATCAACTTCAAAAAATCAAAATGGCTTTGATTTTATATCAACTAGTTTGTACAAACCACCAACTTCACCTTACACCATGGATAAGTTGATGTCAACTTGGAGAGTCGCTGCAACTTATCCACAGGTCTAAGGGCCCCTTAACATTTACCGAGCGTTGTTGTGAACAATAGTGGTCTTCATAAAGCTCGAAAGAACCTCGAAAACATCGTAAACTTGCACAGCAAACGTCAAAATAAACAAATTTCCCATACAAAGCGACTTGCTAAAAAGTGGAAAGTTTTCGAGGCAAATTTGCTGCGCAAACGTGTGATGGAGAAACGTGTAAACTTTTGACATTTCGTGGTCATCTGACTAGGATGGATAAATAAGGTGATAGCGCTAGAACAGTAGAAAATGTACACATACATAATACATGCAATTGCTACTGCTACCACCTTATGTATCCATCTTGGTCAGCTGATATGGTTTTGAGCACAACTACGCTGAGCAACTTTACCTGGTGCCTCATGCAACGGTGCGAGGGAAACTTGCGCTGAGCAAAAGTTCTCGGCTTTCACGTTTGCATGAATGCCGCTAATATACTTCCAATTTTGTTTTCTATCGGAAATAAAAGTCTATCCTTCAAACTTAGAGATGTAACACCCGGTTCAGACAGGGCAAGTTTCCTTTCTCATTTCTCTAGTTTATAGGAGAGAGAGGTGAAAGGAAGAAAACGGGGGACAGACTTGCCCGTACTCTTATTTCGTTTTGTTTTCTCATCCGTAATTTTTTACGCGAAGTTAGCTGCAGATGAAAATTGGACATTGCTTTTCATTTTTTGTTTCATTCATAAAATTGTGGATAATAAAAAAAGTACATAAGAATTTTGTTTGATGTTGATAGTAAAAAACGTTCTCCTATGCAATCAATTAATGTCGTTATTATTATTTTGTTTCCTTTCACTTCAATTTTTTCCACAAATATAATAAATTCCCTTCCGAATAAAATTTTGTCATAATTGAAATAAAATGGAATGTCATAAAATCAAGAACGTGGAAGCTAAATAAAGTAAAAATTGCTCAAGCAAACTATCCCTGTGTGAACGTGAAAGCAAGTTCAAAAGAGAATTGACAATAACTAGAGTAAGTAAACTTGCCCTGTCTGAACCAGGTGTAAAAGTATACGCAGTTTTCGATTAAACAAAATAATTTTAATGAACTTAAAATGTGTGTCATTTTTCAAATTTCTGCTTTTGGGTCTCTCCTTGATAACATTTTCATTCGCAAGAAAAATGGTAACAAAATTTATCTAAGATAACTTTTTGTTGCCATTTCTCTAAGATAACTTTTTGTTTTGCCATTTTGTTGCCATTTCTTGAAATTGAACATGTGGCAACATTGTCATTGCACAAGTCGGAATTTAAGTGGGAATTTGAAATGTCACTTAATATCGTTTAGCTGTCCCGTACGAATTAAGCTATAATTAACTTTAACAGGGTAAAAAAACACACTTATTATAAAGAGGAAATTTTTGCGAGTTTGTTAGTTTGTACGTAGGGGGTAATCTTCTAAACTATTCATGAGATTTTAAAAATGCTTTCACCAGTATAAGGCCCAATTTTTGACTGGTTATTTAAATTGGTAATCAGTTGATTTTGGTTTATGTTTGATCTGACTTTAAATATGAAAAGAGTTTTTCAGTGCTTTGTAAAAAAATCTTACTACCACGTGGCAACAGTGGCAAATGCTACGAAAAATAACCGGTATTCATACATTTATCGGCTAACCGTTACAATGCATCAAACTGACGCCATTTGCAAAACAAAATTAAGTGTTAAAATACAAAATATTTAATGAAATTGGAACATATTTGAGCAAAAATAAAGTTCTGTGATATTGTGAAGCCGTATGTGAGAAAGTGGACCTGATGGCTATCTTATCTTATACATAAGTAGTTTGGTGTTTTGAGGCAAGTGCTTATTATTTAAAATACGAGCGAAAAATCCGGTTACGCGCTTTCCTTTTTGTAATGTGGGACGTTAGTGATTATTAAATTTAAATAGTTTAAATACGTTTACTCCAAGATATTTTATATTGTTTTTGAAGGGTATTTCAATTCCCGCAAGCGATAGGTGTAAATATTTGCTTTGCGGCACAACAGATCTGTGTCATTTTCCTGACGCATTTCTAATGCAGATGGTTTCCTACTTAGCAGCGTTAACACGAATTGTCCCTATATTCCCCTATTTCGACTGTAAGGCAACTCTAAATTATTGTGTGTAAAGCGCGATTGGAGATAACAATTATAAAGGGATGAGAAGTTTACAAAACGCAACTAAACACATTAATAAAATAAAAATGTGACACAATTAATTAGAAATTACTAAAATATAGTTTTTCAATTCACGGATAATCGTAATTGTAGTGACAAACTTTGCCTCGGATAACATTGTAAAAATAAAATTTCACTTGCAAGTGTGGCCAGGCAAAGTATTACAGGAAGTTTTTCGAATTTTTCGGTTCTACTTTACTATGCATTCACTTCATGAAAGCGATTACTTTCATGTATTTCACTATGCTTTCATGTGAGCGATATCAAAGAGGGTGTATAAGAAGAGAAGAAAATCCGGCGTCATTTGGCAACCCTCGTAGAAGAGAACAAAAAAGCGGGTGAAGCGCCTTGTTTATCTGCCCTCTCGTACTCTCTTCGTTGAATATTTCAATACACGAGCAGTTTTCTGATGATGTTACAGTACCTAGCAGAGAAATTCCAACTATGTTTAAATAAAATTACATGAAGTATGTAAAAAGTATGAAATAATCAAGATATGACACGAGAAAGAAATGTGTTTGAGTGAATTGCGATGACTTTTTGGTTCTCTTCTAAGAGGGTTGCCAAATTGCGTCGGTTTTTCCGTCTCTACTTGTACACCCTAATCGGCGATATTAAGCGCAAAGAAAATTTTCTAGATGGGACACCTATGGTGGAACTGGCCAAAATTCCCTGGAAACAAAAACTATTTAATATAGCATTCGCACTGGCATCGATTTTCTTGATTTTGCCACTTTTACTGATTTTAAGCAGAAATCAAGAAAATTTGCTTGATTTCCCATACGTTTTGACAGACGAAAAATCAGGTATTTTTTCCTTTTTTTGCTAGGAATCAGGAAAAAATGCTTGATTTGCTTTATGCAACGCTGTTTTATCTCACACTGCTAACGAATAGTACGTTTGTTTACAACCATTTCAACCACGGCGCATTGATATGGTGGTACCACTAGAATAGCCGACTTTATATTTTTCTCCTTGCTTAGGTATTTATTGTTTCTCAAACATATATTTTTTTATAGTTTTTTGTTTACTTTTGGTCCTGGGTTACATTTGTGCTGAATTTGATTGTGGAAAATACTACCAGACAAACCAAAATGCCGTATGTTGTAGGCTTGGTATGTTTCTTGTCGTAGTAACACTACCTCGTCAATGCGCCTTGACTTTCAATCAAATCAGGAAAAAACCAATGCGAACACTTCAGATTTTGTCAGGACATTTGATACGAAATCGGGAAAATATTTTGCAGTGGGAATGAGCTATTAGCATGCTTTTTGCATTTTGTATTGTCAAAAAATAACAAAAGTAATATGCCTTCTGTTAACTATATTTTATTTTCAAATACAAACAGCAGAAATTAAAATGATTTTTCAGTACTTTTTCGTCGTATCCGAGTGAAAAATTGTCGCACGGAAACAGCCTTTGTCATCTGGTGCAAATCGTGAATAATCAAATACACCATCTATGGTATTTATTTATTTATTTCAGTCTATGGACAATAATTCCTTACAGACTAGCAACTTAAACTATACATACATACTTAATCAATTAAAGTATTAAGAAGACTTTTAAACCAATCCATAGGAAGTGTTAAATCTAGAAAATAATATCATAGCTTCCAGTAATGGTTCATTTAATGCATAATTAGATTTATGAATACCAATATGAAAAGGATAATAGATACGAAGTAAACGGGAGGGAGCATTAAACTGAATAAAAGATAACAACTCAGAACAATCCACAGAATTAATTAAAAACATGTTTATACTGCACTCGAAATCCAGAGATATCTAGATTTCGTGGCCTAAACATCTGATTTTTCATACACAAATCAGCTGTTCCTGTGAATGAAATCTAGACAATCGAGATTTCGGTTGCAGCATAAACGCGGTATAAGACACCCTGCAGAAACATTCCCATTCAAAGTCATCGAAAAGGTATACCTGAAAACTTTAGATTTCGCAGGCGATTTTAGAATCTTTTGAACATGCTTTAATACACCATTCGCACTGGCATTTTGACTGAGGTAGTTTTCTCGAAACGCATTTCTTTCTCGTGTCATATATTGATTATTTCATACTTATTCATACTTATACCGCGTTTATGCTGCAATCGAAATCTCGATTGTCTAGATTTCATTCACACGAACAGCTGATTTGTGTATGAAAAATCAGATGTTTAGGCCACGAAATCTAGATATCTCTAGATTTCGAGTGCAGTATAAACATGTTTTTAATGTAATTTTATTTAAACATGATTGTAGTTTCTTTAGTTATACAGCATTCGCACTGGCATCGATTTTCTTGATTGTTGATTTTATTATTTTATTTTTCTTATTTGTCTGAGAATCAAGAACAAATGCTTGATTTGTTTATCCAACGTTGTTTTATGTCGCACTACGCATGAATAGTGCCACTAGAGTAGCCGACATATTATAGTCTTCGTAACGGGTTAAACCTGGCTTATGACCACTGCAAGGTAGTCATAAATTTTTAAGTGTGAATGTTCGAAATTCGAAGATAAACATCACATAAACATATGTTATACATAAACAAGCAAAGAAATTGTGAAAAGTGAATAAAAAGGAAAAAAGTGAATCGAAAATCAAGATATTCAATAAAATGGATCGTACAAGCATTGACGGTAAGTTTAATAATCGTAGAAAGAAATAATGTCATTTAATATATTCAATTTTATTTAGCTCTTTTAAATGTGGATGGTTTTGATGACCATGAAACTAGCAGTTCCTCCAGTGAGGAGTCAAGCGACGAGGAATTGCTGGAGATGTTGGACAATTTTCATGACGGGCTACAAAAGAAAAGGAGCAGGGTTAGATATGAGTACGATGACTTGAGTGACAGTGAGTTTGAAATGAGGTTTCGGTTGCCAAGAGAAATGGTAGACGATTTAGTGTGAAAAATAAAAAGTAAAATTGAACTTCCTCAATGCCGCAACAATCCCATCTCACCGAAGCTACAAGTGCTCATTACATTGCGCTTTTCCGCTGCTGGGGCATTTCAAAGCGTTATAGGAGACTTACACGGAGTGTCTCAAAAATCTGTTTCCCGAATTATAATTAAAGTTTCCCACGCAATAGCCAGTTTGGCACCGGAAGAAGGGAAGTTTCCATCAATTTGCGTTTGCGTCTGTTCAATAATTGTGGATAGCAGTGGGTCCTCTTCATTTAGATGCTCTTCATGTCTACCACCTCCCGTACGGAATAGTGATGCCCTGTTGGCAGCTACTTTCTTCTTCAACTCCGATTTAGCATTTTTATAGAACGCTTTCAATTGCGTTACTGTCCTCGGCACACTGCTGGAAGCGTTGAATTCCTCGGTAATGGTTTTCCAACTACTTTCCTTCTCTCCGAGGGTCGAATTGTCTGTTTTTTTATTTTCCACAATATGTTTATAATTTAAAATTATTGAAATTAAATTATCTTTTTCACATTTGGAAAAACATTTTCTTTTTGCTTCCGACATTGTCAGCTGATTACTTTATCTGTTTCCCGCCTTTTCTTCCTTTTTTTTCGAAAATATCATTCACGATAACTATTTACCAACGCTTTTTTTCAGAAATACAGCAGCACAAATTATGTCTTCGAAGTTCGAACATCATGGTTAAACTGGCATGAAGACTACCAAATTGAGTTCGACGGTTTAAACCTTCAGAGATGTTTAACCATGCCGAAGACTATGGGCCTTATTGTTTCTTAAACATATATTATTTATACTTTTTGTGTACTTTTATTCTTAAAATACTTTTGTGCTGAATTTGATTGTGGGAAAATACCAGACAAAGAAAAAGGCCTATTGTTGTAGGCCTATAGTTGTGTAACATTACCTCGTCAATGTGCCTTGACTTTCAATCAAAACAGGAAAAAACCCCAATGCGAGCACTTCAGATTTTGTTAGAACATTTGATACGAAATCTGGAAAATATTTTCCAGTGCCAATGTGGCATCACACAATTAAGAAAAATACCAGATTTCGTGTTTGTCAAAACTAATTGGAAATTAAGCAAATTTTCTTGATTTCTGCTTAAAATCAAGAAAGTGGCAAAATCAAGAAAGTGCAAGTGCGAATGCTGTGTAATTAATGATTTATAGAGGGACTTAAAACAAGCCCTATTTACCAACCCCCCCCTAGCGGATAATTTACATAATAGTAACAACCCTGTACTCAACCAACACATTTTCTTTACACAACGAAACCATATTTAACGAAATACTCGTTAAGTTTTCTTTTCGGTGCGTCTCCATTTTGCATAGAGCCGTATAACTCAATTGTGTTAGATTTCATAGAAATTCACAATATTTTACACAAAAATATTGTGATAGTTGGCCAAAAACAACAAATACAATGAATTTGCAAATATAATTCAATGAAGTTCATAGTTTCTTGTGCGTAAAATACGTGAAAAGTCGGCTGATCAAAAAGCCACCACGAAACGCGAAGTTCACACACGCATACAAACGCACGGATATTTTCTCTGCCGATTTTTTTCCTCGATTACATTTTGATGCTGTCTTCGCTGTCATCGTCGTCGCTGCTGCTTTTGCTCCTCCGGTTTGCACGATAAGGCTGGCAAGCAGTTGGTCATTTGTTTCCCTAATTCTGCAATTGCCTCTCCGTACGTTCGTTCATTTGTTTCAATCTTGTGCATTATATTTTTGCACCACGCCGTTTTGGAGTTGAACCCGGTTTTTTTCGCTTCCGTGCCTCTACGTCGTGTTCACTGCGTTGATGGTGAAGGAAAAAAGAGTGGGAAATATTGTGGATAAGTGCGATTTGGTGTAAAAATAAAAATGTAAAAAGTGTTTTATTAATTAAATTCAAAATTCACTCACCGCCCCCCCATCAAAAAGGGGTTTACATCAAGTAAAATTGAAACGAAAAGATAATTGTACATATTTTATTTGTGAAGAAGAAGAAATCGGCACATTTTATACGGTGAAAAAGGAAAATAGAAAAAAAGAAAACGAAGTCTCCTCCAGAATTTTCAATATTTTTTCGTTGCTTCCTTTTGACGCCTCTTTTACTTTCCTGTTGTTGTCGTCGGCCAACATTTTAAGGGTGACAAAATGATGTTCACAGTAAGTTACCACTCAATATATATTTATTTTTTCCTTCCCAATATTTTTATTTTATTTGTAGTTTTTTTTTTCGTTAAGCAAAAAAAAAGTAAAAATGCATGTGTCCTATATAATTTGTTTTCTATCTTCTGAGTTCTCTGGTTAATAATTTATTTATAGCCATCGAATTTGTGTTATTTTTTAAGGGACTGAGAGAGGTGCAATACGGGTGCGTATGTGTGAGGTTTCTGTACTTAATTAATTGCATTGTTTATTATTGATTATGAACAGTGGAAAATGGAAGGGTGGGTTATGGATTATCGAATCTGTCATAGGACGATTTGGCTTTCAGTGGCAATTTGTCAACAGAAAGTTGCTTTAAGTTTTGATTATACAAATATCCGGATTGATCTGTACTATCGAACTGTGCTGCTGATGGACTTGACAAAATCATAGTTGTTTATATTTGTTCATATACTGAAAGTATATAAACATTTAATGAAAACATAAACATTTGCTCAGACCCACGCCTCCGTGGTGTGTTCTTCCAGCTTCACAGGATGATCACATGGGGTCGACCGACCTTTGTTACGTGTTCTAAATCTAGCACCATTCAAATCATAAAAACAGAGGTATGGGAGATTGTCCGAAGTGAATGTACTTTCTTAAATTGACTTCAATGCACTTTACTAAACTGACTTCGGTGTGCTTTTTTAAGTTTTATTGGATGTTTGGTACAACATCCAAAAAGAAATGTCCAGCATCTATGCTGATCAATTTCTATGAAATAAATACTACGGTCGATGTGGATTCCATACATAGTTGTGGCCCAAGTCGAACCACCTTATTGAGAAGTACATTCTCGTGGCTTTGTCTTTTGAAATTCTTCCATACGTTCGATAACATAATCCAGTTCTAAGTGTAAAATAATCTTCAACTTATTAATGCCGGTGAGAAAAATGCCGACTTCTTTTAAATCTTTTTAAGAAATAACCGATCGCAGTTTGAAAAATATTTTATGAATTAAAGACTACTTACTACACGGTTTTCTCACAGAGAGCCAAACGCGGACGAGGTATCCGTCGCAATACTGGCAGGCCTAGGACGGATGGCAAAACATAAATATGACATTGAGAACCTAGAGTTTGACCAAATCTTTTTTTTCTGATACTAACTCTGTATATTAGAGGTAAGGTTATGTTAAGTTGTCCTATTTCTGAGCATACACCGAAACATATAGGTAGGGCGGCTTTCCACTCCTACTCCGAAGAGTGTCTCAAACATTCCTGTAGGAAAGTAAGGCTGAGTACAATTATCCTGACAGTTGTTAAATACATTCCCCAGAGATATGTTACATATTGTATCATAGGAAATATGTTTGAGACTTGATACTGCAAAAGGAGGACAATCCAAAAGAGTGTAACAATATTCCCTCTCGCGCACTACATTCCTTTGCATCAGCGCCTTTATTTTTTGTGGATGTGCAATCTGTCTGTTTAGAACAGGTACGAATCAGCTCAGTTCGAGTCTGTCGAGCTTCATTAAACCTCTGGTCTTGTTCTCTTTCAGTGGTCGCCACTACTTTACTACTTTATTTGGCATTCTGCTCCCGTCAGCTATGTTCCATAATCTTTGGTGGGTTATTTTTGAACATTGTTGGAATCTTGATCTTTATATTCACAGTTGTTGGAGCTCAAGCCAGACCCGTTCTCTGCACTTTCGTTTCCCAAGATGCCAGTGGTGGATAATTTGTTTATCTCCTTACAATTGAGTATTGTTAGCGATCTTATGCTTTGTGACGATATCGCCTTGATTACCGCTTGAGTATCACTGAATATTATTGCATTTGTGCGTTCACCTTCATTGTTCGTCCATTTTACACATTCTGTAACCGTCTAAATTTTTGTCTGAAACACAGTGTTGTGGTCAGGAAGGTGAAAGTGGCTTTCAATATTTAATGAGTCCTATAGCCATTCGTCCTAGTTCCATCCGCATAGTAGTGGATTCCTCACTCGCTATCTTTAAGACAACCTACCGCTCAGTATGGCTATTTGTAGGATAGTTGAGTAGCAGTTTGTGTTACCATTTTCTCAGGGATGAAGTCAGTTCTCTGTTCCGTTGCCCCAATATGTTGTCAACATTTCCAATATGTGTTGGTGGGTTTATTTTGTATACTCCTGTATCCAGACTTCTGTTGCCTGTAATAATTTTGTACCAAATTAATATCTCAATGTAGTTAAATGAAAGCGTTGTGTCCAATGACCTCTTCAATATTGTTCTTAGTGTCATACTAGGGCCGAAAAAATTCACTAATAATAATGCGGGTTATCAAGACGATGTCGTCACAGAGTGTGAGAACAATCCAGGGGATAATATGATTTACTGGGCACTGTGGTATCTAGGAAAATTAAAGGGCAAACGAAATGGTTAGCATGCGCTCCAACCAGAGCAAAGCATTTCCAAGCAACAAATTCTGGTATTATTTTACATGGTACATTAAACATTTTACGCATAAAAAAGAAGCAAAACAGCTGCTTTTCTGGAACTGGTGCTTGACTTGAAACTGAAACTCGGACGCAAATAAATGCGGGACGAGTGGGTTTAACATTTGAACACCTCTCCGAAGATACACTGCTAATTTTGGAGCAACGTAAGCTACCAGATTGCAGCAAAGTACTGAAGATATTACCAAAATCGAAATTCCTATTAAAAAAGTTGTAGTTCTTCGGAAATACGGAGAGCGCAAATCAAAACTAACTACCAGCTTCTAGTTCAGTAATACAAAGCATAAATGATTAGACAGACTCCTATTTCTCATGATAGAACAACAAAAAAAAATATTTTTAAATTTTTTAAGAATTTTGTTCAAGACTACAAATGGCTGCCTCTGAATGTATTCTGAAGTATAAACATCTTGATTGTTCAGGAGCGTAATTTAGTGTTTAATTTTTAATTCAATTTAATTTATTTATTCATTCAATAAAATTAAATTAAATTAATCGGAAGCGCATAGAAAGGTGACATATGTATGTATGTACCACATTCAGGTCAGGTTCATAGAATAATACATACCATAGAAGCTTTTATTCGCTCAATAAATTAAACGTCATAGGTACGATGGAAAGTAAACATTGGATGGTGGAAAATATGGGTTCAATAATACCAGATAGTGGCAATAGTATACAGCGATCAACAAAGGAACAACAACAGAATTTCGTGTGTCTGTGGCAAACTAGTTGTGTTAAATACAATACAAATGTATACCAACGATAAAAGTCAACAAAAAAGTGCAAAATACATTTAAATTTTTCAGTTCTACACCAAAACGACAGGAAAAAGTTAAGTGAACATATTTTGTAACTCCACCTGGTGTAAGGTAATTTTAGATTTAATTGCTCTCATTTCCATAAACCTACGATGAAGAGTGTGAAATGAAACGTCAGATGAGAGAATAAGTTTATTTATGTATGTATTAGTCTATGGTAACTCCACCTGGTGTAAGGTAATTTTAAATTTAATTGCTCTCATTTCCATAAACCTACGATGAAGGGTGTGAAATGAAACGTCAGATGAGAGAATAAGTTTATCTATGTATGTATTATTCTATGGTCAGGTTCAGGTGGTCATGACCACGTTGATCAATACACCAATAATATCTTTAAATGTAACCACAAGCATTCAGTCCTGTGAGCACATTCTTTAGATGTTGGATTTTGATCAACATTTTTAATTTTTGTATCATGTTAATCGTTATCGAATCAAAACTATTCGAAATGTCAATTGTCAGCCAATTGTATACGGATTTTCACTGAAAAACGAACAAATAAAATGTAATTTGGTTACGTTTTCTTAAATAAACCACTTTCGTGTTGTAATTAATGATTTTAAAGCATGAAATAAAGATACAAAAAATCTGACATCAGTAGATGAACTTCTTGTAGATGCAGTAGGAATTATATGCATGTTGAGTTCCTCTTCTGATTCCGACGTCAATTTATAAATTCAAACACTTGAATTCACATTTTAAATTTGTTTTATTATTATAATTTTCTTTTTTTTCTTTGGTTAATTCCTTCAGATTGTTCGCTTGTTTTAGAAATTATCAAAATGTTGTATTCACTAAAAGAAAATAAACCCCATGAAAGGGTGTGTTCAGTGTATAGCGAAATACAAAATTTCGATCGATAGTCGTGGTCCAAGCAAGTCGATTGTACGAATTTTGAGTAGGAACGATTGTGTTCTAGGTCACGATTGGCGTTATTAGGAACCTGACCTAGGTTGAGCATGAAGTGCAGTCTAAAGAAGACGATGCTGTATTGTCTATGACAAGTGCATTCATCAACATATTTCTTAAAAATATGTAGCATAACACGTAGCTATAACAAAATGTATAGATACGTAAAGAACGCGTTCGCATTTTGCGGAGCACAAAAGTTTTCTGCAGAAACATTACTTGTTACAGGGTCGGGACTTATTTTAGGAACAATCAGAGAAGAATTTAAAACATGATTCTAATATTGCATATTTTTCATAAAGTTTTTGAGAACATGCATGTCCCAAATTCACGTAATATTGAATTGTAATTGCATTGTTTCGAGGGATGTTTAGTATGTGGTGCCGTCTAGTAGACACAACATATCGCCCATATCCATATCATGCAATTTAGAAACAGCAAAATTAGATTATCTTGTAGCAAAAGAGCACCATTAACTGTTATTGCCCGACCAGCCGTATTTTCGATAAATAATCATCTGACGATGCACCCAGTACAAAATCTACAGCAAACAGTAGCACAATTTTGATACATTTGTTTCTCAAAAATCATTTGTGTATTTTCCCAATTGCGACTATTTTGACGCTTAAAGTAGCCATCAAGTTAAAAATCAGCCTCATCGTAAAAGATGATTTTGATCGAACCCCGTTTATTATTTTTAAATTATTGCTCAACAATGAAAATTGTGTTCTTTCATTTAAAGTTCCAGCTGTCACGCTGTCTTATTTTTTCTCCAATAACAACAATTAATTAACCGCACTAATGACCTGGAATTCAAATATTGCGTGAATTTTTGGTTACCCTTGTAATGATTATAAATACCAGTTCAAAGTAGTTTTCAGGGAACCTAAACTTGTTCCAAAAGCGTGTTTTATAATCTCAAAAAATTCAGAAATATTCCAATGATATGAGACAAATAACTGTATATCTTGAAGCTACAAACCGAGGCCCATGGAATTTAGTATTGCTTGATTACTGTGCGAAGTGCGAGTTGTTGCCAGGTATTATTGGCAAGTATACTCGTCTCGTCATAGTACAACTGGCGCATGCTCAGTGGGCGCTAATTGTAACGTTTATTCAGTAGTCAGACCAAGTGTAGAACATATCAGTTTTGAACAGCTATGAAATCGTACTTTATCTGACGATTTTTTTTTTACAGAAAACTGACTTTTGGTTATTGGTTTAACTTAACTGACTGCTGGAAGATGCTAATATTAATCTCATTGCAGGCCAGATAGACGATTCGAAATTCGCAGCGGTTACTGAAGATTTCTCTACAGGAATAATGGCAATTTGTACAAGTTCCCCTGACATTTTCATCGTCAGTTCGTCGCTACTTGCGTATACCACCTCGCAATCACATATTGCCCCAAAGTCAGATCATATTCACACCGTGATCACTGTAGAGAAGCCCAGCTACTTTGTGGATTCGGATAAACGCCCATTCCTTAACTACAATAAAGCCAACTGGCCTGGTTTTACGAACTGTATTGACGAATTTGTACGTCACCTGCAGCCAACGAAAGTATTCGGATAAGCTATTCCGCAGGCAGCAATGAGTTTTATCCCCGTTGGCAGATTTCATAAATTTAGGCCACACTTTAAATCAGATGCGACACGGCTAGCGGATCAGCGCGATCTAATACGTGTCAGCAACCCAACCGATCAACGAATAATACAATTGATGGCAGAGATTGGCTCTCTTGTAAACGAACACTGTCGATTTGTAATCTAAACGATTGTATTATTGGTTCGAAAACAATAGTATTTGGCTCGAAAAGCATGGTGCTTACAATTATTCTTATGCGTTATAAAATTCGATAAGCCGGCATACCTTTTGCCTGGTTTTCATTTCCTGAATTGCATTGAACCTACCTCCAGTTCTACTATGGATCACTCTTGCTGTTCGTACAGCCAGATTGTGGAATGTTCTGCCTGCTTTTCAGTTAACCCTGCCAACATTAAATGTAAGTTGATGCTGCATTTTTCTGCTTTGAAGCACTAACCTTTAGCTTGCTTTCTAATAATTGTATTAACAACAATCTTTTAAAAAATTATAACTGCCGTATGCGACATGTTACATTTATTTCCAGAAAAGTGTGCGTCATGATTATTTTATAAGTATTGGTTTTAAGCAATTTAACTCACAATTTATAACGATGAAGTTGAAGCATTAATATATAGGTCGAAAGCTTCTAAAGCTAATGGACCCGGTGGCTTTCGCATATTCGAACCTTCTCGATTCGCCAATTGTTGATTCCGGACGTTTAGAAAGTTGAACGTATTATTCCACTTAATCTGGTAATGAATAAGACCCGTCTTTTATCTTGCCATCCCTGGCTTTAGGAAAGCGCATAGCATAACAACAGTTAGGTAGAAGTGGCTGTCACTATTGACACACTTAGTCCAATGAGGACCATTGTTATAACACGGACGTCATATTCCGTCCCCATCGTAGAACCTGTAAATTGTCTTGGTATGTTTATGGGGCGTTCAAGCCATACTATATGTCATACCGATATTATAGGACGTGGATTAAGAAGAGACGTACATTAGCCCCGGCGAACCAATTAGTACTCTGCAGAAAGGTCCTAAGATCATTCAGCTTAACTCCATGAATGTCTGTTATATCCAACATGAAGTAAGATCCTAGATATTTTTATACTCAATTTGATAACCGCTTTTATGATTGATTAGCTTTGCAATTATTCAAAACTTTTGAAACAGTTGATTACTCTGTCTTCCCTGCCTAATATTACCAAACGATGGTAAGGTAATTATCACCATGGCAGATATGTTTTTGAGTTGGTGGGGAGATAGAAATCGTTACTGCGAGATAGAAATCGGTGTGCCACAAGGAGGAGTATTATCCCCAATATCACAACCACTTATTTATACTATTACGTCCTGCATGTAGGGAGTTGAAAGTTATCACTATTGAACTCTACAAAGATGGTCTTGGAAAAAGAGGTAGATAGAGTACTTGCCACGGTGAAAATATCCTTACCTTACCTTTTCCATGCATGACACATTTAAGCATTAAGGTGCATTGAAGAAATGAGGTACTCACACCTGTTGCAGGTACTAGCTGCAATTGTTAAGACGATAATTAGCTCGGTCCTTAATTATGTGGTCTACATTGCACCATTTTTGTCAGCGGGTATACAGTGCATTTCGAATCGCTACCGAATGAGTCCAACTAATATGTGTGGATCACTTTCATGAGGATTTCATTACGTTGCCGGTACAGCACCATGATCAGTTCTTGGCTGGGCAGTGACTGACGGCCTGTCATCTGCGTAATCATCCAAACATTATATTCTGATGTATAATCCACCTTCTCCTTCTGAACAGATACCGTTCAAGAATAATGCATGACATCTGTCTCACCTGTTCGCAGAGCCCTCATGAATGTTCACATTTTTAACTGCTCCATTGGAGTGCAGGTGGCACTATTTCTCCAGCTTCCCACCATCACCTCCAATGATAAATTACGAATAAATCTGATAATGATTATGTTACCCTCCCAATGTAGAGCACAGGGAAACAGTGGAACGTTACAAAAAAATAATATTTATCTTTCAGTCGCTGGTAGAGCTGTAACTTAAATTACACAACAGATGTGGAATTAATTTCAATTAACTTGTAATTCGCACACTGCAACGTTTAAAACTATTGGAGGATTTGGGACGTAGATGGTGCGCGTTTCTTATACATAGTAACAGGTGTTATGATAAAACACTGACCACATTAGGACAGCGGCGCTATTAAGGTCCAGTGCCCATATCTAGGCGCAGAGCGCAAGCTCTTCCCATTTCCTTTATTAAATGTTATAATAATGTTTTCAAAATAGTTTGTAAAATTGGAATGAGTTTAAAATTAATAGTTGATATTATGCTGGTGGAACTTTTCTAAGACGTAGACCAATCAATCTATTTGATTCTCAATTCCAATGCGGTACTGTAATAGGTTTTATTGTCAAAAGTTCGTAGATATCTTTAGAATTGAGTCAAGACTGAGTACTGGTTTGAAGTACGTACATACATATTTAGGTTTTTTTTTTTTTTTCCGGAACTACACACATTTGATGGCTATTATATACCCAATTTTCTGAACTATTACTGATTTTTTTCCCACAGAAATATCTACACTCATTTGATGGCTATTATATTCATACTCAATTTTCTAAACTAGTACTGATTTTCTTCCCACAGAAATATCCTATACCTAAATACATACATAATAATATCTTTAAGAGACTTTTAGTCTTGCAGTTATCAGCTTCCAGTACAATCTTACCATTTTTGTAATTTGTAATTTCAGGGCACAACACAACAACAGGATACGCGCTTTAGCGACAAAGAGAAAAAGCTGATGAAACAAATGAAATTCGGCGATTGTCTCAATAAGCGCGTTGATATGTCCAAGGTTAAATTGGACGTTTTACGACCATGGATTAGCAAGAAAATCACAGAAATTCTTCACATTGAAGATGATGTTGTCGCCGAATTTGTCTACAATCAATTGGAAGAGGAGAAATTCCCCTGCCCAAAGAAAATGCAAATTAATATGACTGGCTTTTTGAATGGGCCCAATGCGCGCCAATTTATGGGAGAGCTTTGGGCTTTGCTTCTTTCCGCCCAGGACAGTGAAACAGGGATACCTGCCGAGTTTATACAACAAAAGAAAGAAGAAATCCTCAAACGGGACGAAGAGAATAGGCACCGTGATAGAAATGATAGATCACGATCCAGGTCTCGTTCTCGCTCACGTTCTCGCTCCCGCAATCGTTCCAGATCTCGCGACCGTAATTGGAGGGGTCGCGGGGGTTCACCACATGGATCGAGCGGAGGTAGCAAGGAACGTAGCCTAACACAAAAGGAACGTGAGCAAAAGTTGCCGCCTTCTACATTAAACGCCATTGAACAAGTGCGTTCACAATTGTCGGCTAAAAATCGGCCTAACTCAGATGATCGTAAGAGCAAAGATAACAATGAAAAGACAATGAATAATTCGGATGCAGTAAAGGAGTCGTCATCGAAAAAAGATAGGTCACGATCTCGATCAGGGTCTCAATCTAAATCACGGGATAAAAAGGCGGCAAGTAAGGAGAGGTCCCCGAAACGTGCACGTTCGCCTCGCAAAACCTCACGAGATAGATCCAAACAACGGGAGCGCTCATCACGGGATCGCAATTCAACACAGCGGGCTGGCAAGCGCAACGATTCACGCGATAAAGAGCGTAGACGCGACTCAAGGTCGCCTAGGCGGCGTTCACCTGATCGTCAGCGTAAACGCTCTCGCTCCAAGGATCGTAGTTCACGACGTCAGAAATCACGCACTGCTTCACCTCCTAAACGCCATGAGCGTTCACGTTCCAGAAATCGAAAATCCCGTTCCAGATCGACGAACAAGAAAAAATCAAGCCCTGTTCGCAAAACTGTGTCTCCCAGGCGGAAACGCTCCGCATCCCGCGGATCTAGTCCAGCTCAAAATGGCCATGATAAAAAGGGATCTGTTTCTAAGAATCCTCGAAATCCGTTTGCCTCCAAGTCCAATCAAAGCAAGCGTTCGGCCTCACGCAAACGGAGCCGCAGTCGCAGCAGGGTCGCTGGGTCACCCGAGCGTAAACCGAAGCCTCGGTCACCCCAGCGTACTTCACGTTCTCGCACCAAAACGCGTTCACGATCACGCACCAGAACACGTACACGATCGCGTACACGTACAAGGTCTAGAACACGCTCTCGATCGCGAACAAGATCGCGTTCGAGGAGATCACGTTCTCGAAGATCTCGTTCCCGGACACGTTCCCGCACCCGTACCCATTCACGCTCACGTTCTCGTTCACGTTCGCATGCCTCAAATCATAAGCGTAATAATAAGCGGTCTCGTACACGTTCCGCTAGTCGATCACGATCACATGGAACGCCCCAGGACAGTTTTGAATTGAAGCGTAATAAGAATAGTGTACAAAACAAGCGTCATTATCGCAATAATCGGGATTCCTCGGCCAGTTCATACGATCGAGCTGCGAGTGGAAGGCCGGGAGGTGGGAAACGAGGTGACTCGAGAAGCCGAGGTAGAGGAGGAGGTTTTATGCATAATCGTAGGCGTTCGCCGGGTGGGAGATTCGACGATAGACGCCAACAAAGGTCACGATCTCGTAGAAGATCACGTTCTCGGCCACGTTCGTTTTCACGAAATCGTTCGAGATCACCAAGAAGGTAAGCGTGACGGTGAATAAGACAACTATTTAAATAAATAATAAATACGCATCTTAACAAAATACTTTTGAACGAATGGACTTCAGATTTTATTATAGACATTTATTTGTTTCTCTTTATTTAAGGTTCAATCGAAGACGTTCTCCTCTTCAATTTCGAGGCAACAATCGCGGCAATCGTGGTGGCCGCATGAACCATTGGAATCGCAGAAGCCAGAGCAGAGATCGTGGAGGCGGCGGCAGGGGTGGTGGTGGAATGGGCAATCGTTTTGATCGCCGTTCTCCTCCAAGTAGATTCTCTCGTGACAGACGTTCACCTCCCATTCAAAATCAATTTCGTAAGTTTTCACCACAAAGGCGCTATTCACCAGTTCCACGACGCTCACGCGACCGGCGATTCAATTCCGTTGAACGCCGGCCTCAATCCCCAGTGCGCGTATCGCCGCAAACTCTCCTAAATCGACGTTCGCTCTCAGTTGGTACTAACTGGGAAGATAATCAGTCAGATGAAATTCAAATTGTACAGCCGCCAGTGGTATTTGGTCGACCATTAATTGAGGACAGAAAAGTGTCGCCGGTTGCCGCTGTTGGGCGTGCACGAAAAGAACATAATTTTAGTAAGCCTCAGGATAAATTTCGACGAGAATCCAATAAGTCACGCGATAGTTCAGGTAATGATGAACGAAACATTGATTAAAGGATGTATTCTGAATGTTTTTATTTTAATTTTAGGTCGATCATCTGTGGAATATTGTGCTCCCCCGGTTAAAACAATAGATTTGTCGCGCGAAGAATTAAACGACAGCAAGCAGCATCAGAAGACTAAGCATGACCACTCGTCATCGTCACATAAAACTAAACCAGAGCACCCTCCTCCTGCAACAGTTAACGTAGAACCGGCGAAACCGAGGAAATCTGCACCGCTACCGCCTGCACGCCGTGATCGTTATAGTGTGAGCTTATCAAGAACACCCTCACCTTTCCTAAAGCCGCACGAACGCAAACAAGGGGCATCGGAAATACAAATGGGGTCAAGTCAAAAGAAAACACCAGCCGAGAAAAAGGTCGCCGCCATGAAACCGCGACAAGAAAGCGAATCAAGTTCCTCCGATAGTTCAGATGACAGTGAAGACAGTGAGGAGGATGACGACGACAGCTCGGATGGTGAAGCGGGGGGTGAAGCGAAGAAAGCGAAATTGCTGCGAGAAAAAGCAGCCAAAGCTAAAGAAGCCACAAAAAGACTAGTGGCGGCCGCTGCAGCAGCAAAGAAGAACGAAAAGCCAGAAAAGGCCGAAAGCGTTACAAAGACTGCAAACCGTAAGCCACCAACATCTTCAACATCCGGAAGTGATACGGATGAAGAAAGCGACGACGAGAAGCAGCGACAAAAGAATGCCAAGGGAGCAACTAAAGTCGTAAATAATAAGGAAGCCAAGGCGGAAGAAGAGGAAAGGCGGCGCGAGAAGGCCAAATTGGAATTGGCAGCAGAGAAACGCAAACAAGCCGACACCGCTGCCTCGTTGGCTAAACGTCCCAAGCTACACACAGAAAACGCCATAACTACATCTTCCTGCATTGCATCTAAGAAATCATTACCCAAATCTGACACGCGAAAACAAAAGTCCGATTCGGAAGTCGAAGAAATTGACCGAACGGACAATGAAGCGAAAACTAAATCCTCCTCGTCGTCTTCGCGTAAACGTACACACTCCGCCTCGGTTACTACCAGTAATAAGAAAACTAATAAAAATGATTCCTCCGATTCCGAAGCGACTAAAAAGAAGCGCAAGAAGTCGAAAAAGGTCTCCTCTAAACGAAACTCCGATGAAAGTTCATCGGACTCGGAAGAGGAATCATCAAGTAAAAAGAAAAAACATAAGAAACACAAAAAACACAGTAGTAAGAAAAGTAAAAAACATAAGAAACACAAGAAGAGGAACAAAAAGGCTGACACCTCATCGAGCAGCGACGATGAGAACGATGTGGACACATACACAAACAATAAAAAAGATGACAAGGCTATGTCGCGGTCCTCAGCGACAGCTTCACTGTTATTGGGCGGTAGCGGCGTTAATGAAGATCTAGAAAAACAATTAAGAGAAAGAGCTCTAAAATCTATGAAAAAATTAGATTAGTTTAGGCCGCAACTCCTCAGCAAAAAAACACATATTTTACGAAAGCAAAAGACAATTCTAAAGGAATTTTGCTAAAATATGTTTGCTTTGTTTTTGTATACATTTCTACCGTGTAATAACCACCAATGAGTAATTACAACAAAACCCCCAGACCACACATACACTACAACCATCCAATCAATCAGCCGATCAATTTGTCCAAAATAACTGGATGAATTGGTGGGATAATAATATTTTCAATTTAATAATTCATTGCTTAGTATATATTTTAATCTCCCGCCACCACCCCTCCACCATTGCTTACCTGACAGACTTCAATTATATGTATATGGTATGTAAATCTATACCATCAGTTTTTCAATCAAATGTTTGAAGGGTTTTCAATTTGTAGTTAGGTCCTTAACGGGTTTCTATTAGAAGATAATGATTATTCAATTACTGTCATACAGACGATGTTAACTGAGCTAGTGGGTTATTTGACACAGTCTAGCATAGTGTGTAAAGGCTGAAACAGTTGACCGAAGTGGCGGTGACGGACGTGAGAATAAGTGATGTTGGTATGAAAATGGGAATACAAATATTCACAACATTAATTTCAATAAAATTATAACAGGTTTTGAGAAGGAACAACTATTGTAAAAAAAATTACACTAGGTGATTAAAAAACTCGGGTTGCGGTAAAGTCCCAGTCGGTAAAAAGATTTTCAAGAGTTCTCAAAGAGGACCTTTAATAATGTTTATTAAACTGTTTTTTTTTCTTTTTTGCAAAGTTACAATCTTCTAATATTTCCTATGTGCCGGAAGTCTGGCTCCATTTGTCCTATCAAAATCATCTGGTACCCTATTATTGTGTACAAATATTCGACCAATCCGAAAGACAGACATTTTTAAATTAGAAGAGCAAAACAAAAGAAGCGTTTGAGTTATACCACATCTCTGAGAGACACAACATTAAGTTGTTTTTGTCTGCTTTTTTTTCGGATTGGCTAACGTATGCCTCTATAATGATCACTATTTTCGCTTTTTAACTATTTTGTATTAGCGGTCTTATCGCCTAAATGTTTTCTGAGTGTTGCATTATATAATTACAAATAATTTACCAAAATGGATTTAATTATTCTCGACTAATTATCCCAGCTCAAGGTCTCTCCAGATTTCATAAAACTTTTTGTCTGAAGAAGATTTCCAAAGGATATCGAAATATCGAAAAAACAAAAAGTTTTATGAAATCTGGAGAGACCTTGAGCTGGGATAATTAGTCGAGAATAATTAATAAAATAAAGGTCGAAGAATTAGAAACAAATTATCAAAATGGATTTATTATACCTAAATACGACGAATTATTTAATTGCACTAAAATTTTACCAATTGTGTTTCATAAATCTCACCAACATTATGATTGTAATGTTACTAAGGCAACTGTTAAGGACTTTACATTTTGACTTGTAAACCAATCAGTTAATTAAATGCATTGTAATTAAAAGCATTTGAAAAGATTTTATAACGATAATATTTAAGACCTTCGAACTATTAAGACCCAAGCAAACTTTCTGATGACAAACAACCAAATCAACTATATCTTTTCAAAATTATAATAATACAATTTTACCATAATTTTTATATGGTTTAGTATTTTCCTTACCCAACCTTCAGTCCTGTTGTACTTTTGTTTTTTTACCCACATCGTTTCACTTCTTAACCTTTGCAAAGTCAAACTTTTATATAAAACAATTTAAAATACCATTATAAAGCAAAAACAAATTGATGGATTTTTTTTATCTGTTTCATTTTTTAGTTCTTAACTTTTAAGTAGAGTCTTAACCTAATACAAACAAAAGAGTAAAAAAAAAACAAAAAAAAAACGTCTTTATATAAAAAATAAATTTAATTATTAAAGAAAAAATAATTATTATAATAATAATAAAAGCAAAATACATATAAAACAATTTTCAGAAATATGTATTTAAACTCTATATATCTCCCCCAACTCCCATGTTTGAGCATATGTACTATTTTAAGGCGAGTTAATTTACCGAAACTTTATGTAAAAGTAAATGAAAAACGAACAGCAGAAAACAAACTTGAAAAAAAATTCGGTAAAAAAAAGTATAATAAAGATACACAAAAATATGGGGTGTCATTTTTAATTTCGTTATATTTACATGAACTGTTTTTTTTTTAAATGCTGACCAGGAGGCAAATCGCCGCATTCGAAATCAAGTACTTCGGCATTGATATGATGTTAACGTGGATCGCAGCAATCGTTATCGTAAAGCAACTATCCGAAGTTGTACTCGATTAGTAATCTGTAATAGTAGTTTATTCTCTCAATATTTTTAAGTTCATAGGTATGGTTGCAAGCATAGATAAAGGAATTAAATAGATATCGCACATGCCGTGGGAAATTTCTTGTTCAATGGGATATTTTCTAGATGGAGCTGAATGCAATAATTACAACGTTTGATCCCAAACAAAATATACCTTGCAAGATGTGAAAAATATGTGTGGTAGGCAACATCAACAGGCATGTTGTTTTGTTTAGTGGGCCGATGCTGTACAAGTCAACACAAACGAATACCAACAATAACAGTACACCCAAAAAGCACATAACCAAAATGCATTTGAATTAGAAAGTGGTTAACACAACGACATGAAAAAAACTAATTAGTTGTTTGAATAGCACAACCTGGAAAATGATTCTATTTTAGTATTGAAAAAATGTCCCACACTGTTGAATAAACGTCAGTGAATGTTATGAGAAACGTCAGTGAAAGTTACAAATCGACAACACAGCACCTAGTGGCAGTACTTGACAACGCCTGTGGGATATTTTCGGTGCCCCAGAAGCGATAGTTTTGCTTGTTCACGTACCCGCTGAGGTGGAAATGACCCTCATCGCTCATTATGATTTTCAAATCATTATGAACAAAAATGCCATAAAACGAGCCCGTATGGTAATCAATTGTGACGGCGCCCATTTAACCGTTAGCATCTTCTCAACTTAACCAATAAAATTCTAAAGGTTCAAATAAACATAATCAAAAAACAGAATCGAAGTTTTTCATTTAGAAAAACAATGAGAGCCAAACAACATCGGATGACTTCTTTTGAAACACCTTGTACTAATCGTGCAACAAAATATCAACGTCAATAGTTGACGGCGTTTTAAATGTAGCAAAAACGATGTACAATAGACAGTCAAAATTTCTCTTCACTCAAATGCCAACAAACAAAACGAGCACTTCTCTGCCCTCTCTCTTACACTCTTCATTGAATATTTGAATACACAAGCGGCTTTTTGATAGTGTTATTGTATATAACTATTCTTTCTCACGTCATATCCTGATTATTTCATACTTTTTGCATAGTTTATGTAATTTTACTTCAACATGGTTGGTAAGTTTACTTCAACATCTACTTTAGTGGTGTAATGGTAGTGTGCGCGGCTCTTGTACATGAGAACGTGGGTTCGATCCCTTCTCAGACCACCTTACATTTCTTCCGACGATGGTCACCTCGCTTAGTGATAGCGACACTATCGAGTACTAAGCCATGAAAAAGCTCAAAATACCGTTCAGAACCGGTGTAAAACTGTAGGTCCCAAGCAGTGAGTCTAAAAAATAGAAAGCCAACATCTCACTGATTGTGGGAAGCTCTCCTCAATCCTTTCATGGGACGTTATGGGACACCATTTTCTTTAAAATAATGTCTTAAACATTAACAGATGTTTATCAGTGAATATACGTATAATAATTTGTATGATGAATATAATATTTAATTAATTTTAATAGTGTAAGAAGAATTTCAGTGAGTAAACAAAATAAGCGTGTGCAAACAAGTTGTAATCAAAAAGAAGCGATATCTACTCGAACGTCAAAAAATTCGAAGGCGGTTCTAGAATTATTTGAGCTGAATTGCGGTATATATGAACATTCTTTAAAGCTTTTAATCAGTATAAATTTTGAGGCACCCCTAAAGATGATAGAAATACTATAGATCATAGATATAGCAAATAACTAGATATCGCACATGCCTTGAGAAATTTCTTGTTCAATGGGATATTTTCAAGATTTGATCCCAAATAAAATATACCTTGCGAGATGTATTTAGAACAGGTGATAGCAGTAGGTGTTGTAGGCGCCAGCAACAGGCATTTTGTTTTGTTTAGTGGGCCGAGGCTGTACAAGTCAACACAAACGAATACCAACAATAACAGTACACCAAAAAAGCATATAACCAAAATACATTTGAATTTGAAAGTGGGGAACACAACGAAATGAAAAAAACTAAATTAGTTGTTCGAATAGCAAAAAAAAAAGTGCCACACTGTTGAAAAAACGTCAGTCAATGTTATGAGAAACGTCAATGAGGGTTACAAAACGACAACACAGCACCTAGTGGCAGTACTTGGCAACGCCTGTGCGATATCTACTTATTTCCTTTATCTATGCTATAGATGATGCATTAGCTTATTCACCATCTTGCAACGAAAAAGCGCCCAAACATAATTTTTATTCGATTCTTTTGTTTAAATTTGAAAATAGAATATAAATAATAGAAAAGCACATCGCTTCTGACATTGGTTGACAATGCAAAAAGGCAAAAATGCATGGTAATACAGATTTTCAATAGTTTTTGTTTCCAGGGAAATTTGCCCATATCCACCACTCCGGCGCTATGTAGAAAATTGTTTCTTTCACCGTCTATGGTTTTTCAAAATTTCTCTTCACTCAAATGTCAACAAACACAACGAGTGAAACCCTAGTCATTCTCTGTTCTCTCTTACTCTCTTCATTGAATATTTCAATCATAGATAAAGGAAATAAGTAGATATCGCACTGGCGTTGTCAAGTACTGCCACTAGGTGCTGTGCTGTCGTTTTGTAACTTTCATTGACGTTTCTCATAACATTCACTGCCGTTTATTCAACAATGTGGGACAATTTTTTCAATACAAATATAGAACTATTTTCCAGGTTGTGCAATTCTGACAACTAATTTAGTTTTTTTCATGTCGTGTTCCCCACTTTCAAGTTAAAATTTTGTTATTTTGATTGCATCTTTTTGTTTACTGTTATTGTTGGTGTTCGTTTGTGTTGGATTTGTGAGCAACGGGCCACAAAACAAAAATAAAATCCCTGTTGTTAGCACCTGTTCTAAATACATCTTGCAAGGTATATTTTATTTGGGATCAAACGTTGTCATTATTGCATTCAGCTCCATCTAGAAAATATCCCATTGAACAACAAATTTACCAAGGCATGTGCGATATCTAGTTAATTCCTTTTTCTATGATTTCAATACACGAGCAGCTTTTCGATAGTGTTATTTTATATAACTATACAAATTCCGACCGAATTGAAGTAAAATTACATAAACTATGCAAAAAGTATGAAATAATCAATATATGACGGGTGAGAAAAATGCCTTTGAGTGAATTTCTAGCTGGTTTTGGGGCTCTTTTACCAGGTTTGCCATGTTGCGCACATCTTCTGGTCGTCTAATTCTAAATTTGTCAGATGGGTTGTAGTCTTTGACAATACAACCCTGCTTCAAAAAAAAAAGTTGCTTCAGCAATTCACATAAAGATGTCGCACCCCTACAAATACAACACTGTACATTGAATTTCATCCATAGAACAATAACTGGTAAACAACTGTCAAAGCAGCTGTCAAATAACGCGACATCCGGCCAACTTCCTTTCCTTTTTTTCGTATCTTACAAGATGGTAGGTTCTGCCAGAATTATTGTGATTTAAAAATTCACTGCCATCGCAAATAAAACAAATGAAATGTGAAAGTTGTATGGAAGAAAAGTGATTAATGTAGTGTGAAATGATGTAAAATGTAAATATTTCGAAGCAAAAGTGATTGTAAAAAGGGAAATGAAGTAGTGGAATAGCATTTATTTTTTTTGTAAATGATTGAAAGAAACAAATTGAACGAAGTTAAAGAAAATAAACGATGGCAGTGAAATTTTACAAAATGGTGGAGTGAAGTAGTTACATGTTAATAAAATGTTTTTCTGCTTGTTCTGTCTTAAATAGGCGCGAGGTCCTAAAAAGCATTTGAAACGTTTAGCCGCCCCCAAGGCATGGATGTTGGACAAATTGGGAGGTGTTTTCGCTCCCCGTCCATCCACCGGTCCTCACAAATTGCGCGAATCTTTGCCCTTGATGATCTTCTTGAGAAATCGTCTAAAGTACGCCTTGAACGGCGCTGAGGTTACGAAAATTGTTATGCAGCGTTTGATTAAGGTTGATGGTAAGGTACGCACCGACCCAACCTACCCAGCTGGTTTCATGGGTAAGTAATAAAGTGACATTACATGTTTATTCTGTCCTTTAATTTTAATATAATTTTCTATTTTAGATGTTATTTCGATTGAAAAGACTGGCGAAAACTTCCGTTTGATCTATGATGTTAAGGGTCGTTTCACCATTCACCGCATCTCCAACGAAGAAGCTGCTGTAAGTGTTTAATGTAAATTTGCAGATTGTTGCAATTGATTTCCTTATTGTTTAATTAGTTGCTGGCTTTTCCAACCCCATGTTTATCGTATTGCGAGATATTTCGTGGTTTTTTTACAACAAAGCCAAAAGCAATTTTTGCAACGACGGTCATTGCGTTACCCTTTCCATGGTACTGTGATAACATTTACGTTCAATTACAAATTTATTACAAAACTAAAGTAAGAGTATTGTATTCTAAGGATTGTGGTGTAGGACCGGGCATTTGTCGGCATGAAGAATGCAATGTCAATTGTTATGAAAAAGACGTAAACGACTGAAAATTATGTGTCGTTTTTTTAACGAAGCTTGAAGATTGCATCTGAAAAAGTATTGCTGCCTCGCGTATTAATCACCCGATTCTTAATAAAAATACCGCAGATAAGTTTTAGCTTTTCCCTTTCACCTTATTCGAATTCAAATTCCTCGCGAAAGATTTTTAAACTTATTTTTCCTCTTTTCTTTTTTTAACAATCTTCGAACAAAACAGATCAAGTTTGGTGGAACAGTTTAGTGACTCCTAATGCAAACCAAAGTGAGGTTTTCTCCTTAATTTAGGCGACAGTTTGCACAATAATACAGATTTAATACAAATTGCGGAAAACGGTTCGCGCAATCAGTGAACTAAGCGAATATGTTTGTACAAACTAGTATATAGGTTATTGTATTCCAGTTGCATCCAATGATTTAACACAATAGCTACACCAACGAGAAAATTGCTCTGGCAGGGTTATGGTGAACATTATTATATGGGAAACCAATGCAATTATCATTGCTTCCTGTGTCTTCATGGCCAACGCTTACCACTCTGCAAAGATGCAGTTCAAAAATGTCATAATTTCCGTGAGCGCTTTGCTGAATTTGAACCTAAAGAAAGAACACACTCTTTTTCAGAATCACAACAAAAGCAAAGGGAAAACATATTTGGCCAATTGAAAGTGCCTGTATCAATCTCATTATGTGATTGAAAACGTATTTTATTTAACCTTTAGTTCTTCTGAAACTATAAACAAGAGAAAACTCCAACTCCATTTCGTTCAGCCCGTTGAGCTTTTCTGCAGTCCTTGTTTAAATTGTTGCTTCTCTTACACAGCCAGAAGTTTCACCGCAAGCTTTTATAAAATCTGTTAGAAGGAAACTTTTGGGTTCCTCACATATTCAAAGTGTAATGTCGACAGGAAAAACATGATATCGAAAATTATACTTCACCCATAGAGTAAGATGTAAACAGTGTGCATGTGTGTTTCAGTTCCATCAAATTCTCGTTGAAAGTCACTGGGCTAACGACAGTTTTGATACGTTTTTATAGCACTTGTTTTCCTCCAGAATTCGGACGTTAATACAAATAAAAATTAAATAAAATTGTGTGATTTCACCCTTGCTTAATTTTATTTATATTCCCTGCGATTTTGGAATTGAAATCTGTTTTCTCTCTCTTTGGGTTTCGTGGGAAAAAATGTCACCCGCAAGACATAAACTCCATGAGAATTTTCATGTTTGGTCTGAAGCTTTTGTATTCAAACATACGCGACAAAAATTTCCTCGAAACATTTTATTGGTATTAGTTAGTTAGTTAGTTTCTTTATTTAGTATTTTCAATACCTTTACAATACATATCCAATTTTATAAAATAATGTGAAATTTTTTTAATTTAATTTTAGGCATTAACATTGTTGTTTTTTAAAATAGCTATACAATTTTTTTTGAATGCAATATTGTTTAATTTTTAACATTTCTAGGAAGAGAGTTGAATAATTTAAGTCCTTTATAAAGTAATGTAGCCTGCATTGCTGAAGTTGTTGCTCAGGCTTGAATTTTCCTAAGTCAGATATGTTCGTATTCGATTGGCCCTCAGATGAAAACTGTTAAAAAATTCCTCAACAAAATTGTTGTTTCTTCTAGAAACAGTCTAAGCATTCGAAGATTTTATTTCTATAGATTTTTCCCACCATATCTAAAAAAGAGAAAATAAAAAGAAAGTTTCCCCTTATCATTAGTTTCCCACTACATCCCGTGAAGGGATTGGTGAGAGCTCCTCATAACCAGTGAGCTGTGCTCTGTATAGTTTTACTCACCAATTGGGAGCTACAGTTTTTCACCTGTTCCGAACGATATTTTTGAGAAGCTTTTTCATGGCTAAATACTCGACAGTGTCGCCGTCGAAAGAGATGTAAGGTGGTCAGAGCAGGGGTCGAACCCACTATCATGTACAAGAGTCGCGAACACTAACCATTGCACCAACGGCGGTTCCGTAACTACAAGTACTTAAAAACGGAAGGAATGTCTTATTTCAGTCTAAATTTAAGGCTGTTCCAACACCATAGTTATGGAAGTTAACTACCATGAATTATGGTTTCAATAAAACCAAGCCCATATCAATTTTTGTTACGACGGTCATTGTCTTATTCCATTTATGATACTGCAATAACATTTACGTTCAATTACAGTCCTAACATGGCAAACAAATCAGTATATTTCTTACCCACCGGGCTTATCGAAGATCACATTAATGTATCATCGGTTAATAGTGGTTCAAAACTAGGCCCATAGCAATTTTTGTAACGACGGTCATTGCTTTATTCTATTTATGATATTGCAATAACATTTACGTTCAATTACAATCTAACACCTCAAAATTCAAATTCAAATTTGTAAAATGATTCACATACAATAATATATGTCGTCAGCTAAAATGCAAAAGAACGTAACTACAATTTTCATTTTGTTCAAAGGAGTTGAAAAAAACTCTTGGAAATATAAATAAAAATTATAGTTACGTGGTTTTGCATTTCTGCTAACGATATATAGTTCAATATTTCTTCGAAATTAATTATAATCTTTATTTTATATTCTCTTTTGTTTTTAGTACAAATTGTGCAAGGTCCGCAAAACCCAATTGGGCACCAAGGGTGTTCCATTTGTTGTTACCCACGACGGTCGCACCATCCGTTATCCCGATCCCTTGATCAAGGCTAACGATACCGTTCAGGTTGATATTGCCACTGGCAAAATCACCGACTACATCAAATTTGATTCCGGTAAGTTTGAATAACATAAGCAGCAACAAGTATGGTCAGTTTTTCAGTCAGTGGTGATCTTCGTTTCTTGGTTAACTGTGGTTAAACATTTCCGAGTTTTTCCGTTAATGGTTAACAATGATTTAACCACCCAATGTTGGTTGGTTAACTTGTAGTCAGAACCATATGATTTTGACAATCACATGACTGATTGTCAAAATGAGAAATGTAATATTGTATAAAATACATGTTTTTGTTTTGAGTATTTGTACACACGCTTTGAGCCTAGATCTTTAAAATGTAGTACTTTATAAATTTTTGTTAAAATTACTTCGATTTTATGCCTTTATTCCTTTTTTCACATAACTTAATTTTGGTTGTTCTCTCTTTATTGTTTAAGAACACAAAGCTTGCCATAATCGTTACCAAATATGACAGCTTATATTAACTGGCCACTGAAAAACAAAATTTAACGTTAACCTCCAATTAACTTTCAATTCCGATTAAGTAATCCTATAGTTAACCACCACTTAAAAACTGACCATCAATATATTATCTCCACGGGGCTTTATCGAAGACCATGTTTAATGATTTTCCAACATTTTGTGGTTCAAAAATAGGCCCATAGCAATTTTTGTAACACGGTCATGGCTTTACCCCATTCTATGGTATTGTCATAACACTTCGTTCAATTACATTCACTGCCTTAACTTGTCTTGTACTTTATAAAAAAATGTGAATACTAATCAATCAATGAATGCCCTCTTCTTTTTTTCCACTCCATTATTTTAGGCAACTTGTGCATGATCACTGGAGGTAGAAATTTGGGTCGTGTCGGTACCGTTGTCAACCGTGAAAGACATCCTGGCTCTTTCGATATTGTCCACATTAAGGATACCCAAGGCCATGTTTTTGCTACCCGTTTGACCAACGTCTTCATCATTGGCAAGGGCAACAAGCCTTACATTAGTTTGCCTAAGGGCAAGGGTGTTAAATTGAGCATTGCAGAAGAACGTGACAAGCGTTTGGCCTCCAAGAAGTGAAAATAGTATGGTTTTTATCTAATAGAAGAAAAAAGATTAATTTTACATTTTACAATAAAATGAAAAAATACACATAAAAATTACAAAAAAAATAAGGATTTACTTTTATTGCACACATT
Source organism: Phaonia tiefii (assembly GCA_963931995.1). Lineage (NCBI taxonomy): Eukaryota > Metazoa > Arthropoda > Insecta > Diptera > Muscidae > Phaonia > Phaonia tiefii. The sequence continues at coordinate 277,244,577 of OZ008369.1, forward strand.
GGGAAATCAAGGTTAATATTGAAGATGAGTTTTTATTACAAAATATTGACAAACTTTTACGAAAAGTTGAAACTATTTTAAAATTTTAAAAACAAATACGAGGACGATTTGAAAGCTCTGTGACGTCGAACTTACCCCGTGGTTGATTTAAAATCAACACTGCTCCTGTCACCTGACAACTGTTAGCCTGGTATTCAGTTTTTTCGTTGCCAAAAGCAGTACGTGTATGAAAAATAACGAAAATTTCCTGAACCGAAAATTTCGTTTGCTTAAGCCCGGTATTCAGTTTTTGTGAAATTTTCGTTGCGATAAGAAGTACGTGTATAAAAATTAACGAAAATTTCACGAACCGAAAATATCGCTCGTTTCATTTGCTTGGTACTCAGCTCTGCGAAAATTTCGTGGGAAAAATTAAGTACAGGGTTGTTACGCCGAATTTATTTTGTACGAAAACAATTGATAATTGTTTGTGTCCGGAATTTTGACATTTCGATTATTTTAAAAATGGAATGGAGTGCAAAGATGAATTATTAATGAAATATTTCATATTTCAGAGATATGCGAAGAAGCAATAGAACAGCTGATTTTGCTTTCTTATGACTCTGTCATATTCAGTGTATTTTGTTATTGGACTTTTTTGTTTACTTTGTTTGGTCATATGTATTTGTGTTGAATTTGACATTTAGAGTCATAGAACAAAAACAAAGTCCCTGTTGTCGGTGCCCACAACAACTACAAATCCTACTGCGTTAACCTCTACTAGATCAGCCTTGGATATGTGGTAACTCTGCAACAAATTTTTCCGTTCAGAGATAAATGACAAAATTTCTTACGAAAATTTCGCAAGAACTGAATACGGGGCTCTTCGCGAAAATTTCGCACGCAAAATCAATTACAGGGCTGTTACGCCAAAACTATTTCGTACGAAAACAATTATTTGATAATTGTTTGGGACTGGAATTTTTACATTTCGATTATTTTAGTAACTAAAACATGTGTTAAAAATAGAAAGGAGTGCAAAGATGAATTATTAATGAAATATTTGCAAGGTTAATCAGAGATATGTGGTAACTTCCGTTTAGAGATACATAAATGACAAAATTGCTTATGAAAAGTTCGCAAGAACTCAATACCGGGCTTAATGACCACAGCTGCAAAGCCCGGTATTCAGTTTTTATGAAATTTTCGTTGCCATAAAAAATAACGAAAATATCAACCGAAAATTTCGCTCACTTTTCATTTGCTTGGTACCATGGTAGAAATATAATGGTAGATGCAGTACGACAACAAATACAACAAGCCAAAAACAACAGGCATTTAGTTTTTGCTCAGTGTCCGTGTTGTGTCAAGTCAGCTGTTAGAAAAATAATGAAAATGTAAACAAATTTGCAAAAAGTGCCATTTAGAAAATGATTGAGTGTTATTTGATATATTGAAAGTGTTTAAGTGGGAAAATTAAAACGTTTCTATGTAATTTTGCAGAGAAATATTTCAAAAACAGCAGTTACTGGCGAACGGGGGTTGCAGACAAACAAATGTAAACAAATTTTGACATAAGAGAAAAACTTGCTCACACTCAGTCCAGAAAAAAGTTAAAATCAGCTGAGCTAGTGCTTCTACCATTTCTTTGTACCATGCTTGGTACTCAGCTCTGCAAAAATTTCGTAAGCAAAATTAATTACAGGGTTGTTACGCCATAGGTATTTCGTTCGAAAACAATCGCTTAAGAATTGTTGGTAATCGCATGATAATTGCCTGAAAGTCCGTACATTTGTTCGAAAGTCTGGTGGAAATCCTGAATCCAGTCTCTGCACCTTGGCCGGGTGTGAGATGTGTGAATTCTTATTTACCGCTTCTCACCATAACACTGATCCGTAGGAGAGTATCGATCTTATAACCGCTGTATACATCCAGTGTATCATTTTCTGTTGTAAACCTCATTTGCGTCCGAACATTTTCCTACAGCCATAGAAGGCGCATAACCTCCATATTCCTTTTCCAGGATAGCTTGGAGTCAAGGATACTGCCTAGGTACTTTGCTATTTCGGCAGTATAAGTACCTTTCTCTGTAGTCTTGAGAATTGGAAATTCAGAATTTGTATCTTCTCGTAAAATGGACCAGTTCTGTTTGCGTCAGATTGACTCCTAGTCCACTGTCTCTTGCCCAATGTGCTAATTGTTTTAGTGACCTTTTCATGATTTCGCTGGCCGTAGGCATAAATTTACCACTGATCAAGGGCACCACGTCATCTGCATATGCTTCACTTTGGACAATGCCATCAATGCCACGATTTCCTATGACTTCATATTTAATAATACAACTTAATATTAAATAATAAAAGGACAGTAGTTAACCTTATTTTTTTTGTTTATTAATTTTAGTTTTAACAATTCCTAACTTAAGAAAATATTTACAAAAATATTATGAAAACCATGAGAATTTCAAAGAAGATTCTTAGAAACAGAAGTATTTAGTATTATATACATACATATATTAGTTTATGTACATATATATAATTTATCGATGATAATTATGTAAGTATGACACTTTAGTTTATCACATAATATGTTTTTTTTTTTAAATCGTTATACCAACAGTTATATACAAATTGTCAATCTATAAAAAAACAAATATACAAGACGGACATAGCGAGATTTAAAATGTACTTATACATCCATAAAAAAAGAATTTGAAATCCCACAATCAATTGCTTTGAAAAACATAAAAATAATAATAAATTGGCAAACCTATTTCGAATGATAACATGAGTATAAATAAAATAACAAGTGAAGCGTTCTAATGCCATCGGCCGCAGACTGTGTAAATGCTACAACGCTGTCTTGTTATCATATGGGAGTGCGCGCGTCAATATGAGTGTGGGTGCTGCCAAATTGTGTACAAATTTATGATGCTTCCCCTAAGAGTTGCCATGCATCTGGAGATGTGATGATATTCCGTTACTTTTTAAAACTTTACTAGCGAAAGGTTTCCTCCTTGCTCAAGTTCTGAGAAAGAGGCTTGATGAATGTGAATTTACAACTAGTAGCTAAAGTGGGAAATAATTGAGAATCTAAAGGTGACTACTTATCTGTAATGAAAAGAACGAAATTAGTATTAAATAATCTGAGGAAATGAATTTTAAATATTTCCACCTACTGACTTTATGATTTTGTGGCAGTGCGTTTTTTCAGAGTCTTTACTTGATCTCGACTATTGATAACTTCGGCATGAAAACCAGTTTCCCAATCAGCATAGTATTTAACGGTGCGTACATTGCCATCCGGTTCCACCAGGGAATATTCACCTCTGACCACATCACCATCACGTTCCTCCCGTTGATGTTTAATGTCACCCGTTGTGGGATCGTTGACTCCATATTCGAAGGCGTAACGGGGATGATCGTTCTAAGATGGAAATAGAAAATTAAGATTGTTTTAATAGAATTATTAACGAACCCGACACTGTTCGGTGGTGTTGAAGTTAAGAGTTGTTCCAAATTAACATTTTGGGGATTTAAACAAAAACTATTCATTTGAGAGGAAACTTTCTAACTGTTTTCATGACTTACTACGCTCACGACTATTCCAAAGGTGGGTCAGTCGAAACTGTATTATATCTAGTAGTTCACCATAACCATTTTTATACACATATATGGAAGGTGCTTTGAATAATGTGCGAATAATGCCCTCATCAAGTCCTTACACCAGTTTGATGTTGACCGAACAATAATATAGTATCAGTCACGTGCCTAGTGGCAGCCTGATAATCTGTGGGGTGAATCGCATAAATATGACGGGCAAAATGTGCCGAGCAGCGTCTAAACAAGGAATTATCTCATCACTCCTTTGGGTAAATACCATAATAAATCTACTATGCCCGTCTGTTACCCAGATCCTGCCATGACACTACTTAGGGGAACACATCCAAACTATCTTTGAAGAAGGACCACAGAACCACTTGAACTATCGAACAACTGGGCACAGCTAAGATGACTGAATGTAAACCCGGATAAAACCAAAATATGTTTATGCACAAGTAAGGGGATGACAATCGCTTTCGACGAGCTTTGTTTCCTGGAGAAGTCTATAATGGTGTCCAGTAAAGAGGAATGCTGCTTAAGGAGCGAAGTGTGAAAGTGGTTTAGGTTAATTTGCAGAAAAGCTTTACTCTCAAATACAAGATTCAATAAGTTCCAAGATTAATTGAGGTAAAATAACTCTCACATTTAAGGTGTTGCCTCTAAGTAAACCTTGTAGATAGGTGATAGCAAGGCAGCCAACTCTGCTACCTCTTTGGAACATTGTCGGAATATCAGCTGCGTCTCGTTCTATCTATATTGCCATTCGGAAGTGTTTCTCTAAGATATATGACCTCATACCATATATTAGGGAATTTAATCGTACAACCCGGTTGATATTGACATCCGTTTATTGCCACTTACGGTGCGTTTACACGGGACAGTTCAAGACCGGACAGTTAATAATATGTATTAGTTGTCAAAAAGAGAAAAATTTGTTGTGTGATGTATGTGTCCAGCCAGTTATAAAGACAGAACAGTTTTAAGCAACCGTCGATAGTGTTGTTTCTTGTAAATTTCGTGCTCTGATTTTGATTTGCTCTTCTTCACATTTGCTTGAAATCTTAATTTACTAAAAGAAGATTGCTACATACATGTATTATTTATACATGTTTATATCTAGTATGTGTTGCCAAATAATATTTCAATAAAACTCCAAATTACCAAATAAAACTAAATTTTCCCAATTTCTACGATCGTTTGCTATGTGTTTTGCCCTAATTTCTCCAATTACAATGAAGCTGATGTACTCTGAAAATTTCAAATGTATACATGTATGTATGTGATGTTTTGCTTTGTTTTTCACAAATTACCACGAAATGTCACCGATGTGACCAAATACGTCAACTCACTTGCCGAAGTTACTGTCGTCGAAAAATCTGAGACAGTGGCGAGGCAAGTGGCAGAAGTGTAAGTGTGGTAGTAAAATAGTGTGAATGTATTGCTACTGTCGGAGCAAAACTGTCCCGTGTAAACGCCAGGTTAGCCAGGTGATCTAGTGGATTTCATGACACCCACTTCTTCCGTTGAGAGAAACTTATCTAATAATATCCCGGACAGGCAGGACCAGAAGGGACGCACACCATATAAACTATTTAGGTCTCTGCGCTGATGGCTCCAAACTAGATAGCAAAGTAGCGTTTGAAGTCTATTATAAGCTGGGACTAGATCTTGCACAAAAGCTACCGCACCATTTTAGTGTCTTTCTGGCAGAAGTCATGGCAATTGGACTTCTTCCCTTTGGCTGGGAAGCAACGTCATCACCGCCTGTGGCATCAATATCTACTCCGACAGTCAGGCTGATATACAATTTCTGCAATCTATATTCTGTAGTTGCAGAAGTTACCCTTTGGCTAGGAAGAAACGTCATCAGCGCCTGTGGTTTAACATCTACTCCGACAGTAAGAAAATAAAACTGTATCCCATTACATCCCATGAAAAGATTGAGGAGAGCTTCTCACAGCCAGTGAGCTGTGTGCTTTCTAATTTTTCACTCACTGATTGGGACTTACTGTTCTACACGGGTTCCGAACAGTATTTTGAGAAGCTTTGAGAAGTACTCGATAGTGTCGTCATCACTAAGCGAGGTGGCCGTCGTCGAAGGAAATGTAAGGTGGCCAGAGCAGGGATCGAATCCATGTTCTCGTGCACATGAGCTTCGCACCGCCGACCAATGCACCATCGACGGCCACAAACAGTCCGACAGTCAGGCTGCTATATAATCCCTGCAATCTGTATTCCTGAGTCAAATAACTGCCCACTACTACCCCGAAGTTCGATATTCACTTTATATGGGTGTCGGGCGCACGAACATTCCAGATTAGCGACTACCTTACCTGTTTCACTGGATATGGACCATGTGCGTATGCCCCTTTCTGCATGCAAGCTTAAGCTTCAAACCAAAGCACTCAGATATGCGAATGATAGATGGTCTGGAGCCAATAAATGGTGGATTACCAGACAAGTACGACCAAGTTATGGCCTGGATTTTACGCTAAACTTGATATCCATTCCTAGACAAAATGTCTCTATGCGACTAGCTGTGGTCACTGGACACTGTTTAATAGGCAAACACGCGTCTAGACTTGGAATCCCAGCTCATGATTGCTGTAGAAGCTGTGGGGATGAAGACGAAGACGAGAGTGTCGAACATCTCATATGGTACTGCCGGCCTTTCATTTGAGTAGAAGAATCTTACTTCATGTTGGATCTAACAGACATTCAGGGAGTTAAACGGAATGATCATTGCCAGAGTACTAAGTCGTTCACCAGGAACTAATGGGCGTTTATTCTTTTACCATAACCTGGAATATCGGGTTGAGGTATCATATGGCTTGAACGCCTTTAACCATACCAGGTTAATTTACAGGTTCAACGATGGGGAGTATGACGTCCCGAGGTATCTGGGACCTGGATCAAGACCTTCAGTCTTACACTGAATCCGAACGGTTATGCATTTGCCAAGCCCATTCATTGCTAATTGCTCGATAGTGTCGTCATCACCAAGCGATACACTTTCCCCAGTATAAGAAAACATTTAGAACATCTAAGGAGAAATGCAGTGGAATCACAGAGGAATTATGTTCGTAGCATGAATATTTAGTACTTCAATATGGGACGAAGCACCAATACTGCCCTATATTTGAAGCCTAAAGTTTTCTACTGGCTTCAAAATTTTATAATCGGTAGAATTTTTAATAACCGAGACTATATAAATTGAACGAATTGACCCAAATAAAATATAAGAGGTGGTAGTCTCGAACCAACATTTTCTGTTTCCTAATAGCGCGCAAAAGAAAGTGTCAACAATTCTGAAAGAATGCCGTTTCTGGAAAACTAAAAAAATATTTTTTTTTTCATTTGGACTCACTATTCTCACCAAATCTCTCGAACAGTGTATCTACCATTTAACAAATGTAATATTACTTACAAAGTATTCTAAATGCCGTTCAGTCATCACTTTGATATTAGCGGGTTTAATAATAGGCGCAGATCTTAGATAAGCAGCTGGCGTAAGACTTTGTGATTTGAGGGCCGGCACTGCTGGAGCATATCTATAGAAACCGGCGCCATGCGGTCCAATGCCGCCAATACCATGTTCATATCCACTGAGAGGAGCCAACGACACACCATGTAAACCTCCTGATAATCCACCATGTGGGACTCCTATTAAACCTCCATGCAGGCTGCCTCCCGACAAACTTCCGTGAGGTGATAAGTGTCCGGCGGGACTGGTAAGGCCATGCCCAGCATGACCTAAAGCACCATGGTAGCTTAAAGCTGGCGAGGTTCCAAAGTGACCAAGGCTGACGGCTCCGTAATATCCTACGAAAAAATTAAATAAAGACTTAGTTGAATAAATGGACCATTATGAACATGAAGATATGAATGGTATTCGTGAATTAAATTTGGGACCCAGCAACGATTTCCGAATTAAGTCCTAATTAAAATCATGTCCAAACATAATCAAATACCATCCAAAATTTCGTGACATTTTAGACCTAGTACGCACATCAATCGAAATCTCTTGTTTTGAAATGTCATCCATTCCAACATTTGTTTTCCCATAGAACATTCAGCTGGTCTTTCACTTGATATCTTGAAATTTGAGATTTCGACCGAAGTGCAGACAATACCTTAATAACAAAACAAAAATTGTTTTCTTGCTTATACCAACCTCCCAGATGAGAACCACCATGTCCTGCCGAGAGACCTAAGCCATGAGCCCCAAGTGGTTTGGCGACTAAAGGTCCAGACGCTGAAATACCACTTCCTGTTATGTAGGATGCACCGTGACCCGTTGACAGACTTATGCCATGAGATGCTAATGGCTTAGACACAATTCCCAAGCTTACTCTCTTACCCAATGAGGGTTGCGAAACATATTGATGAGCTAGTACTCCACCTGAAGAAATATGCCCAGATCCAAGTGATATCTTTGCACCAGGTCCGGTTGTGTAATGCGATGAACCGTCAACCACAATGGGTGAGACTAATGTTGCTGGTTTGGAAACGTATTGATGTGATATAGCCCCACCACCTCCACTGACGTGCAAGGACCCAGCACCAACTTGATGTGATACAGCTCCACCACCTCCACTAACATGCAACGAGCCGTCACCAAATTTACTGTAGTCTAAGCCGGACGCAGAAATGGAAGTAATTTTTCCAAAGCCAGTTGGAGACTGCTTAATAATTCCAGTGCCTGTCGAGATAATTGCAGCTCCCAAGGGTTTCGAGACATATTGCTGTGAGACAGCACCATGGGATTCATAGTTGCCCTCACTAATACCGCCAAGTAAAGGTGTTAAGGCTGGCGAAGCTACAGACGTTAATTTTGAACCATAATGACTTAATGCAGGGGTTGAATAAGAGACTGATTTAGTGACTGAAGGAGCAGTCAAAATAGCCCCATGATTGGGATTTGAGATATACTGATGCGAAACAGCACCTGAGGAATACGACTTTATACCAGAAACAGCTGGACCAGTAGAATATTGTTTGACTATTGGGGAGACCAACTGTACTGGTTTAGCTTCGTACTGATGGGTAATAGCACCTCCTGAACTATGCCTCTCCACGGAGGAACTAGCTAAGTAAGGATTAATTTTGGAGAATGCTGGACCTGATAGTAAGGTAGCTTGAGCAGGTTTTGAAACATATTGATGGGAAATTGCCCCCGTTGAGTGGCCAGCTGAAGAAATTGTTGATATTTTAGATATGGCTGGCCCTGTAGAGTAATGTCCTCCACCAGCTATATGCCCTGTTCCATATGAACCATACTGACCTCCATACGCGGCATATTGGCCGATTAAAGGTTTTAATTCTGGAGTGGCAAGTAACGCTGGTTTTGATACATATTGATGGGACAACACGCCTCCTAGGCCATGTAATGCAGAACTTGAAGTTGCAATAACTGGAGCTGCTGCAGCGTAACTACCATATTTGGCGGCGGATAGAATTGTAGCTGGCTGCGACACATATTGATGAGAGACAGCTCCACTAGTTCCATATTTTCCAGCTGACAATAAAGGCTGCCCATATGTAGGTATTTTTGCAATGGCTGGCTGGGCAGCATAGTGGGACAATGCAGGCGCAGAATAGGATGCAACTTTCAATGCGGCGGGAGCTGTTAAAATAGCAGATTGTGCGGGTTTCGAGACATATTGGTGAGATATAGCTCCGCCAGTTTGATATGTGCCTACTTTGGCTACAGGTTGAACATTGTATTGCGAAACGGACGGAGTGCTGTAGGCTGCAAGCTTGGATATTCCGGGAACTGTAAGAATATCAGCTGGTTTGGAAACATACTGGTGGGAAACAGAACCCCCAGCTGATGCAGGATATTTTACGGAACTGCCCAGAACTGGGGCTACATAGGCTACCTTTGAGATTGCCGGAACAGCTATCGCCGAAAGTTTGGGAATGGCTGGTGCAGCGTATCCTGTAATATGGGCAGTAGGTTTGGAGACATATTGATGGGATACTGCACCCCCACCAGACGAGTATTTGAGAGAACTTTCTCCCGAGTACGTGGAAACTGGTGCAGATATATACTGCGTTAATGCTGGCGAAGTAAGAGTGGCAATTTTAGCCACTGCTGGAGCTGCATAACCTGTTACATGGGCTGCTGGCTTGGAAACATATTGATGAGAAACAGCACCACCACCACCTGAGGAGGAATAGTGAGATGCACTGCCGTCGGAATAACTACCTGTTTTTATAACTGCAGGAGCTAATGCAATGGCAGGTTTTGAGACGTATTGATGTAATACAGACCCACCACCTGACGAGCCTAAGTGCGATGATTCAAGACTGGAATATGAAGTCACAGCTGGAGCAGCATAGTTAGCAACTTCAGCAACACCCGGAGTAGCAACATGTGCTGGTTTTGAGATATACTGATGGGATACAGAGCCGCCTTCACCTGAAGAACCAAAGTGCGAAGATTCTACACTGGAGTATGAAGTTACTGTAGGAGCACCATAAGAGACAGCTTTAGCACCGGCAGGAGCTGTAGCAATAGAGGGTTTCGAGACAAACTGGTGAGAAATAGCGCCGCCCCTACCAGAAGAGCCATAACCACCACCACCAGAATAGGTGTTTGTAACCTTGACTACTACAGGCTCTACTTTAGTCACAGCTGGAGCTGCTAGAGAAACTAAACCGCCACCTGAAGAACCATAATGTGATGAACCTCTACTGGAATATGCTCCTGAAGAATAATGAGAAGCATCACCACCACCAGAAGCACCAAAGTGCGATGAACCTCCTCTGGAGTATGTTGATACAACAGCAGCAGGAGCATAGGCGGCCACTTTAGCAACGGCAGGAACTGAAACAATAGAGGGTTTTGAGACAAACTGATGCGAAACGGCACCGCCTGCCCCAGAAGAGCCATAGTGCGATGAACCACCACCACTAGTAGAATAGGTGGTGGCAACCTTAGCTACTACGGGAGCAGCATATGCATCAACTTTGGTCACAAGTGGTGCAGCTACAATTGCTGGCTTCGAGACATACTGATGCGAAACTGAGCCGCCACCTGAAGAACCATAGTGCGATGAACCCCCACTGGAATATGAAGCAACAAGAGGGGCAGAATAAGTAGATACTTTCCCAACAGCTAAGGCTGGTTTCGAGACAATTTGATGCGAAACAGCGCCGGCTCCTGAGGAATAGTGTAAAGAACCACCACCACCTGAAGCACCAAAGTGCGATGAACCTCCACTGGAGTATGTAGATACAACAGGAGCAGGAGCATAAGCGGCTACTTTAGCAATAGCAGGAACTGAAACAGTAGCGGGTTTTGAGACAAATTGATGCGAAACTGCACCGCCTGCTCCAGAAGATCCATAGTGTGATGAACCACTACCACTAGTAGAATAGGTGGTTGAAACCTTAGCTACTACGGGAGTGGCATAAGACTCAACTTTGGTGACAATTGGTGCTGCAACAATTGCTGGTTTCGAGACATACTGATGTGAAATTGAGCCGCCACCGGAAGAACCATAGTGCGAAGAACCCCCACTGGAATATGAGGAAACAGCAGGGGCAGAATAAGTAGATACTTTCCCAACAGCTAGGGCTGGATTCGAGATAATTTGATGGGAAACGGCGCCGGCTCCTGAAGAATAATGTACAGAACCACCACCACCTGAAGCACCAAAGTGCGATGAATCTCCACTGGAGTATTTTACAACGGCAGGAATTGCAGCAACAGAGGGTTTCGAGACAAACTGATGCGAAACCGCACCGCCTGCTCCAGAAGAGCTGTAGTGTGATGAACCACTACCACTAGTAGAATAGGTGGTGGCACCCTTAGCTACTACGGGAGCAGCATAAGCCTCAATTTTGGCCACGGCCGGAGCTGTTAGAATAGCTGGTTTTGTGACGTGTTGATGAGATACTGCGCCAACTCCTGATGAATAATGACCTGAACCTCCACCAGAGTAAGAATCCACATTAACTACTGCAGGAGCAGCATACGAGGCTATTTTAGTTACAGCGGGAGCTTGGACATATGATGATTGGAGGGGTTTCGATACATATTGATGGGATAGAGCTCCTCCGGATGATGATGAGTACTTAAGAGAACCTTCTCCGGAATATGAGGATACTTTAGCTACGGCTGGGACGGAAACATATTGGGTAAGATCAGGTGCTGAGTATGTACTGACTTTGGCTACGGCTGGAGCGGAAACATATTGGGTAACAGCAGGTGATGAGTATGTACTGACTTTGGCTGCAGCCGGAGCGGCATATCCTGTGATATGAGCAGTGGGCTTAGAGACGTACTGATGTGATACAGCTCCACCGGAAGCTCCGGAATATTTTGTTAAACTTTCGCCCGTTGCAAATGTAGGAACTTTTGCAATAGCCGGTGCAACATAAGCTACCTTGGCTACTGCGGGTTCGGCATAGCCTGTTACCTGAACATTTGGCTTGGAAACGTATTGTTGTGATACCGCGCCAGCTGAAGAATATTTAGCTCCATATTCTCCTGAAGTAAACGGGATTGCGGGTGCGTTGTATGAATAACCCTTGGACACAGCAGGGGCAATGTAAGCTGCCTGCTGGTGCGAAATACTTGGACCGGAATATGTGGCTACTTTTGATACAGTTGGCAGAGGGGAGTACTCGGAAATAGCTGGAGCGGAGTAAGTGGCAACTTTAGCCACGGCAGGAGCAGCATATGCTGCCACTTGGGCTGGTTTGGATACATATTGATGAGAGATGGCACCTCCTAAGCTGCCAGAGTATTTCGTTATGGTACTTGGCTGTGATATGGTGGCGACTTTAGCAATAGGCTGGGCTGTGTAGGTAGCCAACTTGGCGACTGCTGGCGCTACATAAGCCGCCGGTTGATGAGCCCCCTGGGAGGATAAGGAAGCAACATTAATTGGTGCAGAAATGTAGTGAGATGCTGCTGGAGCTGCATATGTGAGCGTTTTAACTGGTGCAGAAACATATTGTGTGGGCTTCGATACATGTTGGTGGGAAATAGCTCCATAACTTCCTGTGGAATAACTAGAGGTCTCTAGACTTGGTAAATACGCATTCGATAATGTCGGAGCGTAGGAGTAGGAGGCGGCTGGCGACTGTGCTAAGTTTTTGGAGAACAAAGGTTCGGCCGCAAACGATGACAAATGACTTGAAGTTGAAATCGCGGATAGTTTTGCTACAGCTGGTGCACTATAAGATACCTTAGGAGCATAGTTAATATGACCTTCAAAGGGGTTGATGGTACCACCACTAGAAAAGATGGAATCTAAATTTCCAGTCTTTGAGTAATCTGAGGAAGTATACGATTCGATTTTAGAATATCCGGGAGTTTGTTTGGAGAATGTGTAGCCAGGAGAGGTAAATGACTGGACCTTTGTAATACTGGGAAGATTGTATGCTATCTTGGATAAGTCTCCTTCAAATTTACCCTGAAAAGAACCACCCGAAGATGTAAACGTTTGTACTTTTGACACACCCGGCGTAGAATGGCTGTAGGTGTAGCCTGGTGATTGGTATGATTCCACTTTGCTGGTTACCACTGGAGGTAAATAGGCACTGGACACTTTATTGGTATTGATGGTGGGTGTTACCAGGTTCTTGAACTCTATACCCGACGGCACAACAGCGGCATATTTCGAAGCAGGCGATTTATCGGCATATGTTATACTACCACCCTTGGCATAAGTGACCGCCGGCTGAAAAGTAACACTTTTCACTGGTGCAACATATTTCGTTATATCTAGGGGACTGGCGGCGCCATGTGAATATCCGGCTATACCAGCTGACGATTGATAGGATGACGATGACGAACCTACTGATGAATATTGTAGCTTGCCATTTTCCGAATACGACGATATTGACGGCGTCACCTTAAGCGATGTTTCTCCTGGCGATATGGAAAATTTTACTTGTGGTGCTGGGACCGCATAACCAGATGCGATTGCAGCATTTATACAATCCGGCAACGAACTCGGTGAAATATCGGCCAAAACTGTACCACTCAGGCACAGGATAGCTAAGAATAACTATATAGGGAATGAAAGGAAGAAAAAGAGGGATAAAGTTCAAGGTCACATCAGGAATCAATTATTTGGGATATGGTAATTTGTTTTATATTTCATATGTAATATTTTACTTTTCTTTATTGGGTGATTGCAAAAATTTTAAAAAGAGGTATATTAACTATTTGTCATCATTGCTTCAAGCTTTCTTTTGAATGTTTTTCGAGAAAGAGGTTGAAGCGTTTAATATGTTATCTAAATAGTGGCAATTTGACAGCGCATCCAAAATTTTCTCTACTAAAGTCGAACGAACCAACGTCACATTGTCATGCCATAAATCTCGAATTATCTTGATATATGTAGTGAAATTCATGTAAAAAATGATTAAAGGAAGATTGCGTTCTAAACCGTGTCGGGACATTTTTGGGAATATTCTAAACTTTAAACGTAAATAAATAAAAATTTCCAGCTATATTTACTATATATAGCCAATACAATGACTCCATCAATACGTTGCGACTGTGACTCCGCTAGTTATTCTGTTGTTATTACAAAGGCTAGTTCTAAAGTATCTAATGTGAGTTATAAATGTTCTTTTCAACACCTAAAGAGGTTTGAGGCAAAACTCCATAAGGGTAAAATAAACCTGCGAAATGATGGCGAAAATTTTTCTCAGTGTACAACATAGTTGATCACAGAAAATGACGACAACATATATCGGGCAAAATTTTAATGTTTCTAAGACAAATGTGACTACAAATCAGAATGTAGGGGGATGTGATCAAATTTGTCGACTCTTATTTAATTCATAACAAAAACAGGTTTTCAGTGGCAAAATTATAGTCGCCAACAGTGATATGTTGCTGGTATATTGTGGAGATATAATATATGTTGCTCAATGCTTTCCTTAAAAGTGTTGCTCGCAGAATGTACAGAAAAGGCGTCACGGATTTATTGTTGCTTGCAATATGTTGCTTACTATGGCATCAAGCAACATGTTTACAGTTATGCCATCGGCAGATATATTGTCAACATGTTGCTATTGCATTTTATTGAAAAATACTATTACATTTGCATTAAAAATTGTTGGTTACATATTTACCATTTGATTGATCGTTTCCACGACAAACATTAACCAAAATCAATTTGTTGTATTACGATATTGGTCAGCAACATAGCAGTTTTGATACATGGACATAATCTTTGCCGATGTCTGGTTGCTAAAAATTTCGATCGCATTTTTATTATTTTGCAGAAAAATTAAAACTTTTTATGACATAAAAGATCAGTATTCGCAGTTCCTTGGCGGAACTACATAAATGTTTACATTAACATCAGATTGATTGGAAATCTCCGCTATTTGTGTAGAAGTTGCAGGGATTGAAATGAATAACGTTTTCTCGACTGCATGACATTGACTCTCTAAGGGTTAATAATAACAATTTAAAGTTTCGATTTAGAGTGGAATGGAAGTCATCTTATGGACTATATTACAAATAATAATACTATACTATAAGAAAACTAAATTAAATTTATAACATTATTGACTGAATTCGAAAATTACGTCATATTAAATATGTAACATTGGCAGTGATTTGTCATGTTGTTCTATTTATTACTTTTTAAATGCAGTATCGACTAGCGTTCGTTTAAATCACACACATATGTAGAGAAGTTTGCATACAATCAATTGAAGTGACATAATTTGAAGGTGACTATCTAACATATTAGGTTGAACTAGTTTGTTTTTAGATTTTTATGCTATCGGTTTCAAAAACAATGTCATGCACATTTCATAAAGTGACTAATAAAACTATAACTATATTTATTTGTGGCATCAAACTGTATAAAGTCTGGTACTAAGTTCGTGCGCAACATCATAAATTGATAAAAATAAATTGAGCAACATCAATTTTGTTCTCCTGCGAAGTTGGTCAGCATCATATCAGTGTTGACAACTATAATTTTCTCTGTGTTGAAGATTTATTTTTACACTGATAATCTCTTTTTTTTATTAATTGATGTGAGATTATTTAATTTCTTCCTACAATTTGTTTGGTCTATACATTTTTCTAAGCAACATGTTTTGTGTATATTTTTTCTTAGCAACATTATATTGTAGCTTAATTTTCAATGCGAACAACATAGTTCTACACTGCGGAAATATTTCGTCAATAGGCAGGCATTTTCTTGCAGGCATTTTCTTGCATATGCTTGTGAACATACAGTGAACAAAATCAACTTGTTTCGCTGTAAGATTGTTCGGCAACATGCCAATGTAGTCGATTATATTATTCTCTAGATTTCTTTGTTGCTATACAGATCTGAGATTTTCTTCAATTCTTTATAGCTGAAAGGAAATCGAAAAAAATCCAGGATTCGTATTTCTTGGGTAATGAGTTACCCTGGGTTATCCAGTGTAACCCATTATTATTGCCGTGAGGAATGGGTAGCGATCGTTTACCCATTATCCATAGGGTATGGGGAAAATAATGGGTAACTATCCACGATAAAAGGGAATTACCCGTCACGATTACCCATTACCCACAGGTTATGGGGAAAATAATGGGTAGCTACCTACGACAAAGGGGAATTACCCATCACGATTACCCATTACTCTCAGGGTAATATGGGAAATAATGGGTAGTTACCCACGACGATGGAGAACTACCCATCACGACTACCCATTATCCATAGGGGGTAATAGGGAAAATAATTGGTAGCTATCCACGACAAAGGGGAATTAACCATCACGATTTCCCATTACCCTCAGGGAAATGGAGAAAATAATGGGTAGCTACCCACGACGGTGGGTAATGGGTTACCCAGGGTAACCCATCCCATTTTTGATCGAAAATATGATGCAGTAACCATGTATATATTATGAAAATCCATATGCTTAGGTGCAAGCAGTGTTTGCATGAATTGAAAATCTGTTGCTATTTTGTTTCTTTTTTGTCTGTCACGTATCAATTTTCAGCAGTTCTCAACAAACAAAGCTACATTTGGGTAACAAAAACTTATATTATAACCTAGGAATCATTGTGTCTACAACAATTAACATTCCATAGTATGTTCGTAGCCTCGACGAAAATTTTGTCCAAAAGTTAAATCCTACCCACCAAAATGCGAAAAAGATGTTTCTTTATAGCAATGAAAATTTAGTTGTTGCAGTGAAGCAACGGTTAGCGGTTCAAAATATCTTGTATTACAAATTTCGTTTCAGTAACGATAAAAATCGTACGATGAACGAAACTTTTCATTGCAATAATGTAAACACATTAACAAACCTGTTTCTTTCCTGCTATGAAGCGTTTTCTATCAGTGTAGAGCCGTAATAAAGAACCTTGGGCGTTTTATTTGTATTAGAGCTATATGCAAAAATGTATTTAAAGTGTGACCTGCAGACCCTAAGTCTCCAGGCTTGGAAGGTAACAAAAATGGACAGATTCTAACAAAATCCTTGGCTTAAGCCAACACACAAAATTTTGTCAAAACTGTGACCTACACTTTGATTATAATTTAAAATTTATTAACTTTTTGATTTGTAATTTTAATTTGACCAATTTTACAACTTTTAAATTGAAAATAGTTTTCAAATTTAAAATTTTTGATTTAATTTTGGACTTTGTTCATATCGAACTATGTGGTAATTGTGGTTATCATGTTCGTCTTGATCGAGTATGGTACAACGAGCTGGACGAATCAGCATGCCTGAGTTTAAAACGTAATCACTTCAAACCCAAGGAAATATACAAATGGATGTGGTTAAGCAGGGCACCACTGTCAATAGTGTTTATACGTTATTACTCATGTTAAATCTTTTGAATTAGTTGTCATCCATAAACAATGCATCCTTGCTTAAGACCCGTATTATGTTCATCACATCCTGCGAAATATCGACGAAATATTTACACCAGTAATAAGTACTAAGTTGTTGGCACATAATAACCGCAACATATATCACAGAATTATGTATCGAGCAACATTTTAATGTTGCTAAGACAAATTTTGCGACCAATCAAATTGTAGGACGAAATTATCAATGTTGTCAACTCTAATTCAGTTTATTAAAGAGATTTTTGTAGTGTAAAAAAAGCACTTCAGGACAGAAAAGAAGATAGTAACTTCCACTGGCCTATTTTTGGCCAATTTGGCAGCGAAATACATAGATTATATATTCACAGCGAAAATAAATACATCATAGATACATAGATTTTGCTTAAAATTTTCGTGCGAACGACGTTAGTACCAGACTTCAGTAATATTTGTAAATAATTGAATAAAATAAATTCCCAGCATCATAGAGCGTCTGCAACATTTTGTCAGCAACATGTTGTTAAACCCATCAAGGACCATAGAAGACAGACACTCCGTTTTTCAAGTCTTTAACGAGAATTGTGATATTAGAATTTGAAGTAGATTTTTTTATAAATTGAAATATTATTTCTTTTATCACTAAGGCTTGTCCTTTTTCTTTTAATTTATATCACTGAATTTAGTGATATTTACTTAATAATGTTTCATTCACATAACATCAGCATTCCATATCAATCAACCAATGTTCTTTATAAAATTATTGATATTTTTTTCATAATGTCCTTTTGATTTCCTTTATCTAGGACTCACCTTCATTTTCGATTTAGATTTCTTCGTTCGATTGTTTTGTTTTTTGTTCGGTAAGTTTAATTTATATTTATTCGTTTTTCATAACACACATTTACGAGCACGCACACACACCCACATAGAGATTTAAAATATCCTTTAAATGATTATAATCCTTTGTGTCGCTTTTACTTGTACAGTCCAATAGCAGTTTTTTTCCACACAAATCCTTGAGATTTTGTTCTTTATTCGACTACGGTGTTACAGTTCACCGTTGTGTTCTATTGAGTGACTTGCGAGCCGTGTTTGCGAGTTAAGAATGAGGATCTAGTTTTTTTAGCTCCGGTGAAGTAGAGCACCGCGAGATACTGATGGCCAGCCAGGCCCTATAAACGTTTATATACGGTCAAACTTGGAGTCCAATAAAATCAAAAAAAAAACAAATATAAAAATACAAACAAACGCAAACTACAGACTGTCTTGGGTGCCGTCATGTAATACTGGCCTGGTGGGGCTTGACAAACTGATATAAGTCAACGCGTTTGTGCGAATACAACACGCACGAAGAAAGATCTAAAGTGGCAAAGAAATAAAAACAAAAGAGCAGATTTGTGTCTAATGCAATGCTGCGCAGCCGCACCACCAAAGATGCTAAATCTATTGACGCTGCCAAGATCGTGGCAAGCTAGAGTGGATATCGTTAACGAGACATTTGAAATATATAACTCAATATTGTTTTTCTTGTTGTTTTGCAAATACGATTGGCTGGGAAACATATTAACGACGACAATTTCATATTAACGACAACAACGACGACGCTCCAACGCTGACTGACATTTTTTTTGTTTTTGATAATTCTCTCTGAAATCAAAATCAGAGCAAGTTTCGTGCGAATTTGAAAATCAAAACGCAAGATTTGTATTTTCGTGTTGTTTTTCACCTTCTTTTTTCTAAAGAAAACAAGTTGTATATAGAATTATAAAGCCTTTCATGGCAATTTTTTTAGGCCTAAAACAAGGTGTCTCCTTCAGATATACAGACTATCACAAAAGTAAAGCAAGCCGTTTATTGTTGACCCGATAAATTGCAAATTTGCTTATTTAGTATGAATGGCTAAGTTGCATTAAGCGCCATTTCAGTTTAAGGCTTAGTGGTTTTTCCTACAAAGGCCTGCGCTGAGTTCAATATTTCACGCGAAATCGTATACAAAAGGCAAATATCAACGAAAATTTTCCATCACATATTCTGTACTATGTTGAAAATTCTCAGTGAATTTTTGGAAGAAAACAAAAATGCCAGGGATATAACGAAGGAATATTTCCGCCAGTGTAGTAGAACGTTGTGCGCACGAAATAACAGCAACATGTCTCGAGCAACATTTTAATGTCTCTAATGGCCAGTTTTTAAGTGGGTAGTTAACTATCGGATTACTTAATCGTAATTGAAAGACAATTAGAAGTTAACTTTGCATTTTGTTTTTCAGTGGCAAGTTAAAGTAAGCCGTCATATTGTTAACGATTATGGCAACCCTTATATTGTTATTGGACAAAACATATGTGTTGGGCTAAATACCAAAACAACAAAGAGGAGCAATCAAATGGAATTATATGTAAAAAATTTTATCAAAAATGTGTAAAAAATAATGCTGCCGCAACAATTTAACGATATAGGTTCAAAGTATATGTACAAATACTCAAAACAGAAACATGTATTTTATGTCATCTTACATTTCTCATTTTGACAGTCAGTAATGTGATTGTCAAAATCATATGGGTCCAACTACAAGTTAACCAAACAACATTAGGTGGTTAAATCATTGATAATCATTGACTGAAAAACAAAATTCGATGTTTAACCACAATTTAACTAAGAAATGACGATCACCACTAACTGAAAAGCTGGACATATGAAAAACTTAACAACCAGTCAGATTATAGGAAGAACAATTATCAAAGTTGTCAACTCTCATTCAGTTTCTCAAAAAAGAGACTTGTAGAAAAAAAATTGAATAAAACAGAGAAAAATATATTGGGTTGGCAAGAAAGCTGTTGTCTACAGTTGCCAGCTGACTAAAAATATAGTTTTAACGATTTATTTAAACAAAAGTGAAGTCGCAATAAAGACATCCATTGGTTACAGCCTTCTACGAAGGTAAAAAATGTATTATTTTTTCTGATTGGAAGCACCGTTTCCGAAATATAGCCATTTTTTGTTTTAGCGATTTTCTTATATTGGCCATTTTTTGAAAGAAAATATTTCATGCGAATTGAAATACTTTGTGAGAAACCCTTACGGTGCGTTTACACGGGACAGTTTGAGACAAGATAGTTGAGAATATGTATAGTTGTCACAAAGAGAAACATTGTTTGTGTGACGTACGCGTCCAGCCACTTATAAAGACAGTACAGTTTTAAGCAACCGCCGACAGTGTCGTTTCGTTAAATTTCGTGCTCTGATTTTTTGTTTATTCGCTCTTTTGCCATTGTGCTTTGTCTTACTTCTCCAAATTACAATGGAACTGATGTACTCTGCAAATTTAGACATGTATTCATGTTTATATAAAAATAATATTTCAATAAAAATTACCAAAATTTTCAAATACGAATTTATTTCCCAATTTGTAAAGTCGTTTGCGATGTTTTGCTTTTTTCTCAAATTACTACGAAACGTCACCGATATGGCCGATGGCTGAAATAGTAGAGGTTGACGCAGTAGGATTTGTTGAAATTGTGTGAACCAACAACAGGCATTTAGTTTTTGTTTCATGACGTCAAATTCAACACAGATCCATATGAACAAACACAGTAAACAAAAAAGTATAACAACTAAATACACTGAATCTAACAGATGGAGTCATAATAAAGCAAAATCAGTTGTTCTACTGCGCAAACCTCTACTAGTTCAGCCATGATCTGGCCGCTTATGTCAAATCTCTTGCCGAAGGTACTGTCGTTGAAAAATCAGAGACATTGGCGAGGCAAGTGAGAGAAGTGTAAGTACGGTAGTAAAAATGTGTGAATGTATTTCTACTGTCGGAGAAACGCCAGGTTAGAAACCAGTATTTTTAATCCATCAACATCATCGGTAAAATAATTCTGATGTATGACAATTATGAATTCTAATCAAAATATGTATAGACTTTAGCATGGAATTTCCTATGCCTGAATTGATTTTCATCTAATCTTTTCCCTGTGTGTATATGCCAGTTCTCAATGCTTGTAATAGTTTTGACGGGAGACTGGCTGGTTGTGTACTTTTATACAGGGTGGCTCAAAATGTATCACCCTATCGGAAGATGCAATAACATTTGGAAGTAGCGGCAACAGTCAGTTTTGTTGTGATATTTGTGATGTAAACAGATACAGAATACACAAAATACTCGGAACTATTTTTTACGCAATAATTCGTCAGTGATTTTGGCGTGCAGATTTACCGGCCATACTCCGTCAACTGGTTAAAGACTAAGGTATTTAGACGCTCGCCTCGAAGAGACTGGAACAACACATACAAGAAGAGGCAACGGAAGACCTCGTATTGATCGTACTGCCGAAAATATCGCCGCTGTGGCTTAAGATGTCACAGATGAGTCGGCAACGTCGACCAGACGCCATATCACGTAATTGGCCATTCCACATTCGCCGCTCGTGCGCATTTTGATGAAAATATTGAATCTTTGGTACATATTCATCTGGAGAAATCCACTGCTTTGATTTTTCCCTGATCACTGGTGTGTTGTGCTGGACTCATATTTCGTTCACGATTACGAATCGTCGCAAAAACTCCTTCGGATTGCCGTTGAACTTCGCCAAACATTCCTTTGATGTGGTCGCATGGTTGTGCTTATGCTCGAGCATGGTAAAATAAGTAAGGTAAACGCAGTAGGAATTGTTACAACAAACACAGGCATTTTGTTTTTGTTTGGTGTCCATAATCTGTCAAACTTTCTTCATGTGTGTATCTACTGTAAAAGTAAACAGAAAAGTACAAAAACAAAATGCATGCGAATTTGACATAAGAGAAACACCTAAGCAAGAAATATGTTGAAATCAGCTGTTCTAACGAGTTTACCTTACTTATTTTACCATGTGCTCGAGTGTGTGTGATAGCGCCACCCATCGTGCTGATGTCTTTTCATGTTCAAATATTCATGTAAAATGTGATGTACCCGCTCAGCTGATATGCCTACTGTCTCAGCCTCCTCACGCACTTTCATTATCAGATCGGTAATTTTTAGATTCCGTGGATTTAATAGATGATTTCAGTCGTTTCGCCCCTTTTTGGTCTTCAAATTTTACATCAGTCTATTAACAGAGAGGAGCAGTGTTGATTTTCAATTAACTACGAGGGAAGAAAAGTCAAGAAGATTTCAAACCAACTCGTATAGATAGTGTTTTCGGGCCACCCTGAGATGATGTAGCGATGAGAAAAAGCAAGATTGTACTCAACATCCTCATTAATCGGCAGTAGACCTTTACACCGCCGCCTCCACCGGTTTTTGAGTTTGTTGCCGCGCCGCCGCCTGATTACGTAGAAATCGGCGCAGCGGCGTCGCGTTGGTTCGGCTGCATCTAGTCCCTTTCCCTAACAGGTTACTAGAATAACAGCAGATCAAATTTCCTAAGAATTAAACTCTGCAAAGCAGCAGCCGGCTCAATTTCCTAATAATTATGAATAGCAGCCGCCAAGTTAGCTGACCAAGCCACCGGCGCCGGGTTTCACAGGTCTCTACGCCGCCGCCGAAACTGAAACAATCGGCGTAAACCTCTAATCGGTAGGATTATGTCTACTATGGGATCCTACTCCTGTAGAGAAATTGCGGATTTGGCTCGAATTAAATGGTACTCCGATGTGGCTAAAACTTCTTTTTCCTAGCCTGTGGTATATTAAGGCACAAAAGAAAGCCTAAGGGTCAGTTTCTCAATGCCCGGATATATTTTATCGTAACGCTAAAGTACTTACTGGTTAGCAGAATTTTATTTTCTGAATGCATACTTAAAAATTATCCGGTCGATAACGTTAATAGAAAGTCTAACACGGGTTAGTTGTTTATCGGAATGATACAAGCAAACATCTGACAACTGTTGGTAACAGCTGTTTTGTCTCATGTTGTTATGATCTAACTATTTGATTTTCTAAAATTGACTTACGGTTTTCCACCAGGTCAGCAAGGAAATACTCCTCGCTAACCGAGAAGTTCTTCCCACGGTGTCTTTATGATTATTTTCCGCCATAATTTGAATGAAATACACTATACACAAAAACAATAATATATTAAACAGCTGATATTTTACAGTGCTGACAATTATAGTCATACGACCGTGTTCATAAAAAGTTATGAGAGGTTTGAGAGACGATTTATCATACAAAAACGTCTCTCAAGTCTCTCACAACTTTTTATGAATAAGGCAGATAGATTTTATCGGAGTTGCCAACGTACAACATCTAATATCCTGTTAAATTAAATGGAGTATGAGAAATTGAAAAATCTTAACAGTCAGTATATCGCTCCGATAAGTTAAAACACCGATTAGTAAGCAAACACTCAAGTGAGATAGGGTGCTTCAGTTTTATACCGGTGACTATATTTCTATTTAACAAATTTCTTCTGCCTAGACACCTAACCTAACCACTATTGTGTATAGCTTAATATTTGATAGGGTGCTTCAGTTTTATACCGGTGACTATATTTTTATTTAACAAACTTCTTCTACCTAGACATTCGTTGGCCACTGTACTTACAAATGAAATTAAAAGTTGCTTTGCGCACGCAGCCGCCACCAGGCATCATGCATAAGGCTCGCCAGGCTACAATTGCAGCCAATCTAAGATTTGCTTGTCCGTCTTTATCTCCCCTGTCTGTCTGTGTGTTCGATCTCCGGCAATCACGAATACTTGTGCGTAATGCTTTAGCGTTTTCATAGGTATTTGGTGCAATTTGATCGTTACTGTTTTTTTTGGGAAGCAGAGCTGAGCTGAACCGAGCAAATCGTTATGATTTGACTCAGTGGGTATGGTTGGCTGGCTGGCTGGCTGGTTGGTTGTTTGGTTGGATAGTTGGGCATAAGTGCCCCACCTTCGTCGCAAAATGTAACTAAAAACTGCATTAGTTTCGTGTGCGTTTACTCGCTCGTATTTGGTGTTGCAGTTTTGCCTTTGAGATTTAAATGTTGTTTTCAGTTACACATATAAATGTGCGTTTTAATAAGAGCAGAGATCAGCGTTTTTTTTTCGTTTCTAACCATTATTTTATTTTTTATTGTTTTTTGATTGAAAATAGTTGAGCAGTTATTGTTTTAGTTGGCGGTATGTAAATTTTAAACACTGTAAGAAAATAATTGTGAATAATGGGACTAAGAAAAAGAAACATCAATTAGTTTGGGATAGTCAGTCATGTTTAGGATAAATACATTTTAGCTTTTTTCTATCCTGTGGCGGGGGTATTATAAGCAGGCATTGTAAACGCGTGCTCGCAGCTCGCTCACTCGACGCGTGACGCAAAACGAGGGATAGACAAACGCACCAACTCGTTAGTCGTGAGAGAAACAAAGAAGTAGCAAAGAAGTAGCATGTACAAATTGAAAATATACCCCTCACGAGCACGTGCGAAAAAGAAAAGGAAAAACCCACGCAGCTCGCTCGCTTTATTTACATCCATTTCCGCACGCTCATTTTCGTCTCAAAGTAGTAAAACGAGTGACTCGTGAGCAGCTCGCGTGCCGCACGCGAGACGTAAAAACTATTATATGAAGAGGTAAAGAGGAAGAAGTATAATTTATTATTAACATAATTAACATAATTTTGCACGAAAAAGTACATGCCATTAACAAAAACTACAGAGCATGCTCTAGAAACTACATAAAGTGTTACAGAAGTAACAAAAATGCATATATATTGCACAAAAAGTACACAAAATGCACCAAACGAATATAATGGGTAGGAAAAAAGTACATAGTGTATACGATAAATTACATAAAGTGTACCAAATAGTACATAGATTGTACATAAAGTACATAAAGCCAAATCGTACTACAAAGTATATAAAATTTACCGCAAAGTGTATAAAGTGAACCAAAAAGTATATAGTGTACCAAAAAAGTACATCAAATATTGTAAAAAATTACCAAAAACTACATAGTGTACCAAAAAAGAACACACCATTAACCATAAAGTACATAGTGTACCAAAAAAGTACACCGTACACCAAATATTTCAAAAATTTACCAAAAAAGAACATACCATTAACCAAAATGTACATAGTGTACCAAAAATGTAAATAAACAGTACCAAATTGTACATAAAATGCTCCAACAATTGTATAAAAGTACTTTCAGGACAAAAAGGTACCAAAAAATACTTGTTGTAAACCAAAATGTACATACAAGTACCAAAAATGAATAGTGCTTGTTTAATTTTGTACGCAGTACGCATATAGAGTACAAATCTCTGGACCCATTTGTCACTGTATTGTGTAAAATTGGTATTCAGTGTCGATTAGTAATTAATCGGCTCGGTCTAGATTGACATTGTTACGATTAAAAGCTTAATGGATGTCAAATTACTGGTAATATGGGTTTTGGAAACGGTTTGAAATCTCCAGATAACGAGTATAGCGAAACCGAAAGATAGTGAATAGTGGAGATACTATCAGAATGATCTAGAAGACCTGGTGGCAAATAATCGAACTGATATAAATGACAAATGAGCAGCGTTGTCATACCACGGGACGTCATGTTCCGTGCCCTTCATTTAGCATGTCAATATGATACTTCATTTCGATATTCCAGAATGAGACTGAAGAAGAGACGCACAATACTCCCAAGCAAACCAATTAGTACTCTACATAAAGGTTCAAAGATCATTCAGTTTAACTTCTTGCGTGGTTGATAAAATTAACATGACGTTAGGTTAGGATCTAGATCTTGTTTCGAACTAGATACTTATAAAGTTTGGCGTACTGTAATGTCACGAAAACTTTTCGTACTTACATTGAATGCAATTTATAACGACGAATACGATAATATAATGTCAGTCTATACGGCAACCTCGAATAGTAAATTTATACGAAAACTTGCAAGCCCTGCCCACAAATGGAACCCCCCCCCCTCCGTTTCCCATTACATCCCATGAAGGGATTGAGGAGAGCTTCTCACAATCAGTGAGTTGTGCGCTTTCTAATTTGTCACTACTGATTGGGACCTAAAGTTTTACACCGGTTCCGAACGATATTTTGAGAAGCTTTTTCATGGCTAAGTACTCGATAGTGTCGCCATCACTAAGTTCGACATTTACCATCTCTATTGATTGACAGATGATGGCATACAGGTTTACGGCAAAATATGAGTTCCGATGTGGATCCCTTTAGAATTCTCGTTGAGGTTATAGTGGTTATTGTATAAATAGTAATGGTCGGATGCCACGGACCAATAGGGTAGTCCTGTGTACATTTTTTAATGTTAAGGATACTTTGTAAATATTTATATAAATTGTTAGCTTTAAGTTTGCATCTATGTCGAGAATATGGAATAAAATGAAATTGAATTGAAATTGAAGTAATGGTCCAGTCCAAGATCTATTTCATTGTCACGTTGAGGACTCCGTGGGCACTGCACCTTTGTTATTACGAATGCTTTACCCCTCATGGATATTGCACCTTTGTTATTGCGAAAACGTTGCTCTTCGTGGGTACTGCACCTTTATTATTGCGAAGACGTTGCTCTTCGTGGGCACTGCATCTTTGTTATTTCGAATGCTTTACTCGTCGTCAGTACTGCGCCTTTGATATTATGAAGGTTTTAATCTTCGTGTGTAATGCACCTTAGTTATTACGAAGGCTTTACCTCTCGTGAATACTGCGACTTTGTTATTACGAAGACGTTGCTCCTCGTGGGCACTTCATCTTTGTTATTATGAAGACATTTCTCCTCGTGGGCACTACACATTTGTTATTACAATGACTTTACCTCTCGTGGGTACTGCACCTTTGTTTCCACTAATTTACTCTAATAATCCCGCTTATTATTGTCTACTACAGTGGAACCAACCGAATGCCGATAACGAAGCGGGAACATAATTTGTGTCTCTTTAAATACATGACATCGTACATACACGTTAAAAAATTTGTCTTTTGTTGTTGTTTGGATGGAAATATAACGCGTTTGTAGCTTGTCGCAAATATTGTATACTTGTACCCAAACACATTGTGTTTGCTGTTCAATATTACAAATTTGAGACACAATGATTAATATATTATAATATACGTTTTTGTAAGTACATACATATATGGAAGTTCCAAATATTTACGTGGTTACTGCTTAATGTTACATGGGTGTTTTTGTCAGCGGGTAGTAATTTTTGTGTTGAGGCCTATACTAGGATCAAATATTCACGCAAAATTTTACAAAACTAAATTCAAAAAAAAAGAAAATCCTATGCGATACCGACATAATATCAGAAATATATCGACGTTGAAATACCAAAACCTCATAAGTCAAAATATCATATTTTTCAGGAGACCAAAAAAACTTAAAGATGAAAAGTAATTGGATATGTATATTTAAACTATTGATGTAATTTCCATTTCTGAAAGACATTCTGAAAAAAGTATTTAATGCTGTTGTACAAAGTTACAGTACATGTAGAATAATATTTTCAACTCATATCCAGAGCTCGCAATACGATAATTGGTCTCTCTGGTGCTTGTTGTCAGAAAAAACCACTCGTCCACTGACACGATGAGAAACTGACGCGAAAAAACCCTAAAACTTCGTTCTTCTTTGGCTTGATCTTCGCTCAACCGAAGACCGTTTTTGTTCGCTTGCTCGGCTCATGTGTTCACTCGAGACCCTTTACGTCGTAAAAACTCGGCAAAAGGTCTTCTGAGCATGCATGTGTGCTGCGCGTGGGGATAGCACATTATTACAAAAATGAGTACCCTACGACTTCTCTCTTCCTCTTTAATGCTTCGCCTGTGCCAAAATATCTAAGGCAACAATATAAGGCAATCGCAACAATAAAAATAGAGACCTTTTTTGCGGACCTTTTGCTTGATTTGCTCACTTACTGACCCTCGGTAGCTCAGCGACGAACAGTTCTGTTCGTATCGAGCGGTCAGTAAGAGACTGATTCGTGTATTACGCTCAACCCGAAACCCGAGACCGACAACACCAACGGACAGAAAAAGAGGGCTGTTCAGACACTGGGCGATTACGTCTTATTTTTCAGGTCTAATGAGTGAGCAGTTCGGGCAGAAAAATTTGGTTGAGCATATTTTGCGAGCTCTGTCCATATCATGGATATTCCGAAAATGGCAAATTTTTGACTTATGAGGTTTTGGTATTTAAACGTCGATATATCAATCAACATTATAATGTTCCTAAGAAATATTGAACGACCAATTAAGTAAAAAATATAGGCGTCAACACTAATATAACGCTGGTCAGTTTCGCAGGGACACAGATTAATACTCTTTAATATTTTTCGCGTGAACAATATTAGTACCAGCCTTTACTCAAAAATATATGGACGAATTACGCTGTCATGAATACCAACACTAGACTTGCTGGGTAGGCAAAATGCGGCCATATCTGCAATCTACCAAATACATTCTTCCCGATTAATCACCGTTAAAGGATCTGCGGCAATCTACGTCAGAAGTGGACAACATGACATCCTTGTCCACCTTTAAGAGAAGCGAGTTATTTAGGCTTCCTCACTGATGGCTTTAAACTATTCTATTCTGGAAAGCTGGATCTAGATATCTTTTGTAAAGTTTTATATAGAGCTAGTGGACTTGGTGACAATCAGGAACATAAACTTGCAGTCAGGCAAACGAAATTTTACCTGGAGGTTTTCCATATTATGAACTGAGTAGTTCGAAGTACTTGATATCTACTCTTAGAATGGTTATTCTTATGTTAGCGGCTGTGATCTCAATCAAATCTGTAAAAAAAAAACAATCATGTTTCCCTTTAGGTTTCACGTACTAAGTTGGTATTTTGTTTGGTATCTCAACTCAGTAATTAAAATACACATAATAATTTAACGTGTCTTTTTTTGGATCTATCTAACAAATCAGATAATTATACAGTTTTATTAAATGTTTATTGCTTCTGCTTTACTAGTCAGATTTGAAAAATTTAATTAACAAAACCTCAATGATGAACCGATGAATGCTTCGCAAACATCTTCTTGTTTCGCACTTTCAAACCGATCAATGACACTTTCAATTTCGTAATTCAAATCAATTTTTGAAATTAGTATAAATAGTTTAGTGTTTAGATATTAGATTTATATCCATTCAAAACGTCTACATCTTGCAACATCATGAAATTTTTAACTATTGGATTATTTTGTGTATTTGTCGCAATGGCTTCTGGCCACCGTTTGCATCGTCGGCATATCCACCAGGATGCTAGCAACAGGGAAGCGAAATACGAATACAAATATGGAGTTCAGGATTTGGACACCGGTGACATTAAGCAACATTGGGAATACAGAGATGGCAACCGAGTTAAAGGTAGGAAAGGCAAATGTACAATGTTATGCCATCATGTTTTCATGTTCAACATCATGATTTCATTTATTTCAATTTGGTTTTAACATTTCCAGGTGGCTACTCATTCATGGAAGCTGATGGTTTTATACGTGTAGTTGAATATTGCGTTGATGGTCAAAGTGGCTTCAAAGCTGTTGTCAGACGAATCGATCCATCTAAATATCCCGATACCCATAGGCATAGTTACCACGAACATATCGCCTATAATGGCAATCATGTCAAGCACGATGCCGAAGGTCGTGCCAAAAGTTATATTAATGTTCTACCCCATCAATAAATTACCAATATATCAATAAGTCGATAACTGAATGTTCGCCTAATTTTAATCGATAAATAAAGTACTGCACAAAAATTAATAATAAATAGCTACTGCTTTCAGGCGGACCATACATTTGTCAATCATGAGCATGATCATTAGTTATCGATAATATTTGTTGTCGTTTTAACGCCACTCCCGAAGAAATCACTGTTGTTCACATCACTAACTTGCTTGCAAACAATTTTGGTAATGTTTGAGGATTTTTATGAGTCAGGGAAAAAGTTATCGACAAAGTTCATACTCAGGACGCACAAGTCTCTGACACGCTTCCGTGGTATTTTTATAATCGATGCATGAAAATGATTTTTCCGATTATCGATTATTTTATGAACAACAGGTTCAATGACTACCACAGTGGTAAGGAAAATCACTTGCGAAGCCATGCACTAACAAAATTTTGTGGAAAGCTTTTTTTCTGTGTCCAGGCCACCGTGGTTTGCATTTTACCTACTACCAGGATGATTATGTTTCAGCGGCCCATTATGGATCAGACGCTGACCAGAATGTAGTGTGTCGGAACTGGATTTTGGTTTCTTAAATTTTGATCCGCCATTGGCCAGGGGTGTTGGCTCATCCGCCTTCAAAGGGTAGAAGAATATTTCGAAGAACTTCGGTGACAGGGTCACCTAATAATCCTGAGACGTATTAGTGATCGCATTACCACTCAGGCTGATCATTCGTTTCGCCGCCTCACGTTAGCTAGCTAACGGAGGTTTCCCATAAGCCATTGCCCAGGATGTTCTCTATTACCAAAAAATGTTCTCTTTCGGCGACGATCACCTCACTTAGCGATGGCGACACTATCGGGTACTAAGCCAAGAAAAAGCTTCTCAAAATACCGTTCGGAACCGGTGTAAAACTGTAGTCCCCAATCAGTGAGTGCAAAACTAGAAAGCGCATAGAGCACTGGTTGTGAGAAGCTCTCCCCTTGATGGAATGACGAAATTTAACAATTGAACTTAATATATTTTGGTATATTATGGCTTTATTAGAAATAACAAATATTTCCATTATTTTTGGAATACGATCTCATTCACGTGGCTACCGCAGCTGACTTCGCAGGGTAGCTCATCCTGTCAATCTACACGCTGAAAAAAATACGGCCTCTGTAACGTATTCTCCCAAACATATTCTGCAGGAACCATGTATATGTTTGGAACACACTTCAAACATTTATATGTTTGCAAGTCTCAAACACTGGTATATTTACATGCAAACATTAGCATGTTTACTGACAAATATGTATGCTTTTACGTGGAAACATATGCGTGCTTCATCCCAAACATCCATATACTTACGTGGAAGCATTCGTGTGTTTCCCCCAAACCTCCATATACTTACGTGGAAACATATGCGTATTTTCTCCCAAACATAATATATTTAGAAACGGATTATTCTTTTTTCTTTATTTATTTTAATTAAAATAAATAATTAATACAAAAAAGTAAAATATTTAAAATGACCCTTTTGATGTTCAAATTATTTCCAAAGAAAAGAATACTGATTTGAAAAAAAAAAAAAAAAAAGTTGTATATAGCATTACTTTTTTATGAAATGCTGTATTGCTTCTCCTTTCTTTGTTGTCCCTCACGTTTTTGTCGTCAGAAGGTTTCAACTATGCCTTGGTTATCACTATGCGTTGGTACACAAACAATACCCAGTGGCGAAATTTACGAGGCCTTCCACGAATAATGCATGCGGAATCCTACTTTGGTAATGCCTACTTTAATAAAGCCTGCGAAATGCATGATTTTATAAGGCTTCCACAGGCCTTTTAAAAGAATGCCAGAAGACGCTGTTGTTCACGAAAACCTGTCTTTCCACATGTTCGCAATTCGTCGTTGCAAAATCATAACATCCGATAGCCCACTAGATAAAGCGTCCGACTGTAAGTTCTAAGGTTCGATTTCTGTAGCTGCATAATTTAAAAAATAAAAATAAATTATAAGAATTACAATTGGTTAAAGTGTAAATCTGAAATATGAAACTAATTTGCATATATATTTTTTATTTTTACTTAAGTCCTTCTAATACTACTTGTTTGCAGGCCTTCATAAGGCCTTCTAGTAGAGAGGGATGAAAGGCCTTGCCTCCCAATCTTACGCTATGTTAAAAAGAAAGGAGGAGGTAATGTGTTGGGAAGGCCCGCCGTATTCTATAGAATGCCTTCTGGGTCAAGATTTCAGGCCTTCCCGCTCCTGATTTCCGCCGCTGGGTATACTTATATACAAATCTAGTTCATGCAAGACAATCGTGTATTAATTACTTGTATTGTTTTTATTATATTTCACAAATGGTCCACCATTCTGATTTTTTTCAGTGGAGGCTCCGGCAGAAAAAGGGATTCACGTTGTTGTCCTCTCCAGTTTCTTTCCTCAAAATTGTTTCTCACTTTGGTACCACACATATATTACTATATGCGAAACACATACACAAAAACCAAAGCAACATCTCAGACCATTTAACCGTCCGAGCGTTTGTTTATTCTTTTATCACTGATCAAGCGCTTTTGATATCCTCTGTCCGATGAACCATTGAAGACTGAATACATGAAATTAAAACGCAGTACATGAGGCAAAATAAAAAACCCTGACTTCATCTACAATTTGCACGCACATTCAGGTATATTTATGAATCACTCATTGAGAGAATAATCCAAAAACACAGATAAACACTTACAAGATAGACTCTCTCGTTGTCCCTCTTTTATTCTCTTGCTCTCGAGGGAGCATAAACAGTGCAACAAACACGACTGTATTTATATCACAAACAGAAATATATTTGGGTCGCAAACACATATGTTAGCACATATTAATCATTGTCTCTCAAACATGGAATATTGAATAGCAAACACAATGCGTTTGGGCACAAGTATATTATTTTTGCAACAAGCTCCAAACACATGTTATATTTGCATCCAAACGCCAAAAGACTACAAATATTTTAGCGTGCAAATATCCAAGACATTGTTGACAGTTTCTGGTTCTATCATATGAATGTTGGCCGTTTCTGAATTGTTCGCATTCTTTATTCGCGGTCTTTAACGGAACCCGACAATAAAAGGTCTAAACGGGGTAAAATCGCTTCTCCGAGCTATGAAGCTACTGCGGGTCTATATCACAAATTTTTTCCAGTGTACTTTATGTATCACGACCTAACACATCGCCGTGGGTTGCAATGACTTCAAATTCTAAACTAACAGCGCGACAGCGACTGCGCATGCGTGCGCGAGCTGATAGTTGGTGTAACCATTTTGCTCTAGAAAGCCAACATTAATGTTTCATTTAAAAAAAAACGTATACTTATATATAGAAAAATCTCGCTCACACTAATGTGTGTGAGTAAGAAGTCGTAAGGTGCTTAAATCTGAATACAATTTTAAACTGATACAAGTCCATATGGTAGAGGTACGTATGTACATATGACACTAACACCACCATACAACGGATCTTTAATGTAGAAAAGCGTGAATTTCGATTTTTGTAGACAGACAATTTTTCGGTTGTTAATAGCCGAAGAAAAAACAACACAAAAACAGACAAACACAATATCAAATCATTTGAAATTGTGTATATAGAAGAACATACGAAAAATTTAAGTAAAATAAATAAAACAAAAAACCAACAATTTGATTTAGATTTATATCACCTGGAAAAAATGCATTTTAGTTGCGTGTACCAAATATTCGATATCGTTTTTATTTTTTATTTTTGTAGCTTTTTTTTCATTACTTCAATTCAATTCGATTCGATTCGATCGTTTTGCATTTTATGCCTACAAGTTATCGATATGGCAAGAGCTGAGGTGAGCAGAGTTGAAGCTACAGGGTAATAATATATTTCTATGTAGCACCAGCATATGAAGATTGTCTGTCTGTCGGGTTTACAATCGAAATATTGCATGATTTGATAAATATAATATATGCACGTCTATCTACATAGATACATATATGCATGAAGTAATATCAATCGATCGCCTTGACAAAATATTAAACAATGAATGCCTTTACGTGTTTTTTTTAAAAGGCGGTGTTAATGCATATGTCGGCATAACTCTTTTAAGGTATTTTTGGAAAATATTTTTTTTTTTTTGTAGTTCACTCAATTAGGCATTTTGAAATTGATTCCTCCATTTGCATATTTTGATCATTTTTATGGCCACTACATTAAACTTGTTGATATGAAAAACTCCTTATAAAAATTACACAGACAAGCAAAAACAAAAAAACAAGTAAAAAGAAAAGTGGTTTCAAATCAGATTCTGAATTATTTCAATAACTTCGGTTTTAAGCCTGGTAGTTAGTTTTTATGAAATTTTCGTGGCCATAAGAAGTACATACGTGTATAAAAAATATCGAAAATTTCATGAACCGAAAACTTCGCTCTCTTTTCATTTGCTTGGTACTCAGCTCTTTGCGAAAATTTCGTATGGAAAATCAATTACGGGGTTGTTACGCCAAAGTTATTCCGTCCGAAAACAGTTTGCACCCTAACAACAAAAGAGCCATATCTCAAAATTGTCAGATTTCCATATTTTGCTTAAAAACAATAAACAAGGACCTAGTCTATCCACAGTAAAAGCCTGTCGTCATTTTCTCTTCCCTTTCGTCATTTTCTCTTCCCTTTGGCCGTCGGTGGTGCAATGGTTAGTGTGCGCGCCTCTTGTACAGGAGATCCTGGGTTCGATTCCTGCTCCGACCACCTTAAAATATCTTTCGACGACGGTCACCTCGCAATGTCACGGCGACACTATCGAGTATTTAGCCATGAAAAGGCTTCTCAAAATACCGTTCGGAACCAGTGTAAAACTGTAGGTCCCAATCACTGAGTATAAAACAATAAAGCGCACAACTCACTGGTTGTGAGAAGCTCTCCCCGATTCCTGCATGGGATGTAATGGGAAACCAGTTTTATTTTTTTTTTCGTCCAAAAAATCCATATGTGTCTTTTATTGTCAATTATTGAGAATAATCATAAATTTTTTTACTTAAAAAATCAGTTTTTTGTCTCCACTAAAAATTGGAAAATTTTGAGATATGACTGTTTTGTATTTAGGGCGCTAATTGTCTGTTAATTGTTAGTGACCGAAATTTTGACATTTCGATTATTTAAACAAACAAAATTAATACCACGTGTTAAATCTAAAATGCAGTACGAAGAGGAATTGTTAATGAAGTATATAGCAGGTAAATCAGAGATAGGTGGTAACTCTGTACAACAAAATTTTCCTGTTAGAGATAAATGACAAAATTTCTTACGAATATTTCGCAGGTATTGAATATGGTGCTGTATACAGTAAATCATTATTAAAGTATATGGCCGTAATGTTACACCATGTCGTAAAATTTCCAAATTTTTGGCAACCTTGCTAGTACCCATCTTTTTCTTCAAATTCTTTACACGACGTTTGCAGATCTGATGAAATTTTCGTTCCCATAAGAAGTACGGGCATTAAAAATAACAAAAGTTGCGTGAACCCAAAATGTCGCTCACTTTTGAGACAGCCGAATTAGAAGTAACCGAATTAAATGTAACCGAATTTAGAGTTTGTCACAACCACACTAGAAGTCATCACAACTGAATCAGGGGTTGTCTCAACCGAATTAGAGATTGTCTCAACCGAATTGGAGGTTAACACAGCCGAATTAGAGGAAGTCATAACCGAATTGGAGGAAGTCACAACCGAAGTAGAGTTTGTCACAGCCGAATTTGAGGTAGTCATCACGCTTAGTGCCGGCGACACTATTGAGTATTTAGCCATGAAAGACTTTCTCAAAAATACGATTAGAACCGTTATAAAACTGTAGGTCTCCCAAATTCTTTCATGGGATGTAATGGGAACCACTTTTATTTTTTTATTACCAGGCAAGTATATAAAATTTATGACCTAGCTGATATCCATTCCTAGACAAGATATGTCAGACTGGTGATCAGACGACACTGGTAATAGACAGAAATTCGTCAATACTTGGAATCTCTGCTCATGATTACTGCAGTATCTATTGGGATGAAGAGGAGGATGAGAGCATCGAACATTTCATATGATACTGCCCAGCATTTTGTATGAGTAGGAGAAAATATTTCGGATCTTACACATTCAGGGAGTTAAGCTCAATGATCTCCGAACCTTTCGTCAGAGTACTAATTGGCTTGCCAGGAACCAAGGAACGTCTTTTCTCTAGCCACATCCTAGAATATTAGGATGAGGTATCATATGACTTGAACGTCTCTTAACCATACCGGGTCATTTACAGGTTCA
This sequence comes from Phaonia tiefii, assembly GCA_963931995.1. Lineage (NCBI taxonomy): Eukaryota > Metazoa > Arthropoda > Insecta > Diptera > Muscidae > Phaonia > Phaonia tiefii. The sequence continues at coordinate 277,280,898 of OZ008369.1, forward strand.
GCGATGGGGACAAAATATGATGTACCTTGTAATCACAACGGTCCTCCTTGGACTAAGTGTGTCAATAGTAGCTACCACTTCTACCTTAAATAACCTGCAGTTCTTCTCCTTGTACAGCCTTGTCCTGTCCATCGCATTTCATGAATTGCAATAATACCAACCCGATAATACTTGAGGACTTGTACAGGTTGAACTCTGGCACCGGATCTTTAAAGTGTTCCTAAATTTCAGGTTCATCTTCGTAAATCGTGGCCCACAAACGGTTTGCTGGGATTGGTACAACAATTTTTTCTGTAAGAACTGTGGCCGAAAAAAGGTTTTAAATTATGGTTATATTAAATATTATAACAGGCAAAATGGACAAAATCTTAAAGACAGAATGAAAAAGAAACCTTACTTTCCCAGATCATAGCATGAGGAAATAGTGGAGAGCTTCTCACAATCAGTTAGCGGTGCCTTTTCTAATTTGTACACGCAACGAAAAAACTCGATCCTCCCAAACGAAATCTCAGATAAGTGAAGTTCGTTTGGGGTCTGTAGTTGGTAGGAGCGAAATTCTGTTAATCCATACATTTCATTTCGTTTGGGAGAACAGATAAACGTTTGCAGTAAACGAGTTATAAGAAATGAGAGCTGAAAAAACGTTTACGATAAACGAAAAACGGTTCTGCCAACTGTTCCTTCGTTTAGAGCAACCGAGTTGCAGTTGCTTCAAACTAAAAAACGTTTGCGAGAACCGAAAAACGTTTGCAGTAAACGTGTTATGAAAAACTTGAGTTGAAAAAACGTTTGCGAGAAACGAAAAACGGTTCCACCAACTGTTCTTTCGGTTACAGTAACCGAGTTGTAATTAAAACTTTTATTTATGGCTTCCTTAAGCTCTATTTGTTTAAATTTCCAACTTTAACTTTGTGTCAAGTCAGCTGATAGGAAAATGTAAACAAATTTGCAAAAAGTGCCATTTAGAAAATGATTGAGTGTTATTTGATATATTGAAAGTGTTTAAGTGTGAAAATTAAAATGTTTCTATGTAATTTTTGCAGAGAAATATTTCAAAAACAGCAGTTACTGGCGAACAAATGTAAACAAACTTTGACATAAGAGAAAAACTTACTCACACTCAGTCCAGAAAAAAGTTAAAATCAGCTGGGCTAGTGCTCTACCATTTCTTTGTACCATGATGCCAAACGATACAGTCGACAGAATGAGAGATTGAGAGAAATTTCCGCTCTAATTAATAATTTCAGTTATCGCAAACGGATTTTAATTTGCGGCAAATATAATTTTGTACGCGTTTGATTCAAACGAGAATTCGTTTGCAACAACATGATACACATTTGCGATATATGAGTTTATTTGCGAGAACTATATGAACAGTTGCGATTACTAAATTAATACAAATCAATCAAAGTATTGTTGCGGCAACCGAGCAATAAACGTTTTTTTTCTTTGCGTGTAGATTTAATGATCGGGACTTATGTATATAGGATGTTTGTTTTTGCTTAGCTGTCAAACGAACGGTCATACTGCGCTTACTTTTGATATTTATGATCAGTATACTTGGGCAAATCATCGTGAATAGATTTATACTTGAAAAACGCTACCAAATTATCCAAATTTACTTTGAGAATCACTTGACGATTCGCACAACTGATAGATAACTTCGTGATATTTACGGCGCACACAGTGGTCCATCAGAACAAGTCATCCGTCGAACTGTGGATAGATTTCATACCACATACTTTCTAAATAATGCAATGACATCACTACGTTGAAGCTATGTGCGTACTGAAGATAATATCGCCGCTGTAAAGAAAATAGTGGAAGAAGATCCAAATTTATCGATTCATCATCGGTTGCAGGAATTAGGGCTGTGTCCGTCCACTTCGTGGGAAATTTTGGGGAAAGATCTTGGACTACACCCATATAATATCCTGCTGGTGCAGGTGTTAAAGCGATGAGACCATCCTACACGTCGTTCTTTCGCCGATTGGGCTCTAAAGCAGTTGGAAACTGATCCACTGTTGTATCGCAAAATTGTGTTCAGCGATGAGGCCCATTTTTGTCTGAACGGGTTTGTTAATGAGAAATAATTCTGCATCTAAAGTGAGACCAATGCACAGCAAACCCTAGTCTCCATCCAAAAAAATTCACTGTTTGGTGACATTATCTAAAGTCGGTTGTTACAACCTCTAATTCGGCTGTGACAGCTTCAAATGAGGTTGTGTCAACCTCTAATGGGGGGTTGTGTCAACCTCTAATGAGGTTGTGATAACCCCTAATTCGTTTCAGATAACCTCTGATTCATCTATGATGACCTCTAGTTTGGTTTGGTTTCGAACCTCTTAATTCGGTTACGACTACTTCTGTTGTCTCCACCGAATTTATCTGTGAGTGTAATAGAGAAGCAAAGCAACATGTTTGAATGCAGGTCTGTCTTACCTGTTGCTTAACATCGGTCTGTAAAATCGATTAGAATTGACAGGGAACTTTGTCCCTTGTCATTTCTAGGCTAGATTTGTTTTCTTCGGCAATTTTACCGCAAAATATAAACATATGTATATAAATGCCCCTGAAATATTATATTACCCAATCTTACAATCGAGGCTTAACAAAACTACGTAAATGTTACAAAGCATTAACTCATTACCAAAGTTTCCAAGTTAGTGGGTAACAAGGAAGTTATGCTAACCAATCACTCCATTGCCCTGAGGGCAAACCACCGAGCAACAATGCCGGAGATGACAAAATAAAATTTGCGCATGCGCACATGCGGTTAATGAAAGTGAAAGGAATGTGCGTAGTAATTTACAGAAAACAGAAAACAGCAACAGCAGCATCGAATTCAAATTCCGAATTTCTAAAAAAAAAACAAAACACGAGATACGAGGAGTACAAATGTACTACTTCTACAACAAATGTACTAGTTTATAGATCAATTGAATCATATATAAATTCGATTATTTTTGCTGATATTATTCAAACACTTTTAGGTTGTATTTCCAAACATTAATTGAACATAAAACATGTTATACTTCAGTTGCAAAGTAAACAAAAAAATAAACAACAACAAACGATAACAGTCAACTGCAATCCCAGCTGATAGAAGACATTAACACCCGGCCCCTCAGGGGCCGCCTTTGGGCTTACATGTACAACGCCAACAATTCAAAATTCAAAACTTAAGACTCAAAACCTGTGGTGCGATATCGAAATTTGCAAATGAGATCTCTGCTATGCGCGAAAAGGCAAGAAGTTGCCGGAGAGGTGGTTATTTCGCCATCAGTTTTCCAAAGGTAACAACATCACCTCAACATTTTGAATGCATTTTTTCACGTATTTAAATTGCGGTTGATCAACAAGGGCGGGCGAAGTTTGAGGCAAGAGGTTTAGTTAACTTAGTACGCAGTAGTTTAGTGTCCTGCGTATTAGATTTGCGTAAAAAAATTCAAAGATATTTTCGCAATTTTATTTCTTAGATTTGGCCACTCTTGGATAGAAATTGTAGGGGGAAAACCCATTGAAATAAAATAACTTCGAGTAAACAAAAAAATAAAAAAACCCACTTCAATTTATTTTAACTATAGATTGGATAGCTTAGATTGAAGCTACATAGTTCTAAGATGAGTTCACTCTATTGCCTAAAGTACACGACCATCTATGTTAGACTTTGAAACACTGTATGCAATTTTCAGCTACCAAATCGATCAACCGTTCGGAACCAGTGTAAAATGTACGTCCCAATCAGAGAGTGTAAATGTAGAAAGCGTACAGCTCTGTGATTGTGAGAAGCTCTGGCAAGAGTTGCAGCATATAAAGTTCGTTACAATGAAAAGGAAAGCGAATCTTTCGCCACATCTTATTATTCTACTTATGGATGAGGTTCGCAGATTACATATGTCTTATGACCCATACAGCACGTACGCAGGGTGGGGGGCCCAAGCCCACGAAATTGTTTCCTTAAGAGGTGATTTTTGAATGTAGTTGTAATTTCCAACCTAAATGTCAAGTTGGCCCCCCTGAAATGAATTCCTGCGTACGGTACTGTGGCCCATACTTTTGATGACATCGAGGCCAAGTAAAATAGACTCTCCCAAAATGCGATAATGTGAGATTGAGAGTAAATATAAAGAATAAAAGGCGAAACACCCCACTAACACTTGATGGTTTGATAAATGAAGACGTGGAAGTAATTAATGATGTAGGTTGCAAGATCACAAAGAATGGTGGCTTTGCGAAGGATATAAGTGATCGGATAAATAAGGCCAGTGTTGCACTCCTAAACCTGCACAAAATCCGACGCTATAAGAGGATATCGCAAAGCATGCAATTGCGAATATTCATTTGCAGTGTGAAGTCTGTACTCTTGTATGGTTGTAAATGCTTAAAACTCTGTTCTGTTTTGTTGTTTGGATACAAATATAACGTGTTTGTAGCTTGTCGCAAATATAGTATCCTTGTGTCCAAACACATTAAGTTTGTAATTCAATATCACATGTTTGAGACACAACAATTAATATGTTATAATATATGTGTATGTGATATAAATACAGCTATGTTTGTGATACAAATACAGCTGTGTTTGGTGCACTGTTTACTAAATGTTTTGGCGCTATACTCTAGCGAGAACAATATAATAGAAGGGACACAAAAACAGATTGTTCTCAGCTTAAGTTAATGTTATTGCAAGCGTATAAATGTATTTTTGCATTATTATTTCAGTCAGTGACTCATAAACATGCCTGTATGCGTGTGTAAATGAATTGAGTGTTTCTTATGTTGACTGATCTATTGCATTTTAGTTTCATGCATTCAGTGGTCAATCGTTCATCTGGGACGTTTGGAAGGAAACACACGAATAGTTCGTCTTAAGTTTGTGGATGCTTGGGATGAAACACGCATATTGCTCCACGTAAAAGTATGCATCTTTGCAAGTAAACATGCTAATGTTTGAATTTAAATATAACTGTGTTTAGAACATATGACTTTTTGAAGTGTGTTCCAAACATATGCATGGTTCTTGCAGAATATGTTTGGGAGAATATGTTACAGAGGCCGGTTTTTGTCATCGTGTATGAACATTCCAATTGAATTGGATATAGGTAGAAAAAAAATGGACTTGGATCGGACATATATTTAGGCGCCCATCATCATATATTGCAAGAGCGCATTTCAGTGTAACTTTCAGGGGCATCGAAGGCAAAAAAGATCGCCAAATACATGGACGCGGTGCATGGAAAGGGAATATAATTAAACTCGACTATCATGACACCACATAAAATCACATGCCAGGGGCAGGCATCGATGGAGAGAATTCGTTGGCGCCTTGTGCTCTTCGGGAGCCTTTTATTTAAACTTTGTTTTGTAATATTGATTTATAGCTTTATATTTTGTTTAAATGAATAAAGGACATATATTTATATAATATAAATCAGAAATAGGAGCCAACTCACTAAAATAAAAATTTTCGAATAGAAATAAATGAAAAAATTGTTTCATTTATTTATTTCGTGTCGCAAGAGTTGAACACGGGACTTTAGTCTGGTGTTAATGTTAGTGAATCAACTAGCAATATTTCTCAATATGTTAACCCTTTTTGCTTCAACAGAACGGCTGGCGAGGGCACCCTTTTTATTTTAAATTTCTATAAGAAAGTGATGCCGAAGCCAGTCCTTTATAAGAAAAATTAATGATATGGGCTAAGCTTCTAAAATGTAATTTGGCTACACTTTTCTGCGGATGCAAAAAAGTGGTGCCTTCGTGGAACTTTCTGAGGAAAGAGTTGAGTTTATCTAAAACCGCAATAAAAAAGTAATGCCATATTTAAGCATTTAAGTGAAGCCTTTTGGGATACTTTTCTTAATAAGACTTGCGTTTAGCTAAAGTCACTACCAGAAAGTGATGCCATATTTAAGATTCTAAGTGAGACCTTTTGTCATGGTTTTCAGTATAAAAATTTTTAATTGATTGAAAAGTTGTACTTTCCATGAAAGTAAAATTTCTTTTATTTAAAAAATTGTCTGACTTTGTTTTATGAAATTGATTTTGCTTTGGTTGTGTATGTTTAGTTTCTTCCCTTTGCTGTTACGTTTATATGCAAATCTTGTTTTAGTCATCTTTGGATGGCTATCGAAGAAAAATTGCCTTACATTTCCATGGCTCAAACTAATTTTAACCCACTTCGTTGGATCGGTATTTAAGACAAGTTTCCAATACACACACACGGACACCTCAGTTTTAACGTAAAATTCAAAATATTTCCACAAATTTATTTCGTAGGCTTTGTAAGTGCGTTTCTGTGCATGTGACAACTGAGCGCATGCGCATAAAACAACCAAAAACTATAACAGCAGCAATAGTAGTAACAGCAACAACTGCCCCATGGAACTGCTAAAAAACTACATCTTTTATTACGTAACTCATTTAGTGTAATGGTCAGATCACTTCAGTTCAGTTCATTTTAGTTCAGTTCATTGCAATTTTAGCTCAGCTAGATACCACCGCTGCTAGACAGATTGCCAGCAAGTCAAGCCTGACTGCCTCCTAATGTACCTTCTATTGGTATAGTACGATACATATATATACATGCATATGTATGGCTGTATGGTGGTGCATGCAACATATGCTGCAAAGAAACCACACAACTTAAAACATGTCTCTATACTTGTGTTATATTGTATGCTAAATTACAACCGAAAATTGCGTTGAAAAATTGTTTTATCAATATAATTTTCGAGTTTCTCATATGGCAACGACGAGTACTTTATCGTTTCTTTTAGATCACATTTTTCTAGCCGTCTATAGTTTATGTTCTTGTAAGCCACGCATGTGCTTAAGGCTTTGCCAACCTGTGGCACGAGACTGATGAAGATTTTTTTGATAAACTTGAGAAAAATTCAAAAAAATTCAAGGTGCTTGATTGGAACCATCCACAAACACACATCTCTGTAAATTATTATTTACAAAGTTGGAGGTTAGAAATCTATATAAGTCAGAAAAGAGTCACAACCCTTTCCAGAAAATGTTATACTTTTACAAATCTTACAAATGGTCTCCAAACACTAAGAGAAAATTAAAGGATTTGCGACACAAACATATAATGATTGTGTTGATAACATTATGATAAGGAAGCAATCATATTGTGATTGAATAGATCACATTATCATTTAGACGTAGACTAACAATCATTATAATGATTGGGAGGCAAACAAATTATTGTTGTACTGACCATATTATGATTGTGTTGATAACATTATGATAAGGAAGCAATCATGTTGTGATTGAATAGATCACATTATCATTGGGACGTAGGCAAACAATCATTGTAATGATTGGGAGGCAAACACCCGCTTTTTCGCACCCGCTTTTTCTAGAGTGACTAGTAGTCCGTTCAGAGCAAGGCTCCATAGAAGTGCAGACAGGACCCCTCCTTGAGGTGTGCCTCTCCTAACCTCCCAGGTAGAGGCCGAGATGTTCAATTCGACTGTGGCACATTACCTGGTGAACATTTCGTATACAAGCCCCATAATAATCAATGTTCACCTTAGGGGCCCCAACTTCTCATCTATGAGGAGTATGCTGAGTAACAGCGGCCTCGTCATTTAGTGTGTTGCCAAGGATATTGAGGTGTTCATAAGGATATTGAGCAAATCTGCACTGCAGGTTAGAAACTGCCAAGAAGAGTCCCTCAGATACCTTATCGATGTATTGCCTGACATCAGTATTTTCTCCTCGCCTCGGCGTCTCGGATGTATCTTCTATTGATTTACAGAAGAGCATTTACGGGTCTCTCTGTGCCCGTCTGTGCGCATTCTTCTATTGGCTTAGTTCAAATTTTTGATTATTTCAGTCATCCTTGTCGCTCGAAGACTTGGGTTTAGTAAACAGTGGTCGGCATAACTGCCTTATATCCGCAAGTTCTTCATTCCACGAGGGAGGGTTCGTCATCCCTCTTGGCTTCTTTTTGGGCAAGAGATTTGTAGCAACTTGTTGAGAGTCCTCGTGACCCTGTCCGCTATATTCTCTATGTCATCTATTCAACTTCTCTCCACAGGTGACTTTGATTCCAAACAACTTTTGCAAGTGTTTTCATAGAGGGACCAGTCAGTCCTCCTCATATTGCGACGTAATACTTTAGGCTGGGCCATGTTCCAGTCCAACTGAAATCCGATGTACTTATATTTATGATCTGAAAACGAATTGACATCAATCCATTCTCTGATAATTCCATACAGGTCTTCGTTGCAAAGATGAAATCTAGTACCTCTTGCCCGCCGCTGGTGATGAAAGACCGCTCATTGACTCTATGGCATGTAGCAAGGGTAGTCTGTTTTTTACTCTTGTCATTGGTGTCAGTGTTACATCATAATGGATGGTGTGCAGTTGTGTCTGCGCCCTCACTGTCTGGGGCACCTACAGTTTTTGCCTCCTCTATAAGACATTTTAAGGGTACTGATGGCAATTGGTCTCTTGCCCCCGGGACATATGCTCGCAATCCCTTTTCCTCATGGGGTATGTACTAAAAAGCCAACCAATTATTGGAATTGTTCTGGTCCAGGCTGACCATAGCGTTGTCTATGTCTCTACATGCTGTTAACAGGAACATGGTCAGATCATTTCTGGCCACAATGCAAGCTATGAGATTGGTTCTGTTGTGTGTGGCTTTTGTCTTGTACCCCTTCTTACTCAACCCACAAACCCTGTATTTAGCAACATAGGGCTTTTGGATTAAGCGCAGATCTGTTTCGCCCTTTGCTAGACGAAGGCCTAAAGTGGTAGATGCCACTTTGCTATGATGAAGGTTGGCTTTGAAAAAATCAAAACATTTGTTCGTCTCTTCACTACTATCACATCCTGTACGTCGTTAGACATCAACCTAAATGTCTCCATCTTTGTCAAAAGAGTCTTCATATATGTAAGCAGTGTGTTGAAGATCATCTATTGGCCCTTTTCCGTATCTGCTAAGGGCTTCAACAAGTCTCCACAAATTGCTACATTCACACTCCCTGTTGACATCCAAACCCCAGCCTTGTGCTTCTGTTCCCGTTACCGCGAGTCTTCATGTTCATTTTGTAGTACTTCCTTGTTCACAGTCGACATGGTATCAACAGCCTAATATTTGTTTGTAAATCTTCAGGGTTATCTGGTTGAAGCAAATGAAACCACCTCATTGAGATTTGTTTAGAAGAGGCAGGGACTCGTTGTTCAAGTTAAACATCGCATATCGTTGTTCAAGACAGACATCGAATATATACGGACACCATCTCTATCTTCCAGTCGCCCGATTTCCCAATTGTTTGTTGGAAGTTCGGGATTACTATCCTTGAGAATATGCCCAATTGTCACGACGTTAGGTGGGTTTCCTGGTATTCAGGCATGTGTCGCGGGTCTAGATGAGAGGTCATCTCTCCGAACAACATGTAGAGCTACCATTGGTCACAACTCACCCACTTTATTGACAGCTGCCGGTAGTTGTCCACCAACCGCTGATCTCCAAGCGCCTCTAACTTACTCCAACCTTGGAAGCAGCCTGGGTCGCGACATAGTGGAAGAGGCCACGGGATCTTCTTTCGGATTTGAATGTTTATTGGGGAGAGCGAAGCCTCTAATATCTTGACTATCAATAGATAGAGAATCTCTCTGTATAGCAGAGAGTGCCTCCTGGTCGATATCACTATATCTTGATTTTTAGGAGTCTGTCTACCAGTGACTGCCTCCATGTTGAAATCACAATTTCTCTTGACGACGATCATTAAATTACTTCTACGAAGCTGGCAGGTGTGGCTTTGCAAATACCTGCAACTCATGCATGGACATATTTACCTGATGTGCTTTCTACCATCTCCAAAGAACTTGAAACGCTGGTCTTGACATAAACTCACATTTCAATGGTATCCACATTAGGGAACTCTGGAAAATTGGCATCGAAGGGGTTTCCGCCAAGTCTACGACTAGCGGTCTGCGCTCCCTCTGTTTATGGTTTTGGTTTGATATTTTTACTGTTTTATTTTTTATGTCATTTCCATGAGTCTCGGGATTTGAGATTGACCGCACCATAGTCCCCCGAAGTACATCAAATACTTGGCTGGAGGTCTATTACTCACTGAGGCGCCCAGGTATCAGTCAAGCACTGCTAAAATAAATGGTTTCCCTTTACATCCCATGAAGAGATTAAGGAGAGCTTCTCACAAACCAGTGAGTTGTGCGCGTTCTAGTTTTACACTCACTGATTGCGACCTATAGTTTTATACCGATTCCGAACAGCATTTTGAGAAGCTTTTTCATGGGTAAATACTTGATAGTGTCGCCGTCACTATGCGGGGTGAACGCCGCCGTTAGAAATTTAAGGTACACTACCATTTGCACCGGGTAATCGAGGTAATTAACCGATGAATACAACTGCGACAACTATTTGTGATTATCTGAATATTGTGAATATGTAAATATCTGAATATCTTGCAAATCCATTCTCAATTCTAATATTCTAATTCCAATATTGAACACCCTTCAGACCACTGTATATAAAGTATATAGAGAAATCAATGTGTTACAGCTTATGAAGATTTTGAATACGTCTTTTAGATACGTGCCATAATTTGGACATATCCGCCTGAGCACGCACAATGTAGAGCAGATTTGTGTCCATACTTTTTTTTGTTGTTGTATAAATGATCATAATTTTGGATTTAATCAATATCGGAAATTTGTAAATTTCAGTTAACATTTTATTATTATTATACGCACAAATGTATGGACATTAATAAAGTAGTACATGCAGGTATGTGAATGTACTCGTATTGAGATCAAACACTTAAATTACATACTTCCCTCTTAACATGATTTCAAACATACAAAAGTTTCACGACAACAGTTGTTCGAGCCTAAGTAGCGCTCAAGCAAAGGAGGGTGTTCGAGGGTAAATTGACCAAAACTATTTGAATTTAATACCCCCCATTTATGTACGTATGAGAAGTGAGGTTTTCGACAAACAAATATAATTATTAATAAATCCATTGATAAAATACATAATTTCATATATTCTTGCGTTTAACTAATGTAATATAAACTAGACACGCAACATGTTGAGCTGCTGCCAAGCAAAGCCACCTCCACCGCCACCATCACCGCTAATCGTCACAGTTGTGTTTATTTCTCAGTTTTCTTAGGTTTCTTTTTTGTTTTTTGTCTCTTTTCAGCTTTTGCGTTATGTGCCAATCGTAATTGAATTTAGAATGTAATGCTATATATTAGTTATTGAAATTATTACAATTCTTACGTAGATATAGATTTCCGAAATCATGTTGTATGCAGAACATGATTTCAAACTTTGTGCAGTGCGTTAAGTTTTGCAATATATTTTGATTTATATGAAATTTCGAAAATAGATTGGTATCTTAATTAGGATTTATTTGATTTTATTTACAAACAAAAATACCATCTAAAAATAGCAAGGATATAGAGTGGTCGACTATTTTGAAAATGGATATACATTGGCAACATGTTTAACAACATTGTGTACCTCAAAATAGTAAACAAAAATAAACTTACAGTTTCATAAGATGCAGAGTTATTTCAATATATACATCCCTCTTCCTAACTATTTTATCGGATTGTTTATATCCGTCCATGTTTTATATATTTATATATAGAAAACGGTGAGTACTTGGTTTATTTGTATTTTCAAACTCGGAATTTCAATGAAGCGAGGGAATCAGTTTTAAAAAAAGTGCGAAAGACTTAAGCCGTTTATTGCTGACCTTATCAGTATGGCTTCAGGCCTGGAAGTTCGACTATCGACCAGATATTCACATTATGGCAAATCCTGGAGAACGCTCACGAACAAAAATTACATGAGCTATCAGGGGACACCCGGTAGGAACGAATTTCCTTTCGGTATAGTATATTATGTACTAGTTGGTTCCAACACGCCTAAGCCGCCTGTTGAAAAATACTGTAATTTAAATGCATCTTTATGAAAAGATACTTTTTGTAAAATGATGAACTTTTTTTTAACAAATTTTTTATTTATTGAATGTAGTTTTTTAAAAAAAGTATATTTTTAGCTCCCTTTTGTAAGAATATGTATTATATTTTACCGAAAAGGTCCTTTCTTTAACTTCTTTTATTAAAAGCTAATGTTTTTTTCTGAAGAAAAGCTACCATTTTTAATATGAAGTACTGTTTTTTAAGAACAGGTACTTTTCAAAGAAGTGGTTCTCTTTTTAGGAAAAGGTGATTTTTTGGTTAATGTATGAAAAATTCATACTACAAGCTTACAAGTCATGAACATTTTTCTAATTGAAAAATGGTTAGTTTTTGTTGGAAATAATAGACAATTCAGTTCAACACACACTCACTGGCATGATTAGTTTCGAACTCTGTGACAAGTTCATCATCAGATGCCTAACTACTGGGTCTGAATTGATACCATCGGTTGATCATCAATCGTATATATACTAACTCAATTCTGCAATTCACATGTGCGAATTAGTATCGATCGGAGATCCCTAAGTATCAACATCACTGAAAGGCCTATAATTCCAACAACAAGAACAGACAGAATTTTTCCACCATGTTCTTCTTTTTCCTCATGCATTCTCGCACTGTTGCAGTGCTTTGAGGTGTGTTTTAATCTATATCACAGAGTTGTATTTTTCCGTGGTATATCATTTTTGAAGACAGCGCTAGTGTCAGTTATATTTATTTGAATTTTCAAATTTTCAAAAATTCAAATAAAGGTTATTTTCTAAGAAAATGTACTGATTATCAGAAAGGCTACTTATCTCAAGAAAATAAAAGAAAGAAAAGGTATTATTTTTATTTTTAAGAGAATTTACTTTTAAGAAAAGGAATTTTTGTAAGAAAATGTATTTTTTTTAAGAGAAGGTATTTTTTTTTTGAAGAAAAGCTTTTTTTTACGAAAGAACATGTACCATTTTATGAGTAGGTACTTATCTCAAGAAAAGTTATTTTGTTTTTCAAAAAAGGTACTCTTTAAAGAAAAGGTAGTATTTTAAGGAAAGGCAATTTGTTGTAAGACAATGGTACTTTTTTAAGAAAAGGCACTTATTTAAAAAAATTACTTTTTTTAAGAAAAGGTACTTTTGTAATGTACTTTTATAAGCAAAGGTACTTCTTTAAGATAAGGTCTTTTTTTTAAGAAAAGTACATTGTTTAAGAATATCAATAGGAATTTTTTGAGAAAATTTCTAAATTTCTATTGCTAGGAAAACGCACTTACTTAAGAAAATGTAATTTTTTGAAACTTCTTTTTCTAAATTTACTTTTTATTCGGTTCAAAACTACAATATGTAATAAACAGGCTCCACCTAAACAATTTCTCATTAAACAAAAAATATCGTCCCATATGTTAGTCTAGACACAAACCAGAACAAAAGTACGAGTGTAAGAGTAAGTGTGCTGCCAAGTGTAATTCCATGCTCAGGGTTGTATGTCATGAATTTGCCAGTGTTGCACTTTGGCTTTTCTAAATTTACTTTTCATTGGGTTCAAAACTACAATATGTAATACCCAGGCTCCCCCTAGAAAACTTCCCTTTAAACCAAACCAAACCAAAAGAACCCAATATAGTTATGTTATTTTTTGGAACTTCTTTCACTGTGGCTTTTCTAAATTTACTTTTTATTCGGTTCAAAACTACAATATTTAATAAACACGCTCCACCTAGACAATTTCTCATTGAACAAGAAATATCGCCCCATATGTTAGTCTAGACACAAACCAGAATAAAAGTACGAGTGTAAGAGTAAGAGTGCTGCCAAGTGTAATTCCACAAAAAGGATGTACAGGTGGAGAAGATAAAAACCACGCAATTTGCAACCCTGGTAGAAGAGAACCAAAAAAAGTCGACGCCATTCACTCAAACGCATTTCTTTCACGCGTCATAACTTGATTATTTCAATCTTTTTACATACTTCATGTAATTTTATTTAAATATGGTTGGAATTCCTATAGTTAGATAGAATAACATCTACAGAAAACTGCTCGTGTATTGAAATATTCAACGAAGAGAGTAAGAGAGCGAGCAGAGAAACGACACGCTTCACTCGTTTTCTTTGTTGGCAAATTTTCTTCTCTATACAATATGTCATGAATTGCCAGTGTTGCACTTTGGCTTTTCTAAATTTACTTTTTGTTGGGTTCAAAACTACAATATGTAATACACAGGCTCCATCTAGAAAACTTCCCTTTAAACCAAACCAAACCAATATAGTTGATAATAATGGGTTGTAATAAAGCAGTTAAAAGAAATTGTTTAAATTTTTTTCATTTAGCCCCCATCCCGCAACGTGCGATTAGGAACTTCGTTCCAAAAATCGATACTTACCACCCCTTTATAGTTTATAAGGCTGCCATTGACATCCCGATACGGGAAAAACTGTGTCAAGCTATGTCGGCGCTTGGTATTCCTGCCAAGCTGACATGCCTCTGTAGAATGAAACTGACCGACACGAAATCTTCAGTAAAGATTGGTAAAGATCTCGACGAACCATTTGCTACGAAGCGAGACGTCAGGCAATTGGGAAATCGGTCACTTGAAGAGGTAGTTGGTGTCCGCTGAAATGCGATATACATATAGAACAACGATTCACTACCATTTCTAAAAAACTCCTGTAGGGTGGTCTTGTTTGCGTATGGACAGATAACCCTGAATATTTTATATTGATACCATGTCGCCTCTGATCCAGCAAGTACCACAAAATTATGATGAAGTCTCGCGGAAACGGGGACAGGAGCACGAGGCCGTGGTTAACATGTCGTCGGTGAGTGTGAATGTGCAAATGCATCAAGACTTGTATTGTAGAACGTCTTAGCATATCCGGAAGAGGGTTGCTACTTATCCTACATCCATCTTGCTAAGTCTATAGATGCGTTTCAGCACGCTGCTCTTAGTGGCATAAGTGAAGACTCTGTTTGATGTATGACCACGGACAGGATATGACAGTGGCGGAGAGACCAATATATGTTGCGGTTTTTTCAATCAATTTTCATCATAGTAAACTAGCATTTGCCACTTTAAACCCTGAGATTCTGGCTTAAAGACCAAGGGGTATAAGCTAATAAACACTCCAGGTATAAACAATCCAAGGGTTTTCATTGTAGCCATCTGGATAACGGCATATAAAAACTAGAATCCGCGCAGCTTAATGGTTGTGAGAAGCTCCATTTGTTTTTTTATCCAGAGATCTCTTCAACATCTTCATTATGATAAATTATAACACTATGTGCTGCACGTAGTGGCCAAGACAAATATTGTCAGCAAACTCAATTACTCAAACCAGTTAATAAATAAATTTCAGTCTGTTGAAGCGACTTAAGCATACCCTCACCATAAACTCTACTGCTGCAACTCTATTGCTGACACAAAGCTGGCGGTTTTCTACAGATGCCAAACCTGGGCTCAGTGTTAAAGTTGCAAAGTGTGCTATTTTTTTTGTAAAGATTGATTAAAGTTTACACTGTAAACCTCAACATAACCTCATTGGAAAACATTTTTGTATCAACCGTACGGTCACTGACCGAACCAGGTTGATACGATAATTGCCACTTTAGGAAACTATTAAATTCCTCAGGTCATTAAGTAGTCAATGTGTTAGCTATCGTATTGTTGAAACACGCAATTATTCAAGTAGTAGCACGTGATAATTTGACGCAAAGTGACATATATGTTAACATTTATATATCACTCATCAACTTTGTGCGGATTTATTGAATTTTCAATACTGGGAAATGTTTACAAACGTCAACACTTACGCAGGCAGACGGCACCCTCTCTCACCACACCCTGACAATTTCATTCCATAGTATTTTTTTTTAATATTTATTTCGCATGAACTCGATTAAATCATTTCGAATTCGATTTCATTAAGCAATTTCGTTTCGTTTCTCCGCTGTCAAATGATTGAGTGTGATTTAAAGAGCACAAACGCTAAAAAAAATCCGATTCAAAACAATCAATTGAGAATTGCATGCATGTCAATCAAATGATTGAAATCATATGCTGCGTACAACAGTACAAAAGGCATGAGGGGAGTTTTTTTTGTTCAGTTCGTTTGAGATTTGTTGAAATTTATTAAACATTTTTTTGAAATTCTCATAATGGGGTTTTGCGTTTGCGAACAGATAAGAGGGAGAGCTTATGTATCAATTACAAAGTGTCAAAATAAAAGTGCGAGATTGAGTTCAGTTATGGGAATTTTATAAAAATGTTTAATATTTGATTAGATTTGAAAGACACAAATGATGTTGGATTGGTGTTAATTAAAAAGGAGTTGTTTGCGTGGTCCTTGATTGTTGACGCATTTAGGTTGCAGACACTGAGTATTAACTCTACGTCGGATTAACCCATTTTGTTAAATGATTAAACCAGTAATTGAAGTTCTGTGGCCGTCGGTGGTGCAACGATTAGTGTGTGTGGCTGTTGCCCGAGAGAATGTGGGTTCGATCCCTGCTCTTCTCACCTTACACTTCTTTCGACGCCATGAAATAGCTTCTTAAAAACCCCTCGGAACCGGTGTAAAACTGTAGATCCCAATCAGTGAGTGAAAACTGGAAAGCGCACATCCCTTCATGGGATGTAAAGGGAATATATTTATATAGTTCTATTTATAAACTGTTTTCCTTAATATTTTTTAAAATTTTGGCTCAATATCGTGCCAAGCTTTAGATAAAAATTTCTATATAGTACCCAACTTCTCCCCTATCGCTTCTAAAGAGGTTAAAATTGATCAATTTAAGTTTTGAATGATTGTGAAATAGTGTCACAATCCTCCGGAGGATATGTATCTACACAGACAGCCAGGCTGCCATAAAATCCCTGGAAGCCATGTTTGCTACGTCCCTGACGGTGAAAGAATTCCACTCATCACTTAGGGTGATGGCAGAGTATTTCGACATCAGGCTTATCTGGGTACCGGGACACAGCGACATTCCAGGCAATTGCGTAGCGGATGCGTTAGCTGGACAGTGCACTGCGGCACAGGTTCTTCCGCCAAAAGAAGGTGTTACTATGCCAATCTCTACCTGCCGTTTGCAGATCAGGCAGTGGGCCGATAATATGTTCAAGGACAAGAGGAGACTTACTTCAACTTGCAAACAAGCCAGGGTCCCCTGGCCACAGGTGGACAGGAAGAGGACTAGGCAATTACTTAACTTGCCGGGAGGCAAGTGATAGAAACACTTACGGGACATTGTCTTGTAGGAAAACACGCCCTAAGATTGGGACATAGAAACTCCACTCTCTGTAGATGCTGCATGGAAGAGGAAACGACGAAACACCTTCTCTTGGATCTGGCAGGACTGAGAAGTAGGATATTCGGAACACATTTAGTTAGCACCGTAGCCCTACAGGATATTCCTTTAGGTCTTGTAGACAAATTCATTGAAAGGGCAAATTGGCTAGACAACTAGTCAATAGTTGCTATAGAGGAAACTGCAGGTATCACAATGGGAGTCTTTAGCCTAAGTGTTATACACAGTGTGCTGTCTTGCAGCCTTTTCCAACCAAGTCAGTAGTGCACAATAGGTAGGTTTCTCAAGCAACTGCCACTGTACGATAACCACATAGAGCATTATCGGTCTCACCACCACTGTATAGATCCAGTGAACAAAGTTTTATAAAGGTTCCAACTTAGGCTCCCACTGGACAGCTCCAGTGTGGTCTATGACGTTCCAACATATCAATTTCTCTAGCTTGGGACCTCAGCTATGCTCATGTAAAACTTCATTTTGATCGGTCTACCCGGGTAGAAACGGCCGAATTATTTCCATTTGTTTTGAGAAGTCCCCCACTGTGCAACGTGTCAACTGATACATGTTCTGGTTTTATGAAAAATAACAGGTTGGTTTTGGGACAAACTCGAACAAAAAATATCAGCGATGGTAGAACCTAGAGTAGAACAGATAAACAATATAAGATATACCACAACTGATTCTATGTAATCGAATGTATTGTTTGATTTCTTACAGCTTAAGGCAAATTCTACACTTCCCCACTATTTCCTGAGCTTTTGTGATGCCTCTCGTACATGTAACATGTTGTCGCGGTTGATTTTCTTTACCTTTTTTTCTGTTAGCAAATGCGGGCAAAAATTGTTATGTTTTTGGATAAAAGCCCCGCACAATGGCATGAAACATTAAATAATTAATGCTGGCCACAATTTTCCAAACATTTTAGACCACCGGCTAAATGAACGTGTAGTTATTGAAGTCGATACATTTTGCTGTCTACCTTTTGAGTTGATTTTATAATTTCAAATTGTTTGCCTATCCCCGATTGTAACTATGACTGGGCTGAACGGCCAATGAATTATGACTTTTTGGGCTTCATATGTTGGGGCGCTGCAATCATGGCGGTCTCATTGTTATTCACTTAGTTTAAAGAGTTTTTCACAAAAAGTAGTCATTTGGATTAAAACGCTTAAACCTCAAGAAAACTAAAGAAAAATGTCAAAAATAAATAAGTATATCATAGCGCGCACTGTATGAACTACACAATATACTTATACAAGTGTACATCAGTGCGTGTGCTGTGCGCGCATGCGTGCGGTTTCATTTTTTTAGCGGCGCAGGAGTGTTATAAAGTGTCACCGCGTGTTGTTCAGACTGGTGGTGGTGCTGGTGGACTCTTAAACTCCAGTTGAGCACGCATGTCGCTCGGCCGACTACAACGATCTAGTAATGTCGTTCTCCTTCAAATTGTAAAATGTAATTCAAACATATGACAAATATGCGATCCGGTCGACCACACTGACCGATCTCTGATCTCTAACCGCTCGTTCGTCCGTTTGGCCATTCTAAAATTGATAAATGAAATTATAAAAATCTTAAATAAAATAACAAAATCCAAAAAAATACATATAAATAAATATAAATAAATGTTATCGACTGTTATGTTTTATAACTTTAACTACAATTGTAGTTCATTCCATGTGAGTCTGTCTATCGCACGGTCTGTCGGTGTTTGTACGTATTTTTTTTGATTCTTTTGATTTAGTTTGAGTCATGTTTTTAATTACTTTTAACCCCAAAAAGTCTAAAATTCTTGAATTGATTAGACCGACACCAACCATGAAAATACAAAGTCTTTAGATTATATTCCACTCCTTGGGCTGGTGGCAATTGCATGTGGTACAGTAAGGGCTCAATTGTTGAGCATTAAGTTTAATTTCGTGTTCTTAAATTAGATTCAAACTCCATGTCATAGCATTTATTCAAAGGCAAAGCAGGTGTGTTCTTTTTGAATAACACTGTGCAACAGTGGGTTTCGGACCTCGACTAAACTAAAAAATTGTGAAAGTACTTGAACGTGGTATCACAAAACCCCGCTCGGTTTTGCCCCTATACGCAACAATTTTTTTTTAGAGGCCGAAGAGGGCCCTATTTCAGATTTTACTTCAACAAATCCTAAACAGCTTAAAATATTGCATTCCAACCTGTGACAATATTGTAGCTATTTTCCCATTTCACAATTCCCTCTTATATATTTCTAAGGAAAAGTACACTGTTAATCGATTATGTCACGAAGCGTCACGAAAAATTTTTTGTATTTTTGTATATTTTGACATTTCTTGCCTAACGGTAAATAAAATGCGGTAGCTGTCTTCAAAAGAATTGTAGCCTATAACTTTCCAGATAACTTTTCTAAATACACTAATCAACAAAATTTATATTTACAGCTCCATAATTGGTGTAGAAACATTGGTGTAGTTTCTAGTGTAATTGGTGTAGACATCTATGAAGTGACAGATTATTACACGCTGAGAAATTTGTCTTTTTGTTGTTGTTTGGATGCAAGTATAACGTGGTTGTAGCTTGTCGCAAATATAGTACACTTGTGTATAAACACATTGTGCTTGCTATTCAATATAACTTGTTTGGGACACAATGAGTAATAGGTTGTTATATATATATTTGTGACCCAAACGTGACTTTGATTGTTGAAAACTGCTGAAAACGAAAACGTGACAGACAATAAAGAAACGAAAGTGTAGTTGAAGGCTAGAAAAAGAAGGAAGAAAATTGGGAAATATTAAAAACTTTCTACAAAACTTCTGAAACTGTAAAAAATCTACGAAATAAATATTTCTATAGAGGGCCATGAATGCAGTTTGTGTATCAATTTGTGAAGCGAGGTTGTCAATCCTGATCTTTAGTGGGCAAACGAACCCGTGTACGCGAACGCACTGGATTCAGTGGAAAATATTGCCGCTGTAGCTGAAAGTGAACTCGAACAGACATCAGCATCGACTGGCCATCGTTTGCAGCAATTGAACATTTCTCGCACTTCTTGGCGCAGAATTTTGCATAAAGACTTCGGTATGAAGGCTTATCGCAGATAGTCGAATTATTCCAAGAACTGAAGCCTCGTGACCATCCGATGCGTTATTGCGTCGGTGAATGGGCTAAAGATCGATCGGCTGAAGAAGAGCAATTTGAAGGAAAATTTATATTTTCCGATGAAGCTTATTTTCAACTCGGAGGCTATTTTAACAAACAAAATTGTCGAATTTGGTTCTCGGAAAATTCGTCGAGGGGAAGCCGTTGCATCCACCAGGAGTATTTGCTTAGTGTGGTTTTTGATATGGCGGCATTATATGCCTATTTTGTCGAAAATGAGCAAGAAACATCCGTTATCGTCAATGGCGAGCTCTACCGTGCCACGGTCAGCGATTTTTGATCTATAGGCACGGCTACGATAATCTATCACAGTGAACACATGCAAACAACACACACCATTAGCATCACATACGTGGTTGTTGTACAACAATAGTCTCTTCTTGAAAATATGTATGATGGTATTGAGGTAGCGGTAGCGAACAAACAAGCAGGTCGTCGTCGCCAAAGAGAATTGAATAATATAGAGAACTCATGGAATGAATTGTATGACACAAAAGCACTGGCGACATCTGGCGAATGATTCTAAACATCATAACTTGCTCTATTCATAATTTTGATGTGAAACATTTATGCTTTTTGCATTCTTTGATGTAATAGCATTGTCGAAATTGGGTATTTGTATTGAAATATTCTATAAGGAGAATACGACTCGTTTACGCTCTTATACTCAGACTCTCTACATGAGAGCGGAAAAAGAGTGCAATAAGTTCTCTATACTATTCAGTACTTTTTGTCGTCTCTCTGTTTATGACAAAACAATTATTTCAGTGAGCTAAATAGTGATTTTTATTCAGTTTTATGTCAGCATTCAAACAAGAAGGTCATCGTCGCTCTATTCATGACAAAACAAAAACAATTATTTCAGTGAGATAAATATTGCTTTATTTAATTTAACAATATTACATCTAATGTTAAAGCAGATGTAAACAAGAGAAACTGCAATAGCAAAAGATCCTTCATCACAAAAACTATTCTTTTCTTTATTTCCAATGTAACATTTACTAATGTATTCATAGAAATCGCACAGGTACGGTGTAACAAAAAGGTGTTAACACATCGCCTGTGAGTTCGAACACCCAATGATTTTTTTGTTTCCTAAAGTTAAGAGGATGACACGGACGAAGTAGGGTTTCTACAGGACGGCGCTATGTGCCACACAGCCAACGTTACAATCGATCTTTTGCGGCATGTGTTCAAAAACCGCATAATCAGCCAAAACTCGGAAGTCAATTGGCCGCCACACAGCTGCGATTTGACTCTATTAGACTATTATCTCTGTGGCGTTGTTAAAGATATGTGTTACCCAAACAATCTCGTGCCCATTAAGGCCTTAGAACACGAAATCGACACTGGGGTTCATGAGATAGAGGCCCAAACAATCGAAAATGTAGTGAAAAAATAGGGTAAATCGAATGAAAAAGATATGGCACGCATGCTAAAAAAAGACCACTGTAACATTATCCAGGTACCACGTATATGTTTGGAACATCCATGTGTATACCTGCAAGCATTATTTTCATGAATTTAAGATCTGCTGCTCTTTTTGTTTCTTTGTTGTCTGTCACGTTTTGGTTGTCAGCAGATTTCAACAAACAAATCCATATTTGGATTACAAAAGTATATATTGGAACATATTAATCATTGTGCCTCAAACATGTACTATTCAATACACTTAGTCAAACCATGCTCTTCATCGGCTTCTTCTCCATCATACGCTTTCAATTTAAAGCTATTTGCGAATTCAACACACATTGTTCCCACAATCATTAGACATTTTACCCAGTACCAATCCAGATTCTCTTAATATTGCTCATTCCACTAACGTTGCGACAAACACCAACAGGAAAATGAAGCATTCAAAACCTTGTCATTTACGCCTTTTTGATGTCATTTGTTGCCAAATTTTAGTTTGTTTGACACTTGTAAGCGAAATGTGGCAAGAAGTTGTTTCACTAAGTGTGTGTGTGT
Organism: Phaonia tiefii; assembly: GCA_963931995.1. Taxonomy (NCBI): domain Eukaryota; kingdom Metazoa; phylum Arthropoda; class Insecta; order Diptera; family Muscidae; genus Phaonia; species Phaonia tiefii. Next base: position 277,303,284 of record OZ008369.1, read on the forward strand.
GCTTTTGGCTTAACGTGTCACTTGACGTAATTGAGAGGCGTTCCCTGCAATCGCTTACATTTGATCTTAAGGGGCATGAGAGCCGAATGTTAATACGATATCCGAAAATAATCAAAAGTGTCGTATAAAATATTTAAACTTGTTCATTTATGGTTTAATAGGTAAAGTGTTTATAATGATAATCCGAAGCGAAAACAAAAAAAAAATTTCGACAAAACTGCCTGAATATTTTTTTGATCAGATTGGTTTCCTTAACATGAAAATCAATGTGGTCTGGACTTCAAAAATAAGTAAAAGGTGTTCATCTATTGGCTGTCCGAAGTTTAAACGACCCAGCCTTACAATGGCGGTAATTGATAGAGGGGTCAATATTTAGAAATAGAGGGATGATAGGTTTGGCCGCCCTTAGCGCAGTATACTATAAAGTCTGTGGAGTTCTGTGACCATCCCGTCCCGTCCCGTCCCGTCCCGTCCCGTCCCGTCCCGTCCCGTCCCGTCCCGTCCCGTCCCGTCCCGTCCCGTCCCGTCCCGTCCCGTCCCGTCCCGTCCCGTCCCGTCCCGTCCCGTCCCGTCCCGTCCCGTCCCGTCCCGTCCCGTCCCGTCCCGTCCCGTCCCGTCCCGTCCCGTCCCGTCCCGTCCCGTCCCGTCCCGTCCCGTCCCGTCCCGTCCCGTCCCGTCCCGTCCCGTCCCGTCCCGTCCCGTCCCGTCCCGTCCCGTCCCGTCCCGTCCCGTCCCGTCCCGTCCCGTCCCGTCCCGTCCCGTCCCGTCCCGTCCCGTCCCGTCCCGTCCCGTCCCGTCCCGTCCCGTCCCGTCCCGTCCCATCCCGTCCCGTCCCGTCCCGTCCCGTCCCGTCCCGTCCCGTCCCGTCCCGTCCCGTCCCGTCCCGTCCGTCCCGTCCCGTCCCGTCCCGTCCCGTCCCGTCCTGTCCCGTCCCGTCCCGTCCCGTCCCGTCCCGTCCCGTCCCGTCCCGTCCCGTCCCGTCCCGTCCCGTCCCGTCCCGTCCCGTCCCGTCCCGTCCCGTCCCGTCCCGTCCCGTCCCGTCCCGTCCCGTCCCGTCCCGTCCCGTCCCGTCCCGTCCCAGTCCCGTCCCGTCCCGTCCCGTCCCGTCCCGTCCCGCCCCAGTCCTGTCCCATCCCGTCCCGTCCCGTCCCGTCTCATGCCGCTTCGTCTCATCTGTCCCGTCCCGTCTCATGTCGCCTCATCTCATCTCGTCCCGTCCCGTCCTCAGGTCTGTAACAATAGGTCGACTGACCTCTGGGTGTATAAGTAGTGATAAGCCTAACTACCCTAATCAGAAAGAATTATTTCCCTAAATACATCAATTAAGATTTTGTTCAAATACAAAAATCCAATCCAATTACTTGTTAATTGAGTCAATCACTCGAGTAATTGACTAAACAAATTTACGCAAAAATCAGGAAATAAATAATTGGCACCAATTACTATTTTACTTCGGCCAAGTATTTATGAACCTGAGATTACAAAACAGACTCTAACGTCCAATTTCACCAACAAAAGTTATTAAAGTTATTTAAATATTATAAATTGCATACAAACTGACAGCTAAAACTATTGGTTAGCTCTAACTGTAGGATAACTAGTCATGGTGGAATCGACCGTAAATCAAATTTAGTTGGAAAGTGTTGAAACAATTCTCATTAAGTTGAGTTTTGTTTATCCCTATAAGGTGTGACGTTATACAAGAAGAATGTTAAGAATCATTCCTAGAAAGTTCGTATGTTCTAGAAAGTTGTTTATTGAGATCTTAGGTACATTCTTGTGGTTGATTATTTCCTTGAATTTTGAACGGTTTGCTACTTATAAACTTGAACAGGGGGAAAAGGGAAAAAATCGAATTTTTTAAAGTTTTTTGCGATTTGGACCTTGAAAATTGAGTTTTTGATTTTGTATGTTTAAAAATTTTATTGTTTATGATAAGAGCTACAACTTTCCCTCAGAGAGTAAATCAAAATTCCTAACGGTTTGCGAGATATGAGCCTGACAAAATGATCACTTTTTTGCAAAATTTACACCGAGGCCCCAAATCGTTGGGGTCCCATAACAAAGTGCGTGACTTTGGGCAAAACTGGGAGACACGGGTTTTTTTGTTTGGTCTTCTATCACGTAGTGGTGTCCGTATATGGTTACATTTCCATACACACAGTGTTCTAGATGTTGTACATGAAATATTAATTAATTTCGTACTCAATTTGATTACGTATATAATTGAAAAAATAAATAAATTTTTGATTAACGTTTTACTCAACACATGTAATCGGAAATCTTTTAAAGGACTGATCCAAACAACTGCTGATGAAGATACGTGGCTAGATCTGAAATCGCTATATGGTTTGCCAGGAATCATGAAGATGCATTTGCAAAATTTCTTCTTTTTTTGAAAAACTATATCTCTGTTTATAGAGATATAGAATGATCTTGAGCTTGAATAATAAAATAAACTAAAAAATAAAAACGGATAGATTAACTTTATACTCAAGCTGATTGTAAATTTAAATGAAATATTTTCAACTACCGACCTACAATTTGTGTACTTGAGTTAACAATGTCTTCATTAGTTAAAATTTAAATATAAAAGTAATTGAGTTGACAAATTTCGTGTTTGATTTGAGTATTATTTTTTTCAGTGTAAGCTCCTCATATAGTTTTAATACGTTGTAGTAGATGCTGTCAAGTTTCAGTGTAATTAGAAAAATTTCATATTTGGCTCCAAGGATGAGAGATATAGCTCAATTGATTGTTATTCAACTGCGTCCTAAGATTTCTCTTCATGCTGCCTATTTTAGAATAGTATATGTAAATATTTTTAATTTAGGAAATCTCCGGTACAAAAGGGATCAAGGCGATAGTTTGGGGTCACTAAATGTCAGCGATTTGACACCATCTTAATTGTCACACCCTTCTATTTTTATTGTTTTAAAACAAATTCTAATACAAAACAATTAAATATAAAATTAAAATAATGGAAAAATATTATCTTAAGTTGTTTTTTTTTTGTGTGGTGTGATTGTGTTGTCATTGCATTAACAATTTAATGGTTATAAACATTCATATTTGGCTCTTACCACAATTTGTTGGTCTTGACGCTTTTTGGGTGTGTGTATTTATTTTAATGTGTGTTGTGCTTTTTTTTATACATTTGGTTCCACAAAGGTTCATTCAATTTGTTTATTCTAATTGCTTTGTTGTTGTATTCAAGTTGTTTTATTATAAACATGTGTCTGCAACAATTATCACATTAAGCTGCCGTTGCTGGTAAATTTTCCAGTTCGCTGTGATTTGCCAAAAAAGGCAAATGGTTTTTAGTACAAATCCAACCGGACCTAAATAAACATTTAGTAATAATATTCGCTCATACACACATCAACATCACACTCTATGAAATCTGGCTGTTGGATACGGTTTTTGTTGTTTTCAATGAAAACCAGACTCGTCAGCGGTTGATCCCCCGGTATACAGTTGAATATACAGCAGCTCTGATTTCCATTGCTCGCCATATATTACTTTGTACATATGTGCCAGAATGTAGTCATTATATGCACTTCCACTTTATTTAAGCTAATTGAATAATTATTGGCTTAAATGGCGTCCGAATTGGCCAACCCAATTGGAAAATTTAAAGAGATGGAATAGATAGATAATGTCACTAGTTCGATTGCATCATTGAGTCCTTTGGTTGGTTGGTTGAAAATGCTGCAAGACAGCACGCTGTCAAGTACACTTAGGCTAAAGAAGCCCATTGTGATACCTGCAGTTTCCTCTATAGCAACTATTGACTAGTTGTCTAGCCAATTTGCCTTTTCAATGAATTTGTCTATAAGATCTACATGAATATCTTGCACGGCTACGGTGCCAACTAAATGTGTTGCGAATATCCTACTTCTCAGTCCTGCCAGAGCAGGGCAATTCAAGAGAAGGTGTTTCGTCGTTTCCTCGTCCTCTTCCATGCAGCATCTACAGAGAGGGGAGTTTCTATGTCCCAATCTTAGGGCGTGTTTTCCTACAAGACAATGTCCCTTAAGTGTTCCTATCACTTGCCTCTCGGCAAGTTAAGTAGTTGCCTAGACCTCTTCCTGTTCACCTGTGGCCAGAGGACCCTGGCTTGTTTGCAAGTTGAAGCAAGTCTCCACTTGTCCTTGAACATATTATCGGGCCACTGCCTGATTTGCAAACGGCAGGTAGAGATTGGCATACTAACAACTTATTTTGCCGGAAGAACCTGTGCCATAGTACCCTGTCTAGCTAACGCATCCGCTACGCAATTGCCTGGAATGTCGCTGTGTCCCGGTTCCCAGATGAGCCTGATGTCAAAATACTCTCGCATCACCCTAAGTGATGAGTGGCATTCTTTCACCGACAGGTACGTATCAAACATGCCTTCCAAGGATTTTATGGCAGCCTGGCTGTCAGTGTATATACATATTCTCCGGAGGGTTGTGAAACTACTTTTCAGTAGTTCAGCAACCTCCAGTATGGTGGTAATTTCCGCCTGAAATACACTACAGTGATCAGGCAGCTTGAAGGAGATATTTACATTTAGGTCCGGTGAATGGACCCCATAGCCTACTTGCTCGTACAACTTTGATCCATCCGTGAAAAATCTGATACTTCTGGTGACCCCTTCCAGTGACTTTTCCCAGGTATTCCTTTTCGGAATAGAAGTCCTTAGATTTGTCGCTTGTAGAAGGTAGGGGATACAGTAGTCCGTTTTTACGGGAATAGAGTTGATCCGGTGTAGTAATTCAGCGTGTCCGGAATGCCCCGATATCAAAGCGCCACAATCTCTGATTCTCTCCAGGGATGTAGCGGCTGCCGATTCGGCCATGATATCAGGAGTACTGATATTCACGATAGCTCGAATTGCATCAAAGAATTCAGAATAATTTTTTTTGGAGGGACCTCCTCCAAACTACGATGCCATAGAGAAGTATTGGTCAGACTATTACCATATAAATCCACGTGGTGATCTTAGGCGACAGTCCCCAGCGCTTTTCTATCGGCCCTTTACAGCAGTAAAGAGCAACAGATGCCTCTTTCACCCTCTCCTCCACATCCGGTTTCCAAGACAGTTTTCTGTCGAGAATTATCCCCAGATACTTGACCTTTTCCGTCAACTGTAATCGCACCCCATTAACTGACGGCAGTTCAAATGCGGGTATTTGATATTTCCGAGAGAACAAGATAAGCTGGGTTTTAAGTGGGTTAAGTGATAGTCCGTTGTTAGCGGTCCAGTTCGAAATCAGACTAAGTAGGCTGGTTGTACCAATGCTAAGTAAATAGCAATATGTATCATCGGCATAGGCAAAGTCCTTTACAGGACAGAGAATTGGGGTAACGGCGCATAACTTTGCCCCTCAAACATATTAATGTAATTGGTAAGGTTCTGATTGTAAAATATTTTTCGGGAGCAGGGGCCATCATCGTGGGCGGGAATATTGCGTTGTTACCAGAAAGCATCAACTAACTATAAAATAGTGAAAATAGACTACTAGTAACATGGCTTTGTCAAGGAGATAGTCGCAGTCATGTCCAGGGTCTTTCGTTTAGACCTGGGTAGTTCACGAACTGTATAATTCATTTGGGGTGACCAGACATCAACCTCACTCACGCACATGTTCGATATGACGAGTATGTTCGTGATTGTTTGGTCCGGGCAACTTAAATGAACGACTCCGAGAACTAGTGAACTTTCGTTAGGACCCACTAAACCCTTCGAAATAAGAACAGAATAGTTTACCCTTCTCGGGGGTTTGAATTCAGATTCTTTATTTATACAAAATAATTTGATATACAGAAAAAAAACAAAGGTTTTCCCATTACATCCCATGAAGGAATTGGGGAGAGCTTCTCACAACCAGTGAGCTGTGCGCTTTCTAGTTTTATACTCACTTATTGGGACCTACAGTTATTACACTGGTTCCGAATGGTATTTGGTATGTTCGTGATTGTTTGGTCCGGGCAACTTAAATGAACGACTCCGAGAACTAGTGAACTTTCGTTAGGACCCACTAAACCCTTCGAAATAAGAACAGAATAGTTTACCCTTCTCGGGGGTTTGAATTCAGATTCTTTATTTATACAAAATAATTTGATATACAGAAAAAAAACAAAGGTTTTCCCATTACATCCCATGAAGGAATTGGGGAGAGCTTCTCACAACCAGTGAGCTGTGCGCTTTCTAGTTTTATACTCACTTATTGGGACCTACAGTTATTACACTGGTTCCGAATGGTATTTGGAGATATTCCAGGATGTGGCTAACGAAAAGACGTACATTGGGCCCTGATGAACCAATTAGTACTATACAGAAGGGTCCTACGATTAGTTTGCTTAACTTGTGTTAGGTCCAACATGAAGTAAGATATCTTAGATGTTTTTCCTACTTATACCATAGGCCGGTCAGTAGGATATGCGATGTTCGACGCTCTTGTCCTCCTCTTCATCCGAACAGCTTTTGCAGTAATCATGAGTTGAGATTCCAAGACTGGACGCGTATCTGCCTATAAAACAGTGCCCAGTGATCACAGCTACTAGCATAGAGATATCTTGTTTAGGAATGGATATCAAGTTCAACGTATGATTTAGGTCATAAATTTGCACATACTTGGCAAGTGATTCTTCAGTTTGTGCCACGACACCATCTATCATTCGCATGTCTGTGAGCTTCAGTTTTAATCATGATCTTGCATGCAGAAATGCTTCTCAAAATACCGCTCGGAATCGGTGTAAAACTGTAAGTCATAATCAGTGAGTGTAAAACTAGAAGGCGTACATCTCACTGATTGTGAGAAGCTCTCCCCAATCCCTTCACGGGATGTTTTGGGAAACCATTTTTTTTGCTTGCAGAAAGGGTCATTCCCATATGCTCCATATCCAGTGGAACAGGTAAGGAAGTTCCTAATCTTTCTGACTGCTTGGCCATCTAATTTAGAGATGCGTGACAGTTGTGGGCAGCACACGAAGTGAGGAATACATATTGCATATAGCCGCCTGAGTATCAGAGTACATGTTGATACCCCAGGCTCTGATGATATTTCGCCCCAGCCTAAGGGGAACTTCTCCGATTGCCAAGACTTCTGCATGTAGGACACTACAATGGTCTGGTAGCCCCTGTGCTAGGTATCCAACCAGCTCTTTAAAATAGACTCCGAACCCTATCTTTCCATCTAGTTTGGAGCCGTTAGTGTAGAAACCTATTTACCTTCTATAACCTGGTATGTGTCCCTTACAGTCCTGCCAGTCCGGGATATGAGTGGAGGAGTTTCTCTTAAAGGTTGAAGTGGGTGTCATGTAGTTGACTTTTACTGTGCTTATTCCTCAAAATCTTATGCCTCAAAATCGACCCATGACCATATGGACTAGTAATCCATTGCGATGAATGTCCAAGACGGATTGCCTACTTTGCAGCCATTTGCCTTCTCAGCAAATCAGCAAACAAGTGTAGAATAACCCAAACCCTCGGCAGTGGTTGTGCAAAGGGCACTCGTGATACAGATCATTTCCGTTCTTAGGACTTTTGACAGTAGACTTAGGTAATTGGTTTTTTCCAGTACTGGCCAACAAACAACAATGTCGTAAAGACATATCGGGTGGACAACGACCCTTTACACGAATATAAGGCCACTGTGGCTCTACTGATCCCATCCATACTGTGTTACTTGAAATTAAGCTTCTGTAGAGATTCGCTCCTAGATATCTTGCACTATCCTTTAGGCAAGTTTCTCTACCACATAGGGACAATATTAGGAACCTTCTGTTCCGTGGTAAAGAGTATGTGAACAGCACAAAGAGCCAGAAAATTCGATACAATCGTCCGTCAACGTGTATTTAAATCCTAGTTCCGACTGTTTACATTTTTTCTACTTGCAGAAATCCCCTAACCTGCTATCTCAAAGGAAATTCTTCTAAAACAAACTATGTTTATGCCAAACACCATCATTTATTGCAGGCAAACGTATTTTATTTTCCAGTAGATACATTATAATTTTCGTCAAAAAATACTATAGTGGTAACAACCAATTTATATTCTTGGAAACAATCATATTGTATTTCCTAATATTTTTGTTATAATTGGCTTCAAAAATACTATGATTGTAACATAAAATTTAGGATATTCTTGTTAGCAAACATTTTGCATTTTAGTCAAATAACAATCTGCATGTATTGAATTATTAGAATGTTCATATTGTTAATCTTATGCAACTATGAATATGGTTGTAAATTTACTCCAAACATACATTGACAGTCAGTGAAACGACGACTATGTTTGTGACATGTTATTTCTTTCTGTGTGCGTTCTGGATGTAGAGACACAGAGAGAGTAATGTAGAGAGCGAGAGAGAGAAAGAGAAATAGTAATAGAGGACGATAAAGAGAGAGAGGAAGAGCAATAGAAATAGAAAGATAGGAAGTCTGAGAGAAGTACGGGGTTCATACTTTCGTTACCACTTTGGTGTTACTCGTTCCTGTTTGTTTATTTTGGAACTGATAAAGTGTTCTTTTTTTTCAAGTTTGGAAAATCTATCGGTTGACGGAAACGAATGCTCGCTTGACAACATTTATGTTTAAATGTACCTAACGATATTCTGTGATGCTAATGTGATATAAAGGACCTTTTGTAAATTTTAGTGTGGTGAATGAAGTACAACATTATTTCTACACTCACAGATGTATTTGTTTGAAAAGAGGTTCTAGCAACAGTAAATTCGGCTGTTGTAATCGAATTGCAGTTGCCACAACCGAATTGAAGGTGTCACGACTGAATTTAATCCCCACAACTGAAGTTCGTTTGAAGCATAGATTTTCATAACCTCTAATGCGGATGTGACAACCTCTAGTTCGGATCTAGTTCGAATGTGGTTGTGACAACTTCTAAATTCGGTTATGGTTAAGTCTTTCATTATTTTGTGGGTGTAGCATAATAATATTTATAACCCCGAAAATTTGAATATCAAATTGAAGATGCAGAATCACAGATCAATGAGTGCTGAAGATATTTGGTTTAATTTCCAGTTGGGTTATTTAGGATCTCATGCAAAAAGCTGTAATCCCCATGTCATCTAGTTTTGTATATGAAAAATATGCTACAGGTAAGCCATTTATAATGCACATAATGGGTTGATATTTCGCAGAGGATATGTTCAAAAATGCTAGAAATATTTTTAAACCCAATCTCTTCAAATACAATGATAATTTACACAAATGCTTTGATGTTTGGCGAAAATGCTGCTCTGGTTTGCAAATTTATATGAGTTTAATTCACATTCTTAAAAGTTTATATAAAAAAGTATCTATGGTCAATATAAATGTCCTCTTGAAGATAAATCAGGATTTAAACTGCATCTTAAATGTTTTCAAAATAAATGTAGATTAATATTAATTTAAATTCAAATAAAATCAATTAAAAAACGCTTCAACTTTTGAGAAAAACTAGTCCATTTCTATTCCAGACAGTCAGGAATGGCAGCGACACATACGAGGATGTAGGTGGTAGTTAGGCAATGAACTAGATGGCATTGCAGGGTTTGGAGTCTAATCTATAGAGCTGGGTCTAGACTTTGCAAAAGGGCTAACATATTTTGTAGTGACTTTCAGGAAGAAGTATCCTGGAATATGGGGATGAGGTATCATATAGCTTAAATATAAGGGGTCATTTTACAGGTTCAACGTTGGGGACGGAAACTAAGTGTGCCAATTGTGATGTTCAACTTAATGTTCATATCATCACAAGCCACGACCACAACCACGATAACGACCTCAACCTCAACCAAACCACGACAACGAGCACCACCATGATCACGACCACGACCAGGGCCACAACCACGATCACAACCACGATCACGTCCACGACCACAACCAGGTCTACGACCCGAACACATCCACGAACACGACCCCAATCGCGACTCGACAACGACCACGAACACGACTCCAACCATGACCATGACCACGACAACGACAACGATCACACGAACACAACCACGACAACGACCACATCCAAGACCACGAAGACAACCACGACCACACGAACACATCCATGACCATGACCACGTCCACGACCAGGTTTACGACTACGACCACATCCACGACACGAACACGACCACAACCATGACTATACCCACATCCACGAACACGACCAAACCACGACAACGACCACGTCCACGAACACGACCATAAACACGACCGCGTCCACGAATACAACAACGAACACGACCACAACTAAGACCACGGCAACGATCATGACTTGACCACGACCACGATCATCTCCACGACCACGACCAGATCTACGACTACGACCACATCCACGACACGAACACGACCACAACCATGCCTACATCCACATCCACGAACACGACCACAACCACGACAACGACCACGTGCACGTCCACGACAACGACCACATATACGACCACGACCACAACCACGACAACGACCACGACCACAACATCGACCAAGTCGACGAACAAGACCACAACCATGACCACGATCTAGTCTTCGACCACGCCCACGACCAGGTGTACGACCACGAACACGACCACAACCACAACCACGACCACGACAACGACTACATCCACGACCAAACCCACGACAATGACCACGTCCGGGACCACATCCAAGAACAAGACCAGAACCACGACAACGACCACGAACACGACCAAAACCATGCCCACGACCACGAACCCGACCACCAACAAGACCACATCCTCGACCACGACCACGACCACGTCCGCGAACACGACCAAAACCATGCCCACAACCACAACCACGACCACGACCACGACCTCGCCCACGACCACGATCGAGATCACGACCACTGGCACGAACCGACGACCTACCCTTTATCTCGAAAATAAATTGTATGAGTCTCATAGTTGATGTTTAGTCTAAGTCGCATTGGCTTTATGCTAGGCTTATCTGTATAGTCCACATTGTTAAAGTGTAGCTGCTCCGCAGCAAAATCACAGTTCTATGCAATTTCAAAGTTGACTCGTCATATCGTTTTTGTTCTGTTGGTCTTACTAAGTTGAAATTCAAATATCGTTAGTTGAGATGCAAAACAACGTAACAACAATTTTAGTCTTTTTTTACCAAGAGAAGAAGATAATTTTATATAATGGTAAAGAGTACAGTTTTGTTCAATAAATTTTGGAATACTATTTAAGGAAAAATCGTAATTCAGGTAATATTAAAAATATGGGTTAAAATTTTATAATTTTTCATTAAAATTGAACCAAAAATTGTAGTTGGGTGAAAATAAACAATGTTGCACTCAACGGACACAGCTATATAATTTTATACGTAAATGAAAAATCTATAATATGATATTTTATTTTCTGTTTCATATAAATTATCAAGCATTTCCATACATTCGCAAACCCAACGGTGACCATTTTTGAAAGTAAATTGCTTTTAAACACGTAAAATGTAAACTCCGTCCGCTGTCACCCGGTATAGGCATGGTTTTTCACTAAGTTTTTCCATTAATATTACGTTATTTTCAAACAAACCAACAACCCTATCCCATAAAGTAACTCAAAATCTTCACATTCCCGGAAAATTGAAACAATTGAGAAACGTTTAACAACGATAAAAAGAAATTTACCATTGTCCCTTGATTTAGACTAAATATTGTGCTCCTAAAGTTTGCTTCAAGTTTGAAATAAAAAAGCTTCGTCGATACTGTTCAACTATACTAGGTAAATGCTAAAATACCACATAATTATTCACAAACTTTAGAAAGTCAATTTTGAACACTCTCAAAGAACTGTGCTCGTTTAAATATGAAATATCAGTTGAGGTTAAAAAAAATGTAAACTCCGTCCGCGTTTTCCTAGCGACACAAATTGACGATACGAAATTGCTCTTTTTTTAAACAAATGTGTAATAGAATTCTCTAAAATTTCCCTATTTTTTTTTATTATTTTTGGGCAAATCGTTTGCTAATTACATATAAAAATGTGACAGTTTGTAAACTCCGTCAGCGTAAACTCTGTGCCTATACAATTGATTAAAATTAACTTAAAATTTTTTTAACGAAACTTGTAGTTGCAATATTTATAATTTATACTTATTCTGGTCCCATCTCTCGATTCTGATCGAAAAATAACTTAAAAAACCATATTTGAAATTGCCGAGTTTGAGAATCAAAAAGTGCAACATTTTTTATTTTCACCCAGTTACTTTGTTTTGCATTTCAGCTAAAGACATGTACATAGATGTTTTTTCTTTTTGCTGAACGACCACAAATTTTTTCAAGCGTCGGAGTAGATTACAAAGTGACGTGTGGGTGACTGCGATATCGAGCGGTGGACCAATCAACGCAAAAAAAACAAGGCGAATTCTATAGATTGAATCACCCCAGAGAAAAGAGTTGAGTAAACGCATTGAATATGTGTGACGTTTGTTGTTTTTTTTTTGGGTGAAGGGGTTTCACTTTTTGGTGGAATAAAGCCTGAACACACGCAACACCTTAAAGCAATTCGAGGCGACTAACAACATCGGCCGACTGTGTGTCAGCAACAATAGAGACGATTTTTTTGCGTATCAACAACTTCGAAACTCAACTATAAAAAAAGATAAAAATTAAGGTGACAATTTGCTACAAATTAAGCAACAGTTTGGTCTTGTGAACTCCGCGCGATATCTGCTAAGAATATCAAATGAACTTAAGTGCTAATTTATCATTAAGAATGAGGTTTAGAGTATTTGTTGCTGCTGCTAATGCGCCTGATAGTGTTGTTGCTTATGTTGCACGTTAACTTTGTTATTGCTGCCTGCAGTTACACACACACGATATTGTTGTTATGTCCTATCTGCATCAGCAGCATGAAATATGCGTGGCATATATCATTTGGTGGCATATCTTTTGTGCCGTCATGACAACCGATTGTTTTTGTCATGTAAATTTTGAGATTTTTACTTGCAACATTTTATTTTTTTAGAACAGATCTGCATGTATCATAGAACTTATTTCAATGTCGTTTTTAGAGCAGTTCAGTTGTTTGAGTTTTTAAATTTTTATTTAAAAAAAAAACATTAAGCTAATATTACGAATATAGATATGAAAAAATGCATATACATAATTAGTATTGCGGCTGCATTGAAAGTGGTTGCTATAGTCAGTTATAGAATTGAGAGCAACATGTACGGAAAATGCTGGGCACTGAAGACTACATAAACTGCTATACCCTGTTGCAATTTCTTCAAAACCGGAGGAGCAGTTTAAACCTTTAACGCAGTATAAAGATTATCCAAATTTTGAGTATTAAACATTTTATAAGATTTAAGCCAGTGTTTGAAATTACTTGACTATTTTTAATGCATTTGCCTTACTTAGCTTCATCTAGCATAATACAGCAGCAAAGGCCAACAGCAAATGCGACAAAGAGTAAGAAAAGCAGTTGCTTCAACTGCACATAGTTTTTAAACGTTTCGTCAATGTTGCTTTCCACTGCGAAAGCAAAGCAGTAAAGAAAATAAGCAAAAGCAAAGTAAGTAACTATAAACCACAAATGTCTGGTTGCAGCAACAGCAATTCTGTGAAAAGCCATTGTTTCGCTTGACTGCGCAATTGAAAACCAACTGGGCAATTAGATGAAGGAACTGACATGCATTCTTTTAAATGTTAATATATGACAAGTTCATACCACAATGTTTCGAGGTCTGATACATTTTTTTTACATGAAAAATGGTTGGTTCTCGTTGAAATAATAGATAATTCAGGAAAGCACACTCACTGGCATGACTAGTTTTCAATTGCGTGACAAGTTCATAATCAGACGCCTACTAACTGTGCCTGAATTGATACCATTGGTAAGATCATCAATCGTATATATACCAACTTTATGAAAAAAATGCCAAATCTCAAAATATGGTTTGGAACCGGTGTAAAACTGTAGGTCCCAAACAGTGAATGTAAACCTAGAACGCGCACAGCTCACTGGTTTGTGAGAAGGTTTCCCTAATCCCTTCACGGGATGTAACCTTCTTGAAACCAGTGAGCTGTGCGCGTTCTAGGTTTACACTCACTGATTGGGACCTACAGTTTTACACCGGTTCCGAAGGGTATTTTAAGAAGCTTTTTCATAGCTAAATACTCGATACTGTCGCCGTCACTAAGCGAGGTGACCGCCGTTGAAAGTAATTTAAGGTGGCCAGAGCAGGGATCGAACCCACGTTCTCATGTACAAGAGCTGCGTACACTACCATTGCACCACCGACTGCCACTCTTATCTTTGATTAATATCTATGTACTTTCGAGTACTTTCGAGCACTTTCTAGTGCATTTTGTGTTCTTTTTGTACAATTTGTTACTCTTTTTGTATAGTGACACGGACTTTTATACCTTAGATAGAAACTTCTCAACTCATATCCTGGACAGGCAAGTTTGGAAGCGACACATTCCAGATTAGAGAAGGTATTGAGCCTTCTAAAATGATGACTCCAAACTAGATGGAATAGTTGGTTTTCTTTTAAAAACCTGGACCTTGGACTAGACTTTGCACGAGGGCTACCTACCAAATCATTTTAGTGTCTTTAAGGTAGAAGTCATGGCAATCGGGGAAGTTGCCTTAGTCTGAAACTAGACGTCATCATCGCCTGGCGTATCACAATCTACTCGAGAGACAGACACCTATACTTATAAAATCACTTCAATATGTTTTCCAGACTTCAAGAAATGCCCACAAGTGGTGCGCATCTCTACAAGAGATGACCAAGCATTTCGATTCCCACCTTGAATAGGTGACGGTGTATTGGAAATTCCGTGGAACCGTAGAGCGAATGAGCTGGCGACATCAAAGACTATCTTAACTGTACCACTGGATATGGAGCATGTGGGTAAGCCCCTTTCTTCATGCACGCTCACGCTGTACTAAAGCTCTCAGAAATGCGAGTGATAGATCGTCTGAAGGCACAAAATGCAGGAACACCATTCTCAAGTATGGTCATATATTAACCTGAATCGTACTTTAAACTTGATATCCACTCCTAGACAAAATATCTCTGTGTTAGTAGCTGTGATCTCTGGACCCTGTGTATTAGGTAGATTCTCGTTTAAACTTGGAATCTCATAATTCTATGGATTGCTGTGAATGTAATTACTACGGATGCTGTGAAGTGGAGGAAGAGAGCGGTGAACATCTCATGTGGTACTGCGTAGTTTGTTGTGTGAGTACCGGACAATATCTAGGACATTTTTGTAGAATAGTAGTTGTTTCGTCAGGGACTAATTTACGTGGCTTCTTCAGTCATATCCTGGCATGAGGTATCATATGACTTGAACGCCCCTTTTAACAACACGAGGTCAATTTCCAAGGTCCACGATGGGGACGGACTATGACATTCCGTGACATCGCAACGGTCCTTCTTAGACTAACTGTAACAACGGTGACAAGCTCTTCTGCCTAACCTAGCCTAGTCTAACCTAACTGCACACGCAAAAGCACAATTATCCACTGTACAAGAGAAATTTCAGAAGTTTCATTTTCGAAATTTGAAAAAAGTATTGAAACGCCTTAGGTAAGAGTAAACCCGTACTGCAACTGACCGCAAGTAGGGTATTCAATTCTGATCGTGTTTTATAGTTAATATTTTTTTGTGTGCTAAATTTTGTAATGTTCTGATATGAAAATATCTGTGCGTTTAAAGAACAACAACACAAATGTGTTTATTTTTTGTACAACATATTTTAGTGATACTGTAATTAGATTAGTTTAGTCTGAATACCTCAATGTATGGGTATTTTATTTTGTTTGTTGTATTCATATAACACTTAGAGGTAATCAAGTTTTGTGACACCTTTAAAGGTGAGAAATTCAGAATTTTTTTTTGTGCTGTCAATATCATAAACACAAAGTTATTCCACTAAGAATTCAAATGTTCTAGATCTTAGTAGATATATCTACTCAGTTATTTATATTTCAAATCTTTACGTGGGGTATTGATCTTAAAGAGTTAGTTAAGATTTGAATAAAGTTAAATTGTTAACAATCTCGTTAATAATATTTTGCCTTAATTTCTTGCATATTTTACTCATTATCTTTGTCATTTCATTGGTGATAACCATATTTTCCCATCGTTTATGACATTCTATGTAGGTAGGTATGAACATTAAGTGTTTTAACATTAGGCTTTGACATTGAAGGCCTCTACCTTTTCGCCAAGGTTGCCATTTAGTAGAGTTTTTAAAACTTTGCATATTTTTGTCATTAAATTTTTCTTGGTCAATATGTTACATATGGATATTCAATGTGGTATTGGCCACCACCAGCATCTCTCTGCGGCGACCTTTTGCGAGCACTGACCTTGCTAGAGTTTGAATGACAACCATGGCTTTGATACACCGCATAAATTTTCGATAGATATTGCTTTGGTTTTGAATGGAAAATGTTGACTTTTATTTCTCATTGATCCCACTTGTGTCGCAACATCACGTAATCCATTCACTAAGAAGTTATTGCCACATTAAGACAATTCAAAATTTGGTCCAATTAAATGGATAATTAATGTGCGATATGTCTCAGTGTTATGAATCCTTCCAGAAACTCAAACAACAGTTAGCATGATTGATTACATTGAAGGAGCTAAACTATGCAATTTGGTCTTGTCAGGCGTAAAGTACCACAAAATCGTCGAAAGGACACGCGAAACCTTATGGAATGAATCGGTATATATCACCAAATTTGGGTAATAATAAGACGTTCTTTATTCAGTGGCCGTCGGTGGTACAATGGACGTGGGTTCGATCCCTGCTCTGATCACCTTAAACTTCTTTCGACGGCGATCACCTCGCATAGTGACGGCGACACTATTACGTATCAAAATACCGTTCGGAACCGGTGTAAAAACTGTAAGTCCTATTCAGTCAGTGTAAAACTAGAACGCGCACAGCTCACTGGTTGTGGGAAGCTCTCCCTAATCCCTTCATGGGATGCAACGGGAAAGCATTAATTTATTTATTCAGTTATAATCCACAAAAAAAATACAAATTCTAACGAAATCTATCAGCACTGATGTTTAGTATATCGTTGGTACTCAACCGTCTTTAGGTTGGGTTCGGCTCGGCCGTGTTCAGGTTCGTGTCGTAGCTGCGGTGGTGGTGAAATAAATGTCGCCCTCTACACTAGTGCTCACATTTCGTGATAATGGTCGGTGTTCTGCTTCGGGTTACAGGTGCGACGATGTTCGGTCAGGGCGTCGACCTCTACACGAACATTGGAATTCGGTGATGGTCGGCGGGTGTCAGGCTCGGTGAAGGTGGAACTGGGTGTCATTCTTTACATGAGTGCTAGCATTCGGTGCTTATCGCAGGCCGTAACGTTCGGGTTAAAGGTGCGGTGATGGTGGTATTCGGTGTCGTCCCCTGCACGATTGCTTGGAGTCGGTGCTAATGGGCGGGTTTCAGGTTCGGGTTATAGGTGCGGTGACGGTGGAACTGTGTGTGGTCTTCTACACGAGTGATGGCAATTGGTGCTAATTGGCAGGGTTCAGAGTCGGGTTAGAGGTTGATTAGAGGGCTAGACGTTAGAGGGATCGGTGGCGGTTTTGATGTAGGCGAGACTTGGTGTCGTTCTCTACACGACTACTGGCAATCGATGGTACTTGGAGGCGTTCATGTTCGGTTTATAAGTATGATGGCCGTGGGACTGGGTGTAGTCCTATATACGAGTAGTGGCATTCAATGCTAATCGAAGTTGTTCAGGTTGAGGTTGCAGGTGTAATGATGGTGGAACTGGGTGTCGTCCTACACACGACTACCGGCGTTCAGGTTCGGATTACATTTGTGGTGGCGGTGAGACTAGGTGTCATTCTCTACACGAGGAGTGACATTCGATACTGATCGAAGGCGTACAGGTTGAGGTTATAGGTGTGATGGGTATAGGTTGTGGAATTGGGTGTCTGACTATTCACGAATACTGGCGTTCACGTTCCAGTTACTTTTGTGACTGCCGTGAGACTGGATGTCGTCCTCTACAGGAGTAGTAGCATCCAATGCTAATCGAAGGCGGTCAGGTTGAGATTAAAGGTGTACTGATGGTGGAACTGGGTGTCGTCCTATACACGAGTACTGGCGTTCAGGTTCGGGGTATATTTGCGGTGACGGTGAGACTTGGTGTCGTCCTCTACACGAGTAGTAACATGCTATGTTAATCGAAGGCGTTCAGGTTGAGGTAACAGGTATGATGGTGGTGGAACTGGGTGTCACACTATTCAAGAGTACTGGCTTTTCGTCGTCCTCTACGCGAGTGCTGGCATTTGATGCTGATCGGTTTTGTTCAGGTGCAGTGGCGGTGAAACTGGGTGTCGTCCTCTACACTTGTACTGACATTCCATGCTAATTCAAGACGTTCAGGTTGAGGTTACAAGTGTGATGGGGGTGGAACTGGGTGTCGTTCTATACACCGGTTCGGTTCAGTTTCGGGTTATATTTGTAGTGGTGGTGAGATAGGGTTGTCGCCCTCTACACGACTACCAGCAGTCGATGGTAATCGGAGGCCTTCATGTTCAGGTTATTCGTACGTTGGCCGTGAGACTGTGTGTCGTCCTTTACACGAGTAATGTTCGGGTGGTGGAACTGGGTGTCGTTCTATACACCGGTTCGGTTCAGTTTCGGGTTATATTTGTAGTGGTGGTGAGATAGGGTTGTCGCCCTCTACACGACTACGAGCAGTCGATGGTAATCGGAGGCCTTCATGTTCAGGTTATACGTACGTTGGCCGTGAGACTGTGTGTCGTCCTTTACACGAGTAATGTTCGGGTTACATTCGCGAAGATGGTGGATGTAGGTGTTGGCCTATACACGAATGCTGGCGTGCGTTCGATGTTAATCGGCGACGTTCAGGCTCGGGTTACATTTTTGGTGGCTGTAGCGGTGAGAGCAAGTGTCGTCCACGACATGAGTGCTAGCATTTGGTGGTAATTGGCGCGGTTCAGGTTCGGCTGCGGAGATGGTAAACTAGTTTTCGCGAATATACCGAATATTAGGGGCCGTGTTATATAAAGATACGCGAGGGCGATTAGGGTTATAATAGCTGGGTAAGTAAGGTAGAAGTGACTGCCACTATTGACACTCTAAGTCCAATGAGGACCATTGTGGTACCACGGGACGTCATATTCCGTCCCTATCGTCGAACCTGTAATTGAAATAAAATTTGGAATTTGAACTCCTCGTTATTTCGAAGCATATGCCAAATTTGACCATTATAAAATGACAGATTATTAGTTAGGTTAGAAATATATGAAATGGGTTGCTTTACCCTTGAAGATAATTGGAGAATATTAAAAACTTTCTTCCAAAGTTCTGAGTTCCAAAGATGACAATTATTACCGAAAAATCAGCTTTACCGTCGAAGATGTAATGAAATTAAATTGAAATTTTTACATGGTGGCGTTTAAGCCATGTGATACCAAATCCTGATATTCCAGGACGTGGCTGAATATAATAAGTACATTACTCCCTGGCGTATCAATTAGTGCTCCGCAAATTGGTCCTAAGACCATTGATCTTAACTCCCTGAATGTGTGTCAGATTCAACATGAAGTCCGGTTCTAGATTTTGTTTCATACTCATACAAAATGACATGTAGTAGCTTTGGAGATGTTCAACACTCTCGTCATTCTTTTCATCCCCACAGCTTCTGCTGTAATCTGGTTCTGAGATTCCCAATCTACACGCGTGACTGTCTAGAAAACAGTGTCTTTTGGTTACATCTACTAGCATATAGATATCTTGTTTTGGACAGGATATCCAGTTTAGCGTAAGATTCAGGTAATAACTTGGTCATACATGCCTGGTGATTCTGCATTATGTGCCTCCAGACCACCTACCACTGACATGTATCAGAGTTTTGGGTTTAATCATGCAAAAAGGGACATTCATTCAACCTCCAAATCCAGTTGAACAGGTAAGGTAGTCCCTAATCTCGCCAGCTCATCTGTTCTATAGATAATTTTATCCCAGCCAAAGGGCAACTTCTGCCATTGCAAAGACTTCTGGTTGGAAGACGCTTGAATGGGATGGTAGCCTTTGTGCAAGATCTTGAATAAACTCCAAACCCTACATGATGTCTTGGTAGGAGCCATCAGTGTAGAAACCTAAATATCCTGAATTACCTGATAAGTGTCCCTTCTAGTTCTATCTGCCCTGGGTATGAGTGCAGAAGTTACTTTCAAAGGTAGAAGTGTGTCATGTAATTGTCTGACCATATGCGCTGGTAAAGATGAAGTTGAAAGACAACCCCATTTAATGCACTTACATTTTGGATTGCCGTAGTGTCCTTAAGATCATTCCATGACCATATGCGCTGGTTATCCATCACGAGGAATGTCTTAGGCGAATTGGTGACGTTGGGAAAGTGAAAGATAATTCCCAAACCTTCGGTAGGGGTTTCACAAAGATTACGCGTCATACTTATCATTGTCATTCTCTGGACTTTTGTCAACCAACTTAGGTAAATGGGTTTTCCATTACCAGCTATCAAGCGACTATTCCGTACAGCAATATCGGGCGGAAAACAGCTATATATCTACAGTAAACTATTTTCGGGAATGACATTTTTACGCGAATATATAAGTAGTGCCACAATGGCTCTACTGATCCTATCTGTAGTATTTGGCTTAAAAGTAAGCTTTCTGTCAAGACTCACATAGACAAAATTACAATATACGGAACCTTCTGTTTTCTGGTAAAGAGAATGAGCTCCGATTTTTCCATATGTACTTCTTTAGAAGCTTCAGCGATAAGGAAGAGGAAAAACATATTATCTGCTCTTGTCCAGCACTAGCCGGCAAACTATGGAGACGTCTCTAATTAGTAACTTGGAAGAATTGTCTCAGATAGACCTATACAGGTAGCCGTCGGTGGTGCAATGGTAGTGTGCGTGGGTTCGATCCCTGCTCTGATCACTTTAAATTTCTTTCAGCGGCGGTCACATCGCATAATTACGGCGACACTATCGAATATTTAGCCATGAAAAAGCTTCTCAAAATACCGTTCGGAATAGGTGTAAAATCCAGTAAAATCCCAATCAGTAAGTATAAAACTAGAAAGCGCACAGCTCACTGGTTGTGAGAAGCCCTCCCCAATTCCTTAAAAATGGGACATACACACACATGGTTCTTATCCAGGTAAACAGGTAACGCAATCCCTAATCTCTCCAGCTCATCCGTTCTATGCGTCATTTCGTCCCAGTGTTTCATTTCGTCCCAGCCAAAGAGCAAATTCTCCCATTGCCATGACTTCTGCTTGAAAGACACTTGAATGGGCTGGTAGCCTTTGTGCAAGATCTGGGGTGTTTATTTTATAGAATAGACTCCAAACCCTACCTATTGTCTTGTTTGGAACCATCAGTGTGGAAACCTAAATATCTTCTATTACCTGGTATACGTCCGTTCCAGTTCCAACTGTCCTGGATATGAGTGCAGAAGTTACTCTCAAAGGTAGAAGTGGGTGTGATGTAATCCACTTCCATTGCGTGACCATATGCACGTAGTAAAGATGAAAACAACAAACACATGTTCGTTAAAACAACGAAAAATTTTTGCTGACATATAAACCCTGTTCTCTCCCTTCTCAGCAGTCTTTTCTGTTGTACTTACTAACATTTTTTCCTGAGCGTACAGTTTCAAATGAACTTACCTTTGTATTTCCCAAAACTGTAAAACATCCATCGAAATTTCATAACCTTTCATATGCATTTTTATTCAAAAATATTTAACTCTCTCCCTCTCTCTCTCTCTCACTCTCTCTCTAGAAAACTAAAGAATAATTTAATTAAAATTAAACTTAAAAGAAATAAATTAATAACAAAATGATATTATAATTAACATACGAGTGGATATAAATCTCTCGAGAATTTTATAGACTATGTATGTATATTTATATTCCTTACGGCCTACGAGTCAAAGAGCGATACTGATTATGATGATGATGATGATGATAAGGAGGCTGAGAATGTTTCGATTCCACTGGACGTTGTTGGGCATAGCTGGAGTCCGCAGGCGGCCCATAGTGCCGTGCAGCATACATGGGTGTCATATGTTTCTTATCACGTTTCACCATGGATTGTATCAAACTAGCGGAGGCAGCATTTTGTTCTTCTTCTTCGTCGACATCGTTGGGAAAGATTACCGGACCAGATTTTCCATCAAATTTGCGGGGCTTTTTATTTGTATTGCGATGAAAATACGAGGAATAATCATGACGCGGCTTACTGTTCAAGTATTTCTGGGGTAAGGCGGCGAAGTGTTTTAGACCGGGGGTACTTTGTAGCTGGGTCTTCTTACTGTTAAAGGGTATGGAATTTAGATGAGGATCCGGTTGTGAGGGTGAGGTTATGGGGTATCGCTGCGGATGGTGATGGGGTTTGGAGGCTATAAAATCGGTGTGCAGATTATTTTTGTGTACATGCTTCATGGGTTGTTTATCGTTGTAATGCTGCACGGGTGTCAGATAATCTTCCACTTGTTGATAGCCTGGACTTAAGCCATACGAGTGGGGGTGTTGGTTCCTTTCATCTACCACCACAGCCTTCCAATCATTGTGGTCGTCTTTTGTATAGGCCTGTGTAGAGAGGGCCCCTGAAGGCTGGAAGTTGGATTGTTGCTTTTGGGTCTCACGGTTTGCGTTTTGGTAATATTCATCGCGGGCCTCCTTCAAACGTTCACGCATACCTGGCTCCAATTCCATGGGCACCTGACGTATACGAGCATGTGGCTTGAATTCTATAAGGCTGGGTATTTTTGGGTGGGAGTGTGTTAGATCTTCAATGGGCTTTTTGACGGGTTTGATGTCGGAACTTAAGACAATATGTTCCTGATCTTTACTATAGTGATTGATTTTCGATTGAGAGGTATCATCATTTTTACTCTCGTGACTGTGAGGTGTATCGGTAACCGGATGGGAATTGGCTCCCACCGTTTTTACAATAGCGTTGAAGCCGGATTTCGCATCAGCTGTATAGTGGACGGTGCGTATTGAACCATCCGGTTCTAAAACGCTATAATGACCCTTAATGGCATCTCCTTCTCGAGACTCCCATTGCGATTTTACATCACCGGTGTGGAGATCTTTAACGCCATAGCTGAAGGCATATTCGGGGTGTTCCTGCAAAAGGAGACAACATTTATATGGTTTAATTTAAAGTAAATCAATTTGTAGTTGTAGAATATAAAATTTTAAATTGCCGTTGTTGTTTTTATTAATGTTGTCTTGTATATCTCACAGTGAGCAAAAAACGCACTTTGAGCTCAGCGTGTTATACCCCTGGCGGAGCATGAACCACACCTTAGTCATTCGTCGCCGCCACCGCCTGATGTTTTTTTTTCTCCTGGCTTAATCTTAGCAGATTTATGTATGTTACCTTACCTTGCATCTGTTTTATAATGTTGTGCTGTTGCGTTGTTGTTGTTGTTGCTATCTCATAATACATCTTTGGTGTCAACATTTGGCGGGGCACAACAACAACAACAACAGAAACTCAAAAAAAATTGGGCCAAGGCAATCTTCCAAAATGGACAATTTAATTGAAATCAATGGGAAAATAATTCTGTGTTAGCGCTTGTCGGTATTGTATTCTATATTGATCTGATCTGAAATGATCTCTTGATTTTCGCTGTTGTCAGTAGCCAGTGCGTGAGTTTCTTGATTTGGTGCTTTTTTTTATTCAAACGTCAAATGTCAACAAAAACTCATGTTATTGGATAAATTTCTATTGACGGAAAATTAGGAGAGGTCTTACTTTAAAAGTGATTTAGATTGCGGATCTGGTTGAGATATTGTGGAAATAATTCAAAAGCTTAACATGATACACTTGAGCTTGAGGTAAGTAACATTGAGTGTGAGTGAAGTAACAAAACAAAAATAAAGAAAAAACCACAAGGGAAACTTTGAAACGGTTGTCATGTAAATTGCGGTTGCCAAGAATTCGTTTAAAAATTATTGAAAAAAAATTGGTGTCAATTTATTACTAGGTTATACTTTAGATCATAGATAAAGGAAATAATAGATATAGCGCGACCATTGTCAACTTTGTTCACTAGGTGCTGTCCTGTACTACTGTCACTTTCACTGAAGTTTCCCATAATTCTCATTGACGTTTATTCAAAATTGTGGGAAATTTTTGTGAAAGTAATTTAAACATGTGACAAAATTTATGTGATTTTACATAATAGCATTTGTTTCTTATATAAAAAACTATTTCAAAGCCATGATGCCGGTGTTGGGATATCAATAGGAGAAAACCCGTAAGACCGCCCAAAGATGAACATCCCGGAACGCCTTTTTAATCTAAAAACTCCCCCGACCAAAAACTGTAGCAACTTCTGTGGCCACAGATGCCAAAACTGTTAGAGTGTCTGAGGACTCTCAACAAGGAATTGTAGCTGAACCGTAGGAAGAACCAATTTATTAGGACATAGACGGTGGTGACATGGCTTTGCAATTCGATGGCCATCAGATATTCTATTTTAAGTAACGTGTTGTATTCTTGATATTTTTGTTGAAAATTATATTTTCTTTTGATATGAAATTTTAGATTTTTATTGTCATATTTTTTGAATTTTTTTTGGGAACAAAAAAATCCTATTTATTGCTTTCAACGACATCTAGAAAATTACCCATTACACTAAAATGTTCCCAACACTTGTGCTTCATCTATGTGTTTACTTTATCTATGCTTTAGATTACGCTTTAAATACTGGCACATTTAGTCGATTGAGGGCTGTACCCACTAATTAACCTGGCAAAATAAGTGTTGAGGTTAAAGAGCCTTAAAGCTAGGGGTTTACCCATCTTGATAACCGCGAATGAGGTGAAAATTAAAAGAAGTACATTAAGAGGAGACGCTGGAAAAATAACTTCTGTGGGTAAGAAGCTGCTATGCCAGGTGTTTCCACATCCCGATGTCCCCGAATAAGGTGGAAATTAAGGGAAACCGCTAGACGAATATTTACATCGAAAGTCAGCTAATGGACGGTTTCACTGCAACAACAACGGTTTCATTACACTGTGAGACAAACTTAGATTTTTTCAAAATGATGGGGTTCTGTCAACGGATTCTGGTAGAAAGGTCTAAAAAAAATATAAGTGTATCGGCGTTTTGCCAGATCTGAACAGAATTTTTTTAGGGCGGGTCAAAGTTTCCGCCCCCCGGAACTTTCCTGCAACATATCGGCATACAAAATTATGTGTTCCTTACTTCTGAGGTACAAAATATGTTCAGATGTGTTATAGAAAAGATTCTGATAAACATTTTTGTGGAACAAATTAACCCTCTACCTGTCACGTATAACCATAACATTTACTTATTTTTTGAAACTGGCAAAAAACTGTTCCCAAACGACGTGTGGCGTGGTCAAAATGTTCTACAAAAATTATCGCCATAAAATTTCACTATAAGTGTCCGAACACTCCAAAACACAAATCATAGCCCAAGTGCTAGATAAAAGATGAAATATGACAAAATTCATTATATTATGTGGACTATTTTTAATGGAAACAGCAAAATGACAAAATTTATTATTAATCCTTAGAAGGCAGTTAGTTTTTGCTTATTATCTAGCACTTGGGCTAATATTTGTGTTTTGGAGTGTTCGGACACATATAGTGGAATTTTATGGCGATCATTTGCAAAATGCATCCTGGCACACCGTATAGGTATTTCAAATCTAGCCACAGATCTTCATCATCGACTGTTTTGAATGATAAGAGAAATAAATATTTTCCCATTACATCCCATAAAGGGATAGCGGAGAGAGCTTCTCACAATCACTGAGCTGTGCGCTTTCCAGTTTTCATTCACTGATTGCGACCTACAGTTTTACACCGGATACGAAGGGTGTTTTGGGAAGCTATTTCATGGCTAATTACTCGATAGTGTCGCCGCCACTAAGCGAGGTAGTCGTCGTCGAAAGAAGTGTAAGGTGGTCAGAGCAGGGATCGAACCCACGTTCCCTCGCACAATAGTTCGCACACTAACCGTTGCACCACCGACGGTGTATGACGCTATTCATTAAACCAAATGTAAACGAACACTTATTTTCATTGAGAATTTCCCGCTATGCAAGTATTCGAAAAATATCGCAAGGGAATCACATATGGAAACATTTGAAAAACATCATTCCATCTCCAGAGAACCATTGGTTCCCATTGGATAAAAAAGTACCAATAAAATGGCCGAATAAATAAAAATCATCCCTGATGATTTTGAACGTAGAGCACGACAAAACTGCAGGCAATTGTTATTGCCTGTAAGAATTGTGTTGTATTTTATAATATATAATTATCGGGGATGCTCTAAATTATTTTACCGTCGGAAAAAAATCCAATTTACACGAAATATTTCCAGAAACGTCAAGGATCTTTTTCAATTCACAAGATTATCAATTTATAAGTATACCTGAACAAATTGCACTGAATCTAACGATTCTGTATCAACAAATAAAACTCAGCTTTTTGTGAAAGTGAAATACAGAACACACCCATTTAGTTCGAATTTTTAATGACCGTGGAATTTTAAAACACACCAGAAAGTTCAGTTCCTGCAGGTTCATATTTGATGTTGTTACGGAAAGAATGCTCTAGATTTTTTTGGCTTAACTAACATTTATGCCTGAAGACCTTTAAAATATTAACAAATAATTTGTGGTGTATTGCTCATACTAAATATAATTACGCCTAAAAGTATGCCGTCGCTGAAAAACTGCCTTATACCTGTTCACTATGAATGTTTGACGATATCGCCAAGAACAGCGTGAAATAAATGAGAACAAATGGCATCTCGAGATGGTTCGGGAACGCTTTGGTTCTACGAGATGGTTTAGAATAAAAACATTTTATGAAATATATATTTTTCTATATATATGAATATATTTTTATAAATATCTTTTTATAAATAAATATAAATTTCTTTGTCTTTCGTATTTTTTCATTGTGGTTTGTAGTATAGTATTTGTAAAAAAAAAGAAAAATTGCTAATTTTCTATGGAGGAAAAGCTATATTTGTGCACGCTTTTGCATGAATCTGTGAATGCAACATTGCTTGTTAAGGGGTCCCTAATACGTCATATGTGCGCCGTTTGCGCCTTTGTGCGCCTTTTCGCAAACAAGGCCCAAAACCAATTCCTTAACAATTAAATTTGTTGAGATTTTTCCTCTTAGTGGTCATGATTAAACAAATTCACTTAATAAACAGAGAGACATAGATCAAATATATTTTTAGTTCTTCGTATTTGTGTGGAAAACCGTCCATAAAACTAAACTAGCCGTTAAGGTATGATTACGGAACAAATACAGGGTGATTCAGGAAGTTCTGGACAAATTTCTCTGGACAATTTCGGTCGGAGGGTAGAAGGGTAAAGTTGATAACTTCTGAGCCAGTTGTCGGATTTTTACTGAAATGCAAAAATGTTTGTTTTTGGTTTTGGAAGCGAAATAACAGCACACATCTATTTGTTTTTGTAAATTAACACGTTAAAGTTTTTTTTTTACTGAAATTTTCGGCTGAAGAATGGTCATAACTTTGGAACGGTAAGGGCTTCGTTTAGGTCATTTTGGAAAGGTAAGAGGTATGGCTATCTTTCGACAGAAAACAAAATATAAGTTACCTGCCATCTGGCTGAGCAAATTGAGGTTATGTGAATTTTTTTCCATTTTTTTTCCCGAAAGCTTTGTATCTCGGTGATTTGACTTTTTTCTACTTTTTTTATTGATTCTGAAAGCCCTCTTAAAGACCTTTCTAACAAAAATCCGACCACTGGCTCAGAAGTTAGCGACTTTACCCTACTACCCTTCGACCGCCAATCCGAAAATTTTGAACCCGCTGCCATTTCGCACTCTTGCATTGGACATGGTCCTAGTGGACTTTTCTTCATGAAATGAGCCAAGGAATACGCTGGAGAAATTTGTCCGGAACTTCCTGAATCACCGTGTATAGGACAGCGCCATCTACCGCAAATAAAGAAAGAATAATATGCTATGATTCTTTCACAAATTATTTTGAACATAGATAAATAAAGTAAACAAATAGATGAAGCACAAGTGTTTGGAAAATTTTAGTGTAATGGGTAATTTTCTAGATGTTGAAAGCAATAAATGGGATTTTTTTTGTTCTGGAAAAAAAGTCACAAAATATGACAATAAAAATCTAAAATTTCGTATCAAAAGAAAAAATAAATTTTAACAAAAATATCAGGAATACAAGAATAGAACACTTTACTTAAAATAGAATATCTGATGGCCATCGAATTGCAAAGCCATGTCACCACCGTCTATATCCTTAAAATTAGTTCTTCCTCCGGATCAGCTACCATTCCTTGTTGAGAGTCCTCAGACACTCTAGCGGTTTTGGAATCTGTGGCCACAGAAGTGGCTACAGTTTGTGGGCGGGGAAGTTTTTAGATTAAAAAGGTGTTCTCGGATGTTAATATTTGGGCGGTCTTACGGGTTTTCTCCTATTGATATCCCAACACCGGCCTCATTACGTTGAAATAGTTTTTTATATAAGAAACAAATGCTATTATGTAAAATCACATAAATTTTGTCACATTTTCAATTGTTTAAATTGCTTTCTCAAAAATTTCCCACAATTTTGAATAAACGTCAATGAAAATTATGGGAAACTTCAGTGAAAGCATAGATAAACAAAAAACCATAGATGGTGAAAGATAAGTGGTGGATTTGAACGTAATTTTCTAGATGGCGCCGGAGTGGTGGATATGGGCAAATTTCCCTGGAAACAAAATCTATAGAGAAAACTATATACCCTTCTTTTTTTGCCCTTTGTATTGCGAACAAATATCAAAAGCGATGTGCTTTTCTATTAGTTATATTCGATTTTCAAATTTAAACAACAGAATCAAAATAAAAATTATGTTTGAGTGCTTTTTCGCCGCATCCGAGTGAAATTAAGCAAATTAATTAAGATTAAGCAAATGAATCATCTATGGTTTTTATTTGTCTATGGGTATGATTACGGAACAAATATAGGACAACGCCATCTACCGCAAATAAATAAAGAATAATATAATAACTACGATTATTTCACAAATTATTTTGAACACCAATATCGATCAAGTTTTTCCGAATGATTTTCAAGCCAATAGAGGTAATACAATTTTGTTTTTTTTATTTTATAGGTACTGGGACTTGTAACTTCTGTGGGCATGAGAGTGCGCGTTGCCCGATCATCCCAAAAAATTGTGAATTTCACATCTTTGACATACCTTACAATCACGCAAAATTACAAGTTTCTATCTATGTACTTTATTCGAATTTATGCCCAAAAAATCTTGATTTGGGACCCGTATGCATTGCACACTGTTCAATGTGTTACAAAATTCCGTCAAAGTTCTTAAGTCTATTCACATCTTAACATTCCAAGCCGTTGACTTCATGAGCACTGAATGTCAACTTGAATTCAATTTTAAAACTTTTATCAAATATTTTAAAGTCTTTCTTGTTAAACAAATTAATTTCTTCAGTCATTCCCTTTTATTTAAGTCATTTGGTTCGTAATTAACATATCGATTTGTGGCCGAAACACAACACAATACAGTACGAGTACAACACAAATTACAGATATTATTCAAACCAAGATTTATGGCAACCACCAAAAGTTCAGTGAAAGAGAGCCAGCGTAAGAGAGGAAGAAAGAGACATTGTATGACTGTGTATTTGTTGCAAATAAGTAGTGTATCAAAAGTTTTATTAATGTAACCACATTATGTTTAATAACATACTAATTAAAATTAATTACATTACATTTGCAAATACATACCCACACGCATTTAACACAAATTGAAAGTTTCGGTTCTCACGTCGAAATGGATTAAGTCTATTCTACAATAGTATTCTAAGTAGGGTACTGACAACTTTACTGCTACACAATTATACCGTGGGCTAATGGTTCTCAAACCAACACAAGCCGGGCGATCCATACACGCAAAGAGGGAACCACGTTTGGATGTAGTTTACCGCAAACAAATTTCTTTTGTTGGAAACATATTTTTTTTTTGCTACATATTCTCAATGTTAACAGAAACTGTTGAGACGTTTTTCCCAAACAGAAAACGATTGTAAAACAACTCCATTTAGACTTGCATAAATTTGTATAATTCAATATTACGGCATAAGTGATCTCTCTCGTGAATTGATTCATTCTTCTTTCAACAAAGCGAAGAAACGAATTTTAATCTTAAAATATTTTAATTCAATTTAAATAATTATCTTTATTATTCATTTGTATTGAAAACTAAATATTTGTATATTTTGACACACTATTCGAGAGATATTGCATCAATTAAAATTTAAATATTTATAACTACATTATATACATATGTATGTACATTACTGATTTATTGAAAGAAATAATAGGAAAACCTTTCTATGGTATAACTCTATTCCACGCAAAGTGTAAGTACTAAAATCAATTTGCATTTGAAAATACTACTTCTACTACATATAAGGAAGAACTTCTGTGCAAAACTAATCCCATTCGGCATAACTATCAGGATAACTCTGCGCGCATTTTAATATGACCCCTCGGCAGCTCTCATTCTCTAGTCGGATAACCTATAGCCATGACTGTTTTTTGAAATAAATTCTCCAAACGTACTTTGTTCGTTGCATGTAGGGACTAAATCACAGGTCCACACGAATTTATTTCCATCATACTTCTTCTCATTACATTTCACTGGGATTCGTTTCGATTCAGTTCAGATCAGATCAGTTTAGTTCAGTTCATTTCATTTCATTTCAGTTGATTTCAGTTGATTTCAGTTCGGTTCAGTTCAGTTAAGTTCAGTTCAGTTCAGTTCAGTTCATTTCAGTTGATTTCAGTTCATTTCAGTTCAGTTCAGTTCAGTTCAGTTCAGTTCAGTTCAGTTCAGTTCAGTTCAGTTCAGTTCATTTCAGTTGATTTCAGTTCATTTCAGTTCAGTTCAGTTCAGTTCAGTTCAGTTCAGTTCAGTTCAGTTCAGTTCAGTTCAGTTCAGTTCAGTTCAGTTCAGTTCAGTTCAGTTCAGTTCAGTTCAGTTCAGTTCAGTTCAGTTCAGTTCAGTTCAGTTCAGTTCAGTTCAGTTCAGTTCAGTTCAGTTCAGTTCAGTTCAGTTCAGTTCAGTTCAGTTCAGTTCAGTTCAGTTCAGTTCAGTTCAGTTCAGTTCAGTTCAGTTCAGTTCAGTTCAGTTCAGTTCAGTTCAGTTCAGTTCAGTTCAGTTCAGTTCAGTTCAGTTCAGTTCAGTTCAGTTCAGTTCAGTTCAGTTCAGATCAGTTCAGTTCAGTTCAGTTCAGTTCAGTTCAGTTCAGTTCAGTTCAGTTCAGTTCAGTTCAGTTCAGTTCAGTTCAGTTCAGTTCAGTTCAGTTCAGTTCAGTTCAGTTCAGTTCAGTTCAGTTCAGTTCAGTTCAGTTCAGTTCAGTTCAGTTCAGTTCAGTTCAGTTCAGTTCAGTTCAGTTCAGTTCAGTTCAGTTCAGTTCAGTTCAGTTCAGTTCAGTTCAGTTCAGTTCAGTTCAGTTCAGTTCAGTTCAGTTCAGTTCAGTTCAGTTCAGTTCAGTTCAGTTCAGTTCAGTTCAGTTCAGTTCAGTTCAGTTCAGTTCAGTTCAGTTCAGTTCAGTTCAGTTCAGTTCAGTTCAGTTCAGCTCAGTTCAGTTCAGTTCAGTTCAGTTCAGTTCAGTTCAGTTCAGTTCAGTTCAGTTCAGATCAGTCCAGTTCAGTTCAGTTCAGTTCAGATCAGTTCAGTTCAGTTCTGTTCAGTTCAGTTCAGTTTAGTTTAGTTTAGTTTAGTTCAGTTCAGTTCAGTTCAGTTCAGTTCCATTCAATTCAATTCAATTCAGTTCATTTCACGTTTTTCAAAAATTTCTAAATTTATGAAGAAACTCTGTATGCCATGAAGACTCATGGAGGAAGCTACATAAACCTTTTTGTTCGATGACTGGGAATATTAATACATAGTATGTGAATATGTGTGCGTTTGGATGTTCAAACATGTGTGTACTTTCATTTTGACATCTTCGCAGACGAGATTAAATTTTTGCATGTCTCTTTTTATACGATGGCGTCGTCTTGTACAGTCAGTGTCTGGGTCCATGTGTGTAAGGCAAAGAGTATTAGGCTGGTTTTATGTGAGTATGTTCGTTTGTTTACCTCAATGTGTTTAATTGGCCTAGACCATTTCGACCATGATTTTCGATTCAGATTTAGCATTAGTGACTAGGACCAATTTCATCCCAACGAATACAAAACAAACAAAATTTTGCGCTTCTGGGGTACTTAGAATCCACGTCTCATTTTCCGTCTCAGATCACATAAATTATTGTAGCCGCAAATTGATGAAATACGATTGGAAACATGTGGTTCCGAGAGTGCGAGACAACTGCATAGACTGCTCGTGCTCCCGATCCTAAACTCCAAATCCAATTCCGACTCCACATCCCTTTATTACTAGTTTGCATTCTTTACCCTTTGGTTCTTCCAAAACACAATTTAAATTTATTCGTTGAAGCAGCAAAATATTCATTGTAGCAGAGAAATGAGAACGCTCATTCAAAAACAAAGTTTTGTTTGAGTTGCTTGGCAGCAGCAACGACAAAACGGTCGGATGCACGAAAATTTTGATTGTAGTAATGTAAAGGAACTAACGAACATATTTCATTGCTAACAAAAATTTGGTTGCTAGCAAACAAACAGGCAAACAGCGCAAATTTCCAACTATTCTGCAAGTGCACATTACAGAATGGGCCATGAGGAGTCATTTCTTCATCCACTAGAAATTAAAGAGTATAATAGCAAATTGGAATGTGATAGAACATACATTGTAATACATATTCCCCCACCTGGTAGGGCCGTGTAGGATGTCTTAGCAACACCGTTGTAGTCGATTATCTAAGGATCAAGAGGCAATGTTGATGATCGGTCAAACAAAGCTTTCGTTCTAAGATTATATGGATAACTATAAACCGCTAAAAGAATAGTCACGCCAAAATGCTGTCAGGAATAGACTTGTGAAGAACTCGTTTACTTGTTCTCGAACTCGTTCACTTAAGGTGCCCGGTCGTAACAATAACGAACATACTCGCCGTATCGAACATGCGCATTATGTTCATGAGGGTGATGTCTGGTCACCCTAAATGAACTAGGTAGTTCATGAACTACCCAACTCGAGTCAGGACCGAGCATCCCAAACGCGGGCGAGCGTGAATATAGAAAATACCTCTCACTCCTCAAAATACGTCTCACGAGATTCGACTCATATATTTCCGCAAGCAAAATACTTTTTGTAGTCAATGCTCGAGCTCGGGTTTGTTTTCAACATTAGAATATTAAACGCACGCGCTCTTGAGTACGGGCGAGAAACGAGCAATAGTACAACTTGTTACTGTGTTCGTTGCTGTCAAATGTATTCGCTCCTGACCGCTTTCGACTCAGTTGTGTGGAGTTTTTGGAAATAGTTCGCAAAATTGATAATCATATGGAAAATTTGCCAAAACAAATACATTCAATGAACAAATGTACAAAAATTTTACCAAAGAAACACATAAATTGTACTAAACAGATCGCACAATGTACCAAGGTGGTTCTAACGTATACCAAAGAGTACATAGAATATACCAAAGAATATAGAAAGTGTAGGCAAATAGTACATAGAGTGTACTACTAATATCCAAACAGTGTTCCAAAACTGTAATGTGTACCAGCGCCCAATTAGCGTACTCACAGCGTTGTATGCGTTCATACGGCTTCAATTCTTGCGTCAGCACAATTTTAGATACGCTGAAAAAAACGGCACCTGTTTTCAGCAGTTTTCAACAAACAACGCCGTATTTGGGTCATAAAAATATATATTATAACATATTAATCATTGTGTCTCCAACATGTAATATTGACTATCAAACACAATGTGGTTGGACACAAGTATACAAACACTTAGAGTTGGGAATTTTAGTTCATTCAAGTGAGCGATCTTTTTAGTTCAACAGAATGAACTAGTTCATTCATTTAGTTCACTAGTTTATTGTATCATTTCAGCTTAATCGTTCATATGAGCTGTGAAGTAAAGACCTCATTTCAGTTCAACTTGTAGTTTTAGTTCAACCGGTGCGAATAAATGCGAAAATGGTCTGATTTTAGCAGATTTTTAAAAAGTTTTAATACTGCGATATTTGTTTTTATACAAAAACGACTTATTGAAGATCGGCTTAACGAATGGGTTATTCCGTTTCTGCAATATTGGTGTTTCCGTAATCTTCTTATATTTGCACCTTTGTGCAAATTGAGTGAGACACAGAGCATGAACTAGAAAATGGCGGAGAGAACTGCAGAACTGAATTACAAAAACAACTGAAAAAAGTGAACTACTGATACAAAAGAGCGGAACAGTGTGAACTAGTTCATCTAGTTCATAAGAGTGAATCGTTCAATTGAACTAGTTCGTTCGTGAATTACACAACTCTAGTTCATAAGAGTGAATCGTTCAACACTTTATATTTGCATCCGAACACTTTATATTTGCATCCGAAACAACAAAACACGACAGATGTTTCTGGGGGTATAAACAAACGCATCCAGGTCGATCGCATGCTTGTGCATTTTTTGTTTAATTTTTCGCTCGTGTTCTCGATGGTAAATGCCATCGGTGGTGCAATGGTAGTGTGCGCGGCGCTTGTGCATGAAAACGCGGCTTCAATCTCTGCTATAAACACCTTCAATTTATATCGTCGGCGGTCAACATGCTTAGTGACGCCAACACTATCGAGTATTTAGCCATGAAAAAGCTTCTGAAAATAGCGTTTAAAACTGTAGGTCCCAATCAGTTAGTGTGAAACTAGAGCGCGCACAGTTCACTAGATTGTGAGAAGTTCTCCCTACTCCCTTCGTGGGATATAATGGGAACCATTTTTTTTTGGGAAATATGCGCCAATACAACCGACGAATTATTCCGCAAAAAAATTTAAACAATTAGTATAGAGGAGTATAGCGGTCCATTTCTTGCTGTTGACTTCACAAATGTCAAAGCAGAATTGACATTTGCCGCCATTTGCAAAAATTATAGGCTGCCAACTTTTGCGCCACCTCTTATTAATATCCTCAACTTGGATTAGTGCTCACTGTTTGTAAGAAGTCCTTTATAGGACATGGTGTTGGGACCAGGGGCCGAATGATCGCGTCGGTTTCGTATATTTTTCTTGATCGTATATTTTATTTCTATTTATTTTCACGACTAACGAGTAGGTTTTCTGTTCAACTCTTCGTTTTACGATTCGTGCCGAGCGAGCGATCGAGGTGTGAACGTGGGATTATGATGTAGTAAATCATACGATAAACCTTCATGCAAATAATTGTATCAGATTAGGTAAAAAATCATTCAGAATTGAAGCAATTTATAAATTTTTGACTTAGCTACATATTCCTTTTAAACGCTTCGTGTATTCGTAGTAATTTTTTATGTTTCTTTTTGCTATTTTGTCATTCTTTTTGGAGATTTCAAATTAATGTTGGCAATTAACATTTTTCCACACCCATATTTGCCGTTGCTGATGTTGATGCTGCCGCTGCCGCTGCTGCTGCTAGTGCAGCCCAACCAATTAAGAGGCCAATAAGAAAAGTACTCAAACTTTGTTGAATGCATCTATGTGCCCAAATTACCACTTCAGAAGAAAAAAATCAAAAATAAAAGTGAATTGATTTTTAAATCGAACACTGCGACGTTTTCGCGCAATCACTTTGCTAGCTAGATATGAATGAATGTCGGAATATTTGGCCGAGTATTTAAATTAAACACATATTTAGTGATTGTTAATTGACACTTATAGATTCATACTCGTACCTATGTAGATAGTTGTGTACTCGCAGTTGGTATAGCCAATAGTTGCTGCATTTACTCGTACTTTACTCATATCACGTTTCATTTAAATCGTATCACAGAGACCTATTTGTTATAAATCTTGTTTTGACTTCTTTTTTTTTTTAAATTTTGCGTACAAAGATCTTGAACATATGTATGTTGCACGTACAACAAATGCAGTTGCCACCAAGATTTTATTTATTTTTTTTTAGTTATTTAAAAAAATAAATATTATATATAAATTTTCACACTTTAATATGACAGTCTTTTTTTGTAGGCACAATTTTGCATTCATTTATTTTGGGCTGCCATTCATGCAAATATGTGGGGGCTGACAGTTCATTAAAATCGAATAATTCTAATAAATGTTTAAATGAAAATTGTTTGACATCTCTGTGCAGATGATTGATGATGGTGCCGGAGTTAAGAGCGTAAATGATCACAGCTGGTGGGTAGGGCTAATGTGAGAAATTGTGATTAATCGGATGAGTAGTAGAACAAGGTTTCAAATTCAAAATCGAAATTACAACAGAAAAAAAAATGGCAAAAACTACATCCGTCTTGTGGCCTACAAAAATCTACATCTAAAGACAATGTGAAAAAAAACTGTGTTCTATTACATCCCACGAAGGGATTAGGGGATGATACCTTCAGGTTAGAGTCCAAACAGAACCAGACACGCTTTAGATGACGACGGAAAAAACTCTAGCGTCTAAACGACATGAGAGAGAGAGAGAGCGTCTGGCGACTTCGGTTGATTTTTTTCTCTGCGTCGTATATAAAGGGTTTTTCAACAGAGACGCTACAAAAGTAAATCAATAGGGACAGCACACGACGCCATATTTTTTTCCGCTCTTTTGACATTTCTCTTCAGTAAGGTTTGCCATTTCATCATGGAAAGATATACGAGCCAACAACGAGTCGAAATTATTAAAATTTACTACCGAAATTTGGAGTCAGTGGCCTCAACTTTAAGAGCGCTACGTTCGGATTTTCATCGGAAAATCATCTTCAGCGATGAGGCTCATTTCTGGCTGAATGGCTTCGTCAATAAGCAAAATATGCGTTATTGTTCAGACAGCAATCCACACGTAATCCATGAGTCATCATTGCATCCCGAAAAAATTACGGTTTGGTGCGGTTTATGGGCCGGCGGCGTCATTGGGCCGTATTTCTTCCGTGATGATCAAGACCGGCACATTACTGTGAATGCGAATCGCTACCGTTCAATGATAACCGAATATTTTTGGCCCCAATTGGATAATATGTACTTGGAGGACATGTGGTTCCAACAGAACGGCGCCACAAGCCGCACTGCAAATGCCACAATCAATTTATTGGAAACCAAGTTTGGTGAACGTGTTATCTCACGAAATGGCCCAGTCGATTGGCCGCCTCGGTCGTGCGATTTGACTCCGTTAAATTATTTCCTGTGGGGCTACGTCAAGTCTATGGTTTATGCCAACAAGCCAGCGACGATTGATGAACTTCGTACGAATATCGAACGTGAAATTGCAGCAGTATCGGCCGATTTATGCTTGAAAACCGTCGAAAATTGGGTTCAGCGTCTGGACTTCTGCAAGCGTGCCCGTGGTGGCCATGCAAAAGAAATCGAGTTCCATACATAATGGCATCGAACGTACTTTCACAGGAATGAAAACTTTTGTAGCGCTCTTATTGAAAAACCCGTTATTTGCGGCTCTTTTCTGGAATTTGTTTGAAAGTTTGGAAAAATATCAATATAGTTGTATAGGAATTAAATTGTTTTTACTGTTTTCAAAAATGTATTCACTTTTATTGTATTGAGTTTAACAATAAATTATTTTTAACCCTTTCTTTAATTTTTTTTTGCATTCACTTGTACCATCGTATATATGTGTTGGTTTCTCTTATGATTTTCATGAACATGTGGCAACTTCATTCTTTCAATTGAGAGATTTCTTGAGAGCGCCGCCAAGACATTGGAAAATATTCTATTCTAGCGGCGAGTCGTCAGCCGAAGCGGATTTCCGTCACGATTTTTCCCTGCTACAAGAAACCTGTGTAGAAGAAACGTCGTCGTCTGTAGCGTGTTTGATTATGTTTAGACTCTTAAATGGAACGGTTTACGGAGGGAAAAAATCCTAAACAACTCTGTTTAACTTGAGAGAAATCTTATCCTATTTACTTTCAAATTTACATTACCAGTGTTAAAAAATGCAAACACATATACATATGTACACGGCGAAAAAAACGGCCCCTATAACATTATGCAGGGACCACATATATGTTTGGAGCAGCCATATGCACACGTTTATCATGAATTGAAGATCAGCTTTTTGTTTGTTTCTGTGTTGTCTACGATATTACCTTTTTTGTTTTCAGTAGATTTCCACTAAAAAGCCATGTTGTTCACCAAACATATATTGTAACATATTAATCAATATATATGTTTGGAACATCCATATGCATACTGCCTTCTTTTAGGCTAAACTATAATTTACTATTTCTTGCATACTTTTAGGCAAAAATTTCTTTTAACTTTTATAAAGTGGCGCAAAAGTTACCACCCGAGGTTCATTGGCAGTAATTTTTTTATGAATGAAAAACTTTGGCTTTGCTTTCGGATTTTATTTATATGATGTGTAGAATTTCTTTTCATTAAGTCGAGAAGATGATATCGGTCCAGTGGCCGCTGACAAAATTGTTTACCATACAGGACCGATTTCTGGCATTTTCCTTTACTTTTGACAAAACTTCTGGTGATAGGTTCTCGCATTCTTCTAGACTGCTCTCTTTGTGGGCTTCAAGAGTCTGAGGTTTGTTGACAAAGACCCGTGACTTCAAAAAACCCCACAAAAAGGAGTCTGGAACGGCTAAATCGGACGATCTTGCCGGCCAGTGCAAATCGACAAATCGAGAGTCAAGGCGACACGGAAATGCAACACAGAAATGAATTTGGGTTGTGACTCATGCACTTTGCACCGTTGCTTCATCCTCTTGGAACCATATGCTCCCAATTCATCCAATTGAGGAAGGAGAGAATCATTAAGCAGGGCTTTCTGGCGCTCGCCGTCCACAGTAGTTGTTTGAACCGCGGCGGTTTCTGGGAAATAGGGCCCTTGTCGCCTTTAGCGTAAATGCCCTAACTTGGAGCATGTGCAATGGCTTTGTACACGGATTTTCGGCGACCCAGTAGCAATAATTTTTCTTATTCACATATCCACTGAGATGGAAGTGAGCCTCGTCGCTCATGATGATTTTCGGTAAAAAGTTGACTCCGTCGTGGTCGAGATCAGGGATGACTTGAGATTGACACGCGATTGGCGGTCAATAGCTAACAACTGATGGACTGTCTGCTGGTTATAAGAGAACATCTTTAAATCGTTCACCAAAATCTTGTGAAAAGGCCGCCTATTGATGTTCAGTTGCGTGGCACGTCGCACAGTGGTCCAGAATAAATTTCCATCAGCCAAAATTCAATATCTTTTGATATAGAAAACATTTTTAAGTTGAAAAAAAACCATTTGTAAGAAAGGTGTCAATGATTACTGCCATATATCAACATTGAAAATCACACAGTGGGGTATATTTAAGAAAACTTTCGAAAATTACTATTTTTGTGTTTTTTCGATTTCCAAGGAATCAAAAATTTTGGTTTTTTCTTCTTATGTTTTTAGTAACATATTTTGACATAATTTTCGAATAATTTTTTTGACAGCACAAAAAATTTAAATTTTTTTCGTATTACAGATATCTGCTTTTTCCAAATTTGAAAATCGTAAAATTTTGATCTCGTTATTCGAATTTTTTGAACTGTATCTCATTCAGTTTTAGAGATATATACACTAAAAAATCAGATTTTCTGCATTAGTGCTATCTCCTTTGTGCGCAATCCTGCGGCAGCAAAAGTTACCCTGCGAAATTGCGGAACAGATCGGCCTTTCCAGCTGTGTATCATATTCGGAGAAGGCATTTGAAGCAAAGAAGCTGTATTCGCCCAAAGTAAAATTTTTTTCAAAAACGATATTTTTTTTAAATTATTTGTACAATCGAATTGTATTTGATATAAACAAAACTTAGCTGCCATATCCAAGCCACCCAATCTGTATTTTTAATAAAGACAAATGGAGTGTAATATGTATCTCTAAAACTGAATTAGATACATTTCAAGAATTTCGAAAAAAGACATCCAACATTTTTTGATTTTCAAAATTCCAAAAAAGCGAATATCAAGGAACATATGAAAAAAAATTTAACTTTTTGTGCGCATTATGTCAAAATATGGTAAAAACATAAAAATAACAAATTCACAATTTTTGTTTTTTTTGGGAATCGTAAAACACCAAGCAGTAATCAAGTTTGTATATTTTTCTGAAGTATACTCCACTGAGCGATTTTCAATCTTGATGTATCGAAATTATCCCTGACTCCTGGCCTACAATCGGTTTTTTACAGAACTTAAAAATGTTTTCTAGATCAAAAGATATGGAATTTTGGCCCATGGAAGTCGATTTTGAACCACTGTGCGTCGTCTGGTCGATACTACGGGTTCCATCTTGAGCCACAGCCACGTTATTCTCAGCAGACCGACTGCACCGGACCGGCCAGCATCTCGTGTTGTCCCATACTCTTTAAGGCGAGTGATTAAAGGCCATAGGGTTTGCCCACACGCTAAAAAATAACAGCCCCAGCAACAACACGTTTGCAAGCACTGTTTTTGTGAATAGATGATCTGCAGCTTTTTGTTTCTTTATTGTCTATCACGTTTTCAGCAGATTTTAACAAACAACGCCACATCTGCGTCACAAATATATATTATAACCTAATAATCATTGTTATATTGAATAGCAAACACAATGTGTTTGTACACAAGTACACTATATTTGCGACAAGCTACAAACACGTTGTATTTGCATCTAAAGAAAAAATGAGACACATTTTTCAGCGCGCAGTTGGTGCCATTTGACCGGAAAATGGCCATCGGTGGTGCAATGGCAGAGTGCGCGGCTCTTGTACATGAGTATGTGGGTTCGATCCCTGGTCATTTCTTACATTTCTTTCGACGGCGATCACTTCGATTAGTGATGGCGACACTATCGAGTATTTACACGCTGAAAAATCGGTTTTTTTGTTGTTGTTTGGATGCAAATATAAAGTGTGTTTGGAGCTTATCGCAAATATAATATACTTGTGTCCAAACACATTGTGTTTGCTATTCAATATTACATGTTTGAGACACAATGATTAATATTTTATAATATATGTGGTTGCGACCCACATATATTTATGTTTGTGATACAAATACAGCTGTGTTTGTTGCACTGTTTATGCTCTCTCGAGAGCAAGAGAATAAAAGAGGGACAACGAGAGAGTCTATCTTGTAAGTGTGAATCTGTATTTTTGGATTATTCTCTCAGTCAGTGAGTCATAAATATCCCTGAATGCGCGTGTAAATTGCAGATGAAGTCGGTGTTTCTTATTTTGGCTGATGTATTGCCTTTTAGTTGCATGTATTCAGTCGTCATTGGTTCATCGGGCAGAG
This sequence comes from Phaonia tiefii, assembly GCA_963931995.1. Classification (NCBI taxonomy): domain Eukaryota; kingdom Metazoa; phylum Arthropoda; class Insecta; order Diptera; family Muscidae; genus Phaonia; species Phaonia tiefii. The sequence goes on from OZ008369.1 coordinate 277,344,655, forward strand.
TATATCAAAAACGCTTGATCAGTGAAAAAAGAATAAACGAAGGCTCGGACGGTTAAATGGTTTGTGATATTACTTTCATTTTTGTGTATGTGTTTCGTATATGTATGTGTGATACCAAAGGGAGAAACGATTTTGAGGGGAAAAAAGGCTGTCCCAGCCTTTAGTGAGAAAATCGGATCGGCGGAGCATTTGTAAAATAAATGTAATAAAAAAACACAAGTAATTAATCGACGCTTGGCTTGCATGAACTTCATTTGTATATGTACCAACGCATAGCTGAAACCTTCTGAAAACTAAAACGTGAGAGACAACAAAGAAAGGAGAAGCAAAAGATCATTTTATAAAAAAAAGCAAATAATGCAGTCACAATTGTCAAAGCAGAATTGACATTTGCCGCCATTTGCAAAAATTATAGGGTGCCAACGTTTGCGCCGCCACCTATTATTAATGTCCTTAATTACACTTGGAGCTGGCTCACTATTTTTAAGAAGCCCTTCAGAGGATATGGTGTGGAACAAAGGGCCGAATGATCGCATGTTTTTTTGTAATTCGTATTTAGGAAGCATGATAAAATGGAAACTTGAACCCAAACTGACGAAATTGTTTTAGGTATCAAATCAATAGAGCACTAAAATTTCATCGATACTAGATTTTTATAAGTTGTCATATCTAATTTCCACTTTAAAGTCAAATCCAGATTACGTTACTCAGTTTTTTTAAAAGTTTATCTTCAACTTCTGTAGATTTGTGTTGGAGTTTTTGTAAAGTTTATCTTCATCTTCTGTTGATTTGTGTTGGATTTGTTTGGAAAATGTTGTTTCTTTGTTTTGAATCCTTTTACGTTTCTTTCAGTTTGCCAACAAAAATCCTTGATCTTAGCCTAAGGCAAATTCAGTTTTGACCATAATATTAAAGTTGTCAACCTCAAGAATGCCAAGATGACCAAAATTTGTGCAATTTTCCTTGGACGAAATCTTGATCGGATTTAATTACGACCACCTTATATTAGGTGGTGGTTTGTTTCGAATGCCATCTCAACTTTTTTCGCTGACAATTGAAGTTTTGTATCGTATTGTTACGCATGTGTTTGGTGGCGATTTCTGTTGCTTTTCAGCGTGATCACTTCTGGGGGAAAAATCAGAAAATTTTGAACGAAAATTTAATTGAATTCGAAACGATCTCGCTGTTTGCTTCTTTCAATCCAAATTTGGTTGATACCGTTTTTGTACGTATGCGATCGAAATCTAGGCATGGTACTACCCGTATGTCATACCACTTGTTAATTGAACAATCTTGTGATTTTCCATAAATAACCTCACACAAAAAAACGTTCATGCAACAGGGTATTTTTTTTTTGTTGGTTTTTGTCTTGTTTTCTGTGTAGCTGCAACTTTTTTCTTTGTTGCGCATGCGTGTACATACTTATGTACATATGTCTGTTGCCTCCATCACTAGAGCATGAAAGCAAAGCAACTCCCTCGGCCATACAAGTCGACGAGATTTTCAATTATTTTGTTCGTAAGTAATTGTTGGTTGGCATTATTTTTTCACCACCCCCTTTCCATAGAATATTGGGTGAATTGTTGTGGTATTTTTCAATATAAATGTATTTCATAAAGAGAAAAAAAGAAACCAACACCAACAAGAACAGAAAAAACAAAAAAAAAAAAAAAACTTGTCACTCGATCGCTCTAAACTTGGTCCGGTAAAGGTTAATACTTTAATGTCCGTTTATGACTGCTACATTGGTGGTGCTGCTTTATAGATTTCAACTCGTCGTCTGTTTAAATTTTTTTGCAATGAAATTGTTGACACAAGATAAAAATTAATTAATTTTTCTTCACTGGCTTGAATTTTAAAAAATATTTTTACTGGTTTTTAATTAATTTTACAATATAAATTTAAATATATATTATATTTTCCACTAGTTTTTGAAATGTGTTTTTCAATATTTTTTTTAAATTTTTTAAATTTTATTTTAAACAATTTTCAATATCGTTTTAAACAGCTTCAACATGATGTAAAGAATTTATTTATGAATGCATAAAATTGGTTTTTTGTGATAAGCAATTGATATATTGCAACACTTTTGCACATTTTCCAAGTGCAAAAATACAGTTGGTGGCAAAATGTGGTATCTGTTATTTCCTTAGCAAATGTTCCAAAGTTATGTTCGCAAACAAACTGTGATGCTAAGAACCTCAGGTAAGGTAAAACGAATTTCTAATTCAAATATATCGCTACACTAAAATAAGGACGCATCGTCGCACCGTGGAGCCTTATGCTAAAAATCAAAAATTTCAGAGAATAATTTGTTAAAATGAATGAATGTATCTGATAAAAAACTTCTCACAGATTTAGAATCAGAAAAGTTCTTTCAAATGGGATGAAAATTATGAATGGTAGAATCGGCCAAAGTTGAAAAATGTTCGACCTGCAAGATAATGTAATTTTTTTTATCTTTGCTAGGTTAGATCTTCGAAACTGGGAGTTTGTTGTAGGAGATTTTACTTAAATACGGTTTATTATTCAATACTCTAACTAATTAAACTGAGATTTACTGCCCGATCTTGCGCGTTTACATGCTAAAGCAACAGAATTGCCGCAACGTCACAACCAAAATATTCTGCAGGCAGCATAAGCATAATAAAAGTATTTTTAAAAATATTACACAGCGTTTTTGTTAAGGCTATGAAAAGAGCGAAGTGTGAAGATTGTGTTTTACAAAATTCAACATTACTTGAGTTATTTAGAAGCACTGGAACAGAGAGTGCATTTGTATTGGCTATAATAAAAGAATTTTTGTGACTCCTTCTCGAAAACATGACAGTCACTTTTCTAATTGTGGGCCCATAAGCGAGCAGCATGTGCCTTTTGCTGCTGACGGTTTTATTCATGTTGACTGCAGCTTTTCTCATAATGATCTCCATAAAGATGTTAAAAAGATCGCACGATAGGGTGTCGCCTTGCCTGAGGCCGCGCTTAGTTTCGAAAGGTTCGGTAGGTTTGGTGTTCGTCAAGGTCATCCTGCAAAGGCGTATGAGTTTTGCAGGAATACCAAGCTCAGACATTGCTTCGTAGATTTTCACACGTACCGGGCTATCGAAGGCCGCCTGATAATCGACAAATAGTTGATAGGTATCGATGTGCTTTTGGTGGGTCTTTCCAGGATTTATCGTAGCGTGAAAATCTTGTCAGTTGTCGATTTTTCAAGCCGAAAGCCACACTGGTATGCTCCAATCAGGCCAGCCATAATTGGTTTTAGTCTTTCGCCCATTATACTTGATAGAACCTTATATGCTCCGGATATAAGGCTTATTCGACGGTAGTAGGCACAGAGACTCGGGTCACCTTTTTTAAATATGGGGCATAATAAGTACACTGAGACTCCATTCGCCGGGAGTCTAACAAAATTTTGCTAATGAGCTGATGCATGCATCTTACCAGCTCGTCGCAGCCAGCTTTAAACAGCTCAGCCGGTAATCCATCGGCTTCTGCGGCTTTGTTGTTCAATGGACAATAGCTGTTCTGACTTCGTCTTAGTTAGGAGGTGGCAATCGATGTTTTTTTCCAAATTGTCATCGATTGTCTCATTGTCATTGGATATCTCAATTACAAGGAGCGCGGAGAAATGATCTCTCCATATTCCCAACATGCTCTGCACATATGCGATGAGATTTCCGTCCTTGTCTTTACAAAAGCGGTTCCCTGAACCATGCCCATTGTTTCTGTTTTTGACTTTTTGGTAACATTTTTTCGGGCTTCAATCTTCCTTGAGTATGTTTCAATTTTCTCACTGTCACGCTTTCTCCATTGCCGTTTCTTATGCCTAAAGAGACGGTTTACCTTCTTTTTGCCTTTACCGCACAGTCGTTTATACCACTGAGTTGCAGCTTGCGTTGCAATTGACTGAAGCATTGCCATACTTGCAGCGTTCTTTTCATCATTTGCTATGCGACACTCTTCATCGAACCATGGTTTGCTGCGAAGTGGTTTTTCAAAACCAAGTACGGTTGTTGTCGCAGTTTTTATATAGTTGGAAATGGGTTTCCACTGCATTTCAGGATCGGCATCGGGAGAGGTGCGCGGCTCTTGTACATGAGATCCGGTGTTCGAACCCGGCTCTGACCACCTTAAAATTTCTTACGGCGGCGGTCACCTCGCATAGTGACGGCGACACTATCGAGTATATAGCCATGAAAAAGCTTCTCAAAATACCGTTCGGAATCGGTGTAAAACTGTAGGTCCCAATCAGGGAGTGAAAACTGGAAAGCGCACAGCTCAGTGATTGTGAGAAGTTCTCCCCAGTCCCTCCATGGGATGTAATGGGAAACCATTTTTTTTTTTTTATCGGGAGAGGTTGAGTTCTGTGCCAAAAGTTGCGAGCGTTCCCTTGAGTAGGCTGTGGCTACCGCTGGTAGTTGCAGCTTTCCGATTTCTAGCTTTCTCTGCGTCTGGTTTCGTACGATTTTTGCTCTACTTAATCTTGGGCGAACCTTTGGTGCTACCAAGTTGTGATCAGAATCGATGTTAGCTCCTCTGATCACTCGTACGTCCATTACACTGCGTCTGGGATTGGAGAGAGCTTCTCACAACCAGTGAGCTATGCGCTTTATAGTTTTATACTCACTGATTGGGACCTACAGTTTTACACCGGTTCCGAACGGTATTTTGAGAAGTTTTTTCATGGCTAAATACTCGATAGTGTCGCTGTCACTATGCAAGGTGACCGCCGTCGAAAGGAATTTAAGGTGGTGAGAGCAGGGATCGAACACAGGATCTCATGTACAAGAGGCGAGCACACTAACCATTGCATCACCGACGGTCATAACGGGATATTAGGTCAAGTAATTCCTCGAAAAGTTTTTCGAATTTTAAAATTTTATATTTTCCCTTATTGTGAAAGTTATACAGAAAAAATATTTGTCCAAACTGGTAAAAAAAGTTATCGATTGTTCAGAACTTCTACCACTGATATATCGGTAACTTTTCGGCTTATTTTGAAGTCTTTTTCAATAATAAAATATAAAATCAAAATATAAAATAACCTTTTTCAAAAATACTCTTCAGATGATGAGGGAGAAAATCTCTGCCAGCTAAGCGAAATGGGAGAGAGCGGTGTCTCCCACATTTTTTTTTAGACGCTAAAGATTTTTTTTTGCCGTCATCGGTAGGGTCTCTGGTTCTGTTTGGCCTTTTAATTGAAAGGCAACATAAGTTGAAATAATGTCGCATTTACACCGTAGTTTATCGCGACAACGCTAGCCATAACCTTGTTCTCTAACGTTTTCCATTTACACCAACCAATTCAGATTAAATTGCTATTTCAGGTGGCAACTTTTTGATTGCACCAATTTAGAGCAACTCCGTGGCGAGACCAAATTATCGCAGACGGCGATACACCAAAAAAAAAAAACAAATAAATTGGCGGCTCTTCGCTTTGCCAGTTTTGTACAAATTTGGAATGTTTTGGAAATAACTGAAGCTTTCAAATTTTATCAGTCGGCCAAATAGGTTCAATCGGTCAAATCGGTCCACATTTTAAAGCGATGAGGATCAATTATATTGGCAGCTGCTTGAGCTTCCAACATAGGTGAAATAATATCGCATTTACACCTCAGTTTATCGCGACAAGGTTAGCGATAACCTTGTTGATTAACCTTTTCCGTTTACACCAACCAATTTCAGATTAAATTGTTTTTTCAGGTGGCAACTTTGTGATTGGACCAATTTAGAGCAACTGCGTGCCGAGAGAAAATTATCGCAGACTGCGACACACCAAAAACAAAAATAAATTGGCGGCTCTTCGTTTTGCCAATTTTGTACAAATTTGGAATGTTTTGGAAATAACTGAAGCTTTCAAATTTTATCAGTCGGTCAAATAGGTTCAATCGGTCAAATCGGTCCACATTTTAAAGCGATGGCGACCAATTATATTGGCAGCGGCTTGAGCGTCAAACTATTTTTGGTGGCAGCTACGCGTTAGCAAATTTTCGATGGGCTTCCTTCCGTCTGCCAAACAGTTGATTTGTTGTGTATGTTTTTATTTTGGTTGCATATGTTTGGTAACATGCAGAGTTGCATCAAATTTTATACCATTTTAAATTAAAATTAAACTTCAGTTTTTTCTGATTAAAATTGTACGAGTAATCTTCTGGGTTAACGGAGTTAACCTTCGAAATGCGCTAATCTTGGGTCGGTGTAAATGCCGTATAAGATTCGAAAGAAACAGAAGATTTTTATGCCGATCAAAAGCTTATCGATGTATGAATTTCCATAGTATCGGCGGCGGCGCATATACATTGATCTACTTTGTAGTTATTGATTTTGTCACCAGCTGTAACTTCAATTCAGTTCAAGTATACCCATCCATAATTGTCTGAACACAGAAAAATTGCATTAACTTTTAATCTCTTAATTATGGCTTTTCAGAAGCTATTAAAAATCGATAAAAAAGGCACATAAAACTTAAAAACGTAAATTATCGCAAAATTCACTCACCACCATTTCGATAAACACTGAGGCTTAAAAGTTAACATAAAATTGTTAATATCTGACAAATTTATTACACCAAACAAAATACGCTGGTAAAACAATGAATGTGGTAAGAAAATTGTTTACACAAAAATTTAGGACATTTTTCTCTAGCAAAGCTTTTTTTTTGAAAGACAAGAAAAACACGGTATTAGCTGGCATGAAATTGTCAATTGTCAGAAATTTTCAAATTCTATATGTCTGTCTGTTTGTCTGCCTGTCTGTCATGCCAAAATATGACAACAAAATTCTACATCTATGAGTATTTATTATTTGCTATTGCACGATTCTAAAATGTTTAGAACTGCCAGCAGCCAATCAATTTTCCTAACTGTTCTTTCATGCAAAGTTACAAGTTTCACTTTTGAAAGGTGTAAATGAACTGCAAGATTTGTTAACAAACTAATTTACATAACAAACAAACAAACAAACAATTGATATTCTAAAGAATTGTACTCGTATGTACGCGTCGAATTCGTTACTCTATGTACGGCAAGTACGCATGGTATTCGAAGGCAAAGTCTATAAATAAATATGTCATATCGTTGTCAAAAACATGTTAACAGACATAATCGGATCAAGACGTTGACATAATGTGGGATTGCAGCAGCAGCAGCAGCAGCCTAAAATTCTCATATTGAATTTCATGCACGGATAATTAAAACAATAAAATCCATTCACGAACGTTTTGTGAATAGTGAACAGTTTGTAAAATGTTATGCAGCATAATCGTCAAATATTTGCATAAATGTTAAATATAACGGTATTATGTTGTAAATGTTCTAGTAACAGAAAGAGGGGAATATTTGACAGTTGTAAATTATAAAAGGCCTGATTTATGTCAACTTCAGAATGTTTGGAAGGGTAAATTTACACTTTGTTCTGCAAATAAATAAAATAAAAAAAGTGATTTTCCTTCTCGCAATCACTGACAGCAACCCACAGTTTTACTCCGGTTCCGAACGAGGGTTTGATGGTTTTTTATGGCTGATGATTTTTGATGATTCATGGCTGATGATTTATCATTAGTGTCGCCGTCATCACTAACCTACATAGGTCATCACTAAGCTACACAGGGTGTTGTCGAAAGAAATGTTAGGTAGACAGAGCAGGAATCGCATCCACCTGCTCATTTTCAAGCAGAGTTCGTATTTACCCGCCCCATGTGTAACCCATACACATCGTCGTGGGGAATGTGTAATGAACGTTTACCCATTACCCTCAGGGCAATGGGGAAAATAAAGGGTAGCTACCCACGAAAATGGGGAATTACTCATCAAGATTGCCCATTACCCTCAGGGTAATGGGGAAAATAATGAGTAGCTACCCACGACAATGGGGAATTACTCATAACGATTACTCATTACCCTCTGGGAAATGGGGGAAATAATGGGTAGCTACCCACGACAATGGGGAATTACTCATAACGACTACTCATTACCCTCTGGGAAATGGGGAAAATAATGGGTAGGTACCCAAGAAGATGGGTAATGGGTTACCCAGGGTAACCCATCCCCATTTTTGATCGACATATCAAAAAATTAGGAAACAGATCTCACAGACAATTTTCATATTAAATCGCATTTAAATGACAAACATCGGGCATTTAAAGTCCATTTAAATGGAGAATTTTGAACTGTGACACGGAGCAAAAGAATCCACGTATCATTCATAAAGTGCCATTACAGCCACTCAATGTTGGTGTGCCATTTACACCGAAAGTGTCACTGTGCCATATTTTTCTAAAGCGCCTAGGGTAACACAGTTACTTTGGCTGGTGAGCGATGATACAGAACAATGACCAAGGAGATTTTATAGCCAGAAATTGATAAATTGGGACGGGAGGATATGTGGTACCAACAGGACAGTGCAACTGCATACACAGCTCGTGCGACAATGAACATTTTTATGGATAACACAGTGCAACACGAAAAAATATAACCATATACGGACACCACTACGTGATAAAAGACCAAAAACAAAAGACCCGTGTCGCCCAGTTTTGCCAAAAGTCATGCACTTTTTTTATGGGCCCCCAAAGATATGGGGCCTCAGTGTAATTTTTGAAAAAAGTGATCATTTTGTCAGGCTCATATCTTGCAAACCGTTCGGAATTTTGATTTACTCTCTGATAGAAATTTGTAGCTCTTGCCATAAAGAATAAAAATGGTCAACATATAAAATCAAAATAACTTCATCTTAGCACTATTTTCTATTATATATTTATCAAAATCAAAACTTTAAAAAATTCGATATTTTAACAGGGGTAGTTCAGGTCCATAGGTAGCAAACCGTTAAAAATTCAAGGAAACAATCAACTAAAAGAATGTACTTAAGAACCTATGAACTTCCTAGGAATGATTTATATTGTGTGCTGCGTCTCTTGTTGAGTGTGCTGAGCTTACTGCTTTGCCTGTGCTGCTGCGGTCGGTGAGATAGCATAGTATCTCAATGTTGACGTAAACGGTTGAAGTAAGCACTACCTAAACGGTGTTAAGAATCATTCCTAGGAAGTTTATATGTTCTAGAAAGTTGTTTATTGAGATCTTAGGTACATTTCTGTAGTTGATTATTTCCTTGAATTTTTAACGGTTTGCTACCTATGGACGTGAACAGGGGAAAAAAGGTTAAAAAATCGAATTTTTTTTAAAGTTTTTTGCGATTTTGATTTTGATAAATATAGAATAGAGAATAATTATAGAAGTTATTTTGATTTTATATGTTGACAATTTTTATTCTTTATGATAAGAGCTACAACTTTCCATCAGAGAGTAAATCAGGGGAAAAAGGTTACAAAAATTAAATTTTTTAAAGTTTTTGCAATTTTGACCTTGAAGATGAAGGTGTGCGAAGTTAGCCCCCCATTTTTAGAAATAAATATTTTTGAAGATTGTTTTGAATTGTTCTAGGATTGTTCTACAATGTTCCAAAATAATGATTTTCTAAAATATAATTTGTACCGGTAAATCGAAAAAAACCAATATTAAACTTTGCACCCCATTTTTGGAAAAAAAAAATTTTTGCAGTTGTTCTAGGTTGTTCTAGTTGTTCTAAACATTGTTCCAAAACAATGATTTTCTAAAATATAATTTGTACCGGTAAATCGAAAAAACCAATTTTAAATTTGCACCCCACTTTTGGAAAAAAAAAAAATTTTGCGGTTGTTCTAGTTGTTCTAAACATTGTTCCAAAACAAACGTTGAGTCGTAAACGCACGCGATTACGCTCCGACGCTACGCGATTACGTTTAATTTAATTTTTTTCATAGTGTATCGTTTCACATATTGATAAAAAAAAATCGTAAACAAACAAATTGTCGATGTGTGTATACGATTCAGATATCGATATATCGGTACCTGCAAGCATACATATAAAATATATATAAAAATATAACGTTATTAAAAAAAAATACAAAAAAAAAAACATATATATGTATATATAAAAAAATAAAAAAAAATATAAAAAAAAAATCGTATATCGATGGTGTTGCGTAAAAAGGGCCAATCTGCATTTTTTTACGAATTCCGATCTGATTTTGTTTACCTTGTCACGACAAGTCAAAAAGGGCGAAACTGCTTGGGTCTATCTGCAACGAAATAGGTAGATAATTATACTGCTCGAAGAACCCAACCATAACTTTCTATAGCCATAACCATTTTTACTACGTTATAATCTATGAATATCTGACAGACAATTGGAAACAGCAGATTGGCCCTTTTTACGCAACACCATCGATATATAAAAAAAAAATATATATATAAAAAAATAAAAAAAAAATAAAAAAAAAAATATAAAAAAAAATAAAAAATATAAAAAAAGGGGAGTTTGTTGACAACCTGCACGTGGTACTTCCTGCATGCGCTCATACCGATCATATCTATACAGCGTAACTAATGTCAACGATATGAAAAACAACCCACTTCACGACATGACATGTCATCAATTATGAAGAATGACTTGGAAGCAAACGAGAACTTTCGATTCGAAGTCTAGAGACCTGAAAAGTTCTGCGGGAACTTTGGGTTCTTTACGTCTCCGGACTGTAATATTTTGTTTTTTTTTAAATTTTTGACCTACTTGTAGCTAACCGATCGTTATACAAATTTGGAACAACCATCAGTAGACCTAGAACAGTGATGCGAACCAATGACAGAATTTACGTGACACGCACATTTTGGGTTTTCAGGACATATAATGTTTGAAATTTGTTCATTTTTTTGAATATTTTCGGAAATTTTTACTTTTTTTGTTACTTTTACACATTTGTATGTACTCACATATTTATAAACCTTGGTTTTCACACATTTGTAATAACCAGCTATATAAGTGACTTCACACTCACACTAATATCGAAAATTTAGAAATGGAACTAGTTGAGTTCAGGAATAGTGTAATATGGAGAAACAAATTCGTGGAATTAAATTGTAAATTAGAGGAAAGTTATGAGAATACCGATAAATCATCATCATTACCAGAAGAAAGAATAGAAAATTTAATTTTAACAGTATGGAACTCAATTCCCAGTTCATTCACATCAATGAAAATTGCTACAGCGCTCTGTTTGGATCAACTTATAATTGTGAGCAGTTATTTGCCGCAATGAATTTTATTAAGTCCATTACAAGAAATCGTCTTGGAAATGATATATCTGCCGCTTGTGTGGCATTAAAAGTTACAAAATATTCACCAAGAATTACTACATTGGCATCGGAGCAACAACAACAAATTTCACATTAAATTAAAAATTATTTAATAAAAAGTTATATTTACTAATTATAATAAAAAATGTATATGTTTAGTACGAAAGGAATTTTATTTTCAACTTTTTATAATTCATAGATGGGTGACAAGCGAACTTTGTTTAAAAATTTTCAAAAGATTTTTTGACACACTTATGGCAAAAGTTCACCATCACTGACCTAGAACAACCCGAAACCAAGCTTTATATGGCCGGAACAGAAAATTTCGGTCAAATTTGTCTTCCATTCAACTCGTTTCGAACTTTTGCTGGAAACAAAAATGGACGTCGTTGGTTGTTCTTGGTTTATTGACGATTGTACTAAATTAGTATTAGAATCGGTTGGTCACGAATACGTTGAAAGTTGAAAAAACATTGAATGAAGAATAAACTCGGCTGGAAGTTTTTATTCGAGCGATATCAAATTATGTTCTAAGATCTAAAATTCGTTTTTTTTCGATTTACCGGTACAAATTATATTTTAGAAAATCATTGTTTTGGAACAATGTTTAGAACAACTAGAACAACCGCAAATTTCTTTTTTCCAAAAGTGAGGTGCAAATTTAAAATTGGTTTTTTCCGATTTACCGGTACAAATTATATTTTAGAAAATCATTGTTTTGGAACAATGTTTAGAACAACTAGAACAACCTAGAACAACCGCAAATTTTTTTTTTCCAAAAGTAGGGTGCAAGTTTAAAATTGGTTTTTTTCGATTTACCGGTACAAATTATATTTTAGAAAATCATTGTTTTGGAACAATGTTTAGAACAACTAGAACAACCCAGAACACCCGCAAAAATTTCGTTTTTCCAAAAATGGGGTGCAAAGTTTAATATTGGTTTTTTTCGATTTACAGGTACAAATTATATTTTCGAAAATCATCGTTTTGGAACATTGTAGAACAATCCTGGAACAATTCAGAACAATCTTCAAAAATATTTATTTCTAAAAATGGGGGGCTAACTTCGCACACCTTGAAGATGAGGTGTTTTTGATTTCATACGTTAACAATTGCTATTCTTTTTGGCAAGAGCTACAACTTTCCCTCAGGGAGTTAATCAAAATTACGAATGGTTTGCAAGATATGAGCCTGACAAAATTATCACTTTTTTGCAAAACTGACACCGAGGCCCCAAATCTTTGGGGGCCCATAAAAAAAGTGCATGACTTTTGGCAAAACTGGGCGACACGGGTCTTTTTTTTTGGTCTTTTATCACGTAGTTGTGTCCGTATATGGTTATATTTTTTCATGTTGCACTGTGTAATTTAACTACCGATTTTTATCATTAAAAGTTAGAGAATTCCGGTGTTGAAGATCATTATGAATTATATTTTAGAAAATCATTGTTTTGGAACAATGTTTAGAACAACTAGAACAACCCAGAACAACCGCAAAAATTTCGTTTTTCCAAAAATGGGGTGCAAAGTTTAATATTGGTTTTTTTTCGATTTACCGGTACAAATTATATTTTCGAAAATCATCGTTTTGGAACATTGTAGAACAATCCTAGAACAATTCAGAACAATCTTCAAAAATATTTATTTCTAAAAATGGGGGGCTAACTTCGCACACCTTGAAGATGAGGTGTTTTTGATTTCATACGTTAACAATTGCTATTCTTTTTGGCAAGAGCTACAACTTTCCCTCAGGGAGTTAATCAAAATTACGAATGGTTTGCAAGATATGAGCCTGACAAAATTATCACTTTTTTGCAAAACTGACACCGAGGCCCCAGATCTTTGGGGGCCCATAAAAAAAGTGCATGACTTTTGGCAAAACTGGGCGACACGGGTCTTTTTTTTTGGTCTTTTATCACGTAGTTGTATCCGTATATGGTTATATTTTTTCATGTTGCACTGTGTAATTTAACTACCGATTTTTATCATTAAAAGTTAGAGAATTCCGGTGTTGAAGATCATTATGAACCAGGAGTGGAATGAATTGTATTCCGAAATCGACGCAGCAAAAGGAATCTAAAGAACGCGATTACCTTGTCTAGGCTATGCCAGTGGTGTAGAAAGAGATGTACCTGCTCGAACGGTATTCGAAGACATACTCGTGGGAAGCTGTAAAATAGTATGACAAAGAATAGCTGAAACGGTCAGGCTCTGAACATCATCGCCAGCAGATAAGCAAGTATAAGTTTCGTTTGATTATTTTAGCGAACTCATGCGCCAGAAAAATAGGTCGATAATGTAAGAATTAATTGATATATTTTTGTACAGTACAAAACTCTTGTATTGATAATTGCGTCGGTGTTGGCCAACTAAATGTAGTCCGACAACAACTGCAAGCGTATTTCAATTTTATTTAAAACGGAAACAAGGTATGTGTTTATTATCAAAAATTTCTATAATTTCATACTTTCAAATATTCGCTTCATTACAATTTCTATTTGAATTTCTTATATGGTTTCAATTAATTAAAAGCTTAAATTACTTACAAATTGCGGTGCATATTCCATCATTTCATGTTGGCCATCATCATCGCCTTCTTCCTCTGCAACATGTATTGGCTGCAGCTGAACCGTTTTCGCGGTGATGGCTATGGTGGCAGCAATTAGTATCACAAAATTTAGCCATTTACTTGGTATCTGTGTGTGGAATGAAAATGATACGAATATATGTAGTACAAAACAAAATAAAATCAGAGTTCGTATTAGCGAGCGAGCGAGGGAGCGAGCTGCTCTCTATCTAAAATCTGTATCGCAGCTCGCGAGCACGGAGCCAAATTTGAAACTGATTGCTCTAGGTTCGCGAACAGTTCCCGGCTAAGTGAGCCGGATTCAACATTGACTGCCGACTTGTGAGCCAGCTCTCAAATTTAAGAAACCGCTCGCGAGTCAAGAAAGGACTGATTACAATAAGAAATCGAGCCGAAAGCGAGCAGAGTGCTTAGGCTCCGAGCCAGTTCAAACTGAAAATGTAGAAAGATAACAAAGGACAGAATAATTGGAAGAAATACCCAGAGTAACCCATCCCAAGTTTTAATCGAAAATATGAAAAAATTAGAAATAGTTTCTACATCTCGGAAACGGAGTCAAAAAATATCTCATTTTTGGAGGTTTTGAAGGGGTTTTCTAGTTTTTCATGCAGTGGTCCAATTCGTATGGACGAGTTTTTTAAATCGCCAATATAACAAAATCACTATATTAAAAAAATTGGTTTAACTCGGAAACGGTATGTCCAATCGGAAAAATAATATTTGTTTACCTTCACGAGAGGCTTTAGCCAATAGATGTCTATAATACGGCATCAATTTTCTAAATAAAAAAAAATCGCTAAAAGCAAAACTTTTCGATTAAAAAGTCGCTGAATCTCCCCATCGTCGTAGGTAGCTACTAGAGTGTTGAAAACCAAAAAAACCTGAGAGGCCGGGTATCGTGCAATTTACCGTGTGCAGGTTTTTTAAAAAATTTAATTTTCGAATAAACCGAAAACTGGTTAACCGGTTTATACTCAGTTTGTGTTAAAAGTTCTTACAAACTTTTAATCAGAGGTCGAAAATAACTCACTCCACTTTGAAGTGTTTTCTCATAACTGTTAATTTTTGAGAGAGCGAAATAACCCACACAAGAGGTGCAGTGGTTTATTTTTTGTGAGCGAGTGATATCGCTCAGTGGGAAACAGTTATTTTCTCATTTTATCTGTTTCCCTCTTCTTGGGACACTTATTTTTGAGTGAAAAAAAATAAGTGTCTTTCGGGTACAGGCTATTGCTTTTGTGTTATTGTGCTCACTCAACGCTTAATCGTGTTCATACAGTCAAAGCGTTTGTTAAAATGGGTCGCAATTCTGAGCAAAAGGTTCGTGTTTTTTATCAATATTGTGCGGATATTGATAAATCAAAGTGCAATATATGTGATACCCTATTAAAGGGGACTCACATTACGAATTTGAGACGGCATTTGATGGTGAAACACCGCAATGTTTTTTTTATTTTAGAATTTTACCATAGTATTAAGTTTAGAAAACCTCATTTATATAAACTCGCACTCACATTACTGGCCACACCTGCGACTCAGGTCTCAGTAGAAAGGGCATTCTCTGCTCTTAATTTTATTCTTACCGAAAAGCGTAATAAATTAAGTCAGGAGAACCTTAATTCTTTGTTAGTTGTAAGGCTGAATAGTTAAATAAAAATACATATTGTTTCACAAATAAATTCGTTAATATGTCTACTTATTTAAAATTTTTCATTAAAATGTATTTCAGAATTAACATTGAAACGACAAACGTCCACAGCATAAGAAAATGTGCACAGCTAAAAAAAATCCACTTATGCATATCCACATATTTTTTTTTGTTTTGCTTTAACAGTTATCGAAAGACACTTTGAACAAATGCAAACTCACAAAGTGTTTTCGGCGAACGGTTATTCTTTTCACTCAGCATAAAACGCACAACAGAAAACAGAAAACACAGAGAGAAGAGAATAAAGCACAGTGAGAAACACTTTTGTTTGAGCTCATTGTGTATATGTCAGTGAGAAACACATGCGAAATAAGTGGAGTGAGTTATTTTCGACCTCTGCTTTTAATAAATAAACAAAAAAATCAATCAGTGTTCGAACTCACGGGTGATGAGTTAACACCTTTTTGTTACACGATACCTGTTCGATTTCTACGAACACATTAGTAAATATTACATTGGCAAATAAAAAACAGGGTAGTTTTGGTGCTGACGGCCCATTTGCTATTGCACTTTCTGTTTAGTTATATCTGCTTTAAAATTAGATGTAATATTGTTAAAATAAATACAGCAATGTTTAGATCACTGAAACAATTGTATTTGTTTTGTCATAAATAGAGCGACGACGAGCTGCTTGTTTGTATGCATACAACTAAATAAAAAACATTATTTAGCTCAGTGAAATACATTTTTTTTGCTTTGTCATAAACAGAGCGACGACAAAAAGTATTGAATAGTATAGAGAACTTATTTCACTCTTTTTCCACTCTCATGCCAAGAGTCTGAGTAAAAGAGCATAAACGAGTTTTATTCTCTTTATAGAATATTTCAATATAAATGCACCATTTCGATAATGTTATTACATAAAGCAATACAAAAAGTAAAAATGTTTCAAAAGGCATCAATGTTTCACATCAAAATTATGAATGTAGCAAGTTATGACAAAAAGAGAGTAATACGTTTTGAATCATTCGCGAGATGTCGCCACTGCTTTTGAGTTTCACAATTTGGTCCATGAGTTCTCTATACTATTCAATATTATTTGGCGACGACGGCCGGCTTGTTTGTTCGCTGCCTCTACATCGATACCATCATATTTATTTCCAGCCATAGACTATTGTTGTACAACAACCAAGTATGTGATGCAAACGCTGTGTGTTGTTTCCTTGTGTTCGCTTTGATAGATTGCCCTACCCGTGCGTATAGATGTTAATACATCAAAAAGATATAATTTTCATATATTAATTATTTTTTTTGACTGAAGTAACACGACATCGATTTTGAAATATACAATAATAATAATAAGATTTTTTCGTAATGAGTAACAATTAAAAAAATTAAATTAGTATATCAGTTAATTTTTTACCCTTTATAAGAGTAGTGTTCATGAAATTTGCTTTCGGACATGATTTTCAAATTTAAATGATTTTAATTAATATGAATTAAACTTGCCAATTTTACATTAAACAGACATTGCAAATTGAAATCTGATTTTGAATTTAATTTAAAAATAAAGTGACATTGTTAAATAACAATAAAAATGTTCAAATCATTTCAATAAAAACCAATTCAATTCAGTTCAACTCAATTAAGAAGATAAAAAGAATTGAATTGAAGTAGACTAGATTAGACTTAGTTAGATTAGATTGGATTGCATTGACTTGGACTAAATTGATGGAATTGGCTTGAACTGAATTGCATTGCATTGAATTGAATTGAATTGAATTGAATTGAATTGAATTGAATTGAATTGAATTGAATTGAATTGAATTGAATTGAATTGAATTGAATTGAATTGAATTGAATTGAAATGAATTGAATTGAATTGAATTGAACTTAACTGAATTAAATTAAATTGAATTGAACTGAATTGAATTGAATTTATTTAATTGAATTGAATTGAATTCAACTTTATTGAATTGAATTGGTTTGAACTGTATTTAATTGACTTGAATTGAACTCAACTGAACTGAACTGAACTGAACTGAATTGAATTCAGTTGAATTGAATTGAACCGAACTGAATTGAATTACTTGAAGTGTTCGTTAAGGGAAAATTTAAAAATATTAAAATCTGACAATTGCTGCTATATTTTCATAATAATAAACAAAAAGGTTTCCCGTTACATCCCATTAAGGGATTAGGGAGAGCGTCTCACAAACCAGTGAGCTGTATGCTTTCTAGTTTCTACACTCACTGATTGGGACCTACAGTTTTACACCGGTTCCGAACGGTATTTTGAGAAGCTTTTTCATGGCCAAGTAATCGATAGTGTCGCCATCACTAAGCGAGGTGACCGTCGGCCAATGAAATGTAAGGTGGTCTGAGCAGGGATCGAACCCACGTTCTCATGTACAAGAGCCGCACACACTAACATTCAGTTTTATAGTGTTTTGAAAAGTTTTATACTGGCTAATTTCGAAAACTCTCTAAAACAGTTAAAGTCTCCAAAACACAAATAAGAACAATTAATTTTTAGTACTTTTTAAAATTTTGGAAATATGTTTCAACTTTTCGATAATTATCAGTGTTTGTAAGTTTCCAATGGTTTTATTTAAAACTGGGGAGCAACGGTTCGCGAGCTTCGAGTCAAATTTTAATCCGTCGGCTATCAGCTCATGAGTCGGCTTCCAAGTTTGGGAGCTGGCCCGCGAGCCGGTAATCAAAGCCGAATCTGAAGACGCACAGTTCGCGAGCCGATTTCCAAACTGATCGGTATTTAGCTACCGGCTTGTAGGTCATAAATTCTCGCTCGCTCGCTAATACGAACCCTGCCTAAAATGCCATATTAATTTCTTAACGACACCAAACCTAATTAATTGAATTAACACGAACTGTCTAAGGGAGCTAAAACTTAAATAAATTAAAGTAATTGATGGCGTTTGCGTAAGCGAATGCTCTAGAAATTTTTAATATAGACTAGTGGTTCCCAACAAGGTCCGCAAGATATCATTAGGTTAGACACTACAAAAAACCAACCAAAAATGAATCGTTAAAACGATATAGGTCTATAGAAGAAGAGGAAGAGAATGCCTCTGATCTTAAGGTTAATAATTCAGTAACTCTCGAATGGAACTTGTCAGTGTGTCTTGAACCCAACTCATCAGTGTCTCTTGAACCCAACTCGTCGGCGTCTCTCGAACCCAACTCGTCGGCGTCTCTCGAACCTAACTCGGACAAGATCAGTGTTAAGCCTACTGCAAAAATTAGAAAATATAACTCTGATTACACTGTATGTAATTTTTTAAGTCATGGAAATATAACCATATACGGACACCACTACGTGATAAAAGCCCAAAAAAAAAGACCCGTGTTTCCCAGTTTTGCCTAAAGTCATGCACTTGTTTTAAAATGGGTCCCCCAAAATTTGGGTCCTCGGTGACATTTTTGCAAAAAAGTGATAATTTTGTCAGGCTCATATCTTGCAAACCGTTTGGAATTTTGATTTACTCTCTGAGGGAAAGTTGTAACTCTTGTCATAATTGAAACATATAAAATAAAAATTGTGAACATATAAAATCAAAAACTTCATCTTCAAGGCCAAAATCGCAAGAAACTTTAAAAAATTCGATTTTTTAAACCTTTATTCCATTGTTCAGGCCCATAGGTAGCAAACCGTTCAAAATTCAAGGAAACAATGAACTACAAAAATATACCTAAGATCTCAGTAAACAACTTTCTAGAGCGTCTAGAACATTTCAAGCTTTAGGTTTAGGAATTAGTGGGGGGTCCTTGGCATTATAGCGAATGTATGAGAGGGTCCTTGGACAAATATTGTTGGGAATCCCTGATATAGACAAATTAAAAATCAACCCCAGAATTTAATAAAGATTAAACAAAATTTAGGGTATCATCGAAATTAAATGAAAAGATCGAGGTAAATAAAAAATGGTTTCCCATTACATCTCGTGAAGGGCTTGGCACTGAAAGAAACTGAAGGTAATTTATATTTCCTTTATATCCAGCTGTTGTTATAAATACTTTTCCTTTACAAGAACTGTTGTTTGTTGCCACTCTATTTGGCGCAAAGACATTGCCTCTGTTTTGCCTTAAATAGTTGCCATATTAACAAATTAACAATCTCCATATTAACCACAAAATTTGCAGCTTAGGAGTTGTAATATCGTATAAAGAAATTATAGTTTTAAAATATTAATATAATTTGTTTTTGGTACGAATACACGTTTTGCGGCGTTATTGTAACGCAATGTACAAATTGCCTAGGTACTATGTATAAATCTTTAACGCGCATGCGCACATTCGCTTTGTCCGTCCGCCAGTTATTTGTGAATACCAACTACTTTTGGGAAACGACAAACGTCTTTAATGTTGTAAAGTTGTAACGCAATTAATTTGTTTCGAGATGTTGTGGTGGATAACAGGACTAGTTTTGAAATCAAAGAAGAAGGAACAAACTGCGTACGATTTTTCTTTTATTATTTTTATGTATTTTTCCTAAGACTTTAAAAAATATGATCTCGTTTTCAGAAAATATAATTGCAGCAAACGTTATGTATACTAAATTGATCGAATGATTGGTAACAAGTTCTTAAGTTTTCAACTATCATTTAAAGGCATTGCCAAGAGTTTAGATTTTTTTGTGGGCCTGAAAATTTTTTTGCGTCAGCTTAATTTATATGAGTTATTAAGTATCAGAATGTATTAAGTTTCTCTGGCTTTAATAGTTCCACCAGTGTTACATTTACTTATATCTCGACATCGAAAAATGAATACCCAGCTACCCTTGATGGCGATTCTGAATAAACCGACATGATCTGCAGCTGATTCAGCAACTTCTGACAATATATGAAAACATAACTTCCACAGTATGCAAAGTAACGCGAGAGATCAACATTGTTCTCCTTCAGAAATCACAAATAATCAGATTCCTCAAATATTTTGAATATACAATTTCATTGAGTTAGCATCAACATCATATGCAAGACTTTGTTTTATTTATATTGAAAGGGATTTGTAAGAATTCTAGGAAATAAATGCTGACAAAAGGCACTTGCAATTCCGTACAGTATGTACATGCACGTATTAAATGCAATTTAATACAATTTAACAGGTAGCCCTGGCATAATGGATTTATTACATGATGCTATGAATCACAAATTAACTTGATATTGAGATAAATTAAATCATATTCACAACCAGTGATGCCATATGACACAAAATAATAAAAATGATTTTTTCCACTGTGTGGCAATTTATGTCTGGTGGTCTTATTTCAAAATTGTTTTAGCTGCGAAAGTGAATCATTTGCGTTGTAATCACTTTACGAGAAATCAGTAATAAGTTTGTTTTTTTTTTTACCCCGCTAAAGTTAATTCTAGCTTAATTTTCCAATCGATATTAAGCGGCATTTCAATTTACCACTTAAATTCTGAGTTGAGCAATGACAATGTTGCCACATGTTCAATTTCAAAATATGGCAACAAAAAGTTATCTTCGATAAATGTTGTTATCATTTCTTGCGAATGAAAATCCAAAGAAATATCCAAAATGGCTCACACATTTTAAGTTCATTAAAATTATTTTATTTAATGGAAGGCTACGTATTCTTTTATATCTCTAAATTTAAAGGATAGATTTTTATTTCCGATTGAAAACAAAATTTGAATTAAATTAGTGGTCTTCATGAAAGCTCGAAAGAACCTCGTACACTCGAAAACATCGTAAATTTGCACAGCGAACGTCAAAACAAACAAATTTCCCATATAAAGCGACTTGCTCGAAAGTGGAAAGTTTCCGAAGAAAAATTTGCTGAGCAAACCTGGAAAAAGGAACGTGAAATCTTTTGACATTTCAATGTCAATATTTTTGTGTTCAAAAAAAGTGTGGGTTATTGATTTATGTGATATAAAATAATGGAATAGGTAAAGCATATAATTTTGATTTTATTTTGTTTATTTACTTTATCAGCCTTTTTTTGACAATTGCTGCATAGATACACTGAGCAACTTTATTTGGTGCCTCATGAAGCGCTTCGGGGCAAACTTGCGCAGAGCAAAACTTCTAGGTTTCCTTGTTTGCATGAATGCCACTATTGTTCATAACAATGCGAGGTAAATATTATACATATTGATCATGGTAGAATTATCTATCAGGTATAGTCGTTTAAATAGAAGATAAAATATTTTCCATGTCATTTTTCGTTTCACTTGTCAAAATCATATGTATTTTGTTTTTATACTTTTTTGTATTGTTGATATATATTTGTGTAGAGTTTGACAACTGAAACGAATGAACGAAAATAAAATATCTGTCGTTGCTGCTTGCAACTACAACAACATCTACTGCAACCATGTATTTGTTGGCACTGGCTACAAACGTGTTGCCGTATCTCATTTTTTCACAGCAAATGTTGCCACATTTCGTAGTATTTTATAAAGTCTGGATCGTTTTATTTGGAAAGTCGCAACTGTCGATAGCTTAATGGAATACAAAAACAGCCTTATTGTTTGGATCCCAGATGATGTACCTGCATTTAGTTTTAGTGTGCCATATGGCATCACTGGTAAAAACATCTTGTGTACGGTGTAAATTGAATTTCAGATTGGAATTGCATTTCTACATAAATTTTTTCTCACAAAAATTACTATTCTTTCAGAACAAATGTAAATGAGGGGCTGGAATATCTAGAATCCATTAAGCTCGATGAAGATGACAATGATAGAGGTTCAGAAGTATTTGTTCTCAACCTCCAGATGCTGCTTACGATTTCGGTGAGAATGAAGCGGGTCGAGTCTTTCATAATTTACATTTCAACCAATTGATACAGTCTTACAAATTTCAAAACGGTCGGGCATGTGAGGATGTAGACGGAGTGGCTGCGACAACTTCACTTGTCTCGGATGCGTCTTCTTCTGATTCACAGAAGTGCAGCCACGCCAGTCTGAGCGCCATTTTATATCACCTAAGCTGAAGTTTGTAGTTGTTCCAGTCTCTCTTGTATCTCGAATACTTGGCTTTGTTAAACAGCCACCTGCATAACTTTATTATATCCGTAAATTCCTCATTCCGCCGGGGAGGGTTATCTTCCCCCTTGGCTATGTTCTTGTGCATGAGATTTGCAGCTTCTTGTTGAGGGCCCTCGTGACCATGCCTACTAAATTATCTATCTCCACGAGCCAAAACAAAGGAAATATGTATTAGTTGCCAAAGAAGAGTAAATGACGTAACGTAAATATCCAAAGTAACGTAAATATCCAGACAGATACACTTTTAAGAAGCAAACAATACAATATTTGGAACTGCTTCCTACCTCCTGAAGTTTATTGCCAGCAATTGACGAACATTTTGTGGGACACTGAAAGACACACGACCTGAATTAGTAAATCGCTAAGGGGTGATTTTCCATCACGACAACGCTAGGCCTTACACATTTGTGCAGACTTGGTAGAAAATATTGAAGCTTGGATGGGAAGTGATGTCCTGATCTAACACCTATGGATTTTCATGATTTTCATGTATCCTTCAATACACAAGAGGACCTACAAACCGAGTTGTTGGAGCATATTTGTGGGACGGCCAGTCATTCTATGACTCTGGCATCAAAACGTTGCCTGAAAGATGGCAGAAGGTCATTGAACAAAATGCCACTTGCATTATACATTAAAATTAATTATTTCAATAAAATAATTTAAAATTACTTTGAACAAAAAGACCGAAATTACTTTCACGCCAACTCAATATTTTCTTTTTATCATGTTTCTGTTCATGGTAGAGAAATTGTGGTAACACTGTTCGAAGGAATTGTAGCGTTTAAATTTCTTGACAACTTCGTAAAATACACTAATCAGCAAACATTATATTTAGATGCTCAAAAAAGTGAAGAAATTCGCAATTTATTGGAGCGAAGTTACTTATCGCACGTTGCGGTTACTTAAACAACTTTTTTTTTTAACACTAGTATTATGCTACAACCCAGTATCATCAACGATATTGGGATTTTTTGCTTTGGTTTGTTTCTAGACTAACATATGTTGGGAAATTTCTTGTTTAATGGGATGGTTTCTAGGTGGAGCCTGTAACCAATATTTAGTATATATTGTAGCTTTGAACCCAATTAAAACTCAATTTAGAAAAGCCAAAGTGAAAGAAGTTTTAAAAAAGAACATTTTCTTAAATAAGTGACTTTTCTTAAAAAAAGTAAATTTTCTCAAACAAAATACCTATTCATATTTTTAAACAAAGTAACTTTTCTTAAAAAAAATCACTTATTTTAAAGAAGTACATTTGTCTAAAAAAGTACATATTCTTACGAAAAGTACCTTATCTTAAAAAAGTTTTTTTTTTTTTAAATAGGTACCTTTGTATTCTGTTGTTCGACCTTTTCTTTATCAATAAATAATCTATCTGACTTCAACCTCGGAGAATATTGATGATTTATTAATACGTACCTTTTTTTAAAATAGTACATTTTCTTACAACAAATTGCATTTTCTTAAAAAACTACATTTTCTTTAAAGAGTACCTTTTTTGTGAAACAAAATAACTTTTCTTGAGATAAGTACCTACTTTTAAAAATGTACCTATTCTTGAAAAAAATTCTTCAAAAAAATTCTTTCTCTTAAAAATACATTTTCTTACAAAAATTCCTTTTCTTCAAAGTACATTTTTTTAAAAACAAACTAATACTTTTTCTTTTCTTGAGCCTTTCTGGAAATAAGTACGTTTTCTGAAAAAAATAACCTTTTTCTGAAAAGAGTACCACTTTTTTAAAAAGTACCTGTTCTTAAAAAAAGTATTTCTTTGTAAAAAAAAATTCATACTTTTATGGCTTTTTCTTACAGAAGTACTATTTCATAAAAATAGTACCTTCGCTTAAAATAAAACATTAGCTTTCAATAAAAGAAGTACCTATCTTTAAAAGAGAACTTTATCGGGAAAATATAATACATATTCTTCCAAAAAGTACCTAAAAAGAAAAAAAAAATTCTTAAAAAAAGTTTATCAGTATCTTTTCTTAAAGATCCATTTAAATTTACAATTTTCTAAATTTATTCAAGCTCAAGACCTTTTTAAATAATATAAAGCTTATTTATTAGGTTTATATTATTTTCAAAAAAGTTGAGCTATTTGTCTGTACAGCTATGTTTTCGGTGAATTAATCAAAAATATAAATCCAGAAACACTCACCATATTAATGAGAATTCCTTTATACACATATTTGAAAAATACCAAGCACACTTTCATGCACAACTCTTTTTTTATCATGCCGAAAAACCATTGGTTTTAAACAGGCATGATTTGTTTTTGTTTTCTCATTACAAAATGACGAAGAGCACCGCGAGCTTGAAACAATAATATTGTTGATGGCAACCCTCTGTTTTATTGTTTTGTAAAACTAAAATACGTTTAACCGGGTTTACGGTTTGTTAGAAAATTTCGTTTAAAAAAAAAAAATTAGTGAGTGTTCGAACTCACGGGCGATGTGTTAACACCATTTTATTACACGGTCCCTGTTCGATTTCTATGAACACATTGGTAAATGTTACATTGGAATTGAAGAATAGTTTTAATGCTGACGGCTCGTTTGCTATTGCTCTTTCTGTTTTCTTACATCTGCTTTAACAGTAGATGTAATATTGTTCAAATAAAGAATAGTTTTTATGCTGACGGCTCGTTTGCTATTGCTCCTTCTGTTTTCTTACATCTGCTTTAACATTAGATGTAATATTGTTCAAATAAATAAAGCAATATTTAGCTCACTGAAATAATTGGGTTTGTTTTGTCATAAACAGAGCGACGACGAAAGGTATTGAATAGTATAGAGAACTTATTGCACTCTTTCTCCGCTCTCATGTAGAGAGTCTGAGTAAAAGAGACCATAAACGAGTCTTATTCTCTTTATAGTATATTTCAATATAAATGCATCATTTCGACAATGTTATTACAAAAAATAATACAAAAAGCATAAATGTTTCAAAAGGCATCAATGTTTTACATCAAAATTATGAATGGATCTAATTATGGCAAAAAGATAATAATACGTTTTGAATCATTCACCAGATGTCGCCAGTGCTTTTGGGTCATACAATTCGTTCCATGAGTTCTCTATACTATTCAATACTCTTTGGCGACGATGACCTGCTGGTTTGCTCGCTGCTGCTACATCAATACCATCATACTTATTTTCGGGCAGAGATTATTGTTGTACAACAACCACGTATATGATGCTAACGCTATGTGTTGTTTGCATGCGATCACTTTGATAGATTGCTCTACCCGTGCATATAGATGTTAACACATCAAAAACTGGCCAAAATGGCCAAAATTTATATTTTTTTACTTTTATATATTTTTTTTTTGGTTTGGTTGAGGCCCTAAATCAACTGTGACAGTGTGTTTGCGAAGATGTACTTTAGACGATGTGTGCATGTATATTTTTCTGTCCGCATATCCCAAGCGTTTCAGCAGCCTTGCCTGTAATAATTCAACACTAACAGCCCAACAACCCAATAGTTTCACGGCCTTATGCACAAAAAGTTATGTTAGGTTTGTCGGTTTATCATAAAAAACACGACTCGCAAATCTGTCGCAACATTTGATAAGTAAGGAGCTCAGTATTCATACATCTCGTGAACTGTAAAGAAGTGAAAATAAAAGATGCCCATACAATTCAAGACTAAACTGACAATATTAATCTGTCTGCTAACCCTGACTAAGTGTTTAGCAAATAGAAAGGTTTTCGTACATCTCAATTCTAATAATGTGGATGCATTGAAGAGAAACAATTTGAGGTGATTTCAATTGAATTCATGTTGCCTTCACATACTTATAAATATAAAAATTGCCTAATTAAAACAGTTTGAATCTTGAAGAAAAACTCGACAAATTGACGAATTCGAACACTGAATTGCAAAAGAATATTAATTTCGTTATGGCAGCAGTTAGAAAGAATCATGAAGAATTGAAAACTTTAAGTCATATTGTACATCAAAGCCATCACCATTTGTCTGCAGAACGAAAGGATCATCAAAATACGAAGCTTAACATTCTTGAAGTGAAATGGTAAGGAGACTTACAACTAATTCAGAATCAGTTTAATCGACTTGAAATTTACATGATAATTGATAAAACTAACAAGGTGTTGCCCTTGGCGAAGAAACATACTAGTGACACACTCATTACTCTGTAGCACTATTAAGATGTTAAAGAGATAGCAAAATATTGAATTTCATTGCCCAACAACTTTTCACCAAAGTTAATACGAAATATTATTACCCTCGTGTTTTTGTTTTTATTGCAGTGCCAATGATCGTTTACCCGAAAATTGCTATCAAGTCAATGAATGTCAAAATCATGTCTACACCATTTCGATACCAAATTATAGCGAGCACCCATTTCCTGTGTCCTGTGACCTCAAAACTGAGCCGAGTGGCTGGACTGTCATACAAAGGCGTCAAGATGGCTCGATTAATTTCTTTAGAAATTGGACAGAATACGTTGAAGGTTTTGGTGATTTGAGTGGTGAGTTTTTTATAGGTTTGGAAAAACTACATGCCCTTACAACACAGGGTGGTGCCCAGGAACTGTATATTATTCTGGAGGATTTTGAAGGCGTTCGACGTTATGCCAAATACAAAACGTTCCGAGTTGACTCCAAGGAGACTGAGTACAAGTTGACAGTAGGAAATTATTCAGGAGATGCTGGTGATAGTTTTTCGTATCACAGTGGGTTTAAATTTTCAACAAAGGATCGTGATAATGATAATAATGAAAAAAATTGCGCGGAGATAAAACACGGAGCTTGGTGGTATAATTCGTGTTTTTATAGGTACGACTGCAATTATTATTTTTAATTTTATTTAAAATTTCTGTATTAAAATTAGTTGTTTCATTACATTATAGTAATTTAAATGGTGAATATGTAATGGGAAAAATCTTTTCGGAAACAAAGAGAGGTGTATCATGGGCTCACTTCCGTGGTCATCAGTACTCCCTTAAATACACACAAATGATGATACGACCAAGGCAGATATAAAGAGGATGATATCGTCACATTATATTTCTAAACTTTTAATTTTTTTAAAATAAATATTTCAATCAAAATAATAATATTCTGCTATACAAAAATTACATTGTTTCCTGGACTTCGTGGACTTTTTTACATGAAAAGTGTGTAAAGGGATGAGTTGAACATCGAAAATTGTCTACAGTAAACAATTTAATTGGCCGTCGGTGGTGCAATGGTTAGTGTGCGCTCTTCTTGTACATGAGATCCTGGGTACGAACCCTGCTCTGACCACCTACAAATTTCTTTCGGCGGCGGTCACCTCGCATAGTGACGGCGACACTATCGAGTATATAGCCATGAGAAACCTTTTCAAAATGCCGTTCGGAATCGGTGTAAAACTGTAGGACCCAATCAGTGAGTGAAAACTGGAAAGGGCAAAGCTCAGTGATTCTGAGAAGCTGCCCCCTGTCCCTTCATGGGATGTAATGGGAAACCATTTATTTATTTAAACAATTTAATGGGAGGTTGCAGGCATTACAAACGTACGCGGGGCACCATAGAAAATGCATTTCAGTGATCAAGATAAATCACACAAGATTAGAGTCGTATATTACCGACTGCAAAATGCGGCTCGTAAGTTGGTAGTTGTTCGAAGTTGTTGGAGTTTCGAAATTTAAATTTTAAACTCTCGCGCTCTTGAATGTGTTCGAAAGCGACCAGTAATACAACTCGTGATAGGATTCGATTCTGTAAAATGCATTCGCTCCTGACCGAGTGCGTTGAGCAACATCTTACTAATCACACTCACCTTGAAGAAATTTTCATTGAAAAAGTTAATACCTTGGAAATAATGCACTAAATTTGCATAAAATTGGAAAAATTTGCTAGCGAACAAAGTACAGACAATGTACAACAAAGGTCGAACGAGTACATAAAGTGTACCAATAGGTATAAAAGATTATAACCAATATTTTATACAGGGTAATTCAGGAAGTTCCGGACAAATTTCTCCAGCGTATTCCTTGGCTCATTTCATGAAGAAAAGTCCACTAGGACCATGTCCGAAAATGCAAGGGTGCGAAATGGCAGCGGTTTCAAAATTTTCGGATTGGTGGTCGGAGGGTAGTAGGGTAAAGTTGCTAACTTCTGAGCCAGTGGTCGGATTTTTTTTTGGTTTTGTTTTTGGAAGCCAAATAACAGCACACATTTATTTGTTTTTGTAAATTAACACGTTTAAAATTTTATTTTATTGAAATTTTCAGAATGAATAAAAAAAAAGTAGAAAAAAGTCAAATCGCTGAGATACAGAGCTGTCGGAAAAAAATGGGGAAATTCACATAACCTCAATTTGCTCAGCCAGATGGCAGGTAACTTATGTTTTTTTTCTGTTGAAAGATAGCCATACCTCTTACCTTTCCAAAATGACCTAAACGAAGCCCAGAGGTCTTACCGTTCCAAAGTTATGACCATTTCTGAAAATTTCAATAAAATAAAATCTTAAACGTGTTAATTTACAAAACAAGTAAATGTGTGAATTTTTGCATTTCAGTAAAATGGTCATAACTTTGGAACGGTAAGACCTCTGGGCTTCGTTTAGGTCATTTTGGAAAGGTAAGTTACCTGCCATTTGGCTGAGCAAATTGAGGTTATGTGATTTTTTTTTCCATTTTTCTACCTTTTTTTATTGATTCTGAAAGACCTTTTAAAGACCTTTCCAACAAGCCCAAAAACAAAAACATCCGACCACTGGCTCAGAAGTTAGCAACTTTACCCTACTACCCTCCGACCACCAATCCGAAAATTTTGAACCCGCTTCCATTTCGCACCCTTGCATTTTCGGACATGGTCCTAGTGGACTTTTCTTCATGAAATGAGCCAAGGAATACGCTGGAGAAATTTGTCCGGAACTTCCTGAATCACCCTGTATACAACAATATTTGGAAATGAAATCAGCTGTTTGCCGGTGGGCAGTTAAACGACAGCCTTCGTTAGAGTTAGAAGCAGTCGGTGTTCAGGAAATTTGCCCGGAGTCGGAGTAGGAGAAGTACTCGATTTTTTCAATTCGATTCCTATTCTGTTTTAATAAAATTACTACAGATTTCCAAAAACAGCAATATATAATCAGATAGAGGAATACAATACTAAGCGGAATTATTAGTGTCAGGACCTTAGAGTAATGACGTATAGAGTAGCCAACTCTCTCAGTAAATTGATTAACTTTGGTGTGTTGCAGATGTGCGGTAGGATGTTGGAAAGTAATGATTTAATTATACCAGATAGAAGCAATGGCTTAAACCAACCAACAAGAAAACAGCAACGGCATTTGGTTTTGTGCGTTAACATTTTTGTGTTAAAGCACCACAAATATATAAACGGTGGAGCGGGGTAATTTGCTTTTTTGCACTGCAGGCTGTGCTGGCACTGTTGGTCGAGGAGAGTGGGGAGTATGCGTGGCTTATAGTGGCTGATGGGAGATTTGTATTCGTCTGCCTTTCAGTTGCCATTATGCATTGGGCACGTGAGGTGAGGTCGTTTTGTGTTGAAGCGTATTTTTCAAATGCGCACTCGATCATTGCAGTGCAGCGTGCTTTCATTTACGATTCGCTGTTCCCCCACGCGGAAGTATTACTGGACGGCAATCAATTGTAAATAGGGTAACTTCATTGAGAACAGCAGGGAATGTGTCATGTGTACGAAGGGGAGCTGAGAGAAAGATTACAACACCATAAAACATCGAGAGAGTTAGAGCAGCAGTACTGCAATCTCTGAAACGCTCTGCCCGGAAGCATTCACTTGCTCTTGGCATTTCCAGACGTTCTCTTCACCGGATTCTTGATAAAGAACTGAATTTCGTGCCCGTATAAAATGTGCGTGGTCCAACAATTGTCAGCATGGGACTATTTGACACGGCGGATCTTTCCTGGACGGGGTATCTCTTTTTTAGGGGTGATGTGAACTGGCCGGCACGCCCACCAGACTAAGACCCATGCGATTTTTTCCTCTGGGGTTACCTGAAGTCGAAGGTGTATACTAACCCTCCCAACACCTTAGAAGACCTAATTAACAATAGTGAGGATGAAAATGGCAGAATACCAGTCGACATGCTTGTTAGAGTTCATGAAAACTTCAGAACACGTATGCAGCAGTGTGTGGATAGCGAAGGTCGACATTTGCCAGATACACTATTTAAAACCATGTAATTTAAAAATTCCCTTACTGTTCAATATAATTGGAATATAAAATAAATTTTCCTAAGGTTCATAATTTTTTTATTTCATTCCCAAATAAGCAAATTACCTCGCTTCACCCTGTACTAACAATAAAATATAACAAAAACCCCCAAAATACGTTTAAATTTCTAAGTTTCTACACACAAACGACATGACAAAATTAAAGTCAACGGATTTTTGTAATTCCACTCTCTAACGCACCAACCGCACCACGAATAGTGTGAAAGGAAATGTCAAATGAGAACAATGGCAGCTCTATACATCATTACTCTATGGTCGGGACTATTAGAGTCATTGGTCACAATCACCGTTTTAAATTAAACTAACCAAAGTCAGTTTTGCTTAAGTATTTTTTTGCAACAAACGTACCCTGCCTAAAGGTCCTAAGATCATGCAGCTTCACTTCGCAAAAGTCCGTTAGATCCAACATTAACTAAGATTCTAGATATTATATCCTACTCATATAAAAGACCGAGCGGTAGCATATGAGATGTTCGTTGCTCACGACCTCGGCTCTCATGTAGAGAGTCTGAGTAAAAGAGCATAAACGAGTCTTATTCTCTTTATAGAATATTTCAATATAAATGCACCATTTCGATAATATTATTAAATAAAACAATACAAAAAGCATAAATGTTTCAAAAGGCATCAATGTTTTACATCAAAATAATGAATGGAATAAGTTATGACAAAAAAGAGCAATACGTTTTGAATCATTCGCCAGATGTCGCCAGTGCTTTTGAGTCATACAATCCGTTCCATGAGTTCTCTATACTATTCAATACTCTTCGACGACGATGACCTGCTTGTTTGTTCGCTGCCGCTAGATCAATAACATCATACTTATTTTTAGGCAGAGACTATTGTTGTACAACAACTTAAGATCATTCAGCTTAACTTCGCAAAAGTCTGTTAGATCCAACATGAACTAAGATTCTAGATATTGCATCCTACTCATACAAAAGACCGAGTGGTAGCATGTGAGATGTTCGATGCTCTCGCCTCCTCTTCATCACCACAGCTTCTGCAGTACTCATGAGCAGAGATTCCAAGTCGGCCACGAGTCTAGTCTGCCTAGTAAAGAACGACAAGAGACCACAGCCACTACATGCTAGAAAGCTGTGTTTTTTTGTTATGTGGATGCAAATATAACGTGTTTGCAGCTTGTCGCAAATATACTAAAATTGTGTCTAAACACATTGTGTTTGCAATTCTATATCACATGTTACTATACGCTAAAAAGTCTGTCTTTTTTTGTTATGTGGATGCAAATGTAACGTGTTTGCAGCTTGTCGCAAATATACTAAAATTGTGTCGAAACATTTTGTGTTTGCTGTTCAATATTACATGTTGGCGACACAATGATTAATGGAATATAATTTAGGGTTTTGTGACCCAAATATGGTTTTTTTTTGTTAAAAACTGCTGACAGAAGAAACGTGACAGACAACGAAGGAAAAAAATCACCAGATCTTCAATTGATGAAAACAATACTTGCAACCATATACATGGTTCCTGCAATATATTGCTGGGGCCGGGTTTTCAGCCTGTAGCATAGAGGTATCTTATCTAGTAATGGATATCAAGTTTTACGTATGATTTAGGGCATAACTTGGTTATACCTGCCTGACGATCTTGAATTTTGTCTGTGAACTTCGGTTTTAAGTGTAAGCGAGTCACGTGCAGGATGGGGCATTCCTATATGCTCCATATCCAGTGGAACAAGTAAGGTAGTTCGTAGTCTCATCTACTCGATGGTTTCGTGGAATTTTCTTATATCCAAGCACCCATATTCGGTGAATATCAAGGTATTTGGCCATCTCATTTAGAGAAGCGTGTCAGTAGCAATCGTGGAGTCAGAAATACAGATAACAGAGATTTTATAGCAGACTGATTGTCAGAGTAGATATTAATACTTCAGGCGGTGATGACGTTTCCTCCCAGCCAAAGAGCAACTTTTCCGATTACCTCAACTTCGGTCTGAAAGACACTACAATGGTGTCGTAGATTTTGCGCAAGGTCTAAACCCACGTCTTATAAATAGACCCGAAACCCTAATGTGCCATCTAATTTGGATCCTTCAATGTTAAAGCCTAAATATCTTGTATAACCTGGTATGCATACCTTCTGTCCCAGCCTGTACGGGATGTGACTGGATAAGTTTCTATTTAAGGTTGGAGTAGCTGTCATGTTGTCGACTTTTATTGAGAATTGCCAGAGATCTGTTAAAATCGTCCGATGACCAATCCATTGCGAGGAACGTCGTAGGCAGATTAACGATGTTAGTGACCATTTGGCTTCCCAGTAAATCTAGTCGTAACAGGTGGAGGATAACTCCCGAACTCTCGGTAGCGATTGTGCGACACACCAGTACCATTCCCTGGACATTTTATTTTGCCCGAATTAGCCAATATCGGGCAGAAAATAGCTCTATATATCCGGGAAGCCTTTTGTCGGGGTTAGGCCACATCGCCCTCCGATGATTTTTTTACACGAATATAGGGCCACTGTGACTCTGCTGACCCTGTTCATACACGCTAAAAAAAACCGTCGCTGTAATACAGGATGTCTGGTAGCAGATTTATATTTTCAAACTTAAATAGAAAACATAATAATTGATACAAAGTTTTATTAAGACCATTGAAAGATAGAATGGAAATGCAGATTTCACTTTTTAAAGAGTATGCCATCCAGATGTCTTCCGTCGAGTCGAACACACTGTTCAAGACAGAGCCTTATGTTCTGCGCCACACGCTGCAGTAAACTTGGTTCAATTGAGCTGTTTTCTC
Source organism: Phaonia tiefii (assembly GCA_963931995.1). NCBI lineage: Eukaryota > Metazoa > Arthropoda > Insecta > Diptera > Muscidae > Phaonia > Phaonia tiefii. Next base: position 277,378,107 of record OZ008369.1, read on the forward strand.
GACGAATATTTTCCTTTAAAGCCACAAGAGATTGGGGATTGTCATTATAAACACTCTCTTTGTGGTAGCCCCATAAAAAAAATCCATGGGAGTTAGATCGGGCGATGTCCCCCAAAGCGACTGATCAGTTTTTGGGGGAAATTTTCCCGAAGCAAATTCATCGAAGCTCTGGCTGTGTGTGCAGTTGCCCCATCCTGTTGAAACTACATGTGTGAAGAGTACGATGGATGAGCTCGCAGGTTTGGCAAAAAGAATTCCCTAATCATGCGTCGATAATTTTCACCATTGACATTCGTCGCCTGGCCTCGAGAATTTTCGAAAAAAATGGTCCAATTATCTCATGCGTGGATAAAGCACACCAAACAGTTAAAAAAAAAATTAAATGGTTTCCCATTACGTCCCACGAAGGGACCGGGGAGAACTTCTCACAATCACTGAGCTGTGCGCTTTCCAGTTTTCACTCACTGATTGGGACCTACAGTTTTACACCGATTCCGAACGGTATTTTGATAAGCTTTTTCATGGCTATATACTCGATAGTGTCGCCGTCACTATGCGAGGTGACTGCCGCCGAAAGAAATTTTTTAAGGTGGTCAGAGCAGGGTTCGAACCCAGGATCTCATGTACAAGAGCCGCGCACACTAACCATTGCACCACCGGCGGCCACTACAGTTACCCTGGAGCAATGCAATGGTTTTGGATGTTTCAATCGAGAGTTGCAGGTTCTTGGAGACCAGTAACGGCAGTTTAGCTTGTTGGTTTAGGTGAAAATGAGCCTCGTCGCTCAAAAAAATGGGATTTACAGAACGAAAACGCTGCAACATCGTTTCACAAAAATTTTTGCGTAAATCAAAGTCACTTTCTTTCAGTTCTTGAACGATTTGAATTTTAAAAGGATGAAACTTCAGATCCTTTTTTAAAATTGCATGAATATTCGCTCTTGGAAGTCCCAGTGAGGCTGCTCTTTTTCGTATTGAAAGTCTCGGATTTTCACGTAAACTGCTTTCAACCAGTTCAATGTTTTCGGGAGTCCTTGAAGATCGACTGGGTCCTGGCCGTGGGACATTCATAGCCCTGCACCCACGAACGAATTAAACTCGGTCCATCACTTATTCGCCGAATACCGAACTTTGAACAAAATTTTCGACGAGCAATTACGTAAGGATCATTACTTACTTATCCGGTCTCGGACAACCCTGGGGGGTCAGGGACCTTACAAAACGAAGATTATATATTTCGCCAACCAGTTCGATCTTTTGCTTTATTTCTCCAGTTGGCAATACCAAGTGTACGTAGGGATTCGTCAAGCTGATCTCTCCAGCGGAGTCTTGGTCTTCCTATTGTTCGTCTTCCTTCGAGTTCGGTTTCGAAAACCCTTCGTGCTGGTTCCTTTTCATGCATTCTACTGACATGACCTAGCCAGCGCAATCGCGTTATCTTGATCCGCTTAACTATGTCAATGTCAGGATAAAGCTCATACAGCTCATGATTCATGCGTCGCCGATACTCGCCGTTATGCACTATAGGGCCAAAAATTTTTCGGAGTAAGAATCATTACTCTTAAACCACTGCGACATCGTGACTGACAAACCCGCACTGCGATATCGTGACTGACAAATCCGCACAATCGATAATTCCAACGGCGTCACCCTCCCTCCGCACCGTTTATTACTTTTTCAAATAATCGTATTTAAAAATATAAATTTGCCACCAGACACTCTGTATATTGTAGGAGCCATGTATATGTTTGCGAGCAGTTTTTTCATAAATTGAAGATATGCTGCTTTGTTGTTTCTTTAGTGTGTGCCCCGTTTTTGTTTTCAGCAGATTTCAACAAACAAAACCACTTTTGGGTTACAAAGACATATATTACAAGATATTAATCATTGTGTCTCCAACACATAATATTGAATAGCAAACACAGTGTGTTTGGACACAAGTATACTATATTTACGAAACGCTTCAAACACATTACAGTTGCATCTAAACAAAAAGACAGATTGTTATGGGTGAAGTGTTCGACTTGAAACAATGTTTCTTGTCGACAAGATATAATTCCTTTGAAAAATGTCCGTACCACATGGCATTTAAATCCAACCCCAATCTCCGTGGCCCAATTAGATAGTATCCTTGTTAAGCCTTGGAGCATTACTCTGTATGGTGGAAGGGGTTTCCTTGTGCTGAAATTGTCTGGTCATCAGCATGCTCTACTCTAGCTGAAGAAAACGTTATCCAGCCCTAAATTGCAGAGAATTGGTTTTAAGACTGCTCCGTGGGGGTACCTCTATTCATAGTAAAGGGACCCACGTACGATGTTATTCGCCTTATCGTACGTAATCCATAGATAAAATTACTGATCCACTGATCAACACAAACTGCCGATAGAGCCAATTTTATAGATCCCGGGAAGGCGTTGTTAAACGCATGCGCTACCAAACAAAAATTTCAATGTTGTCAACTCTCCTTCAGTTTCTAAAAAAGAGAGATTTTTAGTGTAAAAAATCTTCAAAACTGAGAAATATGTAGTCGGTTACAGTGGCAGGTTGCTGGACAATTTCGCAGCGAAACAAATTGTTATAACTCAAAGTTTTTTCGTGTGGACGAGCTTAGTACCAGCCTTAAGGCTACTTGTACAACAAGTTTAAGATTTTTTCAGATCTATGATAATTTACTAGGTACCAACATGACTACAGATTGCAGGGTGCTTCTTAGGTCTGCTATAATAAAATTTAAAATTTTGTTTCCTAATATTCAAATACTGGGGGAGAAAATCCGCCAGTTAATATGAAATACGTGCGAATACAATAAATTGAATCCAGTTTAATAGCATTGGTCATAATTGTTTTTTACCATAGTTACTTCAGAGAGAGAGAGAGAGAGAGAAAGATAGAGTGAGAGAGAAAACAATTCAACTATCCATTTTCTTCAAGCCATAGTAGTTTCTTTGGCCACATGCTGGAAATATGAAAAAAAACGCCAAATATATTGACTTTATCAGAAGGAGTTGGCGTTCGTTACCAGGTCTCGTTATTTATATGGGTTTTTAGTTGATGTTTCCAACTAAAAATAGTTGCTGCTGGCTTTTCTCCACTCTTTAAAGTTACAAATATAAAATAATATTTATGTCAATTAAATACAGTAGCCAATATCACTTTTTTTGGTCATGATTTCCAAGTGATATCATATGAATACAACCGACGGACGCTGCGTTTACTTATGTGGGTTATGTTTAGAAATCAATCAAAAAATTGTTGTTTAATGACTGCATTTGATTATTTTACGTTAACATATTTTATTGTCCATGTCTCAGATGTGGCGGTATTTGCTGCTATTTTGCATCATATTAAGTTAACACATGTTTTACAAGTTTTTGCCATGAATATCATAAATTTCTTTGGCAGCCAGCCCCTTTACCGCTGGCCAGTGAGTTTTTTTACATTTCCCAGGGGACAACTTGAAATTGCAGCAGTAAAACTGATTTTCAAAGAAGTCTACAGATGTGCATGGAACTATATGTCACATATACACGAGTATCTGTTGTAAAATTACAGTGTTGTATATTTATCATCATCATCATCATCATCATGGAATCGAGTGAGGTAATTGTTTTTGAAAATAGTTTAAGATTATGATTATTATCTGTAAATTGTGATTTTAATTTTAATAAAAAAAATTCAAAATTTTACTACGATGCGTCATATTTGTTAACACGTTAGTTTTATGCATCGTTTAGTGTTTAATTGTTATAATTCCAAATTTGATAAACAAGCGATAATTTTTGTATACACTCAGAAAAAAAACATATCCAAAATTTGAATTCAAAAGTTAACTTAAATTCAGTTCACAAAATGAACTCAAATTTACAAAAATATAAAAAATATGGCAATAACTCGGAAACAGCTCATTCAATTGGCACAAAAATTTAATTTTTGAACACTTTTCGAGGCATCCCGAAATATCACTTCAAAAAATTTTTTTTTTAAAAAATTGTAAATTAAAAAAATCGCTAAAATGCAACTGTGATCATAATTCGAAAACGGGGCATCTTAAAAACACACATTTTCTAAATATTAGCCTCGTTCTTTTCGTCCAGTGTATACTAGAAGTGTATACTGATCGAAAAGAACACATCGCCTCGAAGCAAAATTAATTTGACGGCACTTTTGTCGACTGTCAACTGCAATAGTTGAAAAATAGAAATATTGAACATTTGCCCGAATGTATTTGCTTCTTTATTTGTCACTTTAGCTGTGCCACAGCTTCTGGCCTAGAGCATACATTTTTGCCTACAAATCGATAGAACGTGAGTTCAAACCTCAGAGAAGGCACAAAATTAAAATATTTTTTTAATTATTTCTCGTACTAATTACTCTTTTTTCTAACATAACTCATTTACCAGCAATTTTAAAAAAATCAAATCATTAAAATATAGTTAAAAGTTAAACATCAAACTAAAAAGATATGCGACTTAACTAGGATTCGAACCGAAATCTCGCGGTTGTTAGTCGCATGTGCTACCCATCATGCCACCTTTGAATTTCAAACGGCGACACAATACTTGAGTACAGTAAAATTTGAGTCTGTCTCAGGAAACGCTGAAAATCTTGAAACTAAAAAATATTGACAAGTTCACATTTTCATTTATTTTACTTTTTTTGACACCCGAAAATTTATTATGAAAGTAAATTCTGCGTTTCTAAGTTGTAAACACATTTGTATTTTAGCGACATATTCATACGAACAATTACCGATTTTTTTAAAATAAATTACATGAGGTGTCAGGGGACACCCGGTTGGTACGAAGTTCCTTTCTCTATATGTATCATGTACTAGTTAGTTCCAACACGCCTAAGGCGCTGGTTGAAAAATACTGTAATTTAAATGGATCTTTAAGAAAATAAACTTTTTGTAGAATGATAATTTTTTTTTAATAAATTTTTTATTTATTGCATGTATTTTTTTTTAAAAAAAAGGATAAAGGTCCCTTTTGTAAGAATATGTATTATATTTTCCCGAAAAGTTCCTTTCTTTGATGAGAGATACTTCTTTTATTAAAAGCTAATGTGTTTTTTTGAAAAAAAGCTACCATTTTTAATAAGAAGTGCTTGCTGTAAGAAAAAGCCTAAGAGTATGCATTTTTTTTTGCAAAGAAGTACTTCTTTTTAGAACAGGTACTTTTTAAAGAAGTGGTACTCTTTTTAGGAAAATGTTACTTTTTTAAGAAAATTTACTTATTTTCAGAAAGGCAAGTTATCTCAAGAAAAGAAAAGAAAATATGTTATTTTTTTCAGAAAAGGTACTTTTAAGAAAAGGAAGTTTGGAAAGAAAAGGTATTTTTTTAAGAGAAGATATATTTTTTTTGAAGAAAAGCTTTTTTTACGAAAGAACATGTACAATTTTAAGAGTAGGTACTTATCTCAAGAAAAGTTATTTTGTTTTACAAAACAGGTACTCTTTACAGAAAACGTAGTTTTTTAAGAAAAGGCAATAACGTAGTTTTTTAAGAAAAGGTACTTTTTGTAAGAAAATTTACTTAAAAAAAAAAGATTTCTTTTACGAAAGAACAGGTACAATTTTAAGAGTAGGTACTTATCTCAAGAACAGTTATTTTGTTTTACAAAACAGGTGCTCTTTAAAGAAAAGGTAGTTTTTTAAGAAAAGGCAATAACGTACTTTTTTAACAAAAGGTACTTTTTGTAAGAAAATTTAATTTTTTAAGCAAAGTTATTTCTTTAAGATACATAAGTAAAGTAAATGTACTCTGTTTAAGAATATGAATTGGTATTTATTTAAGAAAATTTTATTTTTTGAAACTTCTTTCACGTTGGCTTTTCTAAATTCACTTTTGATTCGGTTCAAAACTACAATATGTAATAAACAGGCTCCACCTAGAAAATTTCCCATTAAACAAAAAATATCCCCCAATATGTTAGTCTAGACACAACCCAGAACAAAAGTACGTGTGTATGAGTAAGTGTGCTGCCAAATGTAATTCCATGCTCAGGGTTGTATTTCATGGATTTTCCAGTCTTGCACTTTGGCTTTTCTAAATTTACTTTTTATTGGTTTCAAAACTACAATATGTAATAAACAGGCTCCACCTAGAAAATTTCCCAGTAAACAAACAATATCTCCCAAAATGTTAGTCTAGACACAAACCAAACCAAAAGTACGAGTGAAAGAGTAAATATGCTGCCAAATGTAATTCCACGCTCAGGGTTGTATTTCATGGGTTTGCCAGTCTTGCACTTTGGCTTTTCGAAATTTACTTTTTATTGGGTTCAAAACTACAATATGTAATACACAGGCTCCACATAGAAAACTTCCCTTTAAACCAAACCAAACCAAAAGTACCCAATATAGTTATGTTATTTTTTGAAACTTCTTTCACTTTAGCTTTCCTAAATTTACTTTTTATTCGGTTCAAAACTACAATACGTAGTAAACAGGCTCCACCTAGAAAATTTCCCATTAAACAAAAAATACCCCCCGATATGTTAGTCTAGACACAAACCAGAACAAAAGTACGAGTGTAAGAGTAAGTGTGCTGCCAAATGTAATTCCATGCTCATGGTTGTACTTCATGGATTTGCCAGTCTTGCACTTTGGCTTTTCTAAATTTTCTTTTTATTGGGTTCAAAACTACAATATGTAATACACAGGCTCCACCTAGAAAACTTCCGCTTAAACCAAACCAAACCAAAAGTACCCAATATAGTTGATAATAATGGGTTTTAATAAAGTAGTTACAAAAAAGTATTTTAAAATTTTTTCATTTAGCCTCCATCTCGCATCGTGCGATAAGAAACTTCGTTCCAAAAATATTATCCAGCGATTAGCATTTTTTTTCACAAAAGATAAAAATTGCTGTTATGTTGGAAATATGTGTTGGTAGATGACTCTAGAGGCAACAAAAAAGGAAATTATTCTAGCGCTTGGATGCTCAGTTCCCGAGTTATGGTCATATTTGTATTTCAACGATTTTTTTATTTTAGCGATTTTTTCAAAATAATAGACGCACCACTTTATCCAAACACCTTAGCAACGCTCAAAAATTTGGGTTGTTTCAATTAATATGGTGAAGAGATCGCATGATAGGATGTCACCCTGCCTGAGGCCTCGCCTCGTACTAAATGGTCAGGTGAGATCTTTACTGCGGATTTCGTGTCGATTAGTGTCATTCTACAAGGGTGTGTCAGCTTAGCAGGAATACTAAACTCCGGCATAGCTTGGTACAGTTTTCTCCGTAACTGGCTAACAGGCAGGTATAGATTTGTTTTTCATGAAGTTTTTTCAGGATTTGTCGTTTTTCATGGAGTTTCTTTGGGATTTTTCGTAATGTGAATATCTGGTCAATAGTTGACTTTTCAGGCCTAAAACCACACTTATAAGGTCCCCTTAGGTCTGCAACAAACGGCTTTAGTCATTCGCACTTTACGCTCGAGAGGACCTTGTATGCGATGGATAAAATATCAATCCACGATAATTGACATGGGACTGTCCGTGGAGGTGGAAAGTTTGTGATTGCCATTCCCTTGGGAGTGGCCAGAAATGATTCCTTCATTGGGCAGTCCAAGCAGCTCACTACTTCCACGCAGTATGTCCTGGGCAATGGCTTTTCGGAAACCTCCGTTAGCTAGCTAGAGTGAGAAGGCGAAACAAATGAGCATCAAATCAGGTTTAGTAGGTGACTGATGTCACTGAAGCTCATCAAACAATCGGGCATATTCTTTTGTCAATGCGGATGAGCCAAATATACGGGCCAACGGCAAATAGAAACTAAAAGAAGAAAATCCAGGTTCAACATATCGCATCCTGGTCAGCGTCTGATCCATAATGGGCGGCTGCATCAAATTATCCTGGCAGTAGGTAAAATGCAAAAACACGGTGTCTCAGTGTACTATGTCCCATATTTAAAAAAGGTGACCCGAGTATCTGTGCCAACTACCGTGGAATAAGCCTTTAGAATTTAGAAGGAGTCAACAAAAGTGGGTCTGACGGTAAATGAGGACAAGAAAAAATTAATGGTTTCAACGAACAGGGCCTCCACGCGTTTAGACCAAAGCGTGAACGTTGATAACCGTTATAACTTCGAGGTAGTGGACGAATTTATATACCTCGGATCTGCCGTGAACAAAAACAACAACGTCAGCCTTGAGATCAAGCGGAGAATTGTGCTTGCGAATAGATGTTATTTTGGGCTAAGCAAGCACTTTAGAGATAAAGCCCTCTCTCGAGTAACAAAAGTCCAGCTGTACCAGACTCTCATTCAACCTGTCTTGCTTTATGGCGCAGAATCCTGGGTCCTATCGCAAGCAGACGAAACATCTGTAGGAGTCTTCGAGAGAAAAATACTCCGAAAAATGTATGGCCCTATAGTGCGCAACGGCGAGTATCGGCGACGCATGAATCATGAGCTGTATGAGCTTTATCCTGACATTGACATAGTTAAGCGGATCAAGATAACGCGAAGAACCAGCGCGAAGGGTTTTCGAAACCGAACTCGAAGGAAGACGAAAAATAGGAAGACCAAGACTCCGCTGGAGGGATCAGGTTGACGAATCCCTGCGTACACTTGGTATTGCCAACTGGAGAGATAAAGCAAAAGATCGAACTGGTTGGCGAAATATTTGTAAGGTCCCTGACCCCCCTGGGTTGTCCGAGACCGGATAAGTAAGTAAGTAAGTAAGCCGTAGATAGAATTAAAATAGACTTAAAGGAAATATTTTAGAAAGGTATTTTCTTAATAGTTGTTAGCGACCATTTTGCCACTGCCTATTAAATTTCAGTATTGTTAGAGCCTAAAAGTATGCAATACTGCTAACACCATTCTAATGCCTCAAAGTTCTTTATACTTTAGGTAAGAACTAAAATAAAATGTAGGATTGCTTTGAACCACTTTAGGTTAAAAGTAAATAAATATTTTGTCTTCCTTATTCTTTGCAGCTTTTGACCTTTATGGTCTATAAACTTTAGAGGTTAATATAAATTCATTGGAATTAGAAGTTCTGTTTAATTAGCGGTGTGTTTTATATTTTTATGAAATATAATATTGGGAAATTTTCAATGTGTGACTAAAAGTTGTTAATATCTCAATGTGTGATTAAAAGTTGTTAATATCTATGTTCTCTAATGTTCCATGATCTTCTCAGACTGAAATATGATTAAGCCTCCTCCAAATTTTCAAGTTGTTGTTTGATGACTTTATGCAAAGTATCCAATTATACTATAAAATTGTTGCAGTTAACAAATTCTATGCAAATATTTTACTAATCACCAAATTAATGATTAATCATCAGACAGCACAAAAAGAAATCCAACTGAATGCAAATTCGTCAGCGACATCCCACATTCTATCAAAACCAGATGACAACCATGGCTAAGCAGCAGATGATGAATAATATTTATCATATGAATCATAAAGTAATTTGTCTACATATTATTACTTGAACAGACGATCAAATTCACACACTTAAATAATGAACAAGGCAATTAAACTTGATGTCCTTGAACATTGGATGTCATTATCCTTTTTTGGTTTGTATGAGTTTTCATCTTTTGTATTTTTCCATCACATAAAATCTCAATTGTTGACACTGCCTTGGCAGACTTTCACTTGTTTGTAAGTGAAAGTCACCTAAGTACACATTCACACTAATAACGCAATCGAAACACTTTCGCTTTCATTTCGCATTTCACACTTAATTTATATAGTATTTCAGTTTGTTTTTTTCGAAACGAAAATCTCACTACAGGGGATTTTCCAAACCCGAAAATACCCATTTTGTTATATAAACCAACTCAACTTACATCAATAGACATTATGAATATCAAATTTCACTGTCGAATCGCAAGATGGAAAACTCGATTTTCCAAGCACGATTTTTTGCTGACGTATTGGGATTACTTAACCGTATCCCTCCCGCGAAGAAAACTCGAACACTTTAGAGTCTCCAACTTTATTTTGGGGGGAAAAAAGAAGACGTTATCACTAAATGCGCGCAAAAAGCCGTGGCAGCTTTAATGGAAAACGAACAACTTTAAATATAAAATCACTGCACGATATCTCAATGTCAAGGACAAATTCACTATTAAAGCTGCAACGTATGAAATACAACGTATTTATACGCCATTGCATTCAAAATCCATAGAAAACCTGGTCTTTGTACTTCTGTTTGAAGCGAATGTAGGCAAATACCTCCCTACATGTATGCAACATGCAGCATTTGCTGCAGCGGCATCAGTGCTAGTGGTATCATCATCGTCTGAACCAAATGCGCGGCGATAGTTACTGTTTGCACTCAAACAGCAGCACTAGTGTTGAGAGAATGGAGAGTAACGATTAGTTGATATTCATTTTTTTTGTGTTAAATCTTCAAACTTGGAACTTTCTAAAATGTTATTTAAAAAAAGAATAATTTCAAAGGTTACACTATTTTTCATTTCTACAGGTAAAATAAAAGGTGACCGCCATCGGAAAAAATTTAAGGAGCCCACGTTCTCATGTACAAGTATAAGAGCGCGCATACTACCATTGCACCGCCGACGCCCACATTTATGCAGGTAAATAAATTATAATATATGGGTAATTAGTTACTCCCATGTATGTAATTTTTAACTTACTAAATGGTAATTTTCTTAATAACATACAAGTTTAAAATACAATAAAATACCAATAGAGTTGATTAACTGTAATCAAATTGGTTTTACTTCAAATATTTTTTCCAACACTTTTTGCCACACTCATTGACAAACACACAAACACGAACTCTCTTTGAAGCCAGCAACACAACATACCAACATTCTTGAATACGCCACCCTCGCGAACAACCACACTCACTGATAAACACACACTCTTTGTCAACCTTGTATACATTGCAGCAACGCTCTTGTTTCAGTGGTTACACAATAATAAGTACTTTGATGTAGTTCTAATTCGCGTTAATGCGGCTAAACTACTTAACGATAAGTTTGACTAGCCCCACCAGTTAGTCGCTTCCGATCGCACAACCCGACAAGATCATGGCATTGGATCTGGGGCCCTAGTTCTGCATAGAGCAGGAGCAACTTTTTGAAAATTGTCTTTTTCAAGACAGATTAAAAAATTTACCGATTATAGTGACCTCGGCTAACTATTCCATTACAGCGGTTTCAGCTCACTATTCGACTGTAACGGCTTTGGCTGACTATTCGATCATAGCGGCTTCGGCTGACAATTAGATAATAGCGGCTTCGACTGACTATTCAACTACAACCGCTCCGGCTGACTATTCAATTATAGCACATTTGGCTGCCTATTAAATTTTAGCGGCTTCGGCTGATTATACGATCATAGCGGCTTCGGCTGACTATTCAATTACAGCGGCTCCGGCTGACTATTCTATTATAGCGGCTTCGGCTGACTATATAACCGTAACGGCTTCGGCATACTATTCGAATATAACGGCTTCTGCTGACTGTTCAACAAAAGCGGCTTCGGCTGACTATTCCATCATAGCAGCTTTGACTGACTACTCAATTATAGCGGCTTCGGCTGTCTATACGATCATAGCGGCTTCGGCTGACTATTCAATTATAGGGGCTTCGACTGACTATATGACCGTAGCGGCTTTGGCTGACTATTCGTCTATACCGGCTTCGGCTGACTCTTCAACAAAAGCGGCTTCGGCTGACTATTAGATAATAGTGTCTTCGGCTTACTATTAAATTATAGCGGCTTCTACTAACTATTTGACTATAGCGGCTTCGGCTGAATATTCCATCATAGCAGCTTCGACTGACTATTCAATTATAGCGGCGTCGGGTGACTATTAAGTTATAGCGGCTTTGACTGACTATTTTAATAATAGCGGCTTCGGCTGACTATTCGATTATAGCGGCTTCGGCTGACTATTCAATTATAACGGCTTCGGTTGACTATCCGATCTACACAGCTTATCCGAATAATCGCGTGTGTAACACACTAAGATCCCGATCATCTTAAAATCGACCAGTCCAAAACGTTCCACAGTAGAGTATTGTTAAGTCGAGACAAGTGCCGCCAGAAGAGTTTTGTCAAGTCAAGACAAGTGCCCCCAGAAGAGTGTTGTAGTCAATCCAGACGAGTGTTCTCAACGAGTCAATCAGTTAATGTTATTTCTGTAAATCAAATTACTTTGTAACTTACAGATTAATAAAGAATCTGAAATCGAACTCCTTTAAAAGGCAAATTATTCTGTTCTTATTTCGAAACGTTCGTTGGATCCTAACGAAAGACACTGGGCATAACTGAGCTTACCTCAACCCTCGATAAAACCACGTTACAAACGCTGTTGATTTTGCATCAAATCAATGTCGACTGTGAAGTGTGAAGGCGGAAGACGGCCGCTCGTTTTCACCACTCCCATAAATACGCCATCACGTCATTTGTTGCATTCAACGACAACGATAGTGCAATAACGCCATCTGGAGGGAACTAGCAAGAATACGAAGTTATCGACAGCTGACGATCAGCTGATAGTAAAGCTGACGATCAGAGCTGTGACGACTAACATCACCTAAAGGCGGATCTACTTACTACGATTCTGTCTGCAGATGTAGAAGAATCAACGTAGTCTTAGTAGTGAATTCGACACATTGCCTCTATATGATCCTACCTCCCCCGCTGGTACAAACCAGAGACTCCCTGCCTATGGGGTCTTGATCTTAGTACCTGCCTTTCTCCTGGTTACCTTTTGGTTTGCCTGGTTCAAGCCAGAGATTCCCAGCCTGTGGGGTCTCGACCTTGATGCTTACTCTTCCTCTGGTTCAATACAGACATTCCCTAACTGTGGTTTTTTGACATTGATCCCTACAATTGCCCCCACTATAAGCCAGGAATGAGAGTTATGGACCGTAGTATAGTCAGAGGATTTTTGCTTGTTTGCAAAACTGCAGAGTACAGAATTTCTCTAACGGCCATTAAACCCCTTGCAATTTAAGTCTGGACATCTGTCACGAACCACTGACCACGGCAATTGCAACGACCTATAGACGGCGCCTCACTGTCACACACGGTCGGCACTTAAAGGTCCATAGGACTTCTGTCAACGATCGCCGCCAGTGGTTCTATTCTGCCAGATTCATCATCATTCGGTCGCCAATGCCTATAACAACCCGCTCCACGCAAAAACATTTACTACAATATTGTTATATACCAGAGACTCCCTGCCTATGGGGTCTTGATCTTAGTACCTGCCTTTCTCCTGGTTACCTTTTGGTTTGCCTGGTTCAAGCCAGAGATTCCCAGCCTGTGGGGTCTCGACCTTGATGCTTACTCTTCCTCTGGTTCAATACAGAGATTCCCTAACTGTGGTTTTTTGACATTGATCCCTACAATTGCCCCCACAATAAGCCAGGAATGAGAGTTATGGACCGTAGTATAGTCAGAGGATTTTTGCTTGTTTGCCAAACAGCAGAGTACAGAATTTCTCTAACGGCCATTAAACCCCTTGCAATTTAAGTCTGGACATCTGTCACGAACCACTGACCACGGCAATTGCAACGACCTATAGACGGCGCCTCACTGTCACACACGGTCGGCACATAAAGGTCCATAGGACTTCTGTCAACGATCGCCGCCAGTGGTTCTATTCTGCCAGATTCATCATCATTCGGTCGCCAATGCCTATACAACCCGCTCCACGCAAAAACATTTACTACGATATTGTTGTATACGTGAATATAATTAAAATTCATTCAACGGCGCCCACCTCGGGTAGTGACTGCGACACTATTGAGTATTTAGCCATGAAAAAGCTTCTCTAAATACCTTACGGATCGGGTGGGAACCTGTAGGTTCCAATAAGTGTGTATAATAACACATTTACACCGCCGTTTAGCGTGGCCAGGTTTGCAATAAACTTGTTCTCTAATCTTTGCAGTTTACACCAAAAACGATGTACAAGTAGACAGTCAAATTTTCTCTTCACTCAAATGCCAACAAATTCAGCGAGTGAAACTCTAGTCATTTTCTTTTTTTTCTCTTACTCTCTTCATTGAATATTTCAATACACGAGCAGCTTTTTGATAGTGTTATTGTATATAACTATACAAATTCCAACCATGTTGAAGTAAAATTACATAAACTATGCAAAAAGTATGAAATAATCAAGTAATAAAGCGTGAGAGAAATGCATTTTTAGTGAATTTTGGTTCTCTTTTGCCAGGGTTGCCAAATTGCGCACATCTTCTGGTCGTTTAATTCTAGATCGTGTTTATTTACACCACCCAATTTGGGATTAAATTAACATTCCAGTTGGCAACTCCGTGCCTAGAGAAATTATCGAAGACGGCGGCACAACAGAAAAAGTAAGTTGGCGGCTATTAGTTTTGTCAGTTTTGTACAAATATGGGATGTTTTTGAAGTAACTGAACCTTTATAATTGGATCAGTGAGTCAAATCGGGCCAGTCGACAAAATCCGCTCACAGTTTAAACCAATAAGAGCCATTTATATCGGTGGCGGCGTTAGCTTCAAAAAAGTGTTGGTGGCGGCAACGCGTTGATAATTTTCGATCGACTTCCATCTGTCAAACAGTTGATATTTTGTGTACGTATTTATTATGGTTGAATTTTTTTAGTAACTAACACTGTTGCATCAAAGGTTACACCAGGTGATGTTAACAATTAAACTTCGATTTTTACAGATTCAAATTGTATGAGTAATTTTCTGGGTTAGCGAGGGTTAATGGAGTGAACATTGGTTGGTGTAAATGCCACATAAAACTAGAAAGCGCACAGCTCACTGGTTATGAGAAGCTCTCCCCAATTCTTAACTGGGATGTAACGGTAAACCATTTGTTTATATGATTGGTGCAACAGTGATTGGTATAAAATAAAAATAAATGGTTTCCCATTACATCCCGTGAAGAGACAGGGGAGAGCTTCTCACAATCACTGAGCTGTGCGCTTTCCAGTTTTCACTCACTGATTGGGACCTACAGTTTTACACCGATTCCAAACGGTATTTTGAGTAGCTTTTTTATGGCTAAATACTCGATAGTGTCGCCGTCACTATGCGAGGTGACCGCCGCCGAAAGGAATATTAAGGTGGTCTGAGCAGGGATCGAACCCAGGATCTAATGTACAAGAGGCGCGCGCACTACCATTGGTGTAAGAGTTTAAAACCCAACTGCAGTGTAAAAGCTTTTCGAAAGCTCCTTACAGCTTCTGTTATTGCTGTTAGCGCTATTATATTAAAGAGATCGCACGATAGGTTGACTGATGAATTATCGAAGACTATTGGAATTAGTCACTAATACTCCCATATGATTCCGGTGCTATAAAATTAGTTTTAAACCGTTAAATAAGATCAGGTAATCACATTTGAAGTAACGAGTTTTGAAAAAAAAATAAAAATCTCACATCACTACCACCTAGACTTGATAGGCAACAAACCAGGCAATTCGCCTTGAATCTTGCTAACATGTCGTTGAATAAAATACTTTTTTCTATGTCTTTTCTTATCTTTTTTATTGCAAAATGCTATCATCTCTGCCACTGCGGAGGAGATGCTTCGTATCATAAAGTCACTTTTAATTCAAACACTAGATTTTCCAGCTTGACAACGGGACACAAGTCACACTCACGCGTGCCTGGGCATACGATGCAACAAGATGCCCACATGTTGCAAAATACCACGTTGCTGATGATGCATCCATTGAATCAAAATGAAATTAGTAGTAGTCGATGCATTTTGCACTGGTCCGACAACTCCCAGCCTGTTAGTGCTCTTATCAGAGAAAAACTCATCATGTAAACTGCACATTGAACTCCTTGGAGGAGGAAACTCGCTTGACGAGTTGTCCGTTAAGAGATCTGAGGGAAATTCAAAAGAAAAACTATCAATTTGCCGTAAGATGTGATACAGATTCTATGGACTTCATCTTCTTAATTGACTTGGTCATGACGAAGTCACTGAAATAACAAAGAGTACAATGACAACATTGTTGCGACTGCGTGTTTGTTATGGTTTTATTTTAAATTTTGTTAAGTGTATTTGAGCTACTTGCCATGTTACGGCATATATTTGGAGAAATTTGAATTGCAGATGCTGAAATTTAAAATTGCAGCTCGCTACACCATTTTTCCCAGTTGTTGATATATTTTTTGGGTTGTACAACATGACTAGGGAAAATTGAATTTAGAGTTATGACACATTTTGTCAGAATGACTTAACAGACTATATGCATCAGGTAAAATTGAGTTTCAAGTGTAAATCTATTGAGTTTGATACATGAACCACACTTTTTCGCATAATACACAACATTAACAATATTTTAAAAATACTACACTGAAAAAAATGGGTGACGCAAAGACAAGCGGCAGACGTGAAACTTCATATAAGAAATTGAAATAATTTTTGTATTTCGATTTAATGTGCGATGACTGTAAATATTCGTTCGTATGTAGAGATGTGTAAGTATGGATAATTACATTCACATTCACTTTGATGATTTATTTTTGCTGGTTGTGTCTGTATCTCGTTTTCTTCGTTGATATCGAAATGAAATCCTCGCCGTTCGTCTTATACAGTGAATGAAAGCGAATGTATATAGGCAGATACTACCTCGAAACCACTTCCGACAAATCTTAAAAAAATTCTCAAAAATACTTTACCCTATAAGCTTTCAAATAATGCTTGAGCAAAAAAAAAAATTTTATTGATGGGACACCCTAGTGTACATATTACTGGGTTTATTTATGGGTGTGTGCTTGATTGGCCATCGGTAGTGAAATGGTTAGTGTGCTGGACTCTTGTAGATTAGAACGTGGGTTCGATCCCGCATCTTACATTTATTCGACGATGCACTTTGGGGCCCTAGGCCGAAAAGCGTGTTAAAAATTTAAAATTTTACAGAAGAATTTGATAAAGAATTCGACACAGAATAAAAATTCAAAAATAGTTTTGAAATTGAATAACAGTTATAAATGGTACAGCCGCTCAAAGTTGCTATAAATTTCCATCTGCAAGAAACCGCACAAATTTAAAACAATGTCCCCCTTCGAAATTATGCATACTCTTTTAGTACTTTTGTGCATGCTTCTTGTACTTTTCTGTAAACTTTTTCTATGAAAGTTCACACTATTTACAGTCCTGTGCACTCTTTTGAACTCTTTTGACACTTTCTGTAATATTATGTAGTTTGTTTCTACGGCTTTAAACACTTTTAGTACATTTGCGTATGCTTCTTGTTCTTTTCTTTACACTTTTTCTATTTAAGTGCACACTTTCTGTTGGCCAGTGCACCCTTTTTGTACTTTTTTTACACTTTCTGTAATACTATATATAATTATTTGTTAGTTTATAGATTTTTAGTACTTTTGTGTACGCTTCATATACTTTGGTGTACACTTTTTATGCTTTTGTGTCACTTTTTTTACTTTTGTGTATAATTCTTGTACTATGATGTAGACATTTTGTACTTCGTGCGTACCTTTTGAACTTTTACTGATTTGTAGTACTTAGTACTTATTTGTATATTGCTGTACTTTTGTGTACACTTATTGTAGATAGACGTACAGCTTTTGTACTCGTGTGTACACTTTATATACCTAGTGTACACTTTGAATACTTTTGTATGTATACTCTTTTTACTTTTGTGCCCTTATGTACACATATTGTATTTTTGTTTACACGTTTTGCACCTTTGTATCCCATTATTGTCTTTATACACTTCTTTGTACCTTTCTGTACACTTTTTTGTACTCTTCTGTACCCTGTTTGTATTTTCATGCACAACTTTTACTTTTGTACATTACTGTACTGTTGTACTCTTGTGTAAGCTTTTTGTACCTTGTGTGCACCTTTTGTACCTTGTTATAAATTGTGTTCTTTTACATGTATACTTTCTTGTACTTTTGTGTACGATATTTTCTACCTTGTTGTACATTTTCTAATTTATATTACACGTTATGTACCTTCGTATAAAATTATTGTATTTATGAGTACACTTTTTTGACGTTTCTGTACATTTTTTGTATTTCCATGTACAACTTTTATTTTTGTAAATTACTGTACTTTTGTATGCCCTATTTGTAGTTAGGCGTACACTTTTTGTACTCTTGTGTACACTTTTTGTACTCTTGTGTACGCTTTTTGTACTATTGCGCCCACTTTTTGTACCTTGTGTATAAATTGTGTTCTTTTACATGTACACTTTTTTGTACTTTTGTGTACCTTGGGTTCATTTTCTAATTTATATTACACGTTTTGTACATTTGTGTACAATTTTTGTATTTATAAGTACTTTTTTCTTACGCTTCTGTACACTTTTTGTATTTTCATGTACAATATTTATTTTTGTACATTTCTGTACTTTCGTGTGCACTTTTTGTAGTTAGGCGTACACTTTTGTACGTATACTTTTGTACTCTTGTGTACCTTGAGTATAAATTGTGTTCTTTCATATGTACACTTTTTGTACCTAGTGTGTGAATTGTGTTCTTTCATATATACACTTTTGTGTACGATTGTTTGTACCTTGGTGTACATTTTCTAATTTATATTACACGTTTTGTAGCTTCGTATACAATTATTGTATTTATAAGTATTTTTGTTAACATTTGTGTACACTTTTTGTATGTTCATGTACAACTTTTTTTTTTGTAAATTTGTATGCCCTGTTTGTAGTTAAGCGTACACTTTTTGCACTTTTGTGTACACTTTTTGTACCTTCTGGGCAGTTTTTGTACCTTGTGTATAAATTGTGTTCTTTTACATGTACACTTTTTTGTAATTTTGTGTACTATGTTTTGTACCTTTTCTAATTTATATTACACGTTTTGTACCTTTGTATACAATTATTGTAATTATGAATACTTTTTTTTTGCCTTTCTGTACACTTTTTGTATTTTAATGTCCAATTGTTATTTTAGTACATTCTACTGCACTTTTGTGTGCACTTTTGTAGCTAGTTTTGTCCTCTTGTGTGCACTTTTTGCAGTCTTGTGTACACGTTGTGTACTTTTATATGTACACTTTTTTGTACTTTTGTTATACCTTTATGTACATGTATTGTAATTTTGTTTACAATATTGAATAGCAAAGACTATGTGTTTGAACACAAGTATACTATATTTGCGACAAGCTACAAACACGTTATATTTGCATCCAAACTTCAACAAAAAGACAAATTTTTCAGCGTGTGGTTTCAATTGACCAACTTAGTCCTCTTACGCTGTGGGTACCCCTCAGGTGAGCCAATCCTTTTCTCCGTTTGCTCGGACGCGGAAGCCTCTGTAATATCCTGATTTCCAATAATCCCTCTGTCTAGAAGTAAATGCCTCCTAAACGACGTGAGCATTTCTCTTGATACTTACAGCAGGATAATGATCATTGCATTTATTTTCACCTACCACTGGTGCAGCAACATGTTTGTGAGGCAAAATGGGTTTGACTGAGATCGTCGTTGCATTTATTGCACATGTGACTCCTTCCTGCCTTCCCTAAAGAACTGGCAACGTTTGCCCTGATATGAGGTTGCGCTTCAATTGTGTCAATATTAGTGGAGGGACATATATGTTTGGCATTTCTGTAATTCTGTAAAATGTAAATCCCCATTTTATTCCCCAATACTATGCGAATAGCAGGGTTAATAATAACGGGTTTTTGAACAGAGACGCTACAAAAGTAAATCGATAGGGACAGCAAACGACGCTATATTTTTTCTCGCTCTTTTGTCATTTCTCTTCAGTAAGGTTTGCCATTTCATCATGGAAAGATATACGAGCCAACAACGAGTCGAAATTATTAAAACTTACTACCGAAATTTGGAGTCAGTGGCCTCAACTTTAAGAGCGCTGCGTCCAATTTATGGTCGTCATAATCGTCCTACAAGATCAACAATTGAGCGTCTAGTGGAAAAATTTGAATCCACAGGCACAGTACAAAATGTACCCGTGCCAGTGAGACAAAGAAGTGCCCGTAGTGTCGAGAATATTGCTGCCGCTGAGGATTCAGTTACGTCGTTCTCAAGCGTTGGGCATGTCTGTGACGTCGTTGTGGCGAATTTTGCGAAAAGATCTTGGCCTTGACCACCATAAGCGTCGTATGTCCGTGAATTGGGCTGAGCAACAACTTGAAAATGATTCGGATTTTCATCGGAAAATCATCTTCAGCGATGAGGCTCATTTCTGGCTGAATGGCTTCGTCAATAAGCAAAATATGCCTTATTGGTCAGACAGAAATCCACACGTAATCCATGAGTCATCATTGCATCCTGAAAAAATTACGGTTTGGTGCGGTTTATGGGCCGGCGGCGTCATTGGGTCGTACTTCTTCCGTGATGATCAAGACCGGCACATTACTGTGAATGCGAATCGCTACCGTCCAATGATAACCGAATATTTTTGGCCCCAATTGGATAATATGGACTTGGAGGACATGTGGTTCCAACAGAACGGCGCCACAAGCAACACTGCGAATGCCACAATCAATTTATTGGAAACCAAGTTTGGTGAACGTGTTATCCCGGTCGTGCGATTTGACGCCCTTAGATTATTTCCTGTGGGGCTACATCAAGTCTATGGTCTATGGCAACAAGCCAGCGACGATTGATGAACTTCGTACGAATATCGAATGTGAAATTGCAGCAGTATCGGCCGATTTATGCTTGAAAACCGTCGAAAATTGGGTTCAGCATCTGGACTTCTGCAAGCGTGTCCGTGGTGGCCATGCAAAAGAAATCGAGTTCCATACATAATGGCATCGAACGTACTTTCACAGGAATAAAGAATTTCATTGGTATCTAAAACCGGTTTTGTTTTTTTTAAAAAAAAAACTTTTGTAGCGCTCTTATTGAAAAACCCGTTATATTGTACATGTATGGGGTACACATATTTCCCTATATATCGTATTAACACCGGGCCTGGCCAGGCCCATCTGGAAAGTGTAGCTTTAATAACATAACCTCGGCGTAATACCATTTAATTTGTTATGGTATTCAAATTCGTTCGTTACAAAATTTTGATTTGGATTCTATTACAGAATAAGAATTTGGAATCAACTTATGGAGAAGAATTTAAAATGCAATTCCTTACAGGAACTAGGTTTGATTTCGCGGCAGAAATTCAGTTTGGAAATCATTGTGGGATGTAGAATAAAATAAACCATTGTAGAAATCAAATTTGAAATCCTTGTAGTACATAGTGAAAATCCCAGAATTTATATTGAAAATACGTTATAAGATTAATATTGGAATGAGTTGCAGCAATCAAATCGAAACTTATTTGTTATCACAAATCTCATCAGATTGCTTTAGATTTGTCTCTGATTTGGCGACACTGGTCATTTTTTAGTAATTTTATTACGTCTATCAAACATTGCTTCACAACTTGGTTTGTTGATCCATTAAATCGCATCAGTTCTATATATTTTCATATGGACGTTGATGTAATGACTGCCTTAGCTTTGGGATTAAATTACAGACATGTGAAAACTTTCAT
Source organism: Phaonia tiefii (assembly GCA_963931995.1). NCBI lineage: Eukaryota > Metazoa > Arthropoda > Insecta > Diptera > Muscidae > Phaonia > Phaonia tiefii. The sequence continues at coordinate 277,399,571 of OZ008369.1, forward strand.
TTTCTAATGTAAAAATTTTCCATGATACCATTAAATCTGATCAATGATCGCATTCATAAACTGGTGGCCGCCGCACATCTCTTTTCACCTCCAACCCATGAGTCATTCCATATTATGTGTACAAAATTAATGAAGGCAATAATACAAAATGACATAAAATTTAATTTCATTTTGTGAAATGCAACAAAGAAAAAAACTCGAAATAATAAAGCAACGTAATGAATAAACACCCGCCAAGATGTCGGTCGGATGGGATTGAATTGGATTGGATGTGATCTGGCCATCTGTATGTGTAGCAGAAGAAATGCTCAACTAATGGTCAGCAACAACTTTTACTTTTTAAATTATCAGCGGTTTTTCCCCCATTTGCCGGAGACTATTGACACGCATGCAACTCTTCTCGCGAAATCACAGTGAAATAATATTAATGGAATCGTAACGTAACTGATTCGCTATCTGCGAAGAGAGAGGAAAACTTGAATAGTCCCCTGTGTCCTTTCGCAATTTGCAGTCACTGATTGAGACCTAGAGTTTTACACCGATTTCGAATGGTTTTTGAGAAACTTTTTAATTGTTTACTACTTGATAGTGTCGCCATCACTGAGCGGAGTGACAGTGTTAAAATTAAGTAAGGGACACGCTCACTTACAATTGCACCACCGACGCACAGTGGTTCAGAATCGATTTTCATAGGCCAAAATGGTATATATTTTTATCTAGTAGTTTTTTAAGTTTTTATCTAGTTTTGAGTTCTATGAAAACCCGTTTGAAGGTAAGTGGCAAGGATTGTTATGATCAAACGTCAAGTATTGAGGGGGTCCAAAATTCCGACATTTTCAAACAAACGGTCTCCGTTTTTTTCGAAAAATAACAGAACGGAAGAAAATAATAATAAAATAATAAAAATTAAAAACACTTTTGATGGAAAACAATATGTTTACATATTTGTAGAGAAAGTAGGAAACAACTATTTTTTTAATTTTCCCATAAAAAGAATCAGGAACTGTAACAGCGTTATTAAGATTTTAATACACATATTTAAACTTTGTTTAAACAAAATATCAGTTAATATTTTTTTTATGAAGATATAAAGAATTGAAATAAGTTGGACTTGACTTGACTATGTTCGATTTTAATTGGATTGAGTTTCAATTGAGTTGAATTTAATGGATGTGAATTGAATTAACTTGAATTGAATTGAACGGAATTGAATTAAATTAAATTCAATTGAATTGAATTGCATTGAACTGAATTGAGTTGTATTGAGTTGAATTGAATTGCATTGAATTGAGTTGAATTGAATTGAATTGAACTGAATTGAATTGAATTGTATTAAATTGAATTGAATTGAATTAAATTGAATTGAGTTGAACTGAACTGAACTGAACTGAACTGAATTGAATTGAATTGAATTGGATTGAATTGAATTGAATTGATTTGAATTGAATTGAATTGAATTGAATTGAATTGAATTGAATTGAATTGAATTGAACTGAATTGAATTGAATTGTATTCAATTGAATTGAATTGAATTAAATTGAATTGAGTTGAACTGAAATGAAATGAATTGAATTGAACTGAAATGAATTGAATTGAAATTGAATTGAATTGAATTAAATTGAATTAAATTGAATTGATTTGAATTGAATGGAATTGAATTGAATTGATTTGAATTGAATTGCATTGAGCTGAACTTGACTCAACTTAACTGAACTGAACTGAACTGGATCGAACTGAACTGAATTGGATTGAATTGGATTGAAGTGGATTGAATTGGATTGAATTGAATTGAACTAAACTGAATTGTATTGAATTAAATTGTACTGAATTGCATTGAGCTGAACTTGACTCAACTGAACTGAGCTGAACTGAACTGGATCGAACTGAACTGAATTGGATTGAAGTGGATTGAATTGGATTGAATTGAATTGAACTGAACTGAATTGTATTGAATTAAATTGTACTGAATTGCATTGATCTGAACTTGACTCAACTGAACTGAGCTGAACTGGATCGAACTGAACTGAATTGGATTGAATTGGATTGAAGTGGATTGAATTGGATTGAATTGGATTGAATTGGATTGAATTGGTTTGAATTGGATTGAATTGAATTGAATTGAATTGAATTGAACTGAAGTGAATTGAATTGAACTCAAATGAATTGAATTAATTTGAAACGAATTGAAAGGAATTGAGATGCATTGAATTGAATTGAAATGAAATGAAATGAAATGAAATGAAATTAAATGAATTGAATTGAAGTGAAGTGAACTGAACTGGACTGGACTCATTTCAGTTGAGTTGAATGTGTCTGACTAAGTACGATTATCATCCTACTTCTGCTGTATCGTCCTGCGATTGTTAGTGTAAATAAGTTTTGTCAATAGACTAAGACACAATTTTGGCAAACGACTGAATCATACAACTTTTATTGTTTTTAAATAATAACACAACCAATCTGATTAGACCGAAATAGTTTTTTTTTATATCTTGTAAATAAATTGTTTCCATGGATAATGATGATTATGGTAACCACCAATTTGGCAAACACTTGAAGCAGACACCGTTTTCTCTTTTAAGACTGTATTTTAAGAAAGCCAGTACTTTATGAGAAAATTACCAAATCGGTAAATTACCTGGATCTGTACAAAAATGATCAGGAATGTGACGAATTATCGCCTACTTGTGGAGAAACTACAAGGTGTTTAACGCTGATGACGAAAGTAGTGAATGAAGGATGTCTTTGATTCTGAACCAAAAAAGAAGCGAACAACGTTTTCTTTGATTTCAACCAGACAAAAGGAGCGGACAACCTTTGTCAATTTAGAATAATGAAAATATTAAATTATTTTAGTGAAAAACGAATTAATAAATTCTCACAAACTCGGATATCCTTTAATTTTCTACACAATCAAACCATCAGTGATTTCAGTCGAGAGTACTTTGGACAGGATGTTTTCTCTTTTAAGCTATAAAAAACTTCTTGCTGCATTTCTTTTACATTTCTATTGTATTTGCAAACGAAATCTGTATTTTTTTTGGTATTTTCTCTTTTACAATATTTTGGGTTTCCTGTTATTATTTGTGTAACAAAACTATGATTTAACATTATGAGTAAAATATATTTTATGTTTTAAATTTTTTTTGGTCGTATATCCTGGGACATGCATTTTTGGATCTGTGGCGGAATCATTTCATTGTGGGATTGTTGTAGTTGAAAGGAAGTGGTGGCTGCTGGGTATCAAAGTCACATTTCATATTGGCTAGTATTTACAATTGTTTAACATTCACATAACTGCTGGCATGACCATGTCCATGATCATGGCCTAAACCATAAGCATAGCCATCATGATGGTAGCCATGATCCAAACCATTAGCATAACCATAGCCGGCACCATAAGAATGACCCTTGGCATAGAGGTCGGGATGATGAGCATGACCAATTTTCTTGACGACAGCGTTGAAGCCATTATGGTCATCGGCATGATATTCAACTACACGGGTTGTGCCATCGGATTCTTTAAGGGAATAGCCACCTGGAAGGATAAATTGAGAGAAATGGGTTAAAGGCGGTATACGAATGCAGGAAGTGTCTGAAGAAGGTAATTTAGTAAAGATAATATGATTGTAATAGCTTAAGACTTATCTTGATATATTATATTTTAGGGGATATTGAAATATAATCACAAAAAGTTTTGGGAAATATCAAATTAATTTCGAAATTATTTCTAATAAATTTTCTAATAAATCAATATTCTAATTTTTGTACGAAATTATACCGGGTAAATCAGGGTAAGCCGTGGCCGGAAGGAAACTTCAACAATGGACAACAATAAACCTTTTAAGATTATGGAACATTCCGCTCCGAACGTTCTGCTTCTGCAAAGGAACTGTGGGGTAACCCGGATGGGAACACGCTCACCCGAACTCATCCGGCTTATGGATATCTTAACTGAGCACTGCAGTCTTCGGCTCCAGAATAGCAAACGTCCTGCGCGGACACAGGATTGTTAAACAGACCTGAGCACTGATAAAGCTAAATAAACTCGAACTGAGCCTAACTCATACGTCCTAACTGGGCACTCACTCTGCTGGTACATCTGTATAAAATAGAGCGGGCCGATTAAAATTAAGGTTGGGCATGCTACAAGGACATCGAAACGATGGAACCCTTTCTGGTGATATTGCTCTGCTTTTGCAGGAATAATACTTCAATACCACGCAGGGGATGGAATACCGATTTTGGAGAAACAAAAAGGGAAACGTATGAAATGCCTATTTCAGGTTTCTACCTGATTACAGACTTAAGTATTTGTCCAGAATGGGTCAAGCATCGAGGTAAAAATTCTTCGAATTCTCTTTATAACTTAACTTAAGTTAAACAGATCTTGTAAATATGGGATTCGAAATATTCGGACTTTGCGATCCCAAGATCTTGTAGTTTCATACTGAACACTCCATTTTGGGGGCACATCTGCATAAACTTGAGCGGGCCGATTAGAATTAATGCAGCGCATACAACGAGGACATCGCAACGATGGACCCCTTTCTGTTATATTGCTCTGCTTTTGTAGGAATAATACTTCAATACCACGCAGGGGATGGAATACCTATTTTGAAGAAACGAAAAGGGGAACGTATGAAATGCCTATTTGAGGTTTCTACCTGATTACAGACTTATGTATTTGTCCAGAATGGGATATGCATCGAGGTAAAAATTCTTCGAATTCTCTTTATAACTTAACCTAACTTAAACAGATCTTGTAAATATGGGATACCGAATTTCCTAACTTAGCGATTCCGAGAACTTGTAGTTTCATCCGGGTATTGTGGTTTCAACTTTTTTAAGTTTATGACCAGTAATAGGTCATGAATCTAGACACAGATCCTTCAAATCCTCTTTCTTAACCTAACCTATATTCATCAGAGCTTGAAAAAATGGGCGCCTGAATTTAACGAATCATTTGAACTCTAAATGAACTCTAACCAAACTCGAACTGGGCCGGCTCATGGATATCCTTACTGAACACTCCATTTTGGGGCCACATCTGCATAAACTTGAGCGGGCTGATTAGAATTAATGCAACGCATACAATGAGGACATCGAAACAATGGAACCCTTTCTGTGATATTGCTGAACTTTTGCAGGAATAATACTCCAACACCTTGTAGGCGATGGAATTCCAAGTTTGGAGAAAGTAAGGGGAAAGTAGGGGAAAACATTTTGGCAAGTTGTATTAAGCACGAATCACAATTTTTAGGGTGACATAATTTATATTGATTTATATTTTTTGCGGTCATTTAATGAACAGTTGAACACATTTAATTTTTTGAATTTTTAGTTTTGAGAATTGTTGTCTTTTGTAAAACTTACCTTTGACAAGGTCACCATCTCTGTGTTCCCATTGATTCTTAATATCACCGGTTTTTAAATCCTTGACACCATAATCAAATTGATATTTGGGATATTTATGATAATCGTGTTGATCATAGTGACCATAGCCATAACCATGACCATGATCCAAATAACCGCCATAGTAGCCGACATCGTATAGACCATGACCATGACCAAGATCATGACCATAACCATGACCCAAACCCAAACCGTGGCCATGCACTATATCATGCTTGATGGGGATATGATGATGATGAGGAATATGATCGTGTTTGGTAACCACTGCATAACTGGTACCGCCGCCATGCGAATAACCTGCCAAACTCACGCCGACAAGGGCCAATACGACCACTGTTACACTGAAGAAATTCATTTTGTTATGAAATTTTAAAGTGAGCTTCCGAATTTTTATTTATTTTTTGGTCGTTTTAGGATCCGAAGAAGAAGATCGTACTAGAGAACTTAAAGTGTACTGATATCAATTTCGAATATTTCCAAACTATTTATAGTTACTAAATTTGCAGTTACGCGTAAAGGTTCTAGCTAGATATCTATCGAATAGTTTATGAACTCTTCTAACTTCTTTGAGGTTTAGTAGTAGGTTTAGTAGTAGTACGTTACCTTCCATTATTCATTTCTTGTAGTTTAAATTTTAATTATTGGTTTTATTATTTAATTTCGAAATTATGCAATTGTAATTATTATTATTCACTTGTATTTTAAAGTAAAATTATATTTGAGTAATTGTTTTTTTTTTTGGTTGTGTGTTGGGTTTGGTTATATATTTTGTGTGTTTCATTTCGTGTTAATTTAATAAATAGCGATTATTGTTAAACACTAAACTCAATTCTGCAAAACAATTCAAAACAATTGTTTAGGATTTGCCAACATACTAAACGAATTTATTGTGCTCTACGTTGAGGATTTTGTTTGTTTTGTTTGAATTGACAATACTTTTTCCAGGAATTAACTATTTAACAGCTGATTTGTAGATAGTTAGGCCAGGGGGTAGCCATTACACAGCTGATCGACTATGAAGTAGGAAATTGATAGAAAACAGAGTAAATAGGCGAGAGAGAGAGAGATGGAGAGAGCGATAACACTGTGACACAAATGAAAGGAATTTGTTTTGGGCCTCAACCAAACCAAAAAATTGTGAAAGTACTTGGACGTGGTATCACAAAACCCCGCTAGCTTTTGGCTCTATATGTGACAATTTTTTTACAGAGCCCTATTTCAGATTTTACTTCAATAAATCCTAAACAGCTTAAAATATTGCATTACAAGCTTTGAAAATATTGTAGCTATTTTCCTATTTTGCAATTCCCTCTAATGTATTTATAAGGAAAAGTACACTGTTAATCGATTATTTAACGAAGCGTAACGAAAAATTGCACATATTTTATATGTTTTGACATTTCTTGCCTAACGGTAAACAAATTGCGGTAGCTGTCTTCAAACGAATTGTAGCTTATAAATTTATAAACTTTTCTAAAACACTAATCAACAAACATTATATTTAGAGCTCCATAATTGGTGTAAAAATGCTGCGTTTAACCATATTCTTTAAATATTATAACAGAGAATATTATTTCATTCCTGTGTTCATAGTATAGAAATTATAGGCGAAAATTTTAAAAAATATAAAATTTTTGAATTGGTACAATCTGTTTGGAACCCAAAATTAAATTTTTGGTCATTAGTGAATTTGACTATATTGTTAAATATATTAAGCACTACAACTTTGTAGAAGATATCAATATGTAATATGTTTAATATTGAATACATATAGGTCTGAAATCTGAAATAGGGCCCTGACCCACCTCCAAAATTTTCTTCGGTCTGTCAAAAAAAAAATTGTTACGTATAGGGCCAAACTGAGCTGGGTTTTGTGATACCACGTCCAAGTAAAGGGTTTTCAACAGAGACGCTACAAAAGTAAATCGATAGGGACAGCAAACGACGCCATATTTTTTCCCGCTCTTTTGACAATTCTCTTCTGTAAGGTTTGCCATTTCATCATGGAAAGATATACGAGCCAACAACGAGTCGAAATTATTAAAATTTATTACCGAAATTTGGAGTCAATGGCCTCAACTTTAAGACCGCTACGTCCAATTTATGGTATTCAGCGATGAGGCTCATTTCTGGCTGAATGGCTTCGTCAATAAGCTAAATATGCGTTATTGGCCAGACAGCAATCCACACGTAATCCATGAGTCATTATTGCATCCCGAAAAAATTGCGGTTTGGTGCGGTTTATGGGCCGGCGGCGCCATTGGGCCGTACTTCTTCCATGATGATCAAGACCGGCACATTACTGTGAATGCGAATCGCTACCGTTCAATGATAACCGAATATTTTTGGCCCCAATTGGATAATATGGACTTGGAGGACATGTGGTTCCAACAGGACGGCGCCACAAGCCACACTGCGAATGCCACAATCAGTTTATTGGAAACCAAGTTTGGTGAACGTGTTATCTCACGAAATGGCCCAGTGGATTGGCCGCCTCCGTCGTGCAAGCCAGCGACGATTGATGAACTTCGTACGAATATCGAAAGTGAAATTGCAGCAGTATCGGCCAGTTTGTGCTTGAAAACCGTCGAAAATTGGGTTCATCGTCTGGACTTCTGCAAGCGTGCCCGTGGTGGCCATGCAAAAGAAGTAAAGTTCCATACATAATGGCATCGAACGTACTTTTACAGAGATAAAGAATTTCATTGGTATCTAAAACCGGTTTTGTTTTATTTAATATAACTTTTATAGCGCTCTTATTGAAAAACCCGTTACTTTCACAATTTTTTGTTTGGTTGAGGCCCGAAACCCGCTGTTGCACAGTGTAATCAACCAAAAGCTAACCATGCAGCAAACTAAGTTTAAATAGTGTTTGATTGATACTAATTACAGTTAAATTGTGTTTTATGCTGGTTGTATCGAACGAAAATACGCATTCCCTTTTGTTTCTGTCCGTTTTATGCCAAACCAAAGAGCAACATACGATTCAACAGCAACTTGAACTCTTTGAAGTGACATACTATGTACGTGGACGTCATCGAGAGAATGTAAAGAGAGGGATGGACATTCTTATCTATTACTCTATGGTTAGGGTGATCATTTTCTGGTCGAATGACATGTACACATTAGTGTGAAATATCAAGACAAGAAACAAAAAAAAAAAGAATACAAATTTGTGAATCCTAGAGGAGTCCGACACAGATAACACTGTGGAACATAAGTGTAAGTGTAGTGTGAATAAATTACAACATTTTCTTTTCTTTTTTATTTATAGATATTACGTTTACAGGTTTCTTCGGATCGGTGACTTATAGTGAAATTTTACGTAGAATATGTTGGCCGTCGGTGGTGCAATGGTTAGTGTGCGCGGCTCTTGTACATGAGATCCTGGGTTCAAACCCTGCTCTGACCACCTTCAAATTTCTTTCGGCGGCGGTCACCTCGCATAGTGACGGCGATACTATCGAGTATATAGCCATGAAAAAGCTTCTCAAAATACCGTTCGGAATCGGTGTAAAACAGTAGGTCCCAATCAGTGAGTGAAAACTGGAAAAGCGCACAGCTCAGTGGTTGTGAGAAGTTCTCCCCGGTCCCTTCATGGGATGTAATGGGAAACCATTTTTTTTTTTTTTTTATGTTTTTAAAACACACCAACCCTCTAAAATGCAGTTTTGTGGGGGCATTTTAGCGCCAACTCGGAATAAGTACGAAATTAACACTTAAATGGATTTTCAGTTTTGACATATTTTTGGCATTCAAGTTGAGCTTTGAGCTTTGGTATGTTAAGAGATTTATAGTATAATTTTATGAGAAATATTTTTGTAGTACATTTTAACCCATTACACCCCTGTTTTAAGGGTGTGTTTACACTTTTCCAAAAAGGACAAAAAAGACCCATATTTTGATGCGGTAGAGGGTAATAATAATAAAATTTCCTATACCTAAAATGTAAGGAAAACATGGTGTCCTATGCCGATTCATCATAAAAATGTGCAAAAGGGGGAAATTTCAACCCCCTTAAAAAAAATCAGACATATATTTTTGAATCGCCGATACTCGTATATTTTTTTTGCCCCCTCTACCAGAACTCGGTGTATGAACCTTGTTATTTTCGAAAAAGTTTCACTTTGTTCCACAGTGTAATTTGCGTGGTGTCGCCATTTCAAGTGCGATGCGAATGTGTAACATACAATTGTTTAGGATTTAAAAATAACTCTACTTTTCCTATGTTTGTGGTCGATAACAATTACAACCCGGCAATAAATTTTAGTGGGATGAACCGAGTAGATTATGCCCTCTCCATGAGTGATTCAATGGATCCCGGTTTCATTGACTTGCAAACTCGTAAGGGGTTTTCTTGATAAAATCCAAACAACAAAAGTTTTGTTAATAATTTGTGTTTTACATTGATTTATTAAATATTTACGAAAATAACAAAAAAAAAATGTCATTCAAAATGGCCACCATTTGCCTTAAAGCACCACCAAAGTCTGGCCGGCCAATCGTCTATTGCAGCCAGGGTTCGTATTGCGGGGGTAATGTATTACCCTGGGTATCACATTACTATTGCCATGGTGAGTGGGTAGCGATCGTTTACCCATTATCCGCAGGGTATGGGGAAAATAATGGGTATTTACTCACGGCGATGGGAAATTTACCCACCACGATTACCCTGAGGGTAATGGGGAAAATAATTGGTAGCTACCCACGACAATGGGGAATTTCCCGCCACGATTACGCATTACCTAAAGGGTATGCGGAAAATAATGGGTAGTTACACACGGCGATGGGGACTTACCCATCACGATTACCCCTATCTACAGGGTAAAATAATGGTTAGTTACCCATGACGATGTGGAATTGCCCATCACGATTACCCATTACCCTCAGGGTAATTGGGAAAATAATGGTAGAGATAAATGGTAGCGACGATGGCTAATGGGTTATCCAGGATAACCCATCCCTTTTGTGATCGAAAATATAAAAAAATTAGAAAAAATTGCTATTTCTCTGAAACGGAGTGTTGAATCGAAAACAACTAGTTTTTGGGAATTTCTAAGGGTTTTCATATAGTGGTCCAAGAATTGTTTTCAAGGGATCACCAAAATAAGAAAATCAAAAGAAATATTTTCGTTTTATGTCTAGATCTTTCTCTCTTATGTCTATATCTTGGAAATGGATCGTCGAATCGAAAAAATATATTACTTTTTGCGGACCTCTAAGGTTTTTCTTATAAAGTATTCCAATTCGTTTGGAATGTTTTTTTTCAATAAATCGCCAAAATAAGAAAATCGCTATAATAAAACAGCTACAAGTCGGAAACTGTGCGTCCAATCGCAAAAGTAATATTTTCGTTTTACCTTCAACGACTTGAACCATTTAATGTGTGTAATACGGCATCACTTTAAAAAAAATTGCTAAAACTAAAATTTTTCGAATAAAAATCGCAAAAACGCTCTTATGTCAATATCTTGGAAATGGAGCGTCCAATCGAAAAAATAAATTACTTAATAAGTAATTACTTTCTTATAAAGTATTCTAATTCGTCTGGAAAGTTTTTTTTCAATAAGTCGCCAAAATCGCTAAAATAAAAGATGACTGTAACTAGGAAATGGTGGGTCCAATCACAAAAATAGTAACTTTTTTGACTTCATAGGCAAACTGGATGTCTATAATATGGCATCACTTCTGTTTAAAAAAAAAATAAAGCAATATTTAGCTCAGTGAAATAATTGTGTTTGTTTTGTCATAATTACAGCGACGACAAAAAGTATTGAATAGTATAGAGAACTTATTGCACTCTTTTTCCGCTCTCATGTAGAATGTCTGAGTAAAGGAGCATAAACGAGTCTTTCTCTTTATACTTCTAGAATATTTCAATATAAATTCACCATTTCGACAATGTTATTACATAAAACAATACAAAAAGCATAAATGTTTCAAAAGTCATGAATGTTTCACATCAAAATTATGAATGGACCAAGTAATGACAAAAAGAGAGTAATACAGTTTGAATAATTCGCCAGATGTGACAAAGAAGACAACCTATAAATTCGGTTGTGTCTGCCTCTAATATGGTTGTGACAGCCTCTAATATGGTTGTGACAACCTCTAATGAGGTTATTACAACGTCTAACAAGCTTGTGCAACCACTAATATGGTTGTAACAGCCTCTAATACGGTTGGGACAAACTCTAAAAGGGTTGTGACACCCTCTAATATGGTCGTAAAAATCTCCAATACGATTGTAACAACGTCTAAGAAGGTTGTGACAACCTCTAACAAGGTTTAAAATTTAAAAAAAATATATAGAATATTTCAATATAAATGCACCATTTCGACAATGTTATTACATAAATATGACATAAAATGGTTATTACATTGTGGCCGTCAGTGGGGCAATGGTCAGTGTGCGCGGCTCTTGTACATGAGATCCTGGGTTCGAACCCTGCCCTGACCACCTTCAAAAAAAAATTTCTTTCGGCGCCGGTCACCTCGCATAGTGACGGCGACACTATCGAGTATATAGCCATGAAAACGCTTCTCAAAATACCGTTCGGAATCGGTGTAAAACTGTAGGTCCCAATCATTGAGTGAAAACTGGAAAGCGCACAGCTCAGTGATTGTGAGAAGTTCTCCCCGGTCCCTTCATGGGATGTAATGGGAAACCATTTTATTTTTTTATTACATAAAATAATACAAGAAGCATAAATGTTTCAAAAGGCATCAATGTTTCACATCAAAATTATGAATGGACCAAGTTATGACAAAAAGAGAGTAATACGTTTTGAATCATTCGCCAGATGTCGCCAATGCTTTTGAGTCACACAATTCGTTGCATGAGTTCTCTATACTATTCAATACCCTTTGGCGACGATGACATCAATAACATCATACTTATTTTCAAGCAGAGACTATTGTTGTACAACAACCACGTATGTGATGCTAACGCTGTGTCTTGTTTGCATGTGTTCACTTTGATAGATTGCCCTACCCGTGCCTATAGATGTTAACACATCAAAACTCGCATAAAACTAAAAGTTTTTTAAATAAAAAGTCGCTAAAACGCAAATATATGTTAGGGCCCTTGGTTAAAGCCGCCTACGGAAGCAAACAAATTATTATTTTTGCGATTGGATGCGCCGTTTCCGAGTTATAGTAATTTTTTTTTAGCGATTTTCTAATGCGTTGATTTTTTTTGAAAAAAAAATTCGTCCATTTGAAATTGGACTACTTTATAAGAAAACCTTAGAAATCCGCAAAAAGTAGTTATTTTTTTTGATTGGATGCTCAGTTTCAGAGATGTAGATATTTTTTATTAGTTTGTCATATTTTCGATCAAAATTGGGGATGTGTTACCCTGGGTAACCATTAACCATCGCTGTGGGTAATGTGTAAAAACCGCCTGACCATTCCCCATGTGTAATGGGTAATCGTGATGGGTAATTCTCGATACCTGTGCCGAAGTTTTGATAAAATTGATTCTGATCACTACCTGGTAGCTGCAAAGGTTCACACAAGATTAAGTAGAGCGAAAATCGTACGAAACCAGACGCAGAGGAAGCTGGACATCGGAAAGCTGCAATGACCAGAGGTAGCCACAGCCTACTCAAGGAAGCTCTCGCAACTTTTAGCACAGAACCCAGCCCCTCCCGATAAGGATCCTGAAGCGCAGTGGAAACCCATTTCCGACTCTATAAAAACTGCCGCAACAACCGTACTTGATTTTGAAAAACCGCTTCGCAACAAACCATGGTACGATGAAGAGTGTCGCATTGCAAATGATGAAAAGAACGCTGCACGCATGGTAATGCCTCAGTCAATTGCAATGCGAGCTACGACTGTGAGGTATAGGGTGAAAAGAAATGACGTAAACCTTTAGAAGAAAGCGCGGGAGTGAGGAAATTGAGTCATACAGAAGGAAGAACGAAGCCCGAAAATTCTACCAAAAAGTCAAAAAACGGAACTAAGAGACATGGCTCAGGGCCCCCCTTCTGTAAAGAGAAGGACGGAAATGTCATCGCAGATATGCAGAGCATGTTGGGAATATGGAGAGGTCATTTCTCTGCGCTACTGTTACCTGATATAGCCAATGACGATGGGACAATCGATCACAATATGGACGACAACGTCGATTGCCCCCCTTCTAACCATGACGAGGTCAGAACAGCTATTGCCCGGCTTAAGAATAACAAAGCCGCAGGAGCCGATGGATTACCGGCGAGCTGTTTAAGGCTGGCGGCCATGAACTGATAAGGTGCATGCATCAGCTCATTAGCAAAATTTGGTTAGATGAATGCATTCCCGGCGACTGGAGTCTCAGTGTACTATGTCCCATATTTAAAAAAGTGACCCGAGTCTCTGTGCCAACTACCGTGGAATAAGCCATTTATCCATAGCATTACGCCGATTATCGCTGACCTGATTGGACCATACCAGTGTGGCTTTAGGCCTGGAAAATCGACAACCGACCAGATTTTCACGCTACGCCAAATCCGGGAGAAGACCCACGAAAAACAAATCGACACCTATCATCTATATGTCTTTTATAAGGCGGCCTTCGATAGCCCGATACGGGGGAAACTCTACGAAGCAATGTCTGAGCTTGGTATTCCAAGGCGACACTCCATCGTGCGATCTCTGTAACATCTTAATGGAGATCATTATGAGAAAAGCTACAGTCAACATGAATAAAACCAACAGCAGCAAAAGCCACATGCTTCTCGCGTATTCTAATGATATAGATATCATTGGACGCACAGTTAGAGAAGTTACTGCGGTGTTTGCGAGAATTGAAAAGGAGTCAGGAAAAGTGGGTCTGACGGTAAATGAGGACAAGACAAAATTAATGGTTTCAACGAGCAGGGCCTCCACGCGATTAGACCAAAGCGTGAACGTTGATAACCGTTATAATTGCGAGGTGGTAGATGATTTTATATACCTCGGATCTGCCGTAACCAAAAACAAACACGTCAGCCTTGCGATCAAGTGGAGAATTGTGCTTGGGAATAGATGTTATTTTGGGCTAAGCAAGCACTTTAGAGATAAAACCCTCTTCCGAGTAACAAAAGTCCAACTATACCAGACTCTCATACAACCTGTCTTGCTTATGGCGCAGAATCCTGGGTCTTATCGCAAGCAGACGAAACATCTGTAGGAGTGTTCGAGAGAAAAATACTCCGAAAAATGTATGGCCCTATAGTGCACAACGGCAAGTATCGGTGACGCATGAACCATGAGCTGTATGAGCTATATCCCGACATTGACTTAGTTAAGCGGGTCAAAATAACGCGATTGCGCTGCTAGGCCATGTCAGTAGATTGGATGAAGATGAATCAGCACGAAGGGTTTTCGAAACCGAACTCGAAGGAAGACGAAAAATAGGAAGACTAAGACTCCACTGGAAGGATCAGGTTGACGAATCCCTGCGTACACTTGATATAGCCAATTGGAGAGATAAGCCAAAAGATCAATCTGATTGGCGAAATATGTTATCTTCGTTTTATAAAGTCCCTGACCCCTCGGGAGTGTTCGTGACCGGATAAGTAAGTAAGTATATTTGTCAGCACTGTAAGGTATCAGCTGTTTACTTTATTATTGTTGGTTGTGTAAAATGTAATTTGTTCAAATTATGGCAGAAAACAAACAAAAAAGACACCGTGGGAAGAACTGTGATTTGCAAAAGAACATTTACTTGTTGACCTGGTGGAGGAACGCAGGTCAATTGTAGTCAACCAAATACTTAAATAATTACAACATAAGAACAAAACAGCTGTTGGCAACAGTATTTTTTTTAGAGCGAAATTAAATTCCAAATTTTAAACGGGCCAAAGTCGTCGAACGAAATTTCATTAGTCAAGGATTTATGGCACGTTTTAGATACAACTCTATACGTTTTAAAAATAAATGATGTCTGCACCAATTTGTCTCAATTTTACGTTTCCAACGTAAGCACAAACTAACAACTCCTCTTCCAACCAATGTAGGGTAACACGTAAAACAAACTATACAACCAACAAAAAAGCAACAATGAATCGAACCACAGCCAAACAAAAAACTAATTAATTTTACATTAACATTCCCTTTATGTTGATCAACTTTAACGCAAACACTAACCCACACACAAACACTTCCAGTCACATTACCACAAACACAACGACAACTCTCTCATACACACACCCACACACACACACACACGCCCAAACACAAACACTTGTTACCAACATAATTAATTATGGCCAGCAGTGGTTCTTGGCTCATTTTGCAAAATTCTAATCAGAAAAAATTAAAACAATAAATGTTTATTATTTGTTCGTCTACATCTGTGTGTCCGTCCAAACGTCGTCCATCTGTCTTCGGACTCACCATCCTGTCCGTCTGCCCCTGCCATTGTCAGTGTTTGAGTTTTGTTATTTTCTATTTTTTTTTTGTTTTGGCCAATTCTTGTGTTGATGTTAGCCAATGACCATTATTGTTTAGCTACTGTTTGTCTCAAGGTCATTGCAGTTCTAGTCCATTAATTTATTGGGCCTTTTTGTTGGTGTTTTTGTTGTTATTTTGGAATACTTTGGTCTCCACTTGCTGGGGGTTTCTTTTTTATATTTTTATGCTGAAATTTATGGCTAGAAATTCCTTGGAATACAATTTAAGTTCAAAAACGAAAATGGAAAATAAATTGCCACCCATCTGATACTGAAACGTACGTATCACAGATTGTATATTAATTTGTCTTGCAACGTTGGAATTGGCATGTGGTCGCAATAGGTGGCACACGCTGGAACAGTGGTGCTGGAACTCTGAAAATTGTATTACTGCTTACCTACTTATGTGACCATTAATGAACGAACCCCGCACAGTGGTTGATATTGAAGACAATAGTGTTGAAAGTACAGTGATTATATTATAAAGGGTGTCTCAGTAAGATTGCTTTTTTTATATTTTGTGTCATTTAT
Organism: Phaonia tiefii; assembly: GCA_963931995.1. Classification (NCBI taxonomy): domain Eukaryota; kingdom Metazoa; phylum Arthropoda; class Insecta; order Diptera; family Muscidae; genus Phaonia; species Phaonia tiefii. The sequence goes on from OZ008369.1 coordinate 277,415,938, forward strand.
TTTTTGTGGAAGTGGCAACTCTGAAATTTGGCAGCTGCCACATTCCGATTATTGAAACTGGAGATTCTTATTCATTCAACCATAGGCCAATTCTGCAAGAGATTGAAGTCAAACGCCGGACGTTGAATGAAACACTCGACCGGGATCAGGTGTGAATTGTTGAATGGGGTCTAGGGTGTCCTACAAATTTTTTTTCCTTTTCGATTTTCATGGTTGCTCAAGCTTGATTGGACAGCTTATAGGGTAAAGTATTTTTGAGATTTTTTTTCAGATTTTTCGGAAGAGGTTTAGAGGTCACACAAGTCGAATTTCCCCCAAAAATCGGGTATTCCAGATGTTTTCTGAATTGTAATTAAAACTCGGTCAATAACCACGATTTTCTTAGTATGTAAGTCAAAAATTTTAAAGCACAACGTTCAAACTTTTATTGTATATGCATAAACCACCAGGTTTGGCAATAATTTTGCTCAATAAGGTACAACGTATTACATTTTTCGTAAATTTTGGATAAATTTTGTTAGTAACGCTTTATAACTTTTAAAATTTCCAGGCAAATTTAAAAAAATAATGATGCATTCTAGAAAACGGTTAAATTTCAAACAATTTTGTAGGATAACATTTTTAATTTGCTGTTACTGTTTAAGAGTTATACCATTTTAAAGCCTTTTACCCATTGTATGAACCTAAAAATATTATAAACTGTTTGCCATTTTTGCATCGGATTTGCTTTAAATTTCTATGAAAATTTAAAATACTAATAATGCACTTTAAAATATGTGTACATTCTAAGCAATTTTGTTTAAAAAAATTTTGAATTTGCAGCTACTGTTCCAGAGTTATGCCATTTTAAAACTCTTTACCCATTGTATGAACCTAAAAATATTATAAACTGTTTGCCATTTTTGCATCGGATTTGCTTTTAATTTCTATGAAAATTTAAAATACTAATGATGCACTTTAAAATATGTGTACATTCTAAGGAATTTTGTTTAAAAAATTTTGAATTTGCAGTTACTGTTCCAGAGTTATGCCATTTTAAAACTCTTTACCCATTGTATGAACCTAAAAATATTATAAACTGTTTGCCATTTTTGCATCGGATTTGCTTTAAGTTTCTATGAAAATTTCAAACACTGATAATGCACGTTAAAAGACGGCTAAATGCCAAACAATTTTGTAGGAAAACATTTTTAATTTGCTGTTACTGTTCCAGAGTTATGCCATTCTAAAACAAAGCACAAAGTTGCAACCTGTAATGATAATCTAATCTGAAATTGTCCGGTGTGAACTGAAAAGATTAGAGAAGAAGATTAAGTGGATGTACAAGTACAGAAGAAAAAACTGGCGCAATTTGGCAACCCTCGTAGAACAGAACAAAAAAACGAGTGAAGCGCGTCGTTTCTCTGTTCTCTCTCTTACTCCCTTCGTAGAATATTTCAATACACGGGCAGTTTTCTGATAATGTTACATAGAAATTCCAAACATGTTTAAATAAAATTACATAAAGTATGTAAAAAGTATATAATAATCAAGTTATGACGCGAGAGAGAAATGCGTTTGAGTGAATCGCGTCGACTTTTTGGTTCTCTTCTAAGAGAGTTGCCAAATTGCGCCGGTTTTTTCTTCTCTACTTGTATATCCTCTTTGATTATCGCAAAGACGATGAAGAATTGGACGACCAGAAGATGTGGTTAATTTGGCAACTCTGGTAAGAAAGAACCAAAAAACTGCTAGCAATTCACACAAACGCATTTCTCTCTCGCGTCATATCTTGATTATTTCATACTTTTTGCATAGTTTATGTAATTTTACTTCAACATGGTTGGAATTTGTGTAGCTGTATACAATAACACTATCAAAAACGTGCTCGTGTATTTAAATATTTAATGAAGAGAGTAAGAGAGAGAGCAGAGAATGGCTAAGGTTTCACTCGTTTTGTTTGTTGGCATTCGATTGAAGAGAAATGTTGACTCTCTATTTTTGATTATCGCAAAACCGATGTACAAGTAGACAGTCAAAATATCTCTTCACTCAAATGCCAACAGACACAACGAATGAAACCCTAGCCATTCTTTATTCTCTCTCTTACTCTCTTCATTGAATATTTCAATACACGAGCAGCTTTTTGATAGCCTTATTGTATATAACTACACAAATTCCAACCATGTTGAAGTAAGAGTAAATAAACTATGCAAAAAGTATGAAATAATCAAGATATGACGCGTGAGAGAAATGCGTTTGTGTGAATTGCTAGCACTTTTTTGGTTCTCTTTTACCAGAGCTGCCAAATTGCGCACATCTTCTGGTCGTCTAATTCTAGATCATCTTTGATTATCGCAAAGACGATTTACAATTAGACGACCAGAAGATGTGCGCAACTTGGCAACCCTGGTAAAAGAGAACCAAAAAGTGCTAGGAGTTCACTCAAACGCATTTCTCTCTCGCGTCATATCTTGCTTATTTCATACTTTTTGCATAGTTTATGTAATTTTACTTCAACATGGTTGGAATTTGTATAGTTATATACAATAACACTATCAAAAAGCTGCTCGTGTATTGAAATATTCAATGAAGAGAGTAAGAGAGAGAGTAGAGAAGTACTAGGGTTTCACTCGTTTTGTTTGTTGGCATTTGAGTGAAGAGAAATTTTGACTGTCTATTTGTACATCGTTTTTGATTATCGCTATCACTGTTGTAGTTTTGGCATGAAATTTTTGTATCAACGTTGTAATAAATAGTACAGGTTAGAGGAAAGTCTACTGAGTAGATCGGTATCCATGAAATGTCTGTATCAAGTCAAATTTTTGAACAAATCGATTTACACCAATTCTCAGATTTTTCTGAACTTTTTTTTTTGAAAAGAAAGATTGTATTTCAGTTTTTTCATCATAACTTCAAGGGCCTTAACATTTTTCACTCACAATATTTGGCAAATTTGTAGCCATGGTAGAGCTGATCAACTTTTGTGAATATATTAATTCAATCTGAACTTGTGTAGTCACCCTAACTATCACATAAAGACCACTTTGTATCGTAAAAATTGTCATTTGTATGTAAAGTATATGTCATCATTACTCGAGAACGACATGTCCGATTTTGTCCAAATAGATTTAGAAAAATTTAGAACTAGAATACATACATTTAATCTATTCTTGTACTATTTCCCTATCTAGTCAACAGTTTCGCAGTTATACAAAAAATGATGAAAAAAATATTTTCTTTTCATAAAGAAAATCAAATTTTTTATGATTAAAAAAAAACAAGAAACATAAGAAACAGGAAAAAGTGTAAATTATTATTAGTTAATCCTAAAGTTACATGATCTATGGACAAAATGAGACATGGATCATTATAATCGATGGAATCATTTCGCTCTTATTCACAATTGAGAGACATGGATCATAAAAATCGATGGATGCGTTTTGCTCTTATACACAATTTAAAGAAGGTACCTCATTTTGTCAAGAACAGTAATTTTTTGCTTGGGTTTCATATGATCAATTTCGTATGATAAAATCCTTGACAAAATGAGATACCTTCACTAAATTGTGAATAAGAGCGAAACACGTCTATCGATTTTTATGATCGATGCCTCTCAATTCTGAATAAGAACGAAACCATTCCATCGATTTTAATGATCCATATCTCAGTTTGTTCATAGGTCATATGACTTTAGAATAAACTGATAACACTTTACACTTTTAGCCGTTTCTTATGTTTTTTGTTTTTTTGATCATAAAAAATTGGAATTTTTTAAGCAAAAAAATATTTGTTTTCACCATTCTTTTTTGACAACTGCTAAAGTGAAGTTTAAGAATCTTTCCTAGGAAGTTCATATGTTCTAGACAGTCATTTATTGAGAACTTAGGTATTTGTTTCCTTAATTTAAGTTAGGTTGATTAGACCTGAACACGGGGAAAAAGGTAAACAAAATCGAATGTTTTTAAGTTTTTTGAAAATTTGACCTTGAAGATGAAGTTTTATATGTTCACAATTTTTGTTCCTTATGACAAGAGCTACAACTTTTCCTCAGAGAGTAAATTCAAATTCCGAACAGTTTGCAAGATATGAGCCTGTCAAAATGATCACTTTTTTCCAAAAATGACACCGAGGACCCAAATCTTTGGGGGCCCATAAACAAAGTGCATGTGTTTGGGCAAAACTGGGAGACACGGGTCTTTTTTTTTGGACTTTTATCACGTAGTGATGTCCGTATATGGTTATATTTTTTCGTGTTGCACTGTGTTATTCAATTTCTTCTAAACCACTGTCTTTTTGACAGCAACAAAACATTGTTCCCGTTTCTTCCTCCATTCAATTTAACCACAGCAGGTGATCGAGTTTTTTCACCCTTTTTCAGCTTCTGTTAAATTGTTTTGAATTGTTTCGTTGTTTTCCCATATTATTCTTCTATTTTTATTACCACGTTTCTATGCTTCACTGAATGTGGTCAGAAAGACCAACGCCAGTCTTGGCCACCAATGAAGTGAATTGCCACAAATGTACGAAAAAAAACCACGACGGCGACGAGGTGCAACCTCAGCAGAAAAAAAACACATTCATCATTAGGTTAAGTTTTTTTCTGCGATATTACTGCACTTCAGTGTTAACTTTTAAGCCAGGTTAAGTAACCACGAGATATAGAAAACAACAAAAAAATTTTCAATATTGAAGTTATGAATTTGTTGTTTGTTAACTACAATTTACTGTTTCATATGGTCGGTTGAATGGACGGACAATGGGCTTTAAATAGTATTCTCCGTTTTCATTCACATTTTTGTTTATAGGCTTCAATTGTTGCTTGTGTATTAACTACAATTACCCCATTAAATTTGTTGTTAACGTATTTCATATCTGCCTTTGGCCATTATACAACGAAAAACACAATCTGCCTAACAATATTTCAAAAGAGTTTTGGCTTTGACGGTTTGGTTTTGGTGGTAAGTACATATATGATCAGTTGGTATTTGGATTGTTGGTTAATAACTTAATTTGCTGAACGCCTTAGAGGTTTGCCTCCTATCTGATTATGCCAACACACTGGAGGGTACGAGTATTACATTTAGTTGGCTTAACTACCAACTGCCTTGATCGTAAAGTTTAAACTTTAGACTAATTGTTGTTATTTGCAAGAGGTGTGATAAACGTTGTTCTTTAGCACTTTTTGGTTGTTACTGTTGAAAAACCCCAAATGGTAGTTACTTAGTTTGGACATGTTAACGAATAGTTATCAGAGATTTATGGCTACCAGTAGTAGTATGGAAAAGAATTGCCCCAAAGCTCGAGAAAACAAGGGGCAAAGTTGGTTAAAAAATGACATAACGTGGGAGAATTTTGTCGAGATTTTTAAGTCATGAATATTATAGCAGGATAACTATGGAGTTTGAGGAAATTCATGAGATACCAGCACGGACTAAGATTTTGGTAGCCACTCAACCTACAACTGTGATATACAAGGTGGGGCAGAAGTAATCACCGTATTGAGAAACCCTACAACTTTTTCAAATGGCGCCAAATGTCAATTCGGTTTTGACATTTGTGAAGTAAACAGACGCAGAATACAAATCCATAAGCCATGAAACGGTTTACTCCGCAAGAACGAGGAATAATTGCTTCCATTGTTGCGCAATAATTCGTCGATTGTGTTGGCGCAGCGTGAATTTCGTCGCAGATTTCCCGACCGTCAGACTCCAACTGGACAAAGACTGCAACGTTTGGCCACTTGCCTTGAAGAGAGTGGCATAACACGAGATCTTCCGAACATGTCGAAGAGGAGCCCGGAACAGCGAATAGACAACGTGCCACGCAATTGGTCATTAGCCGGCGGTCCCTACGCAGAATTATGGTGAAAGATTTGAAGATGTTCCCTTACAAAGTGCAGATAGTGCTTCAGCTGTTAACCTGTTGACCGCCAAACGCGTGTAGCCTACGCTCAAGCCATCATGAATCTCAACGAAGAGGTGGACGATTTTTCATCGAAGATGATCAGGAGCGATGAGTCTCATTTCCAACTTAGCGGTTACGTGAATAAACAAAATAATCATTTCTGGGACACCGAAAATCCGTGTATCACCCAAGAAGAACCATTACACCCGCTCAAAGTTACTGTGTGGTGAGCTGTTTGAAGGAGTCATCGGGCCGTCGATGGTACAATGGTAGTGTGCGCGGCTCTTGGGTATGAGGACGTGGGTTCGATACCTTCTCTGACCACCTTAAATTTCTTTCGACGGCGGTCACCTCGCTTAGTGACGGCGACACTATCCGGTATTTAGCCACGAAAAAGCTTCTCAAAATACCGTTCGGAGCCGCTGTGAAACTGATGCTCTTCCTAATTAACTCGTTGGATGTAACCATTATTTATTTATTTAGACATCGGGCCATTTTTTTCGGAACACCGCGGGCCAGACGATGACTTCTTCCTAAATTGGATGAATTCCGACTGGAGAATATGTGGTTCCAACAGGACGATTCTACAGCGCACACTGCTCGAGCCACAACCAATATTCTGAAGGAAGCATTTCGGGGCCACTTAATCTCTCGTTTTGGTGATTTGCACTGGCCGGACAGATCCCGCGATTTATCCATTCCAGACTTCTTTTTATGGGAGTTTTTGCAGTCGTGGGTTTACGACAACAAGCCTCTGACTCTTGAAGCCCTTAAGGAGAATATTCACCTAGAATACGACAACCTGTCGCCCGAAATTCTGGCAAGGGTGATGGAAAATGCCATAGCAGGAGCTAGTGTGGTCATCAACTCTGGCGGCGGCCACTTGGAATTTGATTTTTTTTAATTGAATTTTTTCTTCCTTAATTGGATGAATTGCGACTGGAGAATATGTGGTTCCAACAGGACGATGCTACGGCGCACACTGCTCAGGCCACAATCGGTATTTTGAAGGAAGCATTTCCGAGTCGCTTAATCTCTCGTTTTGGTGATTTGAACTGGCCGGCCAGATCACCCGATTTTGACCGATATCATTTTCTCAACTTGATGGACTAAATTCTAATGGATTAAATATACAAATTTCACAAGCAGAACCAAATTTTTTCATTAAAAAAAAAATTAAAGCAAAAGGACATTGTCCTGAAGCCCTTAATGCAATGCTTCATATTATACCAATCGACCTTCACATCACAGCTAGTGATGCCTGGAGTGCCACCCGACTAAACGCTCTTGGACTCTGGAAGAGCAACGCATATGGACATGCGAATATACTTCAGACAATCCCAAGAGAACTCAATATAACCACCGATTACTGCACACCCTCATTGACGTTAGATAACCCATTCGATGTCAGGTTTCCCAGGAGAATAGAGTGGGATAAAGGGGAACCACTTACAGGTTTTTGGCACCAAAGTATTTGCGGACGGATCCAAAATGGAATGTGGAACCGGCTCGGGTGTCTTCTCCGAGGCAGGCCACAATTTATCATTCAAACTCCCAGACAAGTGCAGCGTTTTCTAAGCGGAGATACTGGCCATCAAAGAAGCCTGTGCTGCACTTATATTACAGTGGAAAAACAGAGCGCATTGGAATATTTGTAGATAGCCAAGCAGCTCTCCTATCACTCAAATCTTACAACACTGAATCTAAACCCGTTAGTGAATGTATGGAAAAACTTGTCGAGTTAGGCTGGCTGGCCAATGTGGTTCTTACTTGGATATCAGGCCACAAGGGTCTCTAGGGAACGAAAAGGCAGACGAACTAGCTATGGCAGGATCCTCTTCCACCGAACTCCAAATGGTGTCGGTCGCAACGCCTATAGGGTTGGTCAAAACAGGTATTTCCTGCATTACCTTGATCGAACCTAGACCAGATGGGATAGGACGGAAACGTGCCGCATATCCAGAAACACATGGCCAGAATATAACATTCACCGGACTAACTTCCTGGTTAGCCATAATCGGGGAGATATATCTGGGCTAACTGGTGTGCTGACCGGGCACTGGCCAATCGGTAATCACGCCAGAGGAGGAGACGGTGGAGCATCTCCTCTGCAGTTGTCTGGCTCTGATGAATAGACGCCTGAAGACTATGGGCCGTCCCTTTCTACATAACCTCACTGAGATACACGAGATAGATCTAGGGGATCTAATGAGGTATCTCCGATTAACAGGCTGGAAATAGACACGGTACTTTGGACTTTCCAGAGTGATGTGATAATAACGCAAGACGGTTGAAGCTGCCATATAATGACCACTGCCGTGCCTGCGATGACCCAGAAGAGGAGGAGATGGTGGATGAATAGACGGCTCTGATGAATAGACGCCTGAGGACTATGGGCCGTCCCTTCTTGCATAACCTGACTGAGATACACGAGATAGATCTAGGGGATCTAATGAGGTATCTCCGATTAACAGGCTGGATATAGACATGGTACTTTGGACTTTCCGGAGTGATGTGGTATGCAAAACGGTGTCTCAAGACACTAATTGATGGTAAATTATATATCTAGCAACCACGAAAACCAAACCAACCCAACCAACCAAACAACATTGTGTGATTGCTTTTGCCCTACCTTGTACTTCTGTGCATTTCGAATTTCCTATCATCACCACTCCACTTATACACTCTGAAAAACTACATATATATGTTTGGAACAACCATATACAGGCAACATCCATATAAATAAAAAAAAAATATAAACGAAAAAGTTATTACATTTTTAAACCCCATGGTGACTTTTGGCCCACCCTGTACTTACGTGCAAGCATTGTTTTCACTATTTGAAGATCTGCTGCTCTTTTGTTACTTTGTTGTCTGTCACGCTTTTTGTTTTCGCAAGTTTTCAACAAACAAAGCCATATTTGGGTCACAAAACCATATAAAGGGTGTGTCAAAAGAAGGTGTATATTTTGCGAGTCGATAAAATAAAAAATAGGATGTCTTAGTTAAAAAGTTAGTTATTACACTGGTTTACAGCCAAAAAATACCAAGAACGCCACATGTGGAGACCAACCGAAAAGTGCGATCGAGATAAATGGCATATCGTTGGAAAGGTAATTGAATGCCCTTTCCGCCGATATACGGTAAATTTCTATCTGATAAAAAATGGCTGAGTTATGGCACCTCAAATTTCGAAATTTGCCTTTTTTTTACGTTTTTTCACAATTTTTCATTTTTATTTCGTTGTTTTTCTACGCTATAGTGAAGATCTGGAATGTATATTTTTTTTAAACATATATTTAATGTATATTTAATTACCAACATTTTAAGCGTAATTTCGGATGACAAATAAAGTTTTTATTAAGGATTTTATGGAACGACAATATTTTCATTTTCATTGCTCACCCACTATATTCGGCGGTAATTGAAAAACTTTCAATTAAAATGACGAGCGCAAAAAAACTTAAAAAAGGCATATTTTGAACTTTGGGGTGCCATAACTCAGCCATTTCTTAACGGATAAAAATTTACAGCATATCTACGGAAAGGGCATTCAATTACCTTTCCAACGATATGCCATTTATCTCGATCTCCACAAGGGCTCTACAAGGGTTTGAGTGGGACCATATACCGGAAAACACAAAAGGACCGTTATCTAAAAAACGGTACTTAGAAAAAAAAATCCAATGAGTGTTCGAACTCACGGGCGATGTGTTAACACCTTTTTGCTACACGGTACCTGTTCGATTTCTATGAACACATTCGTAAATGTTACATTGGAAAATAGAAAACAGCGTTCAATCATATGATGACGTTACAGTTAAATAATATTAATACTTAAAATTATTTAAAGACCCAGTGCAAGCACATGTGTCATTATTTTCTTGCTCAATACTTTTTGTTTTATTCCCACAAAAGTCAAAGAATGCAAAGCAACAGACACTTGTACATACATACATACATTGTTATATTCGTACGATATAACCGAAGATCAACATAAAATACTTTTTTAATATTACTCCAAATTAAAACACTTCAATCTCGGCTCGCCGATATCGGATCGCCTTAATTTTTGGAATAAACTCTTCGTCGAAACCCGCACTAGCTTTTTAATCCAAAAATTAATAAAATCGGCTATGAATTTCCGGAGAAAATCGCGTGGGAAAATTATATGAAAATCGCCCAATAATCACTTTCGATACCGACTGCCAAGCAACGAACAAACAAACGATGATTTACTCTTTCAAACCTAACACTTGCGTATGTATTAGTTTGATAGTTTACTGCCCTAGAGGCGCGCGTATAGATGTTAACACATCAAAAAAATTACAGCGTTTTTCATGTTCAGGACTTAACGTATTTAGGCATTTTTCCATTATTCGCATTTCTTGGTATTTTTCCAATGTTAAAATTTATTTGAATTTGTTAGTTTTTGGTTAATGTATGAGAAATTCATACTACAAGCTTAAAAGTCATGAACATTTTTCGAATTGAAAAATGGTTGGCTTTTGTTGGAAATAATAGACAATTCAGTTTCAACACATACTCACTGGCATGACTAGTTTCGTACTCCGTGACAAGTTCATCATCAGATGCCTAACTACTGTGCCTGAATTGATACCATCGGTTGATTATCAATCGTATATATACAAACCCAATTCTGCAATTCACATGTGCGAATTAGTATCGATCAAAGATCGCTAAGTATCAACATCACTGAAAGGCCTATAATTCCAACAACAAGAACCGACAGACTTTTTCCACCATGTTCTTCTTTTCCTCATGCATTCATTCTCATGCATTCTCTTGTTGCTGTGTTTTGAGGTGAGTTTTAATCTATATCACAGAGTTGTATTTTTCCGTGGTATAGCATTTTTGAAGACCGTGCTAGTGTCAGTTACATTTATAAACCTTCACGTTCACGGCATTCATTTAGTCGAACGGTACAATTTCGAAATGATGGCTCGGCAGTTAGACTCACGTAATCCTCACGAACATACTCATTTACACTCGTCACGCTTTCTGCCGTTGCCGATGACCTTTGCCGCCCATATTTTATCTTTTATAGTGTTGACCCGGTCTCTTCAAAGTTGGTGACAGATTCTCGAATGAGAGCGATGCCTCATTTACGTTACGAAAACCTCGAATACTGCAGAATCTTCTACACGCTACAGTCGCTCAATCACAGCTTTGGTAAAACTCTCGCAAGTACAGCGCCCGGTCTACTCCCAGGAAACACTCCATAGTCACTGAATTCCTAAGAGCCAGGTTACCTATTGACATACCCCCACCCACAGATTCAATGCGTTTGCGTAGTCAGCTAAACAATTGTAAATGAGATACCCTGTATTATAACAGATTAATTATTATATCTCCAACATGTAATATTGAAAAGCAAACACAACGTGTTTAGACACAAGTATACTATATTTGCGACAACTTACAAACACGTTATATTTGCAACCAAACAACAAAAAAAAGACAGATTTTTCAGCGTGTATTAAAGTCATCTATCGACCAGACATTTAGGTAACAACAAATCCTGGAGAAAACCCACGAAAATCAAATGGACACCTATCACCTCTTTGTAGATTATAAGGCTGCCTTCGATAGCCCCATACGAGGAAAACTGTACCAAGATACAAGGTGTTTCAAAAGAAGTCATCCGATGGTGTTTGACTCTCATTTTTTTCTAAATGAAAAACTTCGATTCTGTTTTTTGATTATGTTTATTTGAACCTTTAGAATAAGTTGAGAAGATGATATCGGTTAAATGGGCGCCGTCACAATTGATTACCATACGGGCTCGTTTTATGGCATTTTTCATCACTTCGGCGAGAACTTAGGGCGACAGATTCTCGCACTCGTGTCGAATGTTGACCTTGAGGGCTTCCAGGGTCTCGGGCTTGTTCACGTAAACACGGGACTTCAAAAAACCCCACAAAAAAGTCTGGAACGGTTAAATCGGGCGATCTTGCGGGCCAGTGCAAATCGCCAAAACGAGAGATGAGGCGACCCGGGAACGCCGCCTTCAGAATATCGGTTGTGGCTCGCGCAGTGTGTGGCGTTGCTCCGTCCTGCTGGAACCACTTGTTCTCCAGTCCTAATTCGTCCAGTTGCGGGAGAAAAAACTCGGTTAACATGGCCGTATAGCGCGCAACGTCCACTGTTGTCGTTTGACAGGCGGCGTTCTCGAAAAAAAATGGCCTGATGCAGCCATGCAGCCACTCGTGGATTTTCGGTAGGGACCATAGGGACGACCGGCTGATGACTAATTGCGACGCATGGCGTCTGGTCGATGTTTCAGGCGACAGCTCGACATCCTCTTCAACAGCGGCGATATTCTCGGCAGAACGGTCGCTCCGGGAACGGCCACTCCTGGCAACGTCTAGTGTGGTCCCATACTCTTCAAGGTTAGTGGCCAAACGACGCAGTGTTTGCGCAGTCGGTATCGGACGGCCGGGGAAATTGTTCGCGCTGCGCCAACACCACAGAGGAATTGTTACGCAAAAAAAGTAGACACGATTATTCCGCGTTCTTGCGGAGTGTATCGCTCCATGGCCTTTGTAGAATGACACTGACCGACACGAAATCCTCAATAAAGATTGGTAAAAATCTCACCGAACCATTTAATACGGGGCGAGGCATCAGGCAGGATTACACCCTATCATTCGATCTCTTCAACATCTTAATTGAGATCATTGTGAGAAAAGCTGCAGTCAACACGAATAAAACCATCAGCAGAAAAAGTCACATGCTGCTCGTGTATGCTAATGATTTGCACATTATGCAGCGAATTTTGCGAGAAGTTGCTGCAGTATTTCGAGAACTGAGAGGTGGGTTTGGGAGTAAATTAGGACAATACAAAATTAATGGTTTCGTCAAGCAGAACATCCAACCGATTGCATGAAAGGATGAACGTTCAAAACCATTTGAATTTCGAGGTAGTGAATGAATTTATTTACCTCGGATCTGCAGTAAACAGAAGCAATAATGAATTTATAAATACAACCTCAATTTTCAGATTAATCAATTAATATTGGATAGTGATTTATTGTTAAATTTATACAAATATTAATTAATCGATTTATCAAAAAATGAATTGAAGTCAAAAAATATCACTTTATCTATTAATGAAATGATAAATTCAAGTAAATATTAAATGAACCACAGACTTGTCATTCATGAGCATGAGCTTGCTCGATAACTTTTTATCTGTTTGATGAATTTGAAAACATATTACCAAAATATTTTGTGAACATGATAGTGATGCGAATAACTTCGATTATATTCATATTTGGTATCAAGAAGGGCGGTAAGCCGACAATAAACTTCTGCAGTAAACAGAAGCAATAACGTCATCCTAGAAATCAAACGGAATTGTGCCTGCAAACAGATGTTATATCGGGTTAAGCCAGCACTTCAGAGATAAGACCCTCCCTCGAGAAACGAAGTTCCAACTATATCAGACTCTCGTACAACCTGCCTTGCTGGGTCATATCGCATGCTTTTGAAATATCACTGGGAGTCTTCGAGAGAAAGATGCTCCGAAAAATATATGTTCCTAAATAGAAAACGGCGAGGATCGGCGACGAATGCATCACGAGCTGAATCATCTGTATCCCTACATCGACGTAGTTATGTGTATCAAAATAGCGCGTTTACGGTGGCTAAGCTCTGCCAGTAAAATGGATCAGAATGAACTAGTGCGAAAGGTATTCGATCAAGACTTCGCTGGAAAGAACAGTGTATCCTGCAAGAGCTTGATGTTACGTATTGTTTTTTTAAATGCATTTTTTTATTTTTCATTTTCAATACATATACATATATATAAATTGTTCTAAACTACAACTAAGAATAACATTAGTAAATAGTTATTTAAATATAATAATTATTAAACCTAAAAATTATTTTAATAGCGAGGTACATAACAACTAAATTGGCTAATATCCATGAGTCTTATAGCTTGGCAATGATTTTATGATTTACCAAAAAATTCACAAAAAAAAATGTGAAACTAAATTAATGTCTTTCGCCTCCACCTCCTTCGCCGCCTTCACCACCTTCTTCACCATCTTCACCTTCCTCACCATCTCCTTCGCCTCCTTCGTCGCCTTCACTTTCACCTTCGCTTTCGCCCTCTCCCTCGCCACCTCCCTCACCTTCTCCCTCACCCTCGCCGCCACCCTCGCCACCCCCTTCACCCTCTCCACCCTCGTCCTTGTGTTCAGGATGAATGGTCTTAACGACCGCCTGAAAGCCATTATGATGATCGGCAGTATATTCAACTATACGGATAGAGCCATCGGCATCTTTGATGGTGTAACCTCCTGCAGAAATGGGAGGAATATGAAAGAAGAGGGTTAGTGTGTTATGTTTAAGATTTAAATTATATTCAGACAATCGATAAGCACATAAGCGAACCACAGACTTGTCATTCATGAGCATGAACTTGGTCGATAACTTTTTATCTGACTGATGAATTTCAAAAAAATATTACCAAAAAATTTTGTGAACATGATAGTGATGCGAACAACTTCGATTACAGTCTTATTTGGTATCAAGATGGGCGGTAAATAGACAATAAACAATAGCGATAGCTGATGTTCATGCTCATGAATGACAAGTCTGTGGTTCGCTATAAATTAAGCAGATTTAGAATATTTGCAATTTCGATGTGTCTATTTCGATGTGTCGATAGTTTAGTGTACGCATATTTACAACCTTCAATTAATCAAATCAAATCAACCCACGTTCATATTTACTACAGTCGCTCATGATACCCATTGCACCACAGATGGTCTTAACTAAAAAATTCTCCATTTTGTTTACCGAACACAGTTCCCTGATTCCGACAAGCTCTCCCCTATCCCTCCATCAGACGGAATGGAAAATGTTGTTAAATTTGTCGATTTATCAACTTATTGATGTATAAATGTATTTATTCATCGATTTGCAATTTTTTCAATTTATCGATTAATCGATTAAATTAGCCGGAATGGGAAATTTATTTGTTTTAAATTTATTGACTTAATAATTGAATGATTTATAAATCTACTTAAGCGAACCACAGACTTGCCACTCATGAGCATGAACGGCAGCTATCGTTGATGTTTATTGTCGGTTTACCGCCCTTCTTGATACTAACTAAGAATGTAATCGAAGTTGTTCGCATCACAATCATGTTCACAACATTTTTTGGTAATATTTTTTCAAATTCATCAGTCAGATAAAAAGTTATCGACCAAGCTCATGCTCATGAATGACAAGTCTGTGGTTCACTTTATATCATACGTCGGTTTATTGATTTGTACGTTTTCCAGTTTATCGATTTATAATTTTACCCATTTATATGAAGTTTTTATTCAATTTAACGATAACGATAACGATTATTAATTCATTAAATCGTAAAATAAATAATTAATCAATTAATTAACTTCCCGATATATTAATTGATAAATAAATTAACTGATAACAAGACAAGGACGCAGTGATGAAGAAAATTTGGAATTTATTGTCGATGTACCAATTTATTGATGTATAACTGATGTATATTCGTTTAAGAGTTTTTCTAACTTTCATAGGTATTCGATTTACCGATTTATAGATTGATTAATTTAAGCGAACCACAGACTTGTCATTCATGAGCAAGAGCTTGGTCGATAACTTTTTAACTGTCTGACGAATTTAAAAAAATATTACCAAAAAATTTTGTGAACATGATAGTGATGCGAACAACTTCGATTACATTCTTATTTGATATCAAGAGGGGCGGCAAACCGACAATAAATATCAACGATAGCTGATGTTCATGGTCATGAATGACAAGTCTGTGGTTCGCTTTGTATCATGTAAGAATGTAATCGATGTTGTTCTCATCACTATCATGTTCAGAAAGTTTTTTGGTAATATTTTTCAAATTCATAAGTCAGACCAAAAGTTATCGGCCAAGTTCATGCCCATGAATGACAAGTACGTGGTTCGCTTTATGGATTATTTGAGTCATCAGTTTATTAATCCAATAATTTTTAAATCATCAAATTAGGTTCCTCTTTCCCTCCATGGGATCTAATTGGAAAATGGTTTTTAAATTTTTAACGATTTCTAAATCTACATATAAATTTAGCTTTTAATGCAATTTACATTTATACAATTAATGATTTTATCAATTTATCAGTTAATGTATTTCTAAGTTAATGAACTGATACATTAATGAATTTAGTAACTAATGAATTTGTTAAAATATAAATATATATATTTTACAAATAATAAATTTGTCAATTAGCCAATTGAAAAATTTACCAATTTATGTTTTATCAATTAATGCATTTATCGATTAGTGATTGTAGCCATTGATATGTAAACAATTGAATGTATCGAGTTATCGTTTTATTAATTTATAGATTTATTAATATGGATCGCTGTAGGAAAATAAAATTTTGTTGATGAATCAATTTATTGATCAAGTCATTCTCTTATTTATAGATTTTTCGCTTTATGCTTTTATAAATTTTAATAGATGCGCAGTTCTTCTTCGATTTGTAGATTAATAGATTTATTGCAATATCAAATAATTGATTAACTAATTTGTCAATAAAGTTTTATCTATTTATCAATTAATGCTTTTTTCAGTTAATGAATTTATAAATACAACCTCAATTTTCAGATTAATCAATTAATATTGGATAGTGATTTATTGTTAAATTTATACAAATATTAATTAATCGATTTATCAAAAAATGAATTGAAGTCAAAAAATATCACTTTATCTATTAATGAAATGATAAATTCACGTAAATATTAAATGAACCACAGACTTGTCATTCATGAGCATGAGCTTGCTCGATAACTTTTTATCTGTTTGATGAATTTGAAAACATATTACCAAAATATTTTGTGAACATGATAGTGATGCGAATAACTTGGATTATATTCATATTTGGTATCAAGAAGGGCGGTAAGCCGACAATAAACTTCAACGATAGCTGAAGTAAATGCTTATGAATGACATGTCTGTGGTTCGCTTTAGTTTATGAAATTATTAAATTACTAAATTATCGATTAATAAATTTATTCATATTCAACCAGTGATAATAACAATAAGTAGCAAATTAATACTTGTATCGGTTTACAAATTTAACATTGGATTAAATTATCATTTAATCAATTTATCAATTTAACAAATAATAACATTTTCAATTAATGACTTAATACGTTAATGAATTTATAAATTATTGAATTTATATATGGCTGAATTTAACAATTGCGAATTTATCAATTAATAAAATCATTAGATGAGTAAGTTGCCAATTAATAAATTGATCATTTAAACAATTTATCGATTTATCAATTGGGCAGTTTAAAAATGTAGCAGTTAATGAATTTATTGAATGATAACCAAATAAATAAATATGTAGGATAAATAAATAAATAAATAAATAAATAAATAAATAAATAAATAAATAAATAAATAAATAAATAAATAAATAAATAAATAAATAAATAAATAAATAAATAAATAAATAAATAAATAAATAAATAAATAAATAAATAAATAAATAAATAAATAAATAAATAAATAAATAAATAAATAAATAAATAAATAAATAAATAAATAAATAAATAAATAAATAAATAAATAAATAAATAAATAAATAAATAAATAAATAAATAAATAAATAAATAAATAAATAAATAAATAAATAAATAAATAAATAAATAAATAAATAAATAAATAAATAAATAAATTAATTTAACAGGGAGCTAATTATGTAAAAACGATATCGAATTCATTATCGTTTAGTCGATAGTGAAATGTTTGATATATGTAAAATGGTTGTATGATCAGCATTATCGACATAACAATATCGTTTGTATACATAATTAGGCCATAGTTAATGAATATATTAATGGAGATATCAATTGAAAAAATAAAGTTAACCAAGTTATCGATTTATCGGTTTATTAATTTATTGATCTGTTATATTATGAATTTATTTATTTGTGAATTTAGTACCTTACAAGTTTATCGAAATGCCATTCATCAAATTATGAATTCGTTTGTGAATTTATGAATCTATGAATTTATGAAGTTATTAATTTGTAAATTTATGTCTTTTTGAGTTTATGAATTAATGAAGTTATGAATTTATGAAATTTTTGAATTATTGAATTTATTAATTGACGAATTTATGTAGGTATGAATTTATGAATTTACGGTTTTATGAAATTATGAATTTATGAAGTTATGAAGTTACGCATTTATGAATTCATGAATTTATGAATTTATGAATTTATGAATTTATGAATGTATGAATTTATGAATTTATGAATTTATGAATTTATGAATTTATGAATTTATGAATTTATGAATTTATGAATTTATGAATTTATGAATTTATGAACTTATGAATTTATGAATTTATGAATTTATGAATTTATGAATTTATGAATTTATGAATTTCTGAATTTATGAGTCTTCGAATTTATGAATTTATGAATTTATGAACTTATGAATTTATGAATTTATGAATTTATGAATTTATAAAATTATTTATTTATAATTTATGAATTCGTGAATTTATGAGTTTACGAATTCACAAATTTAAGAATTTATGAGTTTCTGAATTTAGGAGTTTATAGATTTACAAATTTATGAATTTTTTAATTTACGAGTTTATGAATATTTGCAGTTTTGAATTTATTAACTTATAATTACGCAATCGATAACTACACAAATTAAGCAGATTAATTTTTTTTTTTTTTTTAATTTGTCGATTTATTAAATTATCGACAGATGCGACACGTAGATATTTTCATTTATCGAAAAATTAGTTTGTCGATATTAAGGTCCTTCGTTTACTCAATTGATTGAATACATTATCATGTCGATATCTCGATTCTTCACTATTTTAGTTTATCTATATTACGATCTGTCGACTTTCCAATTTATTAAAGCGAAACAAAGACTTGCCATTCATGAGCGTGAACATCAGGTATCGTCGATGTTTATTGGCTCTTTATACCAAATGTCTCTTTATAACAAATAAGAATGTAATCGAAGTTGTTCGCATCACTATCATGTTTACAAAAGTTGTTGGTAATATTTTTTCAAATTCATCAGCCAAATAAAAAGTTATCGCCCAAGCTCATGCTCATGAATGACACTTTTGTGGTTCGCTTACGTAAAGTACTCAATTTCTTTGTAAAACCAATGTCGATGTTTAGGTATTTCGATATTTCTTGATTAATGTATTAATCGGGTTTAAGATGCTGTAATATATCTATCTCTCAATATTTGAAATTATCGAGTTTTACTTATATTTTTTTTCCTTATCGATATTTAGGTTTTATCGACTTATTAACTACTATAATTTATAAAAAAACTTGAAAACTTATGAATTCAATAATTTATGCGTTTCTGAATTATGAAATTATAAATTATGAATTCAAGAATTTATACGTTTCTGAATTATGAATTTATGAGTTTATGAATTTTTGAATGTATGAATTTGCGAATTTATGAAGTTATGAATTTATTAATTTATGCATTCATGAATTTATGAATTAATGAATTTTTGACTTTGGGAATTTATGAATTTGCGAATTTATGAAGTTTTGAATTTATAAATTCATGAATATATGAATTTATGATTTTATGAATTTATGAATATATGAATTTATGAATAGAAAAATTTATGAATTTGCGTTTTACTACACAGATTAATTAATGAATTAATGAATTTATGAATTTATGCATTTTTCGATTTATGAATTTATGAACTCACGAATTTATGAATGTAAGAACTTATGAATTTATGAACTTATGAATTTATGAATTTATTAATTTATGATTTTAGGAATTTATGGATTTGTGAATTTACTAATTTATGAATTTATGATTTTAGGAAATTTTGAATTTACGAATCTATGAATTTTTGAATTTATGAATTTTTGAATTCATAAATGTATGAATTTATGAATTAACGAATTTACGTTTTACTGCACGGATTAATTTATGAATCTGTGGATTTATGAATTAATGAATTTTTGGATTTATGAACTCACGAATTTTTAAATGTAAAAAGTTATGAATTTATGAGTTTATTAATTTATGATTTTAGGAATTTATGGATTTATGAATTTACTAATTTATGATTATAGGAATTTTTGAATTCATGAATTTTTGAATTTATGAATTTATGAATTTATGAATTTATGAAATTATGAATGTATGAGTGTATGAATTTATGAATTTATGAATTTACTGCACGGTTTAATTTATGAATTTGTGGATTTATGAATTAATGAATTTATGAATTTTTGGAATTATGAATTTATGAACTCACGAACTTATGAATGTAAAAACTTATGAACTTATGAATTTATTAATTTATGATTTTAGGAATTTATGAATTGAAGAATTAATTAATTTAATAATTTTTGAATGTAGGAATTTAAATCTTATGAATTTATGAATATATGAATTTTTGAATTTGTGAATTTATGAAATAATGAACTTACGAATTTAACACCTTATGAATTAAGGAATTTGTGAATTTATGAATTTACGAATTTACAAATATTCGAAGTTATAAATGTATGTATTTATGAATTTATGCTTTTATGAACGGAGGAATTCATGAAGTTGGAAAGTTTCGAATTTGTGACGATATGAATTTATAGGCTTATGAATTTATGTGATTATGAATTTATGAATTAATGAACTTATGAATTTATAAATTTTTAAATTTATTAATTTATGAGTTTATGAATTTATGGATTTATGAGTTTACTAATTTATTAGTTTATGATTTTAGGAATTTTTGAATTTATGATTTTAAGATTTTTTGAATTTATAAATTTTTTAATTTATTAATTTATGAGATTATTAATTTATGGATTTATGAATTTACTAATTTCATGAATTTATGATTTTAGGAATTTATGAGTTTAATAATTTATGGATTTATAAATTTATTAATTCATGCATTTTTGAATTTATAAATTTATGAATTTGTTCGTTTATGAATATTTAAATTTTTCAATTCATCAATTAATGAACTTATCAGCATATTAAATTATAAATTCACTGGGTTTTAATTTTTGTAAGTTTTAAATTCCTTTTATTAATTAATTAATGAATATCAATTATTTAATTTGAATATTTATATTCAGTTTTTAAACTTAGTTGTTTGAGTTTTGAGACTTACCTTTTACTTTATCACCATCCCGTTCTTCCCAGTGATTCTTATCATCTCCCGATTTGTCATCCTTCACTCCATAGTCGAACTTGTACTTGGGATGAGAATGATAATCATGCAAATGATCGTCATGTTCATGATGATCCTCAAAACTACTGCTGTACTCCTTGTGGCGTTTCTCTTGTTTGTCTGCATGTTTCATTATCAAGTACTTTACTGTGGGTTTCTCCACATGTTTCTTGACAACATGCTTTTCCATGGGTTTCGATGTGGTCTTCTCCCCACTACCACTAGCACTAACACTGTTATGTTTCATTGGTGGCTCAACCATTTTAGGAGCATCAGTATTTTTAGTGGCCATAAAATTGGAACTAGTGGCGCTGGCATGGCCCTCAACAACAGCCTTTTGCTGCTGCTGGTGATGATTGTGTTGTCGCGGTTGGAAATGTTTTGGCTGACGATAGGGATGTTGTCCTGCTGCAGCCAGACCACAAATCGTGGCCAATACAACAACGCCCAATGCTAGGGAACGCATTTTTTGCTGTGGTGGAGGATACTTTGGATGATGATGACGATGATGATGATGATATTATGGGGATAATCTTGGTTGTAACCCAATTGAATTTGCTTCAAAAACTGATACTAATTTGTGGTTTTACTACGTTATTTATAGTTAACAAAAACACGAATGCCTAATTAGTGCAAATAATTTTAAATTTTCCTCCCCAGAAACAAATTTGCTTTTTCAATGGGAATGTAGTTAATAATAATGTCTTCTCCCTCCCAAAACTCTTACCAGTTGCCGAAGTGTTGTTGAATTACTTGCCGCTGCTGCTCTGTAACACTGGCGATGATTACCACATGTTGGCATGGCATTGTTTTGGGGAGAGTTTATGAATGACGCCATATGCGAACTTTGTTATGGGTGGGACTCTGACTCTGGACGCATGCAACATGAATGAATGTTGTAATACAATTTTTGGATTTCGTTTTGGAAATTTACGCTTATTATTAGTTTTGGATTGATATGTTAGTACGAGTCTAAGAGTGAAATGGTGTACAAGTGATTTGAATTTTTGGGGGGAAAATATGGGAATGTGAATTTTATACACACCCTAAACTTAGGAGAGAAATTGTTAAGCCATCGAAGGTGTTGAAATACTTGGGCGTTATTTATTTATTTATTTATTTATCTGTGGCGCCCATGCACAAGACAATGTCTTATATTAAGCATAGGGTAAAGTTGTTTAAAGACAAAATGACAAACATAATTTTCTGACAATTAAAGCTATAGAATTTAATCATATAACTTAATAATAAAGTTTTACATTAAGAATAACAATTAATTTTATACGGTTACGAAAAAACTTTAAGAACATTTTATACGCTAAAAAGAAAGTAAATAGATTTAAGAGAGAAAATAGAGAAAGCGTTGATTGAGATTTAAAAACCGTATAGAATAAATTATGATGACAAATAAATCAAAAGTAAGAAAAATACTTACAATATTAATTAATGAATTAAAAAAGATATAGAACTTAAAATTTAAAAAAAATAATAATCTTAACACATATAACAGATATAATAATACGGTTAAAATTGCTAAATGCTGATTGATTATTGATCACGTTCCAAAGTATTCAAATAATGCAGACTTAAATTGCCGATCGCTAGTAAGGGTTTGGATATTGAAAGGAAGGTTATTCCAAAGACGAATAGAATTAATAAAGAAAAAATTATCAGATAAACTTCGCGAGTGTTTCAGTTGGATGAGTTGTTTACCTCTAGATGATAAGGAAAAACGTAGGATATTGTGTAAATAAGGAGGGTTACGTGTATATATTATTTTATGTAAACTTAAAAGGCATCTTATTTTTAAAAAGTTTTCAAACGTTACACCATATATTTTAATAGCAGACTCGGAAATATGAGCCCTTCTGTCAAGACCAAAAACATAGCGAGTAATGTTATTAAAAACTACCTTCAGTTTTCCAAACATATATCTTCCACAACTTGAAAAAAGTTCGCAACCATATAATAAAGAGGGAATAATTATTGACTTTGCCAACATTAGCCTGATGTTCATAGGTGTAATCTTTTGAAGAACGTATAGATTACGAAGTATACCGTATGTTTTACCAATAGACGATTTTATGTGATCCGACCATGTTAACTTTTCATCAAATACAATGCCTAGGTTTCGCGCATTAGCAACAATATCAATAGGTATATTCGCAATTTTCACTGTTTTTTCTACTGGAAGATTTACCCGGGTATTGCTAATTAAAATACATTTAGATTTTTTAGGATTTAAGTTTAGCCCATTAGACTTTGCCCATGAATCTATAGCTGCCAGATCTGTGTTCAGTCTCGTAATGCAGTTCATGATCTCACTCTTAGGAGTGCTAATATACACCTGTACATCATCTGCATACATATGAATATTGCAGTATTGCATAAGCTGCGGTAGATCATTACTATACAAAGAGTAAAGCAGAGGGCCCAAAATAGATCCTTGCGGAACGCCTCTATCCACTGAACGTAGTGATGATACTTTTCCTCCTATCGATACAAACTGCGAACGGGATGATAGATAGGAATAAACTAGATGGCTTGATGTGCTCGAAAATTTAAAAAACTTCTGAAGTTTGTCGCACAGTAGCTTATGATCAACTGTATCAAACGCCTTGGAATGATCAAGCATAACCAGAAATGAGACTCTGTTATTATCAAGGTTAGACCTTAGATCCTCTGAAACTTTTTGCAATGCCGTTATGCAGCTATGATTTTCCCTGAAACCTGATTGAAATTCTGTTAAAAGAGAGTTGTTTTGTAGAAAGGATCGGATTTGTTTATTCAACAATTTTTCGAAAGCTTTAGACAAAAAGGGAAGAATTGAAATCGGGCGGTACTCAGAAGTGTTTTTTGGTATTGGTATCACCTTTGCAATCTTCCAAGACATTGGAAACTGCGATTTGGTGATAATGCTGTTAAAAATATGGGTCAAATAGGGTAAAATATTACACAAAATTAGCTTCAAGAATCTAGGATCTATAGCATCTGATCCAGTAGCATTGGATTTAATTTCGATTATGCTTTGCATTACATCTGCCTGAGTCACGCAACTAAAACAGAAAAATGGTGTATGTGAATGCGTAGAAGGCATAATACGGTCATAGTAATTATAATTTGGAGTAGTAAACGGAATATTAATGAAACTTTTATTCAGCTCATCCACGTTTTCGTTTGCATCCGCCGTTGCACGTTGTTTTCCTATGCCCATTGATTGAATTTGCCTCCACTTTTGTTTGGAGTTGAGAGCGTTCGTAAACTTGGTATTTATAAAACTCCTTTTCTTTCTACGCAATGTTGAAGTAACGCTATTTCTTAGATTTTTGTACACCTGGTGCATTTCTGGAATTTTGAATTTTTTCCAACGAGAGAAGGCAATATTTCTTTGCTCCATTAGCCTAGTTACCTCATCATCAATCCATGGATCTTGTACATATAGTGACCTACTTTTGAAAGTTAACTTTAAAGCACTTCCAAGTTTTTATTTATTATTTGAAGTGAATTTTATCCACGTAATTCTGTCAAACCCAAGGTCATCTTGGGCCGACCCACAGTGGTTCAGAATCGATTTTCATCGACCAAAATGCAGTATCGTTTGATCTAGTCAACATTTCTAAGTTCTGTAGGAACTCGATTCTAGGCAAGGAGTCAAGGATTATAGCGATATATCAACATTGAAAATTGCACAGTGGGGTATATTTGAGAAGAATTTCCAAATTTGACTACTTTTTGTCTTTTCCGATTTCCAAGAAAACAATAAGTTTGGTTTTCTTCTTTTTATGTTTCTTAACATATTTTGACATAACTGAGTATTTCTGTTGTATTACAGACTTTCGATTTTTTCGCATTTGATCTCTTTTCAAAATTTCATAAACGCCGTCTCATTCAGTTTTAGAGACACTGCACTCAACTGTCTCTAGTTATAAAGAGTGATTTGATGGCTTTAAGATGGCGGGTAAGTTTTGTTAATACCAAATACCGTTTGGTTGTACTATTTATTTAATTGTTTGGGTGTGAACAACTATAGGTTTGGGCTATGTTTGGATGTGAGCAACTCTATGTTTAGGTGTAAGGAACTATACGTGTGGTTGTATGGTTGGCTATAAACAACTTTATGTTTCGGCTACAAAGAACTATATGTTTGGGCTACAATCAACTATATGTTTGGGCTCCAAACAACTATATGTGTGTGCTCCAAACAACTGTGTATTTGGGCTAAAAACTATGTTTGGGTTACAAACAACTTTATGTTTGCGTGTAACCAATTATATGTTTGGATGTGGACAACTATATGTTTAGGATACACACAGCTATATGTTTGGGCTACAAAAAACTATATATTTAGGCAACAGATAACCATATGTGTGGGCTACAAACAACTCTTTGTTTGGGCTACAAACAACTATTGTTTTGGGATTTAAATAACTATATGTTTGGGCTCTAAAAGACTATATGTTTGGGATACAAACAATTCTATGTTTGGGCTACAACCTACTATATGTTTGGGCTACAAACAACTCCATGTTTGGGTTACAAACAACTCTGTGTTTGTAATCCAAACAACTATATGTTTGGGCTACAAACAACTTTATGTTTGGGCTACAAACAACTCTATGTTTGGGTTACAAACAACTCTATGTGTGGACTACAAACAACTGAATGTTTGGGCTCCAAACAACTATATGTCTGGACTCCAAAGAACTATATGGTTTTGCTACAAACAACTATATGTTTGGGTTACACACAAATCTATGTTTGTGCTCCAAACAACTATATGTTTGGGCTCCAAACAACTATATTTTTGGGCTACAAACAACTCTATGTTTGGGCTACAAAAAACTTTATGTTTGGGATACAAACAACTTAGGGTGGAAAAGAGGACGACCAAAACTCCGCTTGAAAGGCAAGATGAAAGAATCCCTCCGTATCCATGGTGTTATCAACTAGCAAAACTGAACAAAAAAAAAACCCAGCAACATATTGCAGGAACCATGTATATGTTTGCAGCACTGTTTTCGTGAATCGAAGATCTGCTACTTTTTTGGTGCTTTGTTGTCTGTCACGTTTTTGTTTTCAGCAGTTTTCAATAACCAAAGCGACATTTGGGTCAAAAAAAAACAAATATTATAACTAACCGGATCATGTGATTGTAACAAAAAAGCGGGAAATATGTGTTTTTTAGTTTTAAACAAAAAAGTAAATACATCAGTTAAAATTAGATTAAATATATAGAATAACACCTTTTATTTTGTATATAATCGTTCTGATTTTTAGATTCAAGTCATGATCCCTCCAAAAAGCGGCACAAGGCTGTCAAATCGGGATGGTTAGTCAGGATAGTTATAACCTATTAATCATTGTGTTTCTAACATGTAATATTAAAAAGCAAACACAATTTGTTTGGACGCAAGTATACTATATTTGCGACAAGCTACAAACATGTTATATTTGCATCCAAACAAAAAAAAATAATTTTTCAGTGTCACAGAATCTGACATCATGGGGTTGCCAAATAGCCCACAAAAAGTAAGTTCGCTAAGATTTCACATGTATTTGTTCCCTTTGTAGCCACTCGTTATTGAAAATTTAGTTGAAGTTTTAGGACTTAAGCGGTTAGTCGTTAGTTAGTAGTTAGTAATAATTAGTAGGCGTTGTCTATCTTTTTATTACGAATACCAGGTGTAAAATCATTCATCAGGATATCCTTTGCTTTGTTTACGGATTATAAAAGGTTTTTATGACTTCTTTTGCTAGATTTTAACATTTTAGTAATTTTTTAAAGAAAAACCATTTTGATTTATAGTTTTTGTATTAAACTACAACATTTTTGTTATTTATTTTCAAAAAAATATTGTTTCATCCTACAACACAATGAGTATCACATTTACGGGCAGATCAGGAACACTTAGCATAGTTCATATAAGATCAAATACAAGGGACGGAAAGGATTTCATGCTATTCAATTTAATGTAGATGAACATCAGCATAGCTGCTAGCATGACCATGTCCATGGCTATAGCCGTGATCACCACCGTATGCAGAACCTTCCCAACCACCATGATGGTGATGATGTTGAATCTCAGGATGATGAGCGTGCCCGATTTTCTTGACCACAGCATTGAAACCATTATGACCATCGGCATGATAGTCCACAATACGAGTAGTGCCATCAGATTCTTTCAAGGAGTAGCTGCCTAAAAATATATTTTATGAAAAAAACGTTTCAATATTCTCTAACCATTACAACTTTAACTTCCTTACCCTTTACATGATCGCCATCTCGGTGTTCCCACTGATCCTTGATATCACCAGTTTTTAAATCCTTAACGCCATATTTGAATAGATATTTGGGATGAGAATGATAGTCCTCATGTTTGTCCCAACCATGACCATAATCACCGCCCGACGACCATCCATGGCTGCCAACATCACCACCCGACGACCAACCATGGCTACCACCATAACCACCCGAAGACCAACCGTGATGGTGGGTAGGTTCATGTTTGGTTACCACTGAGTAACTGGTGCCATGATGATGTAAATGACTGGCCGCTGCTAAACCGCAAATGGCCAAAACTGCTACAATTGTTAAGAATTTCATGATTTCCAGTCGGCACAAAGTTATTGTTGATTTGATTGAAACCTAAGAACTGATATCGTTTTTGAATTTAATTCGACGTATTTATACTAAATCGACACCACCGGCTTTTGGTTTAATTTACTTTTCAATTTCAATACATTTTTAATTAATTAAAAATTCTTTTATAATAATAATTTTGTTTTGATTTTAGCATTTTGTTTATGAAATGCAAAAAAAGAACAGCAAAAGAAGTGTAACATTCCTTTCATAAACAAAATTGTTAGTTAACCTGGCCAATATGCACTAATGAACAGCCATCGACGTCATCAGTAATTGCAAGTATCGATCGTTCTGCATGCGATCATTCATTACTTCCAGCGCAAGTAATTGAAAGGTTTGGTTTTTTGGCCAGATGTTGAACGAAGCCCCCACCAAACCTTTTTGGAACGCTTAATATGCATAGCGTCTTATTGTGAAATATTACCCAGACAAAAGCTGACGGCAATATGTTTTGAGAGGTGTTAAGCTTTTGGCTAATTGAAGTCCATGACTCTTTGTTCTGGAACAGTTTCCTGGATTTTACGAATCTGTGATAGAAATCCAATTATATTGCGTATTTAGTATAAAATGTGAAAGGAAAACCATATCATTCCTCAATAGAATTATAATAAATAACATACTCCCACATTGTGAGTAGCGATAGTACGATAATTGAAAGAAGTAGAGAGGCGCATAGTTGGACGGCACCTTACGTGGACAGGCGTGCAGTCTGAAAGATTTTAATTCGTAGAATTTGTAAAACGAAAAGTTGACCAGGAGCTTAATTAGAAAACCACTCAGTCTGTCGCTAAAATCTATCAATAGTCCACCAAAACCAAACATGTCCGATACACAAAATCTATTCGATCCTATACAATCAAGCTTGGAAGGTATGGTAGTGTATTACCTATATCATAACGTGAATCCATGTCTAGTCCATGTCCAGCGCGTAGCATTCCTAGGACATCCACTGGCTGAACCAAAAACATTCACCCCACGTCTTCAAAGTGGCCCAAAGAATGTTACGTTGTCATAGTAGGGATCGAACCCACATTCTCATTTATAAGAGTCATGCACACTACCCATTGCACCATCGACGGCCAAACAAACACATACACATAAATAATCCCGGTACTATGTACAATAATTCAGTGCATACACTGTCTATTTAACTCGGAATCATTCACTGTACAAGACGAACAACTTTTAGCTCGATACATTTAAAATCATGAAATTAGTAAGTAAATAGTTTCGCAGTACATTCCATGAAGAGATATGGGTTAGTTTTTCGTAATCAGTGAGCTGTGCGCTTTCCAGATTTACACGCACGGATTGAGACCTAAAATTTTACACCGTTTCCGAAAGCTCATTTGAGAAGCGTACTAATGACTAAATACTTGATAGTATCGCCGTCGCTAAGCGAGGTCAAAGTGGCCGAAAGAATTTTATGTTATCATATCAGGAATCGAACCCATATTCTCATGTATAAGAGTCAAGCACACTACCCATTGCACCATCGACGGCCAAACAAACAAACACACATAAATAAACCCGGCACTATGAACACTAATACACTACAACGTAGTAACTGCCTATATACATTCGGAATCATTCACTGTACAAGGCGGACGGATTTTAGCTCGATACATTGAAAAAAAAAATTAGAAAATAGTTTCCCATTATAACCATGAAGGGTATGCGAGGGCTTATCGCAATCTATGAGCGTTGCGATGTTTAGTCTTACTCTTCCTGATTGGTGCCTCAAGTTTTACACCGGTTCTGAACGCTATTTTCAAAACTCTTTCATGGCTAAATACTCGATAGCGGTGCCGTCACTAAGCGAGGTCCCCGTCGTCGAATGGAATCTAAGGTGATCAGAGCAGGGATCAAACCTTCGTTCCCATGTATAAGACTCACGCATACTAATCATTGTACCACCGTCAGCCAAACAAACAGATATAAATATACTCGGTGCTATGTATACTAATACACTGCAACGTAGTAACTGCCTATATACATTCGTAATCATTCACTGTATAAGACGAACGGCAACGATATCATTTCTAATGACGGCCACATCTAGTCTATCGTTTTTCCAATTATTTCGTTCCTTCCAAATAATAAGTTTACTCAAGGTCCTCAAAATAGGCGTATTTTCAGTGGTAAACTCTTCATTCGATCCAAATCTTTTACCGCGGAAATATTTTTTGAGGTTTGGAAATAAAAAGTAGTCACTGAGGACTAAACCCAAAGAATAGAGCAGATAATGTGGCAATTCGTAGCCCAATTTATGGATTTCTTACCATGGCTACATGGTCATGGTGGTCATCATTCTCCCAGCGTGCAATATCATTCTAAGGATTTTGTTGACGATTTCTGAAGCAACGACCTCTTTTGTTCGGCGTCACTTGTGCTGGTGCGACCATAATGGATCGCGTACATTATTCTCCCATTGTCCAGTATGAATCCAAGGATTTTATCGACAATTTATCTTTTCGGCGGCGTCTCTTGTGATGGCACTACCTCAAAGGAATTCATTCATCATTATCCCATCGACCAATATCATCCCTTGGATTTTATTGACAAATTCTGGCGTGACGACCTATTTTGGGCGACCTGAAGATTCGGCGGCGTGTGATGGTACTACCATGGATTATGGTCGCTTTCTGACGTTACGACTTCTTTTGGGCGATCTGAAAGTTCGTCGTCACTTATGCTGGTACGAACACAACCACTTTTGATCATTGAAATTGATGAAGCAGAGTCGCCTTTAGTATTTATTAAGCCTTTCCTTGTTTACGATGATGGGTTTTATACGAGAACGAGCACGCTGAACAAATCTGTCTTTTGTTGTTGTTTGGATGGAAATAGAACGTGTTTGAAGCGTGTTGCAAATATAGTATACTTGTGTCCAAACACAATGGTTAAGAGCGTATCATATATGTTTTTGTGATCCAAATATGGCTTTGTTTGTTGGAAACTGCTGACAAAAAAAAAAAACGAGGGTGACAACAAAGGAAACAATGGTTGCACGTAATTATATGGATATTCCAAACATATACAAGGTTCCCGCATAATATTACAGGGACCGTTTTTTTCCCAGCGTGTGGGTTTGATCACTTTGATCACGTTCTTTCTTTCTCTCTTAATGACGCCAACACTGTTGAGTATTTAGTGATTAAAAGGCTTCTCAAAATACCGTTTGGAACTGGTGTAAAACCGGTTCCTTCAACGTTGAGATACTGTCATCTCACCGATCGCAGTAGAACAGGCAAATCAGTAAGCTCAGCACACGCAACAAGGGACGCAGCACACAATATAAGAATCATTCCTAGGAAGTTAATATGTTCCAGAAAGTTGTTTATTGAGATCTTAGGTAAATTTTTGTAGTTGATTATTTCCTTGAATTTTGAACGGTTTGCTACCTATGGACCTGAACAGGGGGAAAAAGGTAAAAAAATCGAATTGTTTAAAGTTTTTTACGATTTTGACCTTGAAGATGAAGTTTGTTTGAATTTACATTTCCACGATTTTTGTTTTTTATGTCAAGAGCTACAACTTTCCCTCAGAAAGTAAATCAAAATGCCGAACGGTTTGCAAAATATGAGCCTGACAAATAATCACTTTTTGCAAATATGACACCGAGGCGCCAAAACTATGTTCACAATTTGTGTTCTTTATGACAAGAGCTACAACTTTCCTTCAGAGGGTAAATCAAAATTCCAAACGGTTTGCAAGATATGAGCCTGACAAAATTCTCACTTTTTTGCAAAAATGACACCGAGGCCCCAAACCTTTGGGGGCCCATAAAAAAAGTACATGACTTTGGGCAAAACCGGGAGACACGGGTCTTTTTTGTTGGTCTTTTATCACGTAGTGATGTCCGTATATGGTTATATTGTTGCGTGTTGCTCTGTGTATGTTCACACTTTTTGTATTCTATGTCAAGAGCTACAGATTTCCCTGTGAGAGTAAATGAAACTTCCGAACGGTTTGCAGGATATGAGCCTGTCAAAATGATCACTTTTTTCAAAAATGACACCGAGGCCCCAAATATTTGGGGGCCCAAAAAAAAAAGTGCACGAGTTTGGGCAAAACTGGGAGACACGGGTCTTTTTTTGTCTTTTATCACGTAGGGGTGTCCGTATATGGTTAAATTTCCATAACTTCAAAAATTACACACAGTGTTATTATAGCTCAATACCATTTTATATCTCAATTAATAGGAATCTAGTTTTCAAAAGAAGTTTTGAAACTGTTTCCTCATGATTCCTGGCAAACCATATAGCTATTTCAGATCTAGCTACAGATCTTTATCAGTGGGTATTTGAAATGATGCTATAATCGAGCAGAGTTCCACGAGCTTTGGGTAAGGAGACATTTTGTGGCAACAACTTAGGAAGATAACAAAATTTAATTAGTGGTATATTTGAGCGGACGGTCAGTAGCTTAGAATCTAAGTCGCTGATGATGCAGCTAAGGCTGTTTAAAATATTTCACTTGTTGAAGAAAACAGTTATGGAAGGCAAAAATTGATCAGAAGAAAATAAAATCGTCTAATAAACCAATTTAGATCGAATGCTATACAAAATCAGAAAATTTAGGAACTTGATGGATGACGCTATTTTTATATGATATTATTGTTGCCCTTTTATTTGAATAACTGAAGAATAGACCGCTTGACTGTTAATTACCGTTTCAGTTACTTACACCTGCCGGTTTAATTTTGTTTTTAGAAATAGTGTTTTTTTCTATACTACTCCCATTGTTCTTCTACCAAACTGCACACATACAATGCTGAACAAATATATAAAAATATTTTCAATTAATTGAATTTTTTTGAAATTAAAAGCAAACGCCAGAATTCGCATTTGAGTATAAATACAACGAATCATGCACCATAATGGTATCAGTTCTTGGGTTCCAATCAATAACTCAATACCTACATTGTACTGTAAAAGAAATCATGAAATTCTTAACAATTGGAGCAGTTTTGGCCATTTGCGGTTTGGCAGCCGCCAGTCATTTGCATCATCATGGCACCAGTTATTCCGTGATAACCAAACATGAACCTACCCACCATCACGGTTGGTCTTCGGGTGGTCATGGTGATGGCCACGGATGGTCGTCGGTTGGTCATGGTTACAGCCAAGGATGGTCGTCGGGTGGTGATTACAGTCATGGTTGGGATAAACATGAAGACTATCACTCACATCCTAAATATGAATTCAAATATGGTGTTAAGGATTTAAAAACTGGCGATATCAAGGATCAGTGGGAACATCGAGATGGCGATCATGTAAAGGGTAAGGAAGTTAAAGTTGTAATGGTTAGAGAATATTGAAATGTGTTTTATGAAATATCTTTCTAGGCAGCTACTCCTTGAAGGAAGCCGATGGCACTACCCGGGTCGTGGAATATCATGCCGACGACCATAATGGTTTCAATGCTGTGGTCAAGAAAATCGGTCACGCTCATCATCCTGAGATTCAACATCACCATCAACATCATGGCGGTTGGGAAGGTTCTGCATATGGCGGTGATCTTGGTTATAGCCATGGACATGGTCATGGTCATGGCCATGCTAGCAGCTATGCTAATGTCCATTTGTATTAATTTGGCTAACTATAAAAATCTTAACGTCTCTTGCATTTGATTTGATATGACTCGTGGTAAATTTTTTCGATTTTGTTTTAGAATTTATGATACTCATTCTTGTTTAAGTCAACTATGATTGATTAAATATAAATAAATGAAATATCGTCAGTGACGATTTGTAATTAAAGATGAATTTACAAGTGTTTTGAATATTTAAATATTTTTATTGTAACTTTTAATTGAATTAAAACTTTAAAATTAAAATTTATAATTGTGTAACTTTTTCACGACAAATAGCGGCAGTTAAATTGTCAAAATTTATAAAATTTCAGTACAAAATTTGCGAATTTTGTCAACTTTACTACAGACTTGATATAAAACTATTTTAGCAGCAAAATCAGATCTGCACCAAAATTTCACCAACGGTAAAGGCTTTTGCTCTGAGTTGAAAAATAAATTTTTTTTCGCGCGCTAGCTCCAACTTCTTGAGATATAGGCCTTTAAGGTTTGAGTATATAATCGGTCATATCTCAGGTATTTATCATCGGATCTGCTTGAAGTATATATCATTACAAAGCCCTTGTGAAACTCTATAACTCTGTATATAAATATATTTCCTTTTATTAACCGATTGAGCGGTCATTTAAAAAATGTTTTTTAACCTCACTTTTTTGGTTTAATCAACTTGTTGTTCTTGTCTTTAGGTTTTTGTTGTCTTTTGTTAGTTGTTTTACTTTATTTCTGTTGTCCTTTGTTGTAGTTTTTACACACCAAAATAAAAAAATTATTTCTAAAAACTCGAACAATTTTTCTTATTTTGGCACACATCGACTTAAGGCACAGAGGGAATTTGAACCCACCTGCAACTAGGTGGAATATAAATTTAACGATTTATGAAATTTACTTCATCAGGATCGGATAATAAGTGACAGAGTTGTGCGCGATTGTACATTCAAGCTTTGGAAACCTATATTTCGGAAAATATGGACTTCCGCAAAATTTTTTCTTTTTATTTTAAATCCGCATTTAAGAAAACAAAAAAAACAAATTTTGCTGCTAAAAGAAATTTTATCTAGGTCCACAGACGTCGCACATCAAAAATAAATACACCAGTATATTCCTGAGGATAATACCTTTCATTTGAGTACCTACACTTGATGGTTTCTACGATGTCCCTAAGGACAAAAATTTCCTGATTTATAAAGTTCCCATAAGTTGCCCGAATTTCGTTTTTAGTTGCTTTTTTTTGCAGCTCGGCTCGGAGATGTGCGTTCGGCCCATTTTTTCATGTTTTCATTTATTCATTTGAAGTCGATAAAAAACAAGGGCTGTGGACACTGGCCAACATTGACTGACACCGACTACAGTAGTTTGAAAATCCACGACTCCGCACCGGCTCCGACTCCAGCATTTAGAAAATACACGACTCCACTCCGACGCCAATACTAAATATTAAATAAAACAAAATTAAATAAAAGTTTGATGTTCCATTTTTATTGGAACGAAGTTCCTTATCGCACGTTGCGGGATAAGGGCTAAATAAAAAAAAAATTAAACAAATTTTTTTTAACTCTATTATGCTATTACCCAGTATTAACAACTATATTGGGTACTTTTGCTGTGGTTTGTGTCTAGACTAACATATGTTGGGAAGTTTTCTAGGTGGAGCCTGTAACCAATATTTAGTATATATTGTAGTTTTGAACCTAATAAAAAGTAAATTTAGAAAAACCAAAGTGAAAGAAGTTTAAAAAATAAGATTTTCTTAAATAAGTGCCTTTTCTTAAAAAAAGGAAATTTTCTCAAAAAAATACTTATTCATATTCTTACCTTTTCTAAAAAAATACCTTACCTTAAAGACACCTCATGCGCTTTGCCTTAAAAAAGAGTAAATTTTCTTACAAAAAGTACCTTTTCGTAAAAAAGTATTTTTTTAAAATAAGTACCTTTTTTTTAAAAAAGTAAATTTTCGTACAACAAATTGCCTTTTCTTTAAAATTTAATTTTTTTTAAAGAGCACCTCTTTTGTGAAACAAAATAACTTTCCTTGAGGTAAGTACCTACTCTCAAAAATGTACATATTCTTGAAAAAAGGATTAATTCTAAACAAAAAAATTCCCATTTCTTAAAAACAACATTTTCTTCCAAAACATAACTTCTCTTAAAAAAATCATTTTCTTACAAAAATTCCTTTTCTTAAAAGTACATTTTCTTAAAAATAATATAATATCTTATCTTTTCTTTTCTTTTCTCTTCTTTTCTTGAGATACGTAGTGTTCCTGAAAATAACTACGCTTTCTTAAAAAATAACCTTTTCCTAAAAAGAGTACCACTTCTTTACAAAGTACCTGTTATGGCTTTTTCTTACAGAAAGTACTTCCTCTTAGAAGTACTTAAAGTATCTCAAAGTACTTCATCTTCAGAAGGTACTTCATCCTTTTCTTAAAAAAAACATTAGATTTTCATAAAAGAAGTACCTGTCTTTAAAAAATTACCTTTTCGGGAAAATACATATTCTTACAAAAAGGACCTACGAATATACTTAAAAAAAAAAATACATTCTTTAAAAAACAAAAATTTTCTTAAAAAACGTTTATCATTTTACAAAGAGTATATTTTCTTAAAGATCCATTTAAATTATCGTATTTTTCAACGGGACACTTAGGCGTGTTGGAACTAACTAGTACATAATATATAGCGAAAGGAACTTCGTTCCAATCGGGTGTCCCCTGACACCTCATGTAATTTTTTTTTTTGCAGTTTTTTAAACACAGTCTTCCATATGAATTGGACCACTTTATGAAATCCCCGTAGAAGCACGCAAAAATTGGTTATTTTTCCATTGGACGCTACGTTTGCGAAGGGTGTTTTACGAAGTGGGCCACTTTATGAAAACCCCTTAAAAACCCGCAAAAATTGGTTATTTTTCGATTGGACACTCCGTTTCCGAATGGTGTTTTAGCGATTTTTATTTCGAAAAAATTAAATTTTAGCGATTTTTTATAATAAAAGTGATGCCGTATTAAAGAACGGAGGGAATTAGGTTACTATTTTTGCGATTGGACGCATTGTTTCTGAGATATAGCTATTTTTGATATTAACGATTTTTTTATTTTGGTGATTTTAAAAAAAGTCTTCCACTGGAACACTGTATGAAAAACGCTTACAAACCCTCAAATATTAGTTATTTTTTTTTGACTGGGCTCTCCTTTTGCGAGATATAGAAATGTTTTTAAAATTTTTTCAGATTTTACCCGCTTACGCATTCGTCAAATTGGTAATTCTCCATAGTCGTAGGAATCTACCCAAATTTTCGGTTGTGTAATGGGTAATAGTCCATCGTCGTGGGTATCTACCCAGTTTTTCCCCCATTGCCCTGTGGGTAATGGGTACACTCACAGAAAAATTCGATTGAGACAGTCGAATTAGTCGTAACCGAATTTAGAGGTTGTCACAACCTCATTGGAGGCAACCACAACCTCATTGGAGGTTGCAAGAACCTAATTAGGTTGTCACAACCTCATTCGAGGTTGACACGGCCCCAGCTAGCATTTGAATGTTTGTTTCACGATCACGATTGTTTCGCGACTGGATTTCCAATCGTCACCACGATTGTCGGAGCAGAATTATATTTTTCTCTGCTTTTAAGACTTTGTGCTCACGATTTGTTTTTGTGTTTACTTTGTGTCACAGTCTTACATGTAGTTTTCATATTGTTGTCTTACTTCTTCCCGCATACTCCACCGAACTCGTGTTTTGCAAGGAGAATTTAATTATGTCTCTCTGAAATTCTAACGGGTTTTCCAATATCTGCTCAGCAAAAAAAGAAAAAGAAAAAACTTTTTTGCTTCTTTTCATGTGAGTATTTAAGAAGCAAAGAAGCGTCAGAAGTGTAGTGCAGCACAAGTGTTTTGTTCTATGAAAGAAACAAATAATAATAAGCATTTTTGTATAAATTTACCATCGTCTTGCCAATCGCCTGCGATTGGATTTTGCTCATCGTCGACGATTGGATTTTGCTCATCGTCGACGATTGGATTTTGCTCATCGTCGACGATTGGAAAGTAAGAGTCGCCGTCTTGACACAGTTACTTCAGTTGCTCTGAACGTGCGCGATTGGAATACGACATCGCGCACGATTACTTTAATCGTCGGCTCCGATCGTGAAAGAGTCGTGCACGATTGAAAATGCTAGCTGGGGCCTCAATTGAAGTTGACTCAACCTCGATGTTAACACAACGTCATTAGAGGTTGACACAACCTCAATAGAGCTCGACGCAACCTCATTAGAGGTCGACACAACCTCATTTGAGGTTGACACAACCTCATTTGAGGTTAATACAACCTCATTAGGGGTTGACACAACCTCATTAGAACCTGACACAACCTCAATAGAGGTCGACGCAACCTTATTAGAGGTCGACACAACCTCATTTGATGTTGACACAACCGCAATACGAGTAGAGGTCGACGCAACCTCATTAGAGGTCGACACAACCTCAATAGAGGTCGACGCAACCTCATTAAAGGTCGAGACAACCTCATTAGAGGTTGACACAACCTCATTAGAGGTTGACACAACCTCAATAGAGGTTCACACAACCTCATTAGAGGTTGACACAACCTCATTAGAGGTTGACACAACCTCATTAGAGGTTGAAACAACCTCGATACTGGTTCTCATAACCGAATGTAGATAGTGTCACAAATAAATTTTGGAAAGTTATTTATTATTAAGTAATGATTTATTTTCCTCTATTCTTATTAAAAAATAGGGTAATCTTTAGGGTAACACATTTGTTTCACATGTTAATACTCACCTTTTTGGAAGTCATGGCCATCATGGGTAACCGCTCCAATTTTGGCGTTAAGTCGGTTATTGCGACCGAATTGATACCAAATTCGGTATTTACAACCGAATTGGTACGAAATTCGTTAGTTACAACCGAATTGGTACACACAACCTTAATAGAGGTCGACGCAACCTCATTAGAGGTCGACGCAACCTCTTTAGAGGTCGACGCAACCTCATTTGAGGTGGACACTATCTCATTAGAGGTTGACACAACC
Organism: Phaonia tiefii; assembly: GCA_963931995.1. NCBI lineage: Eukaryota > Metazoa > Arthropoda > Insecta > Diptera > Muscidae > Phaonia > Phaonia tiefii. The sequence continues at coordinate 277,454,386 of OZ008369.1, forward strand.
TCGATAGTGGTTCTCATAACCGAATGAAGATAGTGTCACAAATAAATTTTCGAAGCTTATTTACTCTATTCTTATTAAAAAATAGGGTAATTTTTAGGGTAACACATTTGGTTCTCACGTTAATACCGACCTTTTTGGAAGTCCTGGCCACCATGGGTAACCGCTCCAATTTTGGCGTGAAGTCGGTTATTGTGATCGAATTGATGTCAACTTCGTTAGTTACAACCGAATTGATGTCAAATTCGGTTGTGACAACCGAATTGATACCACATTCGGTTACTCCAACCGAATTTGGTAGCAATTTCGGTTGTTGTATCCGAATTATTTCCAAACTCGGTTGTACCAACCGAAATTTTGGAAAATTTGGTTGACAGAACGAATATAATTCAAGATTCGCTTGTCACAACCGAATCGATTAAGAAACGAGGTTGCTTCAACCGAATTTCAGTTGTGAGGACTAAATTCGGTCGTGACAACCTCGATTCGGTTGCGGCAACTCCAATTCGATGGTAACAGCCGAATTTACGGTTGCTACAACCTTTTTTCAAACAATTAGTTCTCTGGGTGTAATAGTGATGTGAAATTCCCTATTGTCGTGGGTAGCTACCTGTTATAGTAAATAAAATTGTTATTTTCCCCATACCCTGTGGGTAGTGGGTGCATCTTCATTACATATTTCCCACGACGGTATATATGGGTTACATTTGGGAGGGTAAATGAGTACACATACAATCTATAGAAGGAATACAATATTTTTTACTTATAGTTTGATCAGTATATTGACCATTTCATGTATTTTATATAAATTTTAAATTTTCTAAAGATTTTAACTGAAAATAATAACAATTATCTCAACAAGAGTTTGAGAGTATTAAGCGCATATCCTTTGATTAATCCATGAACATCTTAACCCAACGACACCGTTTAATACTGATGGACTTTGATATAACTGCTAGCGACACCATGACCATGATCATGATATGCTTGTTGATGTGACCCTTCCCAACCACCATAATGATGATGATCCTCATGATGGTATTCCGGATGATGGGCATGACCAATTTTCTTGACATCAGCATGGAAACCAGTTTTGCCATCAGCATGATACTCCACAATTCGGGTGGTACCATCGGACTCCTTCAATGAGTAAGCACCTTTCAATAAAACATAAAATTATTAAAGAAAAATGTTGAAATATTTTGAAGCAATCTAGTAAATCTTACCCTTAACATGACCACCATCACGATGTTCCCATTGATCCTTGAGATCACCGGTTTTTGTATCCTTAACACCATATTTGAATTCATATTTGGGATGTGAATAATGTTGGTCATCATGGTGATCATAATGTTCCCAGCCATGGCCAGCTGCCAAACCACAAATGGCCACAAAAATTGCAATTGCAAAGAATTTCATGATAGAAAACACAATTTGGTTACTGTAGTTAATTAAGTGTTGAATGAAGTTTTGAGAAATGTTAGCATTTTGGAATTATGATTGTAGTATTTATACTTAATTAATTGATATATATAAAATCGATTAATTATTATATTTATCTATGAAGCTTTTAAATTTTAGTCATGCAATTCGTTTGAATACCTACATTGTTGTTTGCTGCATTTGTTGCTTAAGGCCTTTGAAGGCGGACCTGGTTAAATTGTTGTGATGTTTGTTAAGAATTTTGTTGCCAATAATCATATCACGCATTAGCCATATTATTTAACAACTAAATATATATATTTCAATTATTAATCAGTAAATACCTAACAATTTTTAAAATAATTTTAGAGTAAAGAATGGCATATACTGGATTTGAAGATACGGAATAGTGGCAAAAATTGCCAGTCACTTGAGAAAAAGGTTTGTAATGCTTTGAAGGTCCTTGGTTGGTTGGTTGAAAAGGCTGCAAGGCATCACGCTGTCTAGCACACTTAGGCTAAAGAAGCACATTGTAATACCTGTAGTTTCCTACATAGCAACTATTGACTAGTCGTCTACCCAATTTGGCCTTTCAATAAATTTGTTTACAAGACCTACAGGAATATCCTGTAGGGCTACGGTACTAACTAGATGTGTTCCAAATATCCTACTTCTCAGTCCTGCCAGAGCAGGGCAATCCAAGAGAAGGTGTTTCGTCGTTTCCTCGTCCTCTTCCATGCATCATCTACAGAGAGTGGAGTTTCTATGTCCCAATCTTAGGGCGTGTTTTCCTACAAGACAATTACTTCGTTTACACGACACTTTAACACGAGTGAACTCGACTCGTGTGAGTACGATACGCAAAAAACCCGCCAGTTTATACAACTCAAGAAAACAGTGTTGAGTAGACATATGGTATGTCACTTTGAATACGTACAGAAAACAGCTGATAACAGAATGTTGCCTACATTCCATTTGTATCAGTTGGTATTCACCTAAACAGAATGTCGGCGTTAAAAATGTGCTTAGCGTCGTAGTCAAACGTTGTCAAAAAGTGGAAAAATAAACATTTTGACTCAGCTCAGAAACTTTTGGCGATGGTAAAAGTTTAGTGTAAACCAGAGATTTGTAGCTAATCCACATTTATCCCGAAATTGTAATAAAATAGAAAAATTTCCAATTTCATGTTTCGTAAACTGAAACAGGAGCGCTTAAAAGTTTTTTTATAGTGGGTACCCTGGTTAAGAAGGCATAAACAAAAAGCATCTGTTAGAATGCGTATTGGCAAAGGATGCGCTTATTTGGACACTGAACACGAGTTGACATTCGTTAACACGAATGTAAAAGTTGATTCTTGTCGACACGCTCAATTTTTTAGATACGGTTATGGCATGTGTTTATGTCTGCGTATCGAACTCACACGAGTCGAGTTCACTCGTGTTAAAGTGTCGTGTAAACGAGGTTAATGTCCCATAAGTGTTCCTATCATTGTGGATAACCTGCCTGTAGGCAAGTTAAGTAGTTGCCTAGTCCTCTTCCTGTTCACCTGTGGCCAGAGGACCCTGGCTTGTTTGCCAGTTAAAGTAAGTCTCCACTTGTCCTTGAACATATTATCGGCACACTGCCTGTTCTGCAAACGGCAGGTAGAGATTGGCATACTAACACCTTCTTTTGCCGGAAGAATATGTGCCATAGTACCCAGTCTAGCTAACGCATCCGCTACGCAATTGCCTGGAATGTCACTGTGTCCCGGTACCCAGATGAGCCTGATGTCAAAATACTCTGCCATCACCCTAAGTGATGAGTGACATTCTTTCACCATCAGGGACGTAGCAAACGTGGCTTCCAGGGATTTTGTGGCAGCCTGGCTGTCTGTGTAGATATATATTCTCCGGAGGGTTGTGACACTACTTTTCAGTTCAGCAACCTCCAGTAAGTCGGGAATTTCCGCCTGAAATACACTCCAGTGAACAGGCAGCTTGAAGGAGATATTTATATTTAGGTCCGGTGAATGGACCCCATAGCCTACTTGCTCGTCCAACTTTTATCCATCCGTGAAAAATTTGATACTACTCCTTCCAGTGACTTTTCCCAGGTATTCCTGTTCAGAATAGAAGTCCTTAGATTTGTGGCTGGTAGAAGTTAGGGGATAGAGTAGTCCGTTTTTACGGGAACAGAGTTGATCCGGTGTAGTAATTCAGCGTGTCCGGAATGCCCCGATATCAAAACGCCACAATCTCTGATTCTCACCAGGGATGTAGCGGCTGCCGATTGCTATCAGGAGTACAGATATTCAGGATAGCTCTAAGTGCAGTGCCTGACATCATGTCCATTGCCCCACTAACGCTAATCAGTGCTGATCTTTGAATTTTCATCAAGGAATTCAGAATATATTTCTTTTGGAGGGACCTTCACCAAACTACGATGCCATAGAGAAGTACATATTAGTTTGACTATTGCCATATGAATCCACATGGTGATCTTAGAAGACAGTCCCCAGCGCTTTCATACCGCCGCTTTACAGCAGAAAAGAGCAACAGACGCCTTTTTCACCCTCTCCACCACATTCGGTTTCCAAGACAGTTTTCTGTCGAGAATTATCCCCAGATACATGACCTTTTCCGTCAACTGTAATAGCACCCCATTAACTGACGGCAGTTCAAATGCGGGTATTTTATATTTCCGAGAGAACAAGATAAGCTGGGTTTTAAGTGGGTTAAGTGGTAGTTCGTTGTTAGCGGTCCAGTTCGAAATCAGACTAAGTAGGTTGGTTGTACGAATGCTAAGTAAATTGAGGTTTCTACCGGTACAGTTGATAGCAATATCATCGGCATAGGCAAAGACCTGGCATTCGGCCCTGTCCAGTTCAAGAAGCAGACGAATGACAGAAGTTGACCATGATAGTGGAGACACAACTCCCCCCTGCGGTGTCCCCCAGTTAACGTTCCTAGCAATTGTAACACCACCCCATTCAGCTTTGATGGATCTATCCACTAGAAGCTTCCCCCAATTAGGCGTGTCACTAAGCTGTCGACTCCTAGATTCTGTAACGACCTAAGAATCGCCGAAAGTTGAATATTAATGAAGGCTCCCGCGATGTCCCGGAAGGTCCCTAGAGCGAAGACCTTATTCTCAAGAGAGTTTTCAATTATGCTGACTATAAAGTGGAGAGACATCTCAGTTGACTTGCCCTTGTTATAGGAATGCTGAGAACTAATATAATCTTTAATCTTCGCTAATTAGAAATTATGGAATAATTCGATCGGAACCATCTGTTTCTAATACTGTTCCAGCTAAATAAATAAGAATTAAGGATTTTTCGAATTTTACAATTTATTTGAAACATTATTTTCAATATTTCCAATCGGTTTGCATAATTCTTTGTACGAGTAGCCGAGGTCTAAAAAAAAGTTCAATTGTTCTCCTTAATGAAGGTTGAAGTTGGCATAACTGGTGGCATGACCATGCCCGTGATCATGATGACCATGATGATGGCTGTGATGGCCATGATGAACTTCATGGTGATGATGATGACCATGATGATGTTCATGATGATCATGATGCCCGTGATGGTTATGACCATGATGAGCATCAGGATGATGAGCATGACCAATTTTCTTGACATGAGCATGGAAGCCACTATGACCGTCGGCATGATATTCAACAACACGAGTGGTACCATCGGCCTCCTTCAACGAATAGGCACCTTTAAAGAAAACATGTGGAACATAATAAATTGTAACTATATTATTTGAAAAATTATTTCCAACTTACCTTTAACATGATCACCAGTACGATGTTCCCATTGATCCTTAATATCACCGGTTTTAGTGTCTTTGACACCATATTTGAATTCATATTTAGGATGTGAATGATGATGGTCATGATGATCCGAGACATGGGCGGCAGCTAATCCACAAAGGGCTACCAAGACAGCAACAGTTCGAAATTTCATGGTAGAATAAAGTCAAGTTATGAAATATCTTTAATATTAGAACAATTTAAAACAACTGATACTTTTATCGATTAATACTTAAAGTATTTATACTAAATTTTAGTACGCTGATATCTAATGGAATGGGTGAATTCGGGGTTTTGGATTAAAATGCCATTAGCTGTATTTCCCTTGTACAGAACAGGAAGTAATTTAAAATATTTTCAAAACTTTTAAGGCTGACCCACCCAATTTCTTTTCAAACTCGTTACGAAAATTGGTTAACATTATTACGTTTTTCTATTCTCATGACATTTATCAGCAAGGTTGTTCCTAATAATTAAAATTTTGTATAAATGTGCTACAGTTTTGGTAATTAACTAAAGTCTTAGAATGTCCAAAAATCTCAGCATTCAATTGAAATGATTTCCAAAAACCTTGGAAATTGATTAGGAAATTTATTAGACTCAATCAAGTGGCTGGAGTAAACAAATGATTAAGTAGTAACACATTCTTATTGCAAATTTAGTATAAAAACATTTAATATTTAATTAAAACGTTATCAGTTTCCAAAACCTTTTCGAACTATCAACGACATTTACTCTACTTTGAATTTCTGTTATGAAATTCTTTACCGCTGCAGTATTTCTAGCACTTTGTGCTTTGGCTGCTGCCCATGGGTGGGATACTCATAATCATTCACATCCTAAATATGAATTCAAATATGGTGTAAAGGACACTAAAACAGGAGACATCAAGGACCAATGGGAGCATCGTGATGGGGATCATGTGAAAGGTAATATAAACGACATTTTTTCATTAAAAATTTAAGAAATAATTTTCCATTTTCTTAGGTTCTTACTCTTTGAAGGAGGCCGATGGCACCACTCGTGTTGTTGACTACCATGACGATGGGCACAGTGGCTTCCATGCTCATGTCAAGAAAATAGGTCATGCTCATCATCCTGTAGCTCATCATGGTCATCACTATGATCATCCTGCCGGTTGGAATGGTCATCATCATGGTCATTATGATCATGGTCATGGTCATGCCAGTAGTTACATTGATGTCCACCACTATTAACTGGAATCATCATTGAAAATATCCCGTTGACTGTGAACCTGGCTGGTGATTGATAACAAATTTTGAATTTGAATTGAAAATTGAATTCTTGTAAAGATTTTTTTTGAATAAATGATAAATAAAAAATTTGAGGAAAAATCATATTTTTTCGCTGATTGTAAAAGACTATTAATGCTTAATACTAGTCAGTGATGAGATTTTATAATTTGCATTAAAGCTTAATTTGCATTACTTTATCTAATGGTCTAATGCAAATGCAAAAGAATTACCACAATTAAAAAAATTTGAATTTGAATTTGCTCAGGCAATGTAAAAGCAGGTTGTGGAATCGGATGCCAGTTGTAATTAAATATTTGAAAAATATTTTGAATTTGTTTGAAAACTGGCTATTCTATTTTTAAAGTATTGTACATTTACACGCTTAAAAATCTGTCGTGTTTTGTTGGTTGGATGCAAATATAACATGTGTTTGGAGCTTGTCGCAAATATAATATACTTGTGCCCAAACGCATTGTGTTCGCTATTCAATATTACATGTTTGAGACACAATGATTAATATGTTATAACATATGTGTTTGCGACTTAAATATATCTGTGTTTGTGATACAAATACAGCCGTGTTTGTGGCAGTGTTCATGGTCTCTCGAGAGCAAGAGAATAAAAGAGGGGCAACGAGTGTGTATAACTTAGAAGTGTGTATATGCATTTGTGCATTATTCTCTCAGTGAGTGATTCATAAATATTACTGAATGATCATGTTTGCGATTTATTGCGTTTTAATTTCATGTATTCAGTCGTCAATGGTTTAACGAACAGAGGATATCAAAAGCGCTTGATCAGTGAAAAAATAATAAACAAACTCTGGGTCGGTTAAATCAGGGGGTTTCTATGACACAGCTGATCGAAAAGCCACTAGGGAAATGATGTAGAATGAGAGCCCAAATAGGACATACAGATTATAGACCATGCAGCAAACTAAGTTTAAAAGTGTCTGATTGATACTAATGACAGCTAAATTATGTTTGCATCGAATGCAAATACGATTCCCTTTTATTTCTGTCCGTATTATGCCAACCAAAGAGTAAATTACCAAAGCAACTCGAACTCGATGAAATTACCTGCTACCTCGTCGCCATGAAGAGGCATCGAAGAGAGTAAAGGAGGGCTCTTTAGTATTGCTCTGTGGTTAAATGGTTTGTGATGTTGCTTTGGTTTTTTGTGTATGTGATTTTAATTATAATAAATAAAGAAAGAAAGAATAATTCCTTATTAAATATTATTATTTTTGGGAGAAAATACGCATATGTTTCCACTTAAGTATATGGAGGTTTGGGGGCTACACGCGAATGCTTCCAGGTAAATATATGGATGTTTGGGATAAAGCACGCATATGTTTCCACGCAAAATCATACATATTTGTCACTAAACATTATAATGTTTGTATTTAAATACACCTGAGTTTGGGACTTTCAAACATATAAATGTTTGAAGTGTGTTCCAAACATATACATGGTTCCTGCAGAATATGTTCGGGAGAATACGTTACAGAGGCGGTGTTTTTTTCAGCGTATAGAGGTTTGTGGCTTTGATTGCTGTTGGTTTGTAGTACTATCAAATTCATAAACCTGTACTGTACAAAATATTTAAAACCAAAAACTGTCACATATGGAGCAAATGCTTTGAAAATAAGTATAATTGGCAATGATAGTAGTTAATTGTCATCAGAGTTCATATTTATCTGCCCATGTGTAACCCCAACGCATCGCCGTGGGGAATAGGTAATGCACATTTACACATTACCCCTAGGTTATGGGAAAAATAATGGGTAGTTACCCACACCGATGGGGAATTACCTATCAGGAATACCCATTACACATAGCGAATGGGTAAACGGCCTCTACCTATTACCCACGACGTAATGGGTTACCCAGGGTAACACATCCCCAGTTTTGATCGAAAATAATATGAACAGGTTTGAAAAAAATGTCTATATCTCGGAAGCCGAGCGTCCAAACGGTGGTCCAATTCATATGGAAGAATTTTGTTTTATAAAATCGCCAAATCGCGATGACACAGAACACGAGGAGACGGAGGAACATCTCCTCTGCAGTGGTGAAGATGGAATAAAAATTATGCTGTTTGTAGAACAATTACAAGCAAATTAAATGGATTGTCGATGGATTCAATTCCAGTGAAAGTGGAAATCAGAACACTAAAGGTGATTGATATATTGACTTAATAAACATAACTGTTGCATTGACTTCACCAGATTTTAATACCTGTAATGATTATTTTGGATATTGGATTTTCAATTGACGTTAAAGTCATGCCGGTCTCAGGCAAAACAAAGCTAGAAAGACTAGAAATCGAAACAAATGGATTGCACTTTATAGCAAATGTTGCGTTTAATTTATTAAATAATAAAGTTTATATTTATAGAAACGAATTCATAATTCATTTAAGTCCAAACAAAAATTATAGTCATACTAATAGAAAACAGCCAAGTCATTTGTAATTGTAAGTCTCCCAATATTAATGAAGATTGAAGTTAGCATAACTGGTAGCATGACCATGGCCATGACCATGATCATGATGGTCATGATGATGGGCATGATGGTCATGATGAACTTCATGGTGATGATGATGACCATGATGATGATCATGACCATGATGACCATGATGATGATCATGATGATGACCATGATGAGCATCAGGATGGTGAGCATGACCAATTTTCTTGACATGAGCATTGAAACCACTGTGGCCATCGGCATGATATTCCACAACACGGGTGGTACCATCGGCTTCTTTTAAAGAGTAGGCTCCTTTAATGAAAATACGAATAATATTAGTAACAACTATCAAAATTTCAATAATATATTGCCTCTTGCCTTTAACATGATCACCATCACGATGTTCCCATTGATCCTTAATATCACCAGTTTTGGTGTCCTTTACACCATATTTAAATTCATACTTAGGATGTGAATGGTGGTGATCCTTGTGATCATGATGATCCCAATCATGGGCTGCCGAAAATCCGCAAATGGCAACAAAAACTGCAACGGTTAAGAATTTCATGGTTCAAGTTTAAAAATCCTTTGAATGTGTTTGATTGAATGGAATGTGGCAGAGAACTGATATCTGTTGTGAACCTCAAGTAAGGTATTTATAGCATTTGTTATTTATTTTCAGTTTTAAATAATTTTGAATTTAATACAAAATATTATATATTCTTAGGTAAATGATTCATATGAAAGGTCATTAGAGAAAATCGATTAAAGTTTAGCTAAAAATTTTTGTTTTTTCAAACACAGAAATAAATCCAATTTTAAAATGAATTACTTCAATGAAATATGACTTTCTATGGGGCATAACTTTCGATTTTTCAAGATATACAATTCGCCATAGCTAGTGTTGTATTAAGCAAAGGAAGTACAACCAAGTCAGTTCAACTGACTAAGGGGGTAGTATGATAACTCCGTGATTTTTTGTATAAAATATATTCTTTTTATTACTTCCCAACAATAGATTTTCCCAAGATCGATAATCGTTTGTTTCCATGATCACCTCTTCATTCGTCCTAAATCTCTTACCAAATCTTCTTCAGATTTAGAAATAAAAAGTAGAGACTGGAGTAAATCTAGAAAATGTGGCCAATTTATGGAATTTAGCTATGGTGACCACACACGTGTGTGCCGGTGCGTTGTCATGTTGTAACATCACTTTTACTGCGCCAAATCCAGTCGATTTTGCTTCAACTCAATGCCCAATCTATTCAACAGCAGTGAATTGTCAATTCGTAGTCACCCGCCCGTTTTCACCACACCAACGGCCACGTAAGTACAACAACGCCATCTAGACGGCAACATCAACAATACGAAGTGATAGACCATCAGAACTTTTACTGCGCCAAATCCAGTCGATTTTGCTACAACCCAATGCCCAATCTATTCAACAGCAGTGAATTGTGAATTCACCCGCTCGTTTCCACCACACCAACGGCAACGTTAGTGCAATAACGCCATCTGGATGGCAACATCAACAATACGAAGTGATTGACCATCAGCTGATAGCAATGGTCATCAGGACTTTTACTGCGGCAAATCCAGTCGATTTTGCTTCAAATCAATGCCCAATCTATTCAACAGCAGTGAATTGTGAATTCGAAGTCACCCCCTCGTTTTCACCACACCAACGACAACGTTAGTGCAACAACGCCATCTGGATGGCAACATCAACAATACGAAGTGATCGATCATCAGCTGATAGTAAATCTGACGATCAAACTAATAATGTCGACTAATATCTGAGCGTAATAAACGGCAGATAAACTTAGTACTCGGGGCGATTCTGTCCGCAGACGTTTAATATCCAACATATCCTTAGTAGTGAATTAGACATGCTGCCTGTGGGATATAAATGATCCTAGCACTTCTACTAGTTCAAGCCACAGATTCCATGCCTGAGGTGTCTTGAACTTGGTAATTGTTTTTCTCCTGGCTCAAGCCATAGATTTTCTGCATGAGGGGCCTCGAACTTGGTACCTGCCTTTCCCCTGGTTGATTTTTGTTTTCCTCCGGTTCAAACCAAAGATTCCCAGCCTGTGGGGTCTTGAACTTGGTACCTGCCTTTACTCTGGTATAATTTTGATTCCTTTGGTTCAAGCCAGAGGCTCGCTGCCTATGGGGGTCTTGAACTTGATACCTGTCTTTTCCCCCGAGTTGCATTTTATTTTTTTACTGGTTCCAGCCAGCTATTTTCCTGCCTTTGGGGTCTCGATGTTGATGCATACCTCTCCACTGGTTCAAGTCAGGGAATCCCTGCTAGTGGGGTCTTATCCTTTGCCTCTACAGTTGTTCCCGCTATAAGCCAGATATTTCCCGTCAGAGGTTCCCTATCTTGTTTACAAACTCCATAGTACAGACATTTTATAACGGTCATTAAACCCTTGCTATTTAAAGCGAACCACAGACTTGTCATTCATGAGCATGAACATCCGCTAGTTATCGACCAAAATTATGCTCATAGATGACAAGTCTGTGGTTCGTTTAAGGGATATTTCAGCAGCAGTCCAGATATCTGCCACGAACCATTGACCACGAAAAATTGTATACGGCTGATGAATTTGAAAAAATATTTCAAAAAATTGCTGTGAACATGATAGTGATGCGAACAACTTCGATAACAAACATATTTTGGTATCAAGAATTGCGGAAAACCGACAATAAACATCAACGATGGCTGATGTTCATGGTCATGAATGACAAGTCTGTTGGTTGCTTTAGAGTCAGCTCCGCTTCTATCAACGATCGCCAACACCGGTAGCACGCCGTGAGTTGTATCATCATCTGCAGACACACAGAGATTGTGGCAACCTCTATTACGGTTGTGGCAACCTCTAGTTCGGGTGTGATGACATCTAAGGTGGTTGTGACAACCTCTAAATTCGGTTGCTACAAATTCGTTATTTTTTCTATGGAATTTCTCAACAACAGATATATTCATGTGGGATTTTTTTTGATGAAAGAGTATAGAAAATGACACCAGATGTTTAAGGTGGATGACGCTAAAGGTTTACAATGACATTTTGGAAGACCATCTTCATATCAAAACTTGTAGGTTTTAAGGATTACTATAAGTGGTTTTCTTCTATAAATAGATTCTGCATGTCAAATGGATCTTCCCATTAGACTACCTGGGAATACCTGGGAAAAGTCACTGGAAGGGGATACCAGTAGTACCATATTTTCACGGATGGATCAAAGTTGGACGAGCAAGTAGGCTATGGGGTCCATTCACCGGACCTAAATGTAAATATCTCCTTCAAGCTGCCTGATCACTGTAGTGTATTTCAGGTGGAAATTACCGCCATACTGGAGGTTGCTGAACCACTGAAAAGTAGTGTCACAACCCGCCGGAGAATATATATCTACACAGACAGCCAGGCTGCCATAAAATCCCTGGAAGCCATACTTGCTACGTCCCTGACGGTGAAAGAGTGCCACTGATCACTTAGGGTGATGGCAGAGTATTTTGACATCAGGCTCATCTGGGTACCGGGACACAGCGACATTCCAGGCAATTGCGTAGCGGATGCGTTAGCTAGACAGGGTACTACGGCACAGGTTCTTCCGGCAAAGGAAGGTGTTAGTATGCCAAACTCTACCTGCCGCTTGCAGATCAGGCAGTGGGCGAATAATATGTTCAAGGACACGTGGAGACTTACTTCAACTTGCAAACAAGCCAAGGTCCTCTGGCCACAAGCGGACAGGAAGATGACTAAGCAACTACTTATCTTGCCGAGAGTCGGGTTATCCACAATGATAAGAACTTACGGGACATTGTCTTGTAGGAAAACACGCCCTAAGATTGGGTCATAGAAAATCCACTCTCTGTAGATGCTGCATGGAAGAGGACGAGGAAACGACGAAACACCTTCTCTTGGATTGCCCTGCTCTGGCAGGACTGAGAAGTAGGATATTCGCAACACATTTAGTTAGCACCGTTGCCCTACATGATATTCATGTAGGTCTTATAGACAAATTCATTGAAAGGGCAAATTGGCTAGACGACTAGTCAATAGTTGCTATGGAGGAATCTGCAGGTATCACAATGGGCTTCTTTAGCCTAAGTGTGCTAGAAAGCGTGCTGTCATGCAGCCTTTTCAACCAACCAACCAACTAAAACTTTGGGGCAAATACATTCACAATGTGTCACTGTTGGATACGGAGGTTGTGTTGGAAGCGTCATTGGACCTGGTTTCCTTGAAAATGGAGCTATTCAAGCAGTGTCGTGTATTTTTATTAAACCTTCTGTAATATCATTATGCAAATGCTGATTGAAGATCAGGAAACATTCGCACCTGTTACAAAGTTCGATAGAGGGCGTTTCTGTGAAAAGTAAATGTTAAGATAGAATTCCAAACCCGTTTCAGAAATGATTACTAACAGACTAATGAGTTGGCAACAGAATTCAAATTTGTGTGTGTCACAAGTCAAACAGCAGGTCACTGTGAGTAAAACTTACAATTTGAATGTTAACTGAGTTAAACTAAAAACCATGAATATGAATTTGACTAATTGTTTCAAAGTGTATTAATATAATATTTAATTACTAATGAAAGGAATAGAAAATTTTAGTATAAATACATCGAGGAAGTCATAATAGTATCGACATCACTTCTAAAGACATTAATAAATAGTCAAGAAACCAAAGATCTCTCTCTCCCTGCCTTAAAAGTAACCATGAAATATCTAATTGTAGCCGTGTTCGTAGCCACTTGTGCTTTGGCTGCCGCCCATGATCATCATGATGGGCATCATGGTGATGATCATCATTCTCATCCAAAGTACGAATTCGAATATGGTGTTAAGGACACCAAAACCGGTGATATCAAGGATCAATGGGAACATCGTGATGGTGATCATGTTAAAGGTAAGATTTTGTATATTAAATTAAATTTTGAAGAAAAGTCTAATATTTAACCCTGTTTAGGAGCCTATTCCCTGAAAGAATCTGACGGCACCACACGTGTTGTAAAATATCATGCTAATGATCATAGTGGTTTCCATGCTGAGGTCAAGAGAATTGGTCATGCCCATCATCCTGAGACTCATAATCATGGACACAATGAACATGATCATGGACATCATGACCACCATCACGATGTACATCATGATCATCATCATGGACATCATGATCATCATCATGAAGTACATCATGATCATCATAATGATGACCATCATCATGATGCTCACCATCACGGTCATGATCATGGTCATGCTACCAGTTATGCCAATATCCATCATCATCATTAAAGTGTCTCAATATACGTACAACTGAACCGGCTTCGATTACGACTTTCCTCCGACATTATGTTTTGTTTTAATTTTTTTTTTTGATTTTATTTTATTTTGTTTTAATTTCGATTCCTTGTTATAATTTTTAATTAAATGTTTTTTTTTTTAAATAAATTTATTTTTAATAAATCAACAGCAATATGTGCTTACAGAGTACAAACAAATGGTTCCATATTTAAAGTTGGTGTTGAAAGGATTTTTAAAGTTGTGGTTCCAACAAGTAAAACTTTGCCGATGAGCAAGAGGGAATCGTCTAATATGTGTAAACTATGGAGCCTATATAACCAAAACCAGTTGGGGCATGATAAACCCGTAAACTCATTACAACCTACTATCATTTCTGTTCGCTGGAGTAGCACTACTCAGGTCCCAATTAAAGAGTTTTAACGTTGAATCGTCATGGAATGAAAGAAAACGTTTCATAGTAGGACTGAAACCTATTATTTAATATATTTATTTACATTACTGCAATGAAAAGTGTCGCATATACAGAGAATTTTCCGTTGTTTAGGCCGTTCGTCCATTCATTTCAGCAATAAATCAAGTGGGTCTTAGCAGGGATGAAGCATGTTCGTAAGTGTATTTATATTACTAGAATGAAAGTGTCGTATATACGACGATTTTGTCATTGCTTCTGTGAAGGAGCAAGCCACCCGCTCGTTTTCACCACACTTATAAATTCGCATCTATTTACTAAAGGTGTTGACATGCTGTTCTCTCAAATCCAAAGATTTTCATTGTATCTGTCAAAATCAGTATATGTGCAACGCAATAGTCTTGACAGATGCAAAGACTTAATCTGATAGTGAGTCCTGACCTTAAGGAAGCACGCCATCTGTTGGATTCAACGGCAACGTTAGCGCAACATCGCCATCTGGAGGTCAATGTCAACAACACAAAGTTATTGACAGCTGACCATCAGCTGATATGACTAACAGCTCACAGCTGTGATGACTAAAGCGAACCACAGACTTCTCATCCATGAGGATACCCATCAGCTATGGTTGATGTTTATTGCCAGTTTACCGCGCTTCTTTATAAAAAATAGCAATGTAATCGAAGTTGTTCGCATCACTATCATGTTTGCAAATATTTTTCCTAATAATTTTTCAAATTTCCTATCCCTTCCACTGGTTCAAGTCAGAGATTTCTTTTCTTGTGGGGTCTTGAACTTGGTACCTGTGTCTACCCTGGTTGCCTTTGGTTGCCCATGGTGCAAGGCAGAGATTTCCTGCCTGTTGGCTGTCGACATAGTTACCTACCTCTCCCGCTGGCTCAAGTTAGAGAATCCCTGTCTGTGGTGTCTTGCATTTAGTAACTGCCTTTCCATTGTTGTCATTTGTTTCTCTTAGTGCAAGCCAGAGATGCTCTGCTTGTGGGGTCTCGACCTTGTTGCCTGCCGCCTCCACTGTTTCAAACCAGAGACTCCCTGCTTGTGGGGTCTTCAATTTGGTACCTGCCTTTTCCCTAGTTGCATTTTGTTTCCCCTGGTGCAAGCCAGAGATTCTCTGCTTGTGGGGTCTTGACCTTACGTTCAAGTCAGAGACTACCGGCGTCTGTGGTTTTGCCCTTGACACCCACAGTAGTTCATGCTCTAAGCCCGAGATTCCCTGCCTATGGACTTTCGAACTTGTTGCCTATCTCCTCTCTCTCCCGCCTGTTCAAGTCAGAAATTTCTTGCTTGTATGGTCTCGAACTTGGCATATGGCTTTTTCCTGTTTTCTCTTCGTTTCCCCTGGTTCAAGCCAGAGAGTCCCTGTCTGTAGAGTCACGACATAGTTGCATACCTTTCCCGATAGTTCAAGCCAGAGAGAGATTCGCTGTTTGTGGGGGTTTTAACTTGGTACATGCATTTTCCCTGTTTATGTAGGGTCTCGACATAGTTGCCTACCTCTCCCGCTGGTTCAAGCCAGAGATTCCCTGTCTGTGGTGTCTTGAACTTGGTGCTTGTCTTTTCCTGGTAGACTTTTGTTTCCCTGGTGCAAGCCAGAGATTGCTTGCCCGTTCGGTTTCGACATTGCGTCTATGTCTATGGTGTATTGAACTTAGTAGCTGCCTTTTCGCTGGTTGTCTTTTGATTATCTTGTTGCAAGCCAGAGATTCCCTGCTTGTGGGGTCTCGACTTTGGTGCCTACCTATCCCGCTGGTTCAGGCTAGAGATTCCCTGTCTGTGGGGTCCTGTAGTTAGTAACTGCCTTTCCCTAGTTGCCTTTTGTTTCCCCTGGTGCAAGCCAGAGATTCCCTGGTTGTGAGGTCTCGACCTCGATGCCTACCTTTCCGCAAATTCAAGTCAGAGATTCGCGGCGTCTATGGTGTCAACCTTAGGACATTCAGTAGTAGTTAATGTTCTAAGCCAAAGAGTCCTAGCCTATGGGGTTTCAAACTTGTTGCCTACCTCTCCCTCCGGTTCAAGCCAGACATGCCCTGTCTGAGGAGTACATTCCTTTTCCCTTGTTGCCTTTAGTCTTCCCTAGTTCAATCCAGATATTTCCTGCCTGTTTGATCTTGAACTTGGTACCTGCCTTTTTCCTGGTGGCCTTTGTTTCCCCTGGTACAATCCAGAGAATCTCTGCCTGTGAGGTCTCGACCTTGTTGCCTACTTCTCCCGCTGGTTCAAGCCAGTGAATCCCTGCCTGTTTGGTCCTGAACTTGGTACCTGTATTTTCCCTGGTTGCCTTTTGTTTCCCCTGGTGCAAGCCAGAGATTCCCTCCCTGTGAGGTATCGACCTTGATGCCTAGCTGTCCTACTGGTTGAAGCCAGAGATTCCCTGCCTGTGAGGTATCGACTTTGATGCCTACCTCTCCCATTGGTTCAAGCCAGAGATTTCTTGTACGTGAGGTCTTGAACTTGGTACCTGCCTTTTTTTCTGTTTGCCCTTTGTTTACCCTGGTGTAATCCAGAGATTCCCCCCCCGGTGGAGTCTTAAACTTGGTGCCTGTCGTTTTCCTGGTTGCTTTAGTTGCCATTGCTACAATCCAGAGAATTCCTGTCTGTGGGCTCGACCTTGTTGCCTACCTCTCCCGCTAGATCACTTGAGAGATTGCCTGCCTGTGAAGCCTTGAATATGATGCCTGCCTCTTTTTGGTTGCCTTTTATTTCCCCTGCTGATTCATTGCCTGTGGGATGTCGACCTCGGTGCTTACTTTTCCTCGACTTCAAGCCAGAGATTGCCTCCCTGGGGGGGGGGGGGGTATGACCTTGGACCCTACAGTAGTCCCAATCTAAGCCAGAGATTGCCGACATGAGGGGTATTGCCCGTAGTATAGTCAGGGTTTCCCTACCTGTCTGTCAAACTGTATAGTATGAAGTTCCCTTAACGGTCATTAAACCCTTGCAATCTAAGGGGCATTTCAGCACCACTCCCGACATCTGGAACGAACCAACGACCATAACAATTGCCACGACCCACCGACCGCGCGTCGCTATTATAGACGGAAGTCACTCGCCTACGAGTCGGCAGCGTTTTTGTCAAAGATCGCCGCCACGGGCAATATTCTGCTGGATTCATCATCATTCGGAGACGCTCATGTACCAGCCCCCAACGCCTTCACGCTGAGACATTTACTGTAATATGAATGTTATCATTGAATAATAAAATATAAAATATATGTATATCCAGAATATTGCTGGCGTTCTACCTTTCTCTCAAAAATAAATGGCATGAAACGAACCCCTGGAAACCACTGTGTATATTAATTTGCAGTAAAACATGGAATACAAAATTTTTTAAAACCGTTCGTTGTTTCTTCTTATTACAAAATTATTTTTAAAGCGATTATGTGGATTTTGCTGAAAAAGCGTGTGACGAAGCTTTTCTTTCAGTGTAATAACTTAGATTGATTAATACCTAAGTTGTTGTCCCTTTGGAACTCGGATTTCTAAAAATTTTTAATATTTAAATAGTGATCCATATTTTGTGTTTAATATTCTGAATTCATTTAATAACTTATTATATTTTTTATAATTTAGTTAAAATTTTATTATTAATAATCCCAACCATCATATTTGGAATATTGATTTTCATGATTTGCCGAACTATGGGCAGCACCTATATTCTTGACAACAGCCTGGAAACCATTATGATCGTCGGCGGCATATTCAACCACGCGGGTAGTACCATCGGCTTCTTTAAATGAATAGCTGCCTTTGACATGATCACCATCTCTTTGTTCCCATTGATTCTTAACATCGCCAGTTTTTGTATCTTTTACGCCATAATTGAAATCGTATTTAGGATGTGAATGATGGTCGTCTTTATGATGCTTGAAGTCTTGATGATAAATTCGTTGATTCCAGTTGTCATGACCATAATAAACCTCCGGATATCCATCTGAGTCATGTTTCGTTATGGAAGCATAACTGGTAGCATGATACGGTAAAACGCCGGCAGCTGTCAAACCACAAATGGCTAAAACTGATCCAATTGTTAAAAACTTCATAATATTTGTGTACAATTTTAAAATTTAATGTTGATTTGATTCGTACTGATCGTTTGTGATGAATTCAAGAACTGATACGGTTTTCGATGTGCGTTTGAGTTATTTATACCGGGTAGTCAAATCGTGTGTTATTATGCTCCAATATTGAAATTAATTAAAAACTATTACAATGTAGTATAAAATTGTATGGGTTTTGCTAATTGCAAGGTGCGAAAGAAGTTTGAAATTTGGAGTTATCAAATCGATTGTTTTCAAGCGAATTCAACTGTTTAAGATCGATAAAGATTTGAAGTTTTTAATGCAATTAAAATGAAGTATGAAGTTGTTTTCAAGATAAATTATTAAATTTATACTTTTAGCATAATTTTGTTTTTAATTGTCAGAGTATTGTAGTGAATATAATAGTTTGTGATCAGAGGTTTGCAAATATAAGTTACTAATGAAATTTGAGCGTAATAAATTGTGTATTGTTTTATGATTATCATTGTTACTAACATTTGTATACTACTTTTGAACCATAATCAATAATTATTTTGCACTGTGTACACAACACTGTCAGGATAAATAGTCTATATAGATTTCGCGGAAAGTTGCAGATTCAAGGATAAATTTCTATTATCTCTGAAGTCTCTAACCACAGCATCATACATTTTCAAGTGAAGACTTAAGTTATATTTTTCTGAAATTCCAACAAACACAAATGCTTGACATAACTTATGTGATCACTTAATAGCCGAGACCTAAACCCTACTGCTGGCACCCAAAAGTATACTTTAAAAATATTAATATTTTATTTAAGTGCTGCCATTTATACATACTGATCAGAGATGAGGTTAAAAGAAGTACAAAATAAATACAAAGTAGTACTATCTTGCATTTTTCCGAAAGTTCAAAATGAAGGGTGGTGCATGTAGAATTTGCAATTTGAATCCCCCGTTATTTAGAAGAAGAAGTGACAGATTATTGGTTAAAGATGAGAGCTTTACGAAATAGATAACTTTACGCTTTACTTGCTTGTCCAGTGGAAAATATTGTCGTTGTGGTTGAAAGAGTACTCGAATAGTCATCAACATCTACTCGCCACCGTTTGTTGCAGAATTTTGCCTAAAGACCTCGGTATGAAGAATAACAAAGTCAAATTTGTTCAAGAACTGAAGCCTCGTGACTATCCGATGCGTGTTAGCTTCGCCGAATAACCTGAAGATAGTTGGGACGAAGGTGAAGACTTTGAGCGAAAAATTATATTTACCATTGAAGCTAATTTTTAACGCGGGGGTAACGTTAACAAACAAAATTTTCGCTTTTGGGGCTCGGAAAATCCACACGTCGTCGAGGAGAAGCAAACGCATGTACAACGACTGACTGTTTGCTTTAGTTCTTGGCATGGCGGCATAATACTGGGTGGCGCACCAATTTTGCCACAGTAAGAAATTCAAACAACATTTTTTTTCAAATTCTGGCATTTACTTTTCTTTTATTGTATAGAATTATACATTTTATATAACTAATTGGTTTTGATGAAGATGATAGACCGTAAATGACCTCCATGCTCATCCATGCATATGCTACACCTGATCAGAAAATTATTCATCGCGGCCTGAGGGATTGAAGTCGGGATCGCCTCCATAATTGTTTTAATGGACGGCTTCAATTCAGTCAAATTCCTTGGTTTCATTTTGTACACCTATTGCTTGACATAAAAAAATAGTTTCCATTACATCCCATGAAAGGATCGGGGAGAACTTCTCACAACCAGTGAGCTGTGCGCTTTCTAGTTTTATACTCTCTGACATAACCCCATACAACAAATCTGCTGCACTCACCCCAGGTGACTTTGTCGCCAGCAGAAAATGGAGATTCAGGATATTAATTTGATTAATCATTTTCGTTGGAGCTCCGCCATAACCGGTCTTGCTATATGTGGAGTTGCTCCCTATTGTTGAAACTAAATGATGTTGCGACAGATACGTCTTCAGCGCAGTTCTGGGTGTAAAAACTCCATTAACATCTTTAATGAACGGTCCCTATTGACAAATACTGTTTCATCGAAGTTCAATGCACCTTGATGAAACTGCACACTAGTTGTGGGTGCAGTTCCATCTCATGGAGTATTTTTGAGTTAGATTCACTCCATATACGGTTCTCATTTCGTATTTTCATTACCAATATAACGGTGGCGGAACGCAAGCCCATACCGCCGTGGTTTTGCAGTTTACCTACTGCCAGCATGATTATGTTTCAACCGCTCATTAGGGATTAGACGCTGAGCAGAATGCAGTGTGTCGAAGCTGGATGATTGTTTGTTTACTTTTGATCTGTTGTAGTGTTGTGTCATCCTCCTTCAATGGACAAAAGAATATGTCCGTTAGTTCGAAGAGCTTCAGTGACAGGGTCACCTATTTAACCTGAGATCCATCAGTGATAGCATAACCAATCAGGCTGCTCAGTCGTTTCGACCTCTCACTCTAGCTAGCTAACGGAGGGTTCCGATAAAGCCATTGCCAGGTACATAATTCTAGGTAGTAGTCAGCTACATGTACTGCCATATGAATCATTTCTGGCTGCTCCCAAAGGAGTTGCTGTCAGATGCTTTTCACCTCCACGGTCAGTTCCATAAAATGAAATAAATGATTTCCGTTATATCCCGTGAAGGGATTAGGGAGAGCCTTTCACACATCAGTGAGCTTTACAATCAATGATTGGGACCAACAGTTTTACACTGGTTCCGAACGGTATTTTGAGAACCTGTTTCCTGGCTAAATACTAAATAGTATCGCCGTCACTAAGCGAGGTGACTGGCGACGAAAGAAATTTAAGGTGGCCAGAGCAGGTGGTTTTTTCAGAGAGAGCCGCGCACACTACCATTGCATTCCAGTTAAATAGAATAATCGATGAAGGATGATGATACGAATGAAAATCGATGTAGTTGTTTACCACCACGTACATTTTGTAATTCAAAACGGATCCGCCTTAATTATCGCCTTCCAATTTTCTTCGAACTATCAAGCCGTCGGTGGTGCAATGGTAGTGTGCTCGGCCGATCTCTGATCAGAACACGGTCACCTCGCTTAGTGACGGCGACACTATAGAGTACTTAGCCATGACAAAGCTTCACAAAATACCGTTCGGAACCGGTGTAAAATTGTAGGTCCCAATCAGTGAGTGTAAAACTAGAACGCGGACAGTTCACTGGTTTGTGAGAAGCTCTTTCTAATCGCTTCAAGAGATGTAACGGCAAACAATTAATTGTTTTTACCAATACGAATACATACATATTAGTGGTCAATTATATCCCATGAAAGGGTAGAACCGAGCTTCTCACTCACAATTACTTACTTGTAGACTCAGTGATCAGGACTTATAGTTTTGCACAGAATCCGAACAGTTATGCTACGATAAGCTGTTTCTAACTAATTCCTCAATAGTGTTATCGTCACTATACGGAGTGTCCGTCGCCGAAAGAATAGAAAGTTGATCAGAGCGGGTACTGAACCCTCGATCTTATTTACAATAGTTGCGCCCGCTGACCATTGTACCACTGAATATTCGTGTTTAATAATTCCGTATAATAATTGAAGAACATTTCTTTCGCTGACAGTTACATCGCAGAGGGATGTCATCGAGTAAGTAGCCTTTCAACTGTTTCTCAAATATATAGGACCCAATCAGTGAGTCAGACAATAGAAAGATTCCCCTAAAATGGGGAAACAAGTGGCAAAACTTAAGACAGGAATAATTGCTATTTAAATGAAGTATTGCATTTTATGTAAATTACACATTTTTAATTGATGTAATTAAAAATTAAGTTTTAAATTTGCTTTACAAAATGTCTAAATGCTTTTAATGTCTTAAACAATTAGTTTTATTAAATTTTCCACTCTATGCTCGTTTGTGCCAAAAAACCTTGTTGGTCGTTTCAGTGTTAAATGATTGATCTATTCGCTTTAAATTAAGTTCAGCTTAGCCATAAACCTTGAATTAAAGCATTTTCACTATCAGCGCCTAAATGCATGCAATGGTTTCAGTGTCATTAAAATTAGTTTTTAATGCAATTTAACTGTACACGTTGACTGTACCCATTAAAGTCTACTAACATTTAATTACTTTAATAGCCAACCACTTACTAGCGCTGTTAACAAACAACAGCATTAACATTTTTCCCAGTTCATACTCAGTTAGTACCTCTTGCTCACAGTTAACATATTTAATTGAATTATTTGGAGCATTAAATGCATCTCCATATCCACCACCAGTCCCAGTGGGCCCCAAGTCAGTGTTGGCAAAACGAGTACCCTTGAGATGTAAAGCAAACGAAATGGAACTAAAATGTGTGTACATATGTATGTATGTTGGTAGATGGGTAGGTGCTTTAAATACCCGCCATGCAAGGTGCAATCCAGAGACAAATGAATGTTTTGGGTGGCGGCAGAGGATGAAAAGGACTCTGTGAAGAGGATTATGAGGGCAAAACAGGTAAAATGTATATTTGAATATCGCAGTAATGCAAGCATTGTGCGGAAAAAATGCGTAATCTTTAGAGGGCTTGTGATATTTTTCAACAAGGATTTATGAATTTTGTATATTTCAGTAACTTCTGTATTTCAATTTCGTTAAGGTTTTGTCAAGGCAACATACGTTTTCATATTTCGTTCGTCACTCGGAGTATAGTATTGTGCATGTGGAAATATAGGGCGTTCGTTAATTTCTTGGTTTCACAAATTTTGATGGGACATTGCGGCTTCAAACTAACCTATTTCCCTCATTACATACCAATCCGTGAGCTGTACGCTTTCGATTTTTACTCGTACAAGTTGGGACCTACATACCTTTTACACGGATCCAAGTTCATCTACAAGTTCATCTACCACTTCAAAATTAATCGGTTGTCGACGTTCAAGTGCGGTCCATGTCGAGCGGTTTCCCCATTTGTTGACACCATAAATTTTGTCCTGCCCTCATTAACAGCAAGACCCACGATCGCTGATTCATTTCCGATTCTTGGAAATGCTGCAGTAACTAAATTAAAGCTAACTCCTGAAAGCGCAATTTCGGGCAGGTAAAATTTCCACTGTGAAAATGGAGAGCATTCCCGCCGTTGTAGCCCGTTTTACATTAACCAAAAGCTTTTGAAGGAAAACAGTTATACGGACCCAAAGTCAAGTTTTTTTGTAAAAAAAGTAAAAAGTTTTTTACAGAATTCAAAAGTGTTTACTGGTTCAAAAGCTAGGGACTTTTGTCTGGGCCAAATCTATTCCAAACCACTGTGCAACGTTCACGTCGACAAGTGACGGCAACACTATCGAGTAGTTGGCCATTCAGAATCTTCCAGAAAACCAGTTCGGTACCTGTGTTAAGCTGTAGGTCCCAAATCAATGGGGAAACTAGAAACGCTCAATGATAGCAAGAAGAAGGGATCCCCTCCCTATCTCTTCATGGGATGTAATGGGGAAATATTTAATTGAAATTTCAGTGGCGGATATAAATCAAGCGAGTTTCTTATACAGGGTGTCTCAAAAGTAAGTTTATAATTGTTTAGCTGTCTGCGTGAACCCATTGAACTTGTGAGACGCTGGGGATATGCCACTACGTAGCTTGGCTCCTGGAAATTCAGTCACTATGGAGCGTTTCCTGGAAGCGGACCGCGCGAGAGTTCATCAAAAACGGTGAGCCAGCGACTGTAGCGTGTAGAAGAATCCGAAGTTTTCGTCACTTGAATAATGCGCCAAGCATCCTTCTCACTCGAAAATGGGTCAACAAATTTGAAGAGACCGGTTCAACACCATAAAAACCGAAATCTAGGCAGACAAGGTCATCAAGAACGGCAGAAAACGTGGAGGGTGTAAACCAGTACGTTCGTGAGGATACGAATCTTTCAATTCGTAAGCCGTCTATGGAAATTTTCCCGTTCGAAAAAAGGAATGCCATGAACGTGAAGGATTACATTTAGACGATATTATTTTTAAGAAACATATTCCCAAATACTGTCCCTTGATAATAAATACACATTTATTTTAAAGGCACATTATTTTTTATTTTATTGAATCACAAAATATAATCTTCCTTTTGAGACACCCTGTGTTAATACAAACTGTATAATGCATGGACCTTATAGCTACAGAAATCTAGTAACACTTGCTGGCACTAAGAGGGAGATCAGACAAAATACAGAATTGCGGAAATGGTCATAGCTGTTCCGTTGCAACAGTATTTATAAGTAATATATTAAAAGCCTGACTTCCTACATCCTACACTAAAGATCCTCCTTTATGTATGGACTGTATGCAACCATGTGTGATTTATTTTTTTTGCCATACAGATTTTCTGCTTTAAGTACGTAAAATATCAACACTGCAACA
Organism: Phaonia tiefii; assembly: GCA_963931995.1. Classification (NCBI taxonomy): domain Eukaryota; kingdom Metazoa; phylum Arthropoda; class Insecta; order Diptera; family Muscidae; genus Phaonia; species Phaonia tiefii. The sequence continues at coordinate 277,479,481 of OZ008369.1, forward strand.
TTATATGTAAATAAGCTTGAAAATAATCAGCTCTCGCGAATGGTTAAGAGAAAAACATTTTTGTTTTAAATTTTAAACCGATTAAGTGGCAATTTGTTTAAATACCATTAAAATTGTCCTGATTTTCCATTACAATCTCTGGTGGTGTGGTCGTTCAACCACACTGCATTTTCGTCTCTATTCTCTCCTACGTCCTTGAGCTTTTGATAAGGCCAACGTATATTTCATCAATATGTCCAATTTTGTTTTATTTTACTACTATAGCCAGTCATTTTGTTTAAGTGGCGGTTTGGGTCGTGATTTTTTGTTTGGTTTATGGTTCTTCGTGCAGTGATTGTTTGTTGTTGTTGTTGTTTTATTTAATGGCGGGCGCTTCTTTTGTCCTATCTTGGCAAACATTAATTTATTCGGAAATACACAATTACCCAATTTTCCATCCATTGTGATGATAAGTTGCCGACGATGACTACATATTTAACAATAAAGACATGTCCTTCCATACATGAATGGATGCATCATGTCCTTGTTGTAGGGCGTAGTAAGGGAATATAATAAAAAAATGTGTATTATTATAGCCGATTATTGTTAAAATGGCTTAAAAGAAGGCCCACAAGAGGACTGTTTGTTTTTTATACATACACAACAAGAGTGCGGTGAATTGTTTTCCCCTTCTAAAGGTGGAGGCAGGGTAAATTAATTGGAAAACACTTAACGCCCATTGTAAGGGTTTATTGATTATTAAGGAATAGCGAAGACAGGACCCTTGGGGGAGAAAAAGTTTATATAGTAGGATTTGGAAAAACAGAGAACCAGAAAATAAGTAAAGATAGTAGTGAAATATGTAACATAAGATATGATTGTTACAGTAACTCAGGAAAGAGGAAAGGAAGGATGAGTTTTTTAAAAATTACGCACAAGTTGAAATTAATGTTATTTAAATATTCAGTATTAATGAATAACAAAAATTCCAAATTTATTGAAGATAATAGGGTCTTCTGTATAAATTTGTAGCAGTCGGAGTTTTAACTATCACTTGAACAAAGGCACTACAGTCTCCGTTACAAGAACTTAAAAAAAAATGGTGTCCCATAACATCCCTTCTCACAATCAGCGAGATGTGCCCTTTCTAGTTTTACACTCACTGATTGGGACCTACAGTTTTACACCGGTTCCGAGCGGTATTTTTGAGAAGCTTTTTCATGGCTAAGTACTCGATTGTGTCGCCATCACTATGCGAGGTGACTGCCGCCGAAAGAAATGTAAGGTGGTCTGAGCAGGGGTCGAACCCACGTTCTCACGTAAAAGAGCCGCGCACACTAACCAACCCCACAACAATTTATAAAGTTTAATGTCAAAGGGCGATGCCAGGATTCAAATTCAATTCCATTCAATTCAATTCAATTCAATTCAATTCAATTCAATTCAATTCAATTCAATTCAATTCAATTCAATTCAATTCAATTCAATTCAATTCAATTCAATTCAATTCAATTCAATTCAATTCAATTCAATTCAATTCAATTCAATTCAATTCAATTCAATTCAATTCAATTCAATTCAATTCAATTCAATTCAATTCAATTCAATTCAATTCAATTCAATTCAATTCAATTCAATTCAATTCAATTCAATTCAATTCAATTCAAATCAATTCAATTCAATTCAATTCAATTCAATTCAATTCAATTCAATTCAATTCAATTCAATTCAATTCAATTCAATTCAATTCAATTCAATTCAATTCAATTCAATTCAATTCAATTCAATTCAATTCAATTCAATTCAATTCAATTCAATTCAATTCAATTCAATTCAATTCAATTCAATTCAATTCAATTCAATTCAATTCAATTCAATTCAATTCAATTCAATTCAATTCAATTCAATTCAATTCAATTCAATTCAATTCAATTCAATTCAATTCAATTCAATTCAATTCAATTCAATTCAATTCAATTCAATTCAATTCAATTCAATTCAATTCAATTCAATTCAATTCAATTCAATTCAATTCAATTCAATTCAATTCAATTCAATTCAATTCAATTCAATTCAATTCAATTCAATTCAATTCAATTCAATTCAATTCAATTCAATTCAATTCAATTCAATTCAATTCAATTCAATTCAATTCAATTCAATTCAATTCAATTCAATTCAATTCAATCCAATTCAATTCAATTCAATTCAATTCAATTCAATTCGATTCAATTCAATTCAATTCAATTCAATTCAATTCAATTCAGTTCAATTCAATTCAATTCAATTCAATTCAATTCAATTCAATTCAATTCAGTTCAATTCAATTCAATTCAATTCAATTCAATTCAATTCAATTCAATTCAAATCCATTCAATTCAATTAGGTTCAATTCAATTCGTGATTATCAAACAATACTTTTCTCCATTGACCATAATGTTGCAAGTAACTCGCGAAACACATTTTTGATAGACCGTGAATTTTGATAATAATACCCGGCGATTTAAAAGCGTTGTTCGTTTCTTGATGAAATAGCTAGACTTTGACACAGGTCACGAATCACGCGTTAACTGGCAAAAATTTAGCACTGACAAACCAAGTAGGAAAAAATCACCCTTATAAACAAACGCACGCAGCTCGCTCGCGTTCTCGCGCGTTTTTTGTTTTATTGCCCACTCGTGCTGTCGTGACGCATATTTTGGACTTGTTTACATCTCACGATTAAGGAGTAGATGCGATTTTTTACTCTTCGGTTTAGTGCTGGTGGCGAGTGAGCGTGTGTTTACTTTACCCCACGGTGATACAAAATTCTCACAATGGTAAAATCTCTCGGAATTTTGAAAACGTAACTCCATTTTCGGGTAATGTATCATTTAATTTGCAATATTGTTTTAATTGACAAAGTACAAGAATTTTCAAAATGTTGTTCTAATATTTTAAAGGTTTAGTTTAAGAATCAAATCGCCAGCCTCTTTCGCACTGATTTAATCTAGTAATATTTCAGTCACTGCTTGCTTTAAAGTTTCTTTTCAATATCTTACTTTATGGTTTTAACCTCTTCAACTGCATTGCGACAAATGGAAATCGTAAAATGAATAGAAAATCTATCGATAATTGTGTTCCTTTTTCTAGCCTATAAATTTCAGTTTGATAAACGTTTTATTTTACTACTTTGTTCATTCATAAAACTGACAATATTTATGTCGATTTTAATTTAAAACAACATCAGATATTAACCCAATACTAACCATTATAGTCAATGTTTTGAAACGTATCCAAAAAAAAAAACAAAAGGACACAACGAGTAGTCGACTGGTTTGTTCGCACTCCTTTTTTTCCTTTTGCAAGTTCTGGCCAGCAAAGAGAAAACAGAGCAAACATCATCACAAATTACTATGATTGCCGATGGTTAAAATAAAAAAAAAAAAAATATGGAATGTTACACGAAAAGCCAACGTTTCCGTATTATTCTAAAAATAAAATTTATCGATTCGACGCATTGAAATAGCACTCAGTGGAGCAATTGTTAAGATTTGTTACCCACTTCGATGGAGACAAATACGAGTATCTACGTATGAAGTTGGTCGCGTGAGATCTTAATGGTTACATACCAGACCAGGCAGCAGCATCGAAATCGGAATTGGTATCAGCGCCACCATCATCATCATCATCATCGTCCTCATCATCTATGTTCATACCATCATTCCTGGCATCATTGTCCTCTTCTTCACCATCCTCTTGTTGTAAGTTCTTTCACATTCGCAGCCAAAAGTTACTTCAAATTCCATATATAGTTTTTGGAAACGGTTTTCCTTTTTGGGTTTCCGTTATAGATTTTACTGAAATAGTTAAATTTAATGTGACATACGCTTGTGGGTATGAGTTCGGCAGCCAACTCAGGCATATTCGTTTCATCAGACAGATTCGAAAAATTTTGCAGGAACGAGTTTTGATAAAGCAATAGTTCAATGGAATATGAAAATGTGTTGAAATATTTATGTAATTCGTGCAATTCATTATTCAATTATTGGAAGGGCAAAGCAGGATATAATCCCAGAGGTTATTGTGTTACAAGGAGTTGTATTTGTCAACGCACTCCCAGCAACATATTGCATGCAACATGTATATGGTTGCAACATTGTTTTCATGAATTTGTTTTTGTTTCTATGTTGTCTGTTATGTTTTTGTTTCCAGCAGTTTTCAACAATCGAAACCACGTTTGAGTCACAAAACATATATTATGACCTATTAGTCATTGTGTCTCCAATATATAATATTGAATAGCAAACATAATGTGTTTGGACACAAGTATACTCTATTTGCGACGAGCTGCAAATACATTAAATTTGTAAACAAACAACAAACAAAGACTAATATATCCAAGTGTAGTGAATGAAATCAAAAGGAAGAAGAAGAATATTTTCAATTTGTACTTAAAAAAAAAAAACATTTTCCCATTACATCCCTTGGAGGGATTGGGGAGAGTTTGTCACAACAAGTGAGCTGTGCGCTTTCTAATTTTTCACTCACAAATTGGCACCTACATTTTTACACCGGTTCCGAACGGTATTTTGAGAAGCTTTTTCATGGGTAAGTACTCGATAGTGTCGCCATTACTAAGCGAGGTGGCCGTTGTCGAAGGAAATGTAAGGTGGTCAGAGCAGGGATCGAACCCACGTTCTCATGCACAGGAGCTGCGCACACTAACCATTGCGTCACCGGCGGCCAACTATTTTACTTCAACTATTTTATTTAATTTGGCAAAAGTTATTGTACTTCCTAAAAGGTAGTTAATTTTGGATCCCGATTTGCAATTTATTGGATCGAGACATCCTATACAATCAAGTTCTGAGCATGGAAGCGGATAATTGTAGGTACATTCGGCCTTTACTGACCAAAGAGCCTGTACTTGAAGACAATGGATGGAATGATGAGAAATGAATTAATAAATAAACGATTTGGACTGTACGTTTCGATACCGTCAGCTAGTTGGCAAGATATGAGAATATAATATAAAGACATCAATGTTATGTAACATGGAGAGCATCACGGCTAAGGCAATGCATCTACTACAGGAGACTTGACACTCAAAATTCCGACGCCAGAAGTTCTAAGTTATCCCTAAACTAACTCAATACCAGCAGCTAAATTTGATTCAGGGCAGTGGCCGTGTTAACGGCTCAGAAAATAATTGTCATACTATAGATCATACATGGGGCAAATTAATTATATGACAATTATAATTTGTAGTTTAATTTGAATTACCTCTACAAATGCAAATTCAAGAAAATGTAAATACCACTGGCAATTGTTGTTATTTCCAAAGCATTTCCTTCATATCTGGCAGTTTTGGTTTTCCAATATTTTGTACAGTACAGGTTTATGACTTTGGAACTACAATATCTTGCAATATGTTTTGTACAGTACATGTTTATGAATTTGGAAGTACCACGAGACAATTCCTATCAAAGCCACCAACCTCTACATATAAAATACTTTAAAAACAGAATTGCCAGCAGTCAAAACAAATTCAAAATAATTAAAACCAAACCATCTGAGTCAACAATCAGCCGTTTGGTGAAGAAATTTGAAAATACTGCACCAAACGGTTGGCGGATTCATCGGATCTTACTTCTTCAAAAATGATGCCTTTAACGCTGTTACGATGAACGGTGGACGTTATGGTGACATGATAACAAACTTTTTATGGCTTGAATTAGCTGACAGGACAGTGTGACAATATGAGCTGTCAACAAGTCAATGTCTCTTGCCACACAGCGCAAGAAACAATTACCTTACGACGTCATATGGCAGCCGAGGTTTTGCGATTTGCCACTATTAGACTGGGGTTACGTGAAAAGTATGGTCTATCACAATAAGCCCGAGACGATTACGGAGCTAAAGAACGAAATCATACGTGTTATAATTGATATGCACCCCTAACTACGCCAAAAAGTCATGGACATTTTTGATACACGCATCCTTTGTTGCCCAAACAGTCGTGGTATTTATTTAAAGAATTTTATGGAAAAGTCATGGACTCTTTTGATACACGCATCCTTTGTTGCCCAAACAGTCGTGGTAGGTATTTATTGAATATTGTGTTTGATGCATAAATATCATAGCATACACGCTGAAAAATCCGTATTTTGTTATTGTTTGGATGCAAATATAACGTGTTTGTATCTTGTCGCAAACACTGTGTACTTGCGTCCAAACTCATTGTGTTTGCTATTCAATATAGCATGTTTCTGACACAATGATTAGTAGTTTATAATATTTGTTTTTGTGACCCAAATGTGACTATGTTTGCTGAAATCAAAACGTGACAGGCAACAAAGGAACAACAAGGCAGCAGATGTTCAATTCATGCTTGAAAACATATACAAGAGTCCTGGAATATATTGTTGGGGCCGCAATTTTCCAGCATGTAAAAACCATATGAAATATTTATAAGAAAGTAATTTCGAAAAATTTTGGTGTATTTTGTTTATAGAAAAAAATCTGCGGTATTATTGAATCACCCTATAGTTACCAGAGAATCTAAAAAATTCCAGTACTGGAGGCTTAAAAATCGGTCTTTTTTGTTGTTTGGATGCAAAGGTAATGTATTTGTAGCTTTTTGAAAATATACTATACTTGTGCTCAAACGCATTGTGTTTGCTGTTCAAAATAACATGTTTTAGACCCAATGATAAATAGGCTATAATTTATGTTTCTGAGACCCAAATGTGTTTTTTTTGTTGAAAACTGTTAAAAACAAAACGAGGCTGATAACAAAGAGATAACAGAATCTTCAGTTCATGGAAACAATGCTTGCAAGCATGTATAAGTACATGTTTCCTGTAATATGTTGCTGGGGCCATTAGCTTTCAGCGTGTGTCATGAGATTGTTGAGATGGTAAAAATATACATTGGAAAGGAACATCTCGAACTGTAAGTAGATATACTACACTGAAAGAAAAGCTTCATCAAGTTAATGAATTCCCTTCTCAATTTGATGAAACTTTTCCTCATTTTCCAACCTACGATACATTTCACTGAATTGATGGAGAACAGTTAATCAATATTTCATCCATATCTCATCAATAGTTTATGTTGTTTCAACGACAAAGTTATATCCAGTTGATGTACAGTTTTCATCAATTTGATGTATGTTTTCCATCAAGTTGAAGTAAATCTTTTAACATTTTGAAGTAAATTGTTCATCAATTGGCTGTAATTTTTCGTCAATTAGATATGAGGTTGTCATCAATTTAATGTAAGTTTGTTATCCATTTGATGTAAATTTCCCATCATTTTGATCTAAATTGTTTGTTAATAAATTGTAAATAATTTCAATTGATGTCTTTTAAATTTCAATTGATGTGTTTCAAATTTCAACTGATGTATTTTAAATTTCAATTGAAGTCTTTCAAATTTCAATTGACGTTTTTTAAATTTCAATTGATGTATTTCAAATTTGAAATAGAATTTTTAACTTCCAATTGATGTCTTTCAAATTTCAAATATAATTTTCAAATTTCAATTCATATTTTTCAAAATTAAATTGATATTTTTCAAAAAAAATTTCGTTTCATTTCATTAGTTCATTTCGCTTTCTCTTTAGTTTTTCAATACTACGCCCATATTTTGAATCGATCCCACTACACCATTTCCAATTGAAATTTGAAAAAAATCAATTGAAATTTAAAAATTCTATTTGAAATTTGAAATACACCAATTGATACTTGAAAATTCTATTTGAAATTTGAAATACATCAATTGAAATTTGAAAAACATCCATTGAAATTTAAAAGACATCAATTGAAATTTAAAACACATCAATTGAAATTTAAAAAATATCAATTGAAATTTAAAATACATCAATTGAAATTTGAAACACATCAATTGAAATTTAAAAGACATCAATTGAAATTTGTAACACATCAATTGAAATTTAAAAACCTAATACATAAAAGCGGTTAATAATTTCTAAATGTCAAGCGACGAATTTTAAATTTCCATTGATGTCCTTCAAATTTCCATTGATGTCTTTCAAATTTCAATTGATGTCTTTCAAATTTCCATTGATGTCTTTCAAATTTCAATTGATGTGTTTTAAATTTCAATTGATGTGTTTTAAATTTCAATTGATGTGTTTTAAATTTCAATTGATGTGTTTTAAGTTTCAATTGATGTGTTTTAAATTTCAATTGATGTGTTTTAAATTTCAATTGATGTCTTTCAAATTTCAATTGCTGTTTTTTAAATTTCAATTGATGTGTTTTACATTTCAATTGACGTCTTGATGTGTTTTACATTTTCAATTGACGTCTTTTAAATTTCAATTGATGTATATCAAATTTCAGATAGAATTTTCAAATTTCAATTGATTCTTTTCAAAATTAAATTGATATTTTTCAAATTTCAATTGGAAATGGTGAAGATTGATCAATTCAATGAAAAGATCATCAATTCAATGAAGCTGAAAAAGGCGAAGAATCGCACAGTCTTCAAACTGATGAACGTTTTCATTGAGTTGGTGAAATTTGTCACCAATTCAATGAAGAACAATTAATGAAAATTTTTAATCGATTTGATGTAAACATTTTTTTTCAGTGTAGACATAACCCTAAGTGGTCAGGTGTACAACGCTCAGTCTAGTATTAATGAGTAGGATACAAGATGCGATTGGTCCGGATCATAGCGACCATTGGGTTTCCAAACATAAAATGAAGTAGAAGTTGAGCATGAGCAGGGTTTTACTTCTCAAGCAAGTAAACAAACAATTTTCAATAAAGATGTCAAAGAGAAAAATATATTTTATGTTATTATTACACATCTAAGTTTCACAAACTACCAAAAAGAAACACAAGGAGCACAAAGCTTTCTTCCCTCTGAAGTCAAAAGGACAACATATCCTTTCACCAAAAATTACACAAACTATTTTATGCCCCTGTTTTGTTTGATGTTCAGTGGTCGGTGCTCAGTTCTAAGCAGACCACATACTAGAATTTTTTTTCATTGATAGCAAATGTGTCCGTGGCAGATTCCCCACTGCAATATTATGAGGCCAAACAGATTAGAAACCACGACTATGAAGGCGGACCAGATTCGTGGTATCGGACCATGTTTGGAGGAGATTGGTGAACGAGAGCATCAGGCAACTCCATAAACTAATGTCAACCCTAAAAAAAAAAAAACACAACAGCGGTAGCAGCCGCAGCAGCATTATCATTTTCAGCATCGGCAACCATGTTCGTGTCCACATCACCAAAACAACAACAAATCCCTAAAATTATGTACCTTTTTTTAATGGTACTTTAAGCCAAAATGATGTGAAGTGTTTGGTGTTGCTGCAAGTGATGATAGTAGAGTGTTGTTGCATTCATGTCCACCACTGTTACTTTATTAGGGTGGAACGAACATGTCACGCGAACGAGTTGCAGTTTAATGGGTTATGAAGTATCAGAGGATTTTAAATTCGATATGTGGGTGAATAGTGTGAGATATAGGGTGCAAATTTGAAAATGTCATTTAAAGATGATAAATTCAAAATTAATATCGCATTAATCGTATTTGAATATTTCGTAGTCAAGCGCGTCCAAATATAATGAATGCTCTGGCTGGGACATATTATAGGAATGGATGAAAATGTACCAGCTCGAAATGTCTTTGACAATAATCTCTATTGGTGGCGCAGGAGGGCACGACCAAAACCTCGTTGGATGGACCAGGCTAAACCTAAACTTGGTGTGAGCACAAAAGACCGAAGCGCTTGGAATTCTCTTCTACGTGCGACAATTGATGGATGATGAATATCTGTTGTTCCTGCCAAATAAGTGATAAGATGAATGCAGTAGGGGCGTGGGTCAGACATGCCTTGACTGAAATGGGAGCTTGGTTCCCACACGAGATGTTTGCAATTTCAAATTTCCAAACTCGTTTTTCGCATTTAGATGTTTTTACGGACTCGTAAGGGGTTCGAAATGGATCCACCAAATCGCAATTTCACTGATGCGCTTTTCATGTTTTCCCGGACTTGTTACGGGTTCGAAACGAAGCCAACAAATCACAATTTCACTGATTCGCCTTTTCTGTGTTTTACGAACTTGTAACGGATTCGAAACGGGTTTGTCAACTCACATTTCGATTTTTATGCTTTTACGGCCTCGTAACGGGGTCGAAACCCATTCACATCCGTTTCTGGGCACATTGGGTTATTCCCAAATCGACACTGGATAATCTGAGAAGCATCGGTATTAGCATGTCATTCAGTTTGCTCATACCTCCGCTTCTGAATCATATTTTAGCCTCTTTAGTTTATTTCTGCGATACCCAACATATCCGAAGGCCGTTCCCCCATTCACCACCCGGTGAGGTGCCCAGTAGGGGAATAGCAAAGAACTGTTATTAAATTAACTAATTGAAAATAAAAGGAAATTAATGTCAACTAGTATATTTAATAGAATTTTAAGAGTTGTACCTGTTTTGAGAAAATTAAATAGTTTCTGTTGAATTGCGCAACTTTCACTTTCAATAACATTACTTGTCTAAGACAACTTCTTGATCATTTAAGGCAGTGATTCTTAATCGGTGGTCGAGGGACACCACATTCAAACAGAGTCCAGGTTTGCCAGTATCCAACTGGCAAATTTCTACAAGAGTTAAACGACTGATATTACAGATCTCCAGGAAATGCGATGACAGATCAAAGGTGTACAAAGAGACATGAATAGGGTTTTCCAATAAGGACTTGACAACTTTTTTTTTAAATTAAACGCAAACAATTTGTGATATTTCCAAAACTTTATGATCGACTTGAAATAAAATCAAAACATTTATGAATAGAACTCGACTTCGTTCATATGGCCACCGCAGGCACGTCGGCAGCGGTCGATTCGTGGACCCAATTTTCGATGACTCGGACACACATTTCGGCGGTAACGGCCGCTATTTCGCGTTCAATATTGGCTCTGAGTTCTTCCAACGTCGTCGGCTTGTTGGTGGCTTGATTTGACGTAGCCCCAAAGAAAAAAAGTCTAGAGGCGTTAAATTGCACGAACGAGGCGGCCAATTAACTGGTACATTTCTTGAGATAATACGCTCAATAAACTTACTCTTCAATAAATCGATTGTAACGTGTGCTGTGTGGCTTGTGGCACCGTCCTGTTGGAACCACATGTCGTCCAAGTCCATGTTTTCCAATTCGGGCCAAAAACAATCGGTAATCATGGCGCGATAACGATCGCCATTCACAGTAACGTGACGGTCGCTAATGTCAAAGAAAAAATATGGGCCAATGACGCCGCCGGCATGCAAACCGCACCAAATAGTTATTTTTTGAGGCTAAAGTGGTGATTCATGAAGCACATGTGGATTTTCACCAAACCAATGAAGCATACTTTGTTTATTTACGAACACATTGAGCCAAAAATGAGCTTCGTCACTGACGATGATTTTGCGATGAAATTCACCATCTTGGCGCATCTTCTCAATCGGAGAACGTACGTCGCGTTAAATGGTCCATCGGCTTCAATTCATGAGTCAGCTTGATTTTGTATGATTAATATGGCCGCCGGCCGTCGGTGGTGCAATGGTTAGTGTGGGCGCCTCTTGTACAGGAGATCCTGGGTTCGATTCCTTCTCCGACCACCTTAAAATTTCTTTCGACGACGGTCACCTCGCTTAGTGACGGCGATACTATCGAGAATTTAGCCATGAAAAACCTTCTCAAAAATACAGTTCGCAGCCGGTGTAAAACTGTAGGTGCCAATCAGTGAGTATACAACTACATATAAAGCCCACAGCTCACTGGTTGTGAGAAGCTCTCCCTAATTCCTTCAGGGGATGTAATGGGAAACCATTTATTTATTTATTTAATATGTTATATATTTTTGTTACCCAAATATAGTTTTGTTTGTTGGAAACTGCTGAAACTGCTGACAGCAAAGAAAGAAGAAGCAGATCTTCAATTCATGCAAACAATGCTTGCAAGCATATTCATTGTTCCTGCATAATGTTTTATCAGTTTGTACAGACGGCGGCTTGGCAAATCACCAAAACATAAAAAATAATAAAATTACCAAAATTTAAAATCGCCCAAAATAAATAAAAAAATACCCAACAAGGGTATATAAATTTAAGTCAAAAAATAATGAAAAATTACCCACGTGAAATATGACAAATCCCTTAAAAATATGGGCAATAGTTCAATGAAAGATCGCCCATTTCCCATGTAAAAAAAATCCAATGAGTGTTCGAACTCACGGGCGGTATGTTAACACCTTTTTGTTACACGGTACCTGTTCGATTTCTATGAACACATTAGTAAATGTTATATTGGAAAATAAAAAACAGCGTTCAATCATATGATGACGTTACATTTAAATAATATTAATACTTACAATTATTTAAAGACAAGTGCAAGCAAGTATCATTATTTTCTTGCTTAATTCTGTTTGTTTTATTCCCACAAAAAAAAAAGAGAATGGAAAGCGACAGACACATGAACATACATACATTGTTATATTCGTACATACGCTACACAAGTTCGCACAATTTTCGTTGCTCTCTTTCTATCTCATTTTTATACACGTATAACCACGTCATTACTCTCTTAGCTGCGAGAGTGTTTCTTTGTCGTCTGCCACGTTTTTGTTTTTAACAGTTTTTGACAAACAAAGCCGTAAAATCAACAAATCAGACCACTTTCGCGATTATTCGCACCGTTTTCAATTTTAAATCTTGTTTTTCAATTTTTCCATTATGCAAAAACGTAAAAAAAGGAAAAACGTCAAATTTATATTGGAAATTTTTGCTGCATTTTTCATTTATTTTGAAAGAAGCGAGTGAAGCGTTACGTTTCCCTGCGCTCTCCATAGAGTAAATCATACTAGAGAGGATATTTGGCTCATCTTATGTTTCCTTTCACACTCTTCTTGATGCGGTCGGTGTGACAGAGAGATGTTTGACGAAAAGTGACATACACCAGGTGGAATTACAATAACTTCTTGCTTTAATTTTTCATATCGTTTTGATGAAAAACTGTGAAATTTAAAATGTGTTTTAAACTATTTTAATGACTGTTATTGTAAGAATACATTTGTGTTTTATTTAACACAATAATTTTAACACACAAAACGAAATGCCGTTGTTGTTATTTTGTTCGTTGTTTTGAACCATTGCCTCTATCTGGTATAAGTAAAGCAATTCTTTTCAACATCGAACGTAAATATCACACCAGGTCAAATGTCATAAATTTGGTGAGAGGGCTATTAGGTCTACTATAAGTATTAGTCTATGGATCTCTCTCTCTCTCTCTCTCTCTTCATTGAATATTTCAATACACTAGCAGTTCTTTGATAATGTTATAGTATATAAATCATAGAGTAAATATGGGTAGAGAAAATCTTTCACTCACCAAATTTCTGACATTTGTCCTCGTGTGATGTATACGTTTGATGTTGAAAAGAATTGCTTTACTAATACCAGATAGAGGCAATGGTTCAAAACAACGAACAAAATAACAACAACAGCATTTCGTTTTGTGTGTTAAAATTATTGTGTTAAATACAACACAAATGTATGCTAACAATAACAGTCAATCAAAAAGTTTAAAACACATTTAAATTTCACAGTTTTTCACCAAAATGCCATGAAAATTAAAGCAAGAAGTTATTGTAATTCCACCTGGTGTATATCACTTTTCGTCAAAAATCTCTCTATCACACAGTCCGCATCACGAAGAGTGTGAAAGGAACGTTCAAATGAGACAAGTGGCGGCTCTACTATAAATTTACTCTATGATATAAATATACAAATTGAAACCATGTTTAAGTAAAATTTCATAAAGCCTGTACAAAGTATGACATAATCAAGATACAAATATGCCGCGAGAGAGAAATGCGTTTCGTATTGGGTAATTTAGAAAATGTTAATTAACCGTTTGGTTTTGTTGGAAAAATAGCAAAAAATAGCGGGGATTTAGAGATCGAGGTAAAAAAACGTGAAAGGTAAATATAAAACTAGTTGTTTCTGAATATTATAAGTATTATGTTTCGGAGGAAATACACACATGGTTCCACGTATGTATATGGATGTTTGGGATTAACTGCGCATAACCTTCCACGTTAAATCATACATATTTCGAAAAAAAGATATGCTAATGTTTGCACTTAAATTTAACTGAATTTGAGACTTGCAAACATAAGGATGTTTAGAGTGTGTTCCAAATATATACATGATTCCTGCAGAATGTGTTTGGGAGAATATGTCAAGAAGACCATTTTTTTTTACCGTGTATGCAATTTGTATTTTCGAATTGGCATCGATGAAAAATCCCTCAGTACCAACTCAACCTAAAATTCAATTAATCCAACAACAAGAGCAGTAGCCTTTTTTCCTTCAGGTTCTCTTCCCCCCTTACTTTCTCGCAAAGTTGCATTTAATTTCAATTATCGTATAATATTTTGTGATCCATGCCAGGACACTAATTTAGTCTTATCACTAAAAGTTTAAGAATCACTGATTTAAAGGCATCAACATAACAAAGTGGGTTTTTGTAATAAATTGCAACAATTGCATCATATATTGTGTTGGATAATATGTATTTAATTGTTATTTCATTCTAGATTTAATTTATTTAAATTTAATTGAATTTATAATTTCCAACAATTATAAACTAATTTTCCCAACTTTTAGGTGTTATGCGGTAAAATGCGACAAATGGCACGTATGCGTTGAAATTAATTCAAGGTAAAGGTGAAGCAAAATAAGGCTTGTGAAATAACAAAAGTTGTTTAAAAAATGTTTCAAAAATATTGTGAACACGGCTCTAAATATGACAAAGAAAAGCTCATATATAAATCCACTTTTTGAATTCCCGCGTTTAAACTCGAACAGAAACAATGACGCTTAAATTGAACCTCAATATTTTTGGGCGTTTTCTAAAATTCTAGCAAACACTAAATAAGTCCACTTTTTCAAAACCTATTTTGGCGTAGAATACGTCTTACCTTACGGTATAGGGAGTCATCTCAGATTGTTATTGTTGTAATCTTTATTTCATGGATTATGAGGAAACGGCGAGATAACTTTTTTTAAAAATTTTTTTGTAGGTAAATGAAGATATTATCTTTCGTTTGATATACATTTCATATTGGTTGATATCTTCCTAATATTTAAATTTCTCAAATGAAAATTGTTTAAACACATACACTCAAACATATGTGTGGTGTTTGGTTGAGTGTTTGAGTTTGTAGCGTGAACACAAACTATGCTGCTGTTTCAGTGTGGACACAAACCTTCGGCTGTTGTTTTGATTGATGAAATATTGAAATTTCGTATATTTATTTATGTATTTAAGTGAAACAAAATGTTAAATGTGAATTCGAATTTAACATGGATATATAATTATAAAAAATATAAATCAAATTGATTTGCGTCTGTTATTTATCATTTATCTTTACCCTTTTAATTTAAAAACATATTTATCCTATTTTTCCTACCATAAGCTTATGTATATTATCAAAAGTAACTATCAAATAAATAAATTCATTTGCTTATGTTATTTATCATTTATTGTTATATATGTTTTCTGTCTTATCGGATGGCGTATTCTACGTTAACTGCAACACGTATTCCGACAACTGTCTGCTGTATTTTTTTTATATTTGCAGAAGTCTCCCCTTTCTTACTATCTTTTTATCTCATTTTCTCCCTTTACAACTTCCCCACGATTGAAGGTGTGACACTTGTCACCTGTCAATTTACATTGTATGTGTTTGAGGAACAAACTGTCAACAAATGTCAACGCTCTCATAAATAAAGCTTCCGTTACATTTCGATCTGGTTATGTTAAAAAACAAAAACAGTTTAAATAATTTATTCAAATTCTCACAAAAAAAAAAACAATATTTGAAATTTGTTATAAACACATTAAACTGCATTTAGCGACTAATTTACATTAACTGCAATATGTTTTCAACTTTGGCAAAGGTTTAAATTATTTCCAGTTGCTGTTATACGAGTTGGGACAAAAATAAAATAAAAATAAGAAAAAAAAACGTTAACAGGGGGCTCGATCTCAATACGAGTCAGAAATAAAAAAAAAATCTGCTCAAATACAACATAATTACAGTAATCACGTGTTAGTTCATTTTTTCTTTTAACACGAAGTTAAACAATGAAAGACGCGAGAGAAAACAATAAAGTGTTATTAACAAATGCTTTGTCTACGAGTGCAAACATTTGAACAGTTCGTTAGCTGTCATATTCTAACTTGACAAATAAACTGCTAGTAATATAGTTTGAATTACACCAGGGATGGAAGAATCACTTAATGACTACAACATTTTAAGAAATAATAATGTAAAAAGGTACTTTTCCACCATCACGCTACCAGAAATTAAAATTTTGACTTTAAACTGGAAAAGTGTTTTGTTTTATCAATTTAGATTTGATTTAAAACCCCTTTGGACCACAAAGAACACATTTCGTTTGTCTTTCTAAACCAACAACAAAAATCGTTACACCCAAACGAAATACGTTTGTCACCAACCAACACATTTTGTGCCTCTCTATAAGCAAAAACGAAATCTTGGATAAACGAACTTCGTTTGGTGAGTGTAACGTGTGATTAATTTAAAAGTTATTTTTCTCCATCTTTTTCACTTGTAATTCAGAAAATATCAAATCAAATTCAGAAAAATCATTTCAATATCAAAATTTCTAACTTAATTTCAGAAAATATCTAGTAAATTTGAGAATTTCTTTCTGAAAATCAGAAAATATAAAATGAAATTTAGAAAATATCAATTGAAATTCAGAAATCATCAATTGATATTGTAAAAATATCAATTGCCTTTCAGAAAACATCAATTGAAATTAAAAACTTCGAAGTTAAAATTCAGAAACAAACCCAAAAATTATGTATTGAAATTTAGAAAACATCAAAAAATATATTGAAAATATCTATTGAAATTCAGAAGACATAAATTGAAATTCGAAAATTGGAAATTAAAATTCAGAAAACATCCACCAAAAATTTAGAAAATATCAATTGAAATTCAGAAAACATTAAACGATATAAATTGAAATATAAATTGAAGTTCAGGCAAATGTATATAACGAGATGAAACATCAATTGAAATCTATACACAGATTTTTCTGAATTTCAATTTAATGTTTTTCGAATTTCAATTGGTATTTTCTGTATTTCAAATGAATTGTTTCTGAATTTCACTTGATGTTTTCTGAATTTCAATTTGAGTTTACTGAATTTCAATTGATTTCTTTCTGAATTTCACTTGATATTTTCTGAATTTCAATTTGAGTTTACTGAATTCCAATTGATTTCTTTCTGAATTTCAATTGATATTTCGTATATTTCACTTGATGTTTTCCGAATTTCAATTGATTTGTTTCTCAATTCCAATTGATATTTTCTGAATTTCATTTTAAGTTTCCGGAATTTCAGTTGATTTGTTTCTGAATTTCAATTGATATATTTTGATTTTCAAATATAAACTCTGTATTTCAATTGGAATTTTCTGAATTTCCATTGGAATTCATTTCAATGAATTTGAATTTGAATTTCATTTGATCGTTTTTTATTTATATCAATTGACATTTTCTGAATTACCAAACTGTCCAACTGCCATGGTATTTTTGGTTGTCATGTGGAATAGTTCCGCAGAGTAACTGTAACTTTTTCAGTTGAAATTCAAAAAACATCTATTGAAATTCGGAAAAGATCAATTTATGTGCCAAATTTCTAATTCAAATTCAGAAAATATCAAGTAAAATTCAGAATTTCTATTACAAAATCCGAAAATATCAATAGAATGTAGAAATTTCAATTGATATTTTATAAATTTCTATTGATATGGCCGTCTGTGGTGCAATGGTTAGTGTGCGCGGCTCTTGTACATGAGATCCTGGGTTCGAACCCTACTCTGACCACCTTCAAAAAAAATTTCTTTCGGCGGCGGTCACTTCGCATAGTGACGCAACACTATCGTGTATATAGCCATGAAAAAGCTTCTCAAAATACCGTTCGGAATCGGTGTAAAACTGTAGGTCCCAATCAGTGAGTAAAAACTGGAAAGCGCACAGCTCAGTGATTGTGAGAAGCTCTCCCCTATCCCTTCATGGGATGTATTGGGAAACCATTTTTTTTTTATTTTTATTGATATTTTCGGATTTTCAAATAGAAATTCTGAATTTTACTTGATATTTTCTGAATTTGAATTAGAAATTAGGCAATAAATTGATCTTGATAAATTGATTTCTAAATTTCAATTGATATTTTCTAAATTTCTACTGATATCTTACGATTTTGAAATAGAAATTCTGAATTTTACTTGATATTTTCTGAATTAGAAATTAAGAAATAAATTGATTGCTGAAAATATCAATTAAGATTTACGTGACATAAATTGAAATTCGATAAATGAGAATTAAAATTCAGAAAACGTCCACTAAAATACAGAAAATATTAATTGAAATTCGGAAAACACCAAATGATGTTCAGACAATATCAATTGAAATTCAGACAAATTTATAACTGTAACAATATGAAACACCGATTGAAAACTTTATAAGAATGTTTCTGAATTTTAGTGGATGTTTTCAGAATTTCAATTGACATTTGCTGCATTTCAAATGAATTGATTCTGACTTTCAATTGATATTTTGTGAATTTCAATTTGAGTTTACTGAATTTCAATTGATTTGTCCTGAATTTCAATTGATATATTCTGATTTTCAAACAGAAATTTTGTATTTCAACTGGAAATTTAAGTTTTCGGAATTTCAATTGATTTTTTCTGAATTTTAATTGAAATATTCTGATTTTCAAATATAAATTCTGAATTGCAATTGGTATTTTTTGAATTTCAAACGAAAATTCTGAATTTAATTTGATCGTTTCTTAAAATCAATTGTAGTTGATTGAGAAATAGTTAATGGTAGTTTCTTCGTAGTGGGATACGTAACTAGTTTTGAACCAGTAACATTTACTGGCGGGTTGGTAATTGGCTGCACAGCAGATGGAGGATATGTATAAGTGTTCTTGCTTTTAATGCGGGTTAGTCGCTGGTTAGCTGTAACCATGTAAAATCGCAAAAAGTACTGAAATACTTTACCAACCCCGACGCATACAACAACAGTTAATTAAGAGTGTAGTTGGCTCTTGGTCCCACCTTAGTCTCTATCTCGCTCTCTCTAGTCATTTAACAGTTATCCGCTGTTTCTCAGAATTTGGCCTGAACTCAATTGAAGTTGATAGCCATGTACCAAGTTGATTAGCCACAAAGGGGTTAAGGTTTATTGCTAGTGCACCGAAATTATTGTGTATGCAACAAGACTTCTTTATGAGGCACGCGAGTAACAATCGTAATTAATAAATAAATTAAAAATCTTTAAGAAAATATGTACATATGTTTTACCACTACAGCCCATGCAGCCATACGGGAGCATCCTCGCAATCACTGACATGTGCGCACACATTTTTGTTAAAAAAAAAGGTGTCCCATTACATCCCATGAAGGGATTGATGAGAGCTTCACACAGACAGTGAGATGTGCGCTTTCTAATTTTACACTCACTGATTGGGAACTACAGTTTTACACCGGTTCCGGACGTTATTTTGAGACGCTTTGTTCATGGTTAAGAACTCGATAGTTTCGCCATCACTAAGCTGGGTGACCATCATCGAAAGAAACTTAAGGTGGTCAGAGCATGGATCGAACTCAGGATATCATATACAAGAGGCGCGCACACTAACCATTGCACCGCCGACGGCCATTTCCACTTTTTATTGTGTTCAAAACTACAACATATACTAAATAATGGTTACAGGCTCCACCTAGAAGACTTCTCATTAAATAAGGAATTGTCCAACATATGTTAGTCTAGACACAAACCAAAGCAAAAGTACCCAATATAGTTGATAATACTGGGCTGTATCATACTAGTGTTAAAAAAAGTTGTTTAATTTTTTTCCATTTAGCCCCGTTTCGCAACGTGTCATAAGGAACTTCGTTCCAAAAGTTGGGAATAAAACCTGATAAAATAAGCGCTGTCAAAAGCTAGAAATACTTCCCATACAAATGAAAAAGTGTTCCTTGATTTTAATGTGTTTTGGAGCCACCAGAGGGCGCTAAATTTCACTTTGTATTTGAGGTACCAGAACACGCAATCTCAACCTGTTCAGATTTCGCAAGAAGGTGACAGTAACACAAATTTAAAGGCCTGGAAAATTTTGAGAACATGAAACGATCATGAAGGGTGTTATAGTGTGATGAATTTTCAAATCCCATTGGACCTATTGTATGGGGGGTAATAAAAGCTGTTGTCCAATTCCTTCTGAAACTTGTACAAGTATAACGAGAGGAAAAATGTTCTGTCATGCCGAGTGTAGTCAATATTCAACAATCCAATAGGATGTTATGGTGTGATAAGTGTGAAAAGGCCCATTGAATCCTTTGTATGTTAGGTTCCAGAATAGGTGGTCTAATTCCGTCGAAAAATCGTTCAGAAGTTGCCACTGTCTCAGTATTTTTTTTGTAAAAGATTGGTCAAAGTCAGGGCATCCAATAGGGTATTAAAGAGTGATGAACTTTTGAGGCCTCGCAATCGTATACATGGGCGGTACACGAAGGCGTGGTACGATTGGGTCTATAATTGAAATTTGCCTTAACAATAACCACATACACTTTGACACCAAGTTTCGTTAATCTGCGTCTACTACTTCTAGTTTTGCCCTATTTCTCTTTTTGTCCCATCGATGTATTGGGACGAAGCACTCTTTGCTCAGTTTCGAAGAAGCATGGGCCTATGATAACGGTCTCTCCTCCACGACGTGTGGATTTTCCAAGACCCAGATGAGAAATGATAATTTATCGGTAAAAATCGCTCATTTTCAGCCAATCGATCCATTCAATGAAGCGGAAGCGGATCGAATGGGCACGAAGCTTCAGTTCTTGGTCAAATTGGCCTTTATAACACAGTGCAACACGAAAAAATATAACCACATACGGACACCACTACATGACAAAAGACAAAAAAAAAAATAAAGACCAGTGCCTTCCAGTTTTGCCCAAAGTCATGCACTTTTTTGTATGGGCCCCCAAAGATTTGAGGTCTCGGTGTCATTTTTGCAAAAATGTGATCATTTTGTCAGGCTCATATCTTGCAAACCGTTCGGAATTTTGATTTACTCTCTGAGGGAAGGTTGTAGCTCTTATCATATAGAACAAAAATTGTTAACATATAGAATCTTCATCCCGAAGGTTAAAATCGCAAAAAACTTTAAAAAATTGGAATTAGTTTTACATATTTTCCCCTGTTCAGGTCCATAGGTAGCAAACCGTTCAAAACTCAAGGAAACAATAAACTACAAAAATGTACCTAAGATCTCAGTAAACAACTTTCTGGAACATATGAACTTCCTAGGAATGATTCTTATATTGTGTGCTGCGTCCCTTGCTGCGTGTGCTGAGCTTACCGCTTTGCCTGTGCTTCTGCGGTCGGTGAGATAGTATAGTATCTCAATGTTGCAGTAAACGGTGTTAAGAATCATTCCTAGGAAGTTCATATGTTCTAGAAAGTTCTTTATTGAGATCTTAGGTAAATTTTTGTAGTTTATTGTTTCCTTGAATTTTGAACGGTTTGCTACCTATGGACCTGAACAGGGGAAAATATGTAAAACTAATTCCAATTTTTTAAAGTTTTTTGTGATTTTAACCTCCTACATTTTCTACATTTCAAATGAATTGATTCTGAATTTCAATTGATATTTTCTGAATTTCAATTTGAGTTTACTGAATTTCAATTCATTTGTTCTGAATTTCAATTGATATTTTCGAAAGTTCAATTTGAGTTTACTGAATTTGAATTGATTTGATTTTGATTGATTTGAAGATGAAGTTTTTTTGATTTTATATGTTAAGAGCTACAACCTTCCCTCAGAGAGTAAATCAAAATTCCGAACAATTTGCAAGATAGGAGCCTGATAAAATTATTACTTTTTTTGCAAGAATGACACCGAGGCCCCAAATTTTTGTGGGCCCATAAAAAAAGTGCATCCGAAGACATGCTGTGAGACACGGGTCTTTATTTTTTGGTCTTTTGTGACGTAGTGGTCCGTATATGGTTATATTTCCATGACTTAAAAAATTACACACACTGTAAGCCTTCATACCGACGTCTTGAGGTAATTGCTGCGAACCGTGGCGAGTTGATATTGAGGGGTGTTTGATCACACTTTCAGCTATAGCGGCTATATTTTCCACTGGGCGCACTGTACGCACGAGGTCTATTGTCCAATAAGAACCCGGGTTGACGAACTCGCTTCACATATTGATCCATAAATTGCGTGGATGTCACTCTATTTCTATCGAATTTATTTCGTGGTTTTCTAACAGGTTGAGTTGTAGAGTCAGAAACATGGACAAATATTTTCAATATTTCCCAATTTTCTTCCAGCGTAATGTCGCATTTACCCCGCAGTTTATCGCGATCAGGTTTTCCATAACCTTGTTCTCTAACCTTTGCCGTTTACACCAACCAATTTCAGATTATATTGTAATTTCTGGTGCCAACTTTGTGATTAGACCAATTTAGAGGAACTCCGTGCCGAGACCAAAATATCAAAGACGGCGGCACAACAGAAAAATTAAATTGGCGGCTCTTCGTTCTGAAAGTTTTCTACACATTTGGGATATTTGTGAAATAATTGAATCTTTAAAATTGGATCAGTCGGTCAAATCGGGTCAGTCGGTCAAATCGACTCATATTTTAAACCGATGAGAATCAATAATATCGACGGCAGCGTGAGTTGCAAAAAAATTTTAGTGGCGGTGACGCGTCGGAAAATTTTCGATCGGCTTCCGTATACCAAACAGTTGATTTTTTGTGTATGTTTTTATTATGGTTGCATGTGTTTAGCAATTAGCAGAGTTGCATCAAATTGTACACCAGTTTAAAACGAGGTTAAAAATTAAACTTCCGTTTTTAAAGATTGAAATTGTTCGGAGTTAACCTTCGAAATGCGCTAGTACTGGTCGGTGTAAACTCCGTATAAAGAGATTTTCTTTAGCTTCATAAATGTTATATTGGCCATCTGCTTGGAAATTCTAATTCCTAATATTACGTAGCCCACCCTTGACATAAGAACACGAGTTGAATTATTGTCCTGCCGCCCTTTCTGACTCCTGGACTCGTGAGCAAAGACAGTAGTCGTAATATTTCAGTAACAACTGATTGACTCATTGATACTCATTATTTGATTTCTTTAATTTCATTACTTCTAGACGCAGTTTTTGTGTAACAAATTACCATGATGCCTTGAACTCTAAGAAACAAAAAAATATAAATTACAACTTAACCCATTGTTAGCGTTGGGTCATTAAACCATGCTAAATATAGTACAATACTAAATATAGTAAATCACCGTAAAACTTGTAAACTAGTTTGTCTTATTTCAAACATCACGCTGCTCTCTTGAGACAACATTAGAGCGAGTGAATTGCAATTACAACTCCTAACACAAATTTCAATAGCAAAATCAAACAAGAAAACGACAGAGAATGCATATAAAAACGCTTAAAACTAAAGCGTTTGAAGTCTTACGTGCTCATTGTGATCTCGATAACAAAACTATAAAGACGGTGACAACAATGAAAGTGTAAAAAAAAATAATAAAATATTTACATTTGTCTAGATCAAACAAATAGTTAATAAGGTATTCATTCAAAAAGGATGAAATAGAAAAGTTAAATGAAGTAAAACAAATAAAATAAATTAAAAAATATAAATATAAAAAAGTAAAAAAGAAAAAAATTCTATTTTAAATAAATATTAAATATATTTTTAAAAAATATTTAAAAAAAATTGTGATATTGTGTTAATATATTCAGCAAAAAAAGTCCTGTTTTAAAATGTTGTTTAAACTAACGCGCAAAACATTCCTCGCCTTATTGGGTTTCATATTGTTAATTGTTGCCAT
Organism: Phaonia tiefii; assembly: GCA_963931995.1. NCBI lineage: Eukaryota > Metazoa > Arthropoda > Insecta > Diptera > Muscidae > Phaonia > Phaonia tiefii. The sequence continues at coordinate 277,503,455 of OZ008369.1, forward strand.
AGTTGTGCTGTTTTGCACCACTGTGACAACAGTGCCAATGGAAGATTGTTTCAATACGGAAGTGGATACGCAAAATTCAACATTGGAATTAGTTCATATTGTAAGTGATACACGAAGTTGAGGAAGTTGAGTTCTATGTCGAAACTTGTAATCGACAATTAATGTCGTGCAGTGAATTAATTTGAAGTTGCGAGATATTAAATAGTGAAAATACATTAACAAAAAAATGTCATGCCAAATAGTCTAGTTGCTACAGACGTGCGTATGTTCAAAATCATTGGATACAAATGTTGTAATTTTTCTGACAAATTCAATATAATATAAAAATATGTCTTTACAAGTAGATGAAAAAAAAAATAAATACACAACTCGCAGAAGTTCTGCCTAATGTCCGAAAAGGAGTTAATATCAAGATTTTTTCGGAATAAATCAATATTCTTCGAATATGGTTTTTTAAAAATTTGTAATATTACAACAAGCAATATTACAAGCAAATGATCTTTTTGGAATTTATTAGGAATGTGTTCATTTTAAATACCCAAATATTATGGGTACAGTGAAAGAAATTCGCTTCGCCTCATTGATAATGTATGATCGTTTGTGTAGAAATTCACTTCGTCTCAGAGCTGAAACTTGTTCATTGGCGATACAATGACAAATTTCCCATATTCTACAATTTGTTTTTGATACAACTAAAAATGTCTTGCATGATTTTATGGGATCTTAACTTATGTCAAGTGTGGCAACTTTCCTTACCGCATTGAATAAATTTGTATTGGATTTTGGAGTATAAAATGTGCTAAATAAAAGGATGATCAGATAAGATAGATAGGAGAAGAAATTTATTTATAACAGATAAGGTGTGAAATATCAAACTGATTCTGTCTCAATTTTGAAGCTGAATTAATTTGAATTAATTCCATTGAATTGAATTGAATTAAGTTGAAATGAACTGAATTGAAATAAATTAAATTGAGTATAATATATCTGAATTGAATTGAATTGAAATGATTTGAATTTAATTGAATTGAATTGTATTGTATTGTATTGAATTGAATTGCATTATATTGGAGTGAATTGAACTGCATTAAAATGAATTGAATTGAACTGAATTGAATTGAATTGAAATGAATTACATTGATTTTAATTGAACTGAGTTGAATCGAATTGAATTGGATAGGATTGAATTGAATTCAATTGAGTTGAATTGTATTGAATAGGAATGAACTGAATTGAATTGGAATGGTTTAAATTGAATTTAGTTTAATTGAATTGAATTGAATTTAGTTGAACTGCATTTAATTGAATTGGATTATGTTGAATACAATTTGGTTTGAATTGAGCTGAGTTGAGTTGAATTGAATGGAATAGGAATGAATTGAATTGGAATGATTTAAATTGAATTAAACTGAATTGAATCGAATTGAATTGAATTGAATTGGGTTGGATTGAATTGAATTGTATTTTATTGTATTGAATTGAATTGAATTCCGTTGAATTGAATTCAATTGAGTTTAATTGAATTGAAATGAATCGAATTGGATTGAATTGGACAGGATTGAAATTGAATTGAATTGAATTGAATTGGATTGAATAGAATTGAATTGGAGTGATTTCAATTTAAATTGGATTGGATTGGATTGAATTGGATTGGATTTAATTGAATTGAATTGGATTGAATTGAATTGAATTAAATTTGAGTGGCATTGAATAGATTGAACTGACAACACACTTAATAGTCTTGGGTTAAAATACTATCCAGATAATAGGAAACTGAGTGTGTTGGACACGCGATGATTCGGGTATTGTGAATACAAGATAATAGATGGTGAAAGTAGCTATGGTGAAATAGACGAACACAGCCGGTAGAGTGGAATAGTCACTCAAAGCCGTTATAAGACGAAGCAGCTATGGTTCAATAGTCAGCCACAGCCGCTATGGTTGAATACACTGGAATAGTCTTTCGAATTCGGTATAATCGAATAGTCAGCCGAAGCCGCTGGAATCGAATAGTTAGATGAAGCCGCTCTAGGTTGAATAGTCAACTGGACCTGCTATGGTCGAATAGTCAACCAAAGCCGCTATGGTGAGAGACTGCTGAGACCGCAATAGTCAATGTATTTTCTGTCTTGAAAAAATACGACAGGGTTACCAATTAGGCTTTGCACGTTTCATAACTAGAGTCTGAAGATCGTGTGCAATCTTTCGTATCAGAAGCTGGGAAGCGAATGGCGAAGAGAAAAATCAAATTCACTAATTAATTAACGTCAATGAGAATTACGGCGGTATACTCGTTCTTGTGTGGTCGTTGTCGCCACTGAAACCATATTGTTTCTGCTATTTATATTCATTATACACCGTCTACAGAGTTTGCTGTCCGTCAGTGTGTGCGACTGCTCGAGACTGAGGTTGAGTGCATGCTGAAATTTCTATCTATTTTAGTTGTTGGGATGCAAATATAACGTGTTTGTAGGTTGTCGCAAATATAGTATACTTGTGTCTAAACACATTGTGTTTGCTTTTCAATATTACATGTTGGATTATCAGGTTATAATAATTGTTTTTGTGACCCAAAAGTGTCTTTGTTTGTTGAAAATTGCTGGGGAAAACGTGTCAGACAACAAAGGAACAAAAAAGCAGCACAGCTTAAATTCGAGAAAACAATGCTTGCAAGCATACACGTGGTTCCTACAATATATTGCTGGGGCCGTTTTTTTAAGCGTGTAGTTGAAATGTTCAGTGTGTAGTTGAAATGTACTTATGTGTCGGGCGGGCCAATCAAGTATGGTGGATTGTGTGGGTATACAAAATGTGTTTAATAGAATTATGTTACGGGTGGATTGTGATGTCAGTTTATACAATTGTCACTTTATAAAAGGCAGACAAGCGCTAAGGTGGACTCTTCCATAGTTATAATATACCATAGGCGACTATTTGATATCCTACACCTCCAGGTTTCGGCCACCTATTTGCAATTGGACGGAAATATTGGCATGTGGTCTATAACGAAGTCTGGACCGCTATATGCCTTTTTCAGAATCGATCATCCATGGGCTGTGCCAAATTATTATTTTGGGAGGGATATTTTTAAAGAGGATATAATACAACGGGATCCGAAGGGGCAAATTCTCAAAATTGTTTATCGTTGACCTTAGAAAAGCTTATTTTCGTTAACATTGGTTCATATTTGTAACTACTGGATCTGATGGTGCAAAGATTGAGTGGGACATTTGTATGTAGGGCTATATCAAAATGTGGACTGAAGGGGCCTGTTTTCAAACGTTGTTATCCATGGCTTAATCGAAAATTAGTGACAAATTTTCGTTGAAATTGATTCATATTTACACTCAATGGATCCGATACATTGGTTGGGACATTTACCTGGGTCAACTTGCTACCATCATGACAAGTTCTTCGTTTCCCACAAAGGTAAATGTTTGTTTGTGGCAAATAAATTTCTGAAAGGAAATTTAGTTGTCCAAAATTGTGTTTGTGGAGAATTACATTTATTGTTGCGTGTATCACGTATTATCGTCCAAAATTATCATCTAGTTGAGAATAGAAATCATGAGAAATAAAATATTTTATTTCATTAGTAACATGTTGAATGACAATCACTGGTTAACCAATTCGAAACGAGCATATCATCTGTAAATCGGCATGAGTTGATTCGACTACCTGCTTATTCAATGATTCTTGTCAAGTTAATTGCCTCGAGAGCTAAGTACACATACTATTCGCTTAATTTGCATTTCGTAACTTTAACCATGTGTATAAAATCAACACATAGTATATAAATATCAAATGAAGTTTGAATATATGTCCTTGATGATATCCCTATGTCACCAATTCAGGCACAGTAGTTGGATATATGATCATGAACTTGACACGGAGTATGAAACTGGCCATGCCAGTGAATGTGCTTAACTGAATTGTCTATTATTCCAATAAAACCCAACCATTTTTCAATTAGAAACATGTTCCTGACCTTGTAAGCTTGTAATATGAATTTCTCATACATTAACTAAAAACCAATAAAATAGGTCATAAAATTCAAATTCAAATTCAAAAACGTAATTGACACTAGCCCGGTCATCAAAATATTTACACCACAGAAAAATTCAACTCTGTGATATAGTAAAAACTTCACCTCAAGGCATTGCAACAATGTGAATACGCAAGAGGAATAGAAGAACATGGTGCCCTTTCAGTGTGTGTTGATACTTAGGGATCTTCGATCGATACTAATTCCCATATGTAAATTGCATAATTCAGGTACTGAATTTTGAGAGCCGGAAGCCGAGATGTTGACGTTTGACTCCCGGCTTGCGAGCGATGTAGTGCGAAACCTGGGTGAAAGACGGAACCTAAATTAGTTTCAACTTGTTGTGCTTACAATGACAGATGGTCCAATGGACAGGTATAATAAATAGCCGAGTTTAAACTCATCGTATCATGCTAAAAGAAGTATTAAAATATTGGGAAACCCAAAATCCAAGTAGTACTCAGCAGAAGGATTCAAATATTGAGATACCCTAAATCCAAGTAGCACTCAGTGACGACCTATGCTATGATCGTTTAATCACACCCAACATTTTGAGAGTGGTCGCAAACTGAGTGTCAGTGGCGTTAACGTCAACACAAGGATGAGTTTTCTTTGCAATTCTCATTCATATCAAAGTAGCCAGATCAATGGGACGACTGGTTGAAATGTACACGCTGAAACAAAAAAAAAAACGGCGCTTGCAACATTATGGAGGATGCATGTATGTATATGTTTAGAACATTCAAGTACACCCTAAAAATCAGTTTTTTGTTGTTGTTTGGATGCAAATACAACGTGTTTGTAGCTTCACGCAAACATAGTATACTTGTATCCAAACACATTGTGTTAGTTACTCAATATTACACGTTGGAGGCAAAATGATTTTATGGTTATAATATATATTTTTTTGTAACCCAAATATGGATTTGTTTGTTGAAAACTTCTGAAAACATAAACGTGACTACCAAACAAAAAAAAAAAAAAACAAGCAGATCCTCAATTCATGAAAACAATGCTTGCAAACATATACATCGTTCCTACAATACATTGCTGGGCCCGTTTTTTTATAGCGAGTACTTAGGTGCAAGAATTGGTTTCATGCACTGAAGATGTACTGCTTTTTTGTTTCTTTGCTGTCTTTGCCACGATTTTTATTTCAGCAGTTTCAAGAGACACTAACATATTTGGGTCACAACAATGTTGTAATATTGAATAGCAAACACACTGTGTTCGGACACAAGTATACTATATTTGCGACAAGCTATAGACAGGATATACTTGCATCTAAACAACAATAAATGAAGATTTGGGTGATAAATGCTGTATTTACTTAGGGATCGGACGGACCAGAGAAGTATGGCGTGATATTGATGGAGGGTGTACGAGTATTAACAAGATAATAGTTTCGGGTAGGGTTATAATGGATTCACTTCAATTATGTACACGCTAAAAAATTGGTCTTCTTTTGTTATTTGAATTCAAATAGAACGTGTTTGTCGCTTGTCGCAAATATAGTATACTTGTGTGCAAACATATTGTGTTTGCTAGTCAATATAACATGCTTGGGACACAATGATTAATTATTCATAATATATATATTTGTGACCCAAATGTGGGTTTGTTTGTTGAAAACTGCTGTAAACAAAAACGTAACAGACAATAAAGCAGCAGCATATCTTCAATTCATGAAGGAAATCCTTGCAGACATATGCCTGGTTCCTGCAATATGTTGCTGGGGGCGCTTAGCTGCAAACAGTGTGTCCATGCCTTGAAAATCTACTGCTTTTTTGTTGTCTGCCAAGATTTGGTTTTCAGCAGTTTCAAAAAACAAAACCATATTTGGGCCACAAAAAAAATATTACAAAATATTAATCATTGTGTCTTCAACATGTAATATTGAATAGCAAATAGAATGTATTTGGACTCAAGTATACTATATTTCCGACAAGCTACAAACACGTTATATTTGCCTCCAAACAACAATACATTACGGTTTTTCTGTGTGCATGATGTGGGTGATGTAGGTTGTATATACTTCGTGGACGGACGGACGGACTGACGAGAGAAGTATGGGACGTAATAGAGGGAGAGTGTAGTCACAAAATAATGTTTTTTGTTACTGGTATCGTGTGCTCACTTAAATTATGTACGCTCTTATTATTATGTCACGTTACAATGTTGGATTATAGTTTTGTTGGAAGAAATATGCCAATGAATACAATTTGCTCTCTTGATTGATTCAAAAGCTCAACAATAAAATTGTTCTCACACTAGGGCTCGTGTTAATCGCCCCCGCCTAAATCTCATGAGAATAATCTAATTTCACACAGTCGAAAGCGTTATGGAACTCATGACACATTTAATATTGCTCAGAGTTTTTTTTTGGAGGAGACTCACAACTTTAACTGCTGTGAGTGATATGAGTTCCGACTCAGTACTGCCGCCAGTAAGACTGAAGTTGTGGGTTATGAGTACATAAGCAATGAGTTATGAGCAGATAGTCGTAGTGTGGCAGACTTTTTATGAGTTTTGTTAACAAACTCACAACTATTGCCATGTGTTACAGAGTTACTCATGAGGTCTCGTGAGCAGTTTACCAATAAAGATAGTAAAATTTTTAGTTAATGTATGAGAAATTCATACTACAAGCTTACAAGTCATGAACAGTTTTCGAATTGAAAAATGGTTGGTTTTTGTTGGAAATAATAGACAATTCAGTTTCAACACACACTCACTGGCATGACTAGTTTCGTACTCCGTGACAAGTTCATCATCAGATGCCTAACTACTGTGCCTGAATTGATACCATCGGTTGATCATCAATCGTATATATACAAACTCAATTCTGCAATTCACATGTGCGAATTAGTATCGATCGAAGATCCCTAAGTATCAACATCACTGAAAGGCCTATAATTCCAACAACAAGAACAGACAGAATTTTTCCACCATGTTCTTCTTTTCCTCATGCATTCTCGCAGTGTTGCAGTGCCTTGAGGTGAGTTTTAATCAATATCACAGAGTTGTATTTTTCCGTGGTATAGCATTTTTTTGAAGACAGTGCTAAGGTCAGTTACATTTATTTGAATTTGAATTTTGTTGACCGATTTGGTAAGTTTTTGGTTAATGTATGAGAAATTCATACTACAAGCTTACAAGTCATGAACATTTTTCGAATTGAAAAATTGTTGGTTTTTGTATTTTATTTTCCCATTACATCCCATCAAGGTGCAGGACACATCTTCTCACAATCAGTTATCTATACGCTTTCCAGTTTCAAACTCACTGTTGGAAGCCTACAGTTTTCCACCGTTTCCAAACGTTTTTTTGAAAATCTTCTGAAAAACTTAATTCGAAAAAAGGTAAAATGTTATTAACAGTCGGTATCACAGTATCTAAAACTGTTAATGTCCTGATTTTAATAATTGTATAATGTTACCCTTTCTTGCCTCTTTCTTGCTGTTTTAAATCAATTTTTTTTCCTTTTCGCCAATTTTAGGTTTTTCGTCATGGACCCCGAACCCCGGTGGATACATACCCCAATGATCCTTACTTAAAGACGGGCTTTGAACCTACTGGTTGGGGTCATGTTACCAATGTAAGACAACTGTATATGGTTGAATAAAACTAGACAGTTTGATATATTTTTTTTTGTTGAACAGAAAGGAAAACGTGAGCTTTACGAGCTGGGGAAACTTTTACATAAGCGTTATGGTAAATTTATGGAACCATATTATACACCAGATGTAAGTTCAGAGGGAAGACTTTTTCTTTGTTGTGTATTCTATTTACTTGATGTCTTAAAATTCCAGAAACTATATGCCCAGGCTACAGCTTCACCCAGAGCCATGATGACCATGTCCACAGTACTGGCCAGCATGTTTCCACCACAAAATACACCCATGGAATGGCATCCAACATTGAATTGGCAACCCATACCAATTTATTCGGAACCTTTGGATCAAGATTCGGTAGGAATAAAAATGAGTTTACTGCACTCCTTTAAATACTAATTTTTTGCATCTGTCTTAACATAAGTTGCTGCTAGTGAGGACACCCTGCCCGCGTTACTTTGAGGCACGTGAAGAGGTCTTCGCTTTACCCGAGGTCAAGGCTGAGCACGAGAAGTATGAAAGTCTTTTCAAGAATTTATCGGCCATAACCGGTTTAAATATCACCAATGCGGAACACATTAATTCTTTGTACATAACTTTGGAGGCTGAGAGAGATTTTGGCTTAAAATTGCCCTCATGGACCCGTGAATACTTCCCTGATAAAATGAAATATATGGCAGAGCAGAGTTATATATACAATGCATATACCAGCGAGATGCAAAAGATCAAGGGAGGACCATTCCTTAAGAGAATGTTCAATCAAATGCTGGATAAACGAAGTAACGCTCTCAGGCCGTTGGATAGGAAAATGTTCATTTATGCTGGGCATGATTGGACGGTGGGTAATATATTATCGGCCCTGAATGTGTGGGAAAGACAAATGCCCTTATTTTCCATAATGGCCATATTTGAGCTGCATCGCCAATTAGACACCAATGAGTATTATGTAGAGGTAGGTGTGACAATGAAGGGAAGTGGTAACAGTAGTAATTAAAACTTAAATGTTAATCTTAGATATTCCTGCGAAATGATGAACGCGGCTGCCTAACAGAACTTCGACATCCTCATTGCACACATAAATGTCCACTGGACAAGCTGTTAGCCTTAACCGAAGATGTCATGCCAAATGAACCCTATGCTGAGCGTTGTACTGCGAAAAATAAAGACTTTGTTGAACCGCCACCAAGAGCAATTGACCAGTAAAGTGGATGACTGCTAGCATTAGTTTGGTTAGGAAAAACACCAAGAACTGGAATCTATACAATGTTTGCAGTATGTTGCTTCACCAATTTGGACGGGATTCTTGAGTTGGCGGCTTTCCGTTTTGGTCAGGTTGTAGAATTCAATTACTCGTAGTTTTTGTTTAAGATTGTTTTTTAGTTATATTTTAGTAATTAAGTTGTGTTTTAAGTGCCCAAAGACAAATTAAAAGTAAATGCAGAAAAATCCAAAAGATTTCACATGATGATGTAAACTTGGCCTTGTTAGCGTTTAGTTTACTGCAGTTTCAAGTGAGTACAACGCCTGGGTTTAAAAGTTTCTTTCAAAAAGCTTTGACTACAGCTTTCAAGCACACACTTTAAGGTTCAAGTTTAGAAATACTTGGATGCAAAAAAGCTCGCCAAGAAAATTTGACGTACGTTACTTTACATGGATTCAAATTTTGAATTAAATAAATTATGGATACGGAGGGTTTTCAACAATTTCAGTAAATAATTGTTGCACTGGTTGAGCTGAGCCTGGAATTTTGTAAAAAATGTTTTACGGGTTACTGTTTATAAACTTGGCCTTGTTAGCGTTTTGTTTACTGCAGTTTCAAGTGAGTACAACACCTGGGTTTAAAAGTTTCTTCCAAAAAGCTTTGACTACAGCTTTCAAGCACACACTTTAAGGTTCAAGTTTAGAAATACTTGGATGCAAAAAAGCTTCCCAACATATTTTGACGTACGTTACGTTACATGGATTTAAATTTTGAATTAAATAAATTATGGATACGGAGGGGTTTCAACAATTACAGTAAATGATTGTTGCACTGATTAAGCTGAGCCTGGAATTTTGTAAAAAATGTTTATCATTGGAAATGGTTTTATTGTTTTTCAAAATATTCATCGTGAAGATAACATGGGTTTTAAGCGCGTCAACAGCTGCTTGGGGCGTCAAAAAACGTTGACCGCGCAGTAAAAAGGAAGCACTGGGTGCCAAATCAGGGCTGTAGGGCGGATGACCCATCAGTTCGATTAGTTGAGTGCTCAAGTAGCTCATTGTTTCAGCTGATGTGGGAGAGATCTCATTGTCCTGATGCAAAATGAAATTTTCCTTATTTCTTCGAACAATGTTGGCAAACAGATGGTGGTATACTACTCATAAAATTGACCATCCTACGTTCCACTACATGTCTTGTTATACCGACGAAAGACCCGATCATTTGCTTCGATGTGCTTCTTCCACGAACAACTTTTGTTGGATTTAACTCGTCTTGGAAGACCCATACACCATATTATATGGGTATTTCCAGCAACCCGAACGTTACGAAATTTTGCAGCTGTCCCTAAATACGTAACTTTTGAATTCACTTAACCGAAGCAAAATTATAGAGTTTAGGATGAGCAATATGACTGAATGTATAAGAAATTGGTTTACAACCTTGTATAGATGTATAGTGAAGGTGCATACTGCGACACTTAGTTCTTAGACCAGTTTGAAGTCGACTGGGCATTATTAGTGGCTTAGCTGTAGCCAAATAAAAGACACATATGAGACAAAGTATGCCGAGGAACACCACAGGTCAACTTATGCAAGACGTGAGGATATTTAGACGAAGTATGCGGCTTTCCGGAAACTCTCATCCGTTTTTTATCGAGTGGCCGGTTGACCGCACTACACACTATAGAGAAAATTCGTTATTCAGCCGTACAGTCTGTATGTGGAATAAACTTTCGGCTAATGTATTTCCCACCAATTGTGACATACAAAGATTCAAGGCAAATGTCAACAGACCCTCTTTCCACCCTCCACTACCTCAATTTTCCTTGGTCAACACAATGCACAGCATTTATAGGGGGACTCCCCTGAGTGTTGGTTTGATAAAAAAAAATCTAATGAGTGTTCGAACTCACGGGCGATGTGTTAACACCTTTTTGTTACACGGTACCTGTTCGATTTCTATGAACACATTAGTAAATGTTACATTGGAAAATAAAAAACAGTGTTCAATTATATGATGACGTTTTATTACTGAAAATTAATACTTAAAATTATTTAAAGACCAGTGCAAGTACATGTGTCATTATTTTCTTCCTTAATACTTTTTGTTTTATTCCCACAAAAAACAAAGATAATGCAAAGCAACAGCCACATGTGCATACATACATTTTTATGTTCGTACATACGCTACACAAGTTCACACAATTTTCGTTGCTCTCTTGCTATCTCATTTTTATATACGTATAACTACGTCATTATTCTCTTTGCTCTGAGAGTGCTGCGCACCCATACAAGACAACTATTCGCTGCCGCTACATCAGTGTGTGTTTGTTTTTGCAGTTTGACAAACTGTGTTTCGCAGTCTTCGTCACTCTACTCTTCAACTACTTCTTCAACTGGACACAACCTAAGTAACTGAATGATTTCATGGCAGAAGTCACTTGCTTGTTTCCTCCACACATACATATATATTCCGGTAAGTAACAAGAATATGTATATAAATATCGGCATCGATAGGACTCACAAGCACGCCATCTGTTAAAAACACAGACAACGATATTCCAATGACGCCATCTGGAGGGCAGTATGAACAACACATAATCATCAACACAATCAGCTGGCCATCAGCTGATGTAATAAATACTATCATCTTTGTGGCGGATAAAATCAGCTTCCAGCTACTGTCAAAAGCGGAGCATCTTTGTACTTGAGGTGATTCCGTCGGCAGACTTTGAAAAGCCAACATAGTCTAAGTCTAAGTGGCGCAATATTACCTTGTCTATGGGACCCACTTCAAGACTACTAGATAGTATCAAAAGCGGAACATATTTGTACTCGAGGTGATTCCGACGGCAGAGTCTGAAAAGCCTACATAGTCAACTTGATACCTTCTTTTCCCGGTGAATACCAGAAATTTCCTGACTGTGGGGACACGTCCTTGTCACCTACTTTTGTAATTTCGAGGTAGTGGATGCATTTTTTTTACCTGCGATCTGCCGTGAACAGAAGCAATGACGTCAGCCTGGAAATCAGACGGAAAATTGTGCTTGCCAACAGGTATTATTTCGGGCTAAGCAAGCACAAGGAAAACTTGGTCCGCACTTGAACGTTGACAACCGTTTTAATTTTGAAGTGGTAGATGAATTTGTCTACCGTGGATCCGCCGTGAACAAGGACAACAACGTCAACCTGGAGATGACTATGAGAATTGTGCTTACAAATGGGTGGTATTTTGGGCTCTGCAAGCAGTTTAGAAACAAAACCCTCTCTCGACGGACAAAAGTCCAGCTATATCAGACTCTCATTTTACCTATCTTGACATATAGCTCCGACACTTGGGTCATATCGCAAGTGGATGAAAAACACCTGGGAGTATTTGAGGAAAAAATCTTCGTAAAATAGTTGGTCCTGTTAGGGAAACGGCGAGTACTGACATCGCTGGAACCAAGAGCTATATAATTTAGATTCTGACGTGGACGTAGCTAGGCGAAACAAATTAGGCCAATTGCGTTGGCTAGGTCATGTTATCAGAATGGGTGAAGGTGCACCAGCGCGAATAGTTTTCGATAATTTAGCCGATGGAAGTAGGAAAAGAGGACGATCAATGCTCCGGTGGAAAGATGGAAGCAGGAAAAGAGGACGACCAAGACTCCGCTGGAAAGACCAGACAGAAGAATCACTCCGTATCCTTGGTGTTATCAAGTGGCGAGAAAAGGCGAAGGATATGTTGAAATTTGTTTCATTTGTCTGTTTAATTAATATGTGTAAGATGTCTGACCGCATGAGGTTGTAAAATAGTCAATAAAAGTAAAGTAAAGCACTTCTGAAATAAGGTTCTCTCGCGAGAAACGAAGGTCCAATTCTATCAGACTCTCATACAACCCGCCTTGTTTTATGACGCAGAATCCTGGGTCATATCGCAGGCTGATGAGACATCATTGGGAGTCTTCGAGAGGAAAATTTTCCGCAAATAGGTGGTCCTCTAAGAAAGAACGCCGAGTATCGACAACGGATGAACCACGAGCTATATAAACTGTATCCCGACATCGATGTAGTTATGCGTATCAAAGTAGCGCGTTTACGCTGGATAGGTCATGTCAGTAGAATGAAGCCGAATGAAGCAGTGCGCGAGAAATTCGAAGACGTACTGGAAAAATAGGACGGCCAAGACCTCGCTGGCGAGACCTGATGGAAGATTTTTTGCGAGACCGTTGTGTTATCAACTGGTGGAGAAAAGCTGAAGACCCAGCCGTTGTGAGAAACATGTTGTACTCATATTGTAAGGCCCTTGGCCCCTCTGTGTTGTTAGAGACCATCTAAGAAAGTGAATAGGTAAGTAGCAGTTATGTACACGTGTGTTTGGAACGAAGTTCCTTATCGCACGTAATAACTACGTTATTACAACCCATTATATTAAACTATATTGGGTACTTTTAGTTTGGTTTGGTTTAAAGGGAAGTTTTCTAGGTGGAGCCTGTGTATTACATATTGTATGTACCCAATAAAAGTAAATCTGTGGTCACAAATAATAACAGCCTAAGTCGATTCTAAAATTTTTCAGGGAGAGCAGTTTAAAGTTTAATATCTTTACTGGAAATCAGGAGTCGGAGATTTTGTGATAACTTTGTTACAGATAAAAAGGAAACGAAGTCTTATAGTTGCTTACTTCTTAACAAAAAAAGAGTTGCATATTTGAGCACGGTGACTTCTCAACAATTTTTTTAAATTTTGTCGTAACTCGAGTTAGGCTGTTGTTGTTTGTGACCACAGAAATTTAGAAAAGCCAAAGTACAAGACTGTCAAATCCATGAAATACAACCGTGAGCATGGAATTACCTTTGGCAGCACACTTACTCTTACACTCGTACTTTTGTTCTGGTTTGTGTCTAGACTAACATATGGGGTGAAATTTGTTGTTTAATGGGAAATTGTCTAGGTGGAGCCTGTTTATTACATATTGTAGTTTTGAAACGAATAAAAAGTAATTTTAGAAAAGCCAAAGTGAAAGAAGTTTAAAAAAATAAAATTGTTTTAAGTAAGTGCGTTTTCTTAAAAAAAGGAAATTTTTTTCAAAAAGTACCTATGGACATTCTTAAACAATATATCTTTTATTAAAAAATACCTTATCTTAAAGAGGAACCTTTGCTTCAAAAAGTAAATTTTCTTAACTTTTCTTAAAAAAAGTATTTTTTTTAAATAAGTACCTTTTCTTAAAAAAGTACATTATCTTACAACAAATTGTCTTTTCTTAAAAAAAGTATTTTTTTGAATAAGTAGCTTTTCTTAAAAAAGTACTTTATCTTACAGCAAATTGCCTTTTCTTAAAAAACTACCATTTCTTTAAAGAGTATCTTTTTCTGTAAAACAAAATAACTTTTCTACTCTCAAAATTGTACATGTTCTTTCGTAAAAAAAGCTTTTCTTCAAAAAAAAAAATATACCTTCTCTTAAAAAAAATACATTTTCTTACAAAAAATCCCTTACTTAAAGAAATACCTTTCCTTACAAAAGTTCATTTTCTTAAAACCGCCTTTCTTAAAAATAAAATAACGCCTTTTCTTTTCTTTTCTTGAGATAAGTAGCCTTTCTGAAAATAAGTAAATTACTCTTAAAATTGTACATTTCCTTTCTGAAAATAAGTAAATTTTTTACAAAAAATAACCTTTTCCTCAAAGGGTACCACTTCTATAAAAAGTACCTGTTCTTAAAAAAAGTACTTCTTTGTAAAAAAAATGCATACTCTGAGGCGTTTTCGGACAGCAAGCACTCCTTATTAAAAGTGGTAGCTTTTCTTAAAAAACATTAGCTTTTACTAGAAGAAGTACCTCTCATTAAAGAAAGGGCCTTTTCGGAAAAATATAATACATATTCTTACAAAAGGGACCTAAAAATATACTTTTTTTTAAAAAAATACATTAATAAATAAAAAATTTTTAAAAAAACTTTATTCTTTTACAAAAAGTATCTCTTCTTAAAGATCCATTTAAATTACAGTATTTTTCAACCAGCGTGACCGTCGGTGGTGCAATGGTTAGTGTGCGCGCCTCTTGTACAGGAGATCCTGGGTTCGGTTCCTGCTCCGACCACCTTAAAAATCCTCTCGACGACGGTCACCTCGCTTAGTGACGGCGACACTATCGAGTACTTAGCCATGAAAAAGCTTGTTAAAATACCGTTCGGAACCGGTATAAAACTGTAGGTCCCAATCAGTGAGTATAAAACTATAAAGCGCACAGCTCACTGGTTGTGAGAAGCTCTCCCCAATTCCTTCATGGTATGTAATAGGAGACCATTTTTTATTTTTTTTTATTTTTCAACCGGCACCTTAGATGTGTTGGAACTAACTGGTACATAATATATAACGAAAGGAACTCCCCTGACACCTCATGTAATTTTTTTTGTTATCACTGTCATGCTGTTTCCACTGCCATGAAAATACTAGATTTTATCCCATACGAGAGGACTTTTTAAGCATGTGTTTCCCATGAAATCTTGTCAATTTTGCCAGATACTGTAGTTTTATCAGCAGGCAAAAGTCAAATGTCTCTCAGTACTTTGAAGAATAAATTGAGACATTAAACAGCTGTAGTGTATTAATTACCACTCTGTCCTTTTAAGTCTATCAAGTTAGACAAAATATAAATCTAAATTCGTTAGACTTTCAATTGAGCAGCCCAACTACGTGTGAAGGGGAACACCTCAGTTGAGTTGAGAATATTATTGTTATATTTTATATGATGCTAGGAAATTATTGCTATTAAGATTATCTTGTTTAACTTGTAAAAAAAAAAATATTTAAAATTCGCAAATAAAGATGAGGTTTTAATTGAATTTTGTGGGTTGGGGGAAGTAAAAAGAAAATATATGGTTACATTGTAAACAATGAAAATATCAGTGACTTTTTGTCGGTACATATGCGTTAGTAAAAATTAAGGGCCGGAAGGAAATTATAATAGTAGGGTATATTTCGGTTATTGTCGCCGAAGTTGTTGTAGTTTTTAGTAACGTTTTTCACCACAGACAGTAATTTGCTACTGTTTAATTAACAGTGTTGCATCGAAATGTACACCTGCTTAAAAAGAGGTTAAAAATTAAAGTTAAAATTTTACAGATTAAAATTGTATGAGTTATCTTCTGGCTTAACGGAGTTAACCTTTGGAATGCGTTAATCTTAAGCGGTGTAAATGCCAACATACGAACGATTTCTCTGACACTTCTACGTAATAACTTTTTTCGTGTCGCTCCCGGGCTGACAGTTTAACTTGTTTGAGATGAATAAGAGAGCGCGGAAACTCGTAAACAAACGCAAGCAGCTCGCACGCGGCCACTTGCATTTTTAGGGTTATTTTTCGCACGTGCTCTCGAGTTGTATATTAGCATGGGCCGTAATCAAGGAAAAAAAAATATTTTTGGATTTTTAAGTTGAAGTAGCGTTAATATGGTGCCTTATAGGCAAATGAAATAACTGTAAAAAAATTGTATCGTTATTTCAATTTTTAACCGGGCCCCTTTGCTTTCAAAAGTCTCAAAAACGGTTTTTTCTCCAAAATTTTCAAAAATAAATGTCATATCAAAAAATAATATTGGCTAAAGTTGTAGTTCATAAGATTTCCTAAAAAAATGTCTCTTGGACTTTTTTCCTAGGTTTGATCACTTCGGAGATAATTTACTTTTAATAAAAATACCACTGTTATTTCAATTCTATGGGAATTATCATTTTTTTTTATTTCAGAGTTATGAATTAGTTTTATAGTACTTATATACTAAACAAAAAATAACAATAATTTTGATTACTTCACAATATTTAATTTAATTTTTATATTGAAATTATATATAAAGATTCAAAGGCACGTCTGAAAAAGCTAGCGTATATAAATGAATAACACCCAATTCATACGATGATTTTTACGACGTCGTATTTCCTTAATTGCTTTTTGAAGCAACTTCCAAAAATCATTTGTGTTCATACGATGATTTTTATTTGCACGTCTTTTTTGGCAGGCAAAGTTGATTTTTATTGTTTAATCGGTTAATATGCTTCTTAATGTCACCCGGATACTTCAAAGTACGAAAATTAATAAAACGTATCAAGAAAAAAAGAAATTAGTATAAAGAGAAATATGAAAAAAGACACGAAAAACAGAAATCGAGACTTTATGTTTACCCCTCTTGCTTCTCTACACCGTTGGCCTATATGTGTCATTGTTGCGTGTCATTGAGTGTCATTGTTGCTTTTTCTCGAATATGTTCCTTATAAGTTTGCTACATATGAATAACGGTATTCTGTTTACTAAATTATTTGTGAAGCGACAAAAAAGCAGACGTCTTACAATTTCTGTAGTTATTTTAGTCGAGTGTTTGTTATCAGTGCGTCAACAATTAAAATATTGTTTTGTTAAATAAAATTCTTATAGCGTATTATCAGGTAATTAAAAACCACATTTTAAAACATAGATAGGCAGAAGAAGAAGAATAATTTTTCTTCTCATTCGGCCAATGTATGTTTTAAATCAAATATTATTGTAACTGCACTACAAATTTTTAATCCACTCTTACCGTAATATTTAATACAAAAGAAAATATGGCTACAGTAACAACACGTACTAAAGACGTGTGTCCACTTTTCGGAAACGTTGAAGATATTTGCCCAAACGAAGCCAGACAACTCCCAAGATACCAAGAGGTTATAAAATGTTACCATTTCGTTCGAAAGCAGATTATGGGTCAAAGAGTCAAACAACCCACATCTGGGGAAGTTGCCAATTTAGTTGCATGGAAGATAGAGGATATTTGGAAGCGCGCATCTCTTCCAATACTGTCTCATAATCGCATTAAGGATATGATTTTGGCTTATAACAAAAATTATCAAAATATTATTAAGCCGCTCAAAAGCCGCAATACACCATTTCTTCAAGAAAAATTGTCCAAATTTAAAACAGCGTCATTAAAAATATTTGACATATGCCATTGCAAATGTGCAGATTTTGAATCATGTAAGTGTCAAAATTGTCATAAAGTACCGAAAATTGAGAGAGAATTTTTGAAAGATCAACGCACCGAGCGAAAGATGGTGATGGGAGGAATTGATCAAGTGAAAACTAGAGAGCTGCGAAAGAAAGAAGAAAGGAAACAAAAAACACAACAACGCGAAGCTATGGAAAATGTGAGTTATGAACTTCTACCAGGTGCTAGTTGTAGTCAGTCATTGAATGAATCCAACATATCCCTATCATCAAATGAATCGTCCACTATTGCTTCAAGTGATGATGATTTTATCAGTCCAAAACGGCAGAAAAAAGATAAGTCTCCGATTCAAATGAGATTGGCTTTAACGTCTACTGCAAGGATGGCAGATTTAACTGGTTCATCGAATAGGACCGTCGCTAAAATTGCTACAGCGGTGTTGGAAGACATGAAAATTGTTTCAATAAATAATAAAACAAATATAATAGACAAAAATAAAGTACGCAGAGAAATAAATAAAAATAGAAACTCCCTTCAACATTCCGCTGACAATAAATTTATACATGGATTATACTTCGACGGTCGTAAGGACACAACAATAATTCATAAAGAAGGACGTCGTTTGACGGAGAAAGAGGAACACATTTCAATAATAGAAGAGCCTGGAAGTAAATATTTTGGACATATTTCACTAAAAGCTTCAGGCAGTGCGGAAGAAATATTTCAAGCCATGATTTCACACTTTATTAAATGTAATACAAGCCTTGAAAAATTGATTGTTCTTGGTGGTGATGGAACTAACGTAAATACAGGTTGGAAAAGTGGTGTATTCCGAAAGCTTGAAGTTCATATTGGCAGACCATTACAATGGAGTGTTTGTATGCTTCATATGAACGAGTTGCCATTAAGGCACCTGCTGCAAGAATTGGATGGTGGTACAAAAGGCCCCAACTCCTTTTCAGGAAATTTGGGGAAACTTCTTGATGGCTGCGAAAACTTGCCTGTAGTTTCTTTTCAACCTATTATAACAACTCTGCCAGTAGTTTCCGAACGGGATTTAAGCACGGATCAACAATATTTATATAAAATCTGTTGTGCAATCAGTTCTGGAAAATGTTCTGCCAATATAGCCAAACGAAATCCTGGCCGACTAAATCACGCTCGATGGTTAACTACAGCTAACCGACTGTTGCGGTTGTATGTCGCTACAAATAATCCTCCAGAAAATCTTGAAATCATAACCAGATTCATTTTGAAAGTTTATGCGCCGACATGGTTTCATATTAAAACAAACCCATTTCTACAATTTGGTGCTATCCACCTTTGGACTGCCATTAAAGCAGCAAGAGAGTTTTCAGGTGAAGTGAAAAACATTTTTGAAAAAGTCATATCAAAAAATGGCTATTTCGCTCATCCCGAAAACTTACTTTTGGCTATGCTTTTTGACTGCCGTGACAATATAAGAGAATTAGCTATAAATAGAATTCTTATAGCACGGCAACATTTGCAGAATAACGTAAGATATTTTAAACCACCTGTAATATTATTTAATGCAGAAGATTACACTGATTTAATTGACTGGCAGGCGTGCAATTTAACCGAACCTCCTTTGACGATGGAACTTTCAGAAGAATACCTCAAAAACTGTATTCATAAGAAAAAAATGATTGAAATAAGTGTAAATTTTCCATGTCATACGCAGGCCGTTGAAAGGTGCGTTAAAGTGGTTACAGAAGCATCTTCGAAAGTATGTGGAGAGACGTCAAGAGATGGCTACATAAGAGCCAAATTTCAAGGCAGAAATCTTTTACCTAAATTTGAGAATAAGATGCAGTATTATGAAGTAAAAGAAGCAAATAGAATGCATTAGTACCACAAAAAATACAAATTTAAAAAGGTTAATTTTTGTTTAGTATATAAGTACTATAAAACTAATTCATAACTCTGAAATAAAAAAAATGATAATTCCCATAGAATTGAAATAACAGTGGTATTTTTATTAAAAGTAAATTATCTCCGAAGTGATCAAACCTAGGAAAAAAGTCCAAGAGACATTTTTTTAGGAAATCTTATGAACTACAACTTTAGCCAATATTATTTTTTGATATGACATTTATTTTTGAAAATTTTGGAGAAAAAACCGTTTTTGAGACTTTTGAAAGCAAAGGGGCCCGGTTAAAAATTGAAATAACGATACAATTTTTTTACAGTTATTTCATTTGCCTATAAGGCACCATATTAACGCTACTTCAACTTAAAATTCCAAAACAAATTTTTTCGGCCCATGCTATTGTATATTTTGGATTTTTTACAGCTTAAAAGTAACCATAGGGGAAAAATCATTTACGGCTCGTGTTCGAGTTGTGTGCATGTGTTTGCGATGCCTTGGGGAAGCTGAACAAGCTATTTAGGGGTTTGCGTGATTTTTTCCCATAATTTCCAACTTCGATGTAAATATCGAACTGTGAACCAAGAATATTTTATAGACTCTGAAACATGCCTGTGAATAAATATAAATATTTAGTATGTTTTGCAATAAGATTTACCAACTGAAATGCTTGATACTCTATAACAAAGATTCGGGCATATTATAAGTATAAAACCTATCATGGCATTGGGGCATTCCGCTATACTTTTTACCTAAACAATCACCAAAATCACTATTCGAAGTGCAACAATGTCGTTTTACTGAACATTTTCAACAAATGCGATTGGTCTTGTGTGTATGTACAATTTACGTCTGATATTTTGTTGATCTAATGCCATTGTCATTCACACAAAAATACTACACGTTTATTTAGCGCAAATACAAATCTGCTTTTGTACTAGAACCCATTGACTTTGCCACTCAGTCTCGATTCGCCTCTATAGCTCTGAACAACACAAAATGTTGCGGTATCTAATGTTGAAGCGTGTCATGAGTAATTCGTTAATTTTAATCGTTTTATTGTTCTGTGCCGCGGATTACAATCAAGTGAATTGTGCAAAAAGTTTATCCCTGATTGAAGTGAATTCTTTAAGAAACGAAAAGTCGAATCGGAATGCAACTCTGCAGTTAGTTCATGTGGTAAATATAGTATGATAATGTATTATCTGGGAACTTGGATATTAAAATACGAAAAAGATGAAGATAAATAACAAAAACTTACAAGCCGTTCCCTGTAATCAAATTCATGGTCCGGGTAGTGTGGATACAATTTTCATTACAATTTATCACATAGACTAAGAACGTTTATATTTTTAGCACATACCTGCATATTTAAATCATCTACACACCTTCTACTAATTTTTTTTAAAAATATGTCTAAAACGAAAATCTCTTCAAAAATATTTGTTGAAAACAAAAAATTTCAAAATGTACCGACTAAATGGGCGTGGTACCTCCCATACTTACTTACTTATCCGGTCACGAACAACCCCGAGGTCCCAGGGACCTTACAAAACGAAGATAACATATTTCGCCAACCAGTTCGTTCTTTTGCCTTATCTCTCCAGTTGCCAATACCAAGTGTACGCAGGGATTCGTCAACCTGATCCTTCCAGCGGAGTCTTGGTCTTAATATTTTTCGTCTTCCTTCGAGTTCGGTTTCGAAAACCCTTCGTGCTGGTTCGTCTTCATCCATTCTTCTGACATGGCCTAGCCAGCGCAATGGTGTTATTATGATCCGCTTAACTATGTCAATGTCGGGATATAGCTCATACAGCTCATGGTTCATGCGTCGCCGAAACTCACCGTTGTGCACTATAGGGCCATATATTTTTCGGAGTATTTTTCTCTCGAAGACTCCTACAGATGTTTCGTCTCCTTGCCATAAAACCCAGGATTCTGCGACATAAAACAAGACAGGTTGTATGAGAGTCTGGTAGAGCTGGACTTTTGTTACTCGAGAGAGGGTATTATCTCTAAAGTGCTTGCTCAGCCCAAAATAACATATATTCGCAAGCACAATTCTCAGCTTGATCTCAAGGCTGACGTTGTTGTTTTTGTTTACGGCAGATCCGAGGTATATAAATTCATCCACTACCTCGAAATTATAACGGTTATTAACGTTCACGCTTTGGTCTAATCGCGTGGAGGCCCTGCTCGTTGAAACCATTAATTTTGTCTTGTCCTCATTTACCGTCAGACCCACTTTTCCTGACTCCTTTTCAATTCTCGAAAACAACGCAGTAACTTCTCTAACTGTGCGTCCAATGATATCTATATCATCAGCATAAGCGAGCAGCATGTGACTTTTGCTGCTGATGGTTTTATTCATATTGACAGCAGCTTTTCTCAGAATAATCTCTATTAAGATGTTAAAGAGATCGCACGATAGGGTGTCACCTTGTCTGAGGCCTCGCTTAGTTTCAAAAGGTTCGGTAAGATCCTTACCAACTTTCACTGCGGATTTGATGTTCGTCAGGGTCATCCTGCAAAGGCGTATGAGTTTTGCACGAATACCAAGCTCAGACATTGCTTCGTAGAGTTCACCCCGTATCGGGCTATCGAAGGCAGCTTTATAATCGACAAATCACAAATTAAAAATCGGTTATTTCTGCTTCTGATAACGGTATTTGTTCAAAATTGGGTATGATGGTTAGGTGTACACATTCTAAGATCTGCTGCTTATATGGGCGGGATTGGACAAAGGGGCGTGGTCGTATATAAAGAATTTGTTGTCAAAAACTATGTTTTTTACGGGTTGGTTTTTTTAAAATATAAGAGTGCTGCAAAAAACAGCTGTTTCAGTTTTCCGAAATGAGCCCATTCCGAAAAAACCGACATCAGCTCTTTCGAATTTGGTGAAATGTATTAAAATATTTACTAAAAAAGTAAACTTACCGAAAAGTAATTTATACAAAAATGTACCAAAAATAATTTAAAGTTACTGCATTCGCCAAAAATATAAAAAAAATAAAAAAAATTATAAATTTAATTTAAAAAAAAGTAAATTTTACAAAAAAGAAATGGTACTATATTCAAAAGATAATTAAATACTGTTTTTCAAATTTGTGTAAAATAGTTTTATAAAAATTTAAAAACACATGATTATTTCAAAAATATGTACTAAGTAGTACATTTTCCAAAACTTCTCTAGTACTTTTTTAAATATTTTAAAAATCTGTCTTTTTTTTGGAAAATGCACTAAAATGAGTATTTTTTCAAAAATGTACTCAAAAGTGACTTTTTGTTCATAAATTTGATAAAAGTCCACCAAAAAGTATTTTGGTTTTTGAAATTTACTAAAAAGTGCAATTTTTAAAATGTACCAACAATAATTTAAAGTTGCTGAATTTGTTAAAAAAATAAAAAAAATTAAAACTAATTACAAAAACTACAAATTTAATTTAAAAGAAAGTAAATTTTCAAAAAAAAACAAATGCTACTATATTCAAAAGTTAATTAAAAACTGCTTTTCTAAATAGTACATTTTTCAAAAATTCTGTAGTTTTTTTTTAAATATTTCTAAAATCTGTCTTTTTCGTAAACTTTTAAAAAATGTACTAAAATGAGTATTTTTTTTCAAAAATGTACTCAAAAGTGACTTTTTGTTCATAAATTTGATAAAAGTCCATCAAAAAGTATTTTGTTTTTTGAAATTTACTAAAAAGTGCAATTTTTAAAATGTACCAACAATAATTTAAAGTTCCTGAATTTGTTAAAAAAATAAAAAAAATTAAAACTAATTACAAAAAGTACAAATTTAATTTAAAAAAAATAAATTTTCCAAAAAAAAAATGCTACTATATTCAAAAGTTAATTAAAAACTGTTTTTCAAATTTGTCTAAAAAGGTTTTATAAAAATTTAAAAAAACCTGATTATTTCAAAAATATATACTAAATAGTTCATATTTCAAAAATTCTCCAGTACTTTTTTTTAATATTTCTACAATCTTTCTTTTTCGCAAACTTTTGAAAAATGCAATAAAATGTGTTTTTTTCAAAAATTTACAAGAAAGTGATTTTTTGTTCATAAATTTAACAAAAGTCCACCAAAAAGGATTTTGTTTTTTGAAATTTACTAAAATGTGCAATTTTTAAAATGTACCAGCAATACTTTAAAGCTCCTGCACTTGTTAAGAAAAAATTAAAATTAATTAAAAAAAAGTACAAATATAATTTAAAAAAAGTAAATATCCCAAAAAAGAAATGCTACTATATTCAAATGGACATTAAAAACGGGTTTTCAAATTTTTGTAAAAAAGTTTTATAAAAATTTAATAACACATGATTATTTCAAAAATATGTACTAAATAGTAAATTTTTCAAAAATTCTGTAGTTTTTTTTTAAATATTTCCAAAATCTTTCTTTTACGTAAACTTTTGAAAAATGCACTAAAATGCGTATTTTTTTCACAAAAGGAACTCAAAAGTGACTTTTTGTTCATAAATGTGATAAAAATCCACGAGATGGTATTTTGTTTTTTGAAATTTACTACAAACTGCAATTGTTAGGAGACGTTTAATGCAGGTGGTACTTTTTCTATAAAGTTTGCACGATTTTTTAAGTACCTATGCATGTATTGTGTACTTCCTCGTGTACATTTTGTACACATTTCAATGGGTTACGTTTAAAATGTGTTAAAATTGTTTGATAAATCTGAAAATGTTTTTGCCACGTACTCGTTCTGGCTACATTTCAAAAAACATTAAATTTTAGTGTACTTCTGAAGACTTTATATTTTTGTAAACTTCTGAAAATTTTAAATTTTAGTACATTTTTGAAAATTTTAGATTTTAGTACATTGTTTAGAATTTTGGTTACTAATACTTTCTTGCATACTTTGTGTTTTTTTAAATTAAGTTTGTTTATGTTTATTTATTATTTATTTTATTTTTAATTATAAGTTCTGTTTCGGAAAGCCGTGTACACTTTTCCGAACTCTTGCGAAAAATTTTATTGGGAAAATTTTTTGTATGGTAATAATTTGGAAAGTGTTCTCTTTAATTTAGTTATTTATTAATGTACTATTAGTATAGGTTAGTGAGGTTTGTTAGTATTCATTTGAAAGGTGCTCTTTTTAGTACATTTTTTTATAAACATGTCTCTTGTACACGTGGAAAGTTTACTTTTTGCGACATTTATGAAAAATGTACAATAATAGCAAATGTACTATTCAAAGGTACCAAATTTGTAGGCATATTGTTTACTCTATGGAGAGCGCTTTGTGTGTCTTTTCGTATATTTTTTTAGTGCATTTTACAAATAAATCGTTTCGCAAACTTGAATTTGTAAGATCAATTATGTCTATTTAAATTTGCGTATTTTATGAGTACGAAAAGAGAAAAGAGTATTTTAAAAATCTACACAACTTTTACACAATTGGAACAAAATCTGCACAATTTGCACTGTTGTGTACTATAAAAATGAACTTTGTACTATACACAATTTGAATAGCTAACGAGTGTACAGCGTTTACTTACAAGTCCAAACTGTGTACAGTTTTATGAAGTAAATGCAGTAAACTTGATTTCACGTACTTTCTATTTCTGTACCTTTTTGTACACATTGCGTACTTTGGAGTACACTGTGTGAACTTTTTATAATAAAAGATGGGTCAGAGAGTAAAATTGTTTGGTGATTTTGTAAAATCAGGGTGAATCCATTCTGCTACAGAATTTTGTCCAATTACAATTAAATATTCCCCTTCAGAAACAATAGATTATCAATTGTTCTGATGCAACATAGTATCTAACTTTCATCAGATAGTACGAGAAAAACAGAAATTAATCGCTTAATGACTTTGACAAGTTTACACTTGTGCGCCGCATAACGCATTTATAGTTGACTTTCTAATTCAAATGTGATTCTGGATCAATGCAGTTCTTGTTGTGAAAGTGATTCTTATCAGTCAGACAGTTCAAATAAACAAAAAAAAATATGTCATAATCATGCGAATTTCTATTGAGCTACATGGAAGTGAAATTATTTGAATATAATCTAAACTTGGCCCGCATACAGAGGGGTAGTGGCCTATTTTGTTAGTTATGTACATCAACTAGGCCAAATATGGAAACAGACATTTTTGTTAAATAGGAAGATTCAAATGTGACGTTGAATGCTTATTCATCTTTTTCCTGCCTAGATGGGCAGAGTACTTTTTTTTGGTCTCCTGCACTTTCAAACTCCGTACGTCCGACACCATGTCGTGAAGTTTTTCAACCGTTTCGGAGGTTGCGATTTGAACGGAAATTTTGCGGCTTACAAAGAACAAAGCTTCAGGTGCTCTCAGGCTACCGGCTATTCAAGGCTGGCGGTCATGAGCTGACAAGGTGCATGCACCAGGTCATATGCCAAATTTGGTCAGACAAATGCATGCCTGGCAATTGAAGTCTTAGGCTACCCTACATTTAAAAAAGGCTACCCGAATATAGGCGCCAACTACCGTGGAATCAGCTTTTTATCTATTGCATACAAGGCCCATTCGAGCGTAATGGGCGAAAGACTACAGCCATTTGTTGCAGAACTGATTGGAGCTTACCAGTGTGGCTTGAGACCAGCAGAATCCACGGCCGACCAGATATTCACATTGCGACAAATCCTGAAAAAAATTCACGAAAACCAAATCGACACCGACCACCTCTTTGTAGAGTATAAGACTGGCTTCGATAGCCCAATACGGGGAAAACTGTACCAAGCTTTGTTGGAGCTTGGTATTGTTGCTAAGATGACACGCCTTCACAGAATAACACCGACCGACACGAAATCCTCTGTAAAGATTGGTAAAGATCTTGCCGAACCATTTAGTACGAGACGAGGCCTCAGGGAGGGCGACACCCTATCATGCGATCTCTTCAACATATTAATTGAGATAATTATGAATAAACCAATCAGCAGCAAAAGTGATTTCCATACACAGGAAAAAAAGACGACTGTAAAATTTTAACAAAAAAATTGGTACGTGAAAAATCTCAGCACTCAATTACATTTTCCATTTATACTGACAAATTACTCAAATATTGAAATGAAAATCGATAAATGGTGCCAACAAAAAAATTCATAAGAAATACCCCAATATTTAACGAAGTAAATACGATACGAACAACCACATAACATCCGTTAGAGATAAGTTTGTACAGGCAGTCGGTGGCGTAACGGGCTAGACGCTGCCCGAAACGACGCTGTGTCACAAACTTTGAAACGATATTCCAGTGGATGTGAGTTCGAATCCTACCGCGGCAGTTTATTTTTTTTAAATAAACAAAATTACTAAAAATACTTCGGATCGAAGACAAAACGAAAACTGAGATACAATTTAGTTTGTTAATATGTGAAATTGTTCATCGACTAAAAACCAAAATATTTTTGATAAACAACGTACAAATATTTTCGTAGATGGGTGAAATTTTGCATCGATTGAAAAATAAAATTTTTCCAATAAACAACACACACATACATATATTTTAGCTGATATGTGATTTTTTTTATCACAGGATTAATGTTGTGTTTGAATTTTCGAATTTTTTAATTGAATTGAAAAATAATTTTTTTCTGTGCATCATTGGGCGAAATCTGCGAGAAGTTACTGCAGTATTTTCAAGAATTGAGAAGGAATCAACAAAATTGAGCGTGGCAGTAAACGAGGACAAAATAAAATTAATGTTTGCGTCAAGCAGAACCTACCACCTGATTAGATGGAAGGGTGAATTCAGATAACTGTTACAATTTTGAGGTAGTGGACGAATTTATTTACCTCGTATCTGCCGTAAACACAAGCAATAACGTCAGCCGGTTAATGAAACGGAGAATTGTGCTAGGCAAACAGGTGTTATTTCGGGCTAAGCAAGCACTGCAGAGATAAGACCCTCCCTTTAGAGACCAAGATCCAACTATATCAGACTCACATACAAGCCTGTCTTGCTTTATGGCGCAGAATTCTGGGTCATAGCGCATGCTGATGAAATATCACTGGGAGTTATCAGGGAAAATATAATATATATCCTATAATAGAGAACGGCGAGTATCAACCGCAGATGAATCACGCTCTGTATAATCTGTATGCGGACATCGGTGCGAATCAAAATAGCGCCTTTACACTCACAGAAAAATTCGGTTGAGATAACCGAATTAGCCGTAACCGAAATTAGAGATTGTCACAACCTCATTGGAGGTTGGCACAACCTCATTTGGAGGTTGGCACAACCTCATTGGAGGTTGACACAACCTCATTGGAGGTTGACACAACCTCATAGGAGGTTGACACAACCTCACTGGAGGTTGACATAACCGCATTAGAGGTTGTCACAGCCGAATTAGAGGTTGTTACAACCGAATTTCGATAGTGTCACAAAATAATTTTGAAGTTAGTTTTAATTATTAGCTGATGACTTATTTTCCTAAATTCTTACAAAAAAATTACAAATGGAAAAAAGTCATTTATATAGGGAAATCTTTAGGGTTATGCATTGTTTATTCATGCCAGTTCCGACCTTTCGTGAAGTCCCGGACATCATAGGCCACCGCACCAATTCTGACGTGCGTCTCAAACGACCGACCTTGAAAAACTGCAAAACCGTGGATATTTGATTAAGCATTTTCTGCAAAAAAATACGTTTTAAGACATAAAATATAATTACAATATTCTCACTTACCTTTGGTAACAACCACAAAACAAAAATTGATACAGCCGCGACGGCAACAATTATTCATTCTTAGCTTATTTGAATATAATATTTCTATTTAGAATTTTAAACGTCAGGTATGAAATACATGGAATTCTGTTGTGGTAACCGAATTGAAAATTAATTCGGTCAGACCTACAGAATTCAATAGAAATTCGGTTACAGACTTAAGGCTAAATTCGGTTATGGCGACCGAATTGATACCAAATTCGATAGATACAACCGAATTGATTACAAATTCGGTTGTTGCTACGGAAATGGTGTCACATCCTATTACTCCAACCGAATTTGGTATCAATATCGGTTGTTGCATCCGAATTAATTCCAAATTCGGTTCTTCCAACCGAAATTTTAGAAAATTTAGTTGACAGAACGAATATAATTGAATTTTCAGCTTTCACAACCGAATGCATTATGAAATGAGGTTGCTTCAACCGAATTTCAGTTGTGGGGACTAAATTCGGTCGTCACAACCTCAATTCGGTTGTAGAAACCGCAATTCGGTGGCAACAACCGAATGTACGGTTGCTACAACCTCTTTTCTAACGATTAGTTCTCTGAGTGTACGCTGGCTAGGCCGTGTCAGTAGAATGGATCAGAATGATCCAGTGCGAAAGATATTCAAAGACGTACTCGAAGAGCATGGCAGAATAAAACGACCAAGACTTCGCTGGTAAAACCACGTGGAAGATGGCCTGCGAGAGGGAGCTTGGTGTTACCAACCGGAGGAGAAAGGCTAAAGATTGAGCCAGCTGGCTGGAAAAATATGCTATTTGCAATTTGTAAAGCCCTTGATCACTCTGTGTTGTTTGCGGCCACCTAAGTAAGGCTGAGCCAAAAAAACAAATTTGCTGCATCTAGTGATCGAAAATCCCGCACGTCATTTTCGAGGAGTCAATGCATCCACAGAGAGTTACAGTTTGGTGTGGATTCTACAGTGGTGGCATCATTGACCCATTTTTTTTCGAAACTGCTGTTGGTAAGGCCATTTCATTAAACGTCGAGCTCAACAGAGCCATGATTACGGACTTTTTATGTGAAATTGGACAATCAATGGGTTCAGCTGAATGGCGCACCAGGTCACACAACTCGTCAAACAACCGATATTTTTTGCATTATGTCCGGTAATCGTGTTATCAGCCGTCTCGGATCAGCAATTTGAATTCATACATAGTGCAGTTTTGATTTTGTTATACGTTTCGTCAGAATATTTTGAATTATTTTTTTTAATATTTTTCAAATGTAATATTTTCAATAAAGCCAACAACATCGTTTCCATTTTCATTCAGTAGTTTGCAAATTTGGATTTTGAATTTCGAAATATTGCCGAAACGTGTTCGCCTTACGCATTTGAATAACAAGAATTTTGCCGTGATATGTCGAAATACAATTTAAGAGCTGGTGCAACCGCACAAAATCCCACTGTACAACAAGCTGCCGAAGATATGCATTCCGCCATGTGCGTATCGAGTTGGGTTGGGAAAAGTTCGTCAAAATGCTGTTCCAAAAAGTCATGTGGGCTCAGTAATTGCAACCGTTCCCATCACCATGTATTTGGATACTCACATGCTTGCATGTGGGGGCGTTGGTAGACGCATTGTATCCACCCAGTGTTTCGAGCACTGTGGGTTTAGGCCGTCGAGGCAGATACCCACATGACAAGGAAACACATTTGCCATCCCTGATCTGTTGCTTGGCCTTGATAATGCTCGCTTAAAAACAAAAAATGAATGGTTTCCCATTACATCCCATGAAGGGACAGGGGAGAGCTTCTCACAATCACTGAGCTGTGCGCGTTCCAGTTTTCACTCACTGATTGGGACCTACAGTTTTACACCGATTCCGAGCGGTATTTTGACAAGCTTTTTCATGGCTAAATACTCGACAGTGTCGCCGTCACTATGCGAGGTGACCGCTGCCGAAACAAACCCAGGATCTCATGTACAAGAGGCGCGCACACTACCATTGCACCACTGACCTACTACATTTGCAATTAAGGAAGCAAATGAATCGTCCCCAATCGCCAGCCAAACTATGCTTGGATAGGTGGTGTATGGGCCGTCAAGTAGTTAATCGTCGTCAGAGCCCACTGTGCTGTATGTAAAAGAACATCACTCTAGGCAAGACGCTCGAGATATGGTAAACGACTTTTTCGCCACTAAAAATGTTGCCATCAATTGTGAAACTTAACCACTTACTGCCAACGAGGATCAAATTGGTCGTGTGAGAACCGAAAAGACAATCCAACGAATTGGACATCGCTTCGAAATCGGCCTACTTTGGAAAGAATATCCTCCTCGTTTGCCATCTAGTTATGACATGGCTGAGAAAAGGTTATTCGCCATCGAGAAACGAATGAAAGCTGATGGCAACTTTGCTGTACGATGTGTTAACGAAATGGAGAAGTATCTGCAGAAGGATTATGCTCGAATATGGTACTTGCCCTATTTTGGGGTAATACATCAACACAAGCCTGGAAAACTCCGAGTTGTTTTCGATGCGGCAGCAAAATCGTCTGAAACATCGTTGAACACATGTTTGGTGAAAGGATCTAAACAAGCTAAGCGGTTACTAGATATTCTTCTTAGATTTCGACACGGTATTGTTGCAGGTGCAGCTGATGTCAAGGAAATATTTTCGCAAGTAAACATTCGCAAAGAAGATCAACAAGCTCATAGATTTCTTTGGCGTGATGGTGATCTGAACAAACCCGTACAGTATTATTATATGGTATCGATGACATTTAGTGCAATATGTTCGCCTTGTCGCGCAGAATTTGGGAAGAATGAAAATGCCAAAGAATTCAGACACTTGTTTGCTCCCTGAAGCCACTAATGCCATTGTCAACAAACACTATGTGGCTGAATTTGTATGTAGTTTCAATGACCAAGAAAGTACCTTATGTATCTGCAGAGATGTGGTGGAAATTCATTCGACAACTGGGTTTGAATTACGTGGTTTTGTCTCCAACTACATAGATGTAGAAATTACTATGAATGCTTCTGCTAATACCGATTACATGAATAGGATTAATATGGAGAAACAGGCAACAACCGATAAAATCCTTGGAATGTTGTGGGACGAACACGGTAACACCTTTGAGTTCAAAACAAGAAGCCAGTGGACATTGGTACAAGATTTAAAAAATCACTAGTGGAAAATATGGATCTCTGAATTTCCTCTCCAGCTTATGCAAAGACCAAAGTGGAGAGATGGATGCCCACCTATTAAGAATGATGGCACTGTGATCGTTTGATCTAAATGGTTCAAGGGTCGTGTCAAGAAGACATATACCTCAAAGGGTGTTCAAGTCAGATTTTCCCTTGTTGAAACTCAAAAGGGCATCACCCGTCGCCCAGCCATCAATTTAGCTGTTTTAGATTTATCAAGTTGTGTACCCGAAACCGGGAATGTTGGAGCAAAACACACGTCACTGTTCAAAACGGAAATTAAAAATAGTATAGTTTTGATTTTGTTATAAGAGCGCTACAAAAGTTTTTTTAAATAAAACAAAACCGGTTTTAGATACCAATGAAATTCTTTATTCCTGTGAAAGTACGTTCCATGCCATTATGTATGGAACTCGATTTCTTTTGCATGGCAATCCAGACGTTGAATCCAATTTTCGACGGTTTTCAAGCATAAATCGGCCGATACTGCCGCAATTTCACGTTCAATATTCGTACGAAGTTCATCAATCGTC
Source organism: Phaonia tiefii (assembly GCA_963931995.1). Taxonomy (NCBI): domain Eukaryota; kingdom Metazoa; phylum Arthropoda; class Insecta; order Diptera; family Muscidae; genus Phaonia; species Phaonia tiefii. The sequence goes on from OZ008369.1 coordinate 277,535,590, forward strand.
GCTGGCTTGTTGGCATAGACCATAGACTTGAAGTAGCCCCACAGGAAATAATCTAACAGCGTCAAATCGCTCGACCGAGGCGGCCAATCGACTGGGCCATTTCGTGAGATAACACGTTCACCAAACTTGGTTTCCAATAAATTGATTGTGGCATTCGCTGTGTGGCTTGTGGCGCCGTCCTGTTGGAAACACATGTCCTCCAAGTCCATATTATCCAATTGGGGCCAAAAATATTCGGTTATCATTGAACGGTAGCGATTCGCATTCACAGTAATGTGCCGGTCTTGATCATCACGGAAGAAGTACGGCCCAATGACGCCGCTGGCCCATAAACCGCACCAAACCGTAATTTTTTAGGGATGCAATGATGACACATGGATTACGTGTGGATTGCTGTCTGACCAATAACGCATATTTTGCTTATTGACTAAGCCATTCAGCCAGAAATGAGCCTCATCGCTGAAGATGATTTTCCGATGAAAATCCGAACGTAGCGCTCTTAAAGTTGAGGCCACTGACTCCAAATTTCGGTAGTAAATTTTAATAATTTCGACTCGCTGTTGGCTCGTATATATATTTCCATGATGAAATGGCAAACCTTACTGAAGAGAAATGCCAAAAGAGCGGGAAAAAATATGGCGTCGTTTGCTGTCCCTATCGATTTACTTTTGTAGTGTCTCTGTTGAAAATCCCTTTATGTTTTATCAGAATATTTTCAATAATTTTTATAATATTTTTGTCAATGTAATATTTCGGTAAAGTCAACAACAATTGTAGTTGGATCACCCTGTATTTATAAATCCCAAAGACATACTATGTATGTATCTACCAAGATGTTGCAAGAAGAAACTGATAATTTCCTATAGGTGGTTAAAGGTAGATGATTGTGAGTTTCTCTTAACAGGGTGACGATTTGCGATTTTTTCATTGTCTGCCTTTTAGGGTAGCCAAGTTTTAAATGAACTTAAGAATGCTAAAAAGCTGTTACTGAAAACAAAAAAAACATTTTTGATTAAATTATATTGAAAACAGGGTGGCTTCACACAGTCACATGCAATTATAGGTAATAAAACGAAAAGAGACTTGCCAATGCTAACAGATTGTGTGTTCTTGAATTTGAATTTAATGGCCGATTTTGTTAGTTTTAGTTAATGTATAAAAAATTCATACTACAAGTCTACAAGATCAGGTCGGGGGTTGTTGGAATGATGGACAATTCAGTTAAGCGCACTCACTGGCATTACTAGTTTCGAACACCGTGACAAGTTATCGTCAAATTCGTAACTACTGCGCCTAAATTGATAACATCGGTTGATCATCAATCGTATACAGGGTGATTCGGGAAGGTCCAGACAAATTCCTCCAGCCTATTCCTTGGCTCATTTCATGAAGAAAAGTCCACTAGGACCATGTCCGAAAACGCAAGGGTGCGAAATGGCAGCGGGTTCAAAATTTTCGGATTGGTGGTCGGAGGGTAGTAGGGTAAAGTTGCTAACTTCTGAGCCAGTGGTCGGATTTTTTTGGGCTTGTTGGAAAGGTCTTTAAGAGGCCTTTCAGAATCATAAAAAATGGGAAAAAAATGCACATAACCTCAATTAGCTCAGCCAGGTGGCAGGTAACTTATTTTTTTCCGAAAGCTCTGTATCTCGGTGATTTGACTTTTTCCTACTTTTTTTTATTGATTCTGAAAACTTCAATAAAATAAAATCATAAACGTGTTAATTTACAAAAACAAACAAATGTGTGCTGTTATTTCGCCCTCCAAAAACAAAATCAAAAATTTTTGCATATCAGTAAAATGGTCATAACTTTGGAACGGTAAGACCTCTGGGCTTCGTTTTGGATCATTTTGGAAAGGTAAGAGGTATGGCTATATTTCAACAGAAAAAAAACATAAGTTACCTGCCATCTGGCTGAGCAAATTGAGCTTATGTGAATGTGTTTTCCATTTTTTTCTACTTTTTTTTATTGATTCTGAAAGGCCTTTCCAACAAACCCAAAAAGTAAAAAAATCCGACCACTGGCTCAGAAGTTAGCATCTTTACCCTACTACCCTCCGACCACCAATCCGAAAATTTTGAACCCGCTGCCATTTCGCACCCTTGCGTTTTCGGACATGGTCCTAGTGGACTTTTCTTCATGAAATGAGCCAAGGAATACGCTGGAGAAATTTGTCCGGAACTTTCTGAATCACCCTCTATATGCAAACTGAATTGTGCAATTTACATCTGCGAATTAGTATCGAACGAAGATCCCTAAGTATCAGTAAGAATTTTAGTAAAATGTTATCTTTGTATTCAAAATCGTTTGTACAGTATGAACATTTATATTATCTGTATGTTAACGTAGTTGAGATGATGTTTTCAATCTTCGCGTGGACGTATCATCATTTGTACCCACTTAAGGGAGTAATCATATCCACGAAAATCATTCCATGAAATTCCTTGACCAGACTTTGATTTTGGCAGTTTTCCCATTAGGTATTTTCCATTTAAATTACTACAATTGAAATAAAAATGTACCCAGGAATGTTATTTTATATTAAAGCAACCAACCTCTCATAACACGATTTATGCCACCAGGCACCTTTATATTTTTCGGCACAATTTGACTGACCGCTGTCATTATCACGGTCCCATGTTGAAAATTTCTCCCCACTATGGTACTCTAAACTATCACCAGCACTTCCTGAGTATTTATCCACTGTAAGTTTATAATCAAAATCACTGGAATCGATTATGAATGTTTGGTACTTGGCATAACGCCGTTCGCCTTCGAAATCTTCTAATATTATATAAAGTTCCTGTGGATTGTCTTCCTGAGTGGTAAGAAAGTGTAACTTTTCCAAACCTATGAAAAATTCGCCACTAATGTCACCAAATCCCTCAACATATTCAGTCCAATTACGATAAAAATCAACAGAACCATCTTGTCGTCTTTGGATGACAGTCCAGCCTCCATCCTCTGTCTTGAGATCACAGGAAACAGCTAACGAGTGATTACTGTAACTGGGAATCATGATGCTATAAACATCAGTTTTGCATTCGTTGACTTCGACACAACTTTCGGGCAAACGGTCATTGGGGCTACATTGTAGTGGAAAACAATTAATGAGGTATCGCATGTGAAAATATTTACTATAGCTACCATTTGACTTCCAGAACGTTAGGCTTAACGTGCGTAGTCTCTCCTACCGCCGTGGTCAATATACGTGGACTTTGTTCTATCGCCTGTTTTAAATACTCGAATTTCTCCTGGATTTTACTGAAGGCTAACGTCATGAGCGCCATATTCTTTTCCTGTAAGTCTACAGATGCGGTCAATTTGTCCAGCTTTTCTTCAAAACCATAGCTAAATGTATTATTTATGGGGTTACTGTTCATCGAGATGTGTAATACAACGATACTCACCTCAGTTGGGCCTCCTCCGGATTAGAGATAACATACTCATCATCTACGTCAGCTGGAGCTAATGCCCAATAATCACTTAGTAAAAAAATTACCAGCAGGATTTTCTTTCCCAGCATCACTCTTTGTTTTGCGTTCCTCAATGGCTGGTTGGGTTAAAACTGTTTAAAAGAAATTGCTTCAATTGCTAGATTTCTTTAATTACGACTGACGGCACAATACTGAAGGAAATTGAATTCGACAGATTATTTTATACATAAATCTGTGGTGGATTTGTAGACAGTTATCAGCAAATTTTATGGTGACAGCAAAGCCACCAGTTCGTCTCAAATGTAAATATATGGTGTATGTATCAGTTGATACCCTATAGTAGACAAAAGTAACCCACCCATCCATCCATTAGTGATCACTTGTAGCTCCATTAGCAGCACATTTAGTTTGTTGGTAGTGGAATCTAGTCATGTGCATCATTTGTATTGCGATTGCATCATGAAATATGATCTTACCCTGAATTCATTGCACAATTTAAATATTTATTGCAGCCACGAAAAAAATCATTGGATTTACAAACCTCTTCATTGCTGTAATTAAAGTTTATGTTGTGGAGTTGCATTTTGCTTATCACTTTTGATGAAATTGGTTGTCGAAATGACATTTTTTCTCATTGCACAAAATTAATGTTTTTCTAAAACGAACAATTAATAACACTACGCAACAGCAAAAATGCATAAATATATATAACCAGTATTTATTTTTAATGTAATATAGTATCATGCAAATGTAAATTGCAAATGTGTTGCTTCCAACTAAAATTCAAAATTCGTGTCGAAAGAGATACCGTAACTTAATTGTGAATAAAATCTTAATTTATTCATCGTTATTGTTAAGAAATGTCTCATTTTATTGAAAACAGGTCAGACTTTACGGCAAAATGTACGTAACAGATTACTTTCTCCCGATTCCGATTTAACATCATATTTAAAACAACAAAATATATAAAGTTTGGATGAAAAAGGTAATTTTTCGCCATAACCTTTTGGATAACTCCGAAACTATTGAGCAGACTAAAAAATAGTGTTAGAAAAACTTAGAAATAATTGAATTTTCAATCTTTTGCTACACTTGTCGACTTAGTTGGACTAACCGGTCTTGAGTTATGTTAACATCTGTGGAAAAGACCTTCGAAAAATTTTATTAAAATTTCTCAATTTTAGTAAAAAAAAAAAAAAAATTTGCTTAGAATTTAAAATTTTTACCGATTTTGTAATACAGGGACCCACTACATCAAAAAAAAAAAATTGTTATGTATATGAAGAGTTTTTTTTTTATTTTGTTGCATAGTGTAATCAATGAAATATTGGTAGTACCGTGGCCTAATTACCGCATGCGTTTAATTACCGCATGCGTTTCGTATCGTAATCTCAAATACGAAAGTGCTTTGAATGGATCGATTTGATGGTAACTTCTACAAAAAACTATATTTAATGAAATCCTATTCTCTATTAACGTGATTCCTACAACGATTTCCTAAGTTTTAATTCAAGTTTTCACTTCATCGGATGTAAGGGATGCGATCCTGAGACCCCAGAATCCTCAAAATGGCCGTCGGCGGTGTAATAGTTAGTGTTCGCGATTCTTGTACATGGGAATGTGAGTTCTATCGCTGCTTAGACCGCACAGATCACTGATTGTAGGAGGCTGTCCTCTGTCCCTTCATGGGATGAAATGGGCAAATATTGTTTTACGGCATCTTCAGTGCCGGTGTCAACTTGCCATAATTGTGAATTTTCTGATACGAATAGGCTCCTCCCCTTTTCCTACCAGCAAATGAACAATATTGATAAGAGGCAACTGAAACAAAATATGCTCAACTGTTAGTGTTAGTTAATCTGAAATCGGGGAAGTACACAAATGTAAAACCAACAAAGATTACAAATACATGAGTGATCGGAAGTCATATGAAATCATTGAAAAGTAAACGTAAAACTGTTCAACAATTTTGAAATATAAATAAAATTTTGAAAATGTTTGTTTGAAAATCGAGAGATCGTCAAAGGACAGTGTTCGATATAAAACGCTGATTGTTGACTGAAGTTCTGTTACAAGAAAATTTTGTTTAGTAATAAATACAATTCAATCTTCCGTACGTGATCTAAATTTGTCGTGTGGGCCGTGAAAACAGGGTTGCGGAGTAAGAACTGGAGTTTACTAGTCAGAGTTCAGGAAATTTTGGATTTGGAGTCGATTATGTTCAGACCGACGTCGTCTTCGAGTTAATCAAATTACTAAAGATTTGAGAAATAACTAAATATAAGCTCATGCAGAAATACAATACTGCATTGAAGATATCAATCGCCTGCAATTTTAGTTAAAGAGCTAAACATTGGCATAGAACGCCCGATTCCACTCAATACTATTTTTTGCCATCAATATAAGATTGGGTTAATAAATCTATTATAAATCTATGTAATATAATACAAATCTATTTAAACTAGAAACTTCTTTCCATGTTGAGTTTGGTTTTCGAGTCGTCAGGATTTAGTTCGAAATTAATTTTAGTTAGGTCTGATAAAGTGATATTATAGTCACCATTAGTTTGATTGTATTGCCAATACACTGAAAGAATGAAGCTTCGTCGCATGTATGAAACATTTTCGTTAATGTTTTCACGTTGCTACAATGAAAAATCTCGTGTATTCGACAACGAAAAATTTCATGTATGAATTCTTTGACAATTTTTCATTTCGTTGCTGCAACAACTTAATTTTCGTTCCTGCAACAATTTTATTTAATTTAAATTTTGTAAAAACTGAGTTAAACATTAAAAAAAATTAACTACTCCCTCTTCTCACTACATCTTTCCACCCTCCAATACCTCAATTTTCCTTCGCTAACTCAATGCACTGCATTTATAGGGGGCACCCCTGAGTGTTGGTTTGATAAAAAGAAGAAAAAGTGCACGAAAATTAAATTACTGATATTTCGTTTGTCTTAAGCAACTTCATTGCTGTAATGAAACAAATTCATTGCAGCAATGAAATAAATTCATTGTAAGAACGATAATAAATCATTGTAACAAAGTAACAAATTCATTGCAGCAACGAAACAAATTCATTGCAGAAACGAACAAATTCGTTGGAATAATGAATCAACTTGATTGCAGCTACAACCAAACTTTCATCGCAGTGACGAATAATTTGCAGTTGGTGAACACATTTCCGTATCGGGAATGAAACTGTACGTTAGCTCACTTTCTATGATAAAAGTGGTTGGGATGATGAACATTTACATCCCTGTGACGATGCTTTTTCGTTCAGTGTATGTAGTACTCTTTGCCTTTAAATTTGGAAAATTAAATTTGGAAAACAGCAAAGTGGTAATTTTAAGCCACTCTAACTTTGAATATGAGCCTCCAGGATGTTTATAGAGTTGTTGAGACATCTCAGAAAACCCTTGGTGGAATTTTACTAATGGGTATTTTTTTAAGTATCAGAATTGTCCTGGAATTTCCTTACTATATGCATCGTTAACCATATACAATTTTTTGCCGCCATCTTTTGGAATTAGGGTAGGTCAAGTATATGTGGCAGTCGATAAAGGACTAAGTTAGGCTTATTAGTCCATTGTGATACCGCGGCCTAAAGTGCTAGCCCCACCGAAAGACCCATTAAGTTTGTTCCAAGAAGCTCAGGATTTTGAGATAATTCTTCCAGGTTTGTAAATAGATAGGATCCCATAGCACACATCCTTCTGCCAACTAGTGCTTGACATGTGGGGTGAAGATGTTCAGTGATTGCATTCTGTTGCTTGGCATTCTCTTTGTTTTTTTGTGGGAATAAAACAAAAAGTATTAAGCAAGAAAATTATGACACATGTCTTTAAATATTTTTAAGTGTTATTAAGTATTAAAATTATTTAAATGAAACGTCATCATATGATTGAACGCCTTTTTTTTGTTATTATTGTGAAAGGTAAGTTAAATAAAATGTGGGTGCGGAGCACTCTCAGAGCAAAGAGAATAATGACGTGGTTATACGTATATAAAAGTGAGATAGCAAGAGAGCAACGAAAATTGTGTGAACTTGTGTGACGTATGTACGAACATTACAATGTATGTATGTACATGAGTCTGTTGCTTGGCATTCTCTTTGTTTTTTTTGTGGGAATAAAACAAAAAGTATTAAGCAAAAAAGTATTAAGAAATTGCACTGGTCTTTAAGTAATTTTATAATAATATTAATATTATTTAAATGTAGCTGCATCATATGATTGAACGCTGTTTTTTATTTTCCAATGTAACATTTACTAATGTGTTCATAGAAATCGAACCGGTACCGTGTAGAAAAAGGTGTTAACACATCGCCCGTGAGTTCGAACACTCATTGGATTTCTTTTGTATGGGATTTCCACATTGGTACAACGAGATTCATACTAAAAATATGAACAGTTCGTGTTATTATATGTGGTTACTCGTTACAAAACAAAGATATCGTCTCTATGGTTTGAAAGTGGCGATCTATTTGAATGAAAAGCCATAGAGAAATCTCATTGTTTTTCAACCATATTAAATGGTCGTTTTTTCTCTGTGTAGAAGTAAAGGGGCAAAAGGTGCTTATTTCGGGCTAAGCAAGCACTTCAGAGAGAATACCCTCTCTCGTGAAACGAAGATATAACTATATTATACTCTCATGCAACCTGTCGTGCTTTATGACAGCAATGGGAGTCTTCGAGAGAAAGGTACTCTGAAAAACACATGCACCTATTTATAGAGAACTGCGAGCATGGACGACGAATGAACCACGAGCTGTATTATCTGTATCCCGACATCGACGTAGTTATGCTTATCAAAATAGCGCGCTTACGCTGGCTAGCCTATGTCATTCCTGCGCACGCCCCTGGCGCTCATCAATAACTATAAACTTGACATAAAATTATTACACTATACAATTGACAGTTACATGGTAAAAGTTTTATTCAAATGCATATCTACGGTTGGAACACAAATATGTATACTCCTCATATGATAAGGTACCTAATTTCGTTGTTTCAATCTTTGCGTGGACGTATCATCATTTGGACAAACTTAAGGGAGTACTCAGAACCCCGAAATTCACCCCATTTCACTCCATGTCCACTTTTTGATTTTGGGAGTTTTCCACTCAAGTATTTTCCATTCAAATTACTGTAATTACAACAAAAAGTTAACCATAAATATTATTTTATAAGAGTTTAACAGCTTATTCGTACTGGCAACGATTTTCTAGATTTTTCCACTCTTGTTGATTTTAAGCAGAAATCAAGGAAATGTTTCTCGATTTTCCCATACATTTTGGCAACCGATAAGTCGAGCATTTTTTACTTTATTGCCTGGGAATCAAGAGCAAAAATTATTGAATTGCTTTAATCAACGCTGGTTTACTTAATACTACGCATGAAAAGTAGTACGTTTGTTTACAACCATGTCAATCAAAGCCAAAAACGATGTAGAAATAGACAGTCAAAATTTCTCTTCACTCAAATGCCAACAAACAAAACGAGTGAAACCCTAGCACTTCTCTGCCCTCTCTCTTACTCTCTTCATTGAATAGTTGCATACACAAGCAGCTTTTTGATAGTGTTATTGTATATAAATCTACAAATTCCAACCGTGTTGAAATAAAATTACATAAACTATGCAAAAAGTATGAAATAATCAAGATATGACACGAGAGAGAAATGCGTTTGAGTGAATATCTGGCACTTTTTGGTTCTCTTTTACCAGGGTTGCCAAATTGCTCTTATATTCTGGTTGTTTAATTCTTGATCGTCTTTGTCAAAGCGTATTGGTACCAATAGAACAACAGGCTTATTTTTTTGCGTTTCTTAGGTATTTTACGTTTCTCAAATTCAAATGTATTTTGAATTTGGACTTCTTTGTTTACTTGTACACATTTGTACTGAATTTGATTGTTAACAAATTCCAGAGAAATTGTTAACACCACCTCTTCAATGCGCCTTGACTTGCAATCAAACTCAGAAAAGAAAACAATAAGAACACACTAGATTTCCCTCGGACTTTTGATGCGAAATCATGCAAATTGTCTCCAGTGCGAACTATAACTAACCTATGATGACACGACTTATACCACCAGGCAGCTTTAAAATATTTGGCACAATTTAATTCACTGTTATCATTATCACGGTCCCATGTTGAAAATTTCTCCCCACTGTGGTGCGTTAAACTATCACCAGCATTTCCTGAGTATTTATCCACTGTAAGTTTATAATCAGTATCACTGGAATCGATTTTGAATGTTTGGTATTTGGCATAACGCCGATCTCCGTCGAAATCTTCCAATATTATATAAAGTTCCTGCGGATTGCCTTCTTGGGTGGTAAGAACGTGTAACTTTTCCAACCCTATGAAAAATTCACCACTAAGGTCACCAAATCCCTCAACGTATTCAGTCCAATTACGATAAAAATTAACAGAACCATCTTGTCGTCTTTGGACGACAGTCCATCCGCCATTCTCTGTCTTGAGATCACAGGAAACAGCTAACGAGTGATTACTGTAACTGGGAATCATGATGCTATAAACATCAGTTTTGCATTCGTTGACTTCGACACAACTTTCGGGCAAACGGTCATTGGGGCTACATTGTAGTGGTAAAAAATTAATGAAGTATCGCCTATGAAAATGTTTACTATTGCTACCATTTGATTTCCAAAATGTTAGGCTTAACGTGCGTAGTCTCCCCTACCGCCGTCGCCAATATACATGGACTTTGTTCTATCGCCTGCTTCAAATACTCGAATTTCTCCTGGGTTTTACTGAAGGCTAACGTCATGAGCGCCATATTCTTTTCCTGTAAGTCTACAGATGCGGTCAATTTGTCCAGCTTTTCTTCAAAACCATAGCTAAATGTATTATTTATGGGGTTACTGTTCACCGAGATGTGTAATACAATGAAACTCACATTAATGTGGCCTCCTCCAGATCATCGATAACATTCTCATTATCCTCGTCAGCTGGAGCTAATGCCCAACAAGCACTTAGTAACAAAATTACCAGCAGAATTTTCTTTCCCAGCATCACTTTTTGCTTTCTTTACCGTTACGTTACTCAATGGCTGGCTGGGTTAAAACTGTTTAAAAAACGTCACCAATACCTAGACGTCGATTATTACGACTGACGGCACAATACTGAAGGCAATTGAATTCGGCAGATTATATTATACACAAATCTGTGGTGGATTTATAGACAGTTATCAGGAAATTTTATGCAGTCGGCAAATCCACCAGTTCATCTCAAATGTAAATATATGGTGTATGTATCAGTTGATACCCTATAGTAGACAAAAGTAACCCACCCATCCATTAGTGATCACTTGTAGCTCCATTAGCAGCACATCTTGTTGTTTGGTAATGGAATCTAGTCATGTGCATCATTTGTATTGCGGTTGCATCATGAAATATGAACTTACCCTGAATTCATTGCCACAATTTGAATATTTATTGCAGCCACGAAAAAATCGTTGGATTTACAAACCTCTTCATTGCTGTAATTAAAGTTTATGTTGTGGAGTTGCATTTTGCTTATCACTTTTGATGAAATTGGTTGTCGCAATGACATTTTTTTCTCATTGCACAAAATTAATGTTTTTCTAAAACAAGCAATTAATAACACTGTGAGACAAAATTTGATTTTTTCAAAATGATGGGGTTCTGTCAACGGATTCTGGAAGAAAGGTCTTTAAAAATATACGTGTATCGGCGGTTTGCCAGATCTGATCAGAATTTTTTTTAGGTCGGGTCAAAGTTTCCGCCCCTCGGAACTTTCCTGCAACATATCGGCATGCTAAATTGTGTGTTCCTTAGTTCTGAGGTACAAAATACTTTCAGAAGTTTTATAGAAAAGTTTCAGATAAACATTTTGGTGGAACAAATTAACCCTCTAACTGTCACGTATAACCATAATTTTTATTTTTTTTTTGAAAACTTGCAAAACACAGCTCCAAAATGACGGGGGGCGTGGTCAAAATATTGTACAAAAATGATCGCCATAAAATTTCACTATATGTGTCCGAACACTCCAAAACACATATATTAGCCCAAGTGTTAGATAATAGGCAAAAACTAACTGCCTTCTGAGGGTTAATAATGAATTTTGTCATTTTCCTGTTTCCATTAAAAATAGTCCACATAATATAAAGAATTTTGTTATATTTTTGAGCTTTTATCTAGCACTTGTGCTAAGATTTGTGTTTTGGAGTATTCGGACACATATAGTGAAATTTTGTGGCGATAATTTTCAAAAAAAAAGTTTTCAAAAATTATGGTTATACGTGACAGTTGGAGGGTTATCTTGTTCCACAAAAATGTTGATCTGAATTTTTTCTATAAAACTTCTGAACATATTTTGTACCTGAGAAGTAACGAACACACAATTGGCGATGTCGATAGGTTGCAGGAAAGTTCCGGAGAGCGGAAACTTTGACCCCCCTAAATAAAACTTCTTATCAGATCTGGCAAAACGCTGATACACGTATATTTTTATTAGATTTTTCTACCAGAATCCGTTGACAGAACCCCATAATTTTTTTTTGGTGTCGCACAGTGTAATTAATGAAATAAACTGTGGACGTGACTTAATTACCGCATCCGTTTCGTATCGTATTCCTAATTATGAAAGTTATTTTAGGCGAACAATTTGATGGTAACTTCTAAAAAACTAATATTGATGAACTTCTATTCCTGTATTAACTTGATTCCTACAACTATTTCTTAAGTTTTAATTGAAGTTTCCATTTTATCGGACTTCTGAAATATTGATTACGATACCAAACGGATGCGATCATTAGACACCATCATCTTCATGACGGCGATCGATGATACAATGGTTAATGTTGGTTAATGTGGGTTCTATCGCTGCCCAGAACTCTAAACATTTCTGTAGACGACGATCGCCTGGATTAAGGCACTGAATCACCAACCACTTTTGTTCAACCGTAGGGTAATAAATAAAAGTGCTGATCTTTCTCTTATCTACTCATGCGGTCATCGAGGGTAGTTGGGAACTACGAGTTGCTGTTGCATGTTGCTGTATTGTTCGACATAGAACGAATAAAATTAAAAGAGAATGCAAAATTTTGTTCAACGCAACCCACATCAAATGAAATTTAGGTGTCTAGTATGAATCAGACACTATTAAAATTTAGTTTCCTTCCAAAGGGTATTGTTTTAGGCTCGATTCAAATTGAAATTGTACAAAATAATACAAAACATTAAATATTAATCAAAAATGTTTTTGTATTCCAAAGATCGATACATGGCAATTAAAGTTGAAAATGATTTTGGGCATATGGCCACGGCGGTTGTTCATGGCGAAGCGCATTCTGGACGTCCAATTTTGGGTCACTTTTTCGAGCATTCCTGGCCTTATGTCACAAATAACCCAAACACCTATAACACACTCAAAGAAACTCACAAACATTTCCTCTTTATAATACTATACATAATATACAAGATATGTACCAAAAAGTACATCAAGTGTACCATAAATGTACCAGAAAGTTCTTAAATTATACTAAATGTAGCAAAAACGTACATAAAGTGTTGCAAAACATCACAGAAGCTTTACCAATGTAGGGCATGTTGGCTCCAAAAAGTGTAACACAAAATACATACGGTGTACCAAAAAACGTACACAGTATTTACAAAATATAAATTTAGGTACCGAAAAGTACATAAATTTTTTCAAACGGAGTACAGAAAGCTTGCTAAAGAGATATATTTGCCAAATGGTAAATAAAGTTAAAAAAAAAAATAAACATAATGTGTAACCAAAAAGTACATTAGGTGTGTGAAAACAGGACAGTAATAAGACCCAGGAAAATTACTTTTTTTTTATCAAAATGTTTCCCTAAAAATACATTAAGTGTATCAAAAAAGTACATTAAGTGTACAAAAAGGTACTTTTTAATTCTGCACCGTCATCCTTCGTCCTTTATTTTCGAGCTTTTCGAGTTTTTTTCATTTGTTTTGACCTCATTTTTCGTATAGTGTTAGTCGTATGCAAACTATTTGTTTTTGTTGAATATTAATTAAAATAATATTGATCTTGGTTCGCATTTTTACTCACGATATTATTTATAGCAGCGTCTTGAAACTGATCGCAGTCAAAATGACGAAGGATGAATAATAAGTATGACGTTCTAGGGTTAAGTTTTTTTTTCATTGCTGAAGCACTGTGAATACTTTTTGCTACATTTTATGTAGTGTAGGGTATAATTTGTGTAGTGTTTGGTGCACATGGTTGGCTATATGTCTAGCAATTGACACAAGCGTGTCAATTTCAACTAAATGGGGAGAAATTTATGAGGCCGTTGTTGGTGGTGCAATGATTTTGTATTTTAGAATGTGGGTTCAATGGAATTTTTTGAAATTTGTGGAAAAATTAATATTGTCCGTCCACCAGTGTTATTATATTTTTTACAAAAAATTTGTACATTTTTGCAAAAAAATCTTTTTTTTCTGAAAAAAAATCTGTTTTTACGCAATACTAAAATAAGTTGTATTTATAGTTGACCTTTCCTATTGTTATGATTTTCAATTTTTGGTATTGGCTTGAGGTGCTAGGTATGGAAAAAAGAAAACGAAGTTGTATAAATTTCTAATATAAGAAAAACACAAAGATTTTATAAAACATTAGTGAAAATCCGCAAAACGTGTAATCCGCAATTTTTAGTCCATTTTTCCTCTATGGTCCTTAATGCCAAATTTATGGGTATACTTGGAAAAAGATTGACCACATCAAACGATACTAATGTTTCGTTTTGGTCTATTTTCAAGTTTTTTATCGTGGATTAAAATCAATTACGTCCTTAACATTATATTCAGAGGTTCTCGTCACATTTTTGAGTATTTCAACCTTAAATTTGCAAAGTGTATAACCAGCAGAATTTATGGATGAGCAAATAGGTCTTAAAGGATTCCCCTCTTTATGAGTTTTTGGAAAACCATAGATTCTGGGGTCCGTAGATGTTCTCGTGCAAAATTTCCTCCTCGTGGGCGTGTCAATTAACTTTTCGGTGAATAATTTATGCACTAGTTTGTTATTTTTCTCCTGTAGACTTGACGTCGGATCTCTACTGAGTCGTCTATACGTGCATATATCGCCCAGAATAATCTTCATCTTCCCATCTACATCTTATATTCGTACTTTGATATCGCAACTGTCTTTCCACCTTTGTCAGCGCTCATGATAAGAATGTCATTATATCCAATCCCTCATGTCCAATTTTGGTTTGTAGATGTGGTCATCGATCATCGATCGAATGCATACTTGTGTCCTAGAGACAGTAACCATTATATCTCGTACAATACGTGTCACTCAAACTTTTCTCTTTCACGTCATTTCTTGATTGTTTTATAATTTTTACGTTATATACAAATTATAAAAAACCGCATTGCGATAACATTTTACAAAATCTGTGTTTACCAGGAAAAAATTGGAAATCTGTTTAACACCAAAAAAATCTGTGGAAAACAGATAAATCTGTTAATATTCCGAAGATCGTGGGTTTGGTCCCTGCACTGACCATCTTACATTTCTTTCGGCGACGGTCTCCCCGCATAGTGACGGCGACAATTTCTAGTATTTAGCCATGAAAAAGCTTCTCCAACCCGCGTTCAGAATCGGTTTGAAACTGTACATCCCAATCCGTGCGTATAAAACTAGAATGCGCACAGTTCACTGGTTGTGAGAGAATCTCTCTTCAGTACCGTCATGGGCTGTGATGAAAACTATTTGGTATTTTATGTGGTAATGCATGAGAAGTTCATACCATAAACCTTCCATTATTGAATTATAAATATGAATTTAATATGACACTACACATACTTTGATAGTAAAAAGTTACTTGTTAAAAATTATATTCAAAATAATATGTCGAGTATTAAATCTGCTCTTGTCTTCTATGATGTGGTCGTCAATAATGTGGCTTTCAATCTTTGCGTGGACGTATCATCATCTGTACAAACTTAAGGGAGTACTCAAAATCACGGAACGCACTCCATGTTATTCCTTGGCCAGACTGTGATTTTGAGACTTTTCCCATCAAGTATTTACCATTTAAACTACTGTAATTTAAAAAGAACACAAAAGTAACTATGAGATTTATATTTATAAAAAAAACAAACAAACCTTGCAATACACGATTTACGCCACCAGCCACTTTTGTTTTTTTCGACACAATTTAATTCAAAATCATGATCCCATGTGGAAAATTTCGCTCCATTGTGGTAAGTTAAACTATTACCAGCATTTCCTGAGTATTTTTCCACTGTAAGTTTATAATCAGTATCATTAGAATCGATTTTGAATATTTGGTAATTGGCATAACGCCGGTCGCCTTCAAAATCTTCTAGTACAATGTAAAGTTCCTGAGGTTTATCTTCCTGGGTGGTAAGAATGTGTAACTTCTCCAAGCCGATGAAAAATTCCCCAGTAATGTCACCAAATCCCTCAACATATTCTGTCCAGTTACGATTAAATTTTACAGAACCATCTTGTCGTCTTTGGATGACAGTCCATCCGCCATTCTCTGTCTTGAGATCACAGGAAACAGCTAACGAGTGATTACTGTAACTGGGAATCATGATGCTATAAACATCAGTTTTGCATTCGTTGACTTCGAAACAACTTTCGGGCAAACGGTCATTGGGGCTACATTGTAGTGGAAAACAATTAATGAGGTGTCGCCTATGAAAATGTTTACGATAGCTACCATTTGACTTCCAAAATGTTAGGCTTAACGTAAGTAGTCTCCCCGACTTGTTCTATCGTCTGCCTTACATTCTTCAATTCCTCCTGAGATCTGGTGAAAGCTGTCGTCATAAATGCCACATTCTTTTCCAGTAAGTCTACAGATGCGGCCAATTTGTCCAGCTTTTCCTCAAAATCATAGCTAAATGTATTATTTATGGGGTTACCTTTCATCGAGATGTGTAATACAACGAAACTCACCTCAATGTGGCCTCCACCAGATCATCGATAACATTCTCATCATCTACGTCAGCTGGAGCTAATGCCCAATAATCACTTAGTAAAAAAATTACCAGCAGGATTTTCTGTCCCAGCATCACTCTTTGTTTTGCGTTCCTCAATGGCTGGCTGGGTTAAAACTGTTTAAAAGAAAATGCTTCAATTGCTAAATTTCTTTTCTTACGACTGACGGCACAATACTGCAGGCAATTGAATTCGGCAGATTATTTTATACCTAAATTTGTGAAGGATTGGTAGACAGTTATCAGGAAATTTTATGGTGACAGCAAAGCCACCAGTTCATCTCAAATGTAAATATATGGCGTAGGTATCAGTTGATACCCTATAGTAGACAAAAGTATCCCACCCATCCATTAGTGATCACTTGTAGCTCCATTAGCAGCACATCTTGTTCGTTGGTAGTGGAGTCTAGTCATGTGCATCATTTGTATTGCGATTGCATCATGAAATATGATCTTACCCTGAATTCATTGCCAAAATTTAAATATTTATTGCAGCCACGAAAAAATCATTGGATTTACAAACCTGTTCATTGCTGTAATTAAAGTTTATGTTGTGGAGTTGCATTTTGTTTATCACTTTTGATGAAATTGGTTGTCGAAATGACATTTTTTTCTCATTCCACAAAATTAATGTTTTTGTAAAACGAACAATTAATAACACTACGCAGCAGCAACAAATGCATAAATATATAAAACCACTATTTAGTTTTAATGTAATATAGTATCATGCAAATGTAAAATGCAAATGTGTTGCTTACTACTGCACTTCCAACAAAAATTCGAAATTCTTGTCGAAAGAGATACCGTAGCATAATTGTGAATAAAATCTTAATTTATGCATCGATATTGTTAACAAATACCTCATTTTATTCAAAACAGGTCAGACTTTACGACAAAAAGTATGTAACCGTTTACATTCTCCCGATTTCGATTTAACATCATATTTATAACAAAAAATATATAAGGTTTGGATGAAGAAGATAATTTTTCGCCATAACCTTTTAGATAACTCCGAAACTCTTGAGCAGACTTAAAAAGAATGTTAGAACAATTTGGAAAAAATTCAATTTTGAATCTTTTGCTATGCTTGTCGACTTAGTTGGACAAACCGGTCTTGAGTTATGTTAACATCTGTGAAAGAGACTTTCCAAAAATTTTATTAAAATTTCTCAATTTTAC
Organism: Phaonia tiefii; assembly: GCA_963931995.1. Taxonomy (NCBI): domain Eukaryota; kingdom Metazoa; phylum Arthropoda; class Insecta; order Diptera; family Muscidae; genus Phaonia; species Phaonia tiefii. The sequence goes on from OZ008369.1 coordinate 277,553,226, forward strand.
TAAAAAAAAAAAAATTTTCCATAGAAATTAAAATTTCGACCATTTTGTAATATGAGGACTCTACTACATCAAAACAAACAAAAAAAATATTGTTATATATATGCAGAGAATTTTTTTATTTTGTTGCATAGTGTAATCAATGAAATATTGGTAGTACCGTGGCCTAATTACCGCATGCGTTTCGTATCGTAATCTCAAATTCGAAAGTGCTTTGAATGGATCGATTTGATGGTAACTTCTAAATAAACTACAATTAATGAAATCCTATTCTCTGTTAACGTGATTCCTAAAACTATTTCTTAAGTTTTAAGTCAAGTTTTCATTTCATCGGACGTAAGGGATGCGATCCTCAGACCCCAGAATCCTCAACATGGCCGTCGGCGGTGTAATAGTTAGTGTTCGCGATTCTTGTACATGGGAATGTGGGTTCTATTGCTGCTCAGACCGCACAGCTCACTGATTGTAGGAAGCTCTCTTCTGTTACTTCATGGGATGAAATGGGCAAATATTGTTTTACGGCATCTTCAGTGCCGGTGTCAACTTGCCATAATTGTGAATTTGCTGATACGAATAGGCTCCTCCCCTTTTCCTATCAGCAAATGAACAATATTGATAAGAGGCAACTGAAACAAAATATGCTCAACTGTTAGTGTTACTTAATCTGAAATCGGGGAAGTACACAAATGTAAAACCAACAAAGATTACAAAAACATGAGTGATCGGAAGTCATATGAAATCATTGAAAAGTAAACGTAAAACTGTTCAACAATTTTGAAATATAAATAAAATTTTTGAAAATATTTGTTTGAAAATCGAGAGATCGTCAAAGAACAGTGTTCGATACAAAACGCTGATTGTTGACTGAAGTTCAGTTACAAGAAAATTTTGTTTAGTAATAAATACAATTCAATCTTCCGTACGTGATCTAAATTTGTCGTGTGGGCCGTGAAAACAGGGTTGCGGAGTGGGAATTGGAGTTTACTAGTCAGAGTTCAGGAAATTTTGCTGGTGTCTCCAATAGCCAAAAATTCCACCTGATACACTGTACAATGATCAGGTATTCCACAAAAGAAAGAGACAACAATGACTCCCTGGAGTTGAACCCATACCCTACCTGATCATTAATTTTAGACTCATCCGTGTAGAAATTCACGTACAACTTTATACTAGGAACTCCTTTGTTCCAGAAATCCCTTTCCGTTATAAGAGTGTGGTATATGCAGGAATCTTGGAAGTACCTTCCAGATCCGTTGCATTACCGACTCCGACCATACTCCTGAACCTGAAACAAAATACATAATGTGTAACCAAAAAGTACGTTTTGGTTCCAGCAACTTTGCCAAAAAGTACATTATATGTATGAAAAAAGTGTACCAGCAAATACATTAGGTGTATCAAAAAAGTACATTAAGTGTACCAAAAAGTACTTTTTTTAAGTATATTTTTTTTTATTTGTATTTCGTTGTTAAACCTTTTTATTATCAATAAATAATCTATATTTTTCGAGCTTGAGGTGGTCAGATTTGTTTGTTTTGTATACATTTTTGTCGATATTTCGCTACTCCGTAACAATCGACACAAGTGTGTCAATTTCAACATAAGTGGGAGGAGGTTATGAGGCCGTCGGTCTTGTATTTTAGAATGTGAGTTTCAAAGGTATTTTTTTACATTTCTGAATTAACTAATTTTGCCAGAGGTGCAATGGTTACTGTGCGCGACTCAACATAAGAGCGTGGGTTTGATTCCTACCCTGACCACCTTACATTTCTTTAAACGACGCACAGTGGGATATTTTTGGAAAAAAATGCAAATTATTCAGTTGTGTCTAAACGGCTGGACCGATCAAAATGAAAATGAAAACACGAGCATAGCTGAGGTCTTGTGCTAGAGAAATTGATATATCCGATGTTATAGATCAGACTGGAGCTGCGCAGTGGGAGTCTAAATTTTACTACCTCGGCCATCAAAAATATAATAAATATATAAATATTAAAAATAAATAACCTTGAATTTTGTTTTTTTTTGAAAATATATTTGTTTTATATTTGTAGCGTTACTAAAAACGTACAAACAACATGCTGGCAGGTTTAGATTTGCTATTATGATTCTCGAAATATTTGGGAAAATATTTTTCAAAATTTTCAATTATTTGAGAATATCTTGGCTAAATGAAAAGCAGAGTGTATTTTGGAAATTTATTTGTGAAAATTTATTTTGATCGCTCCAGCCGTTTAGAAACGCCTGAATCATTTCAAGTTTTTCTAGAAATCCCCCACTGTGAGATGGTCTCCTCGCATAGTGACGGCGACACTAGGGTGTCCCATCAATAATAAAAATTTTTTTCTCAAGCTTTATTTGAAAGCTTATAGGGTAAATTATTTTTGAGAATTTTTTCAGATTTTTTGGAAATGGTTTAGAGGTCCCGCAAATCGAATTTCCCCCAAAAAAATGGGGTATTCCAGGCGTTTTTAGAATTTTACTTAAAACTCCGTCAATAACCACGATTTTCTTAGTTTGTAAATCAACAGTTTTGAAGCTAAACGTTCAAACTTTCATTGTATATGCACAAACTATCAGTGTTGGCAATGAGTTCCCTCAAAAAGGTACCACGTATTAAATTTTTTCGTAAATTTTGGGTACATTTTGTAAATAACGCTTTATATCTTTTAAAATTCCTGTGTAAATTTCAAAAACTAATGACACACTTTAAAAGACGTATAAATTCAAAGCAATTTTGTTTAAAAAAACGTTGAATTTGCGGTTATTGTTCAGAGTTTTACCATTTTAAAGCCTTTTACCCATAATAATAATAATAATATTATAATCTAATAATATTATAATCTGTTTGTTTTTTGCATCAAATTTTCTTTAAATTTCAATGAAAATTTAAAATAATAATGATGCACTTTAAAATATGGATAACTTCCAAGCAATATTGTAAAAAACAATTTTGAATTTACAGTTACTGTTCCAGAGTTATGCCACTTTAAAACCCTTTACCCATTGTATGAATCTAATAATATTATAACAGTTTTTTTGTCTTTTTTCATCGGATTTGCTTTAAACATTGTATTATTGAAAACATCTACATGCGCTAAGTAACGACAAAGAATTACACGTAGCAAAAAATGGCCCCGGCAACATATTGCAGGAATCATAAATATGATTGCTTGCAATTATATATATGTTTCCTGCAATATGTTGCTGGGGCCCTTTTTTCTGCGTGCAACTCTTTGTCATTACTTAGCGCATGTAGGTTTTCCATCAATACAGTGTTTAAAACAAATCCGATGAAAAAAACCAAACAGTTTACATATAATATTATTAGTTTCATACAATGGGTAAAGAGTTTTAAAATGGCATAACTCTGGAACAGTAACAGCAAATTAAAAATGTTGTCCTACAAAATTGCTTGGCATTTAGCCGTCTTTTAAAGTGCATCATTAGTATTTTAAATTTTCGTAGAAATTTAAAGCAAATCCGATGCAAAAATGGTAAACAGTTTATAATATATTTAGGTTCATACAATGGGTAAAAGGCTTTAAAATGATAGAACTCTGGAAAAGTAACAGCAAATTAATGTGTTTTTCTACAAATTTGATAGGAATTTGGTCGTCTTTTAGAATGCATCATTAGTTTTTTAAATTTGCATAGAAATTTTAAAAGTTGTACAGCGTTACTAACAAAAGATATCCAAAATTTACGACAAAAATTAATACGTGGTACATTATTGAGCAAAAGCATTGCCAAACCTGGTGGTTTATGCATATACAATAAAAGTTTGAACGTTTTGCTTTAAAAATGTTGACTTACAAACGTAGAGAATCGTGGTTATTGATCGAGTTTTAAGTAAAATTCAAAAAACCCGATGTTTGAGGAAAATTCGACTTGTGCGACCTCTAAACCTCTTCCGAAAAATATGAAAGACAAGGATAAAATATTAGTTTGGTTGCTGTTGTACAGTGTATTCGACAGGATAGAGTGGCAAAGAATGCAAATTGAAGAATAACTGCACAATCAAATAAATGTAATATTCATTTAATAATAGTCATGCGCACAAGCTAAAATTCATCAACTGGATTAACAAGTTAATCGACATTTAGTACTTTATTTCAATTACATGCTTAATCAACTTGAGTACGTAATTAATCAGCATTTTTAAATATTTTCAATCACATGCGTAATTAACACGATTTCGAAGTTAATTATAATTCAATATTTGTTCCCCTATTTCGATGCCCACAAAGTCATTTCATCAGCTGCCTTTATAGAGATAATCAGAACTAAACTAAATAAGAATTGTTTCAACACATGATAGTACGGAAACTTCCAAAACAATACTTTCCTACTAAATTTGATTTAAAGTCTATCAACAAGAATTTTGAAATTTCACGTACGAAAATTTTTGTGAAAAACTTTCACAGTGTTATTTGTGTACGTGAAATTTCAAAATTCTTGTTGATAGACTTTAAATCAAATTTAGTAGGAAATTTAGTAGGACAAGAGGGGAGAGGACGGTTTCCCCTTAATTCAGAATCGAACGCCGTCATTAGTTTTTGAATCACAATTACGGTTTTTTATAGGGTTAGGTTAGATTTAGGACACGTGACAATAAGAGACAGTATACAATTCTAGTCACTACAGTCGGAAGTCGGTAGACGCATTATGATTGGTCATATATGTGTGGAGAAAATAGTGAATGGAGGAAAGAGAGTGGGGCAAGCCCCACTAATAGTGAAAATTTTCGATAGATTGATAGAAGTAGGACAGACAGGAGAACCACTCAATTATATTCCCAGTGTATATATACATACATCACCTGATAAGCCCTGATCAATACATACAATACCATCCAAGATGAGGATCCACATGTGCAGGTCAAGGTTTACCATTCCGCATTCCCAGTGGGGTAGAACGAACCATTAGACGAATCATCAGATGATGGTATCGCCAGCATGGATCCATGGCAGACACCGCGAGAATTCCATCAAAGCCTCAAGGGCCACATCGCGCAAAGAGGCCAGACCTGAACCCAAACATCGCAACGGCGACGTCTACTCTGTAGGCCTTGGCATTGATATAGAAGGTGCTCAATGGTTTCCACCCCTTCTCCATCACCACAAACACATCAGTAATCAACCCCGTTCACAATTCAGTTGCCAGTTTATGCATATACAATAAAAGATTGAACGTTTTGCTTTAAAAATGTTGACTTACAAAATACAAAAATCATGGTTATTGACCGAGTTTTAAGTAAAATGCAAAAAACAGCCGCAATACCCGATTTTTGTGGGAAATTCGACTTGTACGACCTCTAAACATGTTCCGAAAAATCTTAAAAAAATCTCAAAAACACTTTACCCTATAAGCTTTCCAATCAAGCTTGAGCAACCATGAAAATCCAAAAAGAAAATTTTTTTGGGGCATCCTAGGCGACACTATCTAGTATTTAGCCATGATATTTTCAGCCTTCGGAATCGGTTCAAAACTGTAGGCCCCAAATCAGTGAGTATAAAGCTAGAATGTGGACGCCACACTAAATGTGAGAAACTCTCCTATGCTATATAATCTTCTCTTCTTGGTATGTAATGGAAAACTATTTATTAGTTTATATATTCAATATAGTGAATTGTAAATGTGGACTTAATATTATATGTTCACACTGGACAATACTTTGTTAGTAAACAGTTACATGTTAAATATTATATTCAAAATAAAATGTCAGGAATAAAATCTCTTATTCTATGATAAAGTAGTCAATAATGTCGCTTTCAATTTTTGCGTGGACGTATCATCATCTGCACCGATTTAAGGGAGTACTCTAATCCACGAAACATTCCCCACACTATTCCTTGGCCAGACTGTGATTTTGAGAGTTTTCCCATCAAGTATTTACCATTTAAACTACTGTAATTTAAAAAGAAAACAAAAGTAACTATTAGATTTATATATATATAAACAAAACAAACAAACCTTGCAATACACGATTTACGCCACCAGCCACTTTTGTATTTTTCGACACAATTTAATTCAAAATCATGATCCCATGTGGAAAATTTGGCACCATTGTGGTAAGTTAAATTATCACCAGCATTTCCTGAGTATTTCTCCACTGTAAGTTTATAATCCGTATCACTGGAATCGATTTTGAATGTTTGGTACTTGGCATAACGTCGTACGCCTTCGAAGTCTTCCAATATTATATAAAGTTCCTGCGGTTTGCCTTCCTGGCTGGTAAGAATGTGTAACTTTTCCAAACCTATGAAAAATTCACCATTCACATCACCAAATCCTTTAACATATTCAGTCCTATTACGATTGAAATCAACAGAACCATCTTGCCGTCTTTGAATGACAGTCCAGCCTCCATCATTGGTTTTGAAATCACAGGAAACAGCTAACGAGTGATTACTGTAACTAGGAATCATGATACTATAAAGGTCACTTTTACATTCGGCCACTTCGAAACAACTTTCGGGCAAACGCTCATTGGGGCTACATAGATGTGAAAAAGAATTAACGAGTTGACGTTACAATGGTGATCAATTCGTTACCATTTGACTTCGAGAACGTTTAGTGTCACATTCGAATTCTTGCCTGCTGTTGTGGATAATATTTGTGGACTGCGATCTATCTTTTGCCTTAAATGCTTCAATTCATCCTGGGTTTTGCTAAAGGCTGACATTAGGTACTCCACAGATTCGGCCAATTTGTCCAACTTGTCCACAAAATCATAGCTAAATATATTATGTTTTTGTTAATGTATGAGACTAATTATAGTTATGAAATCCTTGGTTATGTCTAATATAACGAAACTCACCTCAACGTGGCTGCCTCCAAATCCTCGGTAACATACTCAATTTCCTTGTCACCATAAGATAATGCCCAACAAAGACTTAGTAAAAAAATCACAAGATGGACTTTATTTCCGGACATCTTCTTTTGGTTTCTTTTGAATTACTCGATAGATGGGTTACAACTCTTTAAAGCTAAATATTACAATGCCTAGATATCGTTTAAAACGACTGACGGTACAGTACTAAAGGGAAATGAAGTCAGCAGATGAATATTTACCCGAATATATGATGGATTTGTGTACAATTATGAGCAAGCAACGTGCGTCAGCAAATCCGCCCGTTCATCTCGAATTTCAATTTGTGGCATATACATCACTTGATACCCTACAGCAAGCAAAGTTAGTCTATCCAGTAGTGGGCACTTTTAGTTCTATTCCCAGAACATATTGGTGGTGATATTTTCACTACCAATTTGTGCACATTCTTGCACATTTTGAGTACAATATCTGGTGTTTCTTAAATTTTTTTTTGTACTTTTTAATTTACAAATAAATATGTTATATGGCCTTACGTTATTGCCTCCTTACATTACGCATTGGGATAGGGAAGAGCTTCTCAGAATCAGTGAGTTATGCGCTATCTATTTTCTGATTGTGTGTTTAGGACCCACACTTCTACACCACTTCCAAACGGTGTTGGAGAATCTTTTCACGGGCGAGTTAGTCGAGTATCACAATCACCAATCAAGGTGGAAATCTCCAAAAGAAATTTAAGGGAACTGAACAGCAGCACAGTTGGGGGATTTCTCGAAAAAAATGGAAATAATTCAGACGTTTCTAAATGACTGGACCAATAAAAATTAAATTTTTTACGGGCGTAGTAGAGGTCTTGTTACCGCGAATGTGCAATGGTTAGTGTGCGCGGCTATTGTACATGAAATCTGGGGTTCAATCCCTACTCAGACCATCTTACATTTCTTTCGACGACGGTCACCTCGCTTAGTGATGGCGACACTATCAAGTACTTAAACATGAAAAAGCTTCTCAAAATACCGTTCGGAACCGGTGTAAAACTGTAGGTCTCAATCAGTGAGTGTAAAACTAGAAAACGCACATCTCAATGATTGTGAGAAGGACTCCCCAATCCCTTCATGGGATATTATGGAACACCATTTTTTGTTTAGTTAGGTCTCGTGCTAAAGAAATTGATATATTGGAATGTCATAGTGCAGTCCCACTGTGCAGATCCAGTGGCAGCAGAAAGTTGGCTACCGCGGCCATCAAAAAAAAAAGGGAAACCTTAATTTTATATTGCATTTTATTTAGAGTGTTTGGTTTAGATCTTGTTAGAAAATAATAAAAAAAAGTTTTGAAAATATTTTTTTATATAAAGGGTGATTATTTTGCTCAGATAGAACTTTCGAAAGATAGAACTGTCAAACTAACTGTCATACTGCTCTCACTTTTTGACATTTATGATCAGTATGCACTGGCAAATCATTATGAATAGACTCAGGCTTGAACAACGCTAACAAATTTTCCAAATTTACTTTGCAAGCACTGTTGCAGTCGAAAAATGTTTCAAGGTTCTAGTAAATTGTATCGATTAGAGGCAAGTCTACTGAGTTGATCGGTATCCATGAAATATCTGTAGAATGTAAAATTTTTCGATTTTTAGCAATTCTCATTAATATATTTAGTAATAAGTTAGTACGTAATTTTTGTATATAAAAGCCTTGACTCCGTCTTTTACTGACCGGAGTCTTAGATCGATGAATTCTGAATAAAGGTTTTTTTTCACATTTTTCAGAATATCTGCTGGGAACTTGAAATTTTTCAATAACAATATTTGGCAAAATTGTAGCCATGGTAAAGCTGAACAAGTTTTGTAAACATATTAATACTTTCTGAACGTGTCTAGTCACCCTTCATAGCACATAAAGACCACCTTCTATCTGAAAAATGGTCTTTTGTATATATGACATCATTACTCGAGAAGGACGTGTCCGATTTTATCAAAATAAATTTAGAAAAATTTACAATTTCAATACCTTTAATTTATACCTAGACTATTTCTCAATGTAGTCAACTGTTATGCAGTTAGAAAAAACAGAATGGTGAAAAAACGATATATTTTTGCATAAAAAATTAAAATTTTTTATAATTAAAAAACAAGAAAAGTAAGAATCGGCGAAAAGGGTAATGTTTTATTGGTGTAGCCTAAAGTCATCACATGACCTGTGAACAAAATGAGACATGGATCTTAAAAATCCATGGTCGCGTTTCGCTTTTATTCACAATTTAGTGAAGGTATCTCATTTTCTCAAGAATTGTATTACTCAAAAATTAAATTGTTCGAGCGTTTGGTCGTAGTTTTAATTAATTTATTCTTCGATATTTCGCTAACCATTAATTTATTCTTCGATATTTCGCTAACCTAATCGTCAGGAAACGAAAACAATTGTTTCGTTTCGAATTAACAATTGTGTTTATCTTCCTGACGATGCTACCCCAAGGGTAGCGAAATATCGAAGAATAAATTAATTAAAACTACGACCAAACACTCGAACAATTAAATTTTTGAATACAATACGAAAGGTTGGATAAATCGTCACTTATTGAATTGTATTACTCTGCATATGCAACGTAAAGAAAAGAAAAGTGCAAAAAAATCTGAGATTTGGTAAGAATTGATTTTTTTTAAAAAATCTGACTAGATGCGGACTTTTCATGGCTATCAATCAACTCAGTAGACTTGTTCTAACCGATGCAATTTATCAGAATATTGAAACAAGAATTTCATGCCAAAGACTACAACAAAGAAATCAGTCATCTGATCGTGACTGTTATGGCTTATATAGACGACTTTGTGACTGTCATGGCGCACATAATCGTCCATCTGAGCAGGGCATCTGTCGAAATGCGGATAGATTTCGTACCACATACTTTCTAAATGACGCAGCAGCACCAACATGTCGAAGGAATTTGCGTTCTGAAAAGAATATCGCCGCTGTAAACGACAGGGTGGAAGAAGATCCAAATTTATCGATTCGTCGTCGGTTGTAGGAATTGGGGTTCTGTCCGTCCACTACGTGGAAAATGTTGTGTAAAGATCTTAACCCCCACCCGTATAAGGTCCACCTGGTGCAGCAATTAAAGCCACGAGACCGTCATATGCGTCGTTCTTTCGCCGATTGGGCTCTAGAGCAGTTGGAACTGACCCAATGTTTTATCGAGAAATTGTATTCAGCGATTATGCTCATTTTTGGCTTAACAGGTTTGTTAGTAAACAAAATTGCTTTAGAATTGGAGTGAGACCACTCCACAACATACCCTACAGACTTGATGACATGCATCGCTCGGTGAGGTTTACACACTGGTGGCATTATCGGTCCCTATTTCTTCAAAAATGAATCCGGAGCTCTCGTTACGGTCAATGGAGATCGTGACCGCACCTCGAGCAATGAGGTTTTGTTGGAAAATATGGATGACATTGACTTGCAAATCTGTTCAATTAATGCTTAAAGAATGGAATCTAAAACACTGTTCAATTAATGTTTTCTTTATCACAGTGAATTGTGTACATTAACTGAGTTTTGAGTTTAGTGGTTGGTCAAAGTGTCAGCAGAAGTGTTCTTTGTCAGCCTTAGCATTAAAATAAATACTTGTAATAGAGTATCGTCAATGTCGGTATAAACTTGGGATAATTGAAAATTTGCTGATACGAATATGCTCCCCTCCGGCACGAAATATGCTGAGCCATTCGTGTTAGTTAATCCGAAATCGGGGAAGTACAGTGATGTACTCGTAAAGTCAATAATGACTGCAAATACATATGCACATGTGTGGTCGTGTGTCATATGCAACTTTTCAAGAGTAAGCATGAAACAGGAATGCAAAAGTTTGTACAATAGTACCATTGGTACAATTGGTATTAATTGTTACAATCAAGACCTTGAAAGTACAATGATACACCAATGATTTAATTGCCAAAATTTTAAATTTTCTACATTTTAAAATTTTTAACTAATTTACTATGATAACTTGACTGCCTGTCAATCCTTTAAGAATCATTGACCACTTATTTATATTATCACACTGACAGAAAAATTCGGTTGAAGTAGCCGAATTAGCCGTAACTGAATTTAGAGGTTGTCACAACCGAAAAAGAGGTTGTCGCAACCGAATTAGAGGTTGTTACAACCAAATAAGAGGTTGTCACAACCGACTAAGAGGTTGTCGCAACCGAATTAGTGGTTGCCACAGCCGAAATAGAGGTTGTCGCAACCGAATTTAGATAGTGTCACAACTGAATTTTGAAATTTGTGTCTATTAATTTAGCGAAAATTTATTTACCTGTATTCTCATAAATAATTTCAACCCGAGTTAGCCGTATTCGAATTTAGTGGTTGTCTCACCCGAATTAGAGGTTGCTGTATGCGAATTACAGGTTGTCACAATCGAATTAGAGGTTGTCTCAACCGAATTAGAGGTTGTCTCAACCGAATTAGAGGTTGTTACAACCGTATTAAAGGTTGTCACAGCCGAATTAGAGGTAATTGCAACCGTATTTATATAGTGTTACAACTAAATTTTTAAATGTTTCTTTGTTAATTTAGCGAAGATTTATTTTCCTGCATTCTCATAAATAATTACAGGGCACGAAAATAATATAACCGTATCCGAATTTTCAGGTTGTCTCAACCGAATTAGATGTTGCCACGGCCGAATTAGAGGGTTTACAACAGAATAAGAGGTTGTCTTAACTGAAATAGAGGTTGCCGCAACCAAACTAGAGGTTGTCGCAACCAAATTTAGATAGTGTCACAACTGAATTTTGCAATTTGTGTCTATTAATTTAGTGAAAATGTATTTTCCTGTATTCTCATAAATAATTTCAAGCCGAGTTAGCCGTATTCAAATTTAGAGGTTGTCTCAACCGAGATAGTGTCACAACTGCATTTTGAAATTTGCCTCTATTAATTTAGCGAAGTTTTATTTCCCTGTATTCTCATAAATAATTACAAGGCAAGGAAATAATTTATATGGAATAGTCTATAGGGTAACAAATTCAGTTTACATCGATTTTCATTTTTGAAATCTCGGCCATTAGGGTCCATTCTGACGAGTTGTCTATGTCGATTTAGGTCCTAAAGATTTCTATAAAAAGACAGTGTCAGCACATTTCATACGCCCGACCTTGAAAAACTAAACTGTTGATATCCGCTGGTACTACTGCACGCTGATAAATGAGAATATTTTCTTCAGAATAGGACATTTTAGTGCAGACATAATAATTACAATATTTTTGCTTACCTTTTCCTAATAACCACAAGAGAATCTTGATATCACAGCGACCGCAACAATTGTAAGTTCTGTGTAGTTTGTTTAATATAATACTTGCTTCTAGAATTTTAAACGTCAGGTTTGAAATATATATAATAATATTTTTGTGATAATATAATATATTTTTGCAGTTTTCTGATGATGTTACAGTATCTAACTATAGAACTTCCAACCATGTTTAAATAAAATTACATAAAGTATGCAAAAAGTATGAAATAATCAAGATATGACGCGAGAGAGAAATGCGTTGGAAGTGAATTGATACCACTTTTTGGTTCTCTTTTACGAAGGTTGCCAAATTGCGCACATCTTCTAGTCGTCTTCTTCTTGATCATCTTTATGAGAGATAGGAGGTAGAGCAAACAGCAAAAACTATGTACTAAAGTAGGCAATCAAAGTTTCTTTCGAGTGCAATGTTAATAAAGAAAATGAGTGAAGCGTTAAGTTTCCCTGCTTCTTTCTCTTACTCTCTTCATTGAATATTTCAATACACTAACAGTTGTTTGATAATGATATTGTATAAAACTATACAAGTTCCATACGTGGTTAAGAAAAATTAAATAAACTATGTGAAACGTATGAAATAGTTAAGATATGTAGCGAGAGAGAAATGCGTTTGAATGAATTGTGTCGACTTTTTGGTTTCAGTACAAGTCAGTACAAAAATGGAATGAACCTTTGTCTCTCTTTTACGAGGGTTGCCATAGTGCGCACTAATACTTTCTGTCTATCTCTTTATGATCTAAAAAAAATGGCCTCTGTGTTATGGTACTTTTGAAGAGAGATTTATATATAATTTTAGAGAGGTTGCTGAGACACAAATAATGCTTTTATTTATGTCGTTCTTTGAGAAGGACATATCTTTTTTATATGGCTAATACATTTATTTTCACACGTCTTCTGTACTTTCAGCTATTTCGTCATGGTCCCCGAACACCCGTCGATACATATCCCAATGATCCTTATATAAATGAAACCTTCTACCCTTATGGCTGGGGTCATTTAACAAACGTACGTCCGCTGAACAAATAAATCCTATGAAATCTTAGCTAAAAAATAAAACCCGATTTTTTTTACAGGATGCTAAAAGAGAACTATTCAAAATTGGTTCATCCTTGGGTAAACGATATCAGAGCTTGTTGAAACCTTACTACAAAGACGAGGTGAATATGCGAATTGTTAGCAACTCATGTTTCGTAAAATATTTAATAATTTTTTGCAGATTGTATATGCCCAATCATCGTCATCACCACGTACCCTGATGTCGATGGCTACGGTGTTGGCGGGCATGTTGCCGCCCGTTAATACACCAATGGAATGGAATTTCAAATTGAATTGGCAACCCATACCCGTGTTTACAGAGCCAGAGGAAACAGACATAGTAAGTAGAGTTGTGGAAGGATGAGAGATGAATGAAGGCACTTCAAAATCTTTAGAAAATTAGAAATGAAATAAAAATGTTCTGTTTGAAATTGAAGAGAAAATCATATAAAATTTACAATTTATATTTTAAATTACGAAAATTAAAAAAAAAAACATGAGGGGTGTCAAAGGAAATCCGGTTGGAACGAAGTTCCTTTCGCTATATATTATGTACTAGTAAGTTCCAACACGCCTAAGGCGCCTGTTGAAAAATACTATGATTTAAATGGATCTTTAAGAAAATATACTTTTTGTAAAATGATAAATTTTTTTTAAGAATTTTTTTTATTGAATATTAAAAAGTAAGATATATATTTTTAAAAATTGAAAATTATATTGAAAAAAATATATATATTTTTAGGTCCCTTTTGTAAGAATGTGTATTATATTTTCCCGAAAAGGTAATTTCTTTAATGAGAGGTACTTCTTATGCTAATGTTTTTTTTTTTAACAAAAAGGTACTATTTTTAAGAAGAAGAAATGCCATAAAAGAATGATTTTTTTTTACATATAAGTACTTTTTTGAGAACAGGGAACTTTTTAAAGAAGTGGTACTCATTTTAGGAGAAGGTTATTTTATAAGAATATGCACTTATTTTCAAAAAGGCTACTTCTTCTCAAGAAAAGAAAAGACAATGTATTATTTTAGTTTTAAGAAAAGGTACTTTGAAGAAAAGGAATGTTTGTAAGAAAAGTTATTTGTTTAAGAGAAGGTATTTTTTTTTGAAGAAAAGGTTTAATTGAAGAAAGTGGAATTTTTTTAGAATTGCTCCTTTTTTCAAGAACAGGTACAATTTTAAGAGTAGGTACTTATCTCAAGAAAACTTATTTTGTTTTATATAAAGGGTAAGGTAGTTTTTTAAGAAAAGGCAATTTGTTGTAAGATAATGTACCTTTTTAAGAAAAGGTACTTATTTAAAAAAATTTATTTTTTTAATAAAAGGGACTTTTTGTAAGAAAATTTACTTTCTTAAGCACGGGTACTTCTTTGTGCTAAGGTATTTTATTTTCAGAAAAGGTACTCTGTTTAAGAATAGGTATTTTTGAGAAAATTTACTTTTTTTTAAGAAAACGTACTTATTTAAGGAAATGTAATTTTTTTAAATTTCTTTCACTTTGGCTTTTATAAATTTACTTTTTATTCGGTTCAAAACTACAATAGAAAATTTCCCATTACACAACAAATTTTTCCCCATATGTTAGTCTAGACACAAACCTAAACCCAAAACCAAAAGTAAGAGTAAGTGTGCTGCCAAATGTAATTCCATCCTCAGGGTTGTATTTCATGGATTTGCAAGTCTTGCACTTTGGCTTTTCGAAATTTATTTTTTATTGGGTTCAAAACTACAATATGTAATACACAGGCTCCAACTAGAAAACTTCCCGTTAAACCAAACCAAATCAAAAGCACCCAATATAGTTGATAATATTGTAAAGGTTGTAATAAAGTAGTTAAAACAAAGTTGTTTAAAATTTTGTCATTTAAGGAGTTCGATAAGGAGTTTCGATCCTAAGATTAAACAGAAAATTTTACTTTAAATTTAGGAATTTTAAACACAAATGAGATCATCCCATTTCGGATTAAATTAAAAATGTAGATTCAAGCATAGAAATCCTTAAAAGAGTTTCCATTGATATTAAGAAGATTTGAAATAAATTTAAAGACTTTAATTGCATGTTACGGTAATCTTAAATAGAACTAGGATTTTACACTTTTCCAATACTTCTCTATGGCATCGTAGTTTGGTGGAGGTCCCTCCAAAAGAAATATATTCTGGATTCCTTGATGAAAATTCAAAGATCAGCATTGATTAGCACTAGTGGGGCAATGGACACGACGTCAGGTACTGCACTTAGTGCTATCCTGAACATCTGTACTCCTGATATCATGGCCGAATTGGCAGCCGCTACATCCCTGGTGAGAATCAGAGATGGTGGCGTCATGATATCGGTGCATTCCGGACACACTGAATTGCTACACCGGATCAACTCTATTCCCGTAAAATCGGACTACTGTATCCTCTACCTTCTACCAGCGACAAATCTAAAGACTTCTATTCCGAACAGGAATACCTGGGAAAAGTCACTGGAAGGGGACACCAGTAGTATCAGATTTTTCACGGATGGTTCAAAGTTGGACGAGCAAGTAGGCTATGGGGTCCATTCACCGGACCTAAATGTAAATATCTCCTTCAAGCTTCCTGATCACTGTAGTGTATATCAGGCGGAAATTACCGTCATACTGGAGGTTGCTGAACTACTGAAACGTACTGTCACAACCCTCCGGAGAATATATATCTACCCAGACAGCCAGGCTGCCATAAAATCCCTGGAAGCCATGTTTGCTACGTCCCTGACGGTGGAAGAATGCCACTGATCACTTGGGGTGATGGCAGAGTATTTTGACATCAGGCTCATCTGGGTACCGGGACACAGCGACAATCCAGGCAATTGCGTAGCGGATGCGTTTGCTAGACAGGGTACTACGGCACAGGTTCTTCCGGCAAAAGATGGTGTTAGTATGCCAATCTCTACCTGCCGTTTACAGATCAGGCAGTGGACCGATAATTTGTTCAAGGACAAGTGGAGACTTACTTCAACTTGCAAACAAGCCGGGGTCCTCTGGCCACAGGTGGACACGAAGAGGACTAGGCAACTACTTAACTTACCGAGAGGCAGGTTACCCACAATGATAGGAACACTTATGGGATATTGTTTTGTAGGAAAACACGCGCTAAGATTGGGACATAGAAACTTCACTCTCTGTACATGCTGCATGGAAGAGGACGAGGAAACGACGAAACACCTTTTTCTTGGAGTGCTCTACTCTGGCAGGACTGAGAAGTAGGATATTCGGAACACATTTAGTTAGCACCGTAGCCCTACAGGATATTCCTGTAGGTCTTATAGACAAATACATTGAAAGGGCAAATTGGCTACACGATTAGTCAATAGTTGCTATAGAGGAAACTGCAGGTATCACAATGGGCTTCTTTAGCCAAAGTATGCTAGATAGCGTACTAACGTGCAGCCTTTTCAACCAACCAGGATTTTATATTTCAAATTGGGGAAATTTTATAAATTTACTTTGATAAATGTTCATTCGAGTAGAAAATTTTCCAAATCAATTTGTGGTTTTATATTTTCCATTTTCAGAGTTGAATTTTCTCTTAAAATTTCGAGTTTCTTTACTACATTCAAAAAACCCGCAATGCAATTTAAATTCAATATTTCCAAAATCGTTTTGAGATTTTCCCGCACAACTTATACTAAATTGTATGCATTTTCAGGTATTCCGCGATTTCACAGTTTTTGTAATTTAATTTCCCTACAAACAGCTGATTTTTGTACAGCAAAACATATGTTTGCTGGGTTGAAATCTCAAAATCGCGGTATTTGTGAGCGTCGCTTACGAATACTTGTGTGCTTAATAAAATGAAGATTAAAATTTATAAAATTTGGATTATTATAAGTCGAGAAAATTCAAAATGAAATTGAAATTTCATATAAAAAATCCTAATATATAGTGTTGGATTTCTCATAGCTAACAGTTTCAAATCTTATATCACCCAAAGTCGTAAATCTAAATCCTAGTAATTGATCCTCTAGGTTCAGTTTATATATCGCTTCTAATACATTGTATGGTTTCGAAGATACCGGGTTTTTGGACAGGGTCCTCGAAGATTAAGTTACAGTTACTGTAATCATATAGTTACACTAATCATATTTTATTTCTTTACGTACTTGGCTCAGTGGAGACATTTCTTTACCTTCATCAATAATTAAACTTATTAGAATTGGAAGCCTACAATATAGCTTCTATACTCTCACATATAATCTCACCAAACTCTCTATCTGGAAACAGCTAATTCGTATCATTAATCCTACTTTCAGTGGCTACGCATGAAGGCTAAATGTCCTCGGTATGACCAGGCAATACAGGAAGTTCTACAAATGCCTGAAGTACAACAGGAGGTGGCCAAATATAAAGATATGTTCGAGGAATTATCACACATTACAGGTTTAAATATAACTACCGCCGCCGATATAACCTCCCTGTATATCACACTGTTGGCAGAAGTAAGAGAACAACGTCACAGATTGTATAACATTCCTTAATAAATATTAACCTCCTCAACATTTCCCTTTACCAGCAAAGCTATGGCTTGGATCTACCTGAGTGGACTCAGGGATATTATCCAGATCGTATGCAAACTATGGCTGAACAGAGTTATATCTATAATGCATACACTACGGAAATGCAAAGGATCAAGGGAGGTCCATTTTTACAAAAAATATTCAAACAAATGCAAGCAAAAGTTCTGGGTACTCTGCGTCCTGCAGAGCGAAAAGTATTCATGTATTGTGCTCACGATTGGTCTATAACGAATATTCTCTCTGCCCTAAAGGTTTGGCAAAGACAAATGCCCAGATTTTCGGCATTAATAGCTTTCGAGCTTTATCAATGTAATGAGACCAATGAGTATTATATTGAGGTATGTTATTGATTTATATCATAAATTTGATGTTTCCCAGTCATTTCATGTACCCACTATATTTTCAGATTTATTTCCAAAATGATCCCAAAATTGAACCACAACCCTTAACAATACCCGGCTGCAGTTTCCAATGCCCTTTGGAAATGGTGTTGGAGTTGACGAAGGATGTTATGCCCAATGTGTCTTATGAAGAAATGTGTCAACTGCAATAATGTTTAAGTATATTTTGGAATATTTTTTAAAATTTGTAGCTTTTAACCAAAACCTTTGATAGTATTTATGAATAAAGTTTTTAGTACATGATAAATTGGTTCGCCACTCCACCTGGTGGTGAAAAAAGTAACTACCTAAAGAATTGACAGACATGCGGCCTTAAAAAACAATAAATTCGCTCTGAAACACTCATCAGTTATTGAAAGCTTTAAGATTTACTGAAGGTTTCAACAGTAGCGTATTCATAATGAGTATTTTATCTAGGGAACAGCTAATGGACTGACAACCCTGTTTTATGTATTCTCACAGTGCTTGTGATGTAAAAACAAGACAAACAATAAGCGGCCCATTTTTATTTTTACACATGAGCTGTTAAAAAATAGTCGAGAAGTCGGCCCAAACTATTATAATTACACTGTGCGACACGAAAACAAATGAAAGATGATATATGACAAAAGTCATTATATTATGTGGACTATTTTTAATGGAAACAGCAAAATGACAAAATTCATTATTAACCCTTAGAAGGCAGATAGATTTTGCTTATTATCCAGCTCTTGGGCTAAGACTTGTATGTTTGGAGTGTCCGGACACATATAGTGAAATTTTATGGCGATAATTTTTGTAGAACATTTTGACCACGCCCCCGCCATTTTGGAGCAGTTTTTTGCGAGTATTCAAAAAAAAAAAAAAAATGTTGGCTATACGTGACAGGTAGAGGGTTAATTTGTTCCACAAAAATGTTTATCTGAATCTTTTCTATAAAACTTCTGAACATATTTTGTACGTCAGAAGTAAGGAACACACAATTTTGCATGCCGATATGTTGCAGGAAAGTTCCGAGGGGCGGAAACTTTGACCCGCCCTAAAAAAAATTCTGATCAGATCTGGCAAAACGCCGATACACGTATATTTTTTTAGACCTTTGTACCAGAAGCCGTTGACAGAAACCCATCATTTTGAAAAAAATTCTAATTTTGTCTAACAGTGTTATTAAACAACCCTGTAATTGATTTTGTTCACGAAATTTTCGAATAGAACTGATCATAGATAAAGGAAATGACTAGGAAGATATTTTCTAGATGGAGCTGAAAGCAATAATTATAATTTTTGATTCCAAAAATATATACCTTTGCAAGATGTATTTATAACAGATGTTGTAGGCAACATCCGCGGGAAATTTGTTTTTGTTTGGAGGCTTTCAAATGGAACACAAGTGATTACTAACAATAACAGTAAACAAAAAATCACAAAAAAATACATTTGCATTAGAAAGTGAGAAACACAAGGTCGTGAAAAAAAATAATATGAGTTGTTCTAATAACACAACCTGGAAAACTATACTCTTTTTTACGTAAAAAATTTACCACACTGTTGAATAAAGGTCAGCGAAATGTATGAGAAACTTCAATGATAGTTGCAGAACGACAGAACAGCACCTAGTGGCTGTATCTGGCAACGGCCGCGCTATGTCTGGTGATTTCCTTTATGTATGGAGCTGAGTATCAAGCAAAAGTGGTGGCAAATTTTCGGTTTAAGAAATTTTCGTTGTATTTTACACAAGTGGTTTTTTAGTGGGAATGAAAATTTCATAAGAACTGAATAAGGGGCTTTAGTGCGAACGGGCAAAAGGACAGTAAAACTGGATATGAGAGTAAGTTTACGAACAATGGAGAACCGGACTAATGACACTCTAATCACAACAACACATAGATGAATATAATACATACCAACCAGTGATACAACAGGTTTATGTGCACCACATTTGTTGCAAATTGTACCGTCATGCCATATGTGTCATCTCTGCCCAATGACATGCAGAGATATCCCAGATCACGGCAAATAGTGTGTTTCAAAGCGGAACGGTTTTTTGATCAACTTCACAATTCCCAGTTATCTGATAATAATTATGGATATCCGATCACAATAGTTCATTTAAGATATCTGCGAAGACTTGTTTCTTTGTTCCAACGAAGCCTTTGTTCCTACGAGAGCTGTGTTCCCACGAAGGCTCGTTTCTTTGCTCCTACGAAGGCTTGCTGCTTTGTACCTACGAAAGCTTGTTCCTACGGGGAATCGTTTCCTTGTATCTGCGAAGACTCGTCTTGTTGTTACTACGAAGGCTCGTTCCTTTCTTCCTTCGAAGAATTTGTTCCAACGAAGACTCATTTCTTTGTCCCTACGAATGCTTGTTCCTTTGTTCTTACGAAGGCTTGTTCCTTTGTTCCTACGAGGACTAGTTTCATTATTCCTATGTGGACTGGCTTCCTTATTCATACGAAGACTTGATTCTGTGTTCCTACGAAAGCTCGTTGCTTTGTTACTACGAAGGATTTGCTCCCTTGTTCCTACGATAACATATTTTTCCAAACATATTCTGCAGGAAACATATATATGTTTGGAACGCACTTCAAGCATTCATATTTTTGCAAGTCCTAAACTTACTTGTATTTAAATACAAACTGTATCATGTTTACTGACAAATTTGTATGATTTTAGGTGGAAATATATGCGTTCTTCATCCCAAACATCCATATACCTACGTTGAAGCATTCGCGTGTTTCCCCCAAACCTACATATACTTACGTGGAAACATGCGAATTTCCACGCAAATATGATAATATTTAGAAACGAATTATTCTTCGATTTCAATATACATATATGTATGATTTATTATAATTAATTTTAACAATATAAATCCACATTTATATGTAATTAATACAAACGGACCTTTTTACATTTATTTGCATTGAATGCATTATTTGTTTTTTCATAAAATGAGAACCTGCTGCTCTTTTGCTTCTCCTTGCTTTGTTGTCTCTCACGTTTTTGTTTTTAGAAGGTTTCCGCTATGCGTTGGTTATCACTATATTTATATACAAATCAAGTTTGTGCAATTCAAGCGTGGATTAATTACTTCTGTTTTTTTTCCACACTTATTTCACAAATGGTCCGCCGTTCCGATTTTCTCAGTAAAGACTCGCACAGACAAAGGGCTTCACGTTGTTGCCTTTTCCAGTTTCTTTCCTCAAAATAGTTTCTCACTTTGGTAGCACACATGCATATGTATATATACGAAACACATACACAAAAACCAAAGTAACATCACAAACCATTTATCCGTCCCAGCCTTCCTTTATTCTTTTTTCACTGATCAAGCGCTTTTGATATCCTCTCTCCGATGAACTATTGAGACTGAATACATGAAACTAAACCGCAATACATCACGTCACGCACATTCAGGAATATTTATAAATCTCTCACTGAGAGAATAATGTAAAAATACAGATAAACACTTACAAGATAGACTCTCCCGTTGTCTCTCTTTTATTGTCTTGCTCTCGAGGGAGTATTAAAAAATACGGATAAATACTTACCAGAAAGACTTTCTCGTTGTCCCTCTTTTATTCTCTTGCTCTCGAGAGAGGATAGACAGTGCAACAAACACAGCTGTGTTTGTATCACAAATATAAATATATGTGGGACGCAAACACATATATTATAACATATTAATCATTGTGTCCCAAACACGCAATATTGAATAGCAAACACAATGTGTTTGGACACAAGTATATTTAGTCTATTTAGTGACATGGAAGTATTATTTCAGATAGACGTAGACAAAATCTTGAGCTTCTTTTTCGCCTAATGTCGTCACGCCGTGGTATCACAATAGACTAACAAGTCTCAGTCAGCTGTTCATCGACTGTCACCAACATCTATCGTAACCTAAGACATTGCGGATGAAAAGAGTCGCATCACTGAGAGTGATGAATTACGAATAGTAGCTGCCACATCTTGAGTATTTATAAAATATTGCTCAATATTGAAAACGCTTTGTTCTTTGCAACCTGGAACTGTCACGCTGTCTTTTTTTTAGTCAAGTAGAATACATTTCCGCACAACTGGTGCGAGTTCATAGCTTGTGTGAATTTTATCACACCCTCTACAGCATTTATGTTACAATGATTTACTAAAGGGTTTTTCAATAGGAGTGCTACAAAAGATTTTTTTAAATAAAACAAAGCCGGTTTTAGATACCAATGAAATTCTTTATTCCTGTGAAAGTACGTTCGATGCCATTATGTATGGACCTCGATTTCTTTTGCATGGCCACCACGGACACGCTTGCAGAAGTCCAGACGCTGAACCCAATTTTCGACGGTTTTCAAGCATAAATCGGCCGATACTGCTGCAATTTCACGTTCGATATTCTTACGAAATTCATCCATCGTCGTTGGCTTGTTGGCATAGACCATAGTCTTGATGTAGCCCTACAGGAAATAATCTAACGGCGTCAAATCGCACGACCGAGGCGGCCAATCGACTGGGCCATTTCGTGAGATAACACGTTCACCAAACTTGGTTTCCAATAAATTGATTGTGGCATTCGCTGTGTGGCTTGTGGCGCCGTCCTGTTGGAAACACATGTCCTCCAAGTCCATATTATCCAATTGGGGCCAAAAATATTCGGTTATCATTGAACGGTAGCGATTCGCATTCACAGTAATGTGCCGGTCTTGATCATCACGGAAGAAGTACGGCCCAATGACGCCGCTGGCCCATAAACCGCACCAATTTTTTCGGGATGCAATGATGACTCATGGATTACGTGTGGATTGCTGTCTGACCAAGAACGCATATTTTGCTTATTGACGAAGCCATTCAGCCAGAAATGAGTCGACCATAAATTGAACGTAGCGCTCTTAAAGTTGAGGCCACTGACTCCAAATTTCGGTAGTAAATTTTAATAATTTCGACTCGTTGTTGGCTCGTATATATATTTCCATGATGAAATGGCAAACCTTACTGAAGAGAAATGTCAAACGAGCGGCGTCGTTTGCTGTCCCTATCGATTTACTTTTGTAGCGTCTCTGTTGAAAAACCCTTTACTTGCGTAATATCATCCTCGTCCCCTAAATTTCGATATTAGAAGAATCCAATTGTACGAATCCCATCCTGTGTAATAAATAAACCATTGAATACCTATGATTGTCAAATTAACAGTCACCTAAATTTTTCATAGGAAACTCTAACTACACGACACTCCATGATAAAGGAATCCAATATTTCCACTTGTCCCATAGCTTCATATAAAGCAATTCTGTTACTTTTTATTAATTTAGTTGCCTCGTACCATCTCCCACACTCTTCTTTCCCCTGAATATTTATTCGTTTGTACTATAATATTTATGTCCATGTGATCATGTTAAATAACATTTAACAATGGAAATCAAAAGACGCGTGTCGTGTCAGTCTATGACAAATTATAATTTTGAATTTATATCTCTGCTATTCGGGTGACAGTACAGCTGACATCTAACTGACAATGATCATATAAACAGTTGCACATATATGTATGTGTTCATCTGTAGCTACACTCTCTGTCTATCAGCTAACAGATCGGTATGTCATGTCAAACAAATTGTAATTTGTGTTCTGCATATAATTACAGTTGAAAGTTAACAGAGAGTTTACTGTAAAGTACATAAGTTAAGCGAGAGAAAGAGAGTGTCATGCAAATATTCGAAATAATTTCTTGGGAAAACGGTAAGGGAAGGTATGCGAACAAACAGAGTTGTGAAATGGTATACATATTTTTGGGAAATACGGGGAATTAAGTACAAGGTAAGGAAAAATATTAAAAAAAATACAGTGAATGACGATTACCAGGCACGTACGCAGACCGAGGCCGTGGACCCTCCCGGAAATAATATCCGCCAGTGGTGATTTTTGAATATAGTGCTATTTATCAACCTAAATTTCAAGTCGGGCTCTCCGAAAGAAAATCCTGCGTAAGGTACTGACCATTACATTATTTGATGAACCGACTTGTCGTTTTAGTTCTTAATGTCATGAAAGGGAAACTGATTTGAAATTAAATTTTTTTTTTAAATTTTTTTCTGCTCTGGCTTAGATTTCAAAAGTTTGAAGTTTACAATTGCTATTGTACAGACCTTTGTCACCAGACAGTTTTTAGCAGAAGTTCCTGACCGAGCCTTTTTTGGATGCTCAAATTGTTTCAATAGGAACTCCTGCATAGACTCCAAACAATTGCTACATCAGTTCCCAATTTGTAGATGAATCCAGGGCTAGAATTACAGACACACACTGGAAAAAAACGGTCCCAGCAACATATTGCAGGAACCATGTGTTTAAATGAATTGAAAATCTTTTGGGTTTTTTGTTTCGTTGTAGTCTGTCACGTTTTGTTTGCAGTAGTTTTCAATAAACAAAGCCACATTTGAGTCACAAAAATATAAATTATAACAAATTAATCCTTGTGCGTCCAACATGTAATATTGAATAGCAAACACAATGTGTTTGCCCACAAATATACTATATTTCCGACAAGCTACAAACACGTTATATTTAAATCCAAACAAGAAAAATTACAGATTTTGCAGAGTGTACTGACATAGGCTATTGCCAAGGGCCCGCAGGACAAGGGTCCCTTTTTGATAAAAAATTCTCGTTTTATGTTCATATATTCGATCGCATAAAGCATTTTCCGGTTCTCGGTGGTTTTTGGGGTTAGTTTGGATTGGCAATTCGTCATGAGTATACTAACTTCGGATCAGCGTTCAAATTTTTCAAATCTATTTCGAAATATGTGGTTCAATTCGAGAAACTCATATGGTTCAACAGACGTAATGGATGATGATACAATGGGGAACATAGTCAAAGTCCTCATGAGATTAGACCTGATCCAATTGAAGAATATGGCAACACCCAACGCACCCAGTTCCCTACACAGCAACTGCTAACCCGCTGCTCAGAGCCTTAAAAACAACAAGGGTACCAGCAGAGGTAATAAAGGATATAGCTGCACAAGGACCCGATATAAATAAATAAATGGTTTCCCATTACATCCCATGAAGGGATAGGGGAGAGTTTCTCACAATCACTGAGCTCTGCGCTTTCCTGTTTTCACTCACTGATTGGGACCAACAGTTTTACACCGATTCCGAATGGTATTTTGAGAAGCTTTTTCATGGCTATATACTCGATAGTGTCGCCGTCACTGTGCGTGATGACCGCCGCCGAAAGAAATTTTTTTTTGAAGGTGGTCAGAGCAGGGTTCGAACCCAGGATCTCATGTACAAGAGGCGCGATATTCTATTGAAAATGTACAACAGGTGTTTGGAAGAAGGAATCTTTTCGGAACAGTGGAAAACAGCACTAATAAGCAAGGGAACGGCGTCATGAGGTCGCCGTCTTCATACAGGCCTTTATGTATGTTGGACACGGCAGGTAAACTCCTGGAGATGATTAAGTCTATCAGCGACAGTGGAGGTCTTTCGGATCTGGAGTAAGGCCAGATAGATCCTCAACGGGGACCCTAATGGATGTTGTTGATGTAGTCGAGACCGCACAATTGGAAATCAACCACAGCGGACTATTAAGTCCTTCTGGCAGCTCTGGACAACTGTCTAAAATGATGGCGCAAATTGGTGGCCCGATTTCAGACAGCGCAAATTGATCATGGAGACAGTGAACAGCTTTCTCCTCAATGGATGCGAAATATGTACGGACACATTGAAAGTGTAGCAGAGGTCAACAACGCTTAAGACTGTGCAGCGAAGAAGCACACTGTGTGTAACATTAGCATACCGTAATGTCGCGGAGAAAACATCATGATTTCGATAGATTTCCATGCATAAGAGCGAAGGATAATACTCCACCATAAAATGAGTCAATCTGTTTTTGTGTTATAAGGCTCGAGTCAAATTCAGAATTGAAACAATTAAGCAGGAAAGTCTCACACTGGGGCAGGAAAAGTGGAACGTTTCCTCAGACGGCACGGGGAAGGCAAAGTTGATACAATCCTTGGCGTGACATTACACAGATACTTTACATTACACAGTACTAACAGGCCACGGGTACTTCAGGAAGTACCTTTGCAAAATTGGCAACTGCGATACACTGTACTTTCTGTACGAGCACGCTGAAAAACTGTATGGTTTTGTTGTTTGGATGTAAATATAACGTGTGTTTGTAGAATGTTTACAAATATAATATATTTGTGCCCAACCACATTCTGTTTCCTATTCAATATTACATGTTTGAGACACAACGATTAATATGTTATAATATATGTGTTTGCGACCCGAGAATATATCTGTGTTTGTGATACAAATACAGCTGTGTTTGTTACATTGTTTATACTCTCTCGAGAGTAAGATAATAAAATAGGGACAACGATAGAGTCTATCCTGTGAGTGTGTATCGATATTTTTGCATTGCCCTCATAGTGATTCATAAATATTCAAGCACAAATTGCAGATGAAGTCATTATTAAATATTTATATGTGTGTATTTGTATTGATAAGATTAATTATAATAAATAATACATATAAAGTATATTGAAATCATAGAATAACTTAGAGTTGGGTAGTTCATGAACTACATAGTCCAAGTCTAGAATAATTCGATTCTAAATATTATTATGTTTAGGTGGAAATACGCATATGTTTCCAAGTAAGTATATGGTGGTTTTGGGGGAACCAAGCGAATGCTTGCACGTAAGTAGTTGGATGTTTGGGATGAAGAACGCATATGTGTCCGAGTAAAAGCATACATGTTTGCCAGTAAATATGCTACTGTTTACATTTAAATATAAGTGAGTTTGGGACTTGCAAACATATGAATGTTTGAAGTTTGTTCCAATCATATACTTGGTTCATGCAGAATATGTTTGGGAGATTATGTTACAGAGGCCATATTTTTTTAGCGTGAGGAGAATATAACTATGGACACTGCAGAACACATATTTTGCGAAAGTGTACGTTGGGACAATAAGCACCAGGAACTGGCGATAACAATACGTCACAAAGAAAAAAATGTTGTGGAAAAATGGTTCAAAGCGAAAGTCAGTGGAAGGCTGTGACGCAATATTGCGAGAGAGTCCTACGCACCAAGAAAGTTTATTTGGACTCTGCGGGTGCAAATACCAAAGGCGCGACCTGGAGACAAGTCAAGAATAAGACGATGGCGTACTATTACCTCATAACCCACCTTGAATTAATGCGAAGGGGTTCCGAAGTGGTAAAAAAGGTTGGGAGAGAGTAAACCAGGAGGACGGTTTAGACGGTACGTGAACACCAGCAGGCCGACATTCTACGCATGGATGCCGATATCGCAATATTGCATTTTTACCTCTTCAATAAAAGAAAAAAAAAACAACAATGTTTTAGTGTATGGGGGTTTTCACAATAACTCAAAATGTAGAGGGTGTTTCTGAACTTTTCAGGACTGATTTGTGATGTATTCAACAAGGCTTATAACCTATTCTAGGTCGTTTTTATATCTTATAGTTTCATTGTCGCGCCGTGGAACTTAAGACGCGTTTATATGGTCCTTCCAGTTGATTTCTGTCAAAACCATATGATTTTGATCACAGTTTAACCAGCCTAATATGGGTATGTTAACTTTGATCAACTTTTAACATAACCAATAAATTCTGAGTCTGTCAAAGATTATCAATATTAGTCTCCATTAACACAAGATAAATTTAAGAGTTATATTCTGTTAAGTTTGGAGATTAATTGTTCTCATCCTTACTCGGACTATTCCCCATAGCTATACTTCCCTTAACCTCATCATTGTAAACACTTGCGAGCGACAGAGCAACTGCAGTATTGTGTATTTTTTTATCAGACATACAAAAGGTTGTGTTTATTTTTATCATATCTCACGGTAAAATTATTATCAGCGGTAAAATTATTATCGCCAACAAAAGGTAGAATAAATACCGACTTGACGAAAACAGACGCAGTCTAGTACACGATATTGATGA
Organism: Phaonia tiefii; assembly: GCA_963931995.1. Classification (NCBI taxonomy): domain Eukaryota; kingdom Metazoa; phylum Arthropoda; class Insecta; order Diptera; family Muscidae; genus Phaonia; species Phaonia tiefii. Next base: position 277,581,301 of record OZ008369.1, read on the forward strand.
AGCCGGGATAAACAAAATGATGTCTGTAATTTTATTGCGGCTCCATGAGACGCTCGGCTGAGAAGAATGCAGTGTAGCAGAGAGTCTTGTTAATGTAACTGCCTTCAAATATTGAAAGAATAAATAAATATTTGAAGAGATAAATATAAAACCATTGTGGTGAAAACTACAAAAAAGTTCAATTCTATTTCTATGAATCATAATAATTGGTATTTGTGAACCATATTGTTACAAAGAAGAAGAAAAGTATCAAAATAAAACAACATAATAAAAAAAGAAGAGAGTGGTAATGGCATGACCAAGTGATATTCACGTATTTGATCTCATGCGTCTTAAAAATTTAAAAAAAGCAATAAAACATTAAAACGCGTCTAACATAAATTAGTTCTGAAACCCTTTTAAATATTCTACGAATGTGTCATTGATTTCAAACGGTAATGAGTTATGACGAATTATTGTGTTTTACAAACTTAATTCGACGTACACACTGGATATTAGCGGCCGCTAAAACAAATTCGCAGGTGATCAGTTCGGAGTTCGAAACTTGTTATTCAATGTAGAAAAGTCACGAGTTTTAGGCTATTTGTTTCCACGGATTTCGGACGGCAATAATTCTTAAAATAAAGTCTTATAATTAAAAACTCGACCCATTCAAGTACACAGAACAAAATTAATACTCAAATGAAAATGAGAAAGTTTACAACTCAACTTCTTTTGCATTTGAATTTTATCGAATGAAGCAAATTGTTAACACAAGTACACCAATCTTAGGTCGGTAATTGAATATATTTCAATTTAATTTACAATCAACTTGAGTATAAAGATAAACCCATTTTAGAAAATAATATGTTGGTCCTGAAAATCGGAAAACGGGTATTAGTTATAAAACAAGAAGTGAGGGTACTGAAGTGAAATGGAATTTCAATTGTAGTATATTTGTAAATTTTCCAAAAGATATTTGTTCCGAAAAATATACTACAAATATACTATTTATTTCCGACAAGCTACAAACACGTTATATTTAAATCGAAACATCAAAAAATACAGATTTTTCAGCGTGTAGACGACATGGGCTATTGCCAAGGGCGCGCAGGATAAGGGGCCCATTTTGATAAAAATTCTCGTTTTATTTTCATATATTCGATCTCGGTGATTCCGGTTCTCGGTGGTTTTTGGGGTTAGTTTGGGTTGGCAATTCGTCATGAGTAGACTAACTTCGGATCAACGTTAAAATTGTTCAAATTAATATCGAAATTTATGGTTCAATTCGAGAAACTCATATGGTTCAACAGACGTAATGGATGGACATAGTCAAAGTCCTCATGAGATTAGGCCTGACCCAATTGAAGAATACGACAACACCCGGCACAAAACCGAAACATAAAATTAAATTTGAAAAAAAATTGATTGTGTTACAAAAATACTATGCCAGTGTTGGACCTACCCCAAAGGAGAAAATCCCTAAGCCCGGCCGAAGACCGGCAACGCAGAATGCTTTATGAGGCGAAAATATTATGCCGAAGCCGGTGTTGAACCTACCTCAGAGGAGCAAATTCCACGCATAAAGCCTTATAACACAAAAATACTATGACGAAGTCGCGAAGTTAGTATTGGACCTACTCCATAGGAAAAAAATTCCTATACCTGGCCGTAGGCCGTCCACACAGGAAGCTTTATATCACAAAAATAGTATGCCGATGCTACGAAGCCAGTATTGGACCTACCTCAGAGGAGAAAATCCCTAAACCCGCCCGAAGACCTGCCACGCAGAATGCTTTAATAGCTAAAAAGGCTATGCCGAAGCCGGTGATGGACCTTCCTCGGAGAAAAAAAATTCAACTCAATCCTGTTCAATTCAATTCAATTCAATTCAATTCAATTCAATTCAATTCAATTCAATTCAATTCAATTCAATTCAATTCAATTCAATTCAATTCAATTCAATTCAATTCAATTCAATTCACTTCAATTCAATTCAATTCAATTCAATTCAATTCAATTCAATTCAATTCAATTCAATTCAATTCAATTCAATTCAATTCAATTCAATTCAATTCAATTCAATTCAATTCAATTCAATTCAATTCAATTCAATTCAATTCAATTCAATTCAATTCAATTCAATTCAATTCAATTCAATTCAATTCAATTCAATTCAATTCAATTCAATTCAATTCCATTCAATTCAATTCAATTCAATTCAATTCGATTCAATTCAATTCAATTCAATTCAATTAAATTAAATTAAATTAAATTAAATTAAATTAAATTAAATTAAATTAAATTAAATTAAATTAAATTAAATTAAATTAAATTAAATTAAATTAAATTAAATTCAATTCAATTCAATTCAATTCAATTCAATTCAATTCAATTCAATTCAATTTAATTCAATTTAATTCAATTCAATTCAATTCAATTCAATTCAATTCAATTCAATTCAATTCAATTCAATTCAATTCAATTCAATTCAATTCAATTCAATTCAATTCAATTCAATTCAATTCAATTCAATTCAATTCAATTCAATTCAATTCAATTCAATTCAATTCAATTCAATTCAATTCAATTCAATTCAATTCAATTCAATTCAATTCAATTCAATTCAATTCAATTCAATTCAATTCAATTCAATTCAATTCAATTCAATTCAATTCAATTCAATTCAATTCAATTCAATTCAATTCAATTCAATTCAATTCAATTCAATTCAATTCAATTCAATTCAATTCAATTCAATTCAATTCAATTCAATTCAATTCAATTCAATTCAATTCAATTCAATTCAATTCAATTCAATTCAATTCAATTCAATTCAATTCAATTCAATTCAATTCAATTCAATTCAATTCAATTCAATTCAATTCAATTCAATTCAATTCAATTCAATTCAATTCAATTCAATTCAATTCAATTCAATTCAATTCAATTCAATTCAATTCAATTCAATTCAATTCAATTCAATTCAATTCAATTCAATTCAATTCAATTCAATTCAATTCAATTCAATTCAATTCAATTCAATTCAATTCAATTCAATTCAATTCAATTCAATTCAATTCAATTCAATTCAATTCAATTCAATTCAATTCAATTCAATTCAATTCAATTCAATTCAATTCAATTCAATTCAATTAAATTAAATTAAATTCAATTCAATTCAATTCAATTCAATTCAATTCAATTCAATTCAATTCAATTCAATTCAATTCAATTCAATTCAATTCAATTCAATTCAATTCAATTCAATTCAATTCAATTCAATTCAATTCAATTCAATTCAATTCAATTCAATTCAATTCAATTCAATTCAATTCAATTCAATTCAATTCAATTCAATTCAATTCAATTCAATTCAATTCAATTCAATTCAATTCAATTCAATTCAATTCAATTCAATTCAATTCAATTCAATTCAATTCAATTCAATTCAATTCAATTCAATTCAATTCAATTCAATTCAATTCAATTCAATTCAATTCAATTCAATTCAATTCAATTCAATTCAATTCAATTCAATTCAATTCAATTCAATTCAATTCAATTCAATTCAATTCAATTCAATTCAATTCAATTCAATTCAATTCAATTCAATTCAATTCAATTCAATTCAATTCAATTCAATTCAATTCAATTCAATTCAATTCAATTCAATTCAATTCAATTCAATTCAATTCAATTCAATTCAATTCAATTCAATTCAATTCAATTCAATTCAATTCAATTCAATTCAATTCAATTCAATTCAATTCAATTCAATTCAATTCAATTCAATTCAATTCAATTCAATTCAATTCAATTCAATTCAATTCAATTCAATTCAATTCAATTCAATTCAATTCAATTCAATTCAATTCAATTCAATTCAATTCAATTCAATTCAATTCAATTCAATTCAATTCAATTCAATTCAATTCAATTCAATTCAATTCAATTCAATTCAATTCAATTCAATTCAATTCAATTCAATTCAATTCAATTCAATTCAATTCAATTCAATTCAATTCAATTCAATTCAATTCAATTCAATTCAATTCAATTCAATTCAATTCAATTCAATTCAATTCAATTCAATTCAATTCAATTCAATTCAATTCAATTCAATTCAATTCAATTCAATTCAATTCAATTCAATTCAATTCAATTCAATTCAATTCAATTCAATTCAATTCAATTCAATTCAATTCAATTAAATTCAATTCAATTCAATTCAATTCAATTCAATTCAGTTCAATTCAATTCAATTCAATTCAATTCAATTCAATTCAATTCAATTCAATTCAATTCAATTCAATTCAATTCAATTCAATTCAATTCAATTCAGTTCAATTCAATTCAATTCAATTCAATTCAATTCAATTCAATTCATTGCATTTCATTTCAATTCAATCACTTTAGTCTAAATCAATTCAGTACAATCTAACTAAGTCTAGTCTAGTCCAATTCAATTCAATTCTTGTTATCTTCTTAATTGAATTGAACTGAATTGAATTGTTTTTTTTATAGAAATGAATTTAATATTTTTATTCGTATTTCAATTGGTGTTAATGTCATATATTTACCGTGAGAAGTGGTTACTCTAGGTATATTTACTCTATGATCTAAATAAATTATGGAAATGCAACAGAATATTCATAGGCAAAGCAGCTGTTAATAATAAAATTAAATTGTTCACCAAATTGTTGCTTCTTCTGAGAAACAAAACACAACGAATGCAACTCTCAAAGAAAAACAATTCGGAGCGGATCTTAAAAAAATAAATACAAATGATGAATGTCAATGATCTTTCAGCGTGAGAGTAAAATTATCACAAAACTTTGCCCAAACAAATTAGCAAGAAAATATAATCAAAATATTACACTCATTAAAAAAAATCAATTCAATGCCACAAACAAGTTATGATAACAACCACAAAAATAATAATTTCCAGAGACAAGTGAATATTTAAAATATATTTCAATATATTACAAAATTCGTAATTCTGCAACGAGACAAATCTCGTACACTCAGTGAAAAAATAAACACCATACGAATCTACACAAAAAAAAAGAATCAAATAAACGCCAATGATATTAAAGAAGCAGGGTAAACCTAAACATCACAACGTTTTGCCAAAACTACTAAGCAAAACACTAAAACTAAATTATACACTCAATTAAAAAAATGTTACTTCAATTCTAGCGTCATAAAGAATTAATGATAATGATCAGCAAAAACCAGAATTTCCACAGACAACTGAATTTCCAAAATAAACTCGCCAATTTTGTTGTTTTTCTAACTCTTTCGCAGAATATAAAACACAAAGAGAACACAAATCGTTTGAAAACCAGAAATTAGAAGAATATAAAGACAAAATAAATAGCATGAAATGTTTATATATGTATAACAAAGTGTTGGTGGTTTTCTTTGCGAACCTTTTAGGTTTTTTAGCATTTTTTGTTTTGTTTTGGAGAGCGCGAATATGAATGAGTGTTGTTTGGTTTGAAACACAAAAAAAAATAATAAATATATTGGTTTTTGTTGACGTTTTGTTTTTTTTATTGCTGGATTTCAATATAAAACACCTCTAATCATTATGGCGCGTTCACATTTCTCGCGAAAACTTTGTCTCGCAATGACGGGCTCCTTGATAGTGTTAACTTTTCTCGTATTGGGGTATTACGGATCGAGCGTTATATCCGTAATGCCAACCTCCAGTCCCATCAGCAGTGGTACTGATCAATCTACGCTGGAGCTACTGCATGTGGTAAGTTACAAAACCCTCGCTTAGTGATCGGACTTTAGTCAAGCTACATCTAAATACATGTATGTATATGTACAAATGTGTATCAAACATAAGCGTTATCACTTTTAGAAAAATGTTATCACATAAATATTTATTGTTGTTGTAAACCGTGTTCACGTTTCAATCGTACATAGTGTGTACTAATATGTTGGTCACATACTGTTGTTATTCCTTGGCCACGCTTTTCATAATCAGTCAAATAATGGAGGCATTGTCGCCGCAGCATTCATAAGTCTCGTGCAAAAAACAAAAATAACTTAAACTGCCTAAGTAAATATCTATTCGGACACAGTAGTAGTATTGAATTGCGATTGTGATTTCGAGTTCATTTTCTATGACCAGTTGTGAATTTTGTTTCTCGCTTTTAATTAATACCCATTAATATGAAATAACACTGAACAACATTAATAGCGGGTTTAATCATTAAGTGGTTTAATGATTAAGGATGATGGTATATTCAGTTTGGTATTTAGTTTGTAACACCTTCAGATAATCACTGCGGACTATAAAAAGTATAAAGTAGGCACGTTTTCATTGGTTTTCCTCCCAGATTTTGTGCAAAATTGATTTTAGGCAATCTTAATGCTAATTAATTAAAAAAAATTTTAAAAATTCTATTTGAAATTTAAAATACAACAATGGAAATTAAAAAAATTCAACATGAAATTTAAAAATCGTCAATTGAAATTTAAAATACGTGAAACGCAAATTGAGGTACATCAATTGATATTCGAAATAAATGTGAAACACATCAATTGAAATTCAAAATACTTCAACTAATATTCCAAACACATAAATATAGAAATTTAAAAGATATCAATTGAAATTGCAAAAGAAATTTGGAACATATCAATTGAAATTTGAAATACATTAAATTAAATTTGAAATACATAATTAAAAACGAAAAGACAAAACTTGAAGTTTAAAAGACATCAATTGATATTTAAAAGAAATCTAGAAAACGTGGACTGAATTTTTAAAAGACATTGATTGCAATTCAAAAGACATCAATTGAAGTTTGAATTACATCAATTGATATTTAAAAGAAATTGAAAATAAATATATAAATATATATAAAAAAGAAACTAATCGAAAATAAATTTAAAACATATGAATTAAAATTTGAAATACATTAATTTAAATTTGAAATACATAATTAAAATAAAAAAAGACAACAATTGACTTCAATTAAAACGACTTCAATTAAAATTAAAAACACAAAAATACAGAAATTTAAAAGAAATTAATTGAAATTGAAAGGAAATTTCAAACATATCAATTGAAATTTGAAATACATTAATTGAAATTTGAGATACTTGTTTGAAATCGAGGAGACATAAATTCAGATTTAAAAGGCATCAATTGATATTTAAAAGAAATTTAGAAATCATGGCCTGAAATTCAAATTACGTCAATTGCAATTTAAAACAGAAGAATTGAAATTTAAAAGACACGGTTGCAATTCAAAAGACATCAACTGAATATTGAAATACATCAGTTGAAAATAAAAATGCATCAATTAATATTTAAAATAAATTGAAAACATTTCAATTGAAATTCAAAACACTTCAATTGAAATTAAAAACACAAAAATACAGAAATTTAAAAGAAATTAATTGAAACTGAAAGGAAATTTCAACCACATCGATTGAGATTTGAAATACATTAATTGAAATTTGAGATACTTGTTTGAAATCGAGGAGACATAAATTCAGATTTAAAAGGCATCAATTGATATTTAAAAGAAATTTAGAAATCATGGCCTGAAATTCAAATTACGTCAATTGCAATTTAAAACAGAAGAATTGAAATTTAAACGACACGATTGCAAGTCAAAAGACATCAACTGAATATTGAACTACATCAGTTGAAAATTAAAATACATCAATTAATATTTAAAATAAATTGAAAACATTTCAATTGAAATTCAAAACACTTCAATTGAAATTAAAAACACAAAAATACAGACATTTAAAAGAAATTAATTGAAATTGAAAGGAAATTTCAAACATATCAATTGAAAATTGAAATCCATTAATTGAAATTTTAGATTCTGAATTGAAATCGAAGAGACGTAAACTCAGGTTTAAAAGACATCAATTGATATTTAAAAGAAATTATATAACGGGAACTGAAAAGACATGAATTGCAATTTAAATGCCAGCAATTGAAATTCAAAACACAAATATAGAAATTTAAGAGAAATTAATTGAACTTGAAAAGAAATTTCAAACACATCGATTGAAATTTGAAATACATTTATTGAAATTCGAAATAAATAAATAAATGGTTGCCCGTTACATCCCATGCATGGGGGGATTAGGGAGATCTTCTCACAAACCAGTGAGCTGCGCGCGATCTAGTTTTACACTCACTGATTGGGACCTACAATTTTACACCGATTCCGAAAGGTATTTTGATAAGCTTTTTCATGGCTAAGTATTCGATACCGCCGCCGACAGAAATTTAAGGTGGTGAGAGCAGGGGTCGAACCCGCGTTTTCATGCGCAGGAGCCGCTCACACTACCATTGCACCACCGACGGTCACGGTGGTGAAATACGTAATTAAAAACGAAAAGACAAAATTTGAAGTCTAAGGGACATCAATTGATATTTTTAAAGAAATTTAGAAAACGTGGACTGAAATTCATAACACGTCAGGTGAAATCTAAAACAGAATAATTGAAATTTAAAATATTTTATTTAACTGACGTCAAGTGAAATGTAAAACAGAATAATTGAAATTGAAAATACATAAATCAATTGAAGTTCGAATTACATCAACTGATATTTAAAAGACATCAATTGAAATTGAAAATTAATTTAAAACACACCAATTGAAATTTGAAATAAATCAATTGCAATTTGAAATAATAAAATGCAAAATACATCAATTTACATTTAAAAGGAATTTAAACTACAGTTCTAATTTCGTGGACAATGGATAATCCATTATCATTGCCGTGGGGATGGGTAGAGATCGTTTACCCATTAGCCACTGGCTATGGGGAAAATAATTGGTAGTTACTCACGACAATGGGGAATTACACATAACGAAATAATAGATATTTACCCACGTCAATGGGGAATTACCCATCACGATTACCTATCTCTTTACTACGGTATCCCTTTCCTTTTCTTTAAATCGCTAAAGATACAATTTTTTGAATAACAAAATCGCTAAAACGCTCTTATTTCTCTATCTCGAAAACGGGGCGTCCAATCGAAAAATAACTAATTTTTTGTCGGTTCCCAAGGATTTTCCATAAAGTGGTCATACATATACTTAGTTAAGGACGTTTTTTTTTTAAATCGTCAAAATAAGAAAATCACTAAAATTAAATTGGCTGTGACTCGGAAACCGTGTGTCCAATCATAAAACTGATAATCTTTTTCCTGTATTGGAGGATCCATTGGTTAATCTTTTTAATACTGTATTCCTTTTTCTTTTTTAAAGTCGCCAAAACTAAAATTTTTCGATTAAAAAATCTCTTAAACGTTTCCCAGATATAAGAATTGTGTCTAATTTCTTCATATGTTCGGTCAAAAAAGGGAATGCTCGTCGTGGGTAACTACCAATTTTTTCTCCCATATCCTGTGGGTAATGGGTAAACGATCGCTTTATGCCTATTATACGGCTTATAGAGGAGAATCTGTTATACGGCTTATAGAGGAGATAGGGAAATAAATCCGGCCAAAGGCAGGCCACGCAGAAAGCCTTATATCACAAAAATACAATGAAGCCGGTGTTAAATGAAATAAATTTTTTCGATAACTGGTTCTGAAAAACTTGTAAAAAATAAAGGTTGATTTGAGTTGAGGGTTAATTTTTTATTTATTTATTTTTGAAATTGAATATATTGAAGGCCTACAGATGAGTATGATAACTTAAAAAAAGGTTGAAGACTTGCCTAGTATGGGAGTCTAGTAAAGCAATAAGTATACTTGGGCATTTTTTGGGAAAAATTACATGTTTATCAAACAAGTAAGGTTAAAAAATAAAATCGGATTTTTTATTGGTCCCCAATGGGTTACTAAAAACAAATATCTTTATACAGGAATTTATAGAGTTTTCAAAGACCTTTCTACTGAAATTTATTTCAAAAGCATCGGATAATAAATCGCTGACTTACGCGCGATTATACATTCAATCTTTTTAGGCCTACATTTGGGAAAATTTGGACTTGCGGCCAAATTTTTTATTCTGTTTTTTTTTTTATCACCGTTTAATGCCCTATCAGGCAAAAAAAAAAACCATGAAAATAGGCGAATCGCAAATAAAGTGTATTTGTTACCCTTTCGCGTTCACGGCATTCATTTAGTTCGACTCCCGTGATCCTCGCGAACAGATTGGTTTACACTTTCCACATTTTCTGCCGTTCTTGATGACCTTAGCCGCCCACCCAGATGTTCGCTTTTGTAGTGTTGAACCGGTCTCTTCAAATTTGTTGACCCATTTTCGAATGACAGGGCTCATTCAAGTGACGAAAACCTCGAGTACTGCAGAATCTTCTACGCGCTACAGTCGCTGAATCAGTGTTTTTTGTAAAACTTTCGCAAGCATAGCGCAGGGTGCGCTCTCGAGAAATGCTCTATAGTGACCGAATTCACAAGAGCCAGGCTTTTCAGATTCAATGCATCCACGCAGTCAGCTAAACATCAAATGATATTTGAAAGATATCAATTGGTATTTAAAGGAAATTTAAAAACGTGAAATGAATTGCAAAAAAAAAGATTTAAAACACATTGATGGAAATTTGAAATAGATCAAATGAAATTTTAAAGAGAGGAATTGAAATTTACAAGATATAAATATAAATTTCAAAGATAACAATTAATATTTTAAAGAAATTTATAACACATCAATTGAAATGCAAAACACGTCAATTGCAACTAAAAACACATCAACTGAACTTTTAAATACATCAGTAGAATTTTAAAAGACATGAGTCGAAATTTAACTGACGTCAATCGATAAATATTTCTGGAGATTCTGGCAGCTCTTGAACCTCTTCTGGATGCTCTTCAGGCCAAACACGGCAATTTTTGTTATTGACGGAGACCTTGAGTTGGAAATGGGTATTAGCGCAGAATAAAACTTTCGTCGAAAAAAGTGGATACCCTTCAAGCTATTCAAGAGCCTAAGGATTGAAACTGTGAAATTTGGAAAGGTATCAGGATGAAATTTCAAATAATACTGAACAAATATACAGTGTGTGTTTGATCTGTCACAAGCACAAGGTCCAAAAACCCCACTGTAGAACAATGTTAAAAAACCGAGATTTTCGAATAACCGAGTTTCGGTTTATTCGAAAAATCACGTTTTCGGACAACAGGTTTCGATAGTATAGGGTGTTTTTTAGCTGCATGAGAACTTAAAACGATAATACAGGATTGAAATATTGTTGGATTGAAATTTTTCTTATTATAATCTGGTACATAATCCCATGACATTTATTATTTTCGTATGATTTCCGGTATATGTCCGCAGTGGCTTCGAGTTACATGGTCCATTCGATCCGTTCCACTTTTTACTACTTTTTCCAATAAATCTAGCCGTATGGCGTCAATGGTGGCTTGAATATTGGCTTCCAATGCTTCAAGAGTTGCTGATTTGTAGGCATACACCAACACCATATTCATATTTACAATTTTTCCAATGGGCCCACGGTGTAGGGTATACAATAAGCGGCCTAACCGATCTTAACGCCGTTTTTTAGTTGATTTTGCTGATTATAGAAAATATTGAAATAATTTATAAAGTTTCAATAATAGACATTCTCGACTTTAACTGTTTCTCAATGATGCACGTCTGATGTTGTTGTATTTTTATATTTTAAATCAATTTTAAAATCGAAAATGTTCATTTGTCTGTTCTGTGGTGAATAAATTGTAACTAGAAGCAACTACACAAATACATATTTATATATATAAACAAGTGAAATCGTAGGTTGTGGTCAAGTTTGTTAGATAAAGTGAGTAACATAGTTACGTGTTCAGTATTCCAAAGAGTGGTAGCCGCAACCATAACCACAGTCTTGAAGATCTGGAAAATACCACATATTCATGGTCTGCCTATCACATTAGCTGCCCTTTCAAAATATAATGAAGTGATTCAACGGGAATTACAGCTTCCCGTAGTTTGCATTTAGTTTGATGAATTTTTCAATAGCATCATTCCAAACAACCGCTGATGAAGATCTGTGGCTAGATCTGAAATAGCTATACGGTTTGCCCGGAATCATAGGAATATATTTGTAAAACTCATTTTTAAAAAAAACTATGTCTCCCTTAATAGAGATATAGAATGGCCTCGAGCGTGAACAATAAAAATAAAACTTACAAATAAAAAGGCCGAATAAATAAAAATCATCCCTGATGAATTTAAAAAAAAAATACATTCTATAAAAAAAATGGTTGTTAAAATTTTTTATAATTTTTCAAAAAGTATGTTTCGTATTTCGTATTTTTCGTATTTTTCCACGGGTGCCTTAGGCGTGTTGGAACTAACTAGTACATAATATATAGCGAAAGGAACTTCATTTCAACCATGTGTTCCCTGACACCTCATGTGATTTTTTTAAAACCCGGGTATCTGGTTCCAATGAGAGAGTCTTCAACCTTCATAGCGCCCAATTTATGAAAAACACTGCGCAATCCCTCTATGGAATAAATTGTATACTTTTTTCTTGACAAAGTTTAAGCTCGTCGCCCCCTAAATTTTTTAGATCCCCTTAACCCTTGGATGGCCACAGGCAAATATTTTATTTGGCCTCTTCACCGTGAATCAAATTAAGCTAAAATCAGAAATGAGATCTTAACGACTAATTGGTGTGCCTTACATACAATGAAGGGATTAGGACGAACTTCTCAAAACTAGTGGACTGTTTTACACTCAGTGTTTATGTCCTTTTTCTTTAACTTGTCTTACACTCAGTGTTTAGGTCCTAAATTTTTATACAGACTCCGAACTATATTGTTGAGCAGCATTTTGATAGATACTTACCATACGTGCGGCAAATTAATTATATCACAATTATAATTTTTGGAACGAAGTTCCTTATCGCACGTTTCGGGATGGGAGCTAAATGAAAAAATTTTAAACAACAATTTTTTTTACCCGTATTATGCTATGACCCAGTATACAACCCAGTATTATTCTGCATACTTTTAGGATTTGGTAATTATTACTAAATTTGTACAGTCAGGGACGTATATGAGGGTTGTGTTCTTTCATATTGACTTTGTGATAGTCATGCCATTGTGAAGTGTGCTGGCTTCAATGGAAGGCATTATGACATAATTACGGCTAAGGAAAGCGGGCTTCGCTGAACATGTTGGTAGTGTAAGGAATTCGATGTTGACTATGATTCCTGTTATTGACTTCAAACAAATATCTTGTTATAAAAAATAACGTTTCTTACAAAATTCCCTTTCTTTAAATACCTTACCTTTTCTTAAAAATAAAATATTACCATTTATTCTTGAGATAAGTAGGCTTTCTGAAAATAAGTTAATTTTGTTAAAAAATAACCTTTTCCTAAAAAGAGTACCACTTCATTAAAAAGTATCTGTTCTTACAAAAGTACTTCTTTGTAACAAAAGTCATACTCTTAAGGCCTTTTCTTACAGAACCATATTTAAACTTTTATATCGTACTCACTGAAATAGTACCTTTTCTTAAAAAAAACATTATCTTTTAATAAAAGAAGTAGCTCTCTTTAAAAAAGGACCTATAAAATTCATATTCAGGAAAACATAATCCTTATTCTTACAAAAAGGACCTAAACATATAAATTTAAAAAGAAAATAGCAGAAAAAAAAAAATTTTTTTAAAAAATGTTTTTTATTTTACAAAAAGTACATTTTCTTAAAGATCCATTTACATTATCGTACTTTTCAACAGGCGCTTTATACGTGCTGGAACTAACTAGTACATAATATATTACGAAAGAAACGTCGTTCCAACCGGGTGTCCCATGACACCTCATGTGATTTTTTGTAGTTTAATTCGAATTACCTCTCCAAATGCAAATTGAGAAAGATTTAATTACCATTGGCAATTGTGCTTATTTTTAAAGCACCTCCATCATATCTGGCAGTTTTGGGTTTCAAATATTTTATACAGTACAGGTTTATGAATTCGAAAGTACTATGAGGCAATACCTATCGAAGCCACAAACCTCTACATATAAAATACTTTAAAAACAGAATTGCCAGCAGTCAAACAAATTCAAAATAATTAAAAGCATTCCTATACTTCATTACAATTGACATCCGATTCTATTCAATTGGCTGCGCAAATGGAAATTCAACATTTTTTAATTGTTAGTTAGAACAATGGATATTCTATTGCATTTGCATTAAATAAAGTATTGCAAATTAAACTCCAATTCAAATTAAATAAAACCCATGTATGATAATTACTCGATAGTGTTGTCATCACTAAGCGAGGTGACCGTTGTCGAAAGAAATGTAAGGTGGTCGGAGTAGGAATCGAACTCATGTTCCCGTATACAAGAGCCGCGCATACTAAACAGTGCACCACTGACGACCACCAAAGACTAATATGTTTATGCTTAAATTCATGACGATTGCTATGGTTTTCATTGAATTCTATGTTCGCCAGTTTTCAAAATTTATGCTTAACATGTTTCTTGAATAAAGGCCTGGTGTTGTTATATTTTCTGCTCTGACTTGATGATTTATTTTGCTCCACTGTGCGGTTGTGTTTAAACAACCCCATTCACGTGCTTCCTTTACAATTTATCAGAATGTTTAGTGGTTTCAAGTAAATGTTGATAAAAATAAATAAAATAAAAATAGAAGCACAAAACTAATTTCCACCTTGTAAAGTGTTTGAATTAATTATTTATTTTATTGTTGTTGTTTGTAAATAAGAACCTGATTACTTTACAAGGTTTGTATTGCAGTAGATATGAAATTAGTTTGCTAGTGTAAATGGGAAAATTTATGTCACTGTCTTTCTAACGTCATTTAAGAAGGACACTCAAAAAATAATATCCGTTGAAATTGATTGTAGTTTTGTGTTAAGTTTTTTTGCAAAGTTTTTTTTTTTAAATTAAAGGTTGAAGAAAAATTTAAATAAATAATCAAATTAAAATTTAAAACAACAACCTAAATTTAAATAAATATCGAATATTTTTTGTTGGTGTTTTTGATCAAACTTTAAATTAGCAAAACACCTGAACAAAAACAAACTCCACGCTTTAAAGTTTTGATATAAAGTTTTATTTCTAAGACGTCCATCATACCAATTGTCTTTCAGTTTTATGTACTTTATTGTTTTCCGTCTTTTACTGTCTGAAAGAAAAAAATATCTGTGCATATATTCTTAAGTAAATAAGCTTGACATATGTTCCGAACTGTATTGTTGTTTTGATTAATAGTCTAAAATAATTGTCTCCAGTTCAGTTTGTATTTTGTTTTAAAAGATATTTTACAGTTGTTTCTGTCACTGTATTGTGAGCTATTGTTTTTCCCCCCGAATTATTAAGTTGTTTATTTTCGCCTATGATATCATCGACCGGAAACCAAAATTCTTTAAAAGCAAATATGCTATCAAGAACAAAACCAATATCTACATTTTTAAGTTTATGTTAACTATTTCACTCATAAAAATTAATTAACTATCATTAAAACACAAAACGATAAAGCTTGTGAATCTGCTAAATAGTTTTATTTATGTTATTATTTAAAACTCTTTAACCGACTGGGAGAAGCATGCGACCGTGCACAGAAAATCCACCTCTCTGCTCAAAATACGTCCCACGAGATTCGAGTCGTATATTTATCCACCTAAAATGCAAAACCAAAAATAACCGCCCTTGTAACTTTAAGCAGGAACTATGAACATGTTTGGAGCATTGTTTTCATGAATTGAAAATCTGTTGATTTTTTATCTGCATTGTCTGTCACGCTCTTGTTTTCAACAGTTTTGAACAAAAAATCAGTTTGGGCCACCAACACACATGTAATAACATTTTAAGCATTGTGTCTCCAACATGTAATATTGAATAGCAAATACAATGTGTTTGGATACAAGTATACTATATTTGCGACAAGTTTCAAGCTCGTTATATTTACATCCAACTGCTGCCCTCGAGAGTATTTTCAAAGTTAAAATTTTAAACGCACGCTCTCTTACACTGAAATTAATAAAACATATTCGGTAATGTTTTACGTTTCTGCAATGAAAGCTTTCGTACATTCGATAATTTGGTTCTTGCTGCATCGAAAAATTGTATACATGATTTTGTTAACAAATTCTCGTTTCTTTGCTGCAACAATTAATTTTTCGTTCCTGCAACAATATAAGTATGAATTTGCCTGAAATTTAAATCTTACCTTTCCATACTTAATTAGTATTATTTATTTATTTTGGCTGTTTGCCAACATTTATAGTCGAAGAAATAATTTCGCTGCTGCACGGATTGTGTTGTTAACGGAACGAAACTTATTTTTATGAAGACCAAGAGAGAAATGGAGAGAAGAGAGAAAATTAGCGAATTTAAAACAAAGCTCAGCAAGGCAAAATGCAGTAATGAAACAAATTCATTGCAGTATTGAAACAAGTTCATTGCAGCAATGAATCATATTCATGGCAGCAATGAAACTTGTCTATAGCAGCAATCTAACAAATTTTTTTGCTGCAATGAAACATATTCATTGCCGCAACAAACAGAGGTTTGATGAACACATTATCTTAACGGGAACGAAACTGTACGTTAGCTCAGTTTCGGTGGCAAAAGTTATTGGGGTGCCACGAACATTTTCATTCTTGTGGCGAAGATTTTCCATTCAGTGTACGTAGGCCCAGACAGGGGTGTCTATGCCACAAATGATCGATATGGAGGTTCAAATGTGATACCGAACAGAGTAGATACGTGAAAAAGCGAGAAGAAACTAAAAGAAAAGCATGAAGAAAACTAACCACCTTATTCATAAAAAGTTATGAGAGGTTTCATAACCCTCACAACTTTTTATGAATATGGCGGTGAGTTTATAATTGATTTGAGCATACATAAGGCAAATTATATATATAACAATTTCAATTTTGAATTACCTGTACCAATGAAAATTCAAAAATATATAAATACCATCGGCAATTGTACTAATTTTCAAAGCATTTCCTTCGTATTTGACAGTTTTGGTTTTCAAATGTTTAATACAGTACAGGTTTATGAATTCGAAAGTACTACGAGGCATTACCTATCGAAGCCACAAACCTCTACATATAAAATACATTAAAAACAGAGTTGCCAGCTGTTAAAAAAATTCAAAATGTTTAAAAGCATTCCCACATTTCATTACAATTGGCATCCGATTCCACAACCTGCATTTGTATTGCCTGAGCAAATGCAAATTAAAAATTTTTTAATTGTCCTTGCGAACAATGGTAATTCTTTTGCATTTGTATTAGATAAAATAATGAAACTTAAAATCCAATGCAAATATAAAAATGCCACGAATGACTTTGACTGATAGTAATGACAGCTAAGTTATGTTTTATGTTGGGTGCAGGTAATAAAAACATACATGGGTGTTTTTAATTTGAATTGGATTTTAAGTTGCATTACTTTATCTAATGCAAGTGCAAAAGAATTACCATTTTTCGCAATGGCAATTAAAAAAAATCTGAATTTGCATTTGCTCAGCCAATTGGAAATTGTACTTATTTTCAAAGCATTTTCATCATATCTGGCAATTTTGGTTTTCAAATATTTTATACAGTACAGGTTTATGAATTTGAAATTTTGTTTTGTTTGACTGCTGGCAATTCTGTTTTTAAATTATTTTGTATGTAGATGATTGTGGCTTCGATAGGTATATGATGCAATACCTATCGAAGCCACAAACCTCTACATACAAAATACTTTAAAAACAGAATTGGCAGCAGTCAAACAAAACTAAATTTCAAATTCATAAACCTGAGTTGTGCATGAAGGTGTTCCAATGGTAGTGCTTGGTATTATTCAAACGAGTATATGAAGGAATTCTCATTAATATGATGAGTGTTTCTGGATATATATTTTTGAAGAATTCACCAAAAACATACCAAAAACGTCTGCTGATGAAGATCTTGGCAAGATCCGAAATAGCTATACAGACAGGCTTGGTATCATTGGAGCATTTTTATGCTCGACTTTTTTGAAAGTAATATAAAGATAATAACTTTATATTATTTAAAAAGGTCTTGAGCTTGAATAAATTTGTAAGTATATAAATAAATAATTTCCCATTACATCCCATGAAGGGATAGGGGAGAGAGGTTCTCACAATCACTGAGCTGTGCAGTTTCCAATTTTCACTCACTGATTGTGACCTTCAGATTTACACCGGTTCCGAACGGTTTTTTGAGTAGCTACTATATCATGGTTTATTACTCGATAGTGTCGCCGTCACTAAGCGATGTGGCCGTCTTCGAAGGAAGTGTATGGCGGCCTTTTACTTTATTACTTTAATCGTCTTTCAACTTCCCCAGTTTCTGTTGGAAACAAATTTAACAAAAAATTTTAATTAATAATTTTGTTTGCAATATTTAAATGTACAGGATGTGGAACAAAAAATATTTAAAATACTTATAAACTGTGCGCTCAACTAAATTCTCCAAATATTTAAAAACGCAACAGTTTGAAAGCTACAATATTATTTTAATTGATTCGAATTCACTTTTTTTTCTCGTGTGTTTGCGGAACTGATATCAACAAATTGTGCGCATTTAAATCTTGTGGACATGTGTTTTACGTTGTATTGTTCTTTTCAAAATTTAGCAAAAGCTTTATCAGATACAAGAGCGAAATGTCAACGTAAAATGTCTCGAAGTCGTTGATATTAAACGTGTTATAAAATACTACCATCATATTCGTACATGTGTGTACGTAGATTTGCACATAATTGTACACATATGTGTTAAATTATATGTTTATAACATATGTATGTGCATACATATGTTTATACTAATCGGTATGTGATTCATTAATAAAACAAAACAAAAGAAAAAAAAATCGCTGTAAATGTCAGTCAATTATATATGTATGTATGAATATATTTTTGTGTGGTTTATCAATCACGTGCTGTTGAATGCCCGTTTTTTATTTCAAAGCGAGTCGCTTCATTTGGCAGACCAAATGTTTATGTTAAGCTGGAGATGCCCTACTCGCAGTTGAAGAGGTATATTAAGTGGGACAATATATTATGCAACAGTAGCGAACATTCACTTATATTGCGGGAACTCTCTCTTTACTCTTTACTCTCTTCAATTCATTTAACTCTTTTCAATTCATTTAGGATTTATTTGGACACAATTTCTTGCGATTTTTTTGTTCTTTTTCTCAAGTAGTCAGGGCAAACCCAGGTGAGCGTGCTTAGATTATGCCCCGCTCTGCTCAAAATAAATCTCGCGAGATTGGAGCCGTATATTTCCGTAAATAGATGTATGAGTTGCTAAAGCTATTAGGTCCATCAAAAAAAGAAAAACCTATAGAAACTGATTTTTCCGGTGTGTTTTCTGATTTCACGTTCATTACAAATTCAAACTACCATTATATATTACTTTACTACACCATATCTTTAATGTAGTTAAACATAAATTAAGCTGGGTACATTAGGTTAATCCACAGACTCTAACATACTACAATTTTGGAAAAGTGGAGTTAATCAGCTTGGCTTCTGAACACCTTAGATGTAGCTCGTAAGGGGTTAAATAACACACTGCAACGCGAAAAAATATATCCATATACGGACACCATTACGTGATAAAAGACGAAAAAAAAACAAAACACGTATCTCCCAGTTTTGCCCAAAGTCATGCACTTTTTTTTATGGGCCCCCAAAGATTTGGGGCCTCGGTGTCATTTTTGCATAAAAGTTATAATTTTGTCAGGCTCATATCTTCCTAATTGTTCGGAATTTTACTCTCTGAAGGAAGGTTGTACATACATACATATAAGATCATGAACATATAATATCCAAAAAACTTCATTCATCTTCCAGGTTTTCAGGTCCATAGGTAGCAAACCGTTCAAAATTCAACTACTACAAGAATGTACCTATGATCTCAGCAAACAACTTTCTAGAACATATGAACTTCCTAGGAATGATGGTATTCTATTTATTGCCTCCACAACGATATCAACGACTGCTTTCACAGCTTGTATTGTGAATCGCCACTTCCTGAATCCATACTGATGTTCGGAGAGAGTACATTTTTCATTCACTAACTGCAGCTAGCGGTCAAATATTATTCGCTCCAGTATTTTATCCATTGTATCCAAAAGACAGATGGGTCGCTACTACGGCGGCTCATTGGGAGGCTTGATTCCCTTCAGAATGAAAACAAGTCTCGGATGCTTCCACTTATCTGAAAACATTTCCTCCTCCAAGCATTTTTGGAAGGTTGTAACGTGGTTTTGTCGAGGTCTGCGGTAAGCTTAGTCATGTCCAGAATCTTCCGTTAGGATCCATCAAACCTTTCGAAATAAGAATAGAATAGTTTAACCTTTTTAGGGGTACGAATTCAGATTCTTTATTGATCTTGAATTTACAAAGTTATTTGAGTTAATGAAATAACATCAACTGATTTACTCCGTGAGAACCCTTAGCTTGACAAAACTCGTCGTGGTTGACAACACCCTTCCAGGGGCACTTGTCTTGGCTTAACAACACTCTTCTGGGAATACTATTCTTGGTTCAACAATACTCTTCTGGGGCAGGTTGCGGACAGATCGCTTTAAGATGATCGGGAACTCAGTGTCCTGCACACGCGATTATTCGGATTCGCTGCGTAGATCCGTATCGGATATGCGGGATACTGGATTTACATGTCCGGTGAGAACGGTACAGGATCGGTTATCATGGGCTGGGCTGCATTGGAAACAGTAAGTGTAGGAACAGTATGACGGAGCCTCTGTGTAGGAACAGCGAGCCGAAACGCCATGTGTAGGAACAGTGAGCCGAAGCTTCTGTGTAGCAACAGTGAGCCGGAGCCCTTGTGTAGGCACAGTGAGCCAAAGACCCTGTGTAGGAACAGTCAGCCGAAGCCTCTGTGTAGGAACAGTGAGCCGGAACCCCTGTGTAGGAACAGTGAGGCGAAGTCCCTGCGTAGTAACAGCGAGCCGAAATCCCTGTGAAGGAACAGTGAGCCGAAGCCTCTGTGTAGCAACAGTGAGCCGGAGCCCCTGTGTAGGAATAGTGAGCCGGAGCCCCTGTGTAGGAACAGTGAGCCGGAGCCCCTGTGTAGGAATAGTGAGCCGGAGCCCCTGTGTAGGAACAGCGAGCCGGAGCCCCTGTGTAGGAACAGTCAGCCGAAGCCTCTGTGTAGGAACAGTGAGCCGAAACTCTTGTGTAGGAACAGTGAGGCGAAGTCCCTGCGTAGTACCATCGAGCCGAAATCGCTGTGTAGGAACAGTGAGCCGAAGCCTCTGTGTAGGAACAGTGAGCCGGAGCCCCTGTGTAGGAACAGCTAGCCGAAACTCCTGTGTAGGAACAGTGAGGCGAAGTCCCTGCGTAGTACCATCGAGCCGAAATCGCTGTGTAGGAACAGTGAGCCGAAGCCTCTGTGTAGGAACAGTGAGCCCCTGTGTAGGAACAGTCAGCCGAAGCCTCTGTGTAGGAACAGTGAGCCGAAACTCCTGTGTAGGAACAGTGAGGCGAAGTCCCTGCGTAGTAACAGTGAGCCGAAATCCCTGTGTAGGAACAGTGAGCAGAAGCCCCCTTGAAGGAACAGTGTTCTGAACCCCTATCTAGAAACAGTGAGCCGAAGGCCTGTCGAGGAAAAGTGAGCCGAAACCTCTTTGTAGGAACAGTGAGCCGGAGCCCCTGTGTAGGAACAGTGAGCCGAAGCCCTTGTGTAGGAAAATTGAGCCGAATCCCCTGTGTAGGAACAGTGAACCGAAACCCCTGTGTAGGAACAGTGAGCCGAAGGCCCTGTGTAGGAACAGTGAGCCGAAGCCCCTGTGTAGAAATGTATTTACGCCGTCTTTACTGAAGAACTGATCCAAATAATGCTTCTGTCCTTTGCAGAACTAGAGCCCCAGATAAAATGCTATAATCTTATCGGGTTGTGCGCTCGTAAGCAACCCTAAGTATGGTCAACCTTAACATTAAGTACCATAGCTGTAGTGACGCAAATGAGAATTGTAGCAAAGCACTCATTCTTGTGTGCCCATTGAAACTAGTTCGCTGCTACTATTTAAACATCGTCGACAGGGCTTGTGTGTTTGTCAGTGAGCGCGATTGTTGTACCCTTAGGTGGCGGGTAGACCGGGGAAGTATGGGGGGTTTGTACAGACTATTGTGTATGGTCGGATTATGATGTCATGTTGCAATGTTCGGATAAATACTGCTGGTCTTCTACGTATTGCTGCTTTCAATGCCTTATTTGAAATTCCGCCGGGGCCTGGGGTGTGGGGTCTTGTGGTCATCAATCTTCCTGCGGGCTTCCAGCAGTTTCTCTGTTGTAATCACGGGTATGGTTTCGTCTTCTCTACTTCCTCTGGTAGTAGTGGTGGGAGGTGAACGAGGTGGGAATAGTGTGGCTATTATATTCCTCAACATAACCCAGCAGTTTAATTGGGGGAATCTGTGACCTTTTATATTCCTTTTGCTTCAAATTTGTAAGCTGTGCCCCATAGGTCAGTGTTATCCCTCTACACATATCTGATTGAGACATTAAGTTTTTTAATGGCACGTTTGAGTGACCTCCGCAGGTTTTTGAATTTAGTCATGCGCTCGTTGAACTCGAGTTTTCCTGTAGACCTTTGGAACCGACATCTGGCCCGAAAAACAACTTGCCGGTATGGACTTTATCGCAATGTAACCATTCCCGTCCGTCTTGTACAGTGAATGATTGCGCATACTACAAATATTATGTTATTGAGTATTCGTGTCGCTTGTTTGTCTCAAAGTGTTTACTGGGTTTTAGATTTTTTTTTGCGTATCCATATTTTGTAATTTTCTGTACACTTTTTGTATTTTGTGGACACTTTTTTCCCTTTGGGTGCCCGTTTTTGGCACATTTTTGTTTACTTTTGTGTGCACACTTGTTTCGTACATACACGGGAAAGTGGTTCGCTTTTAATGGCTGTCAGTCATTTCAGTGAGATATGAAAAGTTCAGAAAGCGAAACAACTGTGAAGAACTCATATAAAAGTAAAATTACTTGTTATTGGTCGTAATAACGCAAAAGTTGTTCGCTTTCCATGTTTGTCAAACACAAAGTGAACGACGAAATTGGCTAATATGTGAACCCTAGTTTTGTACAGATACAATTTGTTAAAATTTATATTATAAAAAATTATATAATTAATATATATAATTGTTGGTAGCAGTCTCATCGATGCTATAGACATTTCCTTTGCATTCTCATACTACCATTTTGGAAATAATTGCCTTTTTGTTTTTCGTATTTTTGTTGTTGTTCTGCTCTGTCATCTCCATCAACTGAAATTGGATTTGCAATATGATTTCCATTTGAAATTGAAATCAAACACAAATAACTGAATTAATTTAATTTGCATAGATTTCACCGCAATGATAATGTGCCATATATGTATGTCTCTCTATAAAATATGCAAATTTGTTTAGATTATAAACCTTCCCCAATGCCCACAAAAAAGAGTTGCGCTTTAATTACAAAACTCTTATCAAATTTCAAAAATAATTTATTATAATTTTGCAATAACTGTATACAGATGTGTGTGTCTATGAGTGTATTTTATTTAATTCGTTTTAGCATTTCTCTTAAAATTAGTTAGCATTTTATAATTTATTCCGTTTGACAGATTTACCACAATCAAGCTTACAGGGTCCCAAGTATGGTATATATAAATATGTATATTCCTGCAATATATATATATACACTTATATAACTACCATAAAAGACTTGTATTTGTTAAATCGCTATCGGTTCTACAGTTGTATCTGGCGGTTAGATGTCTAACATTGTGAGCAACAGTCTCGTGGCAGATTGTACTTTATATTCCATAAACCAAAATACGCACTACATATTTATTTGTTCATATTCTATAGAAATGTCTTTTTATTTATACACATTTGTCTGGTATTGAAGTTCGAAAGTGTGATAGGTTCAAGAAAATTACTCATATTTCTCAGCGTATACACCTGAGACTCTTTATACGCCATTAAAATTAACTGCTTCTATTTAAACCAAAATGAAAAACTACATACCCCAAAAGCAAAATGAAAAGTACAACAACGCACCTACGCGTTAGTCGTGAGATGTAATAACAATTCCGAACTATACAACTCGTAAGCACGAGCGATAAAAAAAAAACCAAAAGCTGCAAGCGCTTGTTTATATCAGGGTTCGTATTTCGTGGGTAATGGGTTACCCCGG
The DNA here is from genome assembly GCA_963931995.1 of Phaonia tiefii. NCBI lineage: Eukaryota > Metazoa > Arthropoda > Insecta > Diptera > Muscidae > Phaonia > Phaonia tiefii. Next base: position 277,605,465 of record OZ008369.1, read on the forward strand.
GGTACCAAGGTAATGGGTTACCCTGGAGTACCCAGAATTACCCATTAGTATTGCCGTGGGGAATGGGTAGCGATTGTTTACCCACTACCCACAGGGTATGGGGAAAATAATGGGTAGCTAATCACGACAATGGGGAATTACCCATCACGATTTCCCATTAAAAAAAAATGGTTTCCCATTACATCCCATGAAGGGACAGGGGAAAACTTCTCACAATCACTGAGCTGTGCGCTTTCCAGTTTTCACTCACTGATTGGGACCTACAGTTTTACTCGGATTCCGAACGGTATTTTGAGAAGCTTTTTCATGGCTATGTTCTCGATAGTGTCGCCGCCACTATTCGAGGTGACCGCCGCCGAAAGAAATTTTAAGGTGGTCAGAGCAGGGTTCAAACCTAGGATCTCACGTACAAGAGCCGCGCACACTAACCATTACACCACCGACGGCCACAACACGATTTCCCATTACCCTCAGGGAAATGGGCAAAATAATGAGTAGCTACCCACGACGATGGGTAATGGGTTAACCAGGGTAACCCATCCCCATTCTTAATCGAAAATATGAAAAAATTAGAAAAAGTTTCAATACTTTATATCCCAGAAACGGAGCGTCCAATCGAAAAAATAACCAATTTTTGCAGGTTTCTAAGGGGTTTTCATGGTGTTTTTTTTTTCGCAAAATCGCCAAAATAAGAAAATCGCTAAAAAATGTGGATATATAAGAATAGAAATTTTGCCTCCATTGGACCTTTACCTCTTCAGTATGGCATCCCTTTTTTTTTAAAGAAAATCGCTAAAACTAAAATTTTTGAAGCAAAAAATCGCTAAAATTCCCCCATGTTTGTATCTTGGTAACGGAGCGTCCAGTCGAAAAACTAACCAATTTTTGGAAGATTCTAAGGGGTTTTCATAAAGTGGTCCAATTCATATGGAAGAATTTTTTTTCGGAAAATCGCCAAAATAAGAAAATCGCTAAAATAAAAATGTAAATCGGACGGAAGTCCAATCGAAAAAATAAGAAAAATGTTACCTCCATAAGAGGCTTTAACCCATGGGTGTTTTCAGTATGGCATACGTTTTTTTTTTAAAAATCGCTAAAAGTAAAATTTATATCTCGGAAACGGAGCGTCCAATAGAAAAAATAACCAATTTTTGCAGGTCTCTAAGGGTTCTCATAAAGTGGTCCAATTCGTATGGAAGAATTCGTATGGAAGAAAAAATGTGCCTATAACTCGGAAACGATGCGTCCAATCGAAAAAATAAGAAGAATTCGTATGGAAGAAAAAATGTGCCTATAACTCGGAAACGATGCGTCCAATCAAAAAAATAATAAAAATGTTACCTCCCTAAGAGATTTTAACTAATAGGTGTCCTGAATATGGCATACTTTTTTATTTTTAAAAACTCGCTAAAACTAAAATTGTTGACACAAAAAATCGCTAAAACACCCTAATGTTTATATATCGGAAACGGAGCGTCCAACCGAAAAAATTACCAATTTTTGCAATTTTCTAAGGGTTTTTCACAAATTCGTAAGGAAGAATTTTTTCAAAAACTCGTCAAATAAAGAAAACCGCTGAAACAAAAACGTAGTTATAATTCGCAAACGGTGCGTTTAATCGAAAAATTTTACCTTAACAAATGGATGTCTTCAATATGAAAAAAACATCCAATGATGGGTTTATATCTCGGAAACGGAGTGTCCAATCGGAAAGTGGTCCAATTCGTATGGAAGAATTTTCTTCGGAAATCACCAAAATAAGAAAATCGCTAAAATAAAAAAGTGGTTATAACTCGGAAACGGTGGGCTTAATCGAAAAAATAATAAAAAATTTACCGTCATAGGAGGCTGTAACCAATGGGTGTCTTCAATATTGCAATAGTTTAAAAAAAACTCTAAAAACTAAATTCCGATTTATAGGATTTTTTTTATTTTAGCGATTTTCTTATTTTTTCGATTTTTCTTTCATATTCGATATTCTTTCATACGAATTGAACCACTTTCTGAAAAACCCTTAGAAACCCCCAAAAATTGGTTTTTTTTTGATTGGATGCTCTGTTTCCGAGATATAAAGATAAGAACATTTTAGCGATTTTTTGTTTGAAAAATTTTAGGTTTAGGGATTATTTTTTAAAAAAAGTGGTGCCATACTGAGACACCCATTGATTAAAGCCTCATGAAGAGGTAAAAATTTTTGTTATTTTTTCGCAACATTTCCGAGTTATATCCATTTTTTTATTTTAGCGATTTTATTATTTCGGCGATTTTTGGAAAAAAAATTCTAACTTTTTCTAAATTTTTTTCTAAATTTTTCATATTTTCGATCAAAAATTGGGGAGCCTCATTGTGTTTTTCTGCTCAACTGAGTAAAACGAGCAGGTCGCGAGCAGCTCGCATAGTACACTCGAGTCGTAAAAACCTAGTATTTAGGGAGAAACGAGAAAATGGTTCCAAATAATGAATGTAGATCGGTGATTTCCTTTATTCACCATAATGTGTAGCAAAAATTATAAAAAAATTCCACAAAGAATATAGCATGTTCCAAGAAGTACGTAAATTGTAGAAGAATATATAAAGTGCATCAAACAAATACATCAAATGTTCAAATGGTTCACAAAATTCGCCAGAAGTTCCTAATGGGTACCAAGAAAATACATACAGTGTATTATAAAGTACATAAAGTAAACTAGGTTAGATTAGGTTACGTAGAAGTGGCTCTCAGAATTGACACACTCATTCCAATGACGACCGTGGAGATACCGCGGGACGTCGTATTCTCTCTTCATCGTTCGCACTTCATATCCCCGGTCATTTTGTCGACATTATTATATGTGTATATTCTTGTGGTTGAAATGGGACAAACGCCTAGAAATTTTAACTACATTGGAATAGATAATGTATTATATAAGTATTGACGTAGAAATTTATGGTAGTTTTGGCATTGAGTTTTATTGCAGCGGTTGTCTTCAGCTGCAGTGTCATCGAAACTAGATAAAAAACCGCAGCAGCGAGTAACATATACAGTAAACATAATAAAAACACATTTAGTTTTTATTTCCACTGTTTGAACTTTCAATGTCGAATCGTCAAGTTGTAGTTTTTAAAATTTACAACGTGCAGCATATATGGTTTATGCAATTCCGTTCTTCATACGACCTCACATAGCATATTAATTAATATTAATCATACGCACCTATAATTAGTTACTAATCGCAGGAGAGTATAAACCTCCAAAGGTTTTCTGAAGCATATTGAAAGTCGTAGATCGTTGCATATAAATATTTTACTATAAATTGCATCTTTAATTACACTTTCATACACTTCCATAAATATTACTAAATTATATAAATCATACGCAACCATAAATTGCTATTAGTCGTAGGATTCTATGTGGCTCCCAAATATATTAATATCTGTTTAATAGTCGTAAATAAATAGTTTCTTCAATTCCACATTTGATTCGCTCTCATATTGCTCAAGGATTACTATCAATCATACGTACCCATATTTCGTCGTTAATCGTAGAATCGTAAATTTGGTTATAACACTTTGAAAGTCGTAGTTTGTCGTAAACGAAAATGTTGGCTTCAATTACATTCTTAAATATGGTTCACAAAACGTGAAATGTATATGGTTTTGCAATTCCAGTCATCATACGCCCTCACAAACTATACTAGATAATATGAATCATACGTACCGAGAACGCATTATTAATCGCAGGTGCCTATTAACCTCCTTAGTTTGGCCAAAGCGTTTTGAAAGTCGTAGTTCGTAGCTTAAATATTTTTCAATAAATGGCTTCTGTAGTTTCATGTTTAATATATTAATTGCAGTTCATCGGAGGATTGTATGTGGCTCTCAAGTTTAATTATATCTGTGTAGTAGTCGTAAAGAAAGAACTACAATTCCACATTTGTTTCGCTCTCATATTGCTCAGGGATTAATATCAATCATACGTGCCCATAATTCGTGATAATCATAGGACCTGACAGACTTCCTAAATCTGGTTATAATAGTTTGAAAGTTTGTCGTAAACGAAAATGTTGTCTTCAATTACATTTTTAAATATGGTCCACAAAACGTGAATGTATATGGTTTTGCAATTCCAGTCATCATTCACCCTCACACACTATAGTAAATAATATGAATCATACGCACTGAGAATTCATTATTAATCGCAGGAGCCTATTAACCTCCTTAATTTGGCGAGAGCGTTTTGAAAGGCGTAATTCGTCGCTTAAATATTTCGGAGGATTATGGGTGGCTTCAAGTTTAATTATATCTATTTAATAGTCGTAATCAAGGGGGTTACGCGCTTGTTGCGCTCTCATATTGCTCAATAATTAATATCAATCATACGGCCCCATAAGTCGTCGTTAATCATAGAACCTGATAGACCTACATTTTTTATAACAGTTGGAAAGTCGCAGCTTGTTGTACGCGAAAATTGTTTCTTTAATTTCATTTTTAAATATGCCTCTTACGAACATTTCGTAATGGCAACAATGTTATTTTTCAAGTCCTATGAGTTTTTGTATTAATCAAGTTTACAAGTTAACGTGTTCTATGCAATTTATCACCTCCTTAAGGAGAGTTCTCGACGACATAGAAAGTAATCCAAAGTTCAATTAGGATTTACGACGTCTGATATGATACTTGTGTTGTCATAATTTCGTTTTGGCAGACGTCTTTAATGTATCAGGTTTTCCTTTTATTTGGCAATGATGTCAGAAAAATTTAACTGTTTCTCTGAGGTTGCAATACAGTTAGACACACAGACAGTGGCGAGACAAAAGTACTTGAAACACATGTAGATATTAGACTATTACGCTTGTAAATGTTAAACAGAAAATGGAAAAAAAAATTCTTGAAGTTCATATACTTTATCTAAGATGACTGCGGTAAAATGAAAAATCATCTTGACGACGACTAGGAGAAGTGGTTTCTTATCATTGGCAAATTTCGTGCAAGACTCGTGCAATGATGCAGAGTAATTGTAAGAAACTGTTTAAATTTAATGAATTTATAACAAATTTAATGTTTATAATAATTATAAGTTAATATTTGCAATTACAGGGAATTTAATCAAAGCCGTCATTAGAAACAGCAATGAACTACAGCTCCAAGCTATCATTTCACTCCTTTATACTTTTTCTCTCTGTAATTCTTCTAAGGTGCTGTGCTCGGTTAGTTCCCCTAATCCTCTAAACACAATCGCAGTTGCCTGCTGGCAAATTATCGCCGGGATTTTAAATGTCGAAACAATTTATTGTGGAACGTTTTACCCTCATATTGCATTCGATATGACCTGAACAACTCATTAGGCTAATTTTCCTGGCTATCTTCTTTTTCTTGAGATTCTTGTCTATAAAATTACCAAAATTCGTATTTTTTAGGACTCTGTGTTGAGAAAATGAATTTATGTTCCATTCCTGATATTTTAAATAGGTCAAAGTCGTACAAACCTATCGAAAAAATCAACAATTTAATTTAAATCTCAATTCGCGAAATTATGTCCATTGTCTTGATGAAACAAGACTTTTTTCTAACAGTTTTCATATTATAATTAAAAATGATATATAATATTCCAAAACTGGCATCCGCTAATTGACATGAACACTGAAATCAATCATTCGCAACGATAATCACATATTAATCATACGCACCTTTGATATAGAATACGTTGATATCGTATCGGGAAAAATATACTGATTCTAATTTATCTTTTAAGCGATAGATGTCACGGCCCCTGTCCAATTGAAAAAACCCAAAGAAAGGCATATTTACAGCCTATTTCTGTATCTCAAACGAAAGCTTTTGTTCGTGTTCTGGACGAAAGAAAGATGATGTGGGTTTCACAATCTTGTCGTTTCACTATTTCGAATGTGCTGTCACTTAGGGACAAACATGAAGTCAGGCGAACGAAAATTTCGACCTAAAGAAACCGAATTTGGGTCGAATGTGAGTGACTGATTTTCGTTCGAGATGGAGAAACAGGCTGATACTTTATATCCCAGGAAGAGATTGGGAATGACTTCTTAATATCCGAAAGCTGAATGAATTGAATTCCCTAGGGTCAATCATCAGGTCAAAATTCTTTACACAGATTCAGAGCAAGTATTCGTTTCAACACTTTTTAGTGACTAACTATTCGATAAAGCCACCGTCACTAGGCGAGAATAACCGCAAAAATATACCTAAAATATATTTTAAAGCTACTGTAAATTTCCTGAAATCATTCCTGAAACCCAAATCTATTGTACACACCAGGATAGGTTAGGGTAGGGTAGGATAGGTTAGGTTAGGTTAGGTTAGGTTAGATTAGGTTAGGTTAGGTCAGGTTAGGTTAGGTTACATTAGGTTAGGTTAGGTTAGGTTATTGTAGGTGAGGTTACGCTAGGCTAGGTTAGTATAGCTTGGGATAGGTTAGGTGGGTTTAGGTTAGGCTAGGTTGTGATAGGTTATGCTGGGGTTTAGCTTAGGTTAGGTTAGGTTAGGTTAGGTTAGGTTAGATTAGATTAGGTTGGGTTAGGTTAGGTGGGTTTAGGTTAGGCTAGGTTATGATAGGTTATGCTGGGGTTTAGCTTAGGTTATGTTAGGTTAGGTTAGGTTAGGTTAGGTTAGGTTAGGTTAGGTTAGGTTAGGTTAGGTTAGGTTAGGTTAGGTTAGGTTAGGTTAGGTTAGGTTAGGTTAGGTTAGGTTAGGTTAGGTTAGGTTAGGTTAGGTTAGGTTAGGTTAGGTTAGGTTAGGTTAGGTTAGGTTAGGTTAGGTTAGGTTAGGTTAGGTTAGGTTAGGTTAGGTTAGGTTAGGTTAGGTTAGGTTAGGTTAGGTTAGGTTAGGTTAGGTTAGGTTAGGTTAGGTTAGGTTAGGTTAGGTTAGGTTAGGTTAGGTTAGGTTAGGTTAGGTTAGGTTAGGTTAGGTTAGGTTAGGTTAGGTTAGGTTAGGTTAGGTTAGGTTAGGATAGGTTAGGTTAGGTTAGGTTAGGTTAGGCTAGGTTAGGTTAGGTTAGGTTAGGTTAGGTTAGGTTAGGTTAGGTTAGGTTAGGTTAGGTTAGGTTAGGTTAGGTTAGGTTAGGTTAGGTTAGGTTAGGTTAGGTTAGGTTAGGTTAGGTTAGGTTAGGTTAGGTTAGGTTAGGTTAGGTTAGGTTAGGTTAGGTTAGGTTAGGTTAGGTTAGGTTAGGTGGGTTTAGGTTAGGTTAGGTTAGGTTAGGTTAGGTTAGGTTAGGTAAGGTTAGGTTATGTGGAACAAGAGGATTTGCTGTATTGTTGTCTTGATTCATCAGCCACTTATGATCATACACTTATAAGCCAATATGGAGGCCTACTGTTCGGCTTTAGCGTTGCTCTCAGAAGCGTCCAGTTTCTACAGAAAACGCAAACTGCTTACAAATTTCTTCACAGTTCTCCAGTCTGTTCCGCTCAGATTCCCTAATGTAGGTTTTGTATAAACCGAGACGTGTTGTATTATTTATCCTGCAAAAACAGGTCCAAGACAGATAAAGTGGTGAATAGTTTTGATGCCTACTTGCATTCCTTAAATTTCTTTATCAGTTCTATACAGATGCGCACGCAGGGCAGAGTGTCCAGTTAGGAGACCCTCGAATAGGCTCAGATTGAGTTTATCCCGCAGTTGATAAGAGTTTCTCCGTGGGATAGTTGCTGTCCGGTATTTTCTTCGTTGGTGTGAATCTTACTCTTCGAAATTACATCGTAGTTATATGAAATGCAACACTGCTCCCATCAAGTACAACCTGTTAATATACTACTGTCAAGTTCCGTCATTTACTTTGCGTTTAACAGCTGTTCAAAACATTCAATCTAGTGAATTTTTTTAAAATTGGAAAAAATTGAATTTCGAGTGCTCATTAAACATTATATTTTGCCCAAAAAAACCGTCAAACGAACCAAGAAGAAGCTTGATAAATACTATGGGGACTCTGCACCATCGATTTCAATGGTAAAAAGTGATTTATTGACTTTCGTTGTGGTCGCACAAGTACAAATGACGCTGACCGTTCTGGGCGGCGAATTGAGGTCAATACACCCGAAAATGTCGGAAAAATCTACGATATGGTGTTGGCCGATCGAAGAGTAAAAGTGCGATTGTTGATACTATAGGCATTTCATATGGTAGTGTGGTTTCGATTTTGAATGATCAGTTCTGTTTAAGAAAGCTGTCTGCAAGATGGGTGCCGCGGTTGCTCTCAATTGACGTTAAACGTAATCGTGTGACAACTTCAAAGGATTGCTTGGAGTTGTTTAATTGGGCTACGAAGTGGTACCTCATCCACCATATTCTCCGTATTTAGTCCCCAGTAACTATTTCCTATTTCCAAGCCTAAAGAAATGGCTCGGTGGATAGAGATTTACCTCCAACTATGAAATTATTGATCAAAGAAATGCCTATTTTATGGACCTGGAAAAATCCTATTTTTTGGAAGGGATACAAAAATTGGAGAAACGTGTATTGAGTGTATTGAGCTAAAAGGAGAATATATTGAAGAATATATTGCAAAAAAAAAACTGTGTTTCATTCAAAAATTCACGGACTTATTGATCGACGCTCGTATAATAAAAAAGGCAGTCGCCTTGCTTAGTGACGGCGACACTATCAATTATTTAGCCATGAAGAAGTTTCTCAGAATAACTTTTGGAACCGGTGTAAAAATATGTCATCAAGGCCTTATTTTCATTTCCTAAAGCCTGAAGTAACAAATAAGAACCTGCGCATATTCCAAGAAATGACCTCCAAGCAAATTAAAGGATATTAAGAATTTTCTTTGGATTTCAAATGCGTGACTTTTAATTACTATTTTATTATTTTTGTCTATGGATGAGAGTTCAGACGATAAGCTGGCAAGGTCAGAAACATTATTCGAATAGAATAATGAGTGGTTTTATTGAAATAGTATTTTAGTTGGAATAAAAACTTTTAAGAGAAATTTTGTTGAAATATTATAAAGCTGTCTTTATTGCCATAGATTAATTGTTAAAATGCTACATGAAGCGTACAGGATTCGTTGTGTAATGCTGCTCTCCTGAAAATCTCTCCGTTCTACCCACAAATCACTTTGAAAACATAATCATGAGTTATAACAATCCAGACGCGACTCACAAGTTGTCACACATAATTGCAGATATGTTTCTCCCATTATTTATACACTCGTATAGTTACTCGTACATGAAGTTGATTAATAAAGTTCCCACGATTTTGTGGGAGTTATATTTCAGTTTAACCCTCAAAAATTATAAATATTTTGCTGAACAAAATCCTTTGCGAGGGTTATATTTTAGTTACAGACTTTATTATTTTTTCTCTTACTCTCTTTTTTTTGTGTCACATGTTGTAATATTCTTTCTTTAGTTTTTGGTATAGTCCTTGTTGTTACATTTCCCTTTTTGTTTTGTTATACAACATTAGTAATTTAATTTTTGCAAATTGCAGGTATTCCGTCATGGACCACGTACACCTGCCGACACCTACCCAACTGATCCACATGTAAATCAAACATTCTACCCCTATGGATGGGGACACATAACAAATGTAAGTAAAGTGAAATAAAAGAAACACGAAACAAGAAACAACAAAAAGAAAATAAAATATGTTTATACTTTTTTTGTTGTTCATATGAAATAAATGCGAAAATATATGGCAACATCTGTTGTCACCGATTTAGAATCATACTACAATATATGTATATATACAACCTTTATTTGACCTAACAAACTTAGTAAAAAATTTGCATTTTATGAGAATTATTAGGGTTATTATGAACATATGTAAATGAATAATGAAAATATATTGAACTGCAGATAATGGGCAGTAGAAGCAAAAACTACAACATATGTTTATAAGTTTAATATTCATACGCTCCGATGTTCGGGTGGAAATTATCAATCGTACGGATCTATTAATAAATATTAATTATACGAGTCCGTGGACAAGGTGAATGTTATGAACCAAAATATTCAATGGAGGCATATTTTTGTGTTGTGTCCTACCGATGTTTTGAAGAATATAAGTACATACTATGCATATTGGGCCACGAATCCTTAAAGTTTGGGAATATTAGGGTTTTAATAGTCAAATATTAAAAAAAATCCATGCTGCTTTATTGGACTTATAATGTGAGATATGTTAGGGTTAGTATAGTCAAATATGTAAACAACATTAACACGGAAATCACGACCACACGATGCTGATTTTCATTCCGAAAAATGACTCCATGCTATAGTCGTTTCTTCGCGAAAGTCAACTGAGAATTGTGGTAGTTTTTAAAAAGCATTTCTTCCTCTTGCAACCAACTCTTATTGTTAGTAGCCGAAATATTGGTGAATAATACGATCATGTATAAATATATATTTCGCAATATTTTTTCGAACACCTGGAATGAAAAAGGTTGTATCCATGCTAGACTTAAGAAAGGCTACGGACCCCGGCGGTATACCTGGCGCTATTCCAGCACTTGTCCGAAACAAGTATACTTCGATGCTAGCTCGTCCATTATACAATCTTCTCAACCATTCTTATAGTGCGAAGAGAAGAGATATATATATATAGAAAACTGGAAGCTTTAGATATTTCGAAGGTTTTTCATAGCGTATGGCATGGTGAGCTTTATTTCTAAATTTAGGTCTATTGGATTGCTTAGTAACTGCACACGATTTGTTTCAAGTTGTCCCAGAAATCGTGGACTTCATAAAGTGAGTATCTTTGCAATACAATCGTACAAAAAAGCTCTGTTTGTTACTTTCCCTGCTGCTAACAATTTATTAATTACTTCTTCTTCTTTTCCAACCCGATATTCCTTTTGGCCCAAAAAGAAGATGGTTCTATGAAGGGCTTGGAGAGAGCTTCTCGCAACCAGTGAGCTGTGCGCTTTCTAGTTGTACACTCAGTGATTGGGACCTACAATTTGACACCTGGTCCGAACGGTATTTTCAGAAGCTTATTCATGGCTGAGTACTCGATAGTGTCGCCATCATTAAGTGAAGTGACCGTCGTTGAAAGAAATGTAAGGTGCTCAGAGCAGGGAATCGAACTCACGTTTTCATGTACAAAAGGCGGGAATAATAAATGTTGCACCACCGCCGGTCACTTCCTTTTAACCTACGCCATTATATGTTTCACATCCTTTCTTTTGACCATAGCCCCCTGCAAAGGTTCTTGATAAGAGGGAATTTATGAATGAAACATACAACTGCGAACTTGATTTGAATTTTGGGTGAGGTCAAACAACAAGAAACGGAAAACTCACAAACGCTTAACTGGGTCCTCAAGGTATCTATTTCCATGGGTGGTTTTGGCATTGAGGAGTTGGCTTGTTTGCTCTTCGGGCCATGAAAATACACGGATCCCTGAACTAGACTCACACTTCAAGTGTCAAAAGAAGCGCTCAATTGCCTAGGCATTCAAAGGGACGTAAGAGAGTCTTCACTTCACTTCACCGTGCCGCCTTCGCTAAATTTACAAGGAATTGACTCGGAACTAGTTCTGAGGAATTAGGGCAAAAATCGGTTTACAGAAATTTCAATTTGAGAAAAACATTTTTACAACTTTCAAACTTTTTACTATGATTTAAAAAAGGATTAATCATACGCTCCTATAAAGCGAAAGAAATGGTATAAATCATATGCTTCTATAAGGTGAAGGAAATAATATCAATCATACGCAGAACGGGTTCAATATCAAATCATACAAACTTATGGAAACAATGGGTCGTCAAAATGAAGCGAATCAGTTTTATATAGAAATTGTTAAATTATATCTTGAACTCTGAAGCTTTTGTAAATATTTGCGCCGCTTTTGCTAAATTTGCAAGGAACTGACTCAGCACTAGTTCTGAGGAATCGGGTTACTGCAATTGCAAATTGAGAAAAACATTTTGACAACTTCAAAAATGTCTAGTGTGCCTATGAAAAAACGTGTTATTATAAGATTCAGGGACTAAAATCAATCATACGCTTGTATTAGGCGTAAGAAATAATATCAATCATACGCAGATGAGATTCAATGTGAATCATAAATAAATAAATGGTTTCCCATTACATCCCATGAAGGGACCGGGGAGAAGTTCTCACAATCACTGAGCTGTGCGCTTTCCAGTTTTCACTCACTGATTGGGACCTACAGTTTTACACCGGTTCCGAACGGTATTTTGTCACTATGCTAGGTGACCGCCGCCGAAAGAAACTTGAAGGTGGTCAGAGCAGGGTTCGAACCCAGGATCTCATGTACAAGAGCCGGGCAAACTAAACATTGCACCACCGACGGAATCATACAAACTTATAAACAAAATTGGTCGTCAAAATAAACCTAATCAGTTTTATATACATGTTCTTAATTTATACCTTGAAGTCTGAAGCATTCGTAAACGTGTGTGCCTGCATGCTTTCCTAAATTTATAGGAATTGACTCAGTACAAGATCTGAGAAATAAGTGCAAAAATCGGTTTAGGCTCTGGTAGCCTTAGGCTTAGTTCATGCATTCAACGCCTGAGACGTTGAACTTAGACTACCTTATTTTAGAGTTAGACAATTTTAAGCGGCAGTATAGAAAGGAGTAGTTTTAAAAAGAGGTTAAATGGAGGGACTAACAATCATTTTTGACCCAAACTTTTCTTTAAATCTTAATCCAAAACTGACATTGCCTTTAACATGCCAACAACCAACAACTCTTATTCTTAATAAAGGGTGCCGTCTTTGTCAAAAAAAAAAAACAGAAAGGACCTCAAAACTTTAACTCCCATCTGAGCTTCTCTTGAGTTGCATATGAAACATTTAAAATAAATTGTTATGCAAATGCACAAGAGAAGAGGAAAAAGTATTCAAATGTTGTTACTACCATGCGAGTGAGGCAATAAATGGCAATGTTGTCATACGAGTGCCAGGGTTGCATTTCATTTCACCGTGTAACAAAGTGCAGCAACCGCATGGATTGGAGGATGGATGTGAATGTGCAAAAGAAAATCCACATTACGTATGTTCCCCCGAACAATTTTCAGTAACAAGAACGATAGTTAGCAAACTTTTTTCTCCCTTAACGATAAAGTTTAAAAACATCTCTTTTTCCCCCATTGCTCATTGGTATTTTGTGTTTTTTTTGGGGATTTCTCTCCGAATTATTTGTACTATGTTGATGTTGGTCCTGCTGGTACTGGTGTTGTGGCTGCTTCCCCTGCTGTCTGCCTTAATACTACCATTTACTTCGCTGTAATGGTGATTCTGTTGTTACATTTGGATGATGGCTCTGCTGCATTGCAATAAATCACTGTATGTTGCTGTTGCCTGGCACTCAACTACTATGAGTACTACTGTGGTGGCGTCTACTTGGATGTACCTCTCACATATTCACACATTGCTCCTTTCAAACATAACAAACAAAAATACCCATCTGCCACAACAATTTGGTGATGATGCATTTAATCTTGCTCCACGAACAGAGTGGCAAACGGGAGTTATTCAACATTGGCATATGGATGCGCAAACGATATGGTAACTTTTTGGGCAATTACTATTTCCCTGATGTAAGTATTGAATCATATATTTAAAATGTATTAAAAATTCATTGAGTTGTCTTTCTCTCCCACCATATCTTTTCAGTTGGTCCATGCCCAATCGACGGGGGTCACACGCACTCACATGTCTATGCAAACTATGTTGGCCAGTTTATTTCCCCCCAAAAATACAGCCATGGAATGGAATTCCAAATACAATTGGCAACCAATCCCAGTATTTTCACAACCCTTAAATGAGGACACGGTAAGTAGTTGTAAGAGCAATAAAATGTTTATGAGAGAGAGAGAGAGAGAGAGAAAGAAAAACTAAGTATTTACAAAACTTTACGAGAAAGAAGATTTTAGAAAATTAGTTACCTTAGGCCGGGGCCACACTGGCGTTTTCTTGCCGCGCGATTTAAAAAGCTTTCGTAGAAGTATACACAATCAACGTATATAACTCAACGTTGAGCTTTTTTTTGCGTTAGAGCTTTTGAAAACGCGCGACAAGAAAACGTCAGTGTGGCCCCGGCCTTAGCCTTAATTCTAGTTGCATCACAGAGAGAAAAAGCTATTAAAAAATATCCTTTCAGAAATGCATCATTCTGATAAGAATCTTGAAAGAAAAGACTTCCCCAAAACGTAGCACTTTTGAAGCAAAAGCTTTTATATTAGTTTGAGTAATAAAATAAAAAGCGCAAAAGCTTTTAGTGTAAGCTGTAAATTTTTTCAAAAATTCTTTCACAAACAGATTATTTCTGAAAAATTTTCATTTTCTTAAAATAGTTTTTTTTTATTAAAAATAGCTTTTTTTTTATTAAAAATAGCTTTTTTTTTATTAAAAATACTTTTTGTTATTGAATATAGCTTTTTTGTTATTAAAAATGTTTTTTTGTGTTAAAAATAGCTTTACTAACTTAAACTTTGTTGAAAGTTGAGCCAAAGCTTTTTTTAAATTTGAAAGCTACTTATTTCCTTAAACCCCCCATATCTAAAATAATTTTTTCTCAAAGAAACCTTTTCCTAAAAATGATTTATTTTAAAAAGTGTTAGGGCGAGTTTCGCAATCGTCATTTAAAAACTCGATTTAAAAGCTCCCAGAATATTTGATTTTCGGTGCAAGTGGGAAAAAAGTAATTTTGAGAAAAATCCGGAAACAATTATTTCCTTAAAACTCTAATAGCTGTGAGAATTTTTTCTAAAAACGTGATTTTTAAAGAGTGTTACAGCGAGTTTCGCAATCGTCATTTAAGAGCAATATTTAAAAACTCGCAGAAAATTGCATCTTTGGAGCAAGTGACTAAAAAGCTTTTTGACAAAAACTCTGGGAACTATTTTTTCCTTAAATCCCCTAGCTGAGAGAATTTTTAAAAACAAAAACGCTTTACTAAAAAAGATATTTTTTAAAAGATTATTAGTGAGAGTAATGCAATCGTCTTCCAGAAGCTCTATTTAAAAGCTCTCAGACAATTTTGTTCTTAAATGCCATTTAAATGATAAACACTGGGTGTTTATAATTTAGTTGAGGGAATCAAGTTGCAACTGTGAACCTGAGCTACACTTTTTAAAAGTATTTAAAATATTTTATTTTTAAATAATTTTTTTTTAAAATTTAATTTTAAAATCTTTTTCATCATTGCTCCGTTTGAATGTGTTTGCAAATGATACACATTAAAACGGAGCAAGTTGCCGGGTTAAAAAGCTTTTTCAAAGTTTTTAAAAACAAACTTTTGCTAAAGAACTTTCTTTTGCAGAAAGAGCTTCCATATAAAGCTCTTTGAAAAATTTAATGTTTGATAAAAATCCAATAGATTACACTTTAGTAAAATGTTATTTAACACATTGCCAAAGCTCTTTTTACAGAAGCTTTTCAAAAATGGTATTTTGAAATACCATTGTTGTAAATGGGAACAAATATTTTTATTTTAATGGAAAAAAAAATCAGAAGACAATATATTTGCTATTTGTCCAAAAGGACAGTTTGGTAATAATATTAATTTTTGAAATACAGTATTTTCGTAAGCTTTGGAACAAAGTTTTAAGTTTACGTTAATTTAAAAAATTATATTTTTTAAAGGATTTTGTAGGAAAGCTTCGAAAAACATTTTTAAGATAATCAGTAGAACTTAAAAAAATTTAAAACGAATATCTTTAAGTTTTTACAATAGCTTTCTTTTTAAAAGTTTTTAATCGGTGTTTCGTATGAATGTTAGTTTGATGCAAATGAGCTGTCTTAAAAACCCCGTTTACCTTTGCAAAACGTGCTTCCGTAAAAAGCTTTCCGAAAATCTAAAAGACAATACTTTAGTAAAATATTATTTAACCCATTGTCCTTATTGCATGAGAGAAAATATTTGTGTATTTGGAAGGAAATTGGTTTTACAGATGCTTTTCAAAAAAGCTATAATAAAATATCCTTGTCGCAAGTTAGAACAAATATTTTTTATGAAAAACAATTAGAAAACAATATTTTTGCTGTTTTCTCCAAAACGACAATCTGTAAAAAAAATTCTTTTTAAAACTGTTTTCAAAACAGAATTTTTGTAAGCTTTAAACTAAATTTTAAGTTTACATTAAATTAAAAAAAAA
Organism: Phaonia tiefii; assembly: GCA_963931995.1. Lineage (NCBI taxonomy): Eukaryota > Metazoa > Arthropoda > Insecta > Diptera > Muscidae > Phaonia > Phaonia tiefii. The sequence goes on from OZ008369.1 coordinate 277,621,549, forward strand.
TAATTTTTTAAAGGATTTTGTAGAAAAGCTTCGAAACATTTTTAAGATTTATTACTAAAATTTAAAAAAAAATTTAATTTTTTTACAAAAGCTTTCTAATCAGTATATCGTACGAATGTGAGCTTTTTGCAAACAACCTGCCAGAAAAAAATGTTTTCCAATTTTTTTAAAATTAATCTATATGGCGAGTTTTACACTCGTAATTTAAAAGTTCAGCTTAAAGGCTCACAGATATTTGCATATTAAATTACATTTACACGCCAAACATAGGGCATTTAAAGTCCATATTATATTTCTGTGTTTTTTATAAAAATAATGAATGGTTTCCCATTACATTCCATGAAGGAATTGGGAGAGCTTCTCACAACCAGTGTGGTTTTTAGTTTTATATTCAATGATTGGGACCTACAGTTACACCGATCCAAAACAGTATTTTGAGAAGCTTTTTCATGGCTAAATACTCGATGGCGTCGCCATTACTATGCGAGGTGAACGCCGCCGAGTGACATTTAGGGTGGGCATTACAGGGATCGAACCCAGAATGTCATGTACAAGAGGCGAGCACACTATTCGTTGCACCGCCGACGTGGCTTTTATAATAAAATGATATAAAAACGCATATCTTGAGAGTATAATTTCCCTACAAGCATTTAATTTGATGCACATTAATCATACGTGGGCATGTACTATTCGTAATAATATTAATTATACGTGATCTGTATTTAATATTAATCATACGTTCCTATATTCATACATACTTTAGCATATTTATTGTTATCGATTAAGAGTTGTTCTTAACAAAATTATTAATTAATATAATTTCGTATTTTTCTTAAAGCTTTTATTGGTACGCACACCATGTCCTCGCTATCATGAAGCTTTCCAAGAAGTCCTGAATTCCCCTACAGTAAAGGAAGAAATCAAACCCTTTCAACACTTATTCCCTGAATTGAGTGAATTGACTGGCATGAATCTCACAGAACCAGAGGATATTAATTCATTGTATTTAACATTATTGGCGGAGGTAAGTGAAAGCCTAAATCTGAAAATATTTCAAATATATATTTAATTATGTTATAATAATAATCGGACTAACCCTGGAAGGTGGAGAATGAGTTGGAATTTTAAATATCAAGCTTAAAGTTATAAAAAATGTTGAGATTTTATATCTTTTTAAATACAATTTTCTGAAAACATGAAACCAAATTTTTTTATGTCTAACAAAAAAGACAAGGGGAATTTAAATTTTTTTAAATTTTACATTTCATGCAACTATTTTCAATTTTAGTTTAATGCTGGTAATTTCTTGAATATTTACTTACTTATCCAATCTCGAAGAAACCCGGGGGTCAGGGACCTTTTGAAATGAAGATAACATATTTCGCCAACCGGTTCGATGTTTTGCTTTATCTCTCCAGTTGGCAATACAAAGTGTACGCAGGGATTCGTCAATCTTAACCCTCCAGCGGGGTCTTGGTCGTCCTATTTTTCGTCTTTCTTCGACTTCGGGTTTGAAAATCTTTCGTAATGGTTCGACTTCATATATTCTACTGACATGGCCTAGTCAGCTCAATCGCGTTATTTTGATACGCTTAACTATGTCAATGTCGGGATATAGCTCATACAGCTCATGGTTCATACGTCGCCAATATTCGCTGTTCTGCTTTATTGGTCCGTAAATATTCCAGAGCATTTTTCTCTCGAAGACTACTACAGATGTTTCGTCTGATTGCAATATAGACCCAGTATTCTGCGCCATAAGGAAGACAGGTTGTATGAGAGACTGCCATAGTTGGACTTTTGTTACTCGAGAGAGCGCTTTATCTATAGAGTGCTTCGGTAGCCCAAAACTACATCTATTCGCAAGCATAATTGTCCGCTTAATCTCAAGGCTGACATTGTTGTTTTTGTTTGCGGCACATCCCAGGTATATAAATTTGTCCACCACCTCAAAATTATAATGGCTATCAACGTTCACGCTTTGGTCTAATCCCGTGGAGGCACTGCCCGTTGAAACCATTAATTTTGTCTTGTCCTCATTTACTGTCAGACCCACTTCTGCTGACTCCTACACAATTGTCGAAATCACCGCACTAAATTCTCTCATTTTGAGAAGCTCTCCTTAATCCCTTCACTGGATGTAACGGGATACCCTTTTTTTGTAACGTCTCTCATTGTGCGCCTTTGTAACTTTTATTGCTGATGGATTTATTCATGTTGACTGCAGCTTTTCTCATAATGATCTCCACTAAGATGTTAATGAGATCGCAAGATAGGGTTTCGCCTTGTCTGCGGCCTCGCTGTGTTTGGGAAGGTTCGGTAAGATCCTTACCAACGTTCACTGTGGATTTGCTGTTCGTCAAGTTCATCCGACAAAGGCGTATGAGTTTTGCAGGAATACCAAGGTATAAATTGATTCGTAGATTTTCTCCCGTATCGGTCTATCGAACGCCGTCTTAGAATCGACGAATATATGATAGTTGTGGTTTTTTTTTGTATGTGTTTTCCAGGATTTGGCGTAAAGTAAACATCTGGTCTGATTTTCCAGGCCTAAAGCCACACTGGAATGGTCGAGCGATAATTGGTTTTAGTCTTTCGAACATTATACTGGATAGAACCTTATATGCTATGGATAAAAGGCTTATTCCAAGGTAGTTGAATCTGAAACTCGAGTCACCTTTTTTAAATATGGGACATTGTGCACTGAGACTCCAGTCGCTGGGCATGCATTCATCTAACCAAATTTTGCTAATGAGCATGAGATGCATGCACTTTATCAGCTCACCGCCGCTAGCCTTAAACAGCTCCGCCGGTAATCCATAGACTCATGCGGCTTTGTTGTTCTTAAGCTGGGCAATAGCTGTTCTGAGGGCGGTTATGAGGGTGGCAATCGAGGTCGTCATCCCAATTGTGATCGATTGTCTATTCGTCATTGGATATCTCCGGTACCAGTAGCACGGTGAAATGATCTCTTCATAATCCCAACATGCTCTGCACATTTACGGTGAGATTTCCGTCCCTGCCTTTACAGATGGTGGGTCCTGAACCATGCCCATTAATTCTGTTTTTAAGTTTTTGGTAGAATTTTCAGGGTTTTTTCTTCCTTCTGTATGTCTCAATTTTCTCAGTCTTGCTCTTTCTCCACGACCGTTTCTGGACACGGTTTACCTGCCTTCTGTTTTCCCTATACCGCTCAGTCGCAGCTCGCGTTTCAATTTACTGAAGCGTTGCCATACGTGCAGCGTTCATTTCATTATTTGCTATGCGACGCACTTCATCTCTTCACTCGCTTTATCAACAATCAAGTACGGTTGTTCCGACAGTTTTTGTGGAGTCGGAAATGGGTTTCCACTACGCTTAAGGATCGCCATTGGGAGGGGGTGGGTTCTGTGCCAAAAGTTGCAAGAGCTCCCTTGAGTAGACGGTGGCTACCTCTGGTAATTGCAGCTTTCCCAAGTCCAGCTTCCTCTTCGTCTGGTTTCGTCTGGTTTCGTACGATTTTCGCCTTACTCAGTCTTGTGCGAACCTTTGCTGCTACCAGGTAGTGATCAGAAACGATGTTAGATCCTTTAATCACTCGTACGCCCATTACATTGGATTAGTGCCTGCCATCAATTACCACGTGACCAATTTGGTTCTTCGTTCTTTGATCAGGGGATACCCTGATATAATCTTGTACTACTAATGACCATGTACTACTAATGACCTTGTTGGATACCCAATTGCCTTGTGAATGTCGTTATGCTGGTATGTTGTGGTACTATTGAACATGGTTTTGCTGCGGCAAAATCAATCAGTCTCATACCGACTTCGGAACTGTCAGCATGTAGATTGAAATTGAAAATAGTTGGATGAGCCATATTTTCCCTGCCTACTTTAGGATTAAAGTTTTCTAGTATAGTCTTAGTCTCATAATCAGGACAGCGGTCAAACGTTTCCTCTAGGCGCTCATAGAATATGTCGTTGGCATTATCATCTTTCTTCATTATGTCTCTTCTGCAAACAAATTAGGGAATTATAAAAATATTTCCCTTTTATGAGGATTGTGGCTATAGATTCACTCACAGGGTTGAACATTGAGACAAGATGTCGCAGTTTTTTTCCAACTGCAAAGCCGCAACCAAATTCATGTTTTTTCTCTTGGCAACTGTAGTATATGTTTCTTCGTCTTGTGCAGTCATGTCCAGTCCATTCCATTTCCTTTATAGCGGTAATGTCAGCTTTTTAACTTTCGAGGACATCAGCCAATTGGATACCTGCACCGGATTTATATAGAGTTTTGACATTCCCAGTGCATATCCGTATATCGTGGTCCTTACAGTGTTGGCGGGGTCGCCAACAAATATCGATTGTTTATGTTTTCTGTTTCTACCTTTATGAACGGTGGCGGGAGGCAAACCCCGTCCACCGGGTTTTTGCATTGTACCTACTACCAGGATATTCGATGGCAGCCGCCCATTATGAATCAGACGCTGACGAGGATGCAATTTGTCTAACGTGGATTTTCTTGTTTTGGTTTCTATCCGCCGTTGGCCAATTCTTTTAGCTCATCTGCCTCCTAAGGACAACAGAATATGGCCGATATCTTGATGAGCTTCAGTGACATTAGTCGTCTACTAAACCTGAGACGCATCAGTGATTGTAAAGTAAATCAGGCTGTTCATTTACTTCATCTTCTCACTCTAGCTAGCTAACGGAGGTTTCCGATAAAGCCATTGCCCAGGATATACTGCGTGGAAGTAGTGAGCTGCTTGGAGTGCCCAATGAAGGAATCATTTCTGGCCACTCAAAAATTAATGGCTATCTGAAACTTTCCACCTCCACGGACCTTCCCATGTCCCATTTTATTTTTTGAATACAGTACACTTTAAATTATATTTAAATATTCCACCCTTCCTTTCAACTAGCTTAATTTCTACCACCTGTTTGTTTATCTTCCAGACTGAGTATGGCTTACAGTTACCCTCATGGACCAAGGAATATTATCCCGACAAAATGCAATTCCTGGCTGAACAAAGTTACATATACAGCGTTTATACACGTGAAATGCAAAAGATCAAGGCTGGTCCTTTCATTAGCAAAATGTTCCAGGAAATGAAGGATAAAGCCGCAAATAAGCTGTCCCCTACGGGACGCAAAATGTATCTCTATGCAGGACATGATTCCACTGTAGTAAATGTTATGCAAGCCCTACAAATCTGGAAGCGGCAATTACCGCGATATTCGGCAATGACTTTATTTGAATTGCACAAGAATAAGGAGACGGGTGAATACTATGTAGAGGTAAATTCCAAATGTCATGATTCTGCTAGAGAGGACTTATTATTAATTGATTTTATTTGTATTTTTAAGATTTATTTCCGCAATAACCCCAAAGATTCTGCCCAACCTCTGACCGTACCTGGTTGTGATTTCCAATGTCCTTTGGAGAAATTAATGCAATTGGCTGCTGCTGTTTTGGTTGACAATGTACAAGATGCTGGACGTTGTAATTCAAAGAATGAAGATTTCACGGAACCACCTTTGCGCGGGCCATAAATGACAATGCTTGTTGAGTCTCAGGGAATAGTTTAATTTCTATTGTTATTTTTTTTATAATACAATATTTTTTCTTTAGTGAATTTTTTGAATTGCTATATATACATATACTTTTTTATAAACTTGTTGCAAGTAAATAATAAACCGGGATATGAATTTAATATTTATTAATAAAACACATTTTTCACAAGTTTCATTTTGTTTGAAATCATAAATTTGGCAAGGTCTCTGTCAACTATCACGAAAATTTTTTTAGATCGGGCTGGAACTTGAGGGATGGTAAGAGCTCTCTAACACTAACAAAACATGACACTGAACTTCTGAAATTTTAAACAATTAGGGAAAATTGCCGGGGTCTTATTTGGAAAATTTAACCCATTCTCGTCAAATACCAGTGAATATTCTAAATTATTACCCTTGAATGCCAATAGATATATAAATTCCAATCATGCACATAGGTAGATATTCGTTTAAGATTTTCCAAAAAATATTTGAGTATTAAATAAATTTCAGAACATGTTCCGAATTGTCTTAGTTTGAAATAGAAACCATATTTATCACAAAATATGCTTCCTTAAATTTTTGTAAACTATTTTTTAAACGAAAGACGATTCAAAACTTTTTTCTGACAAAAATGCCAACGAAAATCTTTTGCTCAAAGAAAAACCGATGTTCTTTCAACCAAATACAGGGTGGCGCACCAAAAGTTTTTCTTTAAAAAAAACTCCAACAAAAAACTTTTGCTCAAAAAAAAAACCGATGTTCTTTCAACAAAATACAGAATGGCGCACCAATTGTGCTACAATAAGAAATTCAAATTACTTTTTTTCTAATTCACATATTTCATTTATTTTGTATGTATTGTCTAGAAAATTCAATTTTATTTGGTATACCTGATTGGTTTTGAAAATGATAGACGGTAAATGACCACCATTCTCATCGAACGCATACACAAAATTATTCATTGCGGCCAGAAGGATTGTAGTCGGGATCGCCTCAATTATTGTTTTAATGTCCTGCTTCAATTCAATCAAATTCCTTGGTTTCGTTTAGTACAGTTCTTGTTTGACATGACCCCATAAAAAAAGTCTCTTGCAGTCAGGTCAGGTGACCTTGGAGGCCAGCGGAAACTGCAGTTTCTGGATATTAATATGTTTGGGAATTTTCGTTGCAGTTCCGCCATAGCCCGTCTGGCTATGTGTGCAGTTGCTCCATCTAGCTGGAACCACATACTGTTGAAATGGAGGCGACTTCAACGCAGCTCTGGGTAAAAAACTACATCAATATCTTCAAATAACTGTCTCCATTGCCAGCTAGTGTTATACCGTTTTCTTGAAGGAAGTATGGCCCTACAATCAGGGTTCCTATCTTGTGGGAAGTGGGTTGACCTGGATAACCCTTTATTATTGCCGTGGGGAAAGGGCAGCGATCGTTTACCCATTACCCCAAGGGTATGGCGAAAATAATGGGTAAACGATCGCTAACCTTTCTCCACGGCAATAATAAAGGGTTATCCAGGTCAACCCACTTCCCACAAGATAGGAACTCTGATTGTAGGGCCATACTTCTTTCAAGAAAACGGTATAACACTAACTGGCAATGGAGACAGTTATTTGAAGATATTGATGTAGTTTTTTTAACCAGAGCTACGTTGAAGTCGCCTCCATTTCAACAACATACCCAAAGGGTATGGCGAATACCCACGACAATTAAGAAGTACCCATCACAATTACTCATTACCCACAGGGTAATGAGGAAAATAATGCGTAGTTACCCACGACGATGGGTAATTTCACATCACAGTTATCCATTACCCACAGGGTAATAGGGAAAACAATGGGTAGTTACCCACAACAATCGGGAATTTCCCAGGATGATCCATCCCCATTTTTGACCAAACATATGAAACAATTAAAAAAATCTCTGTATCTCGGAAATGGAGCGTCTAATCGAAAAAGTAACCAATTTGTTACGGATTCTAAGGACTTTACTTAAAGGGGTCCAATTCGTATGGAAGATTTTTTTTTTCAATAAATCGCCAAAATAAAAAGTCGGTAAAATAAAAAAGTGTCTATAACTCGAAAATGGTGCGTTCAAGTGCAAAAATAATAAATTTTCTACCTCAAAGTGAGGCCTTAACAAATGGATGTCTTCAATATGGCGTCACCTTTTTTTCAAAAAAAAAATCGCTAAAACTAGACTTTTCGAATATAAAAAATCGCTAAAACGCTTAAATGTCTATATCTTGGAAACGGAGCGTGTAATCAAAAAAATAACAATTTTTTAGGGTTACTAAAGGTTTTTCATAACATGGTTCAATTGGTATGGAAGAATTTGTTTTCAAGAAATCGCCAAAAATAAAAAATCGCTTAAATGAAAATGAGTATATAACTCGTAAACGGTGCGGTCATTTGCAAAATGATAAATTTTTGCGTACGTAAAATCCCTGAACCAATGGATGTCTTTAATATGGCATCACTTAAAAAAATTCCTAAAACTAAAATTTTTCGAATGAAAAAATCGCTAAAACGCTAAATCGCTGAAGTCGTCCACTTCGTACGGAAGACTTTTTTTTCCAAAAAATCACCAAAATAAGAAAATCGCTAAAATAAAGAAGGAGCTATAACCATTTCTGAAAGGTTTATAAGGGTTTTTCATGAAGAGGTCCAATTCGAATGGAAGAATTTTAATTAAAAAAATCGCCAAAATGAGAAAATCACTAAAATAATAAAGTGGCTATAACTCGGAAACGGTGCGTACAATAGCAAAAATAATAAGTTTTGTTACCTCTATTGGATGTTTTAACCAATGGATGTCTGCAAATTTAAAAAAATCGCTAAAACTAGAAGTTTTTCGAATAAAACCACAACCGAACGGTTTGGTCATAGTCCCATTTTGCTTCGAAAATGAGTAAGGAGCCGCCACTACCGTCAATGTCGAACATTAATGTGGTCATTCTCAGCTATTTTTTGTTCCCAAAAGTTGAAGAGGACGACGTGGACTACGGATGGTTTCAACAGGACAGCGCTACGTGCCACACGGCCAACGTTGCAATCGAAATTTTGTGCACTGTGTTCGAAGCACGCATAATCAGCCGAAACTCAGAAGCCCATTGAGCGCCTCGCAGCGACGATTTGACGATTTTAGACTATTATCTCTGGAGCAGCGTGAACAAAGTGCTTTAAAAATAATGCCAAGTGCTTTGGGACCTTTAAGCATGAAATCAATAGAACAAACAATCGAAAATTTACTGAGGAGTTAGGTAGATTGAATGAGGTACCGTAAATCAAGCCGTGAAAGCCATTTAAAGGTTTCACTGTCTCAGTACGTATTAAATATGTGACAACAATTGGGCGTGACCAACATGTGGCCACAACAGTACGGCGCTAGTGGAACACTTCGGATGCCACAGTGGTCATACCGCATGAGCGGTTTGAATTGCCTTTTCTTGTGGGCTATTCGCAGGTCTTTTAAGTTTGAACATTACCGTCTCTACTTGACACTGCTTTTGGATGGCATAATGCAGCTTGTAGAGAGCTCCAGGGTCAAATTGTTGTATAGTGTACTTTGTAACTCCACTGGAGCTATGCTGCGATGACCTGTTCATTTTGAGAAATTAAAACCACACATTGCTCATTGTAGTGTTTCATTAGTCACAAGATTGATGACGCGTTTTATTGGTATATTTTTGACCTAAATTTCGTGGAAAGTGTGTGATACGCCGGAGGTCTAGGGATTCGTTTCTTGATGTCGTCTACTGCCTATTTTGTTTGTTCACATTTCGAGTTGTTTGGAACTCTTACAGGCGTTGTCAATGCCTTCGTAGAAACGTTTCCCAGACTTCCTTGTTGTAGGTCTTAGATTGATTTAATTTCTTTACCTCCCAGACCTCATTGACGAAGATCTTAGTTTCTTTTAATTTCTTTAAAACTAAATTTTTACACATATCAGTTTCGTTTCGTCCTTATTAAGAAGTTTTCCCTCCTTCTTAAATATTTGCAACCCTCTTTCAGCATTTGCAGATTCTTGTGAGAGTTGTACACAATTTTTGTGAAATTCTTGTAATTTTTAAGCTTCAGTTTACCGTTGGCTTTTGGGGTACCACGGTAGATATGATTGATTTTATATATACATAAGTATGGGAGCGTATGATTATTTTTTATTTTTTTGAATTTGAATTTTGTTGACCGATTTTGTTAGTTTTTGGTTAATGTATGAGAAACTCATACTACAATTCGAAAAATGTTCGTGACTTGTAAGCTTGTAGTATGAATTTCTCATACATTAACCAAAAATTATTTATTTTCGAAAGTCACATAGCGCATACACCTTGGCGTCTTGCAAACAAATTCTTTTACTCTTTTCAACACTTTATTTCTTTCGTTTCCATTGGCGTGTCTCCTGTACGTCCTTGTCATTTGCCAGGGTTTCAATCTGTTACGTATTTCCTTTCCTTTGGCCAACTACTTATAGTCTAAACTTAGTTGAGTGCATAAAACCACTATTGTTAGTTAAATGGCCGAGAAAGAAACGGAGTAGCTTAAGGAAGTCAATGTCTCTATTCCAGGAAAGGAAAGGCGTGATGATGGTCTTGGTTTTGCAGTTTTTTTGCATTCTGTTGGCTGGAAACAAAGTTGAATTAAATTTAAAGAAATGAGAGCTGACAACACTATAACTTTGAGGTTTGCCAAAGCAATTGTTGGTCCTTGTGTCGCTGACATTGCCGATGTCGCTGTTTCTGTCACTTGTGTCTGTTGCTGCCGATGATGTTGCTGTTTGCCAGTATGATTTTTGTTTTTGTTATTGCTGTTTAACAAGTACTTCCGGCCTGGGTGTTATATATATATTTTTTTGTGTCGGCTTAACAAACAACCGGATGTTGTTGTCTATTTTTGGGGGTTTGTCGCTGTCGCTCGTTGATTGCACGTACATGTATGGACGTATGTGAGAGTTGTAGTAGAAATGTTTTAATGTTTGTCTTTTTAATATTATATGTTTGAGTATGTGTGTGGGATTTTTAGTGTCGGTTTGTTTAAGTGCGAACTTATCAAGTGTCATATCAAAAAAGCAAATAAACTGGCTATGTTGTATTTGTTTGGTTGGTCGGTTGCACCAATCTGGAAGTTGTACTCTCTGCCTCTAACCAAAACGATGAGTCAAGTTTGGAAATTTTGCTTTTTATTCTGCTGTTGTTTGTCTTTTTATATATACAATTTTTTCTAAATATTTTCGGAGTATCAGAATGTGTTTTTCCACTTTAATGCCACAAGTTGACATTTTTCGCATTGCGGTTTACCATAAACCACACATGAATACATACAATTATGAATGAAAAAACTCACATGCTCTAAAGACAGTGCTTTTGAGAAGAAGTGCATAGGTCCAAGGGGGGATGCTGGTATCCATATTGTAGCTATTATAGCTTCAGCTATACTTTGGTATATTTTTTCTTCGGTTCAAACCCCAATTAAAGAAAATATTTTTTTCCAAAATTTTTTTCAGTGTAGAAAAAATTAATATTAAGTGAAATAGATAATTAGGTGGAATTTGATAATTGAAAATGAAGATGGGTAAATAAGTATAGGTATATAGTGAAAGATTTTCTCTTGTTTGGTGAAAAAGTCTGACTAATGACAATTTGTGAACGGAAAACTCACTAACTCAACTACCGATGTTCTGAATAAAATAGCACCAAAAGACCTGCTTTTAGAGATAAACTTTGTTCCAAAAGTTGAAGCCGAAATCGTGTGAAACAACTTTGTGGAAGAAAGTTTACCTGTATAGCCAACCAAATAAAAGTTAGTGGCTGTCAAAGTCGAAAAATCAAGAACAAAAAATCTACGACACTGCAAACGTTACTGGCTCACTAGTGACAAATACCAATATGACGTTTGAGACCGTGAGATTGTGTCGATGATGGTGTCAAAAGGACGGGATCACCTTAATTGATCAATCTGTGAGGTTGGCGGAACTGCCGATCCCCTTTGGGCTATTCAATTCTTCAAGCTCTTTAAATCTCCTGGACCTGACGGGATCCTGCCGGTTGTGCTGCAGAAATGTAACGCATTTGTCACCCCTCATCTTTTGAGTATCTGTAGGGCTTATCTCAGACTTTCCCTGATACCAGACAAATGGCAGGGGGTACTAGTCGTTTTTAACCCCGATTCAGGAACGACTAGTTATGTCTCTCCTTAGGACTACAGACCAATCAGCCTCTCATCTATTCCATTGAAACGGAGAGAATGATTGATTAGGACATTAGGAATCAAATAAGCCCATGCTACTTGAGTAGACAACATGCCTACCTGAAGTGTAAATCTGTGGAAACTACTCTGCCCGATGTTGTGGGTAATCTTGAGCGCAACTTGAAGCTTGGAGATTTAACTTTGGCTAACTTCTTGGGTACAGAAGGTGCTTTTAACAATGTGCCATTTAGCGCTATCAGGGAATCTCTAGAATCCAATGGGGTGCCTCCACTTCTTGTCGTATGGATTGCGAACTTGCTTAGAGATCGCATTGTAAATTCGAACCCGGGGGTGAGCTCAGCTTGGAAGCTGACTACAAGAGGCGATTCTATATTCTGAGGCGAAATATCTCGGTATCTCGATCTCGACCAAAAACTGAACTTGAAGCGAAATACAGAGAAGCTAATGAAGAAAAGATTGAACATATTCTACGTCTGTAGGAATTCGATTGTAAGGTTTAGCGCACTGCGTCGATGTGTATTAGTGGGGTGAGGAGAAGCACTCTGCAGACGGCTCTGGATATAATCCTGAACTTGACTACTTTTGTTGTCTATGCGGGACGGTGTGCTGTCAGAAACGCCCTCGGCATGAGAGAATTGGGAATCTGGAGACATGATCCTGAGGGACATGCCAACATTTTCCAGGAGTTGATTGAGAATCACACGGGCGAGTGTTTGAGTAAGACCACTGACTACATGCTGCCGATTGTAGACTTCGGGCAATGCCCGGAGGTCATGATGCCAGATAGGAGTGACTGGGTGGGGGGTATGCCTTCATCACTTTCTAGTCATCTGATCTTTACAGATGGCTTCAAAATATAATCGGACACAGGAGCGGGGATCTTCAGAGAGGACCTTCAACTCGGGGTTTCGATGATATTGGGTGCGAAGTGTGGTATCTTCCAATCGAAAATCGTGGCAATTATCAGAGCTGCAATTGAGACAATGGACTCCCGCTTGTATCCATTGGGCGAACTCGTCATCTGCGTTAATAGTAAACCAATTCTCAGTGCGATCAGGTCTCACATATGTAAATCCAAATTGGTTAGGGATTGCAAGAGGATCTTGAACAGTGTAGTGCCCGGCAAGCTAAGACTCTGCTGGGTTCCGGGACATAGTGATGACACAGGGAATGTTGAACAAGACTGTCTTGCTAAAGCAGGATGCACTTGTGCTGATTTGAGATTGATTGCTTGCGCAAATCCACTGACTTGTTACTTGTATGGCTTGATCGATCGACAGGCCAAAGTGTATTGCAGGATTTCAAGAGACATATGGGCGGAAGTGGACTCAGTGAGAAGTAAGTCGCTTCTTCGACTGGACAAGGCTGACTTGCAGCTCCTCATTCGGGCTATCACGGATCAGTGTAATTTTGGAGGCTTCACGCGCAACTGGATTGTGAACGGGGTTGATTACTGCTGTGCTTGTGGTAATGAAGAAGAGGTGGAAAACATTGAGTACCTTCTATGTCAATGCCCAGCCATAAAGACGGCGACGCTTGTTGCTGTGGTTGGTTTCAGGCAGAGGGACTGGCTTCTTTGCGCGATGTGGCCCTTGAGGATGTGATGGAATTCTCGCGGGATCTGCCATGGATCCAGAGTAGGCGTCGCCGTTGCTGTGGTCGGTTTCAGGCAAAGGGACTGGCCTCATTGCGCGATGTGGCTCTTGAGGATTTGATGGAATTCTCGCGGGATCTGCCATGGATCCAGGCAGGCGATACCATCATCTGATGGTTTGTCTGTTGGTTCTTTCTACCCCACTGGGAGTTCGGAATGGTAAACCTTGACCTGTACATATGGATCCTCATCTTGGGTGGTGTTGTATGTATTAAAAATAAATGAATAAATGGTTTCCCATTACATCCCATGAAGGGACCGGGGAGAACTTCTCACAATCACTGAGCTGTGCGCTTTCCAGTTTTCACTCAATGATTGGGACCTACAGTTTTACACCGATTCCGAACGGTATTTTGAGAAGCTTTTTCATGGCTATATACTCGATAGTGTCGCCGTCACTATGTATTGATCAGGACTTATTAGGTGATGTATATATATATATACACTGCGAGCAGTAATTGAGTGGTTCTTCTGTCTGTCCTACATCTGTCTATCTATCGAAAATTTTTTACTATTAGTGGGGCTCCCCCCTCTCTCATCACTCCCTTCTCTATTTTCTCCTCAGATATATGAGCAATCATTATGGGTCGACCGACCTCCAAGTGTAGTGACGATAAGTGTATACTGTCTCTCATTGTCACGTGTCCTAAACCTAACCTAACCCTAAAAAAAAACAATTTTTTTAAACCGTAATTGTAACTCAAAAAACAAATGATGAAGTTCAATTCCGAATTAGGGTAAAACCGTTGTCTACGAAATTTTTTGTCAAAAACTATCACAGTTTTGTTTGTGTACCTGAAATTAGAAAATTCTGGTTGATAGACTTTAAATCAAACTTAGTATGAAAGTATTGTTTTGGAAGTTTTAGTACTATTATGTGTTGAAACAATCCCACCCGCGGCATTTAAATTTTTCTCACTAACAGGAGAAAACATGATCTCTTAGCCTTAAAGGAAATTTCAACTTTAAATTCTTATCAAGTTTAGTTCTGACCATTTCAGCTGATGACATGACTTTGTGGGCATCGAAATAGCGGAACAAATATTGAATTGTAATTAACATCGTAATCGTGTTAATTACGCATGTGATTAAAAATATTTAAAAAATGCTGATTACTTTCGTAGTCAAATTGATTAATCTTTTAATTGAAATAAAGTATTAAAAGTTGATTAACTTGTTAATCCAGTTGATTAATTTTAGCCTGTGCGTATGAGTATTATTAAATGAATATTAAATTTAGTTGAGTATGGAGTTTATTCTTCAATTTGCATTCTTTGCCACTCTATCCTGTCGAATACACTGTACAATAGCAACCAAAATACATGCCACTGCAATTACGTATGAACTTTGGGCGACCGAACAGGAAAAAAAAGGGGAAATTCTTGTAGAAAAAATTTGTAATTCCAACACAATTTTTGCGATTTTTCGTTAAAAACATGATTTCATGTTTATTTTTTAATGTATGGACCTCATGTTGAGAATAAATGTACAACACCATTTCCATGGTTAATATCAAACCTTTGACAAAAGGTAAGTTCATATTAGGTATATTCGTGCATTTTATGTGGTACTTTGTTACCTGTTCTAAGTATTCAAATATAAGATGGCAGTATACCATTGGTAATGGTTCTTCTGTTGAGAATATTAGTATAACACCATTTCCATATGTGATATGAAACATTCGGAAAAAAATTTGTGGCAAAGGATAAATTGCTATTAAAAAAGGGTGTTTCAGTGAGAATGAACTTTATCATTTTAAATTAAAAACACGTATTTTTTAAGGTAGTTTTAATTTTTTTACTGCATTCTAATGCAGACATATTCCGATTAAGTATGGAATAAAATATCGGTCAAATGCCCCCCACACGGCTCTGAAGACAGGTCATTACTCTTTTCGTGAAATTTTCCATGACTTTTTCAGAGAAAGAAATATTGCTCGCGTGGGCTAATGATATAAACATCATTGGGCGAAATGTACGAGAAGTTAGTGCAATATTTTCAAGAATTGAGAAGGCACCAGCAAAAGTGGATTTGAGAGTGAATGAGGACAAGACAAAATAATGGTTATTACAAGCATAATATCCACCTGATTGGATGAAATATTGAGCATTGATAACCATTAGGATTTCGAGCTAGTGGACGAATTCATTTACCCGGGATCTGTCATAAACAGAATCAATACCGTCAGCCTAGAAATTAAATGGAGAATTGTACTTGCAAACAGGTGTTATTTCGGGCTCAGCAACAATTTCAGAGATAAAACCCTCTCTCGAGAGACGAAGATTCAAATATATCAGACTCTCATACAATCTGTTTTGTTTAATCCTGGGTTACAACGCATACTGATGGAACATAACTGGGAGTTTTCGAGAGAAAGTGGTCCGGAAAATATGTAGTGCTATAATAGAGAACGGCGGGAATCGACGAAGGAATAACTACGAGCTGTATAATCTTTATCCCGGCATCGATGTAGTAATGCGCCTCAAAATACCGCGTTTACGCTGGCAAAGCCATGACAGATTTCTGTACTAGATTCTTGTGAAAAATATGTGTACTAGACAGTAGGATGAATCAGAATGAACCAGGGCGTAAGGTATTGGGAAACATGGTCGAAGGACATCGAATTAGAATTATCAGGACTTCGCTGGAAAGACCAGGTGGAATATTGCCTGCGAGGGCTTGGTGTTACCAACTGAAGGAGACAAACTGAAGATCGGGCCAGTTGGAGAAACATGTTGTCCTCATTTTGTAAGGCCCTTGACCCCTCTTGGTTGTTTGAGGCCAGTTCAGCAAGTAGGTGGCGAACCGTTTCCTGACCACCTCACCCTAAATGATAACACGCATCCGCCAAGACGTGGGACAGTGTATTCTGAGAAACAAAATATACAACGTAGAACGCAGCTTCGGGGAAGACGAGAATTGGTCCATCCCGATGACGGATGGACGATGTGTACGATGACAGACAACAAATGGATCTGTGTCTTATCGACGATTTGGGGTAAGATCTTGAGTTCCCGGCTTACAAAATCCAACTCGTGCAACAAATGAAGCCGCATGTTTCCCGCACGCTGAAAAATTTCGGCCCTAGCAACATATTGCAGGAAATATGTACATGTTTGCAAGCAGTGTTTTCATGAATTAAAGATCTACTGCTTTTTTGTTTCTTTGTTTTCTGTCTCGTATTTATTTTTAGCGGTTTTCAAAAAAAAACCCAGATTTGGGTCTTACAAACATTTAATATAGCCTATTAATCATTGTGTCTCAAACATGTTATATTGAATAACAATCACAATGTGTTTGGGCACAAGTATAGTATATTTGCGAAAAGCTACAAACACGTTATATTTGCATCCAAACAACAAAAAAGGCATATTTTTCAGGGTGCGTGCATCGCCCGACCATCGCGACATGATAATATAGTTTTGTTGTTCCCAAATTGAAGAATATGAATGTGGACGAAATGTAGATTCATTGAGACGATGCCACATTTCATACATCCGAAAAAAAAAAATTTCACACAATTTCGCACGCTAAAAACAAACGGCCACACTAACGTATCGAAGGAATCATGTACATGTTTGCAAGCAATGATTTCAGGAATTGAAGATTTGCTGCGTTTTTGTCTTTGTTGTCTGTCACATGTTTGTTTTCGGGAGATCTCAACAAATGAGGCCACATTTGGGTCACAAGAACATGTTTTATAACTTATTAATCGCTGTGTCTCCAACGTGTAACATTCGTCAGCAAACACAACGTGTTTGGGGACAAGTATACTATGTTTGCCAGTAGTGGCAAACACTTTATATTTGCAGCCAAACAGCAAAAGAAGGCAGATTTTTCTGCGTGCAAGTAACTTGACCATCGGTGGTGCAACGGTTAGTGTGCGCGGCTGTTGTGCGAGACAACGTGGGTTCGATCCCTGCTCTGACCACCTTACACTCCTTTCGACGACGGCCACCTCGCTTAGTGACGCGACACTTTCGAGTAATAAGCTATGAAATGGCTTCTCAGAACAACGTTCGAAATCGGTGTAAAAACATAGGTCCCAATCAGTGAGTGAGAACTGGAAACTGCACAGCTCAGTGATTGTGAAAACCTCTCCGCTATCCCTTCATGGGTTGTAATGGGAAAATATTTATATATTTCAGTAACTAGGAGATTATTTAATTCTGGATCTCCAATAAAATATCTCAAGATTGTATTATTCTCATCCAATTTTAAAAAGTTAGCTTTACATCTATCAATAGTTATAGTTATAATAATAACTCAAGTTATGCTATAGTTAAGGCCAAGTTAAATTTTAGCAGTCAGTTTGTATGCAATTTAAAAATTATAACTGTTATCTAACATCTTCATTTGAAATATAATTTTCTAATTTTTTATTGGAAATGGTGTAGAAAGTGTGCGAAAATATCCTTAAACATGAGTACGTGTTAAAGTATGAGTGTGAACTGGTTTATGTGTGTTAGCATGACTATGACGGTGTTTATGTATATGAGGCTTTTCGCAATAACAGTAAAGGGACAATGAATAATATCATCAACCGATAAAAATTAATCAATATAGAAAATAAATTGTAGTTTTCTTTTAACAGGAGTGGAAATCCGATACAATTTTTATATAATTTTGTATGATAACATTGTTTTTGAAATCCAATTCCATGTCCTTCATAATATTGAATCTTGTTACTGTCTCAATTCATTTACAAGTTGATTTTGTTACCACATTTTTATTTCCTCTTCTATTTTTTTTTTCTGAATTGTGATTTTGCTATTTCCGTCCCTGTATTTTAATAATTTATAAAATTTTTGTAAAAATTTTTGTACTTTCACATTTGTGCCACGCTAGTTGGGGGTATTTGGTCCTTTGTGATCGTGCACTTTGGTGTGTTAACTGTTAACCTCCTCCACTTGATATTCGTGTTTATGAATGTCAGACAAATGTGTTGCTGTTGCTGCTGCATATTTATTAAGTAACGTTGTTCTGTCCATTGTTAACGTGGCCGGTACTTTAATCCTTTTTTGTGACTCAGTATTGTGGAAATGATTTATGCACTTTGTTACTCTTGGACAAGTGTAATAACATATTGGTGCAATTAAAATCAAAATATTTTAAATTGTTACACTGGAAGTTAATTTTCGTGTCAGACATATGATTTGATTGATATGGAGTGCACAGGAGAGGATCATATATTGGGGATGCTATTTTTTGCAGGTTATATCATGAACCCTGTGGCCGTCGATGGTGCGATGGTAGTGTGCGCGGCTCTTGTACATGAGAACGTGTATTTGATACCTGGTCACCTCGCTATCGAGTATTTAGTCATGAATACACTATCGAGAATTTAGTCATGAAACTCTATCGAGTATTTAGTCATAAAAATGGTTCTCAAAAATATCTTGCGGAACCGGTGTAAATCTGCAGGTCCTAATCAGTGAGCGTAAACCTAGAACGCGCACAGCTTACAGTTTGTGAGAAGCTTTCACCAATTCCTTCGTGGGATGTAATGGAAATCATTTTTTGTATATTTTTTTATATCACACAAAGCCTTGCCACTGAATCCCTATGGAATTCGATTCTTAGACTGACATTTGTGTTTTTGATCATGGCACATGTGGCGAAAGTGAGTTCTGTTAAACGTCTATATTTTGCACAAGAAATTGATAACTAGATTTCATCCAAATATCCTGGGATCTTGAGGGGTAGGGCACAATGTTGTCCAGACCTACAGAAAATCTACTTCCTATGGTAGCAAGTAAGTACACGCAAAGAAAAAACTCGTTCCTCCCAAACGCAATCTCAGATAACTGAAGTTCGTTTGGGGACTGTAGTTGGGAGAAACGAACTTCTGCTAAGCCATACATGTCGTTTCGTTTGGGAGAACCGAAAAATATTTGCAGCAAACGAGTTATGAAAAACATAAGCTGAAAAAAACGTTAGCCCAAAACGAAAAACGGTTCCGCCAACTGTTCCCTCGGTTAGAGCAATCGAGTTGTAGTTGATCCTAACTAAAAAAACGTTTGCGAGAACTGAAAAACATTTGCAGTAAACGAGTTATGCAAAAATAAAGCTGAAAACGTTTGTGAGAAACGAAAAACGTTTCTACCAACTGATCATTCGGATACAGCAACCGAGTTATAATTAAAACTTTTATTTATGGCTTCCATAAGCTCGTTTTTGTTTAAATTGTCAAATTTTATGATTTTGGTTTTACCCATAAAGATTGTTTTAAAAAAATTTGGCATTTCCGTCTATTTTTTCACTGTCTACCTACACGTCTGTCTCGCTTTGCACTCAAATAGCAACTGAAAGTGCAGCAAACTACAACGCCTCAATTGCCCATCCAAGATATATCGACAAGGTAGAAGCATTAGAGTGTGTGATCACTTTAATGTGTATGCGTGATTGTGTATGACAAGCGAGTGGATAAGATTGTGTATACAGTCGACAGAATGAGAGAATGAGCGAAATTTACGTTCTTAGTAACCTGTGCGCTCATTAGAAAAATGGCTAATTTCAGTTATCGGAAACGGTTTTTAACTTGCGGCAAATGTAATTTTGTACGCGTTTAATGCAAACGAGAACTCGTTTGCAGCAACATGAAACACATTTGCGATATCTGAGTTTATTTGGGAGAACTACATGAACGGTTGTGATTAATAAATTAATACAAATCAATGAAAGTATTGTTGTGGCAACCGAGCAATAAACGTTTTTTTCTTTGCGTGTACTGTATGTGATTTGAAGACAGGCAGCATTCCATCAAGCTTGTGTAAATTTTCAAGCGAACCCTTTTGTGTTTAATGATATTTTGGCCGTCAGTGACACAATCGATGTCCTACGAGGACGTCTTCGAATACTTTTCGCATTGGTTCATTCTGATCTATTCTACTAACATTGCCTAGCTACCGTAAATGAGTTATTGTGATTCGCATATCTACTTCGATGACGACATACAAATTTACAGCCAAAAAATACCAAGAACGCCACATGCCTAGATAAGTTAATTGCGACCTCCTGAACACGAAAAACGCTGTAATTTTTTTTCTAAGTACCGTTTTTTTGATAACGGTACTTTTGTGTTTTCCGGTGTATGGTCCCACTCAATCCCTTGTGGAGCCCAACAGAAAAGTCTGATCGAGATATCTGATAAGAAATGGCTGAGTTATGGCACCTCAAGATTAAAAATTTGCCTTTTTTACATTCAAGTCGCTCGTCATTTTAATTGAAATTTTTTGAATTAACGCCGAATATAGTGTGTGAGCAATGAAAATTAAAATATTGTCGTTCCACAAAATCCTTAATAAAAACTTTATTTTTGTTTAAGTTCGAATTACGCTTAAAATGTTGGTACTTAAATAAACTATATGATAAAAAAATTAAACATTCCAGATATTCACTGTAACGTAGAAAAAAAACAACGAAATAAAAATGAAAAATTTTGAAAAAAACGAAAAAAATTAACTTATCTAAGCATGTCGGTGGTGCAATGGTTAGTGTGCGCGGCTCTTGTACACGAGATCCTGGGTTCGAACCCGGCTCTGACCACCTTCAAATTTTCTTTCGGCGGCGGTCACCTCGCATAGTGACGGCGACACTATCGAGTATCTAGCCATGAAAAAGCTTCTCAAATTACCGTTCGGAATCGGTGTAAAAGTGTAGGTCCCAATCAGTGAGTGAAAACCGGAAAGCGCACAGCTCAGTGATTGTGAGAAGTTCTCCCCAGTCCCTTCATGGGATGTAATGGGAAACCATTTATTTTTTATTTTTAAGCATGTGGTGTTCTTGGTATTTTTCCAAAGAACGCTGCAGTGTTATACAGCTCGTGGATCATTCGTCTTCGATATTTGCTGTTTTCTATAATAGGACCATCAAGTTTTCGAAGCATTTTTCTCGCGAAGACACCCAGTGATATTATCCCAGATTCTGTACCATTGACAGGTTCTAGGAGAGTCTGATAGAGTTTGATCTTTGTTTCCCGAGAGAGGGCCTTATCGCTAAAATGCTTGCTTAGAGCAGAATAACATCTGTTTGCAAACACAATGCTCTGTGTGATTCCTAGGTCGACTTTATTGCTTCTATTCACGGCAGATCCGACGTAAATAAATTCATCCACTTAATCGAAATAATAATGGTTATAGGCGTATATCCTGTCATTCAATCCGGTGGTTGTGCTGCTTGCCGAAACCATTAATTTTGTATTGTCCTCGTTTCCTGTCATAACCACCTTTGCTGATTCTTTCTCAATTCTCGGAAATACTGCAGTAACTTCTCGCAGATTTCGCCCAATGATGTCGAAGTCATCAACATACGCGAGCAGTATGTGACTTTTGCTGCTGATGGTTTTCTTCGTGTTGACTGCGGCTTTTCTCTGAATGATCTCAATTAATATGTTGAAGAGATCGCATGATAGAGTGTAAACCTGCCTGGGGCCTCCGCTCGTACTACGTGGTTCGGTGTGATTTTACCAATCTTTACTGAGGATTTCCTGCCGGTCAATGTCATTCTACAACGGCGTGTCTAATCAGTTCATTCTGATCCATCCTACTGGCATGGCCTAGCCAGCGTTAACGCGATATTTCAATACACATAACTACATCGATGTTGGGATACAGATTATACAGTTCGTAGTTCATCCGTCTTCGATACTCACCATTTTCTATTATAGGAACATCTAGTATTCAGAGCAATTTTCTCCGAAGACTCCCAGTGAGTGATGTTCAATAAGTATGCGATGTGACCCAGGATTCTGCGCCATAAACCGATACAGGTTCTATATGAGACTGATACAGTTGATGTAGGTTCCCATTACATGACACCTGCCAAATTTCAGAGTTGCCACTTGCACAAAATGTAATTGGCACTAAATTAAAAAAATGCAATCTTACTGAGACTCCCTATATTATGCGGACCCCTAGACAAAAAAGACTCTTTTTACGACCAAATGTTCCTGCAGTAGTGAATATCTGGGAGTGGAAATAATTCTCAAGATTGCCTATATCACGGTATGTTACATGTTAATTTTGAAATACAACTTCACTTCACGCATCGATGTTTTCTGGCGCACTGACCGACCTTGGACGACCCAAGTTCTGAGTTCAAGAAAGAAAATTGACTTGAAAATTTCTTCAATTGTTTAAGGTTTTAAGTTTTAATTTTTTGTTATTGCTATTTTTTCAAATGACAAGATAAAAATGTTGTTTATCAATTCTTTTCGTTTCTGACTAATAATTGTGTTTATCTTCCTGACGATGCTACCCAAAGGGTAGCGAAATATCGAAAAATAAAATTAATTAAAAATACGACCAAACGCTCGAACAATTTAATTTTTGAATATTTCAAGTTTTTTCATTTTCAATTTTAAAATCTCAATTCCATTTTGATTTTTTTCTTCAATATACAACAGCAGACACTTTAAAAATTTTTCGATCCTTAAAATAAAAAGGATTTTCATAATTTCGTTAATGATTTTCCCAATTTAACGAAAAAAAGATGAATACTATTTGAAATATTTTTAATTTGAAATAAATAATCAATAATTTACTTTAGAATTTTCTCAATGTTGCATAGAAATTTTGGTCCTCGTTTGGTTCACTCCAGTTTTTAATTGAATTTCTCCGAAACGTTCCGAGTTGTGCCGTTTTATCCATATTAACTTCTACATACTATTTCTCTGCTCTTCATGTTTTTATTACTTTGTGGTAGGCTTGATTTAGTTCGGCAGTCATCTGAATTTCCTAAAAATTTCATTTTATATCCAAAGTGTAAAAGATGGGACATATAACTCCAACCTTAGAGATGCCTTTATTCACATCAAAAATTGCAACTAAATATCTCCTGGCCTGTAGATTGTGGTATCTTCTTCCTAAACTGGTCACTGTTCAGTGTCAATTAAATTGTTTGTTTATGTTAAACTACAAGCGAATTGCAGCAAACAAATTGCCACCTTTTGTATTACGATTTTCTAAAGAGACCGGCCTACTACAATATGCCACGACCACAGCAGCAAAGGATATAGCCTTCCTTAAAGTTTTTCAACCACCCCGCAACCAGTGACCAAACGACAAATTCATTCTGCAACACTATTGTTGCAGGCGGCAACAAAACCCCAATGCTGTTGTGACATTTTAAACGATGTCATTTACAACTCTGGTCATACTATTTTCTTTCCCCTTCGAAAATTTGTTTGGTCTTTGGTGTCAAAAAGTAGAAGAAAAAAAATACAACGCTCCAAAGGAAATAAGAAAAAGGACCAACTTTTTCTTACAGGAAACTGTGGGACTGTTATAGCCATTGTAACAATTTTTCTGCTAAAAGCTAGCATGACAGCAAGTTGAGAAGAGAGTATGGGTGGGTTTGTCCAAAGGATCCTTTGTGTATCGTTAAGAAGGCCAACAATGTAAATTGTTGTATTGTGATACCTAGAGCTGGTCGGTAGATGATGTTGGTGTTTTGTTATTTTGGCTAACACTTTGATGTGGCGCGCCCCCTGGTTAATCCAGTCAAAACTTGGGGTACGGGTATTCTACGTTTGTGATCCACTGACTTGTGGTTAAAATGTTGTTAACTCTAACCGGACCATAACAAACAACACAAATGTTTGTGAGCCGACTGAGAGCCTTCGCAACAACAAGGACTTCAAGGAGAGGTTAGAGCTGTTGATGTTGCAATTTGTTGCAACAAACAACAAAAACATATGAGTTTATTAAACTTTCATGCAAAAGTCAAAAGATTTGCCGAAAACAATATTTGAGAGCAAGAAATTTCCCTGCAACAAAAGGAACAGGAAAACTGTTTCCAAACTGTTGATTATTTTTTCTACGACCCAATAACCAATGTAATGGTTGCACTTTAACAACATCTGTTTTGTGATTTTGTGGTTTCTGTTTTAAAACCTAAGAAAGAATGGCTGACATGTCAATTAAATTGTGAATTTAGTTGGATGTTATTCCAAAATGTTGACATTCTCTTATAGGAGTATATCTCCGAATGTGGTCTATTTGTTGGCAGGTCATTCTCCTTCAATGCTGTTGAAAACTGTCATACATTTTGATTTCTACTTTTAACAAATTTTCTTATTTTCTTGTGGTCATAACTTTTAATTATCCAAGAATCTGACGTTACACTGCCTAATGATTTTTTGTTTTCCTTGTTTGCTTTTTTTTGCACTGGGTGTTGGAGGGTATAGTGAGAAATTTTTGGTTGTAAAAAATCTGATCTCGCAGAAAAACTAAAAATTTTCTAAATAAGTTCGTCGGTTTGATAAATATTGTAGTTCCACAATAGAAAAACTCATTTACAAACAGCAAATCGATTACCTATTTTTGATAATAATATGAAGTAGGACATCCCTGTCCTACACTCTAAATGAAAGTTAAGCAAACAGCGCCCTCTGGGAATACATAAAACATGGGTTCCCGTTACATCCCGTGAAGGCATTGGCGACAGGTTCCTACAACCAGTGACCTGTGCGGTTTCTGGTTTTTATGCTCACTGATTGAGACCTACAGTTTAAGATCGGTTACGAGCGTTACTTTGAGAAGGGGTTTCTACATAACTTTACTTCTATTGATTATTTTACAACCGCATGAGGTCAGGCGTCTAAAACATATTAATTAAATATTTTATTAACATATAATATATATATAATATATATTAATATATTATTATTAAATTATATTAATTAAACAAACAAATTAAAGCATATTCTTCCAAATGGGTCTATCCTTCGCCTTTTCTCACCAGTTGGTAACACCAAGGATATGGAGGGTCTTCTGTCTGGTCCTTCCAGCGGAGTCTTGGCCGCTCTCTTTTCCTACTTCCATCGGATTCGTTATCG
Organism: Phaonia tiefii; assembly: GCA_963931995.1. Classification (NCBI taxonomy): domain Eukaryota; kingdom Metazoa; phylum Arthropoda; class Insecta; order Diptera; family Muscidae; genus Phaonia; species Phaonia tiefii. The sequence continues at coordinate 277,646,786 of OZ008369.1, forward strand.
AAAACTTTTCGCGCATCTTCATCCATTCTGATAACATGGCCTAGCCACCGCATTTGGCCAAATTGGATTCGTCTAGCTATGTCTACGTCAGAATATAGATTGTATAGCTCTTCGTTTCAGCAACGTCGGTACTCGACATTTTCCCGAACAGGACCATATATTTTACGAATACTCCTAGGTGTTTTTCATCCGCTTGCGATATGATCCAACTTTAGGACAAGTAAATTGAGACAAGACAGGTAAATTGAGAGTCTGATATACATAGCTGAACTTTTCTCCGTCGAGAGACGTCTTTGATCCAAAACTGCTTGCTTAGCCCAAAATATTTATCTACTTGCAAGCACAATTCTCCTATTTATCTCCAGGCTGACGTTGTTGTTTTTGTTCACGGCGGATCCAAGGTAGACAAATTCATCTACCACTTCAAAATAAAATCGGTTGTCAACGTTCATGTGCGGACCAAGTTGAGACGTTTGTCTAGTCGTTGACATTATAAATTTTATCTTGCCGTCAGTAACAGCAAGACCAACCTTCGAATACTGCAGTAACCTCTCGCAAATTTCGCCCAATGATGTCTATGTCGTCAGCATACGCCAGCAACATATGGCTTTTCGTGTTAATGATCTTGTTCGTATTTACTGCAGCCTTTCTCATTATTATCTCCATTAAGATGTTGAAGAGATTGCACGAAAGTGTGTCGCCTTGTCTAAGTCCTCGCTTGGTACCGAATGGTTCAGTAAGGTCTTTCCCCACTTTCACTGCTGATTTGTTGTTGGTCAGCGTCATTCTACAGAGGCGGATCAGTTTTGCCAGAATACCAAGTTCAGACATAGCTTCGTGCAGTTTTCCCCGTATGGGGCTATCGAAAGCAGCTTTGTAATCGACAAAAAGGGGTATGTATCGATTTGCTTTCATGGGTCTTTTCCAGGATTTGGCGTCTTGCCTGGTCTAAAACCACACTGATAAGGTCCAATCAGGTTTTCAATAATGGCTTTCGTCTTTCACATAATATGCTCGACAATACCCTATATGCGTTGGATAAAAGACTGATACCGCGATAGGTGGAACAGACCCATGGATCACCCTTTTTGAATACAGCACATAATGCACTGCGACTCCAGTTATCTGGTATAGATTCCCCCACCCCTATACTGTATATAAGTCGATGCATGTGGGCTAGCAGTCCTTCGCCAGCTGCCCTAAAAAGTTCAGCGGGTAGCCCATCCGCACCAGCGGCTTTGTTATTCGTAAGCCGGCAGGTCGGTCTAATCTCGGCTTGGTTGGTGGGGGGGGAGGAGAACAATCTACACTATCTTCCACAATCATTACCTCCTGATCTTCAGTGGCACACACTGCATATCAGTCACCAGATTCCCCCATTCTCGTCCTTGCAGGAGGGCATCCCATTATTAGGCCCGTTGTTCGATCTTCTTACCTTCTGGAAAAATTTTCGGGATTCATCATCCATCCTGCACATTTTAGTTTTTTCACTCTCCCTCTGCTCCCACTGCAATTTTTCCGCCTAAATAGTTGGTTTTCCTCCCTTCTTAGCCTCTTCTACCACTCACTCGCAGCACGCATTGTAACTGACTGTTTCGTTTCCCATACGTGCAGCGTCATTTCCGTCAGTTGCAATGCGACATTCTTCGTCGTACCATGGCTTATCCTTCTGCGGTTGATTCCAAAGAATATTAGATATGCTTCCACTGCGCTGCTGGGCCCTCGTGTGTAGGAGTACTCTGCTCTAGCAGGAGAGTGAGCTTTTGTTGATACGCCTTTGGGATCTCCGGTATTTGTAGCTTTTCAATATCTAGCTTTTCCTGTGTTCGCCTTCGTACGTTTTTCGCCCTGCTCAGTCTTGCGCGAACTTTCGCAGCCACCAAGTAATGATCACGCGTACATCTATTACACTAGAAGAGTGCCTGCCATCTTATACCAAGTGAGCAATCTGGTTCATCGTCCTCTGATCAAGAGATATCCAGGTCGCTTTATGTACGTTCTTATGCTAGAATCGTGTGCTACTAACTACCATGTTCTTTGCTGCGGCGAAGTCTATCAGTTTTATTCCATTATCGGAGGTGGTATCATGTAGACTGCGATTTCCGATGGTTGGTCGAAAGACACTTTCCTTTCTAAGTTTGGCATTAAAATTGCCTAGAATAATCTTAACAGTAACTGCTATTTTACTAAAATTCTTTTTGGCCATCTTCATCCTACTGAGGGCAGACTCCTTAATAAAATTAGCCAACATGTTCTACCAACAGGTCAGATACTTCGCAAATTCTCTTCACTTGGGCACAACAATTTTCTTAATCCTTCTCCTGATCATCCTATTCTTTGGGTTTCTTTGAGTATGTCTTCGAATACCTTTCACATTGGGTCATCTATATCTATTCTACGAACATGACCCAGTGATCGCACTCTTTTGATTCGCTTAATTACACCGCTGTCTGGATATAAGTGATACTGATCGTGGTTCATAAAACCTCGAATTTCGCACTAATGAACTACCAAAATATTTCTTGTAGAGGATTCCTGAGAGGTATAGAGCCAATGGCAACAACAAAAAGCAAGAGGGGGAAGCGGAAACACGAATGCAACGCGCGAACTCGACTTGCAATATTTAACAGCTGGTTTCTCGAAAAGTTGTTTTCTGACCATAGGAACCTTTCCGTAATCCAAGTCACATATATTATAATCTACTAGCTGGCCCGGCAAACTTCGTCCAGCCTACAAAAGTATTGACTTAGATATTATCTTATTCGATCAGATCAAGGTGCTTATTTTTTTTGATGCAATTGAATAGATTAGAAAAATGAAATGATTATTACCCGCAAATTTCCTTTTTAATTGTTTTCAATATTTAGTACTTTAGTACTAAGTGAAAATGAACCCTATCTTGTTGTCCCGTAATGAGAAGTTGGGTCAAAATCTAGAGTTTTTAGGTGAAGGTTGGCAAATCTGATCTGATATCTTACTATTGCAAGTGGTTGTTTGTTTGTCTATTCTAGAGAAATCACGAAGAAGGTTGCAAAAACTACTAGAAGTAGTGCCAAAAAAGACAAACACTGTACCAAAAATAGTACCAACAAAGTGACAACAACTGACAAATTGTATCAAAGAGAAACCAACAAAAAATGTACCCAAAAAAGGTACTAAAATGTAAAAATTTACAAAAATTTTTATTAGCACCATAAATGAACAGAGAAAGATACCCAGAAAAGTCAAGTATGATCCTATAGATGTCGAACAACAGAATAAAAAAAGGACTAAAAAAAGTACAAAAAAGTGCATTAAAAGTAACAAAAAGTACGAAAAAAGGTACCGAAAACTACAAACAGGGAAAAGATAACTAGCAAAGAAGGAAGCAAAAGGTACAAAAATTGTACCAAAAAAAGTACCAAAAAGGTACCATAAAAGTACATAAAAGTACTATTTATTTTGCAATGTAGGCTCCAAAATTCATAATTCCATCTCAAACCGTTTGGTTTTAACGACAGTACTATATGATTCCCCTTTTTGCCCTATTTGTATCTCTAAAAGTGTAATCGTGAAAATCACATATCTTCCAATGTCTGCATTGTAAGAGTGCAACCCAGCGCAACCCAAATTTCATGATTTGGTCTTCAGCCGTTTGGTATTTACAGTGGGTAAAATTCATAATTCCATCTCCAGCCTTTTGGTTTTGACGACAGTACTATATGTTTCCCCTTTTTGCCCTATTTGAATCTCTAAAAGTGTAAATCTTGAAAATCACATATCTTCCAATGTCTGCATTGTAAGAGGAATGTGCAACCCAAATTTCATGATTTAGTTGCCCTATTTATCTCGCTGAAAGTAAAAATGTTTAAGTCACATATCCCCCCCACCCCTCAACCACAGTTTGTATGCGTTAAGAGGAGTGTACACATCAAGTTTCGTGATTCTGCCTTTAGCCATGTGGATTTTAGTGTAGTACAAATTTTGTGCCGTTTTTCCCCCTAAATGTACGAATTTTTAAAAGTCACTTTCTGCCTACATTTCTATGTGTTAAGACGAATGTACATACCAATTAAAGTTTGGACTTTGAAGTTTCGTGATTCTGTCTTTAGCCGTTTGGATTTTAGTGTAGTACCATTTGTATCCCTTGTGCCCCATTTTTGTCCCTTATAGTACGAATTTCAAAAAATCCTTTCTTATCTCGCATATCCCCCCCAAAAGGAGTATACAGTCCAAATTTCATTATCCTACCGTTAGCCGTTTGGCCAGGGCGCTGATGAATCAGTCAGTCAGTAACGCAACAATTTTATATAATTGTGGCAATTGTGTCTCCAACATGCAATATTGAATAGCAAACACAGTGTGTTTGGACCCAAGTATATTATAGTTGTGACAAGCTGCAAACACGTTGGATTTGCAGATAGATTTTTTAGCCTGTAGAACTTCTACATAGTACTTTAAAATAGGAACTCGAAGGTATAAAAAAACCTCGAATATATTGTCCAGTATTCCAAAGGGCCAGAAACATTTGGCCGAATATCACATCCGTCCGCTATCGGTTAACACTTAAGAAGAATCTTATACGACCACATACGGTTGAATATCCATTCCATTTTAGTTGGAACACCAGCCTCTTTACTACATCCTCGCACTTGTGTTGAAATAAACATATGCCACATTTGTTTTGGAACACTTTTTTTGCATAATGTTTTGGGAGATATTCCTGAATACATAAGTCTATATTAGAAACAAAACTAGAAATGTATCATCATCATCAGCATCAACGTCAGGTCGACTAAGTAATGACCAGTGATGGTGTTATGATAAAAAAGATTTTCATTTATGGGGAAATGAGGTTTCACTAAAATGTTGATGGATACATTTAAATAATTCTAGGTCATTATAATACGGACGAACTTCTAACATCTGAAGAATATTAAAACGCATTTGGAAAAGTCATGTGCGGCAAATGCCAACAGGATGATGTGTGTTAAGAAATAGTAAGCACCCTTGAGATACAGGGTGATTCAATTGAAATGCAGATCTTTGACAGGAATTATTTGTCTACGTTAATGATTTTTTTTTAATTTCTTTCAGGTAATTGTTACTACAGGCTTTGGTAATCACAGTCATCGGGCGATATTCAGTAGGACGTTGGAATGGTCGTTCTGCAAGAAGTGCTTTTCGCGCTTTGTGTGATTTTTTCGTTCGGCATAACGGGCCATCTAACTCAACAATCAGCCGTTTGGTGCAGCAATTCATATCCCGGCAATATCTGTGCGTCTTCGTGTAGGTTTATAGGACGTAAGTATTGCTGCTGTGGAAGAAAGTGTGAATCCGGTCGCGACAACCTCAATTCGTTGTCGTGCACCGCAATTGAACGCCGAAGTTTAATAAATGACCGATGTTTTCATGGCTACAAAAATCAATTGTCACGGGAACCAGAGTTGGTATTTACTTCGACCCTTATGTGTAACCCATACACATCGTCGTGTGGAATTGGTAGTAAACGCCTACCCATTATCCACAGGGTATATGGAAAATATTGGATAGCTACCCACGACAGTTGGGAATTACCTAACATTATTACCCATTAAAAAAATAAAATAAATGGTTTCCCATTACATCCCATGAAGGGACTGGGGAGAACTTCTCACAATCACTGAGCTGTGCGCTTTCCAGTTTTCACTCACTGATTGGGACCTACAGTTTTACACCGATTCCGAACGGTAATTTGAGAAGCTTTTTCATGGCTAGATACTCGATAGTGTCGTCGTCACTATGCGAGGTGACCGCCGCCGAAAGAAAATTTGAAGGTGGTCAGAGCCGGGTTCGAACCCAGGATCTCATGTACAAGAGCCGCGCACACTAACCATTGCACCACCGACGGCCACACACCGACCCACAGGGTAATAGGGAAAATAATGGGTAGCTACCCACGACAATGAGGTATTACCCATCACGATTACACATTACCGTCAGGGTAATGGGGAAAATAATAGGTAGTTACACACGGCGATCGGTAATGGGTTACACATCTTCATTTTTGATCGAAAATATGAAAAATTAGACAAAATTTCTATATCTCGGAGACGGAGCGTCCAATGGGAAAAATAACCAATGATTCTGAGTTTCTAAGGGGTTTTCATAAAGTGGTTCAATTCTAATGGCAGAATTTGTTTTCAAAAAATCGCCAAAACAAGAAAATCGCTAACATAAAATATAGGCTATAACTCAGAAACGGTGCGTTCAATCGCAAAAATAATAACAATTTTACCTCCGTAGGATTTTTTAACTAACGGATGTCTTTTAAATCGCTAAACTACAATTTTTCGAAAAAATCGATAAAACGCCCTCGTGCCTATATCTCGGAAACTTAGCGTCCAATCGAAAAAATAACAATTTTTTCGGGTTTCAAAGGGTTTATCATAAACTGGTCCAATTTTGAATTTTGAATTGAAAATACGCTTTGATGCAAAATACTCAGGGGTTGTTTTAATAAATTTAATGAATGCCTACGTCTCAAGGATAACGTAAACAGTTCACCACACATAACAGCTCGCATAATTCCATGCGTTATAAAAAGAATCCAACTTCCATTTACAGTAATTCAAGCCATAAATTTAATCCTCGTTATCTTAAATTTCTAAACGATTTTTTACCCTTTCCCTATTCGAAAAGGATACAAATACTCATTAATGTTTCTCCTTCAATCACTGCGAGGATGTTTGTTAATCAAAATCTTTTTTTTTTCTATTCATCCAATATTGTAAAATTATGCTGCTCAAAATGAAGCAGAAACGAAAAACAGAAACAGAAGTCGATAGAAGATAATGAAAGAGTCGAAGAATATTGTGTGGCAATATTATGCAATCCCTGCTAGTCAACCAACTTAACCATTATCCTTATTAGTCAATATACGCACGTACACATTCTCACAGGACATGAAAGGTAATACACTTACTCAAACACATGCGGAATCAAAGACATCATCAGTTGACAGGATACATTGAACTATTTGTGCGAATGCACACACATTGATTTCCTGTTTGTCTAACTCAGAAATCTCCGACCATTATATACGTTATGGCTTATCTATCGTGTATTAGGAGGGAAAATTGACCTAGCATATGATGAAATTGAGGGTCTTGATGAAGATGACGAAGAATGAGAGTAAGGAAAATGTTAGGAAGCAATAACACGTGGTAGAGTCTCAACTGATACACAACAACTTTAAAATACCTTAACAGAAAATTTGACAGATACTCGTAGGTTTTGGTTGACTCATTTATTTTATTAGGTATTTTTTAAAAAATCTGTTTTATTTTGATTACATATAACACTATATGAGTGTTTGATTATATGAATATATGTTAATATGATTATATGATTATATGATTATATGATTATATGATTATATTATTATATGATTATATGATTATATGATTATATGATTATATAATTATATGATTATATGATTATATGATTATATGATTATATAATTATATGATTATATGAATATATGTTAATATGATTATATGATTATATGATTATATGATTATATGATTATATGATTATATGATTATATAATTATATGATTATATGAATATATGTTAATATGATTATATGATTATATAATTATATGATTATATGATTATATGATTATATGATTATATAATTATATGATTATATGAATATATGTTAATATGATTATATGATTATATGATTATATGATTATATGATTATATGATTATATTATTATATGATTATATGATTATATGATTATATGATTATATAATTATATGATTATATGATTATATGAATATATGATTATATGATTATGTGATCATATGACTTTATGGTTATATCATCAAATGATTACTTGATTATATGATCATATGATTATATGATGATATGATTGTTTGATTGTATGTTAATATGATTATATGATTATATGGTTATGCAGTTATGTGATTATATGACTTTATGATTATATGAGCATCTGATTATTTGATTATTTGATTATATGATTACATGATTATGTGATTATGTGATTATATGATTATATGATTACATGATTATATGTTTATATGACTTTATGTTTATAGGATTATATGATTATATGACCATGTGGTTATATGATTATATGATCATATGCTTGTATGATTATATGATTATATGATTATATGTTCATGTGATTATATGATTATATGATATTATTATTATATGATTATATGATTAAATGATTATATGATTACATGATTATGTGGTTATATGATTATATGATTACATGATTATGTGCTTATATGATTATATGATTGTATGATTGTATGATTATTTGATTACATATATGATTATATGATTATATGATTATATGATTATATGATTATATGATTATATGATTATATGATTATATGATTATATGATTATATGATTATATGATTATATGATTATATGATTATATGATTATATGATTATATGATTATAAGATTGTATGATTATATGATTATATGTTTATATAATTATAAGATTATATGTTTATATGATTATATGATTGTGATAATGGGATTATATGATCATATGATCATACGATTACATGATTATATGATTATGTGATTATATGATTGAATGATTTTAGGAATTTATTTACAATTATATGATTATATGTGGGGCCGTCGGTGGTGCAATGGTTAGTGTGCGCGGCTCTTGTACATGAGATCCTGGGTTCAAACCCTGCTCTGACCACCTTCAAATTTCTTTCGACGGCGGCCACCTCGCATAGTGACGGCGACACTATCGAGTACATAGCCATGAAAACGCTTCTCAAAATACCGTTCGGAATCGGTGTAAAACTGTAGCTCCCAATCAGTGAGTGAAAACTAGAAAGCGCAGAGCTCAGTGGTTGTGAGAAGTTCTCCCCGGTCCCTTCATGGGATGTAATGGGAAACCATTTATTTTTTAGGATTATATGATTATTTGATTATTTGATTATATGATTATGTGGTTATATGATTATATGATCAAATGCTTGTATGATTATCCGATTCTATGATTATATGATTATATGATTATGTGATTATATGATTATATGATTATATGATTATATAATTATATGATTATTTGATTATATGATTATATGATTAGATGATTATATGATTATATGATTACATGATTATTTGATTATATGATTGTATGATTAGATATATGATTACATGATTATATGATTACATGATTATATTATTATTTGATTATTTGATTATATGACTATATGATTATATGATTATATGATTATATGATTATATGATTATATGATTATATGATTATATGTTTATATGATTATATGATTATATGATTATATGATTATATGATTTTATGATTATATGATTATATGATTATATGATTATATGATTATATGATTATATGATTATATGATTATATGATTACATGATTATATGATTACATGATTATATTATTATTTGATTATTTGATTATATGACTATATGATTATATGATTATATGATTATATGATTATATGATTATATGATTATATGATTATATGATTATATGATTATATGTTTATATGATTATATGATTATATGATTATACGATTATATGATTAAATGATTATTTGATTATTTTATTATATGATTATACGATTATATGATACAGGATTATGTGATTATATGATTATATGATTATCTGTTTATATGACTTTATGATTATATGATTATATGATTATATGATTATATGATTATATGATTATTTGATTATATGATTATATGATTACATGATTATACGATTATATGATTATATGGTTATATGGTTATATGATTATATGATTATATGATTATATGATTATATGATTATATGATTATATGATTATATGATTATATGTTTATATGATTATATGATTATATGATTATATGATTATATGATTATATGATTATATGATTATATGATTATATGATTATATGATTATATGATTATATGATTATATGATTATATGATTATATGATTACATGATTATACGATTATATGATTATATGATTATATGATTATATGATTATATGATTGTATGATTATATGATTATATGATTATATGATTATATGATTGTATGATTATATGATTATATGATTATATGATTGTATGATTATATGATTAAATGATTATATGATTATATGATTATATGATTATATGATTATATGATTATATGATTATATGATTATATGATTATATGATTATATGATTATATGATTATATGATTATATGATTATATGATTATATGATTATATGATTATATGATTATATGATTATGTGATTATATGATTATATGATTATATGATTATATGATTATATGATTATATGATTATATGATTATATGATTATATGATTATATGATTATATGATTATATGATTATATGATTATATGATTATATGATTATATGATTATATGATTATATGATTACATGATTATATGATTATATGATTATATGATTATATGATTATATGATTATATGATTATATGATTATATGATTATATGACTATATGATTATATGATTATATGATTATATGATTATATGATTATATGATTATATGATTATATGATTATATGATTATATGATTATATGATTATATGATTATATGATTATATGATTATATGATTATATGATTATATGATTATATGATTATATGATTATATGATTATGTGAATATATGACTTTATGATTATATGAATATATGATTATATAATTATATGAATATATGTTAATATGATTATATGATTATATGATTATGTGATCATATGACTTTAAGTTTATATGATCATATGATTATATGATTATATGATTATGTGATCATATGATTGTATGATTATATAATTATATGATTGTATGATTATGTGATTATTAGATTATATGATTATATGATTATATGATTATATGATTATATGATTATGTGATTATATGATTATATGATTATATGATTATATGATTATATGATTATATGATTATATGATTATATGATTATATGATTATATGATTATATGATTGTATGATTATATGATTATATGATTATATGATTATATGATTATATGATTATATGATTATATGATTGTATGATTATATGATTATATGATTATATGATTATATGATTGTATGATTATATGATTATATGATTATATGATTGTATGATTATATGATTAAATGATTATATGATTATATGATTATATGATTATTTGATTATATGATTATATGATTACATGATTATACGATTATATGATTATATGGTTATATGGTTATATGATTATATGATTATATGATTATATGATTATATGATTATATGATTATATGATTATATGATTATATGTTTATATGATTATATGATTATATGATTATATGATTATATGATTATATGATTATATGATTATATGATTATATGATTATATGATTATATGATTATATGATTATATGATTATATGATTATACGATTATATGATTATATGATTATATGATTATATGATTATATGATTGTATGATTATATGATTATATGATTATATGATTATATGATTGTATGATTATATGATTATATGATTATATGATTGTATGATTATATGATTAAATGATTATATGATTATATGATTATATGATTATATGATTATATGATTATATGATTATATGATTATATGATTATATGATTATATGATTATATGATTATATGATTATATGATTATATGATTATATGATTATATGATTATGTGATTATATGATTATATGATTATATGATTATATGATTATATGATTATATGATTATATGATTATATGATTATATGATTATATGATTATATGATTATATGATTATATGATTATATGATTATATGATTATATGATTATATGATTATATGATTATATGATTATATGATTATATGATTATATGATTATATGATTATATGATTATATGATTATATGACTATATGATTATATGATTATATGATTATATGATTATATGATTATATGATTATATGATTATATGATTATATGATTATATGATTATATGATTATATGATTATATGATTATATGATTATATGATTATGTGAATATATGACTTTATGATTATATGAATATATGATTATATAATTATATGAATATATGTTAATATGATTATATGATTATATGATTATGTGATCATATGACTTTAAGTTTATATGATCATATGATTATATGATTATATGATTATGTGATCATATGATTGTATGATTATATAATTATATGATTGTATGATTATGTGATTATTAGATTATATGATTATATGATTATATGGTTATAGGACTATTTGATTGTATGATTATATGATTGTATGATTATATGATTATATGATTGAATGATTTTAGGAATTTATGTTTATATTGTGAAATTGTTATAATATATATGACTAGCTGACCCGGCAGACTTCGTCCTGCCTCCAAAAGTATTTATAACATCAGATGGTAAACAATGATTAATATCTCGACGTGGGCGCCATCTATTTTATCAACACCTTTACTTTTACAGCGAGTTCTTCAGTTACGGTGCAAAAACACAAAAAAAAACTAAATATTGCGCCATCTGTCGGACGAACTTCAAACTGCACAGAAACACTACTCACGGCCCATAGAGCATGCATATAAAATTTGGTCAAAAGCGGTCTAGTAGTTTTTGAGTTTAGCGATCACGAACATACACGTAATTTTTATATATGTAGAGATTATGCGAAAATATATTTTGAATGTAACGTATCATTCCACGTGTTGTAAGGTGATCATTTTCTCTGGCACAGTAGTAAGGGGAACTGATTGTGTTTCGACTTAAATCTAGGTAACTATAGAGCAGACAATTCGGATGACATATTTTATTTCATATTATATTTATTTTGTTTAGTGTATTGCCCTATCTTGGACTCAGGTCGTATGTAACCTTCTGAAATCATAAGACAAGAATAATATTTAGAATAATTTTTTATATTACGATGCCCCTCTCATCCCAGCCTCTGCAATAGCGATTAAGTTAGTGGCTTTTAAATTGGTTCTGTTGCATAAAATGATATTGTGGATCATATACGTTTAGGATGTCAATGAAGGCCATGATTCTGTAAACTTAGAATATAAATTTGTTTCAGATATTTCAATGGACTGGTATTCGTTGTCGATCTGACAGCTTTTAGCAAGAACTTGCCTGTATTTTTCTGGCTGGGTTATTTGACTAAGCTGGATCAGGGATTTATGGAAAGTATTTAAATTTTAAACATTTATTTGCAAGGGACCATCATTGCTGGACCTTAATGTAAATAAACAGCCACCCTTACAAAAACATTAAGCTTTTTGAAATATTGCAATGTTTAAATAATTATTCACAAGTACGTCCTTTTGTCAACATTGCTTCCATACTTACATCGCCCTCTCTCTATTTTCTCTCCTGTCACTTCTCCATATAGCCGACCCTGCTACCTTATCAATTTACCTTGTGTTGACTCATTATTTAATGATTAAACCCTAATGTCCGATGCCAATGTTGACTTGCAGACCGATAAATAAAACCCATTTTATCGAGCCATTGAATTCATTTCACATAAATCTCCTTTTTATGGCTTTTATGCTACGTGTCCTTTTGTATCAGCCACATGTGAATATATGTCCTTTTTTTTATTTTTTGCGCCTTTGAATGCATTTCTAATCTACACTTGAAAATGTTGTGATTTTATACACATATACACACACACATATTTACATTAAGTGCACATAAATTCCGTATTGAATTGAAAAACTATTTATTCATTGCATTTGTTTACCTTTTAAATAACTTAAGATGCACATCCCCCCATCCTGGCCAACGGCATTTTAGCTCGTTGAAATGTTTATAGATCCATTACATTTTATGCCATTCTGATTTCAATTGATTTCGAAAGAACAGAATACTACGATTTTATTTGTATGGAATTGAAAATCTTTTTATTTATTTGAAATCTAATGCCATTTGAATTGAACATTTTAGATTTTCTATGAAAATGACGAAACGAATTTGTAATATGTATTTGAAGGCGGGTGGGAGGAGGCTGTACTGGTGAAAGGAACAAATTTGCATTGGGACATTTAAGGAAAGTGTTGCTTTGAGTGAATGGATAATAGGATAAGTGCTCTCTACAGTGGTGAATCAGGTAAGAGAAAATAAAGGAAGATGTTGAAAGGTTCCTACCGTGGTGAATCAGGTAAGAGAAAGGTAATGGAAGGTGTTTGAAAGGTTTGGTACCCTCTACTGTGATGACTCAGGTAAGTGAAAGGTAAAGGAAGGTGTTGAAAGATTTCTACAGTGGTGAATCAGGTAAGAGAAAGGTAAAGGAAGGTGTTGAAAGGGTTGGTGCTCTATACAGTGATGAGTCAGATAGAGAAAAGTAAAGGAAGATGTTGAAAGGTTTGGGAGCTTCAAGGAAAGTGTATAGGCCGAGTTATAACGCGAGAATGTTTGGAGGAAGTACTGAATTTAGCTGGCAGCGATATTGTTGAAAGTCGCTAGTAAACTCTAATATAGTTTAGGTTAGAGTGACTGTGAGTTCCTTCCACGAAATCTCTAGCAGTGACGCTATTTTGAATGCCCACATTAGTCTGTAAATAATATAGAAGAAAGCAAAAAATGTGGCTGTAATAAATTGAGGTTACCCGACTATAACCAATTAATTCTGTGAATGAATTTTAGAAGCAGTCAGAGTTCGATACTCTCCATGTCCGGTATTTCGTCAAAAAAGGGTTTCTCAAGGTTGTCAACCCTATGTCTGACCAGGCTGGGCACTGTAGGGGATAGTATTAAGGGGATTCCTCCATAACTACTGAGACACCCTTTACTATAAAACAGAAACCAAATGGTTTCCCATAACGTTCCATGAAAGTATTGGGTAGAGCTTCTCACAACCAGTGAGCTGTACCCCTTCTAGTTTTCCATTCAGTGATTGGGACCTGCAGTTTTACACCGGTTCCGAACTGTATTTTGAGAAGCCTATTCATGGCTAAGTACTCGATTTTGACGTCATCACTAAGCACGATGACCGCCGTCCAAAGAAGTGCAAGATTGTCAGAGCAGGGAACGAACCCACATCCTCATGTACAAGAGCCGCTTACACTAACCATTGCACCATCGACAGCCAGGCCAGTATGTATGTAAATATACAATGTTAAACTGGTCATGTTCTGTCACATTTCCGAAAGTATTCCATCACGGCCCGGTGAATGTTATGGAGGAAAGAAATGCAAGATTGTCAGAGCAGGGAGCGAACCCACGTCCTCATGTACAAGAGCCGCTTACACTAACCATTGCACCATCGACACCCAGGCCAGTATGTGTGTAAATATACAATGTTAAACTGGTTATGTTCTGTCACATTTGCGGAAGTATTCCATCACGGCCCGGTGAATTTTATGGAGAAAAGTTTTCAGGGCTGACAAAATTCTCTCAGTATAGTCCTGGAGTGCCACCCGACTAAATGCTCTTGGACTTTGGAAGAGCAACGCATATGGACATGCGAGTATACTACAGACAATCCCAAGAAAACTCAATATAACAACCGATTACTGCACCCCCTCATTGACGTTCGATAACCTATTCGATGTCAGGTTTCCCAAGAGAATAGAGCGGGATAAAGGGGAACCACTGACAGGTTTTGACACCAAAGTATTTACGGACGGATACAAAATGGAATGTGGAACCGGCTCGGGTGTTTTCTCCGAAGAGGCAGGCCTCAATTAATCATTCAAACTCCCAGACAAGCGCAGCGTTTCCCAAGCGGAGATACCGGCCATCAAAGAAGCCTACAAAGAATATTTGTAGATAGCCAAGTGGCTCTCCTATCACTCAAATCTTACAACACTGTATCTAAACTCGTTAATGAATGTAGGGAGTTCTTACTTGGATACCAGGCCACAAGGGTCTCCTAGGGAACTAAAAGGCAGACGATCTAGCTAGGGCAGGATCCTCTTCCACCGAACACCACATGATATTAGTCGCAACGCCTATAGGGTTGGTCAAAAGAGGTATTTACCTTCATTACCTTGAACGAGCGAAGACCAGGTGGGATAGGACGGAAACATGCCGCATATCCAGAAACACATGGCCAGAATATAACAGTCACCGGACTAACTCCCTGATCAGCCATAATCGGGCAGACATATCTAGGCTAACTGGCGTGATTGATTGATGATTGATGATTGAAGCTGCCATATAATGACCACTGCCGAGCCTGCGATGATGCAGAAGAGGAGGAGTTGGTGGAGCATCTCCTCTGCAGTTGTCCGGCTCTGATGAATAGACGCCTGAAGACTATGGGCTTTCCCTTCCTGCATAACCTCACTGAGATACACGAGATAGATTTAGGGGATCTAATAGGGTATCTCCGATTAATAGGCTGGATATAGTCGCGGTACTTTGGACTTTCCGGAGTGATGTGGTATGCAAAACGGTGTCCCAAGACACTAATTGATGCTAAATAGTAACTTTAGCAACCACGAAAACCAAACCAACCAAACAATAGTCCAGTGCATCTATGGTAACATCGTCGCCCCATCCTCTGTCGTCTCTATTCACTGCACCGCTATCTGGAAATTGTATTTGCAGCAGTGGCATTATGGTGTGGCCTGGTGACTCTACCCATCACATATCCAGCCTCCGTATAAGGGATGGATTTGATTGATCTTTGGGTAGAATCTTGGTAGTTCTGTAAAATTTTTTGAGACTGCCTATCGACTTATAATTGGGCCATCATGCTGTCGCCTGGGCCTTCCTAATGACCTTCTTTTACTCTCGTCCTGAAAGGCTTCCAGTCCTTGCTGATGCAACACTGATTAAAATTCTTGTCTTTATCCTCAGCTCATGTAATTATTTACTTCACCATGATGGACATTCTTTCTTCTTCCTACTAAGTGGACATGACGTATTGAAGGTGCCTATCATGGTCTTCTCCAAAAGTCCTTCTATAGAATATCATTTAGTTTTTCATTTCGACCATTTTTTATCACCTAGTGAATAGATCAATATGAGGAACTGACAATGTTACCATATTCTGACTCTTTTTAAACGAAAATTTCCCTAAATATCCATCCGTCTAACTGATCTCTCCGTTTGGTCGATAATTGTTTTTGGTCCCACCTAGAAGAAGGTGTTAAACAAATGTTGTTCTTTCCCTACACTTAATTTTGTTGTTGTTTTAAATCCTTTTGTTTTCTCAATGTTATTACATAGATGCCACAGCAGGGCGATAGAGTTCTCATCACTTACCTCATTTTGCACTGGAACACGGTCATAATAAGGGTTCTGTGTTGAAAACACTGTTTGGAAACCGAAAGCAGTAAAAAAAAATTAATTAAAAATAAGCATTTGTTGCACGATGATGGCAAAAGCATTTAGAAAGTGGCAAGCAAAATTAAACATACTCACATACCTTTAAATCGAAAAATGTTTCTTTATTAATTTCTTTTCGTTCTCCCCCATAAAAGGACAAAACAATGAAAGCAAAAATGTAAAACAATTTAAAATATGAAAAGATAATTTTTTTTCTTTTTTGCTGTTGCTGTTTCTACTGCTGCTGCTGCTGCTGCTGATGTTGTCATTTGAGTAATCATTAAAGGACTTCGTCATCAGAACATGGAATTCTTTTGAAGCTGACAATGATGGGGTTTGCTGCCAAAGTGGGGGAATGGTGGAAATAGAGCTGCACAGTGGAAGTTCATTTGGCTATTTTTGATAAATTTGCCTCAGACATCTTACCTCAGACATCGTAACCACTTTATTTTGATTCGTATATCTAGAAGATAGTAGCATCAAACTACTCACTTTCAAGATGTCTTACAGTTTTATAGTCAAGAACAAAGCAAACGAAATATAAGAAACAAAAAACAAATAATATTTGATTTGATGGTAAACGGGAAAAATTTTTCCGAAGCTAAACGAATCGACTTCAAATAATCGAATGAAGTTTGCTTTATACTTGCACTTGTGTTGTACGTGTGAGGTTCTATGAGCGAAGACACACATAACAAAAACATAAACAAAAACTACAAATTTGTTTCAGGGCAAACATCCCAATGTGCCATATGAGTCCGTTACGAATTCGAAACGGCACCGTTTCTGCGGACATTTTGTCCGAAACGAATTCGTTTTCGTATGAAATTCCTCTCGAAAACGCGAATCGTTTTTTGTACTTTCTCGAATCCGTCTCGAACTCGTAACGAACTTCATTTGTGACTCCGTTTCGGATTCGCTTTTTGGAAATAAAACGAATTGGAGACGGATTTGCTTTTATCAATTTTTGCGCATTCGAAACGGATTCGATATGAGTTAATAGGAATTTCTGTCTATTTGATTGTATTTATTGGACATTTAAGTTTTTAATGTTTTTGTTTTGCATCCGCATTTTATTTAAATTTGAAATTTGATTTATTGTTTTATATTTGATTCTTTTAGGAAAAAATATAAAAACTTCTTCGCCACGTCCTCCACTGTTGATATTGGCTGGTCCTTATATTACCTTTGGAAATCCCAATTTCACTGATTCGCTTTTTTTTCTCTTTTTACGGGCTCGTATCGGGTTACAGACGGATACGCCAACTCACAATTTCACTGATTCGCTTTTTTATGTTTTTACGAACTCGTACCGAGTTCGAGACGGATCTGGCAACTCGCAATTTCACTGATTCGCTTTTTTATGTTTTTACGAACTTGTAATGGGTTCGAAACGAATTGAAGAACTCACATTTCGCTTTTTTATGATTTTACGGACTCGTTACGGGTTCGAAACGAATCCGCATGCGTTTTTGTGCACATTGGGGTGATAGAAATACACGGTAGTAGCTGGAAACGTTGTTGTAATTGTGCGCAACAATAACAGACATTTTGTTTAGGTTGTGCACTTGCCTTCTGCCAAATTCACCCCAAATGTATACCAACAACAAAAGCAAACAACGAAACACAAAAACAAAATACATATGTATTGACAGTTGGCAAGTCCGAAATCATGTTAAAATGCTGATGTCATGCACTATTCTTGTAAGAAAAATTTTTTTCATTCAATTTTATTTTGAGTCAAAAAAATACCCTTTACTTCATTGACCCCAGCAAAGTTAATTAGCCTGCTGGAAGACACCAACTACAAAAAACCGTTTCCCATTACATCCCATGAAGGGATTGGGGAGAGCTTCCAACTTCCAAGACACCAACTACGAGGCCCATAACATGGTGGTGTAGAAGGACGAAGCTTTAAATATTGAAGCTACTACATATAAACCTCCACCTTGCCAAGCCTGCTTCTGCAGCTCTCCTACCCTGTATACAAATAATTTGAACCCGACGTCATCGCCTTTAAAGAAACCTTGGCAATTCACGACAGGATATGCAGACCGAATGCATTTGATTACAAACATCTTGATGCCAGTGTCAGCCACACAGAGAACGTGTGCAGTTGCCAAGAATAATTACCAAAATGGAGTGCATTTTAGTGAAAGGCTTGAAGATCTCCCTTGCAAAGTATAGGCAGTCCACCAGCTACTGTCTACAGTCCTCCGGTCAGACGTCTAAACCACGTTCACACTCTCCTGAGCCACCTTGTATATCTGTTGCGATGGAGATGTTGTCACTGCAAGTCGCGAGGCTGCCAACGGCGCTTCTGTGATCGTCAGCCAGTATGCCCCGTGAAAATATTGGATACCGGTCGTCACTTCTGTTGAGGAATCTATTTGATGAGGAGGAGAAAGATATAATGAATGTCACCCTTTGTGCGGACGTCAATACGCATCCTACAATTTTGGGGAAGTACCAGTATAAACAATAAAGGAGATATACGTTTAGGTTATGTTGTGCCCATTAACCTAAACGTATGTTTAAAAAAAAAGAAGAGATACTTGATGTCGCCCTTGCTTCAAATCCCGGAAGGTGTCGAGTGCGCTTTCGTTTATGACCATAGTTTCAAAGGGGTTTCACTCTCGCTGAACATCGATATTTTGTTGGTTCCAATAAAGTACAAACAAAGTGAAACCATTCCACTTCCTTAACAAGTCCACAGTCATCTTCCACAGCCATGCTCTCAACTCAGCTGTTAACTGCTCCACCGGTTCCTGCAAAGATAAAACGAATCCTCCGTGGTGAAGCCAGAGTCTGAAAATTCTAAGAAAGTCTTACAGAGATATTTTTGAGAAGACTCAGTCCTTAAGGACGGAGCGAGGCAAGAAGGACTACAAACTAAAACCTTAATAATATAAGACAGAATAGATTTACTCAAGGAGGAAGTCGTGGAAATATTTCTCCGGTGACATTGAAAACACATATGAGACTTCTAGACTGCACGAAGTTCTCTCGACGACTCTCCCTCTTTGAGGTATCAGAAAACAAAGTGTGGTGGAAGATTAATTCTTATACCTGCTGCTTAACCTACAATTCCTTTGAATTCGTTTGAAGGAACACACCGACCAACTACGTCAGTTCCCACATTACAGGAGATACCGTTACCAATGAAACACTACATTGGACAACCGGTAGTTTTACGTCCAGTAAATAATCCTGTTCTGCATTAAACAGTCCTATATACCCGTTGGATGAAGGGAATCCAAATCATCACGTGTTACTTTAAAACAGAACCCCGTCCTTGTATGCTTTATGAAGAAGCAGATGGTATGCCTCAAGTCAAAGCATATGGATGGGAGCGGAAACACCAGAATGACCCTGTATTTGTCTAAAAGGGGCATTGGAGGGTAATGGAGCTAATCACCGGTATATATTGAGTTGTTGACCGCCCGAGATTGCTCTACGGCAATGCTGTTTGGAGGCCGGTACAGGAAAGGTCCACTTAGCTTAGAACAACCCAGATAACAGCAATAATGTGGTGCCCTTCCTTTAATTCCTACCGAGGGTTTTGGGATTATATTTCAATTACTACAACTAGATTTGCTGGGAAAGCAAGTAGCAGCAATACTCGCGATGGATTACCATCCCATCTGGTCCTGGGACAATTTTAATCTGCAGCAATTCAAAATAGGCGTGGATTACATGACACCTACCACTATCATCGCGAGATCCTTCTCCACTCATATCCTAAACATTTAGGATTGGATGGGACGAATACCCAATAATCAACGGCGTTATACACTTATGGCTCCTAACTATATGGAAAAGTGGATTCTGTAGTCTATTCTAAATACATTCGTCGAGAAGCTACCAGGCTGCTGTAGAGTCTCTCAGACTGAAGTCATGTTAGGCGAATAAATTGGGCTTTGTCTAGGACGAAACGTCATCACCTCCTGGGGTTTCAACATCTACTGTGAAAGTCGGGCTTCTATACAATCTGTCGGACTGCTATAAAAACTGTATTATAAAGTTCCATAACTGCCGTGCGTTTCTAAACGAAATGGCCCAGCAGTTCTGTTACGACCTTTTACGACTTGGGGGTGGCCGAACATTCCAGGGAACCGTGGAGTAGACAAGCTGGCGAAATAAGGGACTACCATGCCAATTTCACTGCATTTGAAGCATGTGGGAATGTCTCCATCTGCATTCAAGTTTATGCTTAGAAACGAAGCTCTAAGATATGTGAAGTTCTAAGATATGATAATGGTATTCGGACTGGGGGCACTAATTGCAGGATTAGTGGGCAAGTTTGGTAAAGGTATGACCTGAATTGAATGCGAATAGATATCTAGTCCCAGACCGGATACCTCTACGTTAGCAGCAGCGTTCATTGGATCCTGGTTAGTAGGCAGATACGTGTCTATACTTGGACTCTCAGCTCAGGATTATTGCAGCAGCTGTGGGGATTCAAAAATTGTTTACGACTGGATTCCATCTCTGAATGAGATGGTCAGGCAAATCTGTATCGAATTTGTATGGCTTAGGGGTGCCATAACATTGCTTGGGGAACATTGAAACTGATGATCTGGCGAGAAAAGGGACTACGTTGGCTGTTTCACTGAGCATGGAGCATGTGCGAATTTCTCCTGATACAGTCGATCTCATGCTTACAAACCATGCTTTCAGATATGTGAAGATCTCAGATATGATAATAATAGTCGGTCTGGAGACACAAATTCGAACACCGGCAGGCAAGTATGGCTTAACCACGAAACAAATGAACTGGCAAGAAAAAAGACTACCTTGCCTTGTTCCGCTGGATATGGAGCATGTGGGATTGTCTCCTTTTGCATTCACGTTTATGCTTAGAAACGAAGCTTTCAGATATGTGAAGCTCTATGATATGATAATGATATTCAGACTGGAGGCACAAATTGCAAGATCAGTAATCACGTATGGCTAAGATATGACCTGAATTAAAGACCCATCCCGGTGTCCAGATGTAGACATTTTGTGGTCTACGTTAGCAGCTGTGATCAGTGGATACTGGTTAATAGGCAGATATGTATCTACACTTATAGTCTCAGCTCATGATTATTGCGGCAGTTTTGGGGATGGGCAGGAGGACGAGAGCGTTAAATACCGACTATGCTACTGCCAGATCTTTTATATAAGAGTGGACACTATCTGGGATCTTGCGTTATGTTCGATGTAACAGACATTTAAGGAGTTAAACTAAATGATCTTAGGATATTTTTTTGCTGTAATAATTGCATCGCCGGGACCCAATGTACGTCTTGTGTTCAGCCATATGCTGGAATAAAACGATGGGGTATCATATGTCCTGAACGGACATTAATCATATCAGACCAATTTATAGGTTCAACAACGGGGTCGGAATAAGAGGTTCCATGGTATCACAATGGTCCTCATTGTACTAAGTTTGTCAACAGAGGTAGCCACTTCAATTTCGTTTCTCTTTGTTTCTATAAAAAAAAGTATATTATCCCACTGTGGTTGGTACATTAAATGTGCTTTTCTGTTCGCTTTTGCTCTTTCTCTCTCCCACTCACACACTCTCCCTTCCTGTCGCTATAGTTAGTTAGCCTTTTCGTGGCCACCGTTATGCCAACATTAGCTGGAGTAGCGTTGGAATGTGGCAAGATGGTTCGGTTTGGATGGCTTTTACAGACCCGTCTCGGGATGGATGTCTGTCTGCTTGGCAGTCCGTCTGTCTGACTGCTAATTGTAACATCATTTAATGACATAATTTGTGGTTAAGTTGGTGGTCGACTGTTTTAACAGCCATTTACAACGTTTGTCTTTTGTTTAACAAGATTTCGGGGTTTTTTTTAGAACAGTTCTGCCTCGTATTTTCTTAGCATTTTTTCCTCAGCTGGACCAGTTTGAACCTGGTGTGGGCTGGCAGTGCATGACGACTTTGTAATGTAATTGTTTTGGGTAGCTGCTAATGCTGTTGCCATTCTTGTCGGGATAATGTTATTCCACAGCCTGTAAACCTCTTTCATATTGGATTTTATTTTTTTTTTGCGAGATAGTGGTGGGTTTTCAATTTTGAAGCTTTGCGAATGACAATTATAATGTTTTTGGTTAAATATGTAATGGCAAGTCATGGTAGTTTGTGTGCTGTGATAGTTAGTTAACCTTTCAAATGTAGTTAGTTAGCCTTAAAATGTCCAAGGATGGAGGGAATTTTATTTTAAGTAAGAATATTTGAGATCATCTAAGTTAAAATCTTTGGAAGAGGTTGGCACGGTTAATATGGTCGTCATCTAAAAAGCAGAACTTAGTTATAGAAGATAATTTAAAAATTTGGTAGACTGGGCTTTTTAGTCGTCTCTTGTTCGGGACTTTTTACTCGCCTCTTTAGCACTCACATTCTGCAGTTAGTCAGTCAGAGACCCTTAAATTATGAGAAATTTCTCAATGCCACTAACGAAAAATGGTAGACCATAGGTGCCACTGCTGTAAGATGCAACGTAAGTTACAAAATATTGATGTTAATATAAGCAGTATTTGAATAACAAAGGAGTGTGGGATAGATTTAAGAATAGGTATAGGTGTTGCTGTCGACTTCGAAATCTAACATGAGTGTTCAAAAACCCAGCATTTTGTTAAAACCTTGCTTTCGGTTTGTTCGAAATATCAATGTCTCAATTAACCGCATTTCGGTATTTCATTTTGGTAAAAACAGTTCAAACCGGGGTTTTTTGTTTTTCTAAATTAAAATTTACAAGTGACACAATAAATTTTGTCTAGCGACCGCTTCATAGTCCTACTCGTAGTTAAATATCAAATTCCGTACATTAATTGAAATTTGATAATAACGTTTAAATTTTAAATGAAAATATAAATCATATTTAAATTTGGGATGCGTGTTTCATTAAAAGTTATAATTTCTAGTCATATGTTTATACTGAACTCATTTAAATTTTAAAATCATTTTTAACTGTGAAATGGATTTTCTGGTATCAAAATCGAATATATTAATTTCTGGTCTTCAAGAATAGGTTTTTAAAGTTGATATTTCCAGTTACATTTATTGCATACAATGATTCGGCCGTATAGGAAAACCCTTTTATACCAACACTTACTATAAATACTATTTAGCTCAACTGTGCGTATGAGTGATATTTGATTTCAAAAGTTCCCATACGTCACAATGGATAATGCAATTATTAATCATACGTCTTGATCCTCCCACGATTCATAACGATTTTAAATTTTAAAATGAGAATAGTGGAACGCAGGGATCGTTCTATAAGTCTTGTTATTAATGGGATCTTAGCCGATGTATTTCAAGGCTGACTTCTAACCCTGTCTACTCTTTTACTGATCACTGCAATATTTGTCATTCGTATTCGTTTGATCGTTGGCCAAGTAATCTTCCAAATACATACTTTATTTTAATCCTTATGTATTTATTGTTTGACCGATAATTAAATAAAATCTGGAAGAAGAGTTGTCAACATCATGAAATCTGGGCGTATATAAGAACCCCTGAAAATGCCCATATTCTTTTCCTCATTTTCAAATAGTTTTGAAATAAATTCTAAAGACATGCATTCTATAACTATAGGTACATATGTGACCTTGCATTAGAAACCCCACCTAGTGTTTGTATATTTGCGTTTTTACATTACTTGCTTTTTTACATTACTTTGCGATGTGCTTGAGACTTGCGAGCGGTTTCATATGAAAATTGAAGATTTTTTACATACAAATCCCATAAAAGTGAATTTTTGAAATTTGAAACACTACGTGGGTTTTCATAAGCAGGGTCACATATACTTTTATCAGTTAGAAATTTTTTGAAAACTTCAAATCCAATGAAATGATTTGCCATTGACAAATGATAAAGACTTCCTCTATATACATTCAGCATTGGCTATAGTAACAGTCAGCCATGACATAGTGCAGCAAAATCAGTAGGACGGTTTTACATAGATTGTTACATAGATTGTCAGTCCCGTCACAATTTAATCCACGTAAGTCAAAACTAGTGGCATGCCATTAGGATGTCTTATATAAATTGTCTTTTCCTACTGACATTGCTTCCATCACAACTTCCATCTGGGATGTTATTCTTATTCGTTTTGATCCCTGGCTAGACCGTGTACTAAGCCGTGCATTAACCATGCTATAATTGAGCAGAGTATGTCCTTCGAACTTTACAGAAAAGTAATCTTTTTATCGCCAATCTATCGATACGAGGTTATCATTTATAGGTCAGGTCCCGAAATAAAATAAACAATCATTTATCATTGGAAATAGTTTTATGGGCTCAAACCAATTTTCGAAGCACTTTTGTCACACCGATTGAGACACATACAAAACATGGGATTGAACGCCTCAACAGCTGCTTCGGGCGACGAAAAACGTTGACCACGCAGGAAAAAGTAGTCACTGGGTGCCAAAACGGCTTTACGGCGGATGATCCATCAATTCTTCGACACGATGAATGCTCAAATAGCCCATTGTTTTAGCTGATGTGTGAGAGCTCGCACTGTCCTGATGCAAAATAATACATCTTCTCTTGTTGGTTTTCCTTATTTCTTCCAACACTGTTGGCAAACGTATACACGCTGAAAAATATCGCCCCCAGTAACATATTGCAGGTATCATGTACATGTTTGCAAGCATTGTTTTCGTGAATTGAAGACTCTTTTTCTTTAGTGTCTATCACGTTTTTGTTTTCAGCATTTTTAACAAGTACATATATTATAACCTATTAATCATTGTGTCCCAAACATGATATATAGAATAGCAAACACAATGTGTTTGGGTTCAAGTATAATACATTTGTGGCAAGCTGCAAACACGTTATATTTGCATCCAAATAACAACAAAAAGACAAATTTTCAGCGTGCAGTGGCATACCACTCAGAATTGACCATTTTACGTTCCACTAAACGCACTGTGGCCACATGACCAGTTATGCCGAAAACAAGCAATCATTTGCTCTGATGTGCTTCTTCCACGAACAAATTTTGTTGGCTTTAGCTCGTCTTGAGAGTCCCATACGGTCCATTGCTTTTTTGTTTCGGGCTCATATGCATAGATTCATGGGTCTTCAATGGTGACGATGTTATACACTGCATTTGACCTACCGCAATTGTATTTTTTCAACATTTCTTTGCTCCAATTTACATGATCCTTTTTTTGAGATTTCATCAAATTATGGGGTATCAAATGAAAACAAATCATTTTCACGGCCACAAGAACATGCAATGTCTTATTGATGCTTGTCATACTAATGCACAAGGATGCCCTAACCTCACGGTGTATCGCGTGTCGGTCTTGCTTTATCAGAAGTTGGACGACCTTCACAAAATTCAGCCTGGAGCGAGCGGCGTCCGAGACTGAACTCTTGGTCACAGCTATTTACAGTGTGTTTTGATGGTGCTTCATCACCAAAACTCGAAGCACTCTTGTCTCGATAATCCACGCCGAAAATCGTAAAAAATCATCGCACGAAAATTTTCACGGGTTAATTCAATTTTATGACCGAGATGCATTTCTCAACACACTGTAGATGGAAAAAATAGGGCTCGGAAGTGAAAATTTTGTACCTATCTTTAAGCTAAAAATTTCAAACTTTCCAATGGAAATTCCTATTTGCATTTGGTAACCCTAGTTTCGTCAGGACCCGAAATAGAAATGGCAACCTCGTATTACCCCAAATTCATATCAGCTGATTGTTTGATAAATCTTAAAATCAACCTAGTGTGTCAAATTTTTGAATTAATTTTTTTTTGGATTAAAGTTAGGCACTAAAAATTAAATATTCAGCAGCCTGTATCTTTGTAACCGATTGCAGAATTTTAAAATGGAAATGGAAGCTAGACATCTTGAGATATAAAAAAGTCATGACAATAGTGGTTTCTTAACTAAAGAACTTTAACCTTAAATTGTCTTATGAAGCCGGCGGAAGTCTCGAAAACATCGGAGAGTAATGCAAAAATGCAGTTGGATAAAACAGTGAACTTTGAAAATGCAAGAAAGAGGGAGAATTTTAATTACGTTTTACTTAAAAAGTTGTTTTTACACACTAGGTGGGGTTTCTATGCATGGTTAAATATAGTTTTCAAAAATTCAAGAAAACACAAAAAATTTGTACAATTGAATGACATATTTATTTCGATCGATAAACGTAAGACCCGCGGTGGTTCAATGGTTGTGTGTGACAACGTGGGTTCGATCCCTGTTCTGACCACCTTAAATTTTTTCAACGGCGGTCACCTCGCTTAGTGACGGCGACACTATCGAGTATATAGCCATGAAAAGCTTCTCAAAATACAGTTCCGAAGCCGTGTAAATCTGTAGGTCCCAATCAGTGAGTGTAAAACTAGAACGCGCACAGCTCACTGGTTTGTGAGAATCTCTCCCGAATTCATTCATGGGATATAATGGAAGCCATTGATTTTAAATCTACGACTGCTATATTCTTTCCAAAGAGTATTTCATGCAAATGTCGTCGGCGGCTGCTCTTCACATTAACCATTCTTAAAGTCTTTTTTTGGTACAGTTTTTCCCACCTTTCGGCCGGCATATCACCAATCACACGTGTAAAGTTGTCTTCCAGGACAGCACTGGCCCTATATGCGAGGGACTTTATGTGCACCCATGAAAATTCACTTGCACGACCGAGGCGACCAATTTACAGAGCTGACATGTGAGATTAAGGGCTCACCAAACTCTCCTCTCTATTGGAGCATTGTATCGCGTGCACTTTAGCATGTGGCACCGTCCTGTGGAAACCACACGTCAGCCGAGTCCACTTCTTCCATTTTGGCGAAGATTAGTTCTTGATTATCGAACGGTAGCTTGGTAAATTGACCGAAACGTTGCTACCATCATCGTCTTTGAAGAAGTATGGTCCAATGATGCCGCCGGCCAATGGTTGGTTGGTTGAAAAGGCTGCAAGATAGCACGCTGTCTAGCACACTTAGGCTAAAGGAGCCCATTGTGATACCTGCAGTTTCCTCTATAGCAACTATTGACTAGTCTTCTAGCCAATTTACCC
The DNA here is from genome assembly GCA_963931995.1 of Phaonia tiefii. NCBI lineage: Eukaryota > Metazoa > Arthropoda > Insecta > Diptera > Muscidae > Phaonia > Phaonia tiefii. The sequence continues at coordinate 277,675,161 of OZ008369.1, forward strand.
TTTCAATGAATTTGTCTATAAGACCTACAGGAATATCCTGTAGGGCTACGGTGCTAACTAAACGTGTTCCGAATATCCTACTTCTCATGCCTGCCAGAGCAGGGCAATCCAAGAGAAGGTGTTTCGTCGTTTCCTCGTCCTCTTCCATGCAGCATCTACAGAGAGTGGAGTTTCTATGTCCCAATCTGACAATGTCTCGTAAGTGTTCCTATCATTGTGGTTAACCTACCTCTCGGCAAGTAGGTGCCTAGTACTCTTCCTGTCCACCTGTGGCCAGAGGACCCTGGCTTGTTTGCAAGTTGAAGTAAGGCTCCACTTGTCCTTAAACATATTATGGGCCCCCTGCCTGATCTGGAAACGGCAGGTAGATATTGGCATACTAACACCTTCTTTTGCCGGAAGAATCTGTGCCGTAGTACCCTGTCTAGCTAACACATCTGCTACGCAATTGCCTGGAATGTCGCTGTGTCCCGGTACCCAGTTGCGCCTGATTTCAAAATACTCTCCCATCACCCTAAGTGATGAGTGACATTCTTTCACAGTCAGGGACGTAGCAAACATGGCTTCCAGGGATTTTATGGCAGCCTGGCTGTCTGTGTAAGTACATATTCTCCGGAGGGTTGTGACACTACTTTTCAGTAGTTCAGCAACCTCCAGTATGGCGGTAATTTCCGCCTGAAATACACTCCAGTGATCAGGCAGCTTGAAGGAGATATTTACATTTAGGTCCGGTGAATGGACCCCATAGCATACTTGCTCGTCCAACTTTGATCCATCCGTGAAAAACCTGATACTACTGGTATCCCTTTCCAGTGACTTTTCCCAGGTATTCATGTTCGGAATAGAAGTCCTTAGATTTATCGCTGGTAGATGGTAGGGGTAGGTGACCGTCGGTGGTGCAATGGCTCTTGTACATGAGATCCTGGGTTCGAACCCGGCTCTGACCACCTTCAAAAAAAATAAAATTTCTTTCGGCGGCGGTCACCTCGCATAGTGACGGCGACACTATCGAGTATATAGCCATGAAAAAGCTTCCCAAATTACCGTTCGGAATCGGTGTAAAACTGTAGGTCCCAATCAGTGAGTGAAAACTGGAAAGCGCACAGCTCAGTGATTGTGAGAAGTTCTCCCCAGTCCCTTCATGGGATGTAATGGGAAACCATTTATTTTTTTTTTTTTAGATGGTAGGGGATTCATTAGTCCATTTGTACGGGAATAGAGTTGATCCGGTGTAGTAATTCAGCGTGTCCGGAATGCCCTGATATCAAAACGCCACAATCTGTGATTCTCACCAGGGATGTAGCGGCTTCCATTCGGCCATGATATCAGGAGTACAGATGTCTAGGATAGCACTAAGTGCAGTGCCTGACGTCGTGCACATTGCCTCACGAACGCTAATCAGTGCTCATCTTTGAATTTTCATCAAGGAGTTCAGAATTTATTCCCTTGGAGGTACCTCCACCAACCTGCGGTGCCATAGAGATGTGTTGGCTGCCGGTCTATAAACTGAACCAACTATTGAATTTTTCAGGTAGCATATGCATCGCTTCAGCAGTCTCTGGCTACTCTTCGTTCCAATTCCGCAATTCTGTCCATTGTCGGTCCCATTAAACCAAATATGAGCCTTGTCGCTGACGCCCATAAAATGGACGTAACTTGCGAAGAACATTTTTCACAGATTGCGAATTTTTAAAATAAATCAAAATGCTTTGCAAGCGTTGGTCCTTTGTAGGTCAATTTATGGTCCTTTGTAGGTCAATTTATTAAAAAAAATCCATATTATACCTAGAAAACTCTTGGTAAAACAATGATCTAGATTTAAATTTTTAAATTTAATTTACTTGCATTTACCTCCCATCTTCTCAATAACCACCATTATTATACATTACTCGTTTTATAAAACATAAAATATAGCTAGTACCCTGTCTAGCTAACACATCTGCTACGCAATTGCCTGGAATGTCGCTGTGTCCCGGTACCCAGTTGCGCCTGATTTCAAAATACTCTCCCATCACCCTAAGTGATGAGTGACATTCTTTCACAGTCAGGGACGTAGCAAACATGGCTTCCAGGGATTTTATGGCAGCCTGGCTGTCTGTGTAAGTACATATTCTCCGGAGGGTTGTGACACTACTTTTCAGTAGTTCAGCAACCTCCAGTATGGCGGTAATTTCCGCCTGAAATACACTCCAGTGATCAGGCAGCTTGAAGGAGATATTTACATTTAGGTCCGGTGAATGGACCCCATAGCATACTTGCTCGTCCAACTTTGATCCATCCGTGAAAAACCTGATACTACTGGTATCCCTTTCCAGTGACTTTTCCCAGGTATTCATGTTCGGAATAGAAGTCCTTAGATTTATCGCTGGTAGATGGTAGGGGTAGGTGACCGTCGGTGGTGCAATGGCTCTTGTACATGAGATCCTGGGTTCGAACCCGGCTCTGACCACCTTCAAAAAAAATAAAATTTCTTTCGGCGGCGGTCACCTCGCATAGTGACGGCGACACTATCGAGTATATAGCCATGAAAAAGCTTCCCAAATTACCGTTCGGAATCGGTGTAAAACTGTAGGTCCCAATCAGTGAGTGAAAACTGGAAAGCGCACAGCTCAGTGATTGTGAGAAGTTCTCCCCAGTCCCTTCATGGGATGTAATGGGAAACCATTTATTTTTTTTTTTTTAGATGGTAGGGGATTCATTAGTCCATTTGTACGGGAATAGAGTTGATCCGGTGTAGTAATTCAGCGTGTCCGGAATGCCCTGATATCAAAACGCCACAATCTGTGATTCTCACCAGGGATGTAGCGGCTTCCATTCGGCCATGATATCAGGAGTACAGATGTCTAGGATAGCACTAAGTGCAGTGCCTGACGTTGTGCACATTGCCTCACGAACGCTAATCAGTGCTCATCTTTGAATATTCATCAAGGAGTTCAGAATTTATTCCCTTGGAGGTACCTCCACCAACCTGCGGTGCCATAGAGATGTGTTGGCTGCCGGTCTATAAACTGAACCAACTATTGAATTTTTCAGGTAGCATATGCATCGCTTCAGCAGTCTCTGGCTACTCTTCGTTCCAATTCCGCAATTCTGTCCATTGTCGGTCCCATTAAACCAAATATGAGCCTTGTCGCTGACGCCCATAAAATGGACGTAACTTGCGAAGAACATTTTTCACAGATTGCGAATTTTTAAAATAAATCAAAATGCTTTGCAAGCGTTGGTCCTTTGTAGGTCAATTTATGGTCCTTTGTAGGTCAATTTATTAAAAAAAATCCATATTATACCTAGAAAACTCTTGGTAAAACAATGATCTAGATTTAAATTTTTAAATTTAATTTACTTGCATTTACCTCCCATCTTCTCAATAACCACCATTATTATACATTACTCGTTTTATAAAACATAAAAAAAAACAGTTTCAATCCAAGAACACAAACAAAAAAAGACGAGTCACATTAAAAGATAATTATCCTACAAATGAACTCATTTACATACAGCTAATGTTACTTGGGCTGACAGTGACATTCTGCCCACAGGGGGTTAATGAAAGCAGCACCAACAACGACAACTACAACACCGACGAAACAACAACAAACGCTCAGTAACATCAAGAGCAGGCGGGTCACAAGACAAAATGGAGACAGAATATTCCAGCATTTTTCCATTAAAATTTTTAATTACATTGTTATTGTGCAATGGTCGGTATGTTCGATGTACAAAATTTTCCAAAAGGAACAAGAAAGGAATACAGGTAAAATTCATCCTTCTTATTAATTTCAATCAAAGAAATAAAGGAGCCGGAAGTGGCGGATTATGAAGTCTGCACAACACACACAAATGCATATACAGCGAAAAACAAAAATATGTTCATGGTAATAACATGAAATTAAATTAACAAATTTTATTACTTTACAGTTTTCTGGAAGATGCCAAGACTTTGCCATATTTTTCATGAAGGTTTTTATTTTATATTGCCGTTTCAGGTACCTCATCTTTTTAATACACCACCATAATAATGTGAAAAATTCACCAAATTCATGTATTCGTCAGAAACAAATCATTTATTTCCTTCCTTAGATATTGAGAAGAAAATCTTCAGAAACAGAAACTGCGTCAACAGCCTTCTTTAAGTGGAGCGAAAATGGATAAATCAGCCCAGCACAAGCACGGGCAGAGGGAAAGGTGTCACCGAAAGAGGCGTACGAATGCATTAATATTGAAAAACGTGTTGTAGGGATAATAAAATGACAATGAATTGCTTAAGACGTGTATATACTTAGACACGCTGACATATTCATGTTTAGACGTACAAATATATAAACTGCTATTCATCATCTTCACACCGAGGTGTTTATCTCCATCTATACTAGCCTTTTATAATTCTACACATCCTGCGAGTTTTTGTTCAACAAAATTGTTTGAAAATCGTTTTATTTGTCTACACAAAATTTATAAGTTCGCTGAACAAAATCAATGTTCACGTATTCAATATAAAGAGCTGTCTATGGATGATGTATAGCGTGAACGCTTCATAAAAGGGGAGCTCCTTTGGAAGGACGAAAGTTTGGTGTAACATAGATATGTAAATAATTTTTTACATAAAGGATCATTTGATTTACATAGATATGTAAATAACTTTTTACATAAAGGATCATTTGATTTACTTAAATTGTAAATATAAATAAATTAGATCTTGCAATTTCTTACGTTTTTATGAAGAAGCTGCATAGCATTCAAATATAATGAATCGCATTTTGGTCCAAAGAAGTATGATCAATGAAAGATTTGAATAGTAATCAGAATAGTAATAAAAAGGCGATTCAAAATTAATATTAATCATACGGCAAGGGAAGTTTCTTTTCAAAATGCTGTAATGATGTATAGAGCTAACGTTTAATAAAAAAGTGAAGGACGAAAATTTGGTGTAAAAAACACAGATATGTAAATAATCTATTACATAAAGGATCATTTGATTTACTTAAATTGTAAATAAGATTAAAGATTTTCTTAAAATTTCTTAAGTTTTTGTGAAAAAGCTGCCGCGTTTTTTCAAATAGAATCAATTGTATTTTGGTTCACAGTAAGTATGATCAGTGAAAGATTTACAACGAAATCATACGCCTTAAGGTGATTCAAAAATAATATTAATCATGCGTCAAGGGAAGTCTCTTTTCCAAACGCTGTGATGAAGTATACAGTGAACGTTTAATAAAAGGGAGCTCCCTTGGAAGGACGAAAATTTGGTGTAAAAACATATATATAAATAACTTTTTACATAAAGGATCATTTGATTTACTTAAATTGTAAACAAAATTTGAATTTTTCTTAAAATTTCTTAAGTTTTTATGAAGAAGTTGCTGCGTTTTTTTCAAATAGAATCAATCGTATTTTGCTCCACAGAAGTATGAATACTGAAATATTGAAAAGTAATCATAAGCTTTAAAGCAGTTCACAATTAATATTAATCATACGTCAAGGGAAGTATCTTTTCAAAACACCGTGTAAACCAAAAGAATTTTACTAAAAATCAAAGTAACGGCTTGTACTAAAATGATCGAGATTTCCTGCCGGTGGGGTCTTGAACTCGGAACATGCCTTTTCCCTGGTTGCCTTTTGTTTTCCCTGGTACAACCCAGAGATTCCTTACCTATGGACTCTCGACCTTTTTGCCTATCTATCCCGCTGGTTAACGCCAGAGATTCCCTGCCTGTGGGGTCTTGAACTTGACACTCGCCTGTTCCCGTGATGTCTTTTGTTTTCCCTGGTACAACCCAGGATTCCTTACCCATGGGCTCTCGACCTTCTTGCCTATCCATCCCGCTGGTCCACGCCAGAGATTCCCTGCCTATGGGCTCTTGAACTTGGTGCCCGCCTGTTCCCGTGTTTTCTTTTGTTTTCCCTAGTGCAAATCAGAAATTTCCTGCCTGTGGTTCAAGTCAGAGATTTCTTTTCATGTGGAGTCTTGAACTTGGAACCTGCCATATCCCTGGTTACCGTTTGTTCCCCTGGTAAAAGCCAGAAAATCCCTAGCTGTGGGCTCCTAACCTTCTTGCCTATCGCTCCCGGTGGTTCAAGCCAGAGATGCCCTGGCTGTGGGGCCTTGAACTTGGCACTCGCGTGAGGTCTGTTTTTTCCAGAGGTGGCCTTGAAGTTGGCACTCGCATGAGGTCTTTTATTTCCCGTGGTGTGATGCAAGCCAAAGATTACAGGAAGAATGCGTTATGGGTAACGCTGAGACCGCTAGGAAACTTCGCGGATTTTACGGTTGTGGAAGTGAACTTAATGTGTCAACAAAAAAAGAAATTGGGTCAATTATTGACGGTAAGTCTTCTGTATTCTCCTGTATCGCCAAAAACCCAGGAACATAAATTTTGACGAAATACCTCTACCTTCAGCCGTACACAATTTAGCTCTTCCTGGAACTCAAACCAGCAGACCATGTACATTCTCTGTAATTCGTACAATGGGTGACGATTTTTAACTAAATTTGCACTCTTGATTGGCATTTTCATCGACCAACAAGGAAAATTGTCGAGTTTGTAACTCAGAAAATCAGCACGTGATTCATAAGAAACAAATGCATCCACAACGATTCGCTGTATAGAGCGGGTTGTTGTCAGGCGGTGTGATTGGGCCATATTTGTTTGAAATTGAAGCCCGAAGTGGGGAGATAGTGAATGACATTCGTTATAGGAACATGAACGTGGACCCTTGTCTCCACAGAACAGTATGGATTTAGATAATATATGGTTTCAGCATTCTGACGAAACCTACCACACCGCCGTTGAAACTATCTTTTTATTAAAGCAACGATGTCCTAACCGAGTTATCTCTTTAGATGTCAACTGCCCACCAAGGTCCTGCAATTTAACGCTGCATGTTTTCTGTTTTGGGGATTTGATAAATCTCTGGTCTATGAGAGTAAACTACTAATAATTCCAACGAGTCGTCGGTGAGATAGAGGCACATCCTTGTCAAACTGCTATGCACACGAGGAGCAACTCCTTCGTGGTAAGAAAGTTGCAGTACCCACGAGGGGTAAAGCCGTGGTAATAACCAAGGTGCAATACTAACGAAGAGTAAAGACTTCGTATACTAGTTCCAAAAAGAACTATTAGGATCGTGCTTATTGTGCGCAACTTGGCAATGAATCTCATCTTGGAGTGATAATCAGAGTCGACTAGTTGCCCAATGACTACTAGAACCTCCAAAAAAATATTATAGATGTGGTGTAAGAAAGTGATACACATCGGAGCTTGCATTTTGCCGCAAACCGGTATGACTTCGTCTGATATTCAATAGAGATGGTAAATATCTTACAGGTGTACGATTTGTGGACAGAGTTGATTAGCATTCGTAGAAATTTAGTATTCGCGGGAGTCGCATATGCTCGTCCATTACATTATAGTATTCGTTGTTATAGATTGTATTCAATGTGCGGACGAAAAGTTTTCTTTACGTTACCCGGTGTAAGGCTATAGGTCCCAATCAGTTAATGTAAAAACTAATAAACGTAGAGCTCACTGGTGGTGAGAAGCTCTCCGCAATATCTTAATGGGATGTAATGGAAATCCACTTTTTCCTGACAAACGGCGAATTGTGCTAAAACTTTGGTTAGTAGAGATATAATGGGCATACAATATTTCAACATTAATCATACGCCGTAGTGTATTACAAAATTAATTTTAATCATAATACGTTATTCGAACTACTGATTTAGAGCATAGAAAAATTAAGAGTTCTATATAAACAAAATATGTTATCTGCAATATTTCTAAGCCTTTTTGTGGGCTATCGACCTTGATGCCAGAGATGACTTGCCGGTGGGGTCTTGAACTTGGTACCCGCCTTTTCCCTGGTTGTCTATTGTTTCCCCTGATACAAGCAAGGAATTCCCTGCCTGTGGGTTCTTGAACTTGGAACGAGCCTGATACCATTTTCCATTATTTCCGTGCTGCAAAACCAGAGATTCTCTACCTGTGAGGTCTTGGACTTGACACTCACCTGTTCCCGTGATGTCTTTTGTTCCCCTGGTGTAAACTAGAAATTTCCTGCCTGTGGTTGTGGGAAGCTCTACCAAACCCTTTAATGGTATGTAATGGAAAACCACTTTTTTCTGACAAACGGCGAATTGTGCAAAAACATGGGTTAGTAGGGATATAAGGGGTATACTATAGTTCAACATTAATCATACGCCATAGGGTATTACAAAATTAATATTAATCATAATTCGTTATTCGACAAACTGATTTAGAGCAACGAAGAGTTGTATATACAACAAAATATGGTATCTGCAATATTTCTAAGTTTTTTTTTGGGTTCGGTTCATACATTCAATATTCTGAAATTCGCACCTTAAGTGCTTCGAATCTGCCACACGTTGCTGCATCACCCTTTTAGTATTTGTTTACTCGGGTGTATTGTGTGACTGCTATTGTTGTATGTATGTGCTGTCATCGCATATATCACGGAAACACTGAGCGTTCATTCAAAGGCATTATAAATAATTTGTATATGTGTTTCCGCTTAGTAAAGCTGATAAGACGAATTCTATGAACTTCACACACATATGTAAACATACAAGATTTTGTGTACACTCGCACGCATACAACCATTAACAATGTGAAATACCAATACATCTAAAGTGCTCCAGAAAGTCCTCTTCAGTTATAAACTGTCCTGGTTATTGTTTAATGTTTAAGTGTTTTGCAAGAAGTAAAGTTAGAAGGAAGAGTAAATATATTTATGTATTTGTGTATTTGTAGTATATGTAACAGTGTAGATTTAAACATATACATAGATGTGTGTGAGTGTGGGTATTCTAAGTATTCAAGTGTTATATTTCATGGCCATATTGTCTTATATTTTGGTATTATAATCGCATCATCTCATTGTTAATGTCATCTGGATGACATAATCGTGAGGGTATTCAACATGGAAGCGTAAAGAAAAAAAATTTAAGAAAATTTATCAATATGTACAAAGCCTTACGACAGGATGGTACATACATGCCCCCTCCCCCGCCCATATAAGTGTACATGTATTTTGTATATTATTATGGGTAAATTGAAGATGAACGCCATTGATTTCTTTTGAAGAGAAACAAATTTTCAATTTTATTTATGAGCCTGACAAGGCGAGCGCCATTATTCACTTTGAGCACCCCTGTCTTTTGCCTGGTGTCTAAAGCCTGTGTTAAATTTTTGCCTTGTGTACATAATACCTTTTGTATTCGAAACGATATTTTAATAACCGGGAGTATGATGAATAGGTATTAAATCAGTTTTAATGAGTATTCCGTTTGTTCAGGGTAGTCATAAATTCTTTGTGCAGAGGTCACTGGTACGTATGATTTATATATGTATGTGATTTCCTGAAAATACTTATACGACAGGTAGACACGACAAATAATAATACCTATACGTCAAGTTGGAACGACAGCGCCATTAACAAGTAGCAATATATTTAAAAAAAAACGGAAATATTAAAAGAATTTTACAATGCGCTGTCGAATGTTTTGTGTTAGGTACGAGTAATGTATTGATTTATAGACACTGGAAAGAATTGAAGTAATTTTTATACAATTTGTATTTTAAAGGATTTTCTGCAGTATTCATATGACAAGGCAGATTTGGCAAATAATATCAATCATACGCCACCTGAAATACGAGAGAAAGTGTCGTTGTAACAGTTTACAACTCTAATCAATTGGAGAATTTTTAAACATTTAATGATTTATTTAATTTGATCGTGACAAGGAGATTGACAGTATCGGTTACTTGGGACGATTAAATCGAACATCCATTTGAAATTTACGTGGACAAATGTTAATGCATAATGTTGTATAATGGATTTTTCACCGGAGGTTTCAAGAAGCGACTATTGTAATAAGCCATAAGACGAATTTAACTTGTATTCCTAAATAATAAATGGATTAACAACTTCTGTGTACATGGGCTGCTAGAAAGAAACCTAAGCATATGAGATGGAGAAAACATACTAGGGATCAAACCAATAAATTACCTTGAATGTCCGATTTCTAATACCTTCTGATCACAGGCAACAAATACAGATTGATCAGTGGCTAACCGATGGAAGCCAAACTTCTATAGTATTTTCTGTACAACTTTAATTAATTAGATGAAAAGGTAGCAACACTAATCGAATTGAATATTTAGATTGGATTTTAGATTCCTTAGTTTTAAATTGATTTTATTTTGTAGTGAGACTTTTGTTTCAAATAATCCACATTTTTTGAACTTCAGATCAGTTTTGCTTTTATTGATGGAAATAATGCAAATGATGGAAATAACGCTGCACCTATGGCAATGCTTCAGTTAATTGCAACGCGAGAGGCAACTGAGCGGTATAGGGAGAAAAGAAAGGACGTAAACCGTCCGTCTCGTTAGGCGGAAGATACAGCAGTGGGGAAAGCGCGAGAGTGAGAAGTAAAAAACTGGACTAATGGACATGGTTCACGGCCCCTCTTTTGTAACGACAAGGACGGAAATCTCATCGCAGATGTTCGGAGCATGTAGGGAATATGGAGTGATAATTTGTTCCCGCTACTGGTACCAGAGATATCTAATCACGATGGGACAATCGATCACAATTTGGTCGACGACGCCGATTGCCTTTAAGTCTGGCGGCGTTGAGCTGATAAGGTGCATGCATCAGCTCATTAGTAAAATTTGGTTCGATGAATGCATGCCCGGCGATTGGAGCCTCAGTGTACTATGTCCCATATTTTAGAAAGGTGACTCGAGTCTCTGTGCCAACTACCGTGGAATAAGCTTTTGTCAGTATCATAGAAGGTCCTATCAAGTATAATGTGCGAAGGACTAAAACCAATTATCGCTGACGTGATTGGACCACACCAATGCAGCTTTAGGCTTGGAAAATCGACAACCGACAAGATTTTCACGCTACGTCAAATCCTGGAGAAGACCCATGAAAAATAAATCGACACCTATCATCTATTTGTCGCTTATAAGGGGGCATTCGATAACCCGATACGGGAGAAGCTCTTCGAAGCCATGTCTTAGCTTGGTATTCCTGAAAAACTTATACGCCTTTGCACGAAAACCTTGACGAACTCCAAATCCGCAGTGAACCTTTCGAAATTAAGCGAGGCCTCATGCAAGAGCGACACCCTATCGTGCGATCTCTTTAACATCTAAATGGAGATCATTAGGAGAAAAGCTACAGTCAATATGAATAAAAGCATCAGCAGCAAAAGTCACATGCTGCTCGCGTATGCTGATGTTATATATATCATCGGGCGCACATTTAGAGAAGTTACTGCGGTGTTTTCGAGAATTGAGAAGGAGGTAGGAAAAGTGGATTTGTCGGTAAATGAGGACAAGTCAAAATTAATGGTTTCAAACCCAACCTTGCGAAACTAAGCGAGGGACCAGGCAAGGCGACAACCTACCGTGCGATCTCTTTAACATCTTAATGGAGATCATTTTGAGAAATGTTGCAATCAACATAAATAAAACCATCAGCAGCAAAAGACACATGCTGCTCGCGTATTAGAGAAGTAGAAGACGCACAGTTAGAGAAGTTACTGTGGTGTTTTCGAGAAGTGAGAAGGAGGTAGGAAAAATGGGTTTGACGGTAAATCAGGACAAGTGAAAATTATTGGTCTCAACGAGCAGGGATTCCACGTTATTATGCCAAAGCGCGAACGGTGATAATCGTTTTAATTTCAAGGCGGTGGACGAATTTATATATGTACCTCGGATCTGCCGTAAACAAAAACAACAACGTCAGCCTTGAGTTCAAGCGGAGAATTCTGCTTGCGAATAGATTGTATTTTGGGCTAATCAAACACTTTAGAGATAAAACTCTCTCTCGAGTAACTCGAGTCCAGCTCTACCAGACTCTCATACAACCTGTCTTGTTTTATGGCGCAGAATCCGGGTTTTATGGCAAGGAGACACCAGTATAAGTCTTCGGGAGAAAATTTCTCTGAAAAATGTATGGCCCTATAGTGGACAACGGCGAGTATTGGCGACAGCTGAACCATAAGCTTTATGAACTATATCCCGACATTGACATAGTTAAGTGGATCAAAATCACGAGATTGCGCTGGCTAGGTCATGTCAGTAGAATGGATGAAGATACAAGTGCCCGAAGGGTTTTCGGAACCGAACTCGAAGGAAGACGAAAAATGGGAGGACCAATATTCCGCTGGAGGTATCAGGTTAACAAATCCCTGCGCACACTTGGTACTGCGAACTGGAGAGATAAGCCAAAAGATCGAACTGTTGGGGCGAAGTATTTCATCTTCGTTTTGTAAAGTCCCTGACGCCCAGGGGTTATTCGAGATCGGATAAGTACGTAAGTAAGTGTTCGCCGGAAAACCCAGGTAGAAAATTGCCTGCGCTTGAGTTTGGTGTCACCAACTGGAGGAGAAAAGCTTGAGATCGAACCATGTTATCCTCATTTTGTAACGCCTTTATCCCGTCTGGGTTGTCTTAGGCTACCTAAGTAAGGCACGTCCGGCGAGATTTGTTATACCTTCTGATATTTAGGTCATCATAGAGTAATGAGTAAATATTTGCCAAGTAATCATACGCCGTAGAGTTCGTTAAAATTAATATTAATCATACTATCAGGTTGTTTGCAAACAGCTTTGGGGTAGAGAACTAAATGTGGCCATAGTAAAATAGTGACTTGTGTTCAAATCCATCACGAACGGCTGGACATCAAATATTCCTTGGCGGTTGCTAGAAATTCCTTGAATTAAACAAATATTTTCTTGAAATTTTCTCGATTAGTGGGAAGGGTTTCAGTTTGTTTGCTAGAGTAGTTGGGTTGTTGGATTTAGAACAGAATATTAGGAAGATGTAATAAAAAATGTTGAGAAATCAGTACTTAGTGTTGAGTTATTACAAATTGATGTTTATAAATTTAAGTTGCTTTCGAAAATAAAGAAATTGATATTCAAACTAATATTTAAAATACAGTTATCTATTAAAAAATTACAATTGATGTTAAGAAATCTGCTAGGTACAGTGGGTCGCAGGAGAAAATATTTGAATTCAAATAAAGATAGTTTTATAATTAATCCGGATAAAGGCTACAAAATGGTGGTAGAGCAATTGCATGATTATAAGTGGAAGATTGGCAATACATTGGGCGCTATATGTAGATTTGTTGCACCATGAAGGATAACGCCCAGGCCTTCGGAATACTATTATACAATATCATCGTTCTCTGGACCTCACCAAAGCATTGAGGCAATTGTTAACGACACAGTCTTTTTCGTAGATCAATATTGCCCGGAAAAGAACTGAGCAGCAGAAGTGAAATATCGCGCGTATAAGAACTGATCGCAATAATTGCGTTCTAAATGCTATAGTGCCTTGAAGTTAACATCTAAAAATTTAACCGTACAGAAGCATGTCATTAATTACAAATGATTAACTTTATGAAAATTCACCATGGATTTAACATTATGACCCCACTTGGCATCCACATCAGTTTCTAATCCTAGCTAATAAATTGCGACATTATTAATATTCGCCACCACGAAATTGACATCAACTGCGAAGGCAATAGGACTTCTAATTATTACATCAACACTTTTACCCTCGAGAAGGTCATTTCACAATCAAATCCTTTTAGTGCCCACCAGTCGTTCGAAAAGTCCTTTAAGCGCGCTAAACTAAACAATCGCCTTGTGTTGATTAATAAAAAGGGTTTGCCAATGCATTGGAATGAGGTGACCGGGTTTCTGCGACAAATCACTAGAGGGTGCGTTGTGGCTTAATTTCAAACCACCATTACACATCCATCCGTCCGACGACCACCTTTCCTTGCCTTCTTCCTTCGTTCCATAACAATGGTAACAATAATTTGCCCGAAAACAGAGACATTATGCCCGCAACATGAATAACAAATCGTGGCAGTTAACCGGTTAATGACGTTCAACCCCGGTCTGCCTTTTATTGCCATCCCCGCATATATCCGGTTCAAATGGTTTTTCATAATGTTTTATGTTAATTTTTGTCAATCAAAATATTTTACAACAAAAGGACTAAGGCAGCCAGGACATGTCTCACAAGGGTACATACCCACAACGGTAGTGGAACCACCAAAACACACGGTCTCAATCAGTGTAAACAAAAGGGGAAACAACCACAGAACATAATTATTTCATTTACCAAACTAAACATTAACATTTTCCCGGACATGCGAAATGAAAAGCAAAAGGGGTGGGTCAAGGAAGGACAAATCCTTAGAAAACATTACAAAATATTCACCAACATCTAGTACTGCCGGCGTTATCGTCAAAGTTTTTTGCATTGTAATTGAAATTTCAAGATGATAAGCTAATATTTGCAGCCACTTTATTTGAAGCGTCGCGCTAACGCTTCAAATAAAACAATTGAAAGTTGTACAAGGATTCAGGATATTTCAAAGGGGAGAGGCTTAGGCGTGTTCGCGTAGTGGATCTTAAATTATATGCAGGACAAGAAAAGAAGACTGATAAAAATAAACCGCGAGGAATTCAAAAATAATTGAAAGAAAACCTACATAACTGATAGGTGAAGTTTGTAGGAAATTCAGCTGAAAATGATAACTAAAGTTTGAGAACAAGGAAATTGAAGTAGGAACCTGAACAAGGAAACTGAAGCAAAATCGTGTAAAATATTTTTGAATAAATCCTCCACAGCATCCAGGTGAGGGGGTATAAAACAGTGACAAAAAGAATAACAAATTCCTATAAACAATTAAAAAATCACTAAATATAATTGAAATGCAAAATTAAAATACAAAACGAGATGCAAAATTACCTAAATCCAATCTGAAAATTGGCCCAGAAAAATAAATAGTTTTCCATTCGAAAGTCGCGCAATAAAACTGTTAAGCTGGTACCTAAAATATTGACCAGAAGATATGTGGCATTGGGGATATTCGGTTGAGACATTCCGATAGCTGAAGTCGTATTTATAGGTTGCTACAGCGGTTATTACAAATGCACTAGAGAGCACCGCAACCGAATTTCGAGGTTATCACATCCTAATCAAATTTATTTATCTATTAAATAAAATAGTGTTACAGACAATTTGTTTGTAATATTTTTCTTACATTTCTCAAGTGGCACTGGATGCGATTCTGAATCACCAGCTGATCGATATACACATTAAATGCATGGCGGCGAAAGTGGCGCTACGGGAAAGGAAACCGGGAATGCCTGTCAACACTACACACGGGCATGGTGAGCATGGGTAATGGGTACTTTATGGGTAACAGTTAGCATGGGTAAAATATGAACAAGCCAACGGACTACACTCCTTACAAGCAGTAATCTGCGCGCTTTGTAGTTTTATACTCACTGATTGGGGGCCTACAGTTTTACACCGGTTCGGAACGGTACTTTGAGAAGCTTTTTCATGGCTAAATACTCTATGGTGAGAGGAGGGATCGAACCCAAGATCTAATTTACAAGAGGCGCGCACACTTACCACTGCACCGCAGGTGGCAGCGGACTACATGGCTCCGTGAACAATTCAGGACAAAAAAATGAAGGTAATTATATTAAGTCGTAAAGACTGCGCTGCAAGTAGCGTTACCGAGGCCGGTGAAATCTCAATCTTCACGGATGGATCTAAAGTGGCAGCGGGCACGGGATCGGGAATATACTCCGAACCCTCAAAATCTCAGGACTTGCACCAGTCTACCGAACAAATATGCGGTCTTTCAGACAGACCTGTATGCCATTAACGTTGCCGCAAAACAGATTTTAGAACGGAATTTATATCCAGCGAAACTCAAAATCTACGTTGACAGCAGGGCAGCCCTCAAGGCCTTATAGTCAAGAATCATCAAATCACGTTGTTCAATGGACTGCTTTTTATCCCTAATCCAAATTCACACTCTGCTGGGTACCGGGATATAGCAACATTCACGGCAACGAAATAGTAGACGAATGAGCCAGAGTGGGCTCCTGTGCGCGGGAAGACGCTTTGTCTCTAGGCGTGCATATTGCGTTCATGGAACTGAGAAACCAAATCGACAAACTGGGAGTAGCATTATTACAAAGTCGAGATAGAAATTGGTATAGAAATGTAGGGTATAGAATTGTAGGGTAGCTTGATCTCTTTGGCGGGCCATTGATGGAACACGTACCAAAGGGCTGCTCTCCCTGGGAAAGAACACAGTCAGCACTCTCTGAGGAGTCAGAACTGGACACTGCGTGATTGACCACATTCCTCTATGCATGAAACTTCCATTTGAAGACTTCTGCAGATGCTGTTTAGATGAAGAAGAGGAGGAGTCATTGCAGCACTTGCTTTGTTCATGTAGAGTACTGCAAGAGTGTCGTCTAGCCTTTTTGGGGCGTAGGCTCATCGAAAACCTCAATGACCTAGCAGACACACCAATTAGTGATGTGCGCTTCCGTGTTTTTGAAGAACCGGGTCTGTCGAGTCCGGTTCCGAGAAGAACCGGTTATTTGGACCGGTTTTGGTTCTAAGTAAATTTGTGTCTCAGAAAAGCTTAAGTGTAATATCTTATTATAAGAATATAAAATTTGATAAAAAATATACATTTTCATTCCTTCAAAGGTTAACACTCTTGTATCCTTTGAAACCGACTGCATTTATTCTGAAACCGGTAATTTTCAAACCGTTTTTAGTTTTTTTAGAACAGTTTCTTGGCCTTTTCGGAATCGTTTTCGTTTTTTGTTTCTTTGAGAACCGTTTTCTGTTCATTTGGACCCATTTGCAACCGTTTCCGGTTTTTTAAGAACCGTTCTCGGTTATTTTGGAACCATTATTCGGTTCTTGTAAGAACCGGTCGGGTCGAGTTTTGTAAGGAACCGGTTCTGCAAACCCGGTTTCTCGATTCTGTGCATCACTAGCACCAATTGAACCCCTAGTCAAATTCATAGAGAAATCTCTCTGGTTCTTTCGCCAAGTGCCGGCGACAATATCGAGTAATAAGCAATGAAATCATTTCTCAGAAAACCTTTTGGAACCGGTGTAAAACTGTAGGTCCCAATCAGTGAGTGAAATATGGAAAGCTCACAGTTTAGCGATTGTGAGAAGCTCTCCCCTACCCCTTCCTGGGATGAAATTGAAAAATATTTATTTATTTAGATCAATACATGACATTAATATCTGAAAATGATTTCGGGCATTTGACTACCGCGGCTGTTCATGACGGAGCGCTTACTGACCTCCAATATTGGTCCAATTGGTCCTCCAAAGGTCCATTTCTCAAAACCAACTTATCGCCAAATTTTGATTTCAATAAATCGATGGCTGCGGTCGCCGTATGGCACGCAGCGCCATCTTAATGAAACCAGATCTCGCTCGGATTAATGTCATCGATATTTTCTTACAAAAATCATTGATAAGGGTGTCGTAGCGAGCGCCATTGTCCGTAACGCCACCTCCGGCTTCATTTCTTAAGAAATAGAGTCGGAAGATGCCACCAGTTTGTAAACTGCACCACACCGTGTATTTTTCTGGATGAAACTGAGTCTTTAGGGTCTGTTGTGGATTTGTCGCACTCCATGTATGGCAATTTTGTTTATTAACACAACCCATTAAGCCAAAAATGAGTCTCATCGCTGAACACAATTTTGTGATAAAACATCGGGACAGTCTCCAACTGCTCTAGAGCCCAAACGGCGAAATAACGACTCATATGATAGTCTCGTGGCTTTACTTCCTGCACCACCTGGATCTTATAGACCAAGATCGTTTGCGCAAAATCTTCCAAGTGGTTGACGGATAGAGCCCCAATTCCTGCTACCAACGACGAATCGAAAAATTTGGATATTCTTCCACACTTTCGTTTACAGCGGCGAAATTCTCTTCAGTACGCACAATCCTTCGACATGTGGGTGTTATTGCAATATTGACAGAGTATGTGGTATGAAATCTATCCATTGTTCGATGGATGGCTCGCTATTGGAAATTTCCTATAGACATCATCAATGACAATGAAGTTACATGTCAGAGTCACTGCTGACTTTCCGATCCGCTACCATACAAAAAACCTCATAACACCCTTTGACATTTTTATACATTTGCTTGAAAGTCAGCAGGACTTGTCCGCAGTTTGTCATCTGGGCAGTTGCTCAAGACGTCTTTAAATGTTGTGTGTCGGGTCATCTTATGGGTACTTATTTTCTATGTGTAGTATCCACATGTATCTATGTATGTAGTATCCACATGTATCTGTTTCACTCCAGTATTGCATATTTTGTTTGTTTACACACCCACTGAGGCTCTGCAATGATCGAGGGCGCATTTGAAAAATACGCTTCAATACAAAATTACCTGTCCTCATGTGCCCAATGCATGATGGCAACTGAAAGGCAGACCAATACAAATCTCCCGTCAGCCACTATAAGCGACGCAAACTCTCCACTCTCTTCGACCAACAGTGCAGCCACGGACTGCAGTGCAAACAAGCAAAATACCGCGCTGCACCCCGTATGTATCTGATCTTTTGCACGACATTAAATAAAATCTGAAAGATAACATGACAAAAAATACGATATACATATGTAGATAATTGTGTTGCTCAGGAAATTTGCATATTCTTTTAATAAATTTCAAATATTTTGAAATAAATTCTGAAAATGTATGACATAAATTTCATAACTACAAATATATATTTTTCGGTTGAAGTTTTTGAAAAATTTTAAAATTCATACATATGACTCAAAGTTGACAAATGATGAAGACTTCCTCTATCGACATTCAGTATTATTCTTAGTAAGAGTCGGCCATGACGTAGTGCTGACAAATCAGTAGAACGGTCTTACATAGACTGTTAGCTCCTTCGCAATTCATGTCACCTAAGTCGAGACTAGTGACATGTCAAGAAGTTGTCTTATGTAAATTGTCATCACCTACTGACATGGCCCTAAGGAAATACTACTGACAATGTCTTCAAGACAAAATTTCCAACTGGGCGTGATCACATGGACGATTATGTGAACCATAAAAATCACGAAGTCTTCTTTAAGTTGCCTGAATTGATGATTGATTTTCAAAGTCAATTTGGATAACTTGGTAGCGTTGTTCAAGTGTGAATCTCTTCGCAAGGATTTTCCGAGGTATACTGATCATAAATGTTAAAAAGTAAGAGCAATGTGATAGTTTGTTTAACAGCTAACTCTTTTGTAAGTTCTATCCGAGCAAAAAAAAATCCTTTATTTGGCAGTTATCTGGAATATAAGACATTTTAGCGGGGAATCCATAGTTACCATATTCAGATCTACATTTGCAACCAACAGACACAACAGAATACTCGTTGAAACCACGACAGCAACATTTATTGCTTTTCATTATTTTGTAATACAGGGTGTTGTTTATGTTCCAATGCGATGTTTTTTGACCGCCATTAGGCGGTTTGTATAAGTATTTGACAGTTTTGCAGAGCAGTCGATAGCAATTTATTATGGAGCATCTAATGCTCCAACAATGTGTTGAAGCATTAACTTATCACAAATAATTTATGTTAAAGATCTGCATTACAATTGAATCACCCTGTCAAAAATTTGAGTTGGTTCGTTACTTACACTCCAATGAACTTTTAAATTGCTACTTTTACCAGTGAATATAACCGATAATCTGACATTCCAAAATAATAATTGCTACAAGTTATATGTTTTCCTCTTACTCATATTTATAAATATCCAGTCAGGGAAATGCAGGAATGAAATCACAAAATATTGGAGACAAATAAATCGTTTTCTTATGAATTCTGCTGTGAAATTCTTTTAAACTTTTGCAATATTTTATATGCATCTCCTACTGTTCGAGACAATTGAACTGCGATGGTTAAATCATTGAATTCAATGACACTCAACGGAAAATTTAAACGACAAACTTGAACGCCTTCAATGCTCATCCATTTACTCCTTGTATTTTTCCTCCATTTCCTGTTTTGCACTTCGTTTCTTCACTTTTCATAATCTTTTACAATATTTTTTTTTGTTTTGTGTTTTTCTCAATGCCTTCAGCTTCTTCTTGTTTTAATCTTCAACACTTTCAGATGTCTACAGCGTCAGTCGCCAGATGGGGGAGAAAAAAAGTTATCGTTTCCTTTGTTTCTTTTTTCGTTTTGTTCCCTTATTTTTCATGCCTCTTTCGTCTCATGCTAGCAAAAATTACGCGTTTAAAGCGTGGCGATAATGTCATGTGCAAACTTTTCTAACCCAAGGACAGTGGCATGAGGAGCGACTTTTAGTGGGAGAAAAAGAAAAATTAAGATGACTTGCGAGATTTGATACTAAGTCCATTGAAATTAATAAAGAAGACTGTACAATTTGCGAGATTTCATAGTACTCCTACTAAATTGTTTAAATTATGAATCGAATTATGAGCATCTTACTTACCTTGCGTCAATAATTGATGCCAGTCAATCGTTGATCGCCAAATTTAGATATTACAGAGCACATATTTACGTTGCCACATAACAGGGCACTGCTCATGATTACCTCAGAAGCTGGGGTGAGAGGGTGTGGAGTATCTCATACGCATCTCGCCCGCCTTATAGCCTTAGATTGTATTTGCGGCGCCCCAACTGGCTCGTCAGGTAATAATATAAGTTTATCGTATATTACAGCACCATATAGGAACATAGAAATTAGGTATTATATGGTTTGAAAATCCTTTAACCACTCTAGGCTATTATACAGCTTCAAAGATGGAGGATGGAACATGACTTTCAGTGGCATCGTAATGGTTCTCGGTGCACTTACTTACTTAGGTGACCTCAAACAATCCAGAGGAGCCAAGGGCCTTACAAACTGAGGATAACGTATTTCTCCAAACAGCTTGAACTTAAGCTTCAGTTTTCCTCCCAAAGTTGGTAACACCAATCTCTAGCAGGCAATATTTCACCTGGTCTTTCCAGCGAAGTCTTACATAAATAAATAAATAGTTAGTTTCCCATTACATCCCATGAGGGGAAAGGGAACAGCTTCTCACAATCACTGAGATGTGGGCTTTCTAGTTTTTACACTCACTGATTGGAACCTACAGTTTTACACTGGTTCCGAATGCTATTTTGCGAAGTTTTTCGATGGCTAAATATTCGATAGTGACGCCATCACTAAGAGAGGTGATCGTCGTCGAAGGAAATGTATAGTGTGTCCTGAGGAGTGATCGATCCCACGTTTTCATCAACAAGAGCCGGGCACACTAACCATTGTACCATCGACAGCCACGATCCTTTTATTTGTTCGTTAAAATTCTCTTAAATATTCGAAGAAACATTTCCAAATTATTGATTGGTAGCTCAAAAAGAGTTGCAACACCTATGCCACAATATAGGAGCATAATGATCGCATCCGCTTTGAATCGAAATCGGTATTTAAGAAGTCTAACAAAATGGAAACTTAAAATAAAATTTAGGAAATTTAGGAATAAATCAGGTTAATGGAGGAACTCGATCACTAGTTCTCGAACTCGTTCATTTAAGGTGCCCGGACAGAAGAATCATGAACATACTTGCCATATCGAACATGCGCCTTATCTTCGTCAGTGTGATATCTGGTCACTCTATATGAGCACACTGAAAAATTTGCCTTTTTTTCTTGTTTGGATGCAAATACAACGTGTTTGTAGCTCGTCGCAAATTTGGTATACTTGTGTCCAAACACATTGTGTTTGCTATTCAATATAATATTTTTGAGAGACAATGACTAATAGGTTATAATATTTAATTGTATTTGTGAATATGGTGTTGTTTGTTGAAAACTGCTGAGAATAAAAACGTGACAGACAATAAAGAAACAAAAAGCACCAGATCTTCAATTCACGAAAATAATGCTTGCAAACATGTACATGTTTCCGGCAATATGTTGTAACACCAAAAATTAAATTGTAATCAAAGATTTTGTTGTATTCGAAAAATCAGTACATAACATTAACATTTGAAAATTATTTTTAGCATATGAATACCACGGCAGTTCATGACGAAGCACATTTTCGACGTCCAAATTTGGGTCAATTCTTCGAGCATTACTGGCCGTATGTCACGATTGACAAGAACAATTGTGGCTTCTAAGGCAGCTATTGTTGCTGGTTTATAAGCATGAATCAGTGACTTCTCGTAGCCCCACAGAAAATAATACAGGGGTGTCAAATCGCACGACCTTGGATGCCAATTGACAGGACAATTTATTGAAATCAACTTATCGCCAAATTCTGATTTCAATAAATTGACGGTTACGGATGCCATATGCCACGTAGCGCCATCCTGCTGAAACCACAACTCGCCCGGATTAATGTCATTCATATTTTCAAACAAAAAATCATTGATCGGTAACGATCTGCATTGACCGTAACGCGAGCTCCGGCTTCATTATTGATGAAATAGGGTCCGATGATGCTACGATACCAGAGTGTAAACCTCAACAAACGGTGCTTTTTTCAGGATGTAATGGCGTCTGTTTTGGGGTATATTGTGGATTGGTCTGGCAGCGTATGTGGAAATTTGGTTTATTAGCAAAAATGGGCCTCATCGCTGAACACAATTTTGCGATAAAACATCGGGTCAATTTCCAACTGCTCTAGAGCCCAGTCGGCAATAGGATGACCCATATGATGGCATCTCGTTTTTAAATCCAGCACCAGCTGTATCTTATACGGGTGTAAGCCATGATTTTTGTGCAAAATTATTCACGTAGTGGACGGACATAGTAGCAATTCCTGTATCAGTTTAAATAATTTTGAAATCAGGCAATGAATATAACTCTCCTCAATCCACTGTCTTCCGTGTATTACAAGTCTAAGGATGTTAATATTTTCAAGTTGCAACACAAAAAAAAAATTTGGCCCCGAACCACAGACAACAACACAATTATGTCTGCCACATGATTCGAAGTTTAGTCAGACAAATGCCTTATGTTCTTTTTTATTTCATATCGTCTCTTTCCCTTAGAATCCTGCGTCGTCAATGACGTTTTTGCAGTAAACGCTTTATGGTGGGAACACCAGTAAAATCATACCAACATCGGATTCCACATCAACTGTAGTACAGGCTTTTACTTTAGTAGCTGAGTCTTGAGTGGCCGTAAGGATGTGATGTGGAAATGTGTTGTCCTGGCAGCTGCGTCTCTGCATGCATATGAGTGTCTGTGAAGTGACGTTTAATGGTGGATGCAAAAGTGGGTTTGGTTTTCCGTTACCACTTAAAAGTCATTGTCAACAACATAAAGATTTACTCTCATACGTTTCCCAGAATCAGCGACATTGTGTCCGTGTGTGTGTGTGGTATTTTATTTGCAGTTTCTTTTCACCTCATCGTGTCCCTTTTACATGCAGACTTAGGATGAGCTGAAAGAAAGATGATTGAAATCCATTTTGCAAGAAAGTAGACGGCTATTCGATAATGGTATGGGTTCGAATTGCATATGGGGAAGGCTATTATTTTGTCTTAGCTGTGAGACGGTTAAGGTAAAGGGCTTTCTTAGCTTGGAATATCCTGTAAGGGCTTTTGATTATAGAATGAATGAATGTTGCCGGTTTCGCATCAAGAGTTCGTTGGTGCCAGTGATTGCCCAAGGCCGCTAATTATGGAAGATGACAAGATTGCAAGAGAAGTTGAAGTCTTGTTAATCTTCGAGCCATTGAATGCCATTAAACTTTATCTTTCACCCTTCATTGCAATGGTGAGGGAGAGATGGTTATAAGTTATTTTAATTTAATATGACTCTTTGGTAAAATTTACAAGAGGCATCTCCTAGGCTGTCATTACGATTGATTTAAGTTTTCACCCTATCGTGGCTAGAAATTTGTATGAACGAATATCAACTAATCAGTGCGTGCGGCTACTGTTCATTGGTACTCAGGGCATTCAAATTTGATAAAAATGGTTGAGAGTTCCTGAAAAGCTTCGCACTTCGGCTAAATATCCACATGTCTGGCATAAGTTGACCGATGTCCGAGGAATACATACCGCGGATGTACCGATAGCACAGCGACACGCAACCCACATTTCGTCGATGCTCAAGGGAGGCAATAGAGTTGGATACTCTACTGTCCTCTGACGGTGGTGCTCTCCTCTGGACACGGCCGAGAAACTCCAAAGAGGTTCTAGAAGCACCTGAAATATATTGGAGTTATATTCCATCTTTGGCCTGATGTAGGTGGTGTAGTTATTAAGAAGATCAACCGGAGTGAAGTATTTTTTGCACCGATTTTAAAAGCCCTAGACACTTGAATTCATCTGTCGACACTGTCAAGTACATGTTTTGCCCAACGCACATTACATTGTATTTTCATGCCCAGAACATTACAAGCATCTGATTCATCATTATCCACATCGTTCATATACAATGACGACACACCTAGGTCAGCAATCCGCTTATGCGACAACAAACAACACTGGGTCTTCCCCGCATTAACGTCTACTCTATTCATTCGACCCCATTCGACAATGGCCACCAGATCCCTGTCAAATGTTTCGTTCATCGGCCGCCGTTTGACTTGAATCTCTTGAAGACTTGGCCTACAATCGAATGAACAAGGATGCCAGAGATTACTGTCATCCGCACAAGAGTAGATTGTATTCACAGTCTGACCCAGTAGATCGTCAATGAAAATAAGAAAAAAGAGAAGGAGAAAGAACACAACCCTGTGGTACACCTGCAGTCACTTTATGCTCGTCGGATTAAACCCCATCTACAACAACTCGTATAGTGCGATCTCTAAGAAAACTCTATATAAATCACTATATACACTGTCTTTGACAATCATTACCTCCTGATCTTCGGTGGAAGACTCTGAGTGGAGTAGTGTATCTCCACAGTGTATCTCCACATTTTAGGCACACACTGCTTATCAGTCACCATATTCCCATTCTCATATTTGCAGGAGGGCAGCCCATTATTCGGCCTGTTATTTACTCTTCTTACTTTCTGGAAAAATTTTCGCGATTCATTTTACATCCTGCACATTTTGATCCTTTCACTCCCTCTCTCTGCTCCCACTGCAATTATTACCTCTTAAATAATTGGGTTGCCTTCGTTCGCAGCCTCTTGTACCGCTGATTATCAGCACGCGTTCTAACTGGCTGTTTACCATGTATACCATGGCTTATCCTTCTGCGAGTTTTGATACCCAATTTCAGTCCCAGGAAGTTCATATATTCTAGAAAGCTGTTTATTGAGATCTTAGGTAAATTTTTGTCGTTGATTGTTTCCTTGAATTTTGAACGGCTTGCTACCTCTGGACCTGAACAGGGGATAAAAGGTACAAAAAATCGAATTTTTTAAAGGTTTTTTTTTTGCGATTTTGACCATGAAGATGAAGGTATTTTGATTTTATATGTTGACAATTTTTATTCTCTATGACAAGAGCTACAACTTTCCCTTAGAGGGTAAATCAAAATTCCGAACGATTTGCAAGATATGAGCCTGACAAAATGATCACTTTCTTTGGGGCCCATAAAAAAAGTGCATGACTTTAGGCAAAACTGGGAGACAGGGGTCTTTTTTTTTGGTCTTTCATCACGTAGTGGTGTCCGTATATGGTTATATTTTTTCGTGTTGCACTTTGTTATCAGAAGTGGTATAATGTATACTGTGATCACCGATGGTTGGTCGAAAGACTCTTTCCTTTCCCAATTTGGCATTAAAATCGTCTAGAATAATTTTAATGTCGTGGTCAGGGCAGCGTTCGTACACTTCCTCGAGACGCTCATAACATGATTTTTTGAACTCATCGTCTTTATCCTTTGACAAAATAACTAGATGTTGAAATATTTCGCTTTGATGCGAATTGTGCCTATGCGTTCACTCACGGGGTTGAACCTTGACTACTAGGTATCGTAGTCTCTTGCCAACTATAAATCCTCACCCGAATTCGTGCTTTCGCTCATGGCAGCTGTAGTAAATATCGCAGTGTTTATTTCTGTTGCAACCATATCCTGTCCATCGAATTTCCAGGCTTTATATATTTATATTTTCCGAGGACATCCGGAAGTCGGAAAGTGACACTCGTCCTGTATAGTATTCGCACGTTCCAGGTACGTATCCTTAAATGGTGGTCCTTATAACGTTTGCGAGGGTCGTCAACTGTTAGGGGGTTTCTTTGTTCTTTATTTTTTTTCTCTGTGTATTTTCATTGCCTATATAACGGTGGCGGGAGGCAAACCCAGCCCACCATGGTTTGCATTTTGCCTACTGCCAGGATGATCATGTTTCAGCCGCCCAATATAAATCAGATGCTGACCAAAATGCAGTGAGTCGAAACTCGATTTTTAATTCTTCAGTTCTGATATGCCGTTGGCGGCCAGGGGTATTGACTCATCCGCCGTCAAAGATCAGAAGAATATATCCACCAGTTTGAATATTTTTAGTGACAGGTTCACCTAATAATACTGAGACGTATCAGTGATCGCATAACCAATCAGGCTGCTCAATTTTCGCCGTTTTACTCTCGCTAGCTGACGAACGTTTCCGACAAAGTTATTGCCGAGGACTTGCAGCGTGGACGTAGTGAGCTGCTTGGACTGCAAAATAAAGGAATCGTTTCTGGCCATGTCCACGTGAATGGCAATCAGAAGCATTTTACCTACACGAACAGTCCCATATACTTGATCCCTTATGTTTGGAACATCCATATACTTATATCATTATAGCATTGTTTTCATAAATTGGCGATATAATGGTATGATGTTCTTTTGTTGTCTGTCACGTTTTTGTTTTCAGCAGTTTTCAACAAACAAAGCTGTATTTGAGTCAAAAAAACTTATTTTGTAACATATTTTAATCATTGTGTATCCAACATATAATATTGAATAGCAAGCACTTTGTGTTTGGACACAAATATACAATAGTTGTGACAAGCTAAAAACACGTTGTATTTGCATCGAGACAATAATAAGAACATATTTTTAAAAGTGTATGCAGTTGTAGCCCCTCATATCCTATCGCATGTCCAGTTTATTGTTATCTAAGGTCAGTAGACATCACTTTGTATCATATGTCTATATATTTACAAAACCAGCGTTTACCTTCTCTTAACTCACAACAATATACTTTTTGGTTTATCCTCGGATCGACCATAAAGTAGAAAATTGGAAATGCGACAAATTTTCATAAAAGTAGCAAAATCCACTCGAAACCCAAAACCATTAAACTTTAAAGTTAATGTCCTGTACGAAGGTGATGCAAGAATCACACACACACACACACACACACATCAACATATGACAAGGACTCCACCTGGTAAGTAACTTTAATCAAGTGCAGAATCTTAAATTAAAGGAGAGGCAAGAGTGAGCCTATATTTATAACACATACATACACATATATTAAAGTTTAATAATGCTACAAATACACTTAAACTAACTGGCACACACACACACACACTCATATATACACAGGATAAACACTTTATATAAATAAATAACAACAAGGATAATAAAATGCCAACAAACAAAGCAGCTGCTACGAATGATAGAAACACTCGCATGGTGAATAAATGAGGGGAACAAAAGAAAAACACCAAAATGTTAAGACAAAATTAAGGTATTTTCTCTCTCTCTCTCTATCTCTCGCTATTACTCTTTTGGGATAGTGACATGACTTTGAGAGCCAAATATGACAGCTCTTATAACTTTTGACATTGCAAAAGGAATTGGGTGAAATTAAAAAAAAACCTTAGATAAAGAGAGAGCAAAGGATAGGGCCTACGAGAGCAATGAAAAGCAAAACATTACATTCCATTTGCTGAATGGAATTGTTCTTCTCTTACACGTGCTAGAGAGCTTTTTGCTATAAGCTTTCATAGTAAAAGCTTTGGAAGTATAACAAACAATACACACTCTCCCTCAGCATTACTTATCCCTTTAACTATCCTTCTTCCTCTTATGTTCTCTCTCATCTTTTTAGAACCTTTTAGATGATATAACATTTAGTATCGGAATTTGTGTTTTAAGTTTTCTCCCTCACAAAATTTACGGTATCACTGGGAAGCTTTCGTTTTTGCAAATGCCTCTCCATTCGTCCTTTTTGACTTCATAAAGCATTGTATTATTCGCAGCATCTGCCATTAAATGTTGTTATCCCCTGTGTAATTGCGTGAGCCAAAAAGGCGGCATGAATCTTCCATTCTCCTTGTTGTATATTGTAGACCCATAAGCCACGTTTCTAGTAGTCATTGGAGCGAGGGAGTGTAAATATGCAAATACTCGTAATACGAAGAAGTTTGTAATCAACGGCAGCATCACCAAAGATTTGCTGGGGGTCTCGTAAACTCAAATAAATCAAGCGTGTGATATTGGTGGAACTGACTGTCAAATGGTTGTGGGTGCTCAATTTGTTGTGCTTCTTTAAATGGTAAACGTTGAAGAGATTTATAGCAATTCCTAGACGAGTCAATCAAAGAAGCGCTAGATAAAGCGTTACAACTAGCATGAAAAGCTTTTAAAAAGAAAAGTATTTATGAGGATATCTCAAGAAAATAAAGAAGTTTTGTATGAAGTTTTTGAAAGGGTTCAGTGGCTTACTTTAAACTGTGCATAATCCGAAAGAGCTTTAGTGACAATCTGCTGACTTTCAGATGTTACGTTTGTTAAAATTATGGTTTATAACTCTATTTAAACCTTGAGTCACTTAGTAATCTCAGTGCAGTGTCTTGAACTGCTTAGCCTACACTTAAGCAAGTCATGACAATTCTTTAGAAGGCCATCGCCTTCTGTTAAAATTAAAGTGGATACATCATTCGAGTTCGTCCAATGAATAAATATATGGACATTTTCAGTAATGTTCATCAAAAAATATATTCTTCCAACTGGCTCTATCCTTCGCCTTTTCTCGCCAGTTGGTAACACCAACGCTACGGAGGGATTCTTCTGCCTGGTCTTTACAGCGGAGTCTTGGTCATCATTTTTTCGTGCTTTCATCGGGTACGTTATGGAAAACCTTTCGCACTGGCTCATCTTCATTCATTCTGATAACATGGCCTAGCCAACGCAATTGGCATAATTTGATTCGCCTAGCTATGTCCACGTCAGAATATAGATTATATAGCTCTGCGATCCAGCGACGTCGGTACTCCCGTTTTCTCTAACAGGACCATATATATTACGGAGAATTTTTCTCTCGAAAACTCCCAGGTGTTTTTCATCCGCTTGCGATATGACCCAAGTTTCGGAGCCATAAGTCAAGACAGGTAAAATGAGAGTCTGATATAGCTGGTCTTTTGTCCGTCGAGAGAGCGCTTTGTTCCTTAAATGCTTGCTGAGCCCAAAATAGCATCTATTTGCAAGAACAATTCTCCTGTTTATCTCCAGGCTGACGTTGTTGCCCTGCCCTTGCTCACGGCGGATCCAAGGTAGACAAATTCATCTACCACTTCAAAATTAAATCGGTTGTCAACGTTCAAGTGCGAACCAAGTCGAGAGGTTTCTCTAGTCGTTGACACCATCAATTTTGTCTTGTCCTCATTAACAGCAAGACCCACCTTCGCTGATTCCTTTTCGATTCTAGAAAATACTGCAGTACTATCCGGCAAATTTCGCCCAATGATGTCTATATCGTCAGCATACGCCAGCAACATATGGCTTTTCGTGTTAATGGTGTTGTTCGTACTTACTGCAGCTTTTCTCTTTTTCATTTCCAGTAAGATGTTGAAGAGATTGCACGAAAGTGTGTCACCTTATCTCAGTCCTCGCTTGGTAGAGAATGATTCAGTGAGGTCTTTCCCACTTTCACCGCTGATGTGGTGTTGGTCAGTGTCATTCTACGGAGGCGGATCAGTTTTGCCGGAATTCCAAGTTCAGACATCGCTTCGTACAATTTTTCCCGTTTGGGGCTATCGAAAGCAGATTTGTAATCGACAAATTGGGTTTATATATCAATTTGCGTTTCGTGGCTCTTTTTAAGAATTTGGCGTGAATATTTGGTCAGTCATGGACTTGCCTGGTCTAAAACCACAATGATAAGGTACAATAATTTTTTCAATAATTGGCTTTAATCTTTCACATAATACAGCGACAAGACCCTATACGTGATGGATAAAAGACTGATACAGCAATAGTTGGAACAGACCCATGGATCACCCTTTTTAAATACAGGACGTAATACACTGAGACTCCAAGCATCTGGTATAGATTCCCCCAACCATATACTGCATATGGCGGAATGAAGACGGGCCCCAGGAGATAACAGCTCCGATTGCAAAATGAAAAAGGTCCCCAAATCAATACACAGGTTACAACAACACGAAATTTTGGGGTGTTATTTTGTACATTTGGGGTCCATTTTCGCTTACACTTTGGGTGTTTTTTCTACAGTATCATTAGCTTCTGATCTTCAGTGGAAGAATCTGAGTGGAGTAGTGCTAAAAAGTGATCTCTACATATGTTGAGCACACATTGCTTATAAGTCACCAGAGTCCCCCATTCTCGTCCTTGCAGGAAGGCAGCCCATTATTAGACCCGTTATTCGATTTTCTTATCCCCTGAAAAAACTTTCGGGATTCACCTTTCCTTTTGCACATTCCGAGGATTTCACTCTCCCTCTGCTACCACTTCCATTTTTTCCGCCTAAATAGTTGGTTTTCCTCCATTCTCAGCCTCTTGTACCGCTCACTCGCAGCACGCGTTGTAACTGACTGTTTCGTTGCCATACGTGCAGCGTCTTTTCCATCAGTTGCAATGCGACATTCTTCGTCGTACCATGGTTTATCCTTCTGCGGAGATGAAGAATAAAGATATAAAATTAAAAATATTTTTTGTTTAGTTTTTTTTTATATAGAAAATAAAATAAAGAATGAACAGTTATAAAATTTTTAATGAGTTTTGGAAAACAACTACTGATGAAATAAAAAATTCTTAAAAACTACGTCCTAAGTAGGTGAGATATTTGTATCTTGTTGCGCTCAACTATAGGGTGATCAATGATTTATAAAACCAGATATCAAACACTTAAATCCATCCGACCAATCCCAAATTACAATGGTTTAAATATAAACACTTCTAGAGAATTTTCATAATTGTGGGGAATTTCAAACACCTTTTCATATCTCTGTGAATTAAATTTGGTGAATTTTTTCCCGATTCAGGTACAAACCTTTTATAAAAGATAAAAGTTTCTTGATGTTTTCAGAAATTTGGCGAGATGTTAGTTTTTTGTTTTGTAGGGTAAGGTATGGAATGACTCATATATATATTGAAATAATAATAAATAATAGTTAGCTGCTTTCGAACTACATTCAGATGGGACATTAATGTTTTACTATTGTTGTTAAACTTACTGTATTATAGGTATTATTAAGGTCAACTCTCTTAGTCATCATACTCGTACGTATGTACATATATGTACACACCATCTGCGTCATAAATTAACAAAGCTGGTGTGGCTAAAAGTGATTTACCAGCTTTATCACTGGGTCTCCCTCTCTGGACACACAACGCCTTCTCGTTCACTTTACAGGAACTGGTGATAACTACTTTACCAACAAAGTCCCTTTGTCGACCATAAATCTTTTCACTTTGTTATGGTTGGTCATCAACCACTTTTGCATAGTGAAGTTCCATTTATGATGGGGGTTTTTTCCGTCTAACGTTTGTTTTTCATTTCCTGGCTGCTGCTGCCATTAACATCTAGTATTTGCGTTTATTACTTTATAATTTCGTCAAAACATTAAGGGTTCGTTAAACATTGTTTGCTTTTTGTTGTGTGTTTCTCCCATTCGACATCTATTCAAATATTTATTTTTCAATTATTATTATTTTATTCGTTGATATTTTTTTCCTTAACTAACTTTGAAAAAAAATACAACTCACACATTTACAAGTGGAAACAATTTATCAGTTCCACTCGTATAAACAAAACCTTTTTGTGTTTCCCCTTTGCCCTCAGTCACAGGATGCGGATGCCCTTGTGTGATTAAGTGTGCGTGTGTTGTTCGTTGTATTTATTTGTTTGTATTCGTTAGATATTTAGATACATTTATTCTTCTGGATGTTTTGTTCCTTTTTTTGTGTGTGGATTTTTTCGGTTGGCGAATTTCCGTCGGTGTTTGAAACAGATTTTGTTTGTGTTTTAAATTGTTTTTATGAATGTGTTGTGTTTGTTCTTTTTTGTTTTTGTTACATTCATTTCGTATTTGGTATTCTATTTATTTTTTTTGGTTTTTTTTCGCGAGAAATTTTTATTTTATTCTAAGCGAAGCGTTAAAACGAAGTACACTTTCATGTTTTTAATTTGTTTTTGACTTTTTTTTTCATCGCTCATAGATGAAACACAAAATATTTTTTGTTTTCCAAAAATGCCAGGCAGGGACGTAAAGGCTAAAGTATCAAGAAGGGGGTAGGTAATGGAAAGTATATTTTAGCTGAAATCAGGGATGACAAGGTGTTCAAAATATATAGGCCGAATATAGGCACATTGTGTGGCCGTCAGTAGTGCAACGGTAATGTGCGCGGCTCTTGTAAAGTGTGTTTTTTCAAGACCGATAGAACTTCAAATTATAAAAAAATAACACAAAAAATTAAATTTTAATAAAGTTTTTTTTTTATTCGAAAGATCAATACGTGGCATTAACATTTGAAAATGATTTCGGGCATATGGGCACCGCGGCTGTTCTTGACCAAGCGCATTCTCGACGTCCAATTTTTTGCCACTTTTTCGTGCACTGCTGGCCGTATGTCACGAAGAACACGAACAATTTTGGCCTCCAAGGCGTCAATTGTTGCTGGTTTATCAGCATAAACCAGTGCCTTCACGTAGCCCCACAGGAAATAATCGAGAGGTGTCAAATCGCACGACCTTGGAGGCCAATTGACAGGTCCATTACTCGAAATCAACTTATCGCCAAATTTTGATTTCAATAAGTCGATGGTTGCGATCGCCGTATGGCACGTAGCACCATCCTGTTGAAACCACATCTCGTCTGGACCAATGTCATGCATATTTTCAAACAGAAAAAAATTGATCATGGTGCGGTAGCGATCTCCATTGACCGTAACGCGAGCTCCGGCCTTATTTTTAAAGAAATAAGGTCCGATGATGCCACCAGCGTGTAAGCAGCACCAAACGGTGCATTTTTCTGGATGTAATGGAGTCTGGAGGGTCTCTTGTGGATTGGTCTCACTCCACATACGGCAATTTTGCTTATTAACAAACCCGTTAAGCCAAAAATGAGCCTCATCGCTGAACACAATTTGGCGATAAAACAACGGGTCAGTGTCCAACTGAGTTTCAAAGTAAATTTGGATAATTTGGCAACGTTGTTCAAGTGTGAGTCTATTCATGATGATTTGCCAGAGTATACTGAAATAAATAATAGAAATTATTTTGTTAAAATTTAATTTTTTGTGTTATTTTCTACAATTTGAAGTTCTATCGGGCTTGAAAAAACACCCTTTATATAAGATCGTGGATTCGATTCCTGCTCTGACAAACCTTGAATTTCCTTCGACGGCGGTAACCTCGCTCAGTGACGGCGACACTATCGAGTATTTAGCCATGGAAAGGTTCTCAAAATACCAATCGGAACCGGTTTAAAATTGTAGGTCCTAATCAGTGAGTGTAAAACTAGAAAGCGCACAGATCACTGGTTGTAAGAAGCTCTCCGGAATCGTACGTGGGATGTAATGGGAAACCATTTTTGATGTGTTAACATCTATAGCGGCGTATAGGGACTAAATCTATCAAAGTCAGATTTTATGCTGCTGCTAAAACCAGATTTTATGCTGCTGCTAAAACCAGATTTTCTGCGACTGCGAAAGAGAATAATGACGTGTTAAACAAAAATGAGCGAGCAAGAGAGCAATGAGAGAGTGGTGTGGCAGGGGTGAGGCAAACGAAATTGTATGTATGTACATGTGTCTGTTGCTGTTGTTGAATGACGTGTTAAACAAAAATGAGCGAGCAAGAGAGCAATGAGAGAGTGGTGTGGCAGGGGTGAGGCAAACGAAATTGTATGTATGTACATGTGTCTGTTGCTGTTGTTGAACGGAGATATAAAGCATAGCCACGCAAAATTTTATTTTCAAGCCCATGGGCTTGCGCAGCCGCCGTTATGGTGACACACTAATACGTCACCTACTTCGTACAAAGTATGTGTGATGTTGTGTGTTTGGCTGTTTCGTTGCTGTTGATATGGCCAAACAAAGCGAGTCATTTGATGTTCAGCATTGCCCGGTGTATACAAAAAAACTATTATTTTTTATTTTCCAATGTAACACTTACTAATGTGTTCATAGAAATCGAACAGGTACCGTGTAGCAAAAAGGTGTTAACACATCGCCCGTGAGTTCGAACACCCATTGATTTTTGTTAATACGCACATTTCATTCCAAACCCAAATATAGTGTTGTTTGTTGAAAACTACTGAAATCAAAAACGTGACAGACAACAAAGAAACAAAATAGCAGCATATTTTCAACTCATGAAAACAATATTTGCAGATATATAAGGGTGTCTCAGTAAGATTGCACATTTTAAATTTAGTGTAATTTCTTTTGTGCAAGTAGAAACTCTGAAATTTGGCAGCTGTCACATATGTTTATTGCGGTTATTAAAAATGGAAAGCTTACGAAAGAACAACACGTTATAATTGTGAAAACTTATTAAAAACATTTGGAAGGTTATGCCGAGACCGCTCGCAAACTGCCAAGAATTTTCAGTCGAGAAAGTGCACCTAAAGTGCCACTCAGACGCTGAGAAAAAATGCCCCAGCAGCATATTGCAAGAAATATGTACATGTTTGCAAGCACTGTTTTCTTGCATCGAAGATCTGCTTCTTTTTTGTTTCTTTGCTGTCTGTCTCGTATTGGTTTTTAGCGGTTTTCAACAAAAAGCCACATTTCAGACCCAAAAACATATATTACAATCTATTAATAATTGTGTCTCAAACATGTTATGTTGAATAGCAAATACAATATGTTTGGGCACAAGTACAGTGTACTTGGGACAGGCTACAAATACGTTGTATTTGCATCCAAACAACAAAAAATACATATTTTTCAGCGTGTATTCGATGAGTGGTCAACAAATTTGGTGAAACCGGGTCGGTTATGGACAGTAAGACTCCTGAGCGTCGACGTATTGGTCGGTCTCTTGAACACATTGGTGCTGTAAACGAGAGTGTCGC
The DNA here is from genome assembly GCA_963931995.1 of Phaonia tiefii. Lineage (NCBI taxonomy): Eukaryota > Metazoa > Arthropoda > Insecta > Diptera > Muscidae > Phaonia > Phaonia tiefii. The sequence continues at coordinate 277,710,260 of OZ008369.1, forward strand.
CGAAAATCCGAGAACATTAATTAGGCATCGTTCTCAACAACTTCGAATTTCACGAAGCTTTTGGCAGCGAATTTTGACAAAAGACCTCCACCTTCATGCGGAAAAAAAGTCATCTCGAATGGCTTCGTGAATACACAAAATTGGGGCTCAGAAAATCCTCATGCAATCCATGAGAAGCAAATGCTGATTTGGGTCAGGCGGCGTGATTGGGCCTTGTTGTTTTGAAGATGAGGCCGCTATTGCAGTGACGTTGAACGGCATTCGTTACAGGAACCATGATAACGTAGGCCCTGTTACCTCAACTGGACGGCATGGATCTGGAGAACACGTTGTTTCAGCAAGACGGTGCCGCCTGCCATATATCGCATGAATCAATCGCTTTATTGCAGCAACGATTTCGACAACAAATTATCTCAAGGAATTCTGATGTCAACTGGCCACCAATGCCAAGCGATTTAACGCCGTGCGATTTCTTTCTTTGGGGTTTTGTGAAATCTCGAGTTTACGCGAATGAACCAGAAACTATTCCTAAGTTCAAATCTAAGATCCAACGTGTCATCGGTGAGATACAGCCACATTTCTGCGAAAAAGTCATGGAGTATATCATGAAACGAGTAATGCCCTGTCATCAGAGCAGGAATATGTCTTCTTTGCAATCCAATAAAAGAAATCACAACTATCTCAAAAAATACGTGTATTAATTTCAAAGTGAAGAAGTACATTCTTACTTAGTCATTCTATCGAGACTGAAGACTCAGTTTAATCCTACCTGAAGTAAAGTAATTTCATCCTGTTCCTAAATAGATAGGACCCTAGAGTATACATCCTCTTGTCGGCTAGTTGTGACTACGGTTCGTGGATCTGGGATCGCTATCGGAAGATATACTTATAATGCGCCAGCGCCATGTGAACACGTTCTGTTTCCTGTGGAGCTTGTAATGTATCCTCAGGTTTGGCAGGTCATCGGCGCAATAGTTCCCGACCTGCTCCGACTTCGACTTCCATGATCGACTCCGACTATGACCCATTGCAGGAGTTGCTTTAACCTGATTGCATACGTATGTAGAATCAACATGCTTGTCGATAACGTCCACCGCCAATTTAAATAACAGTACATTCAATGCATTAGTCGGAGCGGTGCCCAGAGAACCCGTGATGTATATCGCCGCAATTCTCTGAACAGTAGTCAGAAGTGAGCATGGGTTAAGCCTCTCAAGCACCCGCCCCATACGGGATTTTCCATCTCACCACTACGGTCGAGCGGCAGTGAACAATCCTAGGAAGGTTAAGTAGAAGCGGCTGTCACAATCGACACACTTAGTCCAATGAGAACCGTTGTGATTCCGTCTCGATAGTTGAACCTGTAAAATGGCTCTGTATGGTTAGGGGACGTTCAAGCCATATGATGCCACATCCCGATATTCCAGAATATGGCTTAAGAATAGACGTACATTGGTCCCCGGGTAACCAATTAATACTTTGAAGAACTGTCCTCATTCAGCTTAACTTCCAGAATATTTGTTAGATCCAATATGAAGTAATATCCTAGATGTTTACTCCTACTCATATAAAAGGCCGGCCAGGAACATACGAGAAGTTCGACGCTCAAGTCTTCCTCTCCATACTCATAGCTACTGCAGTAATCATGAGCGGAAATTCCAAGTCAAGACGCATGTCGGTATATTATACAGCTACTACACGTTGAAAATTTTTTCTTTTTTTGTTGTTTGGATGCCAATATAAAGTGTTTGTAGCTGTCCGCAAATATAGTATATTTGTGTCCAAACACATTGTGTTTGCTATTCAATATATTATGTTTGGGACAAAATGTTTAATAGGTTATAATATACCTATATGTATTTGTGATCCAAATGTGGATTTGTTTATTGGAAATTTCTGAAAACACTGATGTCTGTCACAATAAAGGAACAAAAAGCAGCAGATCCTTAATTCACGAAAACAGTGCTGGCAATCGATTTATTGTACATGGTTCTTGCAATATGTTGCTGGGGCCGCTATTTTTCAGCCTGTAGTATAGAGATATCTTACCTAGGAATGACTATAAGGTTTAGCGATCGATTTAGATGATAACTTTGCCATACTTCCCTGGTGATCCTGCAATTTGAACTTGAAGACCATCCATCATTCGCATATCTGAAAGCTTCGCTTTTAAGCATGAGCTTTCATGCACAAATTGGCATACCCACATGCTCCATATCTAGTGGACTAGGTAAGGTAGTTCCTAATCTTTCCAGTTCCTCTGTTCTATGGTTGCCTGAAATGCTCCTGTGCCCGGCATACATATAAGGTGAATATTGAACTTCTTGGCCATTTAATTGAGAGATGTGCAGCAGTTGTTAGCAGTTTTTGAAATCAGAAATACAGAGTGCATGGATATTTTAGTATCCTGACTATCAGAGTAGATGTTGATACACCAGGCGATAACGAGGTTTCGTCCCAGAATAAGAGCTTCGCTTTTAAGGATGAAATTGGCATACCCACATGCAGAATTGCATGCAGAAATTGGCATACCCACATGCTCCATATCCAATGGAATAGATAAGATAATTCCTAAGTTTTTCTGCACATCTGTTTTCTGGCTCCCTGAAATGCTGCTGTGCCCCGGCACCCATATAATGTGAATATTGAATTGCCTGGCCATCTCAGTTAGAGATGAGCAGCAGTTGTGGAAAGTTCTTGAAGCCAGATTACAATACAGATTACATGGATTTTATAGCAGCCTGACTGTCGGAGTAGATGTTGATAACCCAAGCGATGACGACATTTCGTCCCAGGCAAAGGGTGAATTCTCCAATTGCCATGACTGAATAGGAAAGAGACAATTCTAGAAAAGAGCCCCTATATTTTCGAAGTTTCCACTACGGAGATTCTGCAAAATACCGTGGTGTCCAAAAACTTCAGACCCACTCAATGTTATTGGTTCAAGGTAGATAAGTGTAATATAGCTCCGTGATTCGTTTGTGGTAAACTCATCCTTGTCTTTTCTTGAGATGTAATGGGCAAGTATTACTTGCTTAACTACCTCAACATCGAGATACCGTGCATGAAGCTTGTGGTTCATACGACGTCGTCTGTATCAAAATTTGACACAAAAGTCTATTCAATAGCAGCACGTTGAAAAATCTGTCTCTTTTTGTTGTTTGGATACAAATATAAAGTGTTTGTAGCTTGTTGCAAAGAAAGTGTTTTTGTTTTGCAATATTACATGTTTGAGACACAATGATTAATAGGTTATAATATATGTTTTTGTGACCCAAATGTGGATTTGTTTCTTGAAAACTGCTGACACGTGATAGACAACATTGAAACAAACAAGGACCAGATCTTCAATTCATGAATAGAATGCTTGCAAACATGTACATGTTTCCTGCAAAATGTTGCTGGGGCTTGATCAAAATTTATGGTTATTACTTCCATTCGATTTGACTTATACGTATATGGATTAGTACATAAATTACTAAAATTTATAAACTAAAGCCACGTCTCCTGTCCTGTAGCTTTAAAAGCCCCTTCTTCCTTAATCGTCAGGATTTTAGGAAGCACGTCCCTTTTACACCATTTTATTGATTGATAACAGTTAAATGGTTACGTTTGTTGTACTGTTTGCAAATGTTATTTTTTTAATAACTCCAAATACAACAAAGAGCAGAACAAACAAGACAAGGATAACACCAAAAACAAAAAAATCAACACTAAACATTTTGTTTTTGCTCGTCAACAGGACATCATCAGTGGGTTGAGAAGAGTTATGGTTCAAATGCTATTTCCTGTTTCAGATGTTGATGTTCGTGTTCTTGCCCGATTTCCCAAAAAGAGACAAGAGCGAAACCAATAAATTCATTTTTAACGAGAACATCATGACGTATGAACAACAATATCATTAAGTGTGAACCAACAAGGTTTTTGTTTCACTCGAATTATTTTGTAATGTAAATAAATCATACGCATTTTTCCGCTACAAGAAACAGTGGTTTGGTGGGAGAGAGAATTGGAATTTGTACTTAAAAATGGGATAGATAATGAGTAATGTGTGTGGTGAAACGGGTGGTGCAAATACAGGTATCTTTTAAAATCATATGTTATTTTGACACAGATATAGTTTTTCTGTTTTATATATTGAGTATCAGCCAGAATGCTACGTCCGCGGACAAAAATGAGGCGTTTTACGCTTCAACATTGGGTACCATTGCAAACTTATTTTCAAAGATCCCTGGCATAGCACCAAACACTACTTTGAGGTAACAGGTTTTTCAATAAGAGCGCTGCAACAGTTTTTTTAAATAAAACAAAACCGGTTTTAGATACCAATGAATTTCTTTATTCCTGTGAAAGTACGTTCGAAGCCATTTTGTATGGAACTCGATTTTTGCAGAAGTCCAGACGCTGAACCCAATTTTCGACGGTTTTCTAGCATGAATCGGCCTATACTGCTGTAATTTCACGTTCGATATTCGTACGAAGTTCATCAATCGTCGCTGGCTTGTTGGCATAGACCATAGACTTGACGTAGCCCCACAGGAAATAATCTAACGGCGTCAAATCGCACAACCGAGGCGGCCAATCGACTGGGCCATTTCGTGAGATAATACGTTCACCAAACTTGGTTTCCAATAAATTGATTGTGGCATTCGCGTGTGGCTTGTTGCGCCGTCCTCTTAGAACCACATGTCCTCCAAGTCCATATTATTCAATTGGGGCCAAAAATATTCGGTTATCATTGAACGGTAGCGATTCGCATTCACAGTAATGTGCCGGTCTTGATCATCACGAAAGAAGTACGGCCCAATGACGCCGCCGGCCCATAAACCGCACCAAACCGTAATTTTTTCGAGATGCAACGATGACTCCTGGATTACGTGTGGATTACTGTCTGACCAATAACGCATATTTTGCTTATTGACGAAGCTATTCACCCAGAAATGAGCCTCATCGCTGAAGATGATTTTCCGATGAAAATCCGAATCATTTTCAAATTGTTGCTCAGCCCAATTCACGAATATACGACGCTTATGGTGGTCAAGCGGCTTCAGTTCTTGCATCAATTTGATCTTGTAAGGATGTAGGCCAAGATTTTTTTGCAAAATTCGCCACAACGACGTCACAGAGATGCCCAACGCTTGAGAACGACGTGTGAGGGAAACATTTGAGCTTTGTTGAACTGAAGCCTCAGCGGCAGCACTATGGGCACTTCTTTGTCTCACTGGCACGGGAACATCTTGTACTGTGCCTGTGGATTCATATTTTCCCACTAGACGCTCAATTGTTGATCTGGTAGGACGATTATGACGACCATAAATTGGACGTAGCGCTCTTAAAGTTGAGGCAACTGACTCCCAATTTCGGACGTAGCGCTCTTAATGTTGAGGCAACTGACTCCCAATTTCGGTAGTAAATTTTAATAATTTCGACTCGTTGTTGGCTCGTATATCTTGCCATGATGAAATGGCAAACCTTACTGAAGAGAAATGTCAAAAGATCGGGAAAAAATATGGCGCCGTTTGCTGTCCCTATCGATTTACTTTTGTAGCGTCTCTGCTGAAAAACCCTTTAGTAGCACGGTTGCGCTTATGGTCGATTGTGAGAAATTGCGGCACTCATTGCGCATATAGTGTTTCTATATAAATATGATAAAATATGATATAACGGTTCAGTGAGTATGTCTTCAGCCTCATCCACCTCACACGTTTTCATTGTCCGATCGTTCAATATCATTCTATGGATTTTGCCGACGGTTTCTGACGTGACAACTTGTTTTGGGCGAGGTGAAGCATTCGGCGGCGTGACTTGTACTGGTAAGAAAACAACGGAATTAAATAAACCTCTATTCAACCACTGAAACTGATGGAGCAAAGTCCTTGCAGTGTCTAACAAACCTTTTCTTAGCTTTGGTGATGGTTTTCATACCCTCCGACATGTGGAAGGGCTGTATATCATTTAATATGGAAAAGATGTAACGCACAGAAGGAGCAATATTCGTAGCTTAGTATCTTTAGGCGAAATTCGTTTTAGTAATTTTAAGACGACCGGCTGCGATTGGACGCACCATTTTCGAGTTATATCCATTTTATATTTTAGCGATTTTCTTATTTTGGTGGTTTTTTGGAAAAAAATATTTCACACGAATTGGACCACTTTTAGAAAACCGCTCAGAAATTAGGCAATATTAGTTATTGTTTACATTCGACCCTCCATTGTTTCATATTTTTTCATATTTTCAGATGGTTGATTCCCCATGGTCGTGGGTAGCTACCCATTATTGTATCCCTACCCAGGGTAACCCAGTGTAACCCATTACCAACGAAATACAAACCCACCCAGCGGCGGAAGTCATGACCTGGAAGGCCTGAAATCATGACCAAACAGGCCTACTTTAAAACACGGAAGACATTCCCTACTTATAACCTCTTCCTTTCTATTTAACATTGCGTGGAATTGGGAGGCAAGGCCTTCCTTGCCCATTGCCTAAAGAAGGCCTTAGAAGGCATGCAAAAAGGAAGGCCTTAGAAGGCATTTACTTCAATTTATTTTTGTTAAACTTAAATAAAATTAAAATAATTTATTTTATCACAAAATCAATATCGCTTTTACATATTTATTGATAAGTATGTATGTATCTATGTTAGAAAGTTGTACCACGCCCAACTTCAAATTGAAACTTTTAAAAATACCCTGAAAAATATTAAATATAAAATATAATTTTAAAATTCGTATGAAATTTTCCAATTAAATTACGGTTCCAAAAAATGGGAAAAGAAATTTCTCAAAATTGTGAAAATCTTCTTATTGGTTATATCTGATGAAGAAATGCATGCATTCCGCAGGCCTTATTTTAGGAAGGCATTACAGAAGAACCATTCCGCATGCATTATTTGTGGATGGCCTTGCAACTCTTGCCGCTGGGCGGGTTTAATCTAATCCGTAGTCTGAGATGTATTTTAATGGATTCGGATTTTTTGTCTATTGTAGTGGAATAGAAGAGCAAATCTAGTGGTCGAAAAACGTCATATTCTCCATTGCAGTTTTCACCTGAACACTTTAATAGTCAATTATGAGAAAACGCAGCACCCATCTTGTATTTAGCTTTTTCATACCAGAAGGTCATGGTAAATTGTAGCTATTGCATCTACGATTTGCCTTTGCCCTCTGCAACCTCAAGTCCTTTTAAAATCCGATCGGCCTATACCATATCTGGGATCATTTCAATTATCAGGGGGAAAGTTGACCTCAATTGTGAATTGGCATCATAACGTCTTTAGAGTCGGGTGCACAAACCACCCTTTTTTGCAGGGGTTCTCAAAAGATTCTGGTGTAAGAGCTGATGACGGGAACGTCAAACTTTTTTTTACTCGAGGGTATTACAGGCCGTTGCAGTATCGAATCCTAGTGTGTTTGGGTAAAAAACGCACAGTGTTGCAGAAAATGAAAACGTGACCATGGGTCTGAAATGTGACTATATGCAAAATTTTTTTTTTGGATCGGATGAGATGGAGAACATCCGCAGATTAATGTCGTTGAAATTTCAGTTGATGTATTTCAAATGTTAATTCGTGTATTTTAAATTTCAACTGATTTCTTTTAAATTTCAATTGATGTCTTTTAAATTTCAATTAAGAAATTTCGAATATGTATAAATTTTAAATTCCAATTGATGTATTTTAAATTTCAAATATAATTTTCAAATATAATTTTCAAATTTCAATTGATATTTTTCAAAATGAAATTGATGTTTTTTAAATTTCAATTGGAAAATTTCAATTGGAAATGGAAGTGCAAAATTTCAATTGGAAACCGAATTGGTTAATAATTTTTAAATCTTCAACTTTAAACTTCAATAGATGTGTTTCAAATTGTTTCAACTGATGTTCTTTAAATTTCTATTGATATCTTTGAAATTTCAATCGATTTATTTCAAATTTTAATTCATGTATTTTAAATTTCAATTGAAGTCTTTTAAATTTCAATTGGTGTGTTTTAAATTTCAAATTTCAAATGGAATTTTTAAATTCCAATTGATGTACATTAAATTTCAAATAGAATTTTCAAATGTCTATTGATATTTTTCAAAATTAAATTGATTCATTTTAAATTTCATTTGGAAATTTCAATTGGAAATGGAAAAGCAAAATTTCAATTGGAATACAATCGATTAATAATTTTTAAATTTTCAAATTAAATTTCAATTTCAACTGATGTCCTTAAGATTTGAATTGATGTATTCCAAATTTTGATTGATATACTTAAAATTTCAATTGATGACTTTTAAATTTCAATGATGTCTTTTAATTTTCAATTGTAGAATTTCAATATTCGAATATAAATTTTAAATTCAAATTATTATGTTTTAAATTTCAAATATAATTTTCAAATTTTAATTGATAGTTTTCAAAATGAAATTGATGTTTTTTAAATTTCAATAATTTTTAAATTTTCAACTTTAAACTTCAATATATCGTTAGCAGAAATGCAATACCACGTAACTACAATTTTAATTTATATTTCCAAGAGTAGAAACAATCCTCGTAAAAGGGTGAGGAATTAATTTTTCAATTCAAATTTTCAAATCTTTGCTAAAGTAAAGTCTTACCTTCAGTAAGATTCGAAAATATACTGGCAAACTGAATTTTTTGTATAGTTTTTTTTCAACTCCTTTGAACAAAATGAAAATTGTAGTTTCGTTCTTTTGCATTTTAGCTGACGATATGTGTTTCAAATTTCAATTGATGTTGCTTAAATTTCTATTGATGTCTTTAAAATTTCAATTGATGTATTTCAAATTTTGAGTGATGTATTTTAAATTACAACTGATGTCTTCTAAATTTCAATTGATGTTTTTAAAATTTCAAATATCAAATGGAATTTTTAAATTCCAAATTTTGATTGATGTATTTTAAATTTCAACTGATGTCTTCTAAATTTCAATTGATGTTTTTTAAATTTCAAATATCAAATGGAGTTTTTAAATTCCAATTGATGTACATCAAATTTCCAATAGAATTTTGAAATTTCGATTGATATTTTTCAAAACTAAATTAATATTTTTAAATTTCAATTGGAAGTGGTGAAGAATATAAAATGCATATATTTTTATCTTAGCATTTGTTTATCGAACTTTTTATTTACTTGGCAAAACTCACAAGGACTTGTCAAGTGATACAATTAGAAAGTCTTTGATATTTCACCCTACTTTATATTCATTCACAAATACTTTGACCAAATCACTGTGCATCATCTCTTTGTTCATTTCGCCGTTGCGTCTCATTTCGTCTCTTCTCGTTTTATTTCGTTTTACTTTCTAAAATTTCAAATCATTAAAAAGGGATTTACTTAGGACTCCCTAAGTCGAATATGCAAATGAGGAATCTTGAGCCTGAACAAGTGTGTTGGCGTAATTTGAAGTACAAATATAAACAAAAAGGAATTAAATTTATATTCTGGCATTTGTTCATTTGAATCCTCGCGTTAAAGTCCTTAGATGGTATGACTGAGCCAGTGACGGTATACAAAAAGAAAAAACCAATATGGAAAGGCAATGATTTAGTGAACTTCGCTTGCGGAAAACATTCTGGTCACGTCCGTTTTAGTCATCAATACAAATTGATTTTCTTTCAAAAGACGTTCACACATATATTGTTAATAATACGGCTATTCGTTTGTTAAATACAACCAATCTATAATACACAGATTATCCCAATGACAGTCAACAGTGGTTCATGTTAAAACACATGCGCGTAAAACATGTGGAATAAAGCGGATCAGTTCGAAGTGATTACTAAACTTGATTGCAAAATTTTTGTCATGATGATTGAAAATGTTGAAATATTTTCTTAAAATGCTTGAGTCATGAAAAATTCCAATTTTGATTGAAAATGTTGCCAATATTTTTACAAATATATTTTTACAAATTCGGATAGCGCCAACATTTACTGCTGTTATTTCCCGGACGGTCTAGTGGGTGTTAATGGGATTCGTAAACAATGGTCTGCTATGGACATTAATAAACTGAGCCGTAGTGTAAAACTTATATTGAGTGGAGATTTCAACAGGAGGCATCGATCAGTCTTTGGGCTGCATTCGTTCAAATTGCTAGAGAAATGTATTATATCAGAATCAGGACTCGTGTAACTTAGACATTATTTATCCCACACTTCTTCGAACATAAATAGACAGACTTCAACGTTCGAGTTATTTATATCCAATATTCCTAACAACATCTGATCATCGAAAGTTTTAAATGATCTGAGTTCGGACGATTTATCAAATAAAATATCGCTTTACAGTAACATTTGTAACACTGACCACCCAAGATATGAGCTCCTTGCAGCTCCTTTCCCATATATATTAAATAAATAAATAAATGTTTTCCCATTACATCCCATCAAGGGACAGGGGAGAGCTTCTCACAATCACTGAGCTGTGCACTTTCCAGTTTTCACTCACTGATTGGGACCTACAGTTTTACACCGATTCCGAACGGTATTTTGAAAAGCTTTTTCATGGCTAAATACTCGTTAGTGTCGCCGTCACTATTCGAGGTGACCGCCGCTGAAAGAAATTTTAAGGTGGACTGAGCATGGATCGAACCCAGGATCTCATGTACAAGAGGCGCGCACACTACCATTGCACCACCGACGGCCCATATATATTAACAGACACATTTTTCTCCCCAGTCAAAACTCCATATCTAGCATTGAAGATATATCGTCTAGCAGACTCCTGCATTCACGCACCAGTATCGATCTATTCTCCTCTGAGGATAGAGCCCTCATCACCGCTTGGCTGATTGTCCCACTCTTCGCTACTATAGCGTAATTTCGCTACTATAGCGTAATTTCGCCGCATGCTACTGGTATTGCCACTACTTCCGCTTTGAAGCTACTTCCAAAAGCAGGCGGTATGCAGACAATCCACCGAATAGATGGAACATTATGAGGTGGGCAAATATGTTTGCCGAATCTGGAAGCATTGCACGAAGACGGTATCATCTAGATCCCTATGTTCGGGTTCAAGGCACAATCGCGGCTGTAGCGTCGTTAATTCAGGCAACTTGGAACTTATCGGCGCAACCTGGAACTTATCGGCACAAATTATAGTTACGCATAATTCATGGTGACTTTCCGTACAAAGTCCAAATTACGAGCAAGTTAATTTCCAGTAAATGATTGAAATGGCCGAAGAAGACAACATCTTGATAAATTGCTTTCTTATGCCTGATGATGGCCATTTTGCTCAAACGGGCAATTTATATAAGCAAAATTGCCGTATATGCAGTGAATCTAATCCGGAAATATTTCATGCGATGGAACTGCAGTCAGAACGAGTCATCGTGTGGTGCGCAGTTTTATCAAGGTGCATTGTGGTTCCATACTTCTTTGACGAAAGCGGTGTAAAATTAACTGTTGAACGAGCAAGCTATGGGGTCCATTCACCGGACCTAAATGTAAATATCTCCTTCAAGCCGCCTGATCACTGTAGTGTATTTCAGGTGGAAATTATCGCCATACTGGAGGTTGCTGAACTACTGAAAAGTAGTGTCACAACCCTCCGGAGTATATGTATCTACAGCCAGGCTGCCATAAAATCCCTGGAAGCCATGTTTGCTACGTCCCTGACGGTGAAAGAATGCCACTCATAACTTAGGGTGACGGCAGAGTATTTTCACATCAGGCTCATCTGGGTACCGGGACACAGCGTCATTCCAGGCAATTGCGTAGTGGATGCGTTAGCTAGACAGGGTACTACGGCACATGTTCTTCCGGCAAAAGAAGGTGCCGTTTGCAGACCAGGCAGTGGGGCGATAATATGATCAAGGACAAGTGGAGACTTACTTCAACTTGCAAACAAGTCAGGGTCCTCTGGCCTTAGTTAGACTGGAAGAGGACTAGGCAACTACTTAACTTGCCGAGAGACATGTTATCCACAATGATAGGAACACTTACGGGACATTGTCTTGTAGGAAAACACGCCCTAAGATTGGGACATATAAACTCCACTCTCTTTAGATGCTGCATAGAAGAGGAGGAGGAAACGACGAAACACCATCTCTTGGATGGCCCTGCTCTGGCAGGACTAAGAAGTAGGATATTCGGAACACATTTAGTTAGCACCGTAGCACTACAGGATATTCCTTTACGTCTTGTAGACAAATTCATTGAAAAGGCAAATTGGCTAGACGACGAGTCAATAGTTACTATAGAGGAAACTACAGGTATCACAATGGGCTTCTTTAGTCTAAGTGTGCTAAACAGCGTGCTGTCTTGTAGCCTTTTCAACCAACCAACTAACCAACTGACTATGGGGATAGTGAAGATAGTGATGGAGTTTTTTTTACCATGAACTGTACCGAAGATGTTGCCGTTTCAACAGCATTTAGTTCCATTAAAATAGAGCAACTGCACACATAGCCAGACGGGTTATGGTGGACCTCCAACGAAAATTCCCAAACAAATTAATTTTAAAAAACTCCACCTTCCGCCGGTCCGCAAGGTCACCTGACCTGACTGCAAAATACATAAATAAATGGTTTCCCATTACATCCCATGAGGGGACAGGGGAGAACATCTCACAATCACTGAGCTGCGCGATTTCCAGTTTTCACTCACTAATTGGGACCTACAGTTTTACACCGATTCCGAACGGTATTTTGAGAAGCTGCTCCAGAATTTATTTATATCAAGGTAAAGATGCACAATATGAAACGAAGGAATTTGACTGAAGCTGGACCGACTTCAACCCTTCGGGCCGCAATGAATATGTTTTTGATCAGGTATCGTATATACGTGGATGAACATGGAGGTCATTTACGGTCTATTATCTTCAAAGCCAATTAATTGTATAAAATAAAACTGAATTTTCCACACGCTGAAAAATTTGCCTTTTTTATTGTTTGGATGCAAATACAACGTGTGTGTAACTTGCCGCAAATAATGTATGCTTGTGTCCAAACACATTTTGGTTGCTCTTCAATATAACATGTTTGGGACGCAAAGATTAATAGCTTATGATATATGTATTTGTGATCCAAATGTGTATTTGTTTGTTGAAAACTGCTAAAAACACTGGTGTCTGTCACAGTAATGAAATAAAAAGCAGCAAATCTTCAATTCTCGAAAACCGTGGTTGCAAACATGTACATGCTTCCAGCAATATATTGCTGGGGCCGATATTTTTCAGCGTGAATATAATAACAAAAAGAAATAAATGAAATGCATTGATTAGAGAAAAGAGTTATTTGACTTTCTTATTCTAGGGCAATTGGGGCGCCACCCTGTATTTGAACAACGGCGATTGGTGCAAAAACATAAGTCGTCAGTGGCAGCAACATTCATTCGCAAGACAATGACTAATGACTGCGGTATTGCAAGGAAAGCAATGGTAGTGTGCGCGGTACTTGTGCATGAGAACTTTGGTTCGATCCCTGCTGTGACCATCTTAAATTCCTTTCGGCGGCTTTCACCTCGCTTAGTGGCGGCGACACTATCGAGTATTTAGCCCTGAAAAATCGTTCCAAAATACCGCTCGAAACCGGTGTAAAACTGTAGGGCCCAATCAGTGAGTATAAAACCAGAATCTCTCCCTAATTCCTTCATGGGATTTAATGGGAGACAATTTTAGTTTTTTTTTATTACAAGCAAATTTGTTGATAGCAAAATGATCGACGCTCAATGCGATGAGTCTCGTATAATGCTTTCCGTATTATTGTATGAGGAATTCTTGCTAATTGTTAGAGTGCAGCCTTTCTGACCGGGAAAGTCAATCGGTTGTAGAGTATTTGCTTAGATCCTCTTGAGCATCGTGACCGATCTAACACTTGCCTTGAAATCCCATTAATCTCAGCTTGATGGTCCGTTTCATTTGGCTCCTCTGAGCCTAGTTAAAATCTAACACACTGTATGAAATCCACATACTACAATACAATTTTAATGTTACATTTCGTAAATTTTAATGTTACATTTCGTAAATCATAAAGTAAAATGATGTTAATGCTATTAAATCTTGTTGAATTGTTTTTCCTACAGCCAGTGCGACTAAATTTTCCTTTCAATATAGTAGGCATTTATGAATAATCTTAATATTCATGTAATGCCGGCTATGGTGAGAAGAACGAACCATCAGAGACTTGAATCGTATATTGATACCCTGTGGGAATATAAACATGCTGTGTCTAATTTACAATGGCAGTAAGTAATACGACACTCAATCGCCTGCTCGCCCTCACTCTAGTCCCTTTTCACAGCAGCAAAAATTGGATTGACGCGCTGATGATTAAGCACTTTTTGTTGTACAAACAAAATGCGGCAAATTGCCTTAAAGCCTCATGTATTTGCCACATGTGTGACAATCATGTTAGACATGCGGCTCCAAGGACTCTCTATTTATTTTCAACGCAGGTTCTTTGCAAAAAGTAAAATTGTTTCTAAATACAAAGTATTATAATGAATTTGAAATTTATTATTGTAATACATTCTGTCGACAATTCATTGACTTTAAGTCATAAGGGAATTATTTTTAATTTTTAAGGATTTACAGGCGGCACTAATATTGAAATCTGTTTCAATTGAATCTGGCAGTGAACAGGGCTATGATTCCACTTTAAGCTACAATTACAAACAGGGAAATTTAAAGATGGGATATATATACATATATTTGTTACCAACTGTATTTGCATTGGTGTCTGTACACATATTTGTTCATGTGTCTGCGTAAAAATTTAGGATTTTTATATTTTCATTTTTCATTTGCATTTCCATTTCTCTTGATATTGAAATACACTCAAACGCTTAAGGTGTATTTGAATTTTTAAATACAATTTCCGTGAATAACATACAAACAGACGAAGCGTGTCTTCTACCTAGAGCTGTATGAATATAAAATGGTTGAAATTTAAATGAATTTTCATAACATTGATTGGTGCGAGAGAGTTTTCCCACGTGTCCTTAAATGTTTGACACTTGCCTGCAATAACTTAATGTTATGGAAAACTTTTTAAGCCAAGTTAACTAACTAAAGTCTTATGGTAAAGTTCGATTATAAATTTAGAAATAAATTGAATTGACGTCAGACCAATATGCAAGGCGAAGAAAAGATATATCCCGACAGAACGAGCTTCTTGAAAAATTCGAGTGTAAAATATTAACAAAAATGAACGAGTTTTTTTTTTATCTGCCAAGACATGTAGCATTTAATAAAATTATTCTAAATTTGTCTACGTTTTGCTTATAATTCGGAAATAATAATACACAACATCTATAGCATTCAAATTGTGTTCGGGTTTTAATCGAAAACAAATACGTAGCAATCTCCACAAGGATCTATTGTAGTCACACATGATATGCTTATACTCCATGTTACACTGTGGTAACAAGGTACCATCAGTGTACGCTACTATTTGTAATACACAGAAATATAAGACATGGATTCCCCTTACACCCCCTGAAGGGATTGGGGAGATCTTCTCATAATCTTTACTTTATTCGACTGTTTTACAACATCATGAGGTCACATATCTTACACATATTAATTAAAGAAACCAATAAATGAATTAAACAAATTTTAACATATTTCCACTACTGGTTCTAGCCTTCGCCTTTTCTCGCCAGTTGGCAACACCAAGGATACAGAGGGATTTCTCTGCCGGGTCTTTTCAGCGAAGTCTTGGTCATCCTATTTTCCTGTTTACATCGGGTACGTTATCGAAAACCTTACGCGCTGGCTTATCTTCATCCATTGTGATAACATGGCCAAGCCAACGCAACTGGCCTAATTTGATTCGCCTTGATATGCCCACGTCAGAATATAAACTTTATAGCTCTTGGTTCCACATAGTTATATTGCTATTGCTATTGCTATTGCTGATGATGTTGCTATTGCTATTGCTATTAATATTGCTGTTGATAGTGCTATTGCTAATGTTATTGGTAGTGCTATTGCTATTGTTATTGCTATTGTTATTGCTGTTGATATTGCAATTGCTAGTTCTATTGCTATTGCTATTGCTATTGCTATTGCTATTGCTATTGCTATTGCTATTGCTATTGCTATTGCTATTGCTATTGCTATTGCTATTGATATTGCTATTGCTATTGCTATTGCAATTGCTAGTTCTATTGCTATTGCTATTGCTATTGCTATTGCTATTGCTATTGCTATTGCTATTGCTATTGCAATTGCTATTGCTATAGCTATTGCTATTGCTATTGCTATAGCTATTGCTATTGCTATTGCTATTGCTATTGCTATTGGTATTGATATTGATATTGCTAGGCTATTGCTATTTTTATTACCATTGCTTTGTTATTGCTATTACTATTGCTATTGCTGTTGCTATTGCTATTGCTATTGCTAGTGCTATTGCTATTGCTATTGTTAATGCTGTTGAGATTGCTGTTGATATTGCTATTTTTAGTTCTACTGATATTGATATTCCTAATGCTATTCCTATTGCTATTGTTATTGCTATTGATATTGATATTGCTATTGCTATTGCTATTGCTATTGCTATTGCTATTGCTATTGCTATTGCTATTGCTATTGCTATTGCTATTGCTATTGCTATTGCTATTGCTATTGCTATTGCTATTGCTATTGCTATTGCTATTGCTATTGCTATTGCTATTGCAATTGCTATTGCTATAGCTATTGCTATTGCTATTGCTATAGCTATTGCTATTGCTATTGCTATTACTATTGCTATTGCTATTGCTATTGCTATTGCTATTGCTATTGCTATTGCTATTGCTATTGCTATTGCTATTGCTATTGCTATTGCTATTGCTATTGCTATTGCTATTGCTATTGCTATTGCTATTGCTATTGCTATTGCTATTGCTATTGCTATTGCTATTGCTATTGCTATTGCTATTGCTATTGCTATTGCTATTGCTATTGCTATTGCTATTGCTATTGCTATTACTATTGCTATTGTTATTGCTGTTGATATTGCAATTGCTAGTTCTATTGCTATTGCTATTGCTATTGCTATTGCTATTGCTATTGCTATTGCTATTGCAATTGCTATTGCTATAGCTATTGCTATTGCTATTGCTATTGCTATAGCTATTGCTATTGCTATTGCTATTGCTATTGCTATTGCTATTGCTATTGCTATTGCTATTGCTATTGCTATTGCTATTGCTATTGCTATTGCTAATGCTATTGCTATTGCTATTGCTATTGCTATTGCTATTGCTATTGCTATTGCTATTGCTATTGCTATTGCTATTGCTATTGCTATTGCTATTGCTATTGCTATTGCTATTGCTATTGCTGTTGCTATTGGTATTGATATTGATATTGCTAGGCTATTGCTATTTATATTACCATTGCTTTGTTATTGCTATTACTATTGCTATTGCTGTTGCTATTGTTATTGCTAGTTCTATTACTTTTGCTATTGCTATTGCTATGCTATGAAAAAAAGTGTATTCCCATTACATCACATGAAGGGAGTGGAGAGACTTTCGGACAACCAGTGACATGTGCGTTTTCATGGGTAAATTCTCGATAGTGTCACCGTCACTATACGTGGTGAGCGCCGTCGATAGAAAGCTTATGTGGTCAGAGCAGGGATCGTACCCATTTTCTCAAATACAAAAGTCGCTCGCACTACCATTGCACCACCGACAATTAGCAGATAGTCATGACAAATTCCCAAGCCACTTGGAATACAAGTTAATTTGTGTATTACATTGGATTTTTCGCATTGTCTTTGTGCTATTGAATATGGACACATTTGTCACCCCCATTCTTGCAACCTAAGGGCGAATATATATAAAAAAGAAGGCTTCCCGTTACATCCCATGAAGGAGCAGGGGAGAGCTTCTCACAAACCAATGAGCTGTGCGCTTTCTAGTTTTACAGTCGCTGATTGGGGCCTGTAGTTTTATACCGATTCCGAACGTTATTTTTGAGAAGATTTTCGTGGCTAAATACTCGATAGTGTCGCCATCACTAAGCGAGGTGACCGCCGTCGAAAGAAATTTAAGGTGGTGCGAGCAGGCATCGAACCCTCGTGCTCATGGATAAGAGCCAGGCACTTCACCATTGCACCATCGACGGCCACAAGGGTGAATATGTACCATTTTTAATGAAATGACTTAGGCTAATTATGTGTTAAAGTCGGTTCATCGGATTGAAATTTCTGTATTGGTTCTCTTGAGCATACGTCCTACTCAGCTTTTAGCAAATTTTGCTTAAAAGTACAAGCGTTTAATATCTATTTATAAAACCATCCGAAGCATAGAAACTATGAATATGAGACTGGAACGGATTCTCAGTCTTACCTACATCTCTCTAAATGTATTAGTTTAAGTTTTAAAAAATTAATCATACCTAATTTATTTCAAAAAGTAAATTCGCATATTAATAAATGTTGTTTAAGGATTTACGCACAAAGATTTTCCAAAAAATTCCTTCAGAATTAAATTGCACATCACCGATTTTATGTAAATATTTAATTTTCACACTGATTCGTTTCGCGGAACTTGAACTTCTCGCGCCTTATTATGAAATAAATATACATCATACGCACCCCTACACAATGTCTAAACAAAGACATGTCACAGACGTCAGGCCAGACAAATTAATTGAAATGAACAGCCGCCATCAGATACAACGCGTTCGTATAGACATTTTGATAATCTTATATTATATTTTCCAAAAAAAAATCTATTGTAGAAATCTCACATTATGCCAAGTGCCAGAAATTCTATGCGATATTGCTTTTGACAGGATTCACAAAAGAACCAACTAACGCGAAACAAAAGCAAATACAGCATTCAATATATGGTAATGAAAAATGAATGGTAATTACAATTTGAAGTAACAGTGAAGTGCAAAAGTTTACAAACGTTGACGTAATAAGGGGCGTTTTTATATTCCAGGCCGATGTTTATTTTTGAATAAATCTTAAACGGTACAATATTTTTTAATAATATTTTATTGCATGATAGTTTGGTTTATAGCAATTATGGATGTAATATCGGGTAAATGTCCACCTCTGGCTGCTGCACAAATGTGTGCTCTTTTGACAATATTTTGCATAAAATTTTGGCATATTACAGGTGTTTTTGCTCCAATTTCTCCAATAATAGTCTGGGGCAGTCAAATCAGAAGATCGAGGACGCCAATCAAAATCTCCTCTTTAAGTAATGGTAACAGCATTGCCTCTTGCGTTTTCAAAAAAAATATCACCCAATTATGGTGAACACTGCACCGGGGTATAAGTGCCGTTGGTGTGTTACTTGAGGATTTTCAGATCCCCAGTAATGGGTATTCTGTTTACTAACAAAGCCAGCCAAGTCAAAATATGCCTCTTCGCTCATAATGATTTTTCGCCAAAATTGAGGTTTGTCTTCATTGAGTTTCAAAACCTTTTCACTCCACTCCCGTCTGCTTCCAGCAAAACAAAACAATTGAATTAACTATTATTTAGATAACATTTTATAATAACTTCGACACATTGTTGGTGCGTTAGATGCCCCATAATAAATTGTTATCGACTGCTCTGCACAACTGTCAAATACAAACTAATAAATGTCAACCAAACAGAAATCGCTGTCAAAAAACATCGGCCTGGAACATAAAAAACACCCTGTATTATTGAAATTGTTGCCACTTTCCAAAATAAAATGGAAATATTCACTATAATTTTGAAGTCTCAATTTCATTTGAAATAATCTCAATAATAAAAGAAAGGACTCTATGGCAATTAGCTGCCTCGGAGTTGAAATTTGACCCCTTTAGACTTTTTCTTGTGGAGTGCAGTTATAGGTCGATGCTATGCGAACAATCCAGATATCATCCACATCCTTAAGGCTAATATCGTTCGAGCAAGCTGTGGAATAGAACAAGAAACTGTCAACAAATCTTGGAAAACTGGA
Source organism: Phaonia tiefii (assembly GCA_963931995.1). Lineage (NCBI taxonomy): Eukaryota > Metazoa > Arthropoda > Insecta > Diptera > Muscidae > Phaonia > Phaonia tiefii. Next base: position 277,730,158 of record OZ008369.1, read on the forward strand.
CTGACAGGATGAGCTACTGCGAAGGCAGCCGCGCGGCAGGCCTGGATATTTGGATATTTCTAATAAAACCATCATGCACCAATGGACATTAAGTTTAGTTAATTTTTTTAAATTTTAAAAGCACACTAGTATTTGGACCACCTTGCTTGGTTCTTAACTGGATTCTGGGTTCTCTCAAACGAATTCAAATGCTAAGGTAGCTCGCATCGAATTTAGTAGTTCAGTGGACGCACGCATGGATTTGTTGTGATAGTACCTGGTTAAAATCCTTATTCAATATCATATTTCTAATAATGAGAGTTCACTTCCGTTAAACGATAAATGCGTTTCCCCTCTAAATGCGTTTCCGTTAAACGAGGAAGGAGCTTGTAGCAAACTATTTTTCGTTCCTCGCAAATTTTTTTTTTAGATTTTGCATGAGAACTTCATTTTTCAAGCTTTCAAAGTCTGGTACACTCTTCTAAGTGAAAAATTGTTGGTTTTTGTTGCAATAGTAGGTAATTTCGGGAAAGCACGCTCACTGGCATGGGTAGCTTCGAATTCCTCCCAAGCTCGTCATCAGATGCCTACTCACTGTGCCTGAATTGGTACCATTGTCAATCGTATACTCGTATACACAAATTTTGTATGGAATTTGCATATTCGAATTGATATCGATCGGAAATCCCTCGGTACCACCTGAACCTGAATATCAGCTATTCCAACGACAAGATTAGAAGCCTTTTTCCTCCATTTTCCATTTACCTCTCATATTCCCGTACGTTTTTGTTATAAATTGGATTGGGAGCCTTCTGTTCTCAATCATGTGCCTATGACTTTATTATCCTCGTGGTGGTTCCCGGGCAACGGTAGTATATTTATTCCTAGCGCCTAGTCATGGCTTTCCCTGAGCAGCCTGATCGGCTATGCGATCACTGATGTGTCTCAGGGTTAGTAGGTGCTTGGTGTCCCTGAAACTCATCAAGCTATCGAGCATATTCCTTTGTCCTTAGAAGGCGGATGAGCCAAGATATGGGCCAACGGCGGATAGACACCAAAAGAAGCAAATCCAGGTTCTACATATTGCATCCTAGGTAGCGTCTGATCCATAACGGGCGGCTGCAATCAAACATCCTGGCAGTAGGTAGAATGTACAAACCAGGTGGACTGGGTTTGCCCCCGCTACCGCTAATAATGACAGTGCATATACACGACCGAAGTGAAAACATAACTAGCCCCTATTTATTGACGACCCCCGCCAACGTTATAAGGATCACCGATATGCACTTGAAGTGTAAGAACTCTAAATAAATCCGGTGCAAGTATCCAATTTCCAGCTGTCCTCGAAAGTTATAAGGCTGACATTACCGGTAGCCAGGGTATGCAATGGACAGAACACGGCTGCACAAGGAAACGCGTTTCCTTGCACGTGTTCTCATTTATTTGAGATTTTACTTGGGCGTTGAGAAATTTTTCCTTTTATGTGTATGTACACTTTTATACAACACTGTTTTTCTACATGTGTATGAACACAAATGTGTGTTCGTGTATGTTTGTAATCCATGTACACTTATTTACACACCTTTTGGCTGCAGTCATATTTACACGGTTGATTGTGGTAATTGAAACATTTCAATTTGTTATTATGCGATGGTAATTAAATCGTACATACTCTACATAGAGTAGCTCGAAATTCAAGTATTCTCTGTAAACAATAAGCTGAAAAATGGCAGTCATAAGTAAAATATTTTAAGAGCGAATGGATTTACTAAGTACACTGAAAGAAACAACTTTATCAATTTTATGAATTCCTTCATCAACTTGATGATTTCTTCAATTTCCAACCTGCAACACATTTCATGGAATTGTCGAAGAACATTTTATCTATCTTTCGTTCATATTTCATCAATAGTTTATGTTGGTTGACCGACAACGTTACATCAAGTTGATGTAAATCTTTCATTAAGCTGATGTAATTTTGTCATCAAGTTGAAGTAAATTTTTCACCATTTTGATGTAAATTATTCTTCAATTTGATGTAAATTTTTTATAACTAGATATAAGGTTGTCATCAGTTTGATGTAAGTTTGTCATCAATTTGATGTAAATTGGTCATAATTTTGTGGTAAATATTTTATTAATACGAAGCCAAACTCTTTGGTCTTTTTTTTCATTGTAAAAAATTTACAGGAACAGGGCATAAGACCACATAGAAAATGCTGCCATTGCATATTGTTTTATGTCCATTGAAATATTTTCCATTATGGTTATATTTTCTATTTTCTCCCAGATTTTTTCTTTTCCTTTTTGTTTTTTCAACACTACGCCCATATTTCGAATCGATCCTGCTAATTATTTCTAAAGTCCAATGATGAAGATGGATGTAAAAAATATCATCAATTCAATGAAGCTGAAAAAGGCATACTTTTCAAACTGAAGTATGTTTTCATCGAGTTGATGAAATTAGTCATCAATCCAATGAAGAACAATTGGTGAACATTTATCATCGATTTGATGTAAAGATTTTCTTTCAGTGTGCTAAGGATAAATAGAGTGATATATTTTTTTCCCCAAAAACGGTCACAATAAAGTTTATACTCTGAATCGGTCTAAGGCTGTAGGAACAGTTTTGAATAGAGCAACATAATTTTATATTTTTTTATTGGAACGAAGTTCCTTATCGCACGTTGTGGGATGGGGGCCATAGATAAATGAAAACAATAGATGATTCATTTGCGTAATCACCGTGCTGTTTCCGTACGGTCATTTTTTACTCCGATGCGACAAAAAAACAATTTTTATTTCCATTCTGTTGTTTAAATTTTAAAATAGAATATGAATAATAGAAAAGCATACTGCTTTTAATATTTGGTAATAATACAAAATGCCACAAAGCATGGTTATATAGTTGTTTCAATAGTTTTTGCTTCCAGGGAAATTTGCCCCTATCCACCAGTCCGGCGCCATCTAGAAAATTTCCCTTTATTTTCAAATGCACCAATTATCTTTAACCATCTATGGGTTTTTTTATCTATGATGGGGGCTAAATGAAAAAAAATAAATAAACAACTTTTTTTAACACTACTATGCTACAACCCAGTATTATCAACAATATTGGGTACTTTTATTTGTACTAGAGGGTCCGCCATCTAACTTTTTTTTTCAACTACTGCTTATTTTGTGAATGGTAACACTTAGGTCATGTCTGATTTGACAGATAATTAGTTGCATCCTTCCGCTGAACGAATATGGTTGTGTATACGCTTGAACAACGCTGGGAAATATGGGAAAAATGGGCCAGCGATCGACTTACATAATATGCCGATTTTGCCAAAAAATTCATCTTTTCAGTTGAAGCTGATTTTGATCTTGGCGGGTATGTAAACAAGCAAAATTGTCGCATTAGGAGCACAGAAAACCCGCGCGCATACATTGAAAAGCCGATGCACCCAAAACGAGTCATTGTTTGGTGCGGATTTTGGTGCAGAGGCATAATTGGGCCAAAATAGGCAAGGAGTCGCCGTTACAGTCAATGGCGATCGTTATCGGGCCATGTTGAACGAATTTATGTTCACAAAAATTGAAGAGGAGGATATTGGCAACATTTGGTTTCAACAGGACCGCGTTACGTGCCACACAGCCGAAGCTACACTTGATGTTCACAAAAATTAAAGAGGAGGAAGTTGGCAACATTTGGTTTCAACAGGACCGCGCTACATGCCACACAGCCGAAGCTACACTCGATGTTTTGCGCCCTGTTTTTGAAGATCGCATTATCAGCCGCAGAACTGATGTCGTTTGGCCACCTCGGAGCTGGGATTTGACACCGCTGGACTACTATTTGTGGGGTGCCCTCAAAGATAAGTGTTACTCAGACAAGCCAGAGACAATTGACGCTTTAAAGGACAATATTCGTGAAGCCATTGGTGAAATACAGTTGCACACAATCGATAATGTGCTTAAAAATTGGACCGATCGTGTAGGCTACTGCATTGCCAGCCGAGGCAGCCATTTAAATGAAATAATTTTCCATTATTATCCGGAAGGATTGTACTTTCAAAAAAAAAAGAAATTTGAGAAAATATTCAGTAGTTTTTTTTACAGCATTTTCAAAAAAAAAAAAGTTATTTGGCGGACCCGTTACATATTATTACAAAAAACACCTAAAAATATACTTTAAAAAAATACATTCTATATAAAAAAATTTCTTAAAAAAAGTTTATCATTTTACTAAAAGTATCTTCTCTTAAAGATCCATTGAAATTATCATTTTTTCCAACGGGCATCTTAGGCGTGTTGCAACTAACTAGTACATAATATATAGTGAAAATAACCTCGTTCCACGTGTTGACGTGTCCCCTGTCACGTCATGTATTTTTTTATATTTTTTATATTATATATTTTTTTATCTAGTATTGGTTGGTTGGCACACTTAGGCTAAAGAAGCCCATTGTGATACCTGCAGTTTCGCCTATAGCAACTATTGACTAGTCGTCTAGCCAATTTACCCTTTCAATGAATTTGTCTATAAGACCTACAGGAACACCCTGTTGGGCTACGGTGCTAACTAAATGTGTTCCGAATATCCTACTTCTTAGTCCTACCAGAGCAGGGCAATCCAAGAGAGGGTTCTTCGTCGTTTCCTTGTCCTCTTCCATGCGGCATTTACAGAGAGTGGAGTTTCTATGTCACAATCTTAGGGCGTGTTTTCCTACAAGACAATGTTCCGTATGTTCCCATCATTATGGATAACCTACCTCTCGGCAAGTTAAGTAGTTGCCTAGTCCTCTTCCTGTCCACCTTTGGCCAGATGACCCTGGCTTGTTTGCAAGTTAAAGTAAGTCTCCACTTGTCCTTAAACATATTATCGGTCCACTGCCTGATCTGCAAACGGCAGGTAGAGATTGGCATACTAACACCTTCTTTTGCCGGAGAACTTGTGCCGTAGTACCCTGTCTAGGTAACGCATCTGCTAGGCAATTGAGTTTGAGTCTGATATGGAAACACTCTGCCATCATCGTAAGAGATGAGTGGCATTCTTTCACCGTCAGGGACGTACAAACATGGCTTCCAAAGGGTTTATGGCAGCCTGGCTGTCTGTGTAGATACATATTCTCGGGAGGATTGTGACACTACTTTTCAGTAGTTCAGCAACCTCCAGTATGGCGGTAATTTCCGCCTGAAATACACTGCAGTGATCATGCGGCTTGAAGGAGATATTTACGTTTCGGTCCGGTGAATGGACCCCATACTTGCTCGTCCAACTTTGATCCATCCCTGAAAAATCTGATACTACTGGTATCCCCTTCCAGTGACTTTTCCCAGGTATTCTTGTTCGGAATAGAAGTCCATAGATTTGTTGCTGGTGGAATTGCTGGGGATACAGTAGTCCGTTTTTATGGGAATAGAGTTGATTCGGTGTAGCAATACAGCGTGTTCGTAATGCATCGATATCATCACGCCACAATCTCTGATTCTCACCAGGTTTCATGATTCCGATTCAGCCATGATATCAGGAGTACAGATGTTCAGGATAGCACTAAGTACAGTGCCTGACGTCGTGCCCATTGCCTCTCTGACGGTAATCAGTGCTGATCTTTGAATTTTCATCGAGGAATTCAGAATACATTTCTTTGGAGGGACCTCCACCAAGCTACAATGCCATAGAGAAGTATTGGTCACTCATAGGAGACAGTCCCCAGAGCTTTTCTATCGCCCCTTTACAGTAGTGCTGCGACATCGACCTCAAAACATCGATGTTTTATAACATCGATGTTTCAAATAAGAGACATCGATGTCGATAAAACATCGACCTCAAACCGTCGATGTTTTTGGTGATGTTTCATTTTTGGTGTTTTTTTTTTTAGAAATCGAGGTACCAAAATTGAAACAGAAGAGGTAATTTACACCACTGGTCACAAACATCGATGTTTCTTCGATCATCAATGCTTTTTCCGATGTTTTGTTTTTGCTGCAATTCTCTTTTAGATACATATGTGTTATCAACATATAAATCACCCTTTTCCCCGATATAAAGGTGAAAAACTACAAAACTTGATTAAAATAACTAGTTTCCCATTACATCCCATGTTTAAACAGCTACGCATAATGGTGGTGGTTGGCGTCTGGCGGCGAATAAATGGGCAAATATTCCCAATTCGAGTTTATATTAGTAATTTATGGTTTATATTTCCTTATATTCAGGCAATTTGTTACAATCGTCACACAGAACAACATCGATGCAAACATCGATATAAACCATCGATGTTGGAAAAACATCGGCACTAAAACATCGATGTAAAAAGTACTCGATGTTTTTCAAAAACATCGATGTTTTCAAATCATCGATGTCGATGTCGCAGCCCTACTTTACAGCAGTAAAGAGCAACAGACGCATTTTTCACGCTCTCCTCCACATTCGCTCTCCACGACCGTTTTCTGTCGAGAATTATTCCCAGATACTTGACCTATTCCGTCAATTGTAATTGCACCCCATTAACTGACGGCAGTTCAAATGCGCATATTTTATATGTCCGAGGGAACAAGAAAAGCTCGGTTTTAAGTGGATGAAGTGATAGTCCGTTGATAGCGGTCCAGTTCGAAATCAGACTAAGTAGGCTGGTTGTACGAATGCTAAGTAAATTGAGGTTTCTACCCGTACAGACGATAGAAATATCATCGGCATAGGCAAAGACCTGGCATTCAGTCCTGTCCAATCCAAGCGAGAGTTCATTGACAGAAGTTAACCATGATAGTGGAGACAGAAGTCCCCCTGCGGTGTCCATCTGTGAACGTTCCTACCAATAGTAACACCACCAAATTCGGCTTTGACGGATCTATGCACCAGAAGCTTCCCAATTAGGAGTGTCACTAAGCTGTCGACTCCTAGATTCTGTAACGACCTAAGCATTGCCGAAGTTTGAATGTTATTGAAGGCTCCCTCGATGTCCAGGAACGTCCCTAGATCGAAGGCCGAGTATTATTTTGGCAACAATTATCGAGTTTTTTTTTGGCAACAGTATTTTTTTAATCCAATCGTGTTGCAAAGCAGCTTTGGAGCAACCTGAATCAACTTAGAAATCACTGGAGAAATTTAAAACAAAAACCACACTCACAAATTTCTAAAATTTCAATATCTGCCACTATCAACTCATTATTTCAATCTTCATTACCTTTTCTTAACAAAACTCTTTCGGTTCGTTATAACATTTATTTCAAAAAGAAAAATATCAAATGCGAGCTACACTTTCACACTTTGTTCCGCTTATTGCCCTTGTATATTTGCTTTCCCATATCCAAGTATAACATTTTAATGCCAACGCGTTTTGCGTTCATAATTACCATTATATACGTCAAATTTTGTTTGGCAATTTTTGGTCGATACAAGTTTTATATTTGGTGCCATTCAATACACTTGTGTTTGAAAAGCTATGGCTGAAATAATCATAACAATAATAATAAAACAACAACTAAAACAAAACCAACCATCATAACAACAATAACCGCAAATAGCTAGAATATAAAGGATACAACCAACCAACACCCACATGACATGACAGTCTATCAACAAATTATGATAGTAGTATTATCTGGTGTCGCAGATCCTGTGAAAGAGTTGATAATTAATATGAAAAATTTGCAAAATTAACTTGTGTACTTCTATTGTTATAAACGAAGTACTAAGGACTGTGCTAGGGAATTCAGTTAGTAAATCTATTACATAACCGAGTTAGGACACAGTGTAAAGTGTATTGTACTTTATTCTTGAGAATCTACTATGACGTCAGGTTTAACCTAGACGAAATCTTTATTACGAATTGCTGAACTCCGAATTAAATCAGATCTGAGGCATAAGGATGTCGTATACCTAACAATACTTTCCACTTCTTTATATTAAAAAAAAAAAAAAATTACACCAACTAATTGTCGCGTGTACCGGTAATCCCGCTACCATTTATCAAAAACTGTGATGGGAATCGCTAGAATTTGCAAACTTAGACAAAATAATCTGTTACGATAGAAGTCGCAAATCGTCATCTATATCAACACCATCGAGTATATCTGAGTGGTTTGATTGCATTGCAATTTTGAAAATAAAATAAAGTAACGGAAAACACGGGTCACCCTGTGCGAACAGCTGTTTTACTATTGCTCTTGCTCTGGACACAGCTGATCATTGGTTATATAGGGTGATTCAGTCTTTCCAAAATGCCCTAAACGAAGCCCAGAGGTCTTACCGTTCCAAAGCTATGACCAATTGACTGAAATGCAAACATTTTGGTTTGTTTTTGGAAGCGAAATAACAGGAAACATTCATTTGTTTTTGTAAATTAACACGTTTAAGATTTTATTCTGTTGAAGTTTTTGGCTGAACTTTGAAACGGTAAGATCTCTGGGCTTCGTTTAGGGCATTTTGGAAAGGTAGGCAGAAGGACTATATTTTAAGAGAAACACATAAGTTACCTGCCATCTGGCTAAGCAAATTGAGCTTATGTGCACACTCTTATGTCTTTTGTAAAATTTTTTTAAAACTTCTGTAGCTCGGCGATTGCACATTTTACATTTTTTTATTGATTCTGAAAGGTCTCCCAAAGACCTTTCCATCAAGCCCAAAATCTGACCACTGGTTCAGAAGTTAGCAATTTTGCCCTAACACCCTCTGACCACCAATCCAAAACTTTTCAAACCGTTGCCATTTCGCCCTCTTGCATTTTCGGGGATGGTCGCAGATGGACGTATTGTTATGAAATGAACCAAGGAATACGCTGGTGAAATTTGTCCAGTCGTGACCGAACCACCCGGTATAAAAGGGAACACGTGTCAGGAAGGGTCTCTTTTGTGACAACCGTAGATGTGAATGGTAATACGAGTGAACCGAGTGTAGAAGTGTGCCATTAAGTCCTGGTTAATATCCTTGTAAAGTAGTTGTGGTGTCCTGCGAGTCCTGAAGAATATTCTATGGGATAAAGGAGTGTGCCATGAGAGGTCATCCTTGTATCCTGCGAATCCTTCTGTTGTCCTATGAGTCCTTGCGTTATTTTGTAAGTCCTTGCGATCCTGCGAGTCCTTAGGAACATCCTGTGGGATAAAGGGGTGTGCCGTGAGAGGACATCGTTATATCCTGCGAGTCCTTGTGGTGTGCTGTGAGTTCTTGTTTTGTCCTGTGAGTCTTTGTAATCCAGTGAGTCCTGAAGAATATTCTGTGGGATAAAGGAGTGGCCCATGAGAGGTTATCCTTGTATCCTACGAGTCCTTCTGTTGTCCTGTGAGTCCTTGCGATTCTGCGAGTCCTTAAGAACATCCTGCGAGATAAAGGGGTGTGCCGTGAGAGGTCATCCTTATATCCTGCGAGTCCTTGTGTTGTCCTGTGAGTCCTTGCGATCCTGAGAGGCCTTAAAAACATCCTGTGGGATAAAGGAGTTTACCGTGAGAGTTAATCGCTATATCCTGAGAGCCCTTGTATTGTCCTGTGAGTCCTTGTGTTACCCTGGGTGTCCTTGTAATCCTGTGATTCCTGAAGAACACCCTGTGGGATAAAGGATTGTTCCGTGACAAGTCATCCTTATATCCTGCATGTCCTTGTGTTGTCCTGTGAGTCTTTGGATAATGGTGGACATCCTGCGTGCTAAAAGCGTGTGCCGTGAGAGGTCATTCATATGTATATCCTACCAGCCCCGTTGATATCGTTGTGCATTTATCGTTATCGTTTCTGTATTATAGGTTAGTCAACCATCGATTGTTTCTGTATTAAAAAAATACTGTCTTAAACTGATCATCTTTGAATTTCCTTTTTTTTCAAAGATATGTTAAATATTTGTGTACCTTTCTATTTATCTGTCTTCTTAAGACAAAAGTATATAAAGTATAATATATATTTTTCAAGTTAACTGCGAAATTTATTCGTAAGACAAAGAATGTTAATTATGACTTGAAGCGATACCAACGAAACTTTATAGCACCACAAAAAGTCACGGAGTGCAAATAAGAACAAACACATAAATAAATTCTGTATGTATAAAAATGTATTCGAAATGTGGAAGAAGATGTCTGCTTGTGCAATAGGGTGTCACCTTTTGAAGGCAATTTCCTAGGTTTTAATTTAGTGCAGAAATTTTTGTTAATTTGTTTCAACTAATAAATAAAAACAAAACAAACAATTTCCTTTAAATAGAACTTAACAAACCTCCATGATATTTAAATATTTGATGGAGAAATCAGGACTCAATTTAAATCTCAATTTTTTTATACTTTTTTCCCAAATTTTATTCGGTATTTTGTGGCTGCCATATTGGAACTAAAGTTTGGTTTTTATTGTGATAAGTAGCTTATTCTCTTAAGACAATTTCTGAATAAAATGAAGGTGCCACCCTCTTGCCACTTACATACATCGATCAGGGATGGACAAATATATAAATAGTCCTAATATTCGCAATGATGTAATTGGCTACAATGCTGGTGATAATTTGTATATGATAATGCGTATAGTTGCTACGCACGACGCACCTGTTCCTATTTTGTCGATTGCGAACTCATTCAAATACTTTTTTTTTAAATCATCATTCTGAATCGAAGATGTACTAATGTACTACATACACCAATCAGTTGGTCTAAGAAAACAAATAGAAGAGTTCGCCAATTACAATGGAAACAGAAACAACTTCTACCATGATGGAGCAATGAATTACAGGACGTCTCAGAAAGATTGCACTTTCTAAAATTAGCCTTATTATTCTTTTGTGCAAGTGACAACTATGAAATTTCGCAGCTGACACATGTGAATATTTCGATTATTAAAAAAATTAAAAAAAAAATGTTAAATTTAATTTTAATTATTTACCATTGGAAATATTGCCATGGAAGTATTAAAAGAAGGTATATTGTTTCTGAAAAAAGGGTGTTAACACCTTCTTCCACCAGGGGCTTCAATTGTGAAAACTTATTACAAAAATGTGGAAAGTTATGCTGAGACCAGTCTCAAACTTCGAAAAAGTTTCAGTTGAGAAAGTACAACTAATGTGTCAACCATTCGAAAAGTGGTCAAAAAATTTGAAGAAACTGAATCGGTTATGAACAGTAAGACTTATGTGCGTCAACGCACCGGTCAGTCTCTTTAAGACATTGCTGCAGCAAACGAGAGTATCGCCGAAAACCCGAACAAATCTATTCGACATCGTGCACAAAAACTTCTAATTTCACGAAACATTGCGTAGCAAATTTCAACAAAAGACCTCCAACTTCATGCCTACAAACTTCAGCTTACTCAGGAGCTCAAGCTAGCTGAGCATGGAAAGCGCCGGCAATTCATTCAATGGGTAATGGAGCAAAGTGAAGTCAATAAAAATTTTCAAAAAAGTCGTCTTCTCCGACGAAATATATTTCCATCTGAATGACTTCATTAATATACAAAATTGACGAATTTGGGGCTCAGAAAATCCTCATACAATCCATGAAAAACAGTTGTACCCACAACGAGCAACTATCTGGTGAGGAGTTTAGGTCAGATAGCGTGATTGGTACTTACTTTTTTTGAAGATAAGTCCAAAATTGCAGTTACTGTGAACGACATTCCATAGAGTATCATGATAACGGAGTTCTTGTGACCTCAGCTGGACGTCATGGATCTGAACGGCATGTGGCTTCAGCAATATGGCGCCACGTGCCACACTGCGCATGAAACAATCGATTTAATGCAGCAACGATTTCCAGAACAAATAAAAAAAATAAATATTTTCCCATTACATCCCGTAAAGGGATAGGGGCTCGTCTTCCTGCAGATCGTATATTAATAACAGTAGTAAAAAAATTTACAGACCTTCCAGTGTTCACTCACTGATTGGGACCTACGGTTTTGCAGCGGTTCCGAAGGGTTTTTTGAGAAGCTATTTCATGTCTTATTACTCGATAGTGTCGCCGTCACTAAGCAAGGAGGCCGTTGTCCAAAGAAGTGTTAGGTGGTCGGTCAGAGCAGGAATCTAACACACGTTCTTTCAACAGCTGCCACAAATTATCTCCATAAATTCTAAAGTCAACTGGCCACCAAGATCATGCGATTTAATGCAGTGCGATTTCTTTCTTTGGGGATTCAACCAATAAACCAGAAACAATTACTGAGCTCAATTCAAAGATGCAATGCGTCAGCGGTGAGATACAGCCCCATCTCAGTGAAAAAGTCATGCAAAATTTCAGGAAAAGATTAATAGCCTGTCATCAGAGTTGTGGGCCCATTTGACAGATATTTTATGGCAGACTTAATCGGAATATATCTTCTTTATAATCCAATCAAAAAATCACAACTGTCTGAAAAAAACGTGTTTTATTTTAAAATTAAAAAGTGCATCCGTACTGAGACACCCTTGAAATGAACTGAGTAGAAAAGCAACGAGTGTTTTTAATCAGTGTTATATCTGCAAGGGCTAGCAGCCCTTCAAGAACTTACAGCGAAGGTATAAGAGGGCCATACGAAAGGCCAAGAGGACAGCATGCAGATCCAATTGTGAGTAGATTAAAGTCCTTTAGGAATCCTGTAAATAGAGCAAGATTCTATTCAAAAATCCCTCATACGAAGGCTGGATCGGTCATGGACTGAGGCACCACATCAAAACCTAATGCCACTACTGGATACAAACTTCCCGAAATAGTGATAAATCACCGACAGTGTAGGAGGGAGATGATGGTACTGCGAATACACTGATCAATATCGACAAAATTGTCATGCAGATCCTATTGTGGGTCGATTAAAATCATTTAGAAATCCGGAAAAATAGAACAAGGTTCTATCCAAGAATCACTCAAATCGAGCCCTTATTCGGAGGCTGGATCGGTCATGGACTGAGGCACCACATCAAAATCCTATCCCATATGCTTGAATGTACGTCTCTTCATCACCTACATGCTGGATTTGGGGACTGATATGTCATATTGCTTACCCATAAAATATAATAAAATAAAAATATAGCAACAACATAAAAAAATATACACAAAAAAAGGAACAAAAAGAAAATACGTTGAATTTGATAGTTGGGGTCATAAGAAAACAAAATCAGCTGTTCTAATAACACAACCTGTACTAATTAAACCAGGGTGTCACTCAGAGTTCGCATTTCCCCACCCATGTGTTTAACCTATACACATCGCCATGGGCAAAGGGTAATGATCGTTTACCCATTACCCACGAGGGAAGGGAAATTGTTATTTACAAACAGTGATGGGAGTTTACCCATTTAGATTACCTAGTACACGCACATGTTTTCAAATAATCGTCTTCATATGCATAACTCGTGAAAACAGTTAACACCCTACTATATCACACACACACACGCACACACTAATCCAAACACGCTGTCTGCGATATAATACACATGAATATCCTGCCTAAGGCTGTTCTTTCGAAAAGTAACCGAAACCCAAAATTTTCGAAATTTTCACGATAATGAGTATGGGTAAAGGTAAATGTATGTGTGCTTGTGTTCTTAAGTCTCTTAGTGACACTGAGTATAACTGTGTACCAGAACATGTGAATGTGTTATGAAAACATATATACGTGTGTGTGTATGACTTGATGAGAGCCAGTGATTGCATCCTTATTTCTTAGAGAGTATGTAGCGGTTTCTATTCCGCAGCATCTGTCACGCTAATTGTGGCAAGGACTTTAGAATACTTGAGCGATGTTAATGGTCTTGTTCTTCAGGTAGCAATTTTAATAAATTTTAAGCTGCTGGAGTAGAGGCAGTGACAATGGCACCAAACAGCCAAAAGCCATCACCAAATGACTTAATTAATGGCAACTAATAAAGTGATTGATATTTTACTTATATCGTAGATATCGAAGTCACATGTAATTAAGGCAAATTATTTATATTTAATGATGTCTTCATTATTGGTAGGTTTTCGTAGAAATTTCGTATTTACGGACATATAATATTTAAGGAGAACTTTTGCAAATAAATTGAAATGTGATATCAATTGAAGAGTTTCGGCCAGTGCCCTTCAGAATACTAAGCCCTGTTTTCAAAACGAAACCCCGATTTAGACGATCTGTGGTTGCAATAAGAGGGCGCTGCATACCATACAACCGACGCTACGCGCGAAGTTGTGAAGGAAAAGTTTGGCAGCTGGATATTTCACGAGGAGCGTTCATCAATTGGCCTCCGTTTTAACCCGTATTGCAGCTCCTCGATTATTTTCTCAAGAGCTACGTCAAGTCCTTAACCTACGCTAACAACCCAACCAGATTTGCATGAGCTCGAGGCCAACATTCGAGACACTATCGCCGAAAGACTGCCGCATAACAGGCCGTACAACTAAGATCTAAGTAGTATATTTTTCAGACTTAGTCTATCTTCTGTCTAACTATAACAAGCACAAGTCTGCTTTAGACAAATGCAACCCTGACATACACGTTAGTTATTAATACACCGACAGATGATCTTAGTATGTATTTTTTCGCTTTGTAGATATTCCTTGGTCATAGTTTTGAAGGAGTTTTGAGTATAAAATCGTGATTCAGGTGATATCTAACGCCCAAATCTTCGGTATGAATATGACGGTAAGTTTTGGGATGTCTATCGTACAGTGAGGCTGATTGTAAAAAAGTGGTAATAACTTCAGAACTATTGGAGGATTTAGAATGCCCTATACTTTTCAAGGCCGTCGGTGGTGCAATAGTAGTCTGCGCGGCTCTTGTACATGAGAGCGCGGGTTCGATCCCTGCTCATACCACCTTACATTTCTTTCAACGACGGTCACCTCTCTTAGTGATGGCGACACTATCGAGTACTGAGTCATGAAAAAGCATCTCAAAATACCGTTGGAAACTGGCGTAAAACTGTAGGTCTCACTGACAACTGTAGGTCAATTAGTGTAAACTTAGAATGGGTACATCTCACTGATTCTGACAAAAGCTCTCTCCAATCCCTTCATGGGATGTTTTGGTACACCATTTTTATCAGGCTTAAGAACTTAAAAGTTACAGATCTTAAAATGTTGAACATAACAAATGTAGATTGACACCCTGTATCGCATTCAGCGTTACAACAGGGGGCCTCTAAATTCAATATGGTAGAACTCAAAACAATATCTTACCATAAAATGACAATTAAAAAGTTCTGACATTACGCCCTTCATTTGAAAATGGGCCCACTGTGTGTCGTCGAAAACCCGCAAAAATTATAGATATTTCCAGGGTTGTGGAGTCGGAGTTGAAGTCAGTATTCAGGAAATTTGTTTTATACTAATGGATATTTTTTGTTTGATTATACAAGTCAGAGAAACACTAGCTCTACGGAAATCAATTTGTTTAAAGGAATACACTCCTCTCGCCCTTGTCAATATTGAAGGTGACATGAACAACGTCTTACTAGGATCGATAAAATAGACTCTGTGAACACTTTGTGTTGACCAGGTGATCAATAATTTGATCCATGGTTTACTAACCCAAAAGCGCATAATCTCGTCCCTAGGTCACAAGACTGACTACGGAACCAACCTAAGGGGGAACCGTATCCACAAAAGTGTTTTGCTCGAGTTGGATGGATCAAGTTGGCGACCCGTTAATTGCAGCACACGGAAAATATAATTCCACTTGCAGAGATATTCCGCAGGACTTATCCAGAAGGCTCCCTAAGTAAGCAACGGAACACGGTTTTTTTTGTAATTACATAGACAACCGATCCCGTACTTTTAACCAGGGAAAATATTGTTTCCCCTTACATCCCATGATGGAATTGAGGGAAAATATTGTTTCCCCTTACATCCCATGATGGAATTGGTGAGAGCTTCCCACAAACAGTGAGCTGAGCTCTTTCTAGTTTTACACCGACTGCTTGGAACTTATTGTTTTATACCGGTTGCGAACGATATTTTGAGAAGCTTTTGCATGGCTAAGAACGCCGTCGAAATGTAAATGTAAGGTGATCTGGGCAGGAATCGAACCTACGTTCTCATATAGAAGAGCCTCGTAACAGTATCATAGCACCAGCGACGGCCACCAGGAAGTAAAAGCCTGGTATCGAGGTGGTAGATAAATTTCCCTGAAGTAAAAGCCTCGTATCGAGGTGGTAGATAAATTTCCCTGAAAGATAATGCAAGTCATCGAGGAGTGATTCGCCACAGATAGCTTAGTTACAAGTCAAACACTTTTGATACGATCAACAGAGCCACAGTGACGCTATATTCGTGTAAAAGAGCCATCGGAGGACGAATATAGTTTCCCTTGGAATATAGTTTCCCGGCAATACTTACGCTTATATATACTCCATGGTATTGCCGTTGGGTGGCAGGTTCTCCATGTACCTAAGTGAGTTGAGGAAATTCCAGTGAATTGCGGTGATGTGTGTCACGAGTGCGCAACCCCTACCGAGGAATTGGGGGTTATTCATCTCCTGTTTCCACTAGATTTGGTGGGATGACAAACAGTTGCAACGTCGGCAAACCGAATAAGGCATATCCAGCACTGAAATTCCAGCAAGCAATAGGAGTGTATCTCAGGAGCTCTTCGCATAAATTCCCTACCAAGGGAATGGAGCTACTTCCCCACACATATCCTAGAACGACAATATTAGAAGGGACGCATACCAGGTTATAGAAGAAATGTAAGCTTCTGCACTGATGGCTCCAAACTATATGGCCAGGTGAGGATCGGGATATTTTTTAAAGAGGTAGGTCTATACCTTGGACGTAGGTTATAAATAAATAAATGGTTTCCATTACATTCCATGAAGTGATTGGGGAGGTCTTCTCACAACAAGTGAGCTGTACGCTTTCCGAACGGTATTTTGAGAAGCTTTTCATGACTAAATAGTCGATAGTGTCGCCGTCACTATGCGAAGTGACCGCCGCCGAAAGAAATTGTAAGATGGTCAGAACAAGGATCGATCCCAGGATCTCATGTATAAAAGTTGAGTACACTAACCATTGCACCACGACGCACCACTGAACAATGACTACTAAACCATTATATTGTCTATCAGCCAGAATTCATGGCAATCGAAGAAGTTGTTCTTTGGCTGGGAAGAAAAATTATTACCTCCTGGGGTAACATCGTCTACTATGCCAGTCGGGCTGCTATAAAATCTCTGCAATCTGTATTTCTTCAGATTTCAAGGAAGAAACGTCTTCACCGCCAGGGGTATTATAGTCGGGCCGCTATAAAATATTGGCAATCTGTATTTCTTCAGATTTCAAGAACCCTCCACAGCTGCCTCCCATCTCTGAATAAGATGACCAGCCGATTCGGTATCCAATCTTATATGGACTCCAGAGGAGATGAGCTGACAAGATGATGGACTACCTAACCTGTTCCGCTGGATGTGGAGCATGTGGGTATTTCCCTCTCTACAGGGTGCATTGTATTGCAATGCAAATCATTGATAGGAGTCAATTGTGATATGTAATGTTTTTTTTATCTTTTTCAGAAAATTGGAACTACAGGCTTTGACAAACTTAGTAATGGAGTGAGACCGACCATAACCGACCGTTTAACGTGACAATCAGCCATTTGGAACAGAAATTCAAAGAAACTGGGTCGGTGCAAAACGTGCAGTCTGAGCAGGATTTGGGGTTGGAATTTGAGTTTCAGTTAGGGTTGTAGTTGTAGTTGAAGTTGGAGTTCGGAGATGGAGTTGAAGTTGGAGTTCGGTGATGATGTTGGAGTTGACGTTGGAGTTGTAGCTGCAGTTACGGTTGGACATAGAGTTGAATATGGAGTATGATTCGGAGTGAAAAATTTAAAACTTGTAATCTCTTAGGAAAACACCACAGCCCCGGTGATTACAGCAAGTATATTGTCCTAATATACCTCAGATTACACCATTTATATAAAACCGAAATCCGTTACTTTAAGTTCGAATCTCTCAACAATTTCATTAAAATGCAAATGAGAAAAAATTTCTTTCTTTGAAGTGCAAATGAGAATCAAACCTCAATTGAATATAACTAACAAATATTCATTGGTAAATATTCCGAAAAATTCATTGAATTTTCTATTCGACGAAATGAGCGAAGACATCATGACGCTTTAAAACGAATAGCTTCTTCTTTTAACACAGAAAAGCCAAAAAAAAAGTTAAACTCCCATTTTTACTTCTCAAAGTACTGCAATATTATTGGTTTAACGGTGGCGGAATGATAATTAACAGAATTCCAATAAAATCGTGCTAAATTGAACAAATGAAGGAGAAGAGAGACAGACAGATATAATATAAATTTCAGATGGGCTTCATAGACTTATAGGTAGGCTAACAATAATACCAAACCTTAGTACTGTGCCAATATATGTACCAATTCTCGTGGAATAAGTCATTTATACGACGTGTACTAGGTCCTCCGACCGTAATGTGCTAAATACCAAAGTCGATTGCTGTAGACCTGATCGGATTTTATCAGGGTGGCTTTAGGCCTTGAAAGTCTACTATCGACCGGATACTTACATTACTAGACATCCTAGACAAAACCAACGAACAATATGTCGACACCTACCACATCTTTGTAGATTAAAACGCTGCTTTCGACAGCCTGATACGAGGAAAACTGTACCAATCAATGCCGGAGTTTGGCATACCTGCTAAGATGATACCGCCTTTATTGGATGGCAATTACCGACACGAAATCCTCAGTGAAGATATATAAAGATCCCTGTGAACCACTTAGTACGAGGCCAGGCCTCAGGGAGGACACCACACTATCATGCGGTCCCTTCAATGTATTAATAGGGATAATCGCGAGCAAAGCTGCAGGTTGGCACGTATAAAACTGTGAAAACTATACTTGCCTGCGAGAGCTTGGGGTTACCAACTGGATGGGAAAAGCTGAAGATCGAGAAGGTTGTCAGAATCATATTATCCTCATTTTGTAAGGCCATTGACTCCTCTGGGTAGTTTAAGGTCCCCTAAGCAAGGAAGTAAGTAATAATATGTAAAAATGGAAACTGTTGATTTGTAGATGCATTTTGTAGATTCAAGTATATGTTTGGGTGCATGCAGTCAAATATATGTTTGGGTGTAAATAACTGTATGTTTGGTTGTACACAACTATATGTTTGCATATAATCATATGAATGTTTGGGTTGGAATCACTGGTTGGCTACAAACAAATATATGTTGTAAACAAATATATGCTTGCATGCAATCATATGACTGTTCGAATTGTATCAATGTTTGGGTACAAACAAGTATATGTTTGGGTGTAAACCGATAGATGCTTGCACGCAATCGTACGAATGGTAGGGGTTACTGTCTGCAAGTGTGTCAATGTTTGGGTAAAAACAAAAATATGATTGGGTATAAACAAATACATACTCACATGTAATCACATGAATGATTGGGATGACTGTCTGCAAGTGTATCATTGTTTGGGTGCAAACAAGTATATGTTTCGGTGCAAGAAAATATATTCTTGCATGCAAATTGTTTTGGTCTAGTAGATATGAAGTATTTGTCTCAATATCGATATCCTCTTATCGCGCCAGATTTTGTGTGGGTTTGGGAATGCAATACGGGCCATAACTGTTTGCTCAAGTTTATCCGTCACTCCATTCTGCTCGAATACACATTAACTTTGTCTTCTTTATAATTATTCACTATCCTACTTTTCTCGCATCTTCCGATAGTGTGTTTAACGTGTAGATGTTCGTACATACTCCACTGAATGCTGAACCGTGCTTCTGCATTAGCTGCCACAATTACCTCGTCCATAAGTAAGGGAAATAACTTGAGAGACAACACGAATCCTTCTCTAACTACCTCCCTTTCCATTAAAACTTACTCTAAACTCTGTATCTCTGTACATTTCACGGATCATGGACACTATATTGTTCGGTATCCCCTTTTCGGTGTAGGTGGTCCACAGTGAGTTACGGTGTACACAATCAAACGCTTGTCAAAAGTCTAGGAAAAGTAGATACAGAGACAAGTGTAATTTAGTTGACTGTTCCGTGATCATTCGAAGGGTGTTTACGTAGTCGGCTCACGAGCGATCATGCCTGAAACCCACCTGCTCCTTCCGCACAATTTGCTCCACCACCGACGAGATCTGCTAAAGTATATCCATGCACTTCTAATGGCTGGCGTAATACCATCTATTAACGCTAATCCACCGTATTTGAACAGGTCCGCTTGAATATTATTAGGACCAGAATATGCGTGATCCACCAATTTTCCCAGTGCAGCCTTGATCTTCGTTTCCAATGAAGGTTCCGTTGAAATATTCCTCAACGAGTTGCGACAAGGGCATGCTGCCATAAGGGTATACTGAGCCTTGTAATCCGGAGGTCTAGACTGTGTCGTAAAGAATTCACGCCATCTCTCCACATGCCCTTCTGGTAATGATATCTCCGTGGCATCATTAGCTTTTAACGATGTAGTTCTGCTGATGTTGCCACTCAGCTTATCCATTGAGACTGGGACAATACGAGATATTCCCAAGGTCACGGAGCAGCCGTTCTGCTGACTATAAGATATAGAAGAGGAGCCTGGAATATAGACCAGGCGACGTGACACGGAATTGGGCATTAGCCTGCAATCCCTAAGCAGAATTTTGGTGAACGATTTGAAGATGTTCCCTTACAAAGTGCAGACAGTGCACCAGCTGTTAGCTGTTGACCGACAAACACGTGTAATCTACGCTCAAGCCATCTTAAATCTCAACGAAGAGGAGGACGATTTTCAACGAAAATTACCATGAACTATGAGGCTAATTTCCATATTAGCGGTTACGTGAATAAATAAAATAATCATCTCTGGGGCACTGAAAATCCGTGTATCAGCCACGAAGAACCATTGCACCGACTCAAAGTTACTGCGTGGTGTTTAAGCTGGAAGAGTCATAAGGCCATTTCTTTTTGAGAACGCCGCGGTCAAAACGACGACAGTGGAAAGCGCGCTCTACAGTGCCGTGATTACCGATTGTTTCTTCTTCAATTGAATGAATTGGGACTGAAGGAGATGTGGTTGTAACAGGACGGTGCAACGGCGCACACCGCTCGAGCCACAACCGATATTTTGAAGGAAGCATTTTCGTGTCGCTTAATCTCTCGTCTTGGTGATTTGCACTGGCCGGCCAGATCACCCAATTTAGCACTCCTGACTTCTTTTCATTTGGTATTTTGAAGTCGTGGGTTTATGCCAGGCAGCCTGAGACTCTTGAAGCTCTTAAGGAGAATATTCGCCAAGAATGCGAGAAACTGTCGCCCGAAGTTCTGGAAACAGTGACGGAAAACGCCATAAAACGAGCGCGTATGGTCTCTGGTGGCGGCCACTTGGCCGATATCATTTACTTAACTTCATGGAATAAATTCTAATAGATGAAACAAATTTCACAAGCAGAACCAAAGTTTTTCATTAAAAAATATTACAGCAAAAGGTCCTTGTATAAAGGACCTCTGTGCCACCCTATGGTATTAAGTGGCTGTGAGTGATTAATATTTCATGAAATTTCCAATTCGAAAGAATTACCCCATCCATTTTACGAATGAAATAATAAGGCGACCTCGTTTTTCATTTTCCATACCATGCACTGGCTTTCACTGTCATTATCATACCACCCTTTGTCGGCATCGTTTTTTCAATTTCGAATGCTATTCAGAATTATTCGAGCATATCAATACCGAAGCGAAGAAAATATATTCTGCTCGCTTTGAGATGCAAATTTATTTCTATTCACATCTTTCCTCAGCCGCAATTCAATACTTTTGTTCTTACATAGGACAACAACACAGTTGATGTTTCCTTTTTGTGTAATGCCATACCCTCGAAAAGAGAATTGGGTAGAAATGCTTATTAGAGTGGCAGCGACAAAAAAAAGAACTCGAATCAAGGAACAGACCATCAATGAAAAAAATGGGGGTTTAGAAAGACTTTTAAGAGCACTACATCAAAATAGGAAGGGATTTCAAAGGATCGGAGAAATAAATACAACTGAAGGTGATGTGTGGTGAACCAAGTAATGGAAAGGTGATAGAAAAAGAAAGGTGTCCCATTACCTCCCACGAAGGGATTGGGGAGACCTTCTCGCCAGTGAGCAATGCGCTAGTTTAACTCAGTGATTAGGACCTACACTTTTACACCGGTTCAGAATGATATTTTGCGAATCTTTTTACAGCGCAGTAGTCGATAGTGTCGCCGTCACTAAGTGGGGTGACTGTCGTCGAAAGAAATGTAAGATGGTCAAAGTAGGGATCAAACCCACGTTCTGATGCACAATAGCCGCGCACACTAGCCATTGCGCCACCGACGGTCACAATAACATAAGTACATTAAACATGACCATGAAACAAAAGTACATTAAAATTTTATATTGTTTTTATTTTGAGAAAATATTGCCCCATGAGAAGGATATATTTGTTATCAGGATAAGGCATCACAAAATTGTGATGCCATATTGCACACATTTGAAGGTAGCGACAAATCTAAGGACTTCTATTCCGAACAGGAATACCTGGGAAAAGTCACTGGAAGGGGACACCAGTAGTATCAGATTATTCGCGGATGGATCAAAGTTGATCAAGCAAGTAGGCTATGGGCTCCATTCACCGGACCTAAATGTAAATATCTCCTTCAAGCTGCCTGATCACTGTAGTGTATTTCAGGCGGAAATTGCCGCCATACTGGAGGTTGCTGAAATACTGAAAAATAGTGTCACAACCCTCCGGAGAATATGTATCTACACAGACAGCCAGGCTGCCATAAAATCCCTGGAAGCCATGTTTGCTATGTCCCGGATAGTGAAAGAATGCCACTCATCACTTAGGGTGATGGCAGAGTATTTGGAAATCAGGCTCATCTACGTACCGGGACACAGCGACATTCCAGGTAATTGCGTATCGGATGCGTTAGCTAGACAGGGTACTACGACACAGGTTCTTCCGGCAAAAGAAAGTGTTAGTATGCCAATCTCTACCTGCCGCTTGCAGATCAGGCAGTGGGCCGATAATATGTTCAAGGACAAGTGGATACTTACTTCAACTTGCAAACAAGCCAGGTTCCTCTAGCTTTAGTTGGACAGGAAGAGGACTAAGTAACTACTTAACTTGTCGAGAAGCAGGTTATCCACAATGAAAGGAACACTTACGGGACATTGTCTTGTAGGAAAACACGCCCTAAGATTGGGACATTGAAACTCCACTCTTTGTAGATGCTGCTCTTGGATTTCGCTGCTCTGGCAGGACTGAGAAGTAGGATATTCGGAACACATTTGGTTAGTACCATAGCCCTAGAGGATATTCCTGTATGTCTTATAGACAAATTCATTGAAAGGGCAAATTGGCTAGACGACTAGTCAATATTGATATAGAGGAAACTGCAGGTATCACAATGGGTTTTTTTAGCCTAAGTGTGCTAGACAGCGTGCTGTGTTGCATCTTTTTCAACCAACCCCTTGGTTGCCCCATTCGTAGTTCGAAAATCATATCAAAAAATTTATCAATATCAAGTATATCAACGATTTTTTAAATCACAATAATTGGACTGGTTTATCTAAAACCTTTAAAGTTCCCTAAAAGTTTGTTAATTTTTCAATTAGAATCGCGGTTTTCAAGAAAAATTATGTGAACAATTTGCAGCCAAATTTTAGTATCCGGCAAAAATGGGTATTGAGCGAATCCACACTAAACTCACCAAAGCAGCGCCAACATGTAATATTGAATAACAATCACAATGTGTTTGGACACAACTATACTATATTTGCGACAAGCTACGAGCGCGTTAACTTTGGCTCACGGCAGTCAGTTCAAACTAAAAGGATTGCAAATAAACAGTAACAAAAAAATATTCGGAAAATTTTAAAACCTATCCATATATGTGAATTAGTCAAAGTTAATAATTCTTATTTTTAATTTAGGGTTTTTACGGAAAACGGTGCTTAAAAATCACATTCCACCTAGGGGACAAGTTTGGACTATATAATCATAATATGTCATACAATTGCTAGTTCAAAACTCACTTATATTTAAATGCAAGCGTTGGCTTGTTCACTTGCAAACATTTATGCTTTTCTGTGAAGTGTGTGCGTGTTTCATTCCGAACATCCATATATTTACGTGGAAGCATTCGTATGTTCTCTCCCAAACCTTCATATACTTACTTAGAAGTATTTGCGTACTTCCTACCAAACACGCGGTTACTTACGCGGAAATATATGCGTGTTTTCCTCCAAACATACTAATGTTTAGAAGCATGTTATTTTTTGACTTCATTGTACATATGTGTAGTTAAAAATTTACCAATATTAATCTATGTTTTTGACCCATTACTGACAAAATAAAAAGATTTACTTTTCCATTTCATCATTCAAGTTCAAGACCATACTATATCTCTATAAATTGAGATATAGTTTTTCATAAAAGAAGATTTTGTAAATGCATTCTCATGATTCCTGGCACACCGTATAGCTATTTAAGATCTAGCTACAGATTTAGACTGTTACTTTTTCTAATTACCAGCATCCCATGAGAATCAGCTGCCTCTTTGTTTCACAAATATATTCTACCAATATAAATTTTTCCCACAGCATGTTTAATTAATCCACCAACCGCGTTTGTAATCCTCTGTCCAATAGCCGATTGACGAATAAATACTGTATTTGTATCCCAATTGTATTTATATTTATACACAAGCATTCAGGAGTTCTTATGAATCACTGACTGAAAACTAAGGCAAAAATACAGTTACACACAAATATATTTGACTGTGATTAATCTCTCTTTGTACCTCCTTTATTGTCTTTCTCTCTATAGAGAGCAAATAGTGCAATAAACATAGCTATATTTGTATCCCAATTATATTTATATTTGGATCACAAATACATATATTATAACAGATTAATCATTGTATCTTTGCTGTAGCAAAAAACATGGTCATCAGTGGTACAAGATGCCAACATAAAGATATCCACAAGGCTACTTGGGTATCCCCTGATCAAAGAACGAAGAACCAAATTGATAACGTGGCAATGGATGGAAGACACTCGTCCTGTGTAATGGCCGTACGAGTGACCAGAGGAGCTTATATCGATTGTGATCACAACCTGGTAGCGACAAAGTTACGCACAAGATTAAGTAGGGTGATAATCGTACGAAACCAGACGTAGAGACAGCTAGACATCGGAAAGCTGCATTTCCCAGAGGTAGCCACAGCCTACTCGCGGCCATTCTCGCAACTTTTGGCACTGAAGCCACCCCCTCTCGATGATGAGCCTGAAGTGCAGTGGAAACCTATTTCCGACTCTATAAAAACATTGCGGCAGTTTTACAGTACTTGGTTTTAAAAAGCCGCTTCGCAATAAACCATGTTGCGATGAAGACTGTCGCATTGCAAATGATGAAAAGAACGCTGCACGTCTGGAAATGCTGCGGTCAATTGCAACGCGAGCTGCGACTTAGCGGTGTAAGAAAAAACGGAAGCAGGTCTCTTTAGGCATAAGAAACGACAGTGGAGAAAGCGCGAGAGTGAGAAAATTGACACCTACAGAAGGAAGAACGAAGTTCGAAAATTCAACCAAAAACTCAAAAACGAAAATAAAGGACATGATTCAGGGCCCCCCTTCTGTAAACACAAGATCTGAAATCTCATCGCAGATGTGCAAAATATGTTGGGAGTATCAAGAGATCATTTCTCCGCGCTACTGGTACCTGAGATAACCAATGACGATGATACAATCGATCACAATTTGGACGACGACGTCCATTGCCCCTCCTAAACAAGACGAGGTCAGAACAGCTATTGCCCGGCTTAAGAACAACAAAGCCGCAGGAGCCGATGGATTACCGGCGGAGATGTTGAAGACTGACGGCGATGAGCTGATAAGGTACATGCATCGGCTCATTAGAAAAAATTGTCTAGATGAATGCATGCCCGGCGATTGGAGTCACAGTGTACTATGTCCCATATTTAAAAAAGGTGTCCCGAGTCTCTATCTATCGTGGAATAAGCCTTTTATCCATAGCATATAAGGTTCTCTCAAGTATAATGTGCGAAAGACTAAAACCAATCATCGCTGACCTGATTGGACCATACTAGTGTGGCTTTTAGCCTGGAAATCGACAACTGACCAGATATTCACGCTTCGCCAAATCCTGGAGAAGACCCGCGAAAAACAAATAGACAACTATCACCTATTTGTCGATTATAAGGCGACCTTTGATAGCCCGATACGGAAAAGCTCTACGAAGCAATTTCTGAAATTGGTATTCCTGCAAAACTCATACGCCTTTTGTGGATCAAAAGGACGCGATTGCGGTGGCTAGGACATGTCAGTAGAATGGATGAAGACGAACCAGAACGAAGGAGTTTTGAAACCGAACTCGAAGGAAGACGAAAAATAGGAATAGGAAATAGGAAGATCAGGTTTACGAATCCCTGCGTACACTTGGTATTGCCAACTGGAGAGATAAGGCAAAAGATCGAACTGTTTGCCGCAATATGTTATCTTCATTTTGTAAGGTCCCTGACTCCCCGGGGTTGTTGGAGACCAGATAAGTAAGTAAACATTGTATCTGCAACATGTAATATTGTAAAGCAAACATGATGTGGTTGGACACAAGTATACTATACTTGCGACAAGTTCCTAACACACGTTGTATTTGCATCGAAACAACAAAAGTTTAGATTATTTAGCGTGGAATGACATGTCGAACACACAGTATCCTTTCTCTACATTATAGGGTACCAAGATATAAAATATCAAAAAGTAATGGGTGTTTACAATGCCACAATATCTTTTGGAAAAATACTATAACTTTAATATTAAAACGGATGTCTCTCTCTATATCTGTCTCCCCAAGAATGTGTGAATAAAGTTGGTATGTAAATCGATATATACTTATCCATACATACATACATATAAGTATAGGTAAAAGAGTCTCACTCACTTCCTTATACAAAGAACTGCCTATGCCAGACAAAGGGACTCCAAGAATATGCTTAAAGTATCTGGGTGTCTGCAAGAGTTTCCAAGCGACTGTAACCATTTCAAAAATAATGAATTGATTTGAATGCTCAACATTGGGTTGGATAGTGTGAAAAAGGAATTTCTAAAGCATAAGGACCCCTTTCTCACTACCAACATATCCTTGTGGTTGTTTGAGAAATTTATTTGTGGCAAAGTGGGTGTTTTGTTTGCGTTTAACCATGAGTTGAGCAGAGAAATTATATATATTTTGGGAAATCAGTAGGACGAAATTCAAATGCTAAGCAAATAACATGGGAAATTAGTAAAGTAATATATAGGAAATGGTTCCATAAGCGACAATGATTATAAGGATTTTCTACAAACAGTTAATTTATTAACTTTGAAATAAGGAAAGATGCAATATTGAATAAGTTTAGTAGGATCATATATATATCCCTAAGATTATTTGGAAAAGTCATGTGACAGCTAGAAAAAAATAGACCCACAGCCATGGCGATTTCAAGGATGAGTAATTGGTGAGCACGATGCCCGAGTGGCCGTCTGTTGTGCTATGTTAGTGTGCGTGTATCCTGTGCATGAGAGCGTGGGCTGAATCCCTGCTGTGGCCACCTTAAATTCCTTTCGACGGCGGTCACTTCGCTAAGTGACGGCGAAACTATCGATGATTGAAAAAGCTTATCAAAATACCGTTCGAAATCGGTGTAAAACTGTAGGTCCCAATCAGTTAGTGTAGAGCTTGAACGCGCACAGCTCACCGGTTGTCAGAAGTTATCCCTAATCCCTTTGTAGGATGTGACGTTAAACCATTTTTAGTTACGGTGCCCGGGTCATTGTCTGCATCACACTGGGTTTGATCGGAAAGTTAATTAAAAGCGTTGAATCTTCTCACTTCTTAACAAAAAAAAAAGTTTTTTCAGTCTGGATGTCAGTATCAAATTGGTGGTTGTCCTCGTAAAATATGGAGACGTAGCAAATCTTATTTCAGGCTGTCACACAGTGTTCGTCTTTCAAATAGTGTTCCCAACTATCTCATACTTTGCCGAGAGAATAATAGCGCCACTTATTTCTGTTTTGTGTTCCTAAAGGGTGTTTTTTAAGCTCTATCGAAGTTAATTTTTAAAAAGTAATAGACAAATTTGCATTTTTGTCAGCAACTTTTTTTATTCAAAAACTCAATACATGGCATTAACACCTGAAAATGATTTCTGACATGTGGTCACCGCGGGTGCTCATGACTAAACGCATTCTGCACGTTCAAATTTGGGCCACTTCTTCGAGCATTGCTGACCGTATCTCAGGAATAATACAAAAACTTGTGGCCTCCAAGGCTTCAATTGTTGCTGGTTTATCAGCATAAACCAGTGACTTCACAAAGCCCCACAGGGAATAATCGAGATGTGTCAAATCACATGATCCTGCAGGTCGTCAATTGACAGGTCCATTTCTGAAAATCAATTTTTTTTTTCAATAAATCGATTGGTTTCGGTCGCCTTATACCTTGAAACGCTATTCTGTTGTAATCATATCTCGACCGATCAATGTCATCCATACTTTCAAATAAAAAATCTCCATTCCAGCTTCATTTTTGACGAAATAGGGCCCAACGATGCCACCAGCGAGTAAACAGCACCAAACGGTTAAATTTTCTGGATGTAGTGGAACCTCTAGAGTTTTGCTGTGGATTGGCCCCACTCTATATGCAGAAATTTGTTTATTAACCTACCCGTTAACAGAGGCGGATATCCAGAGATTTTATTTAACCCGTTCAACTACTTCTTACAACTTTTTGCCAACTTTAATCAACCCCAGGTAGAATTGATCGCCTTTGGCGTAGCCTGGCTATTCGCACAGAGGTTTACCAGTCTGCTAGTATTGTGTCCATATACCTGAGTGGCCAGTACCTCAGTCTAAACTACACTCTTTGACCCATCCGTAAAGATTGAAATAGAGTCTTCATAGGGAATCCCGCCGTCTTCCACTCCGATCGTTCAAAAATTGTGACGTCCACTATACGGAAATCTACACGTTTCATCAAGAAGTCTCTTACTCGTTTCATCTCTTAGAATCAAGAGATGACAGACGACAAGTGCCATCATTACCAAAAAATTGGAGAATATTCGCATGACCATACGCAGACTGATGCCAATTGCCAGCTTCTGTCAATTTGATAGCTCCTCGGGCTGCTGTAGCCTTGGCATGATAAGTAGGGGGGGATTCAGCCTAAAAGATGTAGCCTAGAAGAAATGCTCAGCTGCAGGTTATCGCTGTTTATACCAGCTCTTGTGCAATGTTTCATATTTGAGTCGCCCGTAAAGGTATAAATAGAGTCTCTAAAGGGGACCCCGCCATCTTCCCATTCTAAACTTTCCGAAATTGTGACGTCGAGTTTGCAAAAATCCACAAGTTTCATAAAGAATTCAGTAAGAAGTGGCAGACGACAAGAGTCGTCACTACCCAAAATCTGGAGAATATTCGCATGGCCATACTCAGATTGATGCCTATTACCAGCTTCCGTCAATCTGATAGCCTCTCAGGCCCCAGCAGATTTGATGTATAAGTCCACGGCCGGAATCACAGGAACACGTCTAAAGCCGCTTGCGGTGTGGTCCTTCTAGCACCAGGGAATCCCACTCTTGTCAAGGCTTAGATACTTATGTTTAATTATCGGCCGAACTATCGCAGTATACAACCAATGTGCCACCTTCGGGCTGAATTCCCAGTCCATATTCGAATGACCATACGCAGCCTGATGCCAATCGCCAGCTTCCATCAATCTGATAGCCTCTCGGGCTGCAGTATATTTGACGCATAAGTACACGGGACGAAGGTACAGGAACACATCTAAGGCCGCTTGCACTGTGTTCCTTCTAGCCCCAGAGATCCTCACAGCAGCCATATTCTGAACCTTGCAGGGCACCTTCTGTAGATTACTCTTTCAAGGTCCTCTCATCAAACCAGACATCTATATGTAATTATCGGTCGAACTGTGGTAATGTACAACCACTTTTCCACCTTCGGGCTGAGTCCCCAGCTGTTACCTATATTCGAATGACCATGCGCAGACTGATGCCAATCACCAGCTTTCCGCAATCTGATAAATCCCTGGGTCACAGTAGCCCTGACGTATAAGTCCAGGGGCGGAAAGTACAGGAACACATCTAAAACCCCTTACGATGTGCTCCTTATAGCACCGGTGATCTCCATAGCAGCCATCCTCTGAACCTTGCCGAGCATCTTCAGTAGCTTACTCTTATAAAGGCCCTTCCATCAAACCAGACATCCATCTATAATTATTGGCCGAACTATCGCAGTAGACAACCACATTGCCACCTTGGGGCTGAGTCCCCAGCTCTTACCTACATATATTCGAATGGCCATAGGCAGACTGATGCCAATCACCAGCTTTCCTCAATCTGATAGCCACTCAGGCCGCAGTAGCTTTGACGAATAAGTCCAGGAGCGGAAAGTAAAGGAACACACCTAAATCCGCTTGTGGTGTCTTCCTTCTAGCCACGGTGAGTCCCATAGCAGCCACCCTCTAAACATTGCCGAGCATCTTCAGTAGATTACTCTTATCAACCCCCTCCCATCAAACCAGACATCCATATGAAATCCATTGCAGTATGCAACCACTTTTCTAACTTAGCGCTGAGTCCTTAGCTCTTACCTATAGAGTTCCGGCACGCATATAAGGCGTTGACACCCCACTTCAGCCTTTCCTGAATGATCCTTGACCAACTCAGCTTGTGATCGAGAGGAACACCAAGGCACTTGGCCTCCGTCGAGATCTTTAGTGCCACATCACTTAGACTCAGTGACCTGAAGTCCTTAGTTGTATATCTACGACTGAAAATAACCAGTTCCAGTTTTTGGAAGTTCACCCCCAAGCCACAGGTTCTGGCCCAGCATAGCAGCTTTCCAAGGGCATTTTACATAAGGTCACGCATCGTTAGTAGGAATTTCCCACCCAACATGTTAACCTCATCGTCCGCATATGCCTCAATTTCCGTACCATCTCCATCGCAGTAATATATTACTACGTTCATCCCTAGGGGCCATAGCAGTGGGGACAGAACTCTCCCCTATGGCGTTCCCTTGTAGCTATCCTCATCACGTAACTTCCACCAGGTTAACGACGCGATTTCTGAGCATGCCGTCCACCCAAACCACTCACGGTCGTGATTCATTCATGCTCTCCAGATAGTTCCTTATCGCGCATGACGTCACATTGTTAAAGGCCCCTTCTATATCCAGAAAGGCAGCTAAAGTGAAGATACGTTTTATAGCCCCTCGGGCTGCAGTAGCCTTGACGTATAAGTTCAGGCCCGGAAGGCACAGAAACACGTATAAAACCGCTTGAACCAGTTATGTTCAGCGTAGCAGTTTTCGAAGGGCAGTTTGCATAAGGTCACACATCGTTGGTAGGAATTTCCCACCTGATCGTCCGCATAAGCCATAAGTTTCGTACTATCTGCATCGAAGGAATTGAGTACTTCGTTCATTCCAAGGAGCTATGGTAGTGGGGACCGAACTCCCCCTTTTGGTGTTCCCGTAGTATCTATCCTCGTCACGCAACTTCGCAACATATCTTCGTCACGCAACTTGACGACGCGATTTCTCCACCCAATAAATACACCAGCGGTCGTGATACATTAATGTTGTCCAGAGAGTTCCTTATCGCTCATGAAGTCACATTGCTAAAGACCCCTTCTATATCCAGGAAGGCAGCTAAAGTGAAGACACTTGATTTCAGACTGTATTACGTGAAGTCCACAAACTCATGACGAGCCATCTCAACTGATCTCCCTGCGATGTACGCGTGTTGAGAAGTGCTCACGGTATGAGGGCTTCAAGGTGTCCTCAGAAATATTTAGGTACTAACTGGGTTGTAATCCTTTGGTGAAGCAGCATGAACCAACTCTATTTCTATGTATCGAATTTATTTTGAAAATTTCCTACAGTTTGAGTTGATGAAGAAGGATAATGTTTTTAAGAAGGATAATGTCCCAATTTTCGTCAAGCCTAAGCCGATCCATGTCGTGAATTTCTAAGCTTCAACTTCTAATCTGAATTTCTCTCAACTTCTAATCTGTCTAATCTGTCTAATTGGTCATCTGCCTCGAAATAACGAGGGGTTGAAATTCCCAATCGTATATGGCCTAGCTATTATTGTCAAGGATTCAAGGATTCAGTTTTTACGGATTGGAAGCAAAGGTCTGAATCTAAAATAATTTTTAGCTGGTTTTTAAATGTAAAAAGTTTTTCAATATTTTGATGAAATTTAAAGGAGGTTTTTTTGTTTCAATTACTTTTTCACAGCATTAAGATTTTGTACTGAGAATAAGAATAATAAATTTGTGTATATTTGAAAAAAAAATTAAAAAAATCCTTCCACTTTAAATAATAAATGCTGCAGTGCTTGCAGGAATTTGGCAACTGTATTATATTCTAATGTAAATTGTTGGAAAGTTTTGCAGTTATTAGCCAACTAGTGCCGCTGGTGTGGAACAATGATCAAATACCATACAGGCAATTTTTCAAGGAACACATGTTCATGTTTTATTTATTTTATACATGTCTATATTTACACATACACAGTCATGCATACTTTTTACATTTTGTTCATTTGAAATCCTTGGATATTTATTTAACATATTCTCAACACAATTGCTCGCAACACCTGATCACCTGGACACTGGTCATGTAAAAGTTAACATAGTACTGCCAGACAAACTCCAAGTAATTCCCTCACATGGGTAAAAAAAAACTACAAAGTTTTGGTTTTTTTTTTATAAAATTCACCCAGAGTGAGAAAAAAATTTAAAACTTTTAGTCAAAAACTTTGTTGCAATTTCACCTCTACACCTTGCACAAAAGATAGTGGGGTGTGTGGGGGGAAACTAAGAAAACTTCCACATGCAAAGGTATAAAAGCAAAAATTAAACTTTTCTACAAAAATCCCCACAATGTTAGGGAATGGGATCTGGGATTTATTTTACGTTTTATTTATTTTTTTGTTCTGAAACTCAAGAGTTTATCAACCTTTTTGCATCGTTAGCAGAGTTTTTGGTTGCCTTTTAATTGAGTCAGAAAAGTTTCAACATTCAACATTTTAATATTGTAATATAATAATGATCGGCATTATGCTGATGTTTATGCATTAAAACTCTTGCATTCATTCCCTCAATCTCATAGGTATTTGATGTCTAGAAAGAACTGCACATGTCATCATCATAATATGTCATTATAGGGGGGAAGATAGATTTATACATTTGGATTTCCCATTTTAGTGTAACCAAAGGAGACGAAGCAAGTAGTTGCGTATAATTTGTCATAATTAATAAATTTGAACTAATTTCATATATTTCGTGACTATGCGCTACACCTTCGAACAACTGAAACTTGTGGGTTGCATGTATGTTGCCGAAGTTTTGGTGGAAATTGTAGCAGAAAATATATGATTAAATTTTGAACTCGGGGGTAAGTAGTGATCAATCAAAATATTAGCTTCACGCATCAATTTTCCATCAAATCCATTACTACTTCACGAAATAATTCAACAGACAGCTGTAGCTTTTTCTATCTACAATATTTCAGCATTCGTACATCGACTGTCTTACTAAAATAACCCATATAATATTAACCTTAACCAATTCAGCTTGTGATCGAAAACAACGCTTAAGTGCTTGGTCACCGTCGAGAGCTTTAGTGCCACACCACTCCGACTCTTAGTCGTATAACTACGACTCAAAAGAACCAGTTCTGTTTTTTTGAGGTTCTAAAATATTTCAGACATTCGCACATCTACTGTCTTACTAACATAGGTTGCCTGAAGCAACCCAGAGTTGTCCCCTCACACAATGAGAATAACATATTTCTCCAACCGGCTTGATCTTCAGCTTTCCCCCTCCAGTTGGTAACCCAATCTTCCACCTAGTGTTTCCACCGAAGTCCTGGTCGTCCTATTTTTCGACAACCTTCAACTACCTCTTCGAAGTACCTTTCGCACTAGTTCATTCTAATCCATTCTACTGACCTGGCACAGCCAGTTTCAACGCACTGTTTTGGTATGCATAACAACGCCGATGTCTGGATACAGACTATATAGTTCGAGGATCATCCCAAGACGTCGATACTCGCCGTTCTCTGTTATAGGTTCATATATTTTCGAAGCATTTTTCTCTCGAAGACTCCCAGTTAGTTATGTGTCATCAGCATGCGATACGACCCAGTATTCTCCGCCATACAGCATTGCAGGTTGTATGAGAAACTGATATAGTTGGTTCTTCGTTTCTCGAAAGACGGTCTTACCTCTGAAGTGCTTGCTCAGCTCGAAATATTACCTGTTTGCAAGCACGATTCTCTGTATGACTTTTAGACTGACGTTAATGCTTCTGTTTACCTCGAAATTGTAACGGCTAACAACGTTGCCGTCGGTGGTGCAATGACTAGTGTGCGGGGCTCTTGTGCATGAGAACGTGGGTTTGATCCCTGCTCTGACCACCTTAAATTTGTTTCGACGACGACCTTGCAATTACAACGGCTAACAACGTTGCCGTCGGTGGTGCAATGGCTAATGTGCACCGCTCTTGTACATGAGAAAATGGGTTCGATCCCTGCTCTGACCGCCTTACATTTCCTTCGACGACTACCCTCGCTTTGGGAAGGCTACACTATCGAGTCCTTAGCCATGATAGAGCTTCTCAAAATAACGTTTGGAACCGGTGTAAAACTGTAAGTCGCAATCAGCGAATGAATAATTAGAAACCACACATCTAACTGGTTGTGAGACTCTCTCCCCAATCCCTTCATGGGATGTAATCGGAAACAGTTTTTTTTTGTTTTTTAACAACGTTGACCCTTTCCTCCAAACGGGTAGATGATATATTCCTCGAACCCATTAATTTTGCCTTGTTTTCATTTATTGCCAGGCCCACTTTAGATGATTCCCATTTATTTCTCGAAAATACTCCCGAAACTTCTCAAAGATTTCGCCCAATGATGCCCAAACCTTCAGCATACGCAAGCACCATGTGAGTTTTCCTGCAGATATTTTCATTCATCTTCACGATGATCTCAATGAATATGTTGAAGAGATCGCATGATAGGGTGGCGCCCTGACTCAGGCCTCACCTCATAATAATTGGTTCGGTAAAATCTATGCCAATCTTTGCTGGGTACTTCAAGGCGATCAGTGTCGTTCTACAAAGCGTGTCAGGTTAGCATGAAAACCAAGCTTCGACAGAGCTTGGGACAAATATCCCGGCATCGGTCTATCGAAAACAGCCTTATAATCTACAAATAGGTGATAGCTGTTGATTTGTTTTTCGTGGTTTCTCCAGGCTTTATCGTAGTGTGAATATCTTTCCTATGGCCGAAGGCCAGACTGATACGATCCGATAAGGAATGCAGCAAACAGCTTTAGTCTTACGCTGTTTCCCGTTACATTCCATGAAGAGATTAGGGAAAGATTCTCACAACCAGTGAGCTGTGCGCGTTCTAGTTTTATACTCTTTGATTGGGACCAATAGTTTTACCCCGGTTCCGAACGGTATTTTGAGAATTTTTTCATCGCTAAACACTCGATTGTATCGCCATCGCTAAACGAGGTGACCGCCATCGAAAGCAATGTAAGGTGGTCAGAGCAGGGATCGAACCCATGTTCTCATGCACATGATCCGCGCACACCACCATTGCACCACCGACCTTGTATGCTTGGGACAAAAGGCGTATTCCATGATAGTTAGTACATATGCTCGGGTCGCCTTATTAAAAACATTACACAGTATGCTAAGACACCAATCTCCGTCATATAGCCAGGTTTTCAGTATAATCTGATGCATGTACCTTTTCAACTCATAGCCGCCAGCATAAAACAGCCGGAACGGCAGTCCAGCGGCTTTATTGTGCTTAAGCGGAAAATTTTCAGTTCTATCTTCGCCTTTGCTTGAAGGGGGACAGTCGAAGCCATGGTCCTGTATTCGCTCAACGCCCTCATCTATATTGAAGTATTTTGACGGACAGGTAAAAAAGACAAATGATCTCCCTATATTCCCAACATACTCTGCACATCTGCGGCAAAATTCACGTCCTTAAGCCCTGATCCAAGGCTGTTGGTTTGACTTTGTACCTTTCGATAGAATTTACGGGTTTCATTCTTCCCTCTGTAAGACTCCATTTGTTCGCTATCGCACTACATCCACAACCATTTTGTCTTCTGAAATACACGGGGTTCCTCTCTATTCTTCTTCTTATTGCACTCCGTCGCGGCTCGCGTTGCAACTTATTGAAGTATTGCAATTCAGGCAGCGGTATTTTCATTCATTGCCAGGCGACACTCGTCAGCCAACCATGGGTGGTAGCTGTCATTTTGTTTTTCGTGTGGTTTCTCCAGGCTTTATCGTGGTCTGAATATCTGGTCGATGGTTGACAATTCATGCCTAAAGCAAGACTAAGAAAGTCCGATCAGGTCTGCAACAAACGGATTAGTCTTTCGCTTGTTATGCTGGAGAGGACTTTGTATGCGTTGGATAAATGGCTTATTCCAGTTGGTACATGTGCTCGTGTCGACTTTTTAAAAACAGGATGCAGTATGCTAAGACTCCAATCTCCGGCAACGCATCCAGGTTTTCAATATGAGCTGATGCATATACCTTTTCAACTCATAGCCGCCAGCCCAAAATAGCCGGGATGGTAGTCCATCAGCACCAGCGGCTTTGTTGTGCTTAAGCAGGCAAATTGCACTTCCATCTTCCCCTTGGCTGGAAGGGGAGCAGCCGACGCCATGGTCCTGTATTCGCTCAACGCCCTCATCTATATTGAAGTATTCTGGGGGACAGGTAGAGCAGGGAAGTGGTCTCGCTATATGCTCAACATACTCTGCACATCGCCGATAAAATTCCTGTCCTTGTCTCTACAAATGGGTGTCCTGATCCAAGGCCTTTGTTTTCACGTTATACCTTTTGGTAGAAACTATTCTTCATTTCCCTCTGTAAGACTCCATTTGTTCACCGTTTTTTCTTCCGAAATACACGGGGTCTCTCTTTCTCTCTGCTCTGCTTCTCATACCACTCCATCGCGGCTCGCGTTGCAACTTATTGAAGCGTTGCAATTCAGGCAGCGGTATTTTCATTCCTTGCCATGCGACACTCCTGATTCATGGCCGATGGTTTGTTTCTGTACCTTTTGGTTGAATTTACGGGTTTCATTGTTCCCTCTGTAAGACTCAATTTGTTCACTATCGCGCAGTATGCACAACCGTTTTTTCTTCTGAAATACGCGGGGTTACTCTCACTATCGATGCAGCTAAAGATAACAGATGTTGCGCTAATTTGGACAACAGATGGCGCGCTAATTTTGATAACAGATGGCGCGTTTATTTGGACAATAGAGGGCGAATGTATAAGTGTGATCGGAACGACCGAAAGAACTGAAATGAAAACGCGAAGAACCAAACCAGTTAGACGAATAGTTTATCTACTTTTTTTAATTTTATTATTCAAGCTCGAGGCCATTCTATGTCTCTATTAATAGAGATATCGATTTTAAAAAAGGAGGTTTGCAAATGTATTCCTATGATTCGTGGCAAACAGTATAGCTATTTCAGATCTAGCCACAGATCTTAATCAGCGGTTGTTTGGAATGATGCTTTTGAAAAATTCATAAAACTAAATGCAAACAAAATCTCATTTGAATTGCGAATTCACTATAATGCAAGTGTTCGAAAAATATCGCAAGCAAATCCCACTAGAAAACCTGGTTCTCAGGAGATGAAAGAAGTTTCTGCAAATGGTTTCTTGTTTGTTTTGCTTGCGATATTTTCCGAACACTTGCATTATAGTGAATTCTCAATTCAAATGAGATTTTCAAATGAGACCAATAAAATTATAGACCATGTTAAACTATTAAAAAAAGCGTTTGATATGTCAAATTGTTCATTTGTTGAGAGAGAATGGAATAGTGTGTACTTGAGGAGAATAATTTGCAGACAATATTTTGACAGTTCTGTTAAATATCTCTCATCTCACTTGCTCAAAGAATTATACGATCAGTGTTGCATTTTTGATGAAACGAAGAAAATTAAAGAAGTCGGTAAACTTGAGGAGAACGATTTGGAAACTAGATTTTGTCAGCTCTGTTAAATATCTCTCATCTGACTTGCTCAAAGAATTATACGATCAGTGTTGCATTTTGGACGAAAAGAACAAAATCAAAGAAGTCGGTAATATACGCCTTTATTTCATCACTTTTTTCAAATGTCTTTCTTGACGATTTACCGTTTGTCACATAGCAGACAGATGTTTTTGCATTCTCAGAAACTGATAGTGCAAATCGCCAGCAGAATGAGAGAACGATTTCTGTCAAATGGAAGAAAGTTCCATTCCATTTCTCTTTCTGCAAATCGTTCCATTTGCACTAATAGTCTCACTAAATGCTCCATATGTCATGAGTTTCCTCTTAATATTGTGTACTCGTTTTAGACAACTTCATCCCAGAGGTTATTTATATGGAATATATCGTGATTGCTGATATTGTACATAAAAATGCGACATCTAGTCCTGCACTGACCTCATTAATTGGGAGAATATATATCCAATTCTGTGAGGGAATCTAATTGGAATTCAATGTTTTTTAAATTATAAGGTGATTCCTCAAATAACTGATTCCTCAAACAACTGCAGTAACCCATGATTTTTTACTTGGATATATTTGTATATCTTTATATAAAGTATATGCATAGAATTATTCCGAAAATCTCTTAATTATCTGTCTACAGATTCCATTTTCCATTTTCACTTCCCTTTCTAACCGTAATCACATATTTGCTGCTGTTGTTGTTGTTGCTGTTTCCTGCCACATAATGAAATGATGAGTTAGTGGTTTTAAAAGCGATGGGATGGATGGCTGACTGCTGAATTGAAAGGCAAACAAAAGGATGACATATGTGGAACTTTTTATGATGAATGATGATTTTATGAACAGGTGAAAAATCATACTGGCTCACACCCACGCACAGAAAAGGGTGGCTTGATGAAACGATAGAAGGTAGGTCACACAGGATATGTGTTGAAATCGGGTAGGGTATATGAACTCTGTGCATAGCAACCGGTGTACAAAAATATGAGGAAACAACCAAAGAAGCACAATGAAATACCTGACTTGATTTATTGTGTTTTTTACGTAGCGACAAAGCAATACATTGTTAACATTTGTTTGTATATCTTATAGAATGGTTTGATTTTTACAGTTTCTTGTTGGCTGTCAAATCCATTACACCCAATAAAAGTAGACTTTCTTATGTCCCAAGTTTACCCATTATTAAAACAGTTAGTACCTGCGCCTAAAAGCCGGCACAGCTAACCAATATTGACCTTTTTTTGATTCAATTGTAATGCAGATTATTGAGAGTTTTTTTTAAACTTTTTACAGACAATTGGTATTACAGCCATTGGGAAACTTAGTCATGGATGATTCCACCCTTTTATGAAAATTATCGTTCTGCAGGAACTGAATTGAGCGCATTGTGTGAACTTTGCGGTCAACAATTCTGATCTGAGTCAACAATCAGCAGTTTGGTGCAGAAATTCGAAGACATTTGGCCGGTGCAAAAGGTAAAAACAGCCATGGACCAGGCCGCAATAATCTCAATTCATCAACGTGGACAGCAATTGAACCGATAGTACAGTTCAGTGGGTAATAACAACACACCTCGGATCAGATTCTGTGATTCCATAATAATGGTAAATAACGAGCCCTTGGCGTCATTAAGAAATCCGATTGGTCATGGACTAACTTCAGAGCTGAGAAACGTGAACTTCTTATGGAAACTAACTTTCCAAACTGTGTGGATGTAGTTATAGACTCTGCGGAGAGGAGTCACCTGGTGACTTCCACTCCAGGTATGTCGCAACTGGAAGTGTTTGAGGACAAAGTTGACGAATCGGGGTTGTTTTGAGCTATTCATAGCTTCAAACCCCTTAAATCTCCTGGTCCTGGAAGTGTTTGAGGACATAGTTGACGAACCCAGGTTGCTTTCAGCTATTCATAGTTTCAAGCCCTTTAAATCTCCTGGTCCTGAAGGGATCCTGCCAATTATGCTGGAAGCAGGTACTAATCGTTTTTATTCCCAAGTCAGGAAAGACTAGTCATGTCTTTCCTAAGGCATACACACTAATCAGCCTCTCATCCATTCTATTGAACGTTTTGGAGAGAATGGTTGACTTGTACAGCGAGTTATATCAACACACCTCGGATCAGCTTCTGTGATTCCATAATCATGGTCCTAGGCGACATTAAGAAATCCGATTGGTCATGGACTAACTTCGGAGCTGAGGCACTTGAACTTCTTATGGAAACTAACATTCCAAACTGTGTGGATGTACTTATAGACTCTGCGGAGAGGAGTCACCTGCGTCGATATGTATCAGTGGGGCGAGGGGAAGCACTCCGCAGGCGGCGCTGGATATAATCTTGAATTTGACTACTCTTGATGTGTATGCGAGATGGTGTGCTGTCAGAAGCGCCCTTCGCATGAGAAAATTGGGTATCTGGCGACATAACCCTCAGGGACATCAGCGCACCTTCAGGGACTTCAGCGTACTGCGTCGGTATATATCAGTGAGGCGAGGATAAGCACTACGCAGGCGGCGCTGGATATAATCCTGAATTTGACTACTCTTGATGTCGCGAGACGGTGTGCTGTCAGAAGCGCCCTGAGAAAATTGGGAAGCGCATGAGAAAATTGGGAAGCGCATGAGCCATCTGAAGACATGGCTCTGAAGAACATGCCAACATTCTCCAGGAGTTGATTGAGAATCACCCCACGAATGTTTGAGTCAGGCCACTGACCAAATGCTGCCGACTGTACACTTTGGGCAGTGGCCCGAGATTGTGATGCCCCATAGGAGTGTCTGCGTCGGAGGTATGACTTCCTCGCGCTATGGTCATTTGATCTTTACAGATGCCTCCAAAATGGAATCGCGCGCAGCGGCGGTGATCTTCAGTGAGGATATTCAACTCGGGATTTCGATGAGAGTGGGTACGAAGTGCAGTATCTTCTAAGCTGAAATCGTGGCGATTACGAGAGCTGCAGTTGAGACGATGGACTCGTGCTTGAATCCATCGGTTGAATTCGTCTTCTGCATTGATAGTACGATCAGGTCCCACATTTTTACAGTCAAATTCGTTAGGAATTGCTTCAACGTGACGGTGGCACTTGCGCATTATCTCACGAAAAAACTATGTCAAATGACCGCTGAGATCTTGCGATTTGCCACCATTGGACTTCATTATCTGGGGCTACGTGGAAAGTATCTTCAATGTCAATCATCCCGAGACGATTTCAGAGCTGAAGAAGCAAATCATACACGTTATAACTAATATACAAACCGAACTATTACAAAAGGTCATGGAAAATGTTGCTACGTGAACTCTAATCTACGAACTCCAATTATTTAATTTCGCACCAACTCGCCCTTATAATGTAGTCTTAAAATTACTACCATTATGAGGTTGAAAAGGCGTCATTTGTTTAAATGTTGTGAAATGGTCCCCCATCCTTTATCCCCTTAGTCCATTTGGTAGCCATCAATCTTCCGAGTTAATTTCTGGTTACATTACTAAATATTTTGAGTACATTGTTGCTCTCCAACACCAACAATGAATAAAGTAGTAGTAGATTTGTTGAAACATACAGCAGCGGACATGAAAAGGCCTTATTCAAAAAGTCCTTGCAAAGGATCACAATCTACTGTGAACAATCCTTACACATACAGGCATGCCAGAAGGGCTACTTTTATGTTTTTAATGAAGCCGCTCTCAATAATTCTCATGGCCTTTGTTGGGAATTCATTTTGAGTGCTTCTAATAGAAGTGAAAGAGCGCTTGCTAGATTTCCTTATTCCCTGCTTTTAGTAGTAGGTATCCTTCCAAAATAATTCGTAGTAGCACATGCTGCGCATTGCCTTAATATCTTTCAGCGGCCCAAGTTTTAGATTCCATTTGTCGATTTACACTGTGTGTAATTTTTTAAGTCATGGCAAAATAACCATATACGGACACCATTACGTGATAAAAGACTAAAAAAAAAAAACCCGTGTCTCCCAATTTTTCCCAAAGTCATGCACTTTTTTTTATGGGCCGCCAAAGATTTGGGGCCTCGGTATCATTTTCGTAAAATGTGATCATTTTCTCACGCTCATATCTTGCAAACCGTTCAGAATTTCGATTTACTCTCTGAGGCAAAGTTGTAGCTCTTGTCAAAAAAATTGCGAACATATAAAATCAAAAAAACTTCACCTTCCAGATCAAAATCGCAAAAAACTTAAAAAAATTCAATTTTTTTTTACCTTTTTTCCCGTGTTCAGGTCCATAGGTAGCAAACCGTTCAAAATTCAAGGAAACAATCAACTGCAAAAATTTACCTAAGATCTCAATAAACAAATTTCTAGAACATATAAACTTCCTAGAGATGATTCTTAACACTGTTTAGGTAGCACGCAAAAGTGAAAAATTTGCCGAAAATTTTTTAATTTCATTTTTGTTACCTTTTTCTCCTGTTCAGGTCCATATGTAGCAAAAAATGAAATATGCCTGGCCAGAACCATGTGCGTTCTTCAGTCTATGTTGTTGTATTTGTTCATCCACACTTCCTCTTGGCCTCCACGAGTTACATTGGAATTGATTCAGAGGTGAGCGTGAATCCCAATTACAAAGAAAACAAAAGATGACCTTCAAATCACAGCAAATCTTCCATTTATTTTCGTAATATTTGATTTTTTCCATTATATCTTTCAATGTTTCATAGCTTTCTTTCATGTTGATACCCATTGCTAGCGGAATGGAAGGTTTTCGGTTCGACACATGCAACAACACTGCTTTCAAGCTTGAAACAGAACCATCAATAAATAATCTCCACTCACTAGCGATGTAGTTCATTCCCATTTTTACCACCAAAGCTTTTATATTGTTGCAGTAAGCGAACGAATTGTCATCATTTAGAGTGTAGAGCATCTGAAATTCAGCTTGTCGTTTGCGGTACGCCGTAGAGTTAACATTAGCATGTGTGAGTTTTCTTTGCTTTAAAAAAGCTGTCAAAAATATTGCAAGTCGCTGCGATAATCCCAATATGGCCACAATGAAATCCATTTCCATTTGTGTTATTAGTTGTGGTCCGTCTCTTCCCTGTTGGGGCTCATAATCGGTATCAAATGGATCTTCATAAGTAACACCACTTGCTGTACTCATTGCTGTAAATTCTGTAGTACGATCTGGAGTTGGCGGTCTTGGTGATACAAAATTTTCAGGTGCAAGCACTGGCAGTGTGGCTGTTGCAGTTGCTTTATAAATTTTGTTCTTCTCAGAATGTCGATTTAGACGACATGTGTAATTTACGCATGCATAGCAACTGGTTGCATCATGATCACCTGGGCGATTAATCCAGTTTACCGGCTTACAATACTTCATAGTACCTCTGCCTCCACTCAACCATGCCATGAGATTGTTATAATATTGGCGACACACTGTATTAGGTGTGTAATTTTCACCGGTCAAGTCCACTTCGTCGAAAAACAATGTATATGCTCTTTTGAATTCACTAGTTAAAAGATTCTTTTCCTTCTGAAATCTTGTAGATGTTTTTTTCTGGTTTGATGACCGCAAACGTAGCAAAATAAATCAATATTTTCACACTGCATATTGAAATTGTCAGTTGCCAATGTTGTGTGCGAATTATACTGTAGCACTTTCACTTTTTTTACTTTCACTTTCACTTTATAACTTTCACCGCTGAGCTCTCGTTGACGTCGCGCTGTGTAATGCCTCGATGTGTGCGTCGTGTCGCTTTTATATTGTGTGCTGCGTCCCTTGTTGCGTGTGCTGAGCTTACTGCATTGCCTGTGCTGCTGCTGTCGGGGCATGATCGCGTGATACCTAAGCGCTACCTAAACGGTGTTAACCCTTGGACAAACACATGGTTCTGGCCAGGCATATTTCATTTTTTGCTACCTATGGACCTGAACAGGAGAAAAAGGTAAAAAAAATTAAATTAAAAAATTTTCGGCAAATTTTTCACTTTTGCGTGCTACC
Organism: Phaonia tiefii; assembly: GCA_963931995.1. NCBI lineage: Eukaryota > Metazoa > Arthropoda > Insecta > Diptera > Muscidae > Phaonia > Phaonia tiefii. The sequence continues at coordinate 277,774,120 of OZ008369.1, forward strand.
TAAACAGTGTTAAGAATCATCTCTAGGAAGTTTATATGTTCTAGAAATTTGTTTATTGAGATCTTAGGTAAATTTTTGTAGTTGATTGTTTCCTTGAATTTTGAACGGTTTGCTACCTATGGACCTGAACACGGGAAAAAAGGTAAAAAAAATTGAATTTTTTTAAGTTTTTTGCGATTTTGATCTGGAAGAGCTACAACTTTTCCTCAGAGAGTAAATCGAAATTCTGAACGGTTTGCAAGATATGAGCCTGAGAAAATGATCACATTTTACGAAAATGATACCGAGGCCCCAAATCTTTGGCGGCCCATAAAAAAAAAAGTGCATGACTTTGGGAAAAATTGGGAGACACGGGTCTTTTTTTTTTTAGTCTTTTATCACGTAGTGGTGTCCGTATATTGTTATTTTTTTTCGTGTTGCACTGTGTTATTATACTGGTTAAAGATCCGAAGAGCTTTCCATTCACCTTTCTTTACTTTTTTTTAAATGTAGTCGTTTTAAAAAAATGACATGGCCTTTTTTAGGCATTCATTTTGAGTGCTTCCAATAGAAGTGAAAGAGCGCTAGCTAGATTGCCTTATTCCTTGCTTTTAGTAGATTTCATGGAAAAGTCGTTCCAAAATAATTCGTATTACACATGTTACACATTGCTTTTAATATCTTTTAGCGGATTACGTTTTAGATCCTATTTGTCGATTTTTTTACTGGTTAAATATCCAAAGAGCTTTACATTCACCTTTCTTTGGGATGGCTTCAATACATGGGCTTTTTTTGGAATATATTGACACAGTTTTGATGTGTTAACATCTACAGGCACGGGTAGGGCAATGCAAACATGCAAAACAACACACAGCGTTAGCATGACATACGTGGTTGCTGTACAACAATAGTATCTGCCTGAAAATGAGTATGATGGTCTTGATGTATCAGCAGCGAGCAAACAACCATGTCGATTTCGCCAAAGAGTATTGAATAGTATAGAGAACTCATGGAACGAAAGTATGACTCAAAAGCACTGGCGAATGATTCAAAATGTATTACTCTCTTTTTGTCAGTTCATAGTTTGTCCTTTCATAATTTTCATATATGAAACATTGAAACATCTATGCTGGTTGTATTGTTTTATTTAATAACATTGTCGAAATGGTGCATTTGTATTGAAATATTATATATCGTTTGTTTTATTGTACTCAGACTCTCTACATGAGAGCGGAAAAAGAGGGCAATAAGTTCTCTATACTATTCAATACTTTTTGTCGTCGCTCTGTTTATGACAAAAAAACAAAAACAATTATTTCAAAAACAATTTGCACAGTATATCACTGAGTGCTGTATGCTATATTTTTTAAAAATTTTTTAATCCCCTTCCCCCCTCCTAAAGTTCAGGACGAAGTCTGCAGGGTTTGCCAGTAATTTATAAAACGGTCATACAAGGACTACAGAGTGAGGTAAAATCCATAATTTTATTTAGCATTCGGCCGTTGATCTTCTGCACCCAGAGAACAAATAACCGAATTAGCCGTAACCTAATATAGAGGTTGTCACAACCACATTATATGTTATCGCATTCAAAATAGAGGCTGTCACAACTATATAAGAAGTTGTGACAACCGTGTTGTGGCGTATTAGAGGTTGGTCACAACCTTGTTAGAGGTTGTTACAACCTCATTAGAGGTTTGTTGTTACCATCGCATTAGAGGTTGTCACAACCTTATAAGAGGTTCTTGCAACAGTATTCGAGGTTGTTGACAACCATATTAGAGGTTGTCGTCACCGTATTAAAGGTTGTCACAACCGTATTAGAGATTGTCGCAACCGTATTAGAGGTTGTCACAACCATTTTAGAGGTTATCTCAACCGTATTAGAGGTTGTCACAACCACGTTAGAGGCTGTTACAACGGTATTAAAGATGGTAACAACAACTTGGTTAGAGGTTGTCACAACCGTATTCTAGCTTGTAGCAACCATATACGAGGTTGTCACAACCGAATTAGAGGTTGCCACAACCAATTAGGGTTTTCTTCAACCGAATTTCAGTTTTGAGGACTAAATGCTGTCGTGACAACCTCTGTTATGTTGTAGAAACTCCCATTCGGTGGCAGCAACTGAATTTACGGTTGCCACAACGTCTTTTTAACCATATTTATGGTTGCCACAACCTTGTTAGAGCTTCTTCCAACCTCATTTGAGGACGATGGTAACAGTATTGTATAGGAGGTTCTTGCAAACGTATTAGAGGTTGTCACAATCGTATTAGAGGTTGCCGCAACCGTATTAGAGTTTGTTACAACCATTTTAGAGGTTATCTCAACCATATTAGAGGTTGTCACAACCACATTAGAGGCTGTTGCAATCGTATTAAAGATGGTCACAACAACCTTGTTAGAGGTTGGCACAAACGTATTCTAGGTTGTCGCAACCGTATCTGAGGTTGTCATAACCGAATTAGAGGTTATCACAATCAATTGGGGGTTTCTTCAACTGAATTTCGTCGTCACAAACTATGTTCGGCTGTAGAAACTGCAATCGGTGGCAGCAACTGAATTTACGGTTGCCACAACGTCTTTTCAAGCAGCTAGTTCTATGACTGTGGAAGTTGTTAAATGGAAGGCCTACCTTTTCAATCTCACCGTGTCTTAAATACGAGTATTATGCAACTTGAAGGCCTTAGGACTCTACATAAAGGCCTGTTAGCAACACTTCCGACTCATTCCTTCCGTTGCTGGATAATAAAGCCAAATTTGTATTGTTGCAACATGATGCAACAGTAATTAAAAACAAATTTATCCACAAAATTGGTAGCTGCTACTCCTGGTCTCTGATGGTAGCGAGGTAGTGGTGAGGCGGTGGTGGTTGGTGGTTTTTGTAGGATACACTCGAGGTTGCAGTTTCATGTTTTTGTGAGAGCTAATGCAACAAATAAATTTGTATATAAACGAAATTTGTTTGGAAAATTTGCAATAGAAAAACTAAATAATTAAACAATTGCAAATGTTTTAGTTTGGTTGGGTTTCGATGATGGCCAAAAAGTTAACCATTGCAGGATTTGGTGAGTTTTCTAATGCAGAGCACAGTGGTTAAATGCATACAAATTTGGTACGAAATAGCGTAACTGAAGCATAATTTTCACTGGAAATTGTTTTGTTACAGCTAAAATTATTGTTACGGAATTTGGTCAGATGAAATAATTAAAAAGGTTCTTATTCCACGAAAGGATTGGGGAGAGCTTCTCACAACCACTTAGCTGTGCGCGTTCTAGTTCTACACTCGCTGGTTGGGACATACAATTTTACACTGGTTCCGAACGGTATTTTTGAAAAGGGCTTTTCAAGGCTAAATACTAGATAGTATCGCCGTCACTAAGTGAGGTGACCACCGTTGAAAAATATGTTAGGGTGTCTGGGCAAGGATCGAAACCACGTACTCATGTACAAGAGCCTCGCACACTTCCATTGTACCACCGACGGCCACAAAAGCTCCATTACTGATTTTAACTGTGATCTTTGACTCGTTCAAAGTCAGTCGCGCAATTTTATTAACAGAACGTTAGGCAAACATCAATATTCATCAATACAGTGAATTATATAAAAATCTTGTCTAACTGGATATAAGACAAATTGTGCAATATTTGAGTTTTTTTGGTACTTTTGGAACAAAATTTTCTTTTTAGTGTTTTTGATGTATTAACGTGTATAGGCACGGGTAGTGCAATCTATCAAAGCGAACACATGCACGCAACACACAGCGTTAGCATCACATACCTGGTTGTTATAAAACAATACTCTCTGCCTGAAAATAAGTATGACGGTATTGATGTAGGGGTAGCGAACAAACAAGTAGGTCGTCGTCGCCAAAGAATATTGAATAGTATAGAGAACTCAGAGAACGAATTGTATGACTCAAAAGCACTGTCGAATGATTCATAATTTTGCTGTGATACATTTACGCTTTTTGTATAGTTTTGTGTAAAAACATATTGAAATATTCTATGAAGAGAATAAGACTCGTTTTTGCTCGTTATTACTCATTATGACTCAGACTATCTACGTGAGAGCGGAAAAAGAGCGCAACAAGTTCTCTATACTATTCAATACTTTTTGTCGTCGCTCTGTTTCTGACAAAACAAAAACAATTATTTCAGTGAGCTAAATATTGCTTTATTTATTTTACCATTATTCATCTAATGTTAAAGCAGATGTAGGAAAATAGAAAGTGCAATAGGAAAAGAGTCTTCAGCACAAAAACTATTCCCGTTTTATTTTTCAATGAAGGATTTATTAATGTGTTCATAGAAATCAAACAGGTACCGTGTGAGAAAAAGGTGTTAACACATCGCCCGTGAGTTCGAACGGTCATTGATTTTTATTATTGTATATTATTCGATCTGAGGATATGTCTTAGAAGAATATTTTTCTATTTCTTATGAGCTGCACAGTTATGGTTTCTTTTTTTTTGCAATTAGAAATAATGTAAACCAGTCGTCACCAGGATTTGAACTCATGTTGGCGGACGATCGTTTGAAAGTTTGTGATTCTTCTCATTAACGCCTTAGCGTTCTAGGCCAGTGACCGCCTTGTTCACATTGTAATTAATTGCAGTTGTCGTCGTCGGGGTTTATCTTCTCTTTCAAAGTTATTTGGTCGTTGCGGTTTACACTTTCCTCCTCATACAAAATGTCCTTTACCAAGTTTTGCGGTTATTCTGAAATATTTTTCTTATCTTTCCACTGTCTGTGGAGGTCAATAATCCAACATTTACCCCAAGTAATGTCCGCTATTGTTACATTTTGTTGCACTTAAATGTTGTGCTACCAAATTCATTTGCTCGCCGCAACTCTGTACGAAAGTATTTTACAGAAAAAAGCGAAAAACCTTAACCCCAGCGTATTACCAGTTTACAAACAAACAAACAAAGTGTTTTAGCCAACAGTTCGTAATTCTGCAGCACAACACAATTATTGCGCCGCAACCAACAACAAATTGCTGTAGCACCAAATGATGGTTGGTTGCATATTTTGCATACAATTGCCGATGCTGATAAAGAATTTGGTCTGAGCAACAACTTTAAGATGCTAAACTGCAGCTGCCCTTCTTCTTCTACTTAGAAAATAAAATGATAATGAAATCCATCGGACAACCGGTGGGACAAACAGCTTGGCATCGCGTAAATTTTGAAGTGGCGACTAGCGCTTATTAAAAATTGTCCAGGGTAGTCGATGACATAGTCTCGAGGATCTACGTTTCAAAAAACCCTTTGGGGCTCCAGGTGCATACAACAAAATATGCTGTGGCCCAGCATATTCTTAGCAACCGTTGGCTATCTTTTATCTCTCCAGGATTTTATGCACCCACTACTTCTGCAACTGTACAACGATAGTTTCCTTTTTTGCTGTCCTTTACCGAAAGTGCTACTTCGTTAAAAAATATTTGCTTTCATAAAACGAGAGAAAATTGAAAATCAGTGGCGACTGCGGGTGCTGGAGTTTACAGGACCCCTAAATGAATTTATATTCGTTGCTAGAATACGATATTTTGTAGTAATTTGTTGTATTTTGTTGTATATAGCAGAAATGGTGGTATCCTGACCATGGCCAAGGATTTTAGCCATTTGCTGTTCAATGCTTGAAATTGTTTACTATTGCGCCATGCAACTGACAACCAAGCGTTTACCTTAACCTTTAATTTTTGGATAAATACAAACATTCATGTTGATACAAAATAGATTGAGCCCTCAGGACTAAGTAAATTGTATGGAGTGTACTTAATTAGGGGAGAGAGCGGATGGAGATATCTCGCTTCAACAAATTTTGCAGCTGCACTAAAAGATGTACAAAATGGAAAGTACCATTGGACAAGGTCCTGTTAACAGCAACTAAGGGAGGAAATATAAAAAGTACTTCAAATTTACATTACATGGGCGTTTGATGAAAGAGATTAGAGTTCAAGTTTTTAAATGAAGAAATAAATATATGATCCTATACATTTTTTACATCATTTTTAAATCGTTGCCAGCCAGGCAACTTTTTTAACATTAAAGAGATCAAAGCGATTGGGGAAATAGATCTATACTTAAGATGTTTCAAAACGATTTATACATGCAGCTGTAACTACCGGTCATATTGCTGTCTATCTCATTAGCATCTAACATCAGTTTCACAGGTGATATTCTTCTACGTGATGGTGCGGATTTCTTTCAGGGACGTCTACCTTACTTGGTGATGAGATATTATCAGGTCTTATATCTTATTAAAGCTCCATAAATTCAAGGTCCAGATCAGTAGGTCTACAACCTTACTAAATGTGAACACATATACTCAGTCTGGACAAGGGATATAATTTTAATCATGGGTAGGCTAAGTTAGGTTAGGTTAGTTGAAGTTAGGTTAGGTTATGTTAGATCAGGTTGGCTTAGGTTAGAATATAGTAGGTTAAGTGAAATTAGGAAAGGTAAGGCTATGTTATGTTTTGTTCTGTTCGGATCGGTTAGGTTAGGGTAGGTTAGGTAACGGTAGTTAGGTTAGGTTACGTTAGGCTAGGTTTGGTTAGGTTAGGTTAGGTTAGGTTAGGTTAGGCTAGGACATGTTAGGTTGGGAAAGGTTAGGTTGGGATAGGTTAGGAGAGGCTAGTTTGGGATAGGTTACCTTAGGTTAGGTTAGGATAGGATAGGATAGGATAGGATAGGATAGGATAGGATAGGATAGGATAGGATAGGATAGGATAGGATAGGATAGGATAGGATAGGATAGGATAGGATAGGATAGGATAGGATAGGATAGGATAGAATAGGATAGGATAGGATAGGATAGGATAGGATAGGATAGGATAGGATAGGATAGGATAGGATAGGATAGGATGGGATAGGATAGGATAGGATAGGATAGGATAGGATAGGATAGGATAGGATAGGATAGGATAGGATAGGATAGGATAGGATAGGATAGGATAGGATAGGATAGGATAGGATAGGATAGGATAGGATAGGATAGGATAGGATAGGATAGGATAGGATAGGATAGGATAGGATAGGATAGGATAGGATAGGATAGGATAGGATAGGATAGGATAGGATAGGATAGGATAGGATAGGATAGGATAGGATAGGATAGGATAGGATAGGATAGGATAGGATAGGATAGGATAGGATAGGATAGGATAGGATAGGATAGGATAGGATAGGATAGGATAGGATAGGATAGGATAGGATAGGATAGGATAGGATAGGATAGGATAGGATAGGATAGGATAGGATAGGATAGGATAGGATAGGATAGGATAGGATAGGATAGGATAGGATAGGATAGGATAGGATAGGATAGGATAGGATAGGATAGGATAGGATAGGATAGGATAGGATAGGATAGGATAGGATAGGATAGGATAGGATAGGATAGGATAGGATAGGATAGGATAGGATAGGATAGGATAGGATAGGATAGGATAGGATAGGATAGGATAGGATAGGATAGGATAGGATAGGATAGGATAGGATAGGATAGGATAGGATAGGATAGGATAGGATAGGATAGGATAGGATAGGATAGGATAGGATAGGATAGGATAGGATAGGATAGGATAGGATAGGATAGGATAGGATAGGATAGGATAGGATAGGATAGGTTACGTTATTAGATAAGGTTTGGTTAGGTTAAGTTAGGTTAGATTACATTAAGTTAGTTTAGGTTAGGTTAGTTTAGGTTGGGTTAGGTTAGGTTAAGTTAGACTAGGTTAGGTTAGTTTAGGTTAGCTTATTTTAGGTTAGAATATGTTACGTTAAGTTAGGTTAGGTTACGCTAAGTTAGGTTAGGTTAGGTTAGGTTAGGTTTGTTTCGGTTTGGTTAGGTTAGGTTAGATTAGGTTAGATGACATTAAGTTAAGTTAGGTTATGTTGGGTTTGGTTAGGCTAGGTTAGATTAGGTAGGGTTGGGTTAGGTTCGCTTAGGTCAGATTTACACTGGCAGCCCTAATAATTGGGCTGATGGCTGCCTTTCTCAAAGAAGCAAACAATAGATACACAGGCATTAGGCTACAATATGATATTACGGATTTATTTCAGGTAATTAGCCATGAAATATCTTATTAAACCATTACAGTTAGCAATTGGTATTAAACTCAAGGTCCCGATCAGTATGTCTAAAACTAGAAATGAACAGCTATTTGCTGTTTCAGTGGCCGTAGGTGGTGCAATGTTTGGTGTGCTCGGCCCTTGTACATGAGGACGTGGGTTCAATCTCTTCTCTGACCCTACGATTTTCTTTCGGAGACAGTCACCCCACTTAGTGATGGCGACACTGTCGACTACATAGGTATGAACAATTTTTCAAAATACCGATCCGAACCGGTGTAATACTGTAGGTCCCAATCAGTAAGTGTAGAAAGTAGAAAGCTCACAGATCACTAGTTGTGTCAATCCCTTCATTTTTTTTATTATAATTGGAAATATGTTTCCATTACAAATGCTAGGTTAGGGTAGAGTTAGACCTACCTAGACCTTGTAGTGTATTGCGATACAATAGTGACAAAAGGAAAAATATGATATTTTCCTAGTCCCTTGAATCGGAGTGATTGCTCTTAAAGCCCAAGAGTTGGCTGATGTTAGCATCCGAAATTAAATTTGCTAACTTTCCACAGAAATGTGGGCCCACTACAGCAAGCCGCCTTTCGGAATGAGACGAGCACACGCACATAAGGGTTTCTGTCTACACCACCTCCTCTTCGTCACCGCAGCTTAGGTACAACTCATTTCACAAGACTTTCAGTCCCTCTACGTGTCGTCGAATCAGACAGTGACCCGTCATGACAGATATGTTGAGTGTAACGTCCGGTGGCGCTAACAACAACAGGGCGTTAGTGCGATTCAAGTTTAGGAGGGGCCACGTTAGCCTGAAAAATATACAGTTCCGAACTAGTTACCACCTACCGTTGATGACCATAAGGGCACAATTTCTTAAGAAGAGCTTGCAAGTGGGTAGATGCATGTGCACATGCTCTACTTCTCCTGGAGTATGTAAGGTATTCCCTAGTCTGGAAAGTTAATCTGTTTTAGAGTTCACTGTTATCGTCTATGTTCTTGTGGCCCGGCAAAGAAATAAGGTGAATATTAAACTATGCAACTGAGCGGTATAGGAAGAAGAGAAGGGCGGTAAACCGTCTCTTTAGGCGTAAGAAACGGCAGTGGAGAAAGCGCGAGAGTGAGAAAATTGAGACATACAGAAGGAAGAACGAAGCCCGAAAATTCTACCAAAAAGTTAAAAACGGAACTAATGGACATAGTTCAGGGCCCCCCTTCTGTAAAGACAAGGACGGAAATCTCGTCGCAGATGTGCAGAGCATGTTGGGAATATGGAGAGAGCATTTCTCCGCGCTACTAGTACCTGAGATATCCGATGACGATGGGACAATCGATCACAATATGGACGACGACGTCGATTGCCCCCCTCCTAACCAAGACGAGGTCAGAACAGCTATTGCCTGGCTTAAGAACAACAAAGCCGCAGGAGCCGATGGATTACCGGCGGAGCTGTTTAAGGCTGGGGGCGATGAGCTGATAAGGTGCATGCATCAGCTCATTAGCAAAATTTGGTTAGATGAATGCATGCCGGGCGATTGGAGTCTCAGTGTACTATGTCCCATATTTAAAAAAGGTGACCCGAGTATTTGTGCCAACTACCGTGGAATAAGCCTTTTATCCATAGCATATAAGGTTCTATCAAGTATAATATGCGAAAGACTAAAACCAATTGTCGCTGACCTGATTGGACCATACCAGTGTGGCTTTAGGCCTGGAAAATCGACAACTGACCAGATTTTCACGCTACGCCAAATCCTGGAGAAGACACACGAAAAACAAATCGACACCTAGCATCTATTTATCGATTATAAAGCAGCCTTCGATAGTCCGATACGGGAGAAACTCTACGAAGCAATGTCGGAGCTTGGTATTCCTGCAAAACTCATACGCCTTTGCTGGATGACCTAGACGAACACCAAATCCGCAGTGAAAGTTAGTAAGGATCTTACCGAACCTTTCGAAACTAAGCGAGGCCTCAGGCAAGGCGACACCCTATCGTGCGATCTCTTTAACATCTAAATGGAGATCATTATGAGAAAAGCTGCAGTCAATATGATTAAAACCATCAGCAGCAAAAGTCACATGCTGCTCGCGTATGCTGATGATATAGATATCATTGGGCGCACAATTAGAGAAGTTACTGCGGTTTTTTCGAGAATTGAGAAGGAGTCAGCAAAAGTGGGTCTGACGGTGAATGAGGACAAGACACAATTAATGGTTTCAACGAACAGGGCGTCCTTGTGATTAGACCAAAGCGTGAACGTTGATAACCGTTATAACTTCGAGGTAGTGGACGAATTTATATACCTCGGATCTGCCGTGAACAAAAACAACAACGTCAGCCTTGAGATCAAGCGGAGAATTGTGCTTGCGAATAGATGTTATTTTGGGCTAAGCAAGCACTTTAGAGATAAAACCCTCTCTCGAGTAACAAAAGTCCAGCTGTACGAGACTCTCATTCAACCTGTCTTGCTTTATGGCGCAGAATCCTGGGTCCTATCGCAAGCAGACGAAACATCTGTAGGAGTCTTCGAGAGAAAAATACTCCGAAAAATGTATGGCCCTATAGTGCACAAGGGTGAGTATCGGCGACGCATGAATCATGAGCTGTATGAGGTGCCCGGACTTAACGCCTCACGGACATAACGCCCAAAAAAAAAATTTGGGCCTTATGACCTCTGTATAGGCGGCCATAACGCCCAAATTCATTTTGGGTGTTGCGACCGCCCCCAAAGCGGTCAGAAAGCCCAGTGGGCGCCCGATTTTTATTTCAAACCCCCATTTTTGCCTGCGGCGCTATCGTCCACACCATTTTCCCACTTTATACTATCCACAATTACTATTCATATCTTACATGTTTATGTTAAGTATAATTCAAAACATTTACATTTTAGTACTCACATGTCTCTGATATCCAAAGTAAATTATAAGCAATTGCTTATAGCCGCTCGATGGTACAACTGCAAATGTGGCATCAACTAAATAATGTCGACCAGCAATTTGTACATCTTTGATAATATCCATCATGGGTAAGGAACAAAATAAAGTGTATGCAAAGTCCGTCTCCAATATCGTAGTTTGGTAAAATGTTTGTTCCGGTAGGCTTTCGCACATGACATATTCAATCATATTGTTGCTATTCTTGAATATGTTAATGAAGTCTTGAGGCTTCTGCGGCGCCTTTGGCATTGCTGCAGATTTAATTCTACGCAAGTTGCGTTGCATTTTCTGGTACACTACGAGTTGGGCACTATCCTTAGCTTTCGGCATTCAGCATTGAAAACATTGCGAACCTTGTTTACCTGTAGAGTTGGTCTCGCCATTTCTTCCTTTATTGAGTTTTTTAATTGAAACTTCTTCATTTGTTGCTCTTGCACGGGGTGTTCTCCGTGGATGGCATTTGAAATGCGCTGGGTGCATCGTTCCCTATTTACAATTTGCAAAGATGCTTTGCAGTCTTGTTGTTAGCATATGTACCTTTTCACGTTTTCCCTTTTTTTATTTTCATATTGTGATTTGTATTTGTAAAGTTGTTTATCTTGTGGTGTATAAACTAATTCACAACTTCGACGAGCACCTGCCACAAATTCAAATTCAACACTTGCACTCATTGTCCGCGATGGTTTCAAAACGACTGAGACGATGCTTGCATTACACACTTCACCTAAGAACTGTAATAACTGTAAATTTGAGACTGAATCCTCCTACATCAGCTCCAATTCACTTTTAATATTTTATTTACAAACTGGAGGCAGTAACACACCAAAAATAATTTTGGGCGTTCTGACCGCATAGAGGGGCGGACATAAAGTCCAAAATTTTTTGGGCTTTACGGCCGCTTCTTCTTTGGGCTTTCTGACCGCTTTGGGGGCGGTCGCAACACCCAAAATGAATTTGGGCGTTATAGCCACCTATACAGAGGTCATAAGGCCCAAATTTTTTTTTGGGCGTTATGTCCGTGGGGCGTTAAGTCCGGGCACCGCTGTATGAGCTTTATCCTGACATTGACATAGTTAAGCGGATCAAGATAACGCGATTGCGCTGGCTAGGCCATGTCAGTAGAATGGATGAAGATGAACCAGCGCGAAGGGTTTTCGAAACCGAACTCGAAGGATGACGAAAAATAGGAAGACCACGACTCCGCTGGAGGGATCAGGTTGACGAATCCCTGCGTACACTTGGTATTGCCAACTGGAGAGATAAAGCAAAAGATCGAACTGGTTGGCGAAATATGTTATCTTCGTTTTGTAAGGTCCCTGACCCCCGGGGTTGTCCGAGACCGGATAAGTAAGTAAGTAAGTATTAAATTGTTCAGCCATCTCATTAAGGGATCTGGAACAGGCGAAAGCAGGTCTCGATTTCAGGAAGATTTGATGGCAGTTTGACTATCAGAGAAAATATAGAGTCCAACCTTAGTCAGAACATCACTACTTCTTTAGTAGCTAAGATATCTGCCTGGTAGATACTTTAGTGAGCACGCAATCTTTTCCTAACCCTATAACTTCAGTGCGTTAGATGCTCGATAATAAATTGCTATCGACTGCTCTGCACAACTGTCAAATACAAACTGACAAATGTCAAACAAACAGAATTGACGGTCAAAAACATTGGCATGAAGTATAAAAATACCACGTATAAAACTAACCCCGAGAAACGTAGCTCTTGTTTGCTATTCAGCATTAATCCAAGGGAAAACCTAATGTAGAATATTGATTTGCCAAGTTCATAACTCGATAGCAACCAATTAATGTTCAGACCTATCTGGTGGAAAATTTTCGTAGCAATGAAGTTTTAAATGAAAAATACTGAAACAGAATTTCATACTGCTACTACTACAAAAATAAGAATTCCTGTACCATCCATTCTGTTTCCTTTCTATTGTATGGAATCGATATCGTTCGAATCTAATGTAGATGTTGTCGATTAAACCCGGTTGCTAAAAGCGACAGTAATAGCGATAAAAGTGGTCGTATATTTGAGTCCACTGCTGCGGATTCTTAATGTTGTATATTTTGTATTTAATTGTATTGACCATAAAACTATCCGAACTTTTTTAAGTCAAACACATTATTTGCACTAATTTGCACTCAAAATCCATATCCCCTTCCTTATTAATCGTATTCGCTTTGTCCCAAATTTTAAATTAAACTAAATCTAATAATAATGAAAAAGACTGGTAAAAGAGAAAATTAAATTTGGTTTAAGGTCTAAAAAGCTCTTCATCATATTACACTACCATATGTTGGTAACGGGTGTGTGATGTGGTGGTTATTTTTTTGCATTAAAAGTTTCATTTTAGGTTCAACAATTTTACAAAGATATTGAACAAAATCTGAGAACATTCTTGGTGGGAATGTTTTGGTTTAATCTGTGTATCAAAACTTTAGTCTTAATCTGTTGTCCCCAAGTTTGAGTCTCTCAAAATGTTGTAGCGACTGACCATGGAGGTGGGCAGTTTCTGATAGCCATTAACTTGGGAGTGACTAGAAATGATTCCTTCATGGGGCAGTCCAAGCAGCTCACTACTTTTGGTGTTAGACTGAGACTGTCTCGCGTAATGGATTTATCGGAAATCTCCCTAAGCTAACTAGAGTGAGAAGGTGAAAATAATGAGCAGCCTGATTGGTTATACGATAACTGATGCGTCTCAGGTAAAATAGCTGACCCTGTCACTGAAGCTTTTTGAACTTGCGTACGTATTCTTTTGTTCATTGAAGGCAAATGAGCCAACACTACTGGATAACGGCGGATCTAAATAAAAGAAACAGAAATACAGTTTCGACACCATGCATTCTGGTCAGTATCTACTCCATAATGGGCTGCTGAAACGCAGTCATTCTGGCAGCAAAATGCTGACAACGGTGGGATGGGCTTGCCTTCCGCCACCGTTGTATTACACGCTGACAAATTTGTAATTTTTTGTTGTCTGGATGAAAACATAACGTAATTGTAGCTTGTCGCAAATATAGTACATTTGTGTCCAAACATATTGTGTTTGCTATTCAATATAACGTGTTTCGGACACAATGATTAATAGGTTATAATATATGTATTTTTGACCAAAATGTGGCTTTGTTTCTTGAAAGCCTCTGAAAACAAAAAGCAGCAGATCTTCTATTCACGAAAACAGTGCCGGCAAACATGTACATGGTTCCTGCAATACGTTGCAGGGGCCATTAGTTTTCAGCGTGTGGCAATGAAAATACAAAATGAGAATTGCAATCATAAAAACCCCCAATTTGTTGGCAACTACCGCAAACGGAAGATATGCTCGAGAACTATAAGGTTGACATGACTGCTATACGCTGAAAAATTTGTCTTATTTGGTTGCATGGATGCAAATATAAAGTGTTTGTAGCTTGTGGTAAATATAGTAGTATACTGAGTCTAAACACATTGTGTTTGCTATTCAATATAACATGTTTGGGACACAATGATTAATAGGTTATAATGTATGTATTTATGGCCCAAGTCTGGTTTTGTTTCTTGAAAACTGCTGAAAACACTGCTGTCTGTCACTATAAAGAAGCAAAAATAGCAGATCTTAATTTCACGAAAGCAATGTTTGCAAACATGTACAAAGTTCCTGCAATATGTTGCAGGGGCCTTTAGTTTTCCGCGTGTAAGAATGAAAATAAAAAATTAGAATTGAAATAATAAAACACCACAATTTGTTGACGACCGCCGTTCTTACAACAAATTGGCTTTTGTTAAAAAACTACATTTTCCTTAAAGAATACCTTTTTGTGTGAAACAAAATAACTTTTCTTCAGATAAGTACCTACTTTTAAAAATTTACCTACTCTTGAAAAAGGGACCAATTCTAAAAAAAATTCCCATTTCTTAAAAAAAACCTTTTCTTCAAAAAAATAACTTCTCTTAAAAAAATAAATTTTCTTAAAAAAATTCCTTTTTTAAAAGCACCTTTTCTAAAAATAAAATAAATTTTCTTAAAAAAATGCCTTGTTTTAAAAGTACCTTTTCTAAAAAGAATACCTTAAGGAATACCTTTTTGTGTGAAACAAAATAACATTTCTTCAGATAAGTACCTACTTTTAAAAATGTACCTATTCTTGAAAAAGGGACCAATTCTAAAAAAAATTCCCATATCTTAAAAAAAACCTTTTCTTCAAAAAAATAACTTCTCTTAAAAAAATAAATTTTCTTAAAAAAATTCCTTTTTTTAAAAGTACCTTTTCTAAAAATAAAATAAATTTTCTTAAAAAAATTTCTTTTTTTAAAAGTACCTTTGCTAAAAATAAAATAAGCATATATGAAGCATTTCTGAAAATAAATACATTTTCTTAAAAAAATAAAATTTTCCTAAAAAGAGTACTACTTCTTTCAAAAGTACTTGTTCTTAAGAAAGTACTTCTTTGTAAAAAAAATCTCTCTCTTATGGCTTTTTCTTATAGAAAGTACGTCTTCTTAAAAATAGTACCATTTCTTAAAAGAACATTAGCTGTCAATAAAAGAAGTACCTGTCTTTGAAAAAGGACCCTTTCGGGAAAATATAATACATATTCTTATAGAAAGGACACAAAAATATACTTTAAAAAATACATTGCATAAAAAATTTTTCTTAAAAAAGTTTATCATTTTAAAAAAGTATCCAATTAAATTATCGTATTTTTCAACGGGCGCCTTAGGCGTGTTGGAACTAACTAGCACATAGTATATAGCGAAAGGAACTTCGTTCCAACCTGGTGTCCTCTAACAACTCATGCAATTTTGACGGGGGCCTCATTGAGGCACGGGTAAGGCAATCTATAAAAGTGAACACATGCAAACAACACACAGCGTTAGCATCACTTACGAGGTTGTTGTACAACAATAGTCTCTGCCTGAAAATAAGTATGATGGTATTGATGTAGCGGCAGCGAACAAACAAGTAGGCCGTCGTCGCAAAGACTATAGCTATTGAATAGTATAGTATAGACTAGAAATATTGATGCCTTTTGAAACATTTATGCCTTTTGTATTGTTTTATGTAATAACATTGTTGAAATGCTGCATTTATATTGAAATATTCTATAAAGAGAATCAGACTCGTTTATGCTCGTTATTACTCAGACTCTATACATGAGAGCGGAAAGAGAGTGCAATAAGTTCTCTGTACTATTCAATACTTTTTGTCGTCGCTCTGTTTATGACAAAACAAGAACAATTATTTTAGTGAGCTAGATGTTGCTTTATTTATTTTAACAATGTTATATCTAATGTTAAACCAGATATTAAAAAAAAGAAAGTGCAATAGCAAAAAATCCTTCAGCACAAAAATTATTCTTTTTTTTATTTTCCAATGTAACATTTACTAATGTGTTCATAGAAATCCAACAGGTACCGTGTAACCAAAAGGTGTAAACACATTATTGATTTTTAAAACTTTCACCCATCCAGAATTAAACTTTTTTTTCACTTTTATTTTCTAGATTTCCATATATTGAACTTAAAAAAATACTACCTCATAAAGTGTGAATGTATTTTATAAACCTTTCAAAATGAAAGCCAACCATTGTTTCACCCCTTATGTTTCTATATAATTTTACTCAAAGGAACAAATTTTCGTCATATGAATGAACCAAGTAATGGTACTTGAGTTGAGTTGCCATGATCCTTCGCATCCATATTGCCCTGTGACACAACGCTTCCCATAAAATTGTGTACGTGGGTTGGACGTGCTCATAGTTTTAGGGACCTTTTTTCTACGTTGTTGTTTTGAAGTTTTGTACCATTACGGTCTGTTGACAATTTAAGGGGGCACATTTCACTTACACTTTGTGTTACACTTAATGTACCAAATAATAATTCTGGAGCACACAGATGTAATGGTTCAAACCAAACGCCGGCGCGCCATCATTTGCAGCAAAGAGGCATCAACACGAAAATGGAGGGAGGAGGACAAATTTTAAAATTTAATGCAGGGCGACAAAAAGGACTTCAATGCATATTAGTGGTAATAGTGTGAATGATATGAAGTGAACACGAAAGACCAAGTCAGAGAGAAACTGAGAAACAATGCTATAGGGGGTTAACGTTTGTATACAAACAGCTTGATGAGGGTAGTGGATGTGGGTTTAAACTGCTGTGTTGGTAGTTCATCATATTAGTTTTGGTACATGAAAGTTAATGGAATTTAAAAAGGATATCCTATATTTTAGTATTTACATCATAAATAGAATATGATGAAATGAGCTAAGACTGTTTCCCAATTCTCCAGACGATTGAGATTTTGTCAAACAAAATCGTTCGTCATTTTTTTAGGGATACAGCAGGAGCGCTCATAGTGTGGCTCATATTAGTTTAATACAATTTTCGCATTAAGCGGGTTAATCTTCTAGGTGATGCAATACGCTCCTCTGTATTTCCTAAATCGTTAGAAATTTTATATTGCAATCCCAAACTATATTCTAGGCCTTGATAAAAACTATACGAAACTACGGAATGTAGAGAAGAAAAATTATTTTTCAACCATTTTATTGCATACATGTCACATGATCGGAAAACCACAACCATGATCTTCTTCAAGGTTGTAGCCCACAATATTGTTAACTACAGGGCGGCGGGCGAATCATGCAAAAAAACCAAAAATGCATGAGGTGTCAGGGGACATCCGGTTGGGATGACGTTCCTTTCGCTATATACGTATTATGTACTAGTTAGTTCCAACACGCCTAAGGCGCCCATTGAAAAATACGATAATTTAAGAGGATCTTTAAAAAAAGATACTTTTGTAAAATAATAAACTTTTTTTATGAATTTTTTTTCCTTTTTGTCCTTTTTGTAAGAATATTATTGTATTTTCCCGAAAAGTTCCTTTCTTAAAGAGAGGTACTTCTTTTATTAAAATCTAATGAGTTTTTATAAGGAAAGGTACTATTTTTAAGGAGAAGTACTTTCTGTAAGAAAAAGTCATAAAGAGTGATTTTTTTTTACAAAGAATTGCTTTTTTAAGAACGGGTACTTTTTAAAGAAGTGCTACTATTTTTAGGAAAAGGTAATTTTTTTAAAAAAGTTTACTTATCTCAAGGAAAGAAAAGAAAAGGTGTTATTTTATTTAAAAAAAAAAGAATTTTTGTAAGAAATTTTTTTTTAAGAGGAGTTAATTTTTTTTGAAAAGGATGATTTTTTTTAAGAAATGGTAATTTTTTAGAATTGGTTTTTTCTTCAAGAATAGTTACATTTTATCTCAAAAAATACGTTGTAAAGATAAGGTAGTTTTTTAAGAAAATGCAATTTATTGTAAGGAAATTTACTTTTTTTAAATAAGTACCTTTTCTTAAAAAACCTTTTTAAAAAAAATCAATTTTTTTAAGAAAAGGTCCTTTTTGTAAGAAAATTTACTTTTTTAAGCTGAGGTACTTCTTTCAGATAACGTATTTTTTTAAGAACAGGTACTTTGTTTAAAAATATGCATAGGAATTTTTTGAGAAAATTTACTTTTTTTAAGAAAAGGCACATATTTCAGATTTTTTTTGAGAAAATTTACTTTATTTAAGAAAAGGCACTTATTTAAAAAAATTTACTTTCTTAAACTTCATACTCTGTGGCTTTTCTAAATTTACTGTTTATTGGGTTCAAAATTAAAATATATACTAAATATTGGTTACAGGCTCCACCTAGAAAACTTCCCATTAAACAAGAAAGTTTCCAACATATGTTAGTCTAGACAGAAACCTAAGCAAATGTACCCAATATAGTTGATATTACTGGGATGTAGCATAATAGTGTTAAAACAAGTTGTTTAAGTTTTTTTTTGCATTTAGCCCCCATCCCGCAACCTGCGATAAGGAACTTCAATGGTACACTTTGGTCCTTTGTAACAAAACTACAATATATACTAAATATTGGTTACAGGCTCCACCTAGTAAACTTCCCATTAAACAAGAAAGTTTCCAACATATGTTAGTCTAGACTCAAACCTAAGCAAATGTACCCAATATAGTTGATATTACTGGGTTGTAGCATAATAGTGTTAAAACAAGTTGTTTAAGTTTTTTTTTGCATTTAGCCCCCATCCCGCAACCTGCGTTAAGGAACTTCAATGTTTTTTTTAAAACTTTCACACTTTGGAATTTCTAAAGTTACATTTTTTGGGTTCAAAACTACAATATAGACTAAATATTGGTTATAGGTTCCACCTAGAAATCTTCCCATTAAACAAGAAATTTCCCAACCTAATGTTAGTCTAGACACAAACCAAAGGACCATTATGAAGTGAGAAACATGTTTGCCGAATCTGAAAGCTTCTCACGAAGACCGTACCAACGATATCCCTATGTTCGGGTTCGGGACACAATCACGACTGTAGCATCATCAATTCAGGCATATACAAGCCATTCAACTCGAAACTTATCGGGGCAAACTCGAGTTACCAAACGATCATTACAACGGATAATTCATGATTACTTAAACTTGTTTCCCTAAAATTTCCTAATTTCAGGTAAGCTAAACCCTCTGGATGTGCTTATTCGTCTGGAATTTTGCTAAGAAATTATTGAATTGGCTGAAGAAGATAACAACTTGAAACATTCTTTCTTTATGACTGATGGGGCCTATTTTGACCTAAACGGCAATGTAAACAGAAGCAAGATTAGAGTGAGTCTAATCCAGAAATACTCCATGAGACGGAACTTTACCTAGAACGAGTCACGGAGGTCAATGAGGAGCATTATCTAAAGGTGTTGAAGGATTTTTTGTTACCCAAAACTGCGCCCACGACGTATCCGTTTCAACAGCATTTGGTTCCAGCAAGATGGAGCAACTGCACACATAGCCGGACCGGTTATGATGGACCTCCAACGAAAATTCCCAAACAAATTAATATTCAGAAACCCAGAACTGCGCCGAAGACGTATCTGTTTCAACAGCATTTGGTTCCAGCAAGATGGAGCAACTGCACACATAGCCGGACCGGTTATGATGGACCTCCAACGAAAATTCGCTAACAAATTATTATCTAGAAACCCTACTTTCCGATGGCCCCCACGATCACCTGACCTAACTGTACCAAACTTATGTCAAGCAAGAGGTGTACCAGACTAAACCAAGTAATTTGACTGAATTGAAGCAGGACATTAAAACAATAATTGAGGCGATCCCGACTTCAACCCTTCACGCCGCAATGAATAATTTTCTGATCAGGTGTCGCTTATGCGTGGATGAGCATTTACGGTCCATCATCTTAAAATTCTATTAATTATATAAAATATAATTGAATTTTCTATATAACAGAGAAAAAAATAGATAAAATACATTGATTAAAAAAAGTTATTTGAGTTTCTTATTGTAGCACAATTGGTGCGCCACCCTGTACTTTCTAAAATACACTAAGTACCAAAAGTGAAATATAAAAGAATGTCAAAAAATTGTTTCGTAAAAAACACTCTTAGTTACTTATCAGCATGCAATTTGTCTGCTATTACTACAGTCATACTTCAAACCAGATTTCGTATTTACCCACCGATGTGTAAAATGGGTACCCATAGGGTATGGGAAGATAGCATCGGTACTCACGACGATGCGGAAGTATCCATCACGATTACCCATTACCCACAGGGTATGGGAAAAATAATGGGTAGTTAGCCACGACAATGGGGAAGTCCTCATCACGATTACCCATTACCCACAGGGTATGGGTAAGCGGAAATTACACTTTACTCACGGCGGTGTGTAATGAGTTTCCCAGGGAAACTCCACCCCATTTTTGATCGAAAATAAGAAATATGTAGAAACAATTACTATTTTAACGTCTCGAAAATGGATCCTCCAAAAAAAAAAATCTGATTTTTGCGGGCTTCTAAGGATTTGTTGATAAAATAGCCCAATTCGAATGGATTAATTTTTTTCACAAAATGGGTTAAAATAAGAAAATCGCTAAAATAAAAATATTGCTATAACTCATTTGTTGAATTTTGTAATCAACTTTAGGAAACTGTGTAAAATACGCATTTATTATTACTCCTTGCACTGAAAAATATAAATGTTGTAGATAGAACCTTTTGCTTATAAACCCCCCATATAAATGTGTATTAACTCGACATCGATTTGTCGAATTAAGGTAACCTAAAATCAATTTTCATTTCCTCGATATTCATTTTCAAATGTACTTCTACACAACAATTTCTATTTTCCGAACACCAATTTGGACTAGACAATACCAAATTGTATTTGATCAATATCATACACATATTATCAATATAGATTTTACAATACAATATCAGTTTGCTACTATTCTCAATCATATATTGCAAGGGGGGGAAAACAATTGTTTTGTCACGAGCAAACTCTACTACGTATTACTAAATTTGTTTACCTGAATTCATTAAAAATTTATCAAACTTTTCATCAGCAACTTTTTGTACGTTTCACTATTATTGTTTATAATTTTGTTTCCCCGAACTTGTTAACAAATTTAACAATTTCCATTTCAACACAACAAAATCGTAACGAAAGTTGCTTTCTATAACCAAAAAAAAAAAAAAAAAGGAAAAGGAGTCAGAGAAAACTAAGTTGCTCATATACACGTAATGCATGAAAACTACTTCATTTGCATGAGTATGAAAAATTACTATACGTACATTATCCTGTTACGCTGGTGTGTGGGTGTATGCAAATTTTATGTTAAAAAATGCACAAAAAAAAAACTTGCAACAACTGATATAACAATATAAAAATTTATTTACAACTTTGTTGTCTCATGAGTTAAGATGCATTTCAATTAACAAAAAAAATAAATCGGTTTACATTGGGACAGTGAACCCAATTTCTGGCAAAAGATAATTTGTTGAGAGGAATTGTATACCATTATGATGGTCTCACCTGGAAGTAGTTTCATAAAAAAATTGTTGTTTTTCGTATACACCTGTTGCAACTACAGACTCGCAATGTCAAAAATGCATTTAACCAAAA
Organism: Phaonia tiefii; assembly: GCA_963931995.1. Taxonomy (NCBI): domain Eukaryota; kingdom Metazoa; phylum Arthropoda; class Insecta; order Diptera; family Muscidae; genus Phaonia; species Phaonia tiefii. The sequence continues at coordinate 277,796,099 of OZ008369.1, forward strand.
ATTATGTTGGGTATATTTTCCATAGAATAATGCCACCTAGAGGCGCCATCTATCTCCTCTGACGATTCATTGTCGGTCGGTGCGATAGACGTAAATTGAACTTTTGTTGGATTGTTGTTGGATTTAAAACAATAATTTCAACACACAAAACGAAATGCCTTTGTTGTTTTCTGGTTGGTTCTTTTGGAACATTGCCTCAACCTGGTATTACTAAAGCAAAAAAAAAAAAAAAAAAAAAACCGTTTCCCATTACATCCCATGAAGGGATTGGGGAGAGCTTCTCACAACCAGTGAGCTGTGCGCTTTCTAATTTTTCACTCACTGATTGGGACCCACAGTTTTTACACCGATTCCGAACGGTATTTTGAGAAGCTTTTTCATGGCTAAATACTCGATAGTGTCGCCGTCACTATGCGAGGTGACCGCCGCCGAAAGATTTTTTTTAAAGGTGTTCAGAGCGGGGATCGAACCCGGGATCTCATGTACAAGAGGCGCGCACACTACCCATTGGACCACCGACGGCCACAAAGCAATACTTTCCAAAATACAACGTCCATATGCAACCACACCAAGCTTAATTAGTTGGCTTCCCCATTAATGGGGAAGACAAAATATGCTTGATAAACATTTCAAAAAGACGTCGTGAAAAAAAATGGTCTGTCAAAATTTTTAAAATATTTGTTTCTATATATGTTCATCATGACACGTTCTGTGAGCCCCATATCGTAAAAAAATTATTTTTTTTTTCGAAAATGTACTAGGAAGCGAAACTTCAACGGCCGTTAGCGGACAATAAGTACCCTCGTATAAAAAAAGTTTGACGTTTCCGTAATCACCTCTTCATTACGCGTTGCTTGAGACACCCCCCTAAAAAAAATTGTTAGTACACCCTAATATACAGTATTGCCGAAATTGCTCCCACAAGAAGCTATAGGCTGTTCCAGAGCCTATGAAAATGTACTACCTTCAAATACGATAATTGCCCCATCGGTACGGTCAACCGTTGGATAATCACAGACTTTTTGTTTCCCAAAATCGAAGAATTGGACTTGGATGGTATGTGGTTTCAACATGACGGTGTCATGCCACACTGTACGCGATACCATGAGTCAATTGAGAGCGAGTTTTAGTTAATGTATGAGAAATGTGGTAATGTGCATGAGAAAGTCGGTTCGATCCCTGCTCCGACCACCTTAAAATTTTTTTCGACGTTTAGTGACGTTTAGTGACGGCGACACTATCGAGTATTTAGCCATGAAAAAGCTTCTCCAAATACCGTTCCAAACCGCTGTAAAACTGCATATTGGCATTTCCACAGAAAGGTCAACCTTTTGTCACATCACGTCACTCTCGACGATAATTACTTATATTTTAGGACCAGTTTGTTTGATTGTCTTATTTTCTTTTAGTAAATATGTAGTTACTTACATTCTGTATTTAGGAAAAGAATAGAAAACAATCGAACCACATGGTCATAAAATATAACCAATTAACGAGGGTGGCGTGATGTGACATAGGGTGGCACTTTCTCTGGAAATGCCCATATCCCAATCAGTGACTTTAAAACTAGAACACGGATCCCTCACTGCTTTGCGAGAAGCTCTCCCTAATTCCGTCATGGGATGTAACGTGAAACCATATTGGAACGAAGTTCCTAATCGCACATTGCGGGATGGGAGCTAAATGATAAAAAAATTTAGCTTTAACACTATTAAGCTACAACCCACTATTATCAACTATATTGTTTACTATTGCTTTGGTTTGTGTCTAGACTAACGGCTTGGATCATATAGAAAGAAATTATCTAGATGTCTCACATATGTTGGGAAATTTCTTGATTAATGGGAAGTTTCCTAGGTGGAGCCTGTATCCAATATTTGGTATATATTGTAGTTTAGAACCCAAGAAAAAGTAAATTTAAAAACGCCAAGGGTAAAGAAGTTAAAAAAAGAACATTTTCTTATATAAGTGTCATTTTTTAAAAAAAGTTAATTATCTCAAGAAAAGTTCATGTTCTCAAAAAAATACTTATTCATATTCTTAAACCAAGTAATTTTTCTTTAAAAAAATAGCTTATCTTAAAAAAGTACCTTTGCTTGAAAAAAGCAAATTTTCTTACTAAAAGTTCCTTTTCCTAAACAAAGTATTTTTTTAAAATAAGTACCTTTACTTAAACACCTACATTTTCTTACAACAAATTACCGTTCCTTAACAAACTGCCTTTTTCATTAAAAAGTACATTTTTTGTGAAAGAAAATAACTTCTCTTGAGATCAGTATAAGTACCTACTCTTTAAAATGTACCTATTCTTGAAAAAAGGACCGATTCTAAAAAATTCCCATTTAAAAAAAAACATTTTCTTCAAAAAAGTACCTTCTCTTAAAAAATTCATATTCTTAAAGAAAGTACCTTTTCTTTAAAAAAAAATACCTTATCTTACAGAAGTACCTTTGCTTAAAAAAGTACAATTTCTTACAATTTTTAAATTAAGTGCCTTTTCTTAAAAACGTACATGTTCTTACAACAAATTAACTTTTCTTAAAAAACTACCTTTTCTTTAAAGAGGAAATTTTTTGTGAAACAAAATAACTTTTCTTGAGATAAGTACCTACTCTCAACAATTTACCTATTCTTGAAAAAAGGACTAATTCTAAAAAATTCCTATTTCGTAAAACAAAACCTTTTCATCAACAAAATTACTTTTCTTAAAAAAAAAACATTTTCTTTCTAAAATTCATTTTCTTAAAAGAACCTTTTGTTTTAAAAAATAAAATAATAACGTTTTTTTCTTGAGATAAGCAGCCTTTCTGAAAATAAGTAAATTTAAAAAAAAAATAACCTTTCCCTAAAAAGGATACCACTTCTTTAAAAAGTACCTGTTCTTAAAAAAAGTACTTCTTTTTAGGAAAAAGTCATACTCTTACAGAAAGCACTTCTTCTTAAAAATAGTAACTTTTCTTAAAAATAACATTAGCTTTCAATAAAAGAGTACCTCTTGTTAAAAAAGGGACCTTTGCGGGAAAATATAAAACATATTCTTACAAAAAGGACCCAAAAATATACTTTCTTTTTTAAAAAATACACTCTATAACAACAAAAAATTTCTTAAAAAAAGGTTATCGTTTTACAAAAAGTATATTTTCTTAAAGATCCATTTAAATTGTCGTATTTGCAGCGGGCGCCTTAGGCGTGTTGGAACTACCTAGTACATAATGTATAGCGTAAGGGACTTCGTTCCAACCGGGTGTCTCCTGACACCTCATGTAATTTGTAAAGGCATTTATTTTTAAGACGATTTATGGTTTTTAAAGGATCCGAAAGAAATCTGGATTTACTGTTCATTTTCGTTTCAAATATTGCTTCCACCCTATGCGAAGTATGCATATGTGGTTCATAATAAAATCTGTCAAGTTATAAAATCTAAAAATTGTTTTCTTGATATATTTTTCTTCTTAATTAGACTTCTTCTCTCTGCCTTTCTATTTCGTCGCAATTTTCCTGTAGTCATTATTTGATTCATCTCTTCTTTATAGATTGCCTTCACCTAGATTATTCTTAAATATAATTTAACTTCTAGTGTAATGTAATTATATTCTCTTTGAGATTTTCTATCATGAAATGCGATCTCGAAAGATCTCATGCAGTTTATCATATTGCCCTCGTTTTCATCGTTAAGGATTTAAGTATTAGCTTTATACCCTTCAACGCATCCTTCACATACATTTAACTCTCAAGCGTTAGCACAGCATTGGTGCGAGTGTATCATTGCAAGTGGTTGTTTGTATAAAATATACAGTCGACTGATAACATACACCGCTATTGAATTGTGAAATATTCAAAAATATTGTTGTTGGCCTACAAATAAAAAAAGACACAGGACATAAGCTGAAACTTTGTAAAGGATAACTATTAGTATTCTTGAATGATTTTTTATTCTAAAGTGAAAAAATAGACTGACATGCGAAAGTAGTTTAGCTTAAGTTAAGTAGAAGTGATTGTCACTATTGACACACTTACGCCAATGAGAGTCATTGTGATACCACGGGACGTCATATTCCGTCCCTATGGTTGAACTTGCAATTTTTTCTTTTTAGAGTTAAATTAAAATATTGCTTACGAATATTTCGAAAGAACTGAATATGGGGCTTAACACTGTTAATTCACAATCTGATGTATTTGTGAACCCGCTTTATTGAAGTTTGAAATGAACTTAAAACTATGAGAATAAAAGAAGGCAGCATTAAGCGGCAAATACTCAGAGAGAGAAATGTAAGTATGCCTTCAATTGTACTCAAACAAAATACTCAAATGACAGAGAAGATTTAACGGACTTTTTCTAAAGTCATTTTAAAGTTTGATAATTAAAGGCCCTTGTGACAAGAGATTATCACTTTGAAAGCAGAAATATTATATAAAAAATCCAAAAATCAAAAGACCGTTCAACAATTTTGTTTGATGTAATAACATTGTGGGAATAGTGCATTTATATTGGAATATTCTATAAAGAGAATAAGACCCGTTTATGCTCTTTTACTCAGACTCTCTACATGAGGGCGGAAAAAAAGTGCAATAAGTTCTCTATACTATTCAATACTTTTTGTCGTCGCTCTGTTTATGATAGAACATAAACAATTATTTCAATGAGCTAAATATTGCTCTATTTATTTTAACATTATTACATCTAACGCTTACATCTAAGCAGATGGAAGAAAAACGAAAGTGCAAAAGCACAAGAGCCATCAGCATCAAACCTATTATGTTTGTATTTTCCAATGTAACATTTGCTAATGTGTTCATAGAAATCGAACAGGTACCGTGTAACAAATAGATGTTAACACATCACCCGTGAGTTCGAACACTCATTGGATTTTTTGATGTCTTAACATCTATAGCTGCGTATAGGGACTAAATCTATAAAAGTCAACACATGCAAAGAACACACAGACAGGTTTTCGGCTGCTGCTAAAAACAGATTTTATGCTGCTGCCAAAACCAGATTTTATGCTGCTGCTAAAACCAGATTTTCTGCGACTGCGAAAGAGAATAATGACGTGTTAAACAAAAATGAGCGAGCAAGAGAGCAATGAAGGAGTGGTGTGGCAGGAGTGAGGCAAACGAAATTGTGTCTATAGCGTATGTATTAACATAATAATGTATGTATGTACATGTGTCTGTTGCTGTTGTTGAACGGAGATATAAAGCATAGCCACGTAAAATTTCATTTGCAAGCGCAGTCGACGTTATGATGACACACTAATACGTCAGCTACTTCGTTCAAAGTATGTGTGATGTTGTGTGTTTGGCTGTTTCGTTGCTGTTGATATGGAAAACATGTGGTTGTGTGACACGTTATGGTGACACACTAATACGTGAGCTACTTCAGACAAAGTATGGGTGATGTTGTGTGTTTGGTTGTTTCGTTGTTGTTGCTATAGCCAAAAAAGCGAGTCATTTGATGTTCAGCATTGCCCGGTGTATACAAAAACATGTAGAAACGGTGTTAAGTTCGGCCGGGCCGAAGCTTATATACCCTCCACCATGACAATTTACACTCACACTCTCCACTCTTTGCATTCCCTTAACAGTTTTCCTTTTAGGTACCGTGTAACCAAAAGGTGTTAACACATCGCCCGTGAGTTCGAACACTCATTGGATATTTTTATTAATTCTGTTTGCTTAGTCATGTCAGCATCTAAAAAATCATTGTCTATATTCAAGTGGTAAATGTTGTCTAATACATTGGCCGAGTACTGTAGTATCACCTCATACATATATGTGTATTCACATGAACACTGCAACATTTACAATGTGAGACACTACTCCGATTGGGAGCAAACTTGTTAAACATCGGATATGTTACCTAAAGCGTTGTCATTGCTCGTTTGTTACGAATAATTACCGAAGTTTTCACAAGGTTTTTTTTTTGTTTTAACACACCCCTAAGGTAATTTTGGTACCTCCATGAGAGTTATATCCTTGCACCACTTTTTCATCTTCTTTTGCCTGCTCCAACTATCGTCGATATAGAGAACAACTTCTGCTACTATAGTTGTAGTTATTGTGTTTCGGTCCCTCTGGTGAAACAAATACGTGTGTGTACCAATAGTATAGTTATACAGGGCGACGCCATTTCAATCAACGGCGAGGGATACAAGAGCTATTATTACGAACTCTTTATTGGGTGAAATGGAAGATATGAACTTGGATAATATTTGGTATCAGCAGGATGGTACAGTATGTCACACAGCTCATTAATCGATCGATCTTTTGCGCACTGAGTTTGGTAATCGTATTAACAGTCGTCCTTGCGCTGTCAATCGGATGGATTGACATTGCGATTTGACCCCTTTAGACCTTTTCTTGTGGGGTTTCTTTAAAATCCTATGTTATACAAATAATCTACAAACGATTTACAACCTTAAGATTAATATATAGATATAGATTAATATATAATATAGATCCAGAAACCGACAAAAAAGTCTTCGAAAATAGGACAGACAGGATGGGCAACTGCGTAGATAGACGCGGCAGCCACATGAATGAAATTGTATTCCATAACTATTGGGAATATTTGATATTTGTAATATAGCCATGATGTACCAAATGATATTAAATGATACAAATATCGAGACGATCGTCCAGCAAATGTGAGTTCGAATCCCACCCGCGGCATTTACATTTTTTTCACTAACCGGAGAAAACATGATCTCTTACAGCCTTAAAGGAAATTACAATATTAAGTTTAGTTCATTTTATTTAATTTTTGAAAAGATGCTTCTCTTTGAATCACCCTGTATTAGAATTTGTTGATGTAAGACATTTGTATACATAAGTGTGTTTTGGGAGTTTACACATCTACGGTAAAATACACATGTATGTATGTATTACCAATACTGTGAAATTCGTTCCTTATACAATAAATAGAATTTGCTTTCATTTGATTAAGATAGCCGTGTTCGTTTGTTAATTTTAATCACCGCTCTGTTCTCCGGGATGTTTCAACAATCTCTATACTTGTACGATTTAAGATAAGACCAAAAATTGATATCTTGAAAAAAATCTTCTATATTTTAGTACAATTTGTGTACCATCCATTGATTTTTTTTGGTGAACTATTTTGTACGCTTGGTGCATATATTGTAGTCAAGTTGTTGCTACCATTAACTGAATTTCAATTTAAATCTGTAAATTGTTGCAAGTTTCAGAAATAGTTTTTGGAATTTTACATCATCGTCCATTATTTGGTGGTGAACTTTTCAACGGGAATCCATGACAATCCATCTACACGAGGTACTACTTTGATCCAGCATTCCATTTCCTGTATTAGAGTCGGATATTTAAAATCGAATATTATTGCAGGTTCTATGTAGTCTTCACATTCAGGAATGTTCGCAACGCTTACCAACACTGTTCCATAGCCGACTCCGGTCCTGTTCCAATGCAACACTTACCTTATTCCGATAGCAGACTTAGGAGCATTGGTCCTCCTTATAATTTCCATCTTCAGTGAATGTAATGTTGCATTCACTGCAAATGTCAGAGTGGTTCGCAGAGTACCCATGATAAACCTCGTCGCCAAATGGTGGAATTCTCCAACACTAGTCACCAAACTTAAACTCATACATCATTAGCGGATATTTGCAACATATTGCGCTCTTGCAGATATATATGCTGTAATTGTTGCTGATTCAATAATTTTGAGTCTGACACCCAAGCATTAGGTACAATCTGCCAGCTTTACTTGCGACCCGTTCAAAGTATTATGTTCCATAGTGGCGACGTAATACAGGATGGTGGCTGCCATCAGCCGAGCTAAAAACAAAACAAAAAGTTATAGGGTTACCAAATACTGAAATTAATAAATAAATAAATGGTTTCCCATTACATCCCATGAAGGAATAGGGGAGAGCTTCTCAAAATCAGTGAGCTGTGCTCTTTATAGTTTTACACCCACTGATTGGGACCTACAGTTTTACACCTGTTCCGAACGGAATTTTGAGAAGCTTTTTCATAGCTAAATACCTCCATAGTGTCGCCGTCACTATGCGAGTTGACCGCCGGCGATAGAATTTAAGGTAGTCAGAGCAGGGATCGCACCCAGGATCTCACTGTACAAGAGGCGCGCACACTACCCATTGCACCACCGACGGCCACATAGTGCTGACAACTGCAGTAAAATCAGAAGTTTTACGTCGAACGTACACAAGGAGTTTCGAAGAATAGAGCGCAGCCGAGGCGAAGAATTGGAGACTACGTAGAATCGGACGCATGATATCTAACCAGCCCCCGCGAAATACTACTTAAGTCTGTCTCGCGGGGGAGAGTGGTGACGACGAAGACAGGTTGTGTTTAGTCGATAAGATTCTAACACACCCCAGGGATGACAATCAATCAGGGTAAGTATTTCCTGGGTAATGGGTTACCCTGGGTTGCAGTGAAGACTGGGTAGCGATCGTTTACCATGCAAATTGGGGCAGCTTATAAAAAACCCTTGGAACCCTACAAAAAAGTGTTTTTTTTTCGATTGCACGCTCCGTTTCCGAGTTATAGCCACTTATTTATTCTAGCGATTTTCTTATTTTGGCGATTTTTGGAAAAAAAATTCTTCCATACGAATTGGACCACTTTATGAAAAACCCTTAGAAACCTGCAAAAATTGGATATTTCTCCGTTTCCGAGATATATAAATTTTTTATAACTTTTCATATTATCGATCAAAAATGAGGATGGGTTAACCTGGGTAACCCATTACCCATCGCCGTGGGTAGCTACACATTATGTTCCCAATTTCCCTGAGGATAATGGGTAATCGTGATGAGTAATTCCCCACCGTCGTGGTAACTACCCATTATTATGGGAAATGGGTAATCATGATGGGCAATTCCCCATCATCGTGGGTAACTACCCATTAATTTCCCCATTACCCTGAGGATAATGGCTAATCGTGATGAGTAATTCCTCATTGTCGTGGGTAGCTACCCATTATTTTCCCCATTACCATTCCCCACGACGATATGTATGGGTAACACATAGGGGGTAATTACGAACTCTGGAATCAATGCAAGATTTCAACTTCCTGCAAAACAAAAATAAAAATCTCACAACACCATAGATCATAGTCGTGAGAAAAGGGTGGAACGCTCATAGGTCACAAGCCTATGGGAGCTGTGTCTGTGACGATTTTCCCACCTTGCCAGTAAACACCTCTACACGCTGAAACCGCCTCAGACACATATTGCAGGAACCATGTGAATGTTTGTAAAAAATTTTTTTATAAATTGTAGATCTGCTGATTCTGTGTTTCTCTGGTGTCTAGCTCGTTTTGCCAGCAGTTTTCACGAAAGAAATACACATTTGGGTCAGAAAAACATATATTATAACCTAATAATCATTGTGTCTCAAACATGTTGTTTTGAATAGGAAACACAATGTGTTTGGACACAAGTATACTATTTTTGTGACAAGCCACAAATATATTATATTTGTATCCAAACAACAACAAAAAAGAAAAAATTTGCAGCGTCTAGTTTTCAAATTTGCTCCGCCCAGAGAAATCTACACTTTAGGCCTCTATTTGGTGTGAAATATTCCAGAATAGACCAAAAATTGCCCAGAATCAGCGTGGTTTTTCGCCATTTAAATTTATAGCGTAAAGTTCGTACAACATTTCGTTTGGCTGATGATTTTGTAGTATGTACATAAAATATGTATGGAGAATTGATGTATCTAAATGTATCTAAATACACCCAGAATTAAATTTTACAAAAAGCATGACTTAATGTAATTGTGATCCTCCTTTCTCTTCAGTTATAGCATCTTTACTTTGCCATAAAATTTATAATTAATTGCCTAATTTCAATATTCCTTCATTCAAATAGTCATTAATCACAACCACAAGAATAATAATTTACAATTTCAACAGACGGTGCCTTGCATGTGAAACATTTATAATGATTTGTTGGACAAACGTTACAGGCAAAAGTTTATTTGCAACAAGAAAAAGTTATTCATAAAAAATAAAATAAAAAATTTAATTCAAATATTCAAACAGTCTAAAATTCAATTAGAGTCGAAATAAAAATCAAAAGTTTGTAAAGAGTTTTTATATTTTGCACATATGTTGTTTCAACACAATTGTTGTAGAGCGGGCGGATGATTGGATGGTTTAGTAGCTTAGGACTTTTGTTATTTAAGCACAAACAGATTAGGCCACAAATGTATAAATCATCGGGAAAATTAGAATATGAATTGCAAATTTGGAAATTTTAGAATTTATACTCGTATAATAAGATAATCTTTTCCTTAATAAATCATTGCTTGTTAAAACATGATCTTTTAGGAAACTATTTCATGAATATTTTCTCGATTGTGTCGCCCTCATTATTGGAGGTGACTGCCGTCGAATGATTTTAAATGTGGTCAGAGCGGGGGTTGAACCCATGTTCTCATGTAGAAGAGTCGCGCATGCTATCCACTGCACCACCGACGTACAGTGGTTCAAAATCAGTCAGCCATTGTCAAAAATTCAATCATTTTTGATGAGAAACACCGATAGACGGACATGGCTCATTCACCTTAAAAAGTCCCAAAACGAATATCGTCCAAAGATAATGAGGGCTTAATATGGCTCCTTCTATGCGTTGCACTTTTTCCCGATATATATGATACATACCCCCATCCCTATGGGTGAGGGTATACATATGTGGACAACTCTTGTACATGAGCAAGTGGAGTCGATCTCTACTTTGACCATCTTCCATATCTTCCATCCGTGGTCACCTCGCTTAATAACGTCGACATTATAGAGTAATTAGCCATAAAAATCTTTCCAAACGATCCGCGAAACTGTATGTCCCAATCAGTGGGTGTCTACGACAACTTGAAAGCGCACTGCTCACTGCTTGTGGGAAGCTCTGTTGCCTCATGGGATGAAGCGGGAAAATACAGGGTGCCACATAAGTTACGTTATGAATTAATTATTGAATTCATTTTTTGTTTACGTATTTTATCGTTTTTTCCGAATTAACTTTGAAAAACGTTAGAAATTTATGATAGAAAAACTCAGCCCAGAATCCAGAACCGAAAGTTGGTCATTTCTAGTTAATGTATGAGAAGTTCGTACTACCAGTTTACAAAATCAGAAACATTTTTCGGGCATGACTGGTTTCAAACTCCCTGACAAGTTCATCATCAGATGCCTAATTACTGTGCCTGAATTAGCTCCATTGGTAGATCATCAATCGTAAATATGTATACAAACTCAACTCTGCAATTTGCATTTGCGAATTAGTACCAATCGATGATCCCTCAGTACCAAAACACAACAATTTTATTTTGAAAGTTTTGATTCGATTCGATTCGAAGATCATACCGAAAATTCTCTAATGTTCGAAACAATTTTAACGAAAGGTTCAGCGTTTTGGGCAATAAGGGGCTGTGTGTGATCTTCCGCGTGCTGGAAGACCTCGTGCAGTTCGTAATGATGTGAACAATGCTCGGGTGGGAGCAGGTATTGAGGGAAACCTCCAGGCTTCCACCAGGCGATGTTCTCTGCAGTTTGAGATGTCTAGGCGGTCTTTGCAAAGTAAGCTACATAAGCTACACCTTTTCCCGTATAAGATTCAATTGGTTCACGAGGCAAAGCCAAACGATGCACAAAATCGCATATAAAGGTTTTTTCAACAGAGACGCTACAAAAGTAATTCGATAGGGACAGCAAACGACGCCATATTTTTTCCCGATCTTTTGACATTTCTCTTCAGTAAAGTTTGCCATTTCATCATGGAAAGATATACGAGCCAACAACGAGTCGAAATTATTAAAATTTACTACCGAAATTTGGAGTCAGTGGCCTCAACTGTGAGAGGCCAACTTTAAGAGGCCTCAACAATCAGCGATGAGGCTCATTTCTGGCTGAATGGCTTCGTCAATAAGCAAAATATGCGTTAATGGTCAGACAGCAATCCAAACGTAATCCATGAGTCACCATTGCATCCCGAAAAAAATTTAGGGTTGGGGCGGTTAATGGGCCGCCGGCATCATTGGCCGTACGTCTTCCGTGATGATCAAGACGGGCACATTACTGTGAATACGAATCGCTACCGTTCAATGATAACCGAATATTTTTGGCCCCAATTGGATAATATGAACTTGGAGGACATGTGGTTTCAACAGAACGGCGCCACAAGCCACACAGCAAATGCTACAATAAATTTATTGGAAACCAAGTTTGGTGAACGTGTTATCTCACGAAATGGCCCAGTCGATTGGCCGCCTCGGTCGTGCGATTTGACGCCGTTAGATTATTTCCTGTGGGGTTACGTCAAGTCTATGATCTATGCCAACAAGCCAGCGACGATTGATGAGCTTCATACGAATATCGAACGTGAAATTGCTGCAGTATCGGCCGATTTATGCTTGAAAACCGTCGAAAATTGGGTTCAGCGTCTGGACTTCTGCAAGCGTGCCGTGGTGGCCATGCTAAAGAAATCGAGTTCCATACATAATGGCATCGAACGTACTTTCACAAGAATAAAGAATTTCATTGGTATCTAAAACCGGTTTTGTTTTATTTAAAATAACTTTTGTAGCGCTCTTATTGAAAAACCCGATATGAGTTTATTCACAACCAAGTCATGACCGAATAGGTCCAGTTTCATCTCGATAGTCACGTGAATTAACCAATATTCCAGAATATGGGACACCCAAAATCCAAGAATATTTTCTGGACATCAAATGCAACCAATTAGTAGTTTAGTATAGTTTAGAATACATTCAGAAAGGATCACTTGAAAATTATTTTAAGAAAACAATGGACATGCTGCGGTTAATGTGAATGACATTTAACCCCACTTTTTAAGGCCAGAGGTAGAGAACAATCGCAAATTGTGTTTCCAACAAGATGGCGCTACGGCTCACAAACCTCGTCCAACTATGGGTCTCTTGCGCGAGAGAGATGATCGAATAATCCCACGATTTTAAAATATTTTGTATGTGTTAACATCTATAGGCCCGAGTAGGGCAATCTATAAAAGTGAACACATGCAAACAACACACAGCGTTAGCATCAGATATGTGGTTGTTTTATGTATGATAGTATTGATGTAGCGGCAGAGAACAAACAAGCAGGTCGTCGTTGCCAAAGAGAATTGAATAGTATAGAGAACTCATGGAACAAATTGCATGACTTAAAAGCACTGGCAACATCTGGTGAACAATTCATAATTTTGATGTGAAACATTTATGGTTTTTGTATTTTTCTGTGTAATAACATTGTCGAAATAGTGCATTTACCTTGAAATATTCTATAAAGAGAATAAAACTCGTTAATGCTCTTTTACTCAGACTCTCTACATGCGAGCGGAAAAAGAGAAGTTCTCTATACTATTCAGTACTTTTTGTCGTCGCTCTGTTTATGACAAAACACAAACAAGTATTTCCGTGAGTTAAATATTGCTTTATTTGTTTTAAAAGTATTACATCTAATGTTGAAGCAGATGTAAGAAAAAAGAAAGTGCAATAGCAAAAGAGCCTTCACAGCAAAAACTATTCGTTTCTTTCCAATGTAACAATTACTAAGGTGTTCATAGAAATCGAACTACCGAACTAAAGGTATTAACACATCGCCCGTGAGTTCGAACTCTCATTGATTTTTTTTCTTTGGGGCTACCTCAAGGTTAAGGTGTTTCGAACCACCCAACAGCTTAAGGCGAATATCCGATATGAAGTGAGTACGTTGAGACCTGAAATTCTCTGAAAAGTTATGGGAAATTCTCTGGAACGATCACTTCAGGGAGACCTAAAATTGGATGTCAGGTGAACAGCCGCGGTTATTTAAAATGGAATTTATTTTTCTTTATAATAAATAAAAAAAAAGTTATTTCAATTTCTAATTGTAGCAGAATAGGTGCGCTACCCTGTATTTTCCTTTAATATCGAAAAATAAGAAAAGTAGTCAACTCGGAATATTTTCTAAAATATATCCAATTCTCATATCCAATATATAGGTAACTGCTTATATTTTAGGACCAGGCAGTTCGATTGTTTCCTATTCTTTTACGAAATATAGAGCTACTTACATGTTGTATTGGGTAAAAGAAGATAAGTCAGTCGCAGAGCCTGGTCCTAAAATAAAATCAATTAACGTGGCACAGTGGGGCCGACTGAAAAAACACGATAATAATATCACAACTATGAAAGCATTTTTCTGATCATTTTGGAATGTACTAGACATTTGTACAGGAGGAATCAGACACTCGAAGGCTGTTTTGTTTTTCAGAAAAATGTAAAAAATTATATAGGTTTCAAGGAAAAAAATAAAGAAAGCACTACATGAATCACGGAACCTTTTCCGAAAAATATTGTGTTTTTTATAAGTTGTTTAAAAATCCAAACTTGAGAAGTCGGCATCTCCAAACGACATGAAATAACTCAGCAATTTTTACAGTGTATTCTTTATTGATTTGTTCCCAATTTAGTGGTGTTCTCAGAAACATTCGATGCCCGCAAATGACCGAGTTATTAACCAAAAACTAAAAAACCTCATTTATAAAAAATCCAATAATTGTTCGAACTCACGGGTGATGTGTTAACACCTTTTTATTACACGGTACCTGTTCGATTTCTATGAACACATTAGTAAATGTTACATTGAAAAATAAAAAACTGTGTTCAATTATATGATGACGTTTTATTACTTGAAATTAATACCTAAAGTTATTTAAAGACCAGAGCAAGTACATGTGTCATTATTTTCTTCCTAAATACTTTTTGTTTTATTCGCACAAAAAACAAAGAGAATGCAAAGCAACAGGCACTTGTACATACATACATTGTTATGTTCGTACATACGCTACACAAGTTCACACAATTTTCGTTGCTCTCTTGCTATCTCATTTGTATATACGTATAAGCAAGTCATTATTCTCTTTCCTCTGAGAGTGCTCCACACCCACACAAGACAACTATTCGCTGCTGCTACATCAGTGTGTGTTTTTTTTCGCAGTCAGCCAACCTTTGTTTCGCAGTCGGACAGATTTGTGTTCGATATAGGGGTGGGTCACCCTTATCATTTAGGGGTATGAAAAATAGATGTTGGCCGATTCTAAGACCTACCTGATATGTACACAAAATTTCATACAAATCGGTCCAGCCGTTTCGGAGGAGTTTAACGCCAAACAATCTGTGTAATCGGAGTCGAACAATCTGTGTGATCGCTGTCGAACAATTTGTGTGATCGCAGTCGGCAAAACTGTGTTTGGATGTAATCACTTTGTGAATTTAATTCCTACTCGCGCCTATAGTTGTTGACACATCAAAACTTGATGGAGAATGTGTTTGTAACGGTGAAAGATATTCAGCAACCCATCGCATATTTTCGGTTTGACTTTCATAGTGGATTCTCCAAACTTAAAAAAATTTCGTAATCGGGCTATAAGTGTAGAAGTACCAGGCTTTGCAATTTTCAACAGCACCCAAGTTATCAATTTTGATACCCTGTAGCACTAAGTGTGTTGATACAGGGTGCCTCTGAAAGCACTATTCTCAAAGCCTGACTCCTCCTCCACAAATGTTTGTTACATCCCACAATGATCAAAAGAACACTTTAAAAGTTATGATATTTTTACCGTGGTTTTCGACGAAAAGTAAACTTGCGACAAAAAGTAAACTTTTCTGTGGAAAGACCTATATATGCATATCATTTTGACTAAATACGAAGTTTTTCCATAAATATTTCAAAGTTAAATAATAAATTTGAAATGTTGTGACCTTGTTTTTTGGCAGCTACTCCAACCACAATGATACGTATTATAATTTTAAATATATTTTTCCAATTCTTGTCCTGCCAGGCTATTAAAATTAATTGTATTCAACTAAAAGTTCTCCCCCGTTCTCCATCACTTGAGATTTAGAACATTTTCTGACGTTATTGCAAACTTTAAGGTCAATGTTGTCCGTAAGTTCATTGCTTTGTCCAACAAAAATTAAGTTCGCGACAAACTGAACATACTAAATCAAAAGTTACGACACATGAAGGCAGAACAATTTTCCAAAAAATAACAAAACACTGAATGAGAAACTGGAACTTTTTAAATATTTATGACAAAACGAACCACATTTTAGATTAATGAAATATTTATGATGATTATGAAGATGTCGGTGGAATTACCGTAACATTCTCAAAAAAAAAAGAAGACATAAATGTCAAAATGTCAGAGATATCCATGTTAACGTCCATATCATTTGGGCTACTGTTTGCATTTGAGTGGTCCATTCAAATGTCCTTTCTGGGTTAAGTCTTTGTGTGGGATTTTCTTCTACATCACAGCGGTTCTCGGTCTCGTTCTCACTCTTGTCCTGTCAAAGGAAAAGCGAATCAAACTAATTGACTTAATCTAATTTTTTTTAAACTGATATAAAAAAAACGAACGTAATTCTTTGTCGATGTGGCTGACAAACTGGCTGTGTATGGTTGCAAAATGAGTGATGTGTTACCAGGGCGCACTGTGGTTGGAAAGGCTGTTTTAGATAAAAAAAAATTTACGGTCACTAATGAGGTTATACAAACATTTCAAAAAACCGAGTTTTATATTTAGTCAGCGGAAGAGGCAGTTTTAGTTATGGACTGTTAATTGTAATTTCGTTGATACTGAAGCCAATACAAATGAAGTAAATACCGATTAGAAGAGAGACGGAGAAAACTTTATGGTATCCAAAGTTACAATTCGAAGAAAGCTCTTTTGTTCTTTTGATTCTAAAGTAACTGCACTCACAGAAAAATTCTGTTGAGGCTCAACTGATGTAACCGATTTCAGTTATCGCCACATGATTCATAGCAGATTTTGTTCTTGCACCTGAATTGGTGCCACGTTCGGCTGCTGCAACCGAAGTTCGAACCAATTTATTTATTTTATTCATTTATTTGAAATTCGATTATAGTATTCGAATTAATTACATATTCGGTTGTTGCACCCGAAATTATGGAAAATATTGCTGTCATAATAAATATAATTGCAAATTCAGTTGTCACAACCGAATCACTTATAAATCGAGGTTGTTTCAATCAAATTTCAGTTATGGGGACTAAATTCAGTTGCGAAAACCTCAATTCGGTTGTGACAACCGCAATTCTGTGACAACAACCTCTTTTCAAACTATTGTGATAACTGGTGTATAGTTCGAGTGGACCATTTAAATCTACCGCATCTGGCAACCCTGTGACTTTTGGAACGAAGTTCCTTATCGTACGTTACGGGATGGGGTTAAATGAAAAAAAATTAAACAAGTTTTTTTTTAATGCTATTATGCTACAGCCCAGTATTATCAACTGTATTGGGTACTTTTGCTTTGGTTTGTGTCTAGACTAAAATATGATGGGAAATTTCTTATTTAATTTGAAAATTTCTAACCAATATTTAGTATATATTGTGGTTTTGAACCCAATAGAAATCAAGTCTAGAAAAGCCAAAGTGAAAGAAGTTTATAAAAATAACAGTTTCTTAAATAAGTGCCTGTTCTTAAAAAAGTAAATTTTCACAAAAAATATTACCTATTCGTATTCTTAAACAAGGTATGCTTTCAAAAAAACCTTATCTTAAAGAAGTACCTTTGCTCAACAGAAGTACATTTTCTTATAAAAGGTACCTTACCGTCTTAGAAAAAGTAATTTTTTAAATACAAGCACATTTTCTTAAACAAGTACATTTTCTTACAAAAGGTACCTTAACTTCTTAGAAAAGGTACTCTTTTAAAACGTACATTTTCTTACCACAAATTACCATTTCTTAAAAAACTAAATTTTCTTTAAAGAGTACCTTTTTTGTGAAACAAAATAACTTTTCTTGAGATAAGTACCTGCTCTTAAAAATTTACCTATTCTTGAAAAGGTTACCAAAAAATCCTTTTATTAAAAATAGTACATTCTCGTGAAAAAATGCCTTTTCTTACAAATAGAAGAATAGAAGAATAAAAGAAGTATCTCTCTTTAAAAAAGGGCCTTTTCGGGAAAATATGATAGTACATATTCTCACAAAAAGGACCCAAAAATATAGTTTTTTCTTAAAAAAAAAACATTCTACAAAAAAAAAATTTCTTAAAAAAAAGTTTATCATTTTACATTCCTTTCTTAAATGTCCATTTAAAAAAGGCCTTTTCGGGAAAATATAATATTACATACTCTCACAAAAAGGACCCAAAAATATAGTTTTTTTTTAAAAAAATACATTCTACAAAAAAAATTTCTTAAAAAAAAGTTTATCATTTTACATTTCTTTCTTAAAGGTCCATTTAAAATAGGGTATTTTTCGATGGGCGCCTTAGGCGTGTTGGAACTAACTGGTCCATTATATATAGCGAAAGGTTGTTCCAACCGGGTTTCCCCTGGCACCTCCTGTAATTTTTCGTTTGTTTTCAGATTGGTTTAGGGCAGACCGCTTTCGAAGCATCAGTCCAAGTGAATTTGTGCGATGGAACAGTAAATGTCACCACAAAACGCTGTTATTGTACAGTTTTACATGTTCCCAATTGTGAGAATGCAAAGTGCGTATCGTGCAAAATATCTCCACGCTGAAATAAACGGCCTCCCATACTGCAGGAACCATATACGTGTTTGCAAGCACTGACTGAATGACTTGCAGACATGCTGCTTTTTTCTTATTTTATTGTATGTCACGTTTTTGTTGGCCATCAGCTGCAAAAACCACAAAACCACCCACAAAACATATATTGCAACCTATTACTCATTGTGTCTCCAACATGTAATATTGAATAGCAAACACAATGTGTTTGGACCCAAGTATACTCTATTTGCTGTAAGCTACAAACACGTAATATTTGCATCCAAACAACAAAAAATGTAGATTTTTCAGCGTGTAGTGAGAAGAGAGCCTTTAAGCCACACCATTAAACATTTGCGCGAAAAATTTGTCGCTACCGACAGTCTTGGTAATGCCAGTCATCAAGGCCTACGCCGTCCGAGGTGGTGTGTTAAGAACATTCATGAAGTTGAGGCTACACGCTGAAAAATCTATCGTTTTTTGTGATTTGGTTGCAAATATACCGTGTTTGTAGCTTGTCGCAAATATACTATACTTGTGCTCCAACGTATTGTGTTTGCTATTCAATATAACATGTTTGGGACACAGTGATTAATAGGGTATAATTTATGTTTTTTATACCCAAATGCGGATTTTTTATTGAAAACCGCTAGAAACAGAAATGAGGCAGATAACAAAGAGACAACAAGGCAGCAAATCCTTAATTTAGGAATACAATGCTGGTAAATATGTACTTGTTTCCTGCAATATGTTGCTGGTGTCATTATTTTTCAGCGTGTAGCTTCAAAAGGTCACCTTCATTATTCAGTAGTCGCCGGTCTTTGCATTTTGGCATCCAACGCACATCCCTCTGTTTCATAATTCGTGCTGATTTATTGTAATGTAATAATCCCGCAACTTGCGATAAGGAACTTTGTTCCAAAAGTCCTAAAACGAATTTCGTCCAAAGATTCTAAGGATCTAATAAGGCTGCTTCTATGCATTACATTTTGTACCGTATTAAAAGATATACACATACCCCATCCCTATGGATGAGGGTATACAAATTTATTTTACGCACTAGATAGCGGACTATTCACTGATTGTGAGCAGCTCATCCCATCACCATATGGGATGTAATGGCATTGTGAGTCAAATTAGAAATGTGTGAGTCATCATCTCTTTTTCACGCTGTATTAAAATGAGTACCGATGTTGCATTTGAATCGATATTCACGCAATCAAAAAGAAAAATTTCGTTTTTCAAAGACACTGTGCAGCTGTTGTCATATCACAGGGGAAACAACGAAAATCTTGCCTTTGTCGACTTCCTTGGCAACTGGGTGTTTGAAAATCTGTGTGTAAATGTTTTTTTTATTTATTTTATATGCCTGAGTATTTGTCCTGTTTGTTTGTGAACCCTTGTAGAGATACAAAAGATTAGGTTTGTTGAGGAATTTTTTTTTAAGAACGATTACTTATTGAGACAGAAAAAAATTATATTTCACTCTCTAAAACCTTATAGCAAGTCAAGGATGGCAATAATGATAATCAGGATAATGCCGATAACGGTGATGACGAAGCAAACGAAAATTATGTTTATGATGAGGATATGGATGGGCTGCATGGGCGACGGATTTGAATGAAACTGAAGCTTCAACATTTTGAGGAAGCGGATTATAATGATGACGTTTCTGTTTCTGATTTTAAAGATGACAGCATCAATGTTTAAGATGGTGCGTTTGCTGATGCTGCCGCTGCTAATTCTTTCGATGTAGATGATGGATTTGAAACGAGAAGTGATGACAAAGTTATACATAAATTATGCATCAATATAAAATATCAAGTACTGTGGGGGTACAATAAGAGAGAGGGCATATGGAAATAAACAACTGAGGAGAGTAAATGTTGCCTTTAAACAAAGTAGCATTGAACATTTAACGAGGCTTTATATATAACTTGTTATTTTGGTTTATGGATAATGAGCATTTTTAGTAAAGTACTAAGGATTTGCACATTTGTTTACATGTCGACTTAGTACTAAAGTGTCCAAAAACCCGGTTTTCGGTTTGTTCGCAAAATCAATATTTCAAGAAACCTCTTTTCGGTTTAAATTGGGCAAAAGTCGGTAGAACCGGGTTTTCCCCTTTAAATTAAATTACACTTGTAGAACTTAGAACATATATGTATTCTTGTTTAAAACTTTCCAAGTCTATTTAAATAAATTTACGTTTTAAAAAAATTGTAATAAAAATTACTCTTTAATTTTGAATGTGTCTTTAATATAAAATTTAAAAGTTGTATTCAAATTTTCCATTCATGCATGAAAATCTTATTAAGTTTAAAACAGTTATTTATAAAATAATTTTAATTTTTTAATTTGAAAAAAAAAAAGTTTTCAAATCTTTATTAATTTTTAATTAACTCTTATTAAAGTAATAAGAAAATTTCGAAATTTGAATAAAAAAATTCTTTGGAAATGTCATTCAGAACTGAAACATAACATATTGAAAACATAAACTCATATTCTAAAATATAAATCATGTTTCTTAATTTAAAACTGAAAATAAAACATTATTGTTTTGTGATCAATATGTTATTAATGTTAAATATTTTTGTACATTGAACCCTGAGGATGATTAGCGATGCTAATCGAAATATTGGGAAGATTTGATAAATTTCCATTTATGACCTCAAGCAAAACTAATTAAACAGAGATAATATAAAAGGTCAACAATCAACATCTTAAAACATTATTTAAATTTTTTTTAAGGATATTAACTGAAATTTAGTAAAAACCCGTTAACCGCCGTCAAAAAACCTGTTTCCGGTTTGTACGAAAATTACGTATTTTAAAAACCCGGTACACGGTTAATGACAAAAAACCGGTTACCTGGTTTTTCGGTTTTGGTCATTCTACTTAGTAAACAATAAAAAATGGTTTCCCATTAACTCCCATGAACGGATTGGGGATTGATTGGGTCCTATAGTTTAACACCGGTTCCGCGCTGTATTTTGAGAAGCTTTTTCATGGCTAAGTACTAGACAGCGTCGCCATCACTGAGCGAGGTGGCCATCGGCGAAAGAAATATAAGGTGGTCAGAGCTGGGAACGAACCCACATTCTCATGTACATGAGCCGCGCACACTAAACATTGCATCACCGATGGCTACGGACTTAGTACATGCGACAACAAATAAATAGGTACCTTTCGAAAAATAGGACCATACGTTGAAAAATTTCTCCCTTTTTTTGTTTGGATGCAAAAATAACGTGTTTGTATCTTGTCACAAATGAAGTATAGTTGTGTTGAAACACATCGGGTTTGCTTGTCAATATTACATGTTTGAGACACAATGACTAAATGTGCTATAATATATGTTTTTGTGACTCAAACATTGGTTTGTTTGTTAAAAAGTGCTTAAGTGAAAACAAACAGCTGACAGACAACAAAGAAACAGAAAAGCAGCTGATCTTCAATTCATGAAGACAATTCTTGCAAACATATACCTGTTTCCTGCAATATGTTGTTCAATATGTTGTTCAGCGTTTGGATAAATAGGACTACTAAAATTTATACGGTTTCTTTTTCTTCAAAACTTGTAGCAAAATTACCTGCCTGAATTAATTTTATTTAAACCGATAATATTCATTCCCAAAGAATTGTTTCGTGCTACTGCATGCTGAAAAAGTTGTCTTTTTTTATTGTTTGGATTCAAAAATAACGTGTTTGTATCTTGTCACATATGAAGAATATTTGTGTTGAAACTCTTCGTGTTTGCTTGTCAATATTACATGTTTGAGACACAATGACTAAATATGCTATAATATATGTTTTTGTGACTCAAATATTGGTTTGTTTATTGAAAAGTGCTGAAAACAAACTGCTGATAGACAACAATGAAACAGAAAAGCAGCTGATCTTCTATTCATGAACATATACCTGTTTCCTCTGTTGCTTAGGTCGCCTTTTTGATCGAGTAGGGCAACAAAAAGCAGCTGCGTTTGGAAAAATAGGAATACTAACATTTATAGGTTTTTTTGTGCAAAACTTGAAGCAAAATTACCTGCCTGAATTAATTTTACTTAAACCGATAATATTAATTTCAGAAGAATTTTTTAGTGCTGCTGCCGCTGAAAAGTTGTCTTTTTTGTTGTTTGTTGGATGCAAATATAACCTGTTTGGAGCTTGTCGCAAATATAGTATACTTGTATGTAAACACATTGTGTTTGCTATTCAATATAAAATGTTTGGGACACAATGAAAAAATAAATGAATGGTTCCCGTTACATCCCAAAAAGGGATTAGGGAGAGCTTTTCACAAACAAGTGAGCTGCGCCCGTTCTAGTTTTATACTCACTCATGCACAAGAGCACAAGAGCCGCGCACACTACCATTGCACCTCCGAAGGCCACACAATGATTAATAGCACTGGTTGACAGCCAAAAAATACCAAGAATGCCACATGCCTAGATAATTTTTTTTGACCTCCTGAACACAAAAAACGCTGTAATTTTTTTTTCTAAGTTACCGTTCTTTAGATTATGGTACTTTTGTGTTTTTCGGTATATGGTCCCACTCAAACCCTTGTGGAGCACAACTCAAAAGTCCGATCGAGATAAGTGGCATATCGTTGGAAAGGTAATTGAATGACCTTTGCGTTCGATGTGATATAAATTGCTATCTGATAAGAAATGGCTAAGTTATGGAACCTTAAGTTCAAAATTTGTCTTTTTTAAATAACTTAACTTATCTAGGCATGTGGCGTTCTTGGTATTTTTCCAATGTTAAAATTTGTAAAGCAGTGTAGGTTATAATATATGAATTTGAGACTTAAATGAGGCTTTGTTTGTTGAAAACTGCTGAAAACAAAAACGTGACAGACAATAAAGTTACAAAACGCACCAGAACTCCAATTCATGAAAACAATGCCTGCGAACATATACATTAAATATATACATATGTTGCTCAGGTCGCCTTTTTCAGCGAGTAGGGCAACAAAAGTAGCTGCGTTTGGAAATACCTGCCTGAATCAATTCTATTTGGAGGTTTACGCCAATTGTTTCTGCTTCGGCGGCTGCGTAGGTACCTGTGAAAACCGGCAGCGGCGGCTGGGTCGGATAGCTTGACAAACGTTAATTCTTGGAAGTTAATCTGACTGTTATTACAAGCTGAAAAGTAATGGCCCCAGCAACATACTGCAGGAAACATATATATATGTTTGCAATCATTGTTTTCATGTATTGATGATCTGCTGGCTCTTTGTTTCTTTGTTATTCTTCTTGTTTTTGTTTTCAGCGGTTTTCAACAAACAAAGCCACATTTGGGTTCCAAAAACATGTATTATAGCCGATTAATCATTGTGTCTCAAACATGTTATATTGAATAGCAAACACGATGTGTTTGGGCACAAGTATAGTATATTTGCGACAAGCTAAAAACACTTTATATTTGCAGCCAAACATAAAAAACAGAGAGATTTTTCAGCGTGTAGGAAATATTCTGGTTGTGGTTGTGTGTAGTTTATGGTTTGTTGCTTGTTGTGGTTGCAACGTGTTTTAAATCAGGACAATGTCATTAATTGATCGGCCTGCACGCCGATTTATACGTAATCAGGCGGCGGGTGGCAATAAACTCAAAAAACGGCGGCGGCGGCGGCGGCTGCAAGGTCTAATTATATTTAAACCGATAATATTAATTTCAAACGGATTGTTCAGCGCGGTTGCCAATCTCAGTCTCGGAAGATGTGTCTCGGAAGAATGGACATGGAACAAATGGAACCGGAAACTCTTAACGAAGTCTTGGAAAATTGGACTGATAAGATGAGCTACAGCGAGCCCAGCCGCATCAGCCACATTAATGAAATCGTGTTCCATAAATAATGGGAATAATTTTGATTTCTAATAAAGTCATAATAGACCACAAAAAATTAAGTTTAGTTCATTTTATTTAATTTTAAAAAATACTTGTATTTGAACCTAAAAAAAGTATCTGAAAAATAACGTCCTCAGCAACACATTGCAGGAACCATGTACATGTTTGCAAGCACTGTTTTTGCAAATTGAAAACCTGCTGGTTTTTGTTTCTTTATTGTTTGTAACGTTGTGATTTTTAACAAACAACGTCACATTTCGGTCACAAATATAAGTTTTATAACCTATTAATCATAGTGTTCCAAACATGTTATATTGAATAGCAAACCTAATGTGTTTGGACACGAGTATACTATATTTGCGACACGCTACACACAAGTCATATATATGCATCCAAATAACAAACAAAAACAATTTTTTTAGCGTGTTCTTATATGATTTAGTTCGCTGACGGCGGTGTCGGATATATAGATAACCTCTGTTTTACACAGAAGTCCTTGTCATTTCAAAACTTATGCTGGTTTCTGGATCCTTTTGAGTTCAAAACGTGTGCTGGGTGATGACAAATTAAGAAAAAAAAACTGCATATAATATAAAATGCTTTAAGCTTTATTCGATAAATCCATACAAAGTATAATCTATACATTTCTCTATTAACAAACAATTTTCATAAATTTCTACTACATCCAAATTCATTTTTGAAATCTCAAAACCTTTTCCACAATTCAACATTTTATGCATCATCAATTGGTTGGCTTCATTAAAGTTCATATGGCAGCGACGACAGCTTAAGACACGATCCTCCATAGAATGATGTAAGAATTTTTTAATATTGGTTATTTCCTGTAACTCTGTAAAGTTACCTGCAATATCGCACAGGATAATAAAGCTGCGATAATTTTGTATGTCCTGGATGGGGCTGCTGAGATGATAGGGTACTGTAAAAAGTTCAAGAGAATTTTCACAAACTTGAAAACTATACAAGTTGCAAGGAAATGGCGGTTGGAAAACAGTTGAAGTATGTAAATGTTTTTCGAAACAGGAGTTTAAGGACAACAAGTCATTTCTTCGTAATGTTGTGCTGCTACTGCTGCTGCAGGTGTGCGACAGATTTGTATCCTCTTGATCCTTTTGTTTACGCAAATATTGCATTGGCAGTGTTAGATGTCCCTTTTGATTGCAACGATGTTTTTTTATTCTAACGAATATCCTTTTGATGCTGTACGGCACCTCCTCGTATTGTCCTGTCATAAATGTTCTCAATTTTTCCAATATCATTGCAAATATCATATCCACACTTTCTCGTATATCATAGTGATGTTTTATTACCAATTCCGTTGCTTGCAACGAAAACATCTCCTTTTTGATTCCAACATAGAAACGCAGCGTCAACCCCAAACTATGGCAGACATCATCACATTGTGCTCTGGCATACATGGTGCTCAATAAATCTGGTATGGCTTTCATGCCGGCATCAAGTAGAAATTGCTGGGTATCACTTACGGTTTTAGTGTCACACAGCATAAAGGACTCGATGTTTTTATTGACCATAACTTGCTCAGGTTCCATTAAACCTGTGCTGCTTGTGGCGTAGGTTCTTGTCGATGATGCCGCTGCCATTGTAGTTGCCGTTGTGTTGTTGGCTGTGTTAGAGAATCCAACGTCCATTGTCTTTGGTTTTGGCCAATGAACGCCATAGGCATCGGTATCCTTACATGTTGTCGATCCGCATTTATTACATTCAATAACTTCGTTATTTTTCAAATACCAACGATGTACAAATCGCCGTCGTCCACCGTAGGTGATAAACGTATAACTCGGTATTGGCAGAGACATATTGGTCCTGGCAAGGAAGCAACAGCAATACACACAGTTAGAGATATTTTGATGTTAGTTACTGGCCTGTGAATGTCAGTCGCATCCACTTCACTGAGAGTGCAATCGGAAACTATTTAGAGTAGGCTATCGATTTCGTGAATTTATAGGCTGCCACTCTACCTAGCAGGTAGCTAGCTAGTCGATACAGATTTTAGGGATTTTCATCTTGTCAGTGTCATCATCGTGTTTCTTGCGAGGGTTGTTTTTAAGGAAATACCCAACAGAAGGGGTAATTACATACATACATGCACGGGAGTCTTGTGGAGTACCTGCTAAGAGTTTGTCGCGAAATCGTATTTACCTACTTGGGTGTGTCCAAAGAGGAACAACAACATGCGAGGGACAACGACATAACTTGCAGCTGTATAGCATTAGATATTTCAATGTTTATCACATACATGGGACTTGTTACCTGGCATTCAATTACTTTATCTAATGAAAATATATAAATGAAAATACATAAGTGCAAATACATAAACGCCTTTCAAGGTACGCCGGAGCAGGTACTTCTCATCTTATTATCCTAGTGTATATAATATGTATTTTGTGGGGATGAATATCACTCTATGAAGTCAAAAGGAGCTGGACGATTTCTGGGCTACGCGGTATTTTATTATGTTTATTGCTACAATTCAAGAGTTGCCATACTGTCCAATATATAACTTCGACAACATTTGGCAACACTGCAACTTTTTAATTTTCTTGTTCAAGTTCGAGGCCATTCTATATCTCTATTAATAGAGATATAGTTTTTAAAAAGGAGCTTTGAAAAATGATTCCTGGCAAACCGTATAACTATTTCAGATCTAGCAACAGATCTTCATCAGCGGTTGTTTGGAATGATGCTATTGTAAAATTCATCAAACTAAATGCAAACGAAATCTCATTTGAATTGAGAATTCACTATAATGCAAGTGTTCGAAAAATATCGCAAGCAAAACACACAAGAAAACATTTGCAGAAACTTCTTTCCATCTCCAGAGAACTATCGGTCCCCATTAGACATGTTTTTTGCTCTGGCCTAATAGACAACACAATTTGTTTACATACGATAACAATTGCATGCAGTTTTGTCATGCTCCACGTTATTCAAACAGTCCCGATCACAATTTGACGACGACTACGATTGCCCCCTCCTAACCAAGACGACGTATGAACAGCTATTGCCCGGCTTTGTTCAACTCGCAGGAGCCGATGGATTACCGGCGCAGCTGTTTAAGGCTGGCGGCGATGTGCTGATAAGGTGCATGCATCAGCTCATTAGTAAAATTTGGTTAGATTAATGCTGGCCCGGCGATTGGAGTTCGAGTGTACTATACCCTATATTTGGAAAAGGTTACCCGAGTGTCTGTATCAACTGCTGTAGAATGAGCCTTTTGCCGCTAGCATATAAGGTTGTATCAAGTATAAAAGACTGAAACCGACTTTCTCTGACCTGATTGGATTATACCAGTGTGGCTTTAATCCAGGAAAGTTGTCAACTGACGAGATGTTCACGTCAATTCCTAGAGAGACCCATGAAGAACAAATCGGCACCTATCATCTATTTGTCGAATATAAGGCGACCTTCAATAGCCCCATACGGGAAGGATTCTGCAAAACAATGTCTCAGCTTGTTATTCCAGCAATACTCATACGCCTTTGCAGGAAAACCTTGATGAACACCAAATCCACAGTGAATGTTGGTAAGGATCTTACCCAACGTTTCAAAAGTAAGCGAGGCCTCAGGCAAGGCGACACCCTTTCATGCGATCTGTTTAGCATCTTAATGGAGATCATTATGAGAAATGTTGCAGTCAACATAAATAAAACCACCAGCAGCAAAAGTCACATGCTGCTCGCGTATGCTGATGATATAGATATCATTGGGCGCACAATGAGAGAAGTTACTGTTTGTGTTTTCGAGAATTGAGAACGGGTCAGCAAAAGTGGAGCTGACGGTAAATGAGGACAAGACAAAATTAATGGTTTCAACGAGCAGGGCGTCCTTGTGATTAGACCAAAGCGCGAACGTTGATAACCGTTATAATGTCGAGGTGCAGGACGAATTTATATACCTGGGATCTGTCGTAAACAAAATTATCAACGTCTGACTTGAGATCAAGCGGATCAAGCACTTTGGGCTAATCAAGCACTTTAGAGATAAAACTCTCTCTCTCGAGTAGCAAAAGTCCAGTTGATAATGGTTGTCTGCTTGCCAGGTAAAAATTGTTGCTCCAAGCGACGTATAGAAATATCGAAGGATTATTGCAGCAACGATTTCCAGAACAAATTATCTCAAGAAATTCTGATGTCAACTAGCCACTAAGATCATTCGGGTTTTGTGGAATTTTGGGTTTATTTGAATAAATCAAAAATAATCAAATCCGAGCTCCAACGAGTCATCGGGGAGATACAGCCACATCTTTTTTTTATATATATAAAAAATGTGAAAAGTTCACGGAAAATTTCGTGCAAATTTCATTGGCCTGTCATCAGATCCGTGGGGGCCGTTTGAAAGATGTTGTGTTCCGTTTTTAATCGGAACATGTCTTCTTTATAATTCAATAAAAAACCACAAATATCGTAAAAAATACCTGTTTTTCTTTTAAAATTATAAAGTGCATTCTTACTGAGACACCTTAACAAGGGCAAAATTGTTTTTGAAGAATTAAACCAATATATATAATAATTATTGAAATTTGAAACGTAATCAGTAAGAATACTTCCCAAATCTTTAGAAAAAGTCACTCGAAAGGGTTACAAAAACCAATCAATCACTGAAAATTCAATGACTGAAAATGGTTCCAAAAACAACTGGTAACATTTCCTATTAACGAGATTTTCAACTTGTGTTTACATCTCGAATATTTCCATTAAAATTTCCAAAACTCTAGTGACGAATTTAAATACACTATTCGTAAAAGTGAAATACAGAACAACCCTGGTAATGCTTTAATATATGCACAAATTTCAAAATCGCTCATAAACATTACGCTCCGCAACACATACCCACTTTCTACTATCATCTTCTTCAATTACCTTGTCCAATTAGTTGGATCACGGTACAAACTCCTAAAGTCACACAATATTTAAGAGACAATTATATTTTCTTCACTCCACCATCAAAAAGTTTATACTCAAAGTTTAGAAACTTTTTGTTATACATAAAGAGACAAAAGCAACAATCAGCAATGTTACTATTGGCAAGACAAAGTTGGACTTTAAGCTCTAACTATATATCGGCATATCCATATCTCCCCTTTACTGGGCAAGGTAGGGGAAAGGTATAATAGTTGGAGAGCTTGTAGAGAATATAGCCTAGAGCAGTTGTAAAAAGGACAAAATGTCAAGTACCAAAAGGTGAAAATTGTATGAAGTCAAAAGAAGGAGGATTAAATAACAAAGCAATTGTAGGGGTTGCAAAATATTACAAACACACAATTTTGATATTTTTTTTAAAAATTTATACATTTTCCATTTCTTCCATACAATCTCCCTTTAAAACTAAACGCATATGACATTGTAAAACTTGTCGTTCTTGCATATGTTATGCCAATGTTCCCAACGTGGACCCAAAACTGAGAAGTCCCTGAAAAAGTCAATGAGACTTATAACAATTTGTTGTTTTTTTTTGTCTTTGAAAATGAACTTAACTACCAACACTTAGCTTAGTAAATATCCGCTTTTGATAAAATCACTGATATGCTTTCGAAAATTTTCCAGAAATGCACTCGTGACGTATTCGTTTTTTTTTTAATGACGAAAGGACTAGCCAGTTGTGACTTATGGTATAAAATTCTTATAGTAAAAGGTATCAGTTTTGGAATGATAAATAGTGAAATACGGGGAGGGAAACTGTCAACAATATTTGCCTACATTAGAAGCTTTTGTTAGTGCTGCAACGAAACAAGTCATTCTAGGATATTTTTAACGTTCGCCATGGCGTTGAAGCAACAGCGTGATTTTTATGCTATTGGGTTTATCAGTGTTAAGATTTCAAGATAACATTTCAACATAATCTTCTTTTAGCTCAATACTCTTAGTCCAACGTTTCTCCCATTTTTGTATCACTTCCAAAAAATAGGATATTTCAAGGTCCATAGAATACACATTTGTTTGATCAATAATTTCATCCATGGAGCTAAATCTCTTTCCACCGCGCCATTTCTTTAGGTTTGGAAATAGGAAATAGTCACTGGGTGCTAAATCCCGAGAGTATCGCGGATGAGGTATCAATTCGTAGCCTAATTAAACAACTCCAAACAATCCTTTGAAGTTGGCACACGATTACGTTTATGGTCAATTGAGAGCAAACGCGGCACCCATCTTGCAGACAGCTTTCTTAAACTCAACTGATCATTTAAAAACGAAACCTCACTGGCATATGAAATGCCTATGGCATCAACAATCTCATGCACTTTTACTCTTCTATCGGCCAACACCATATCGTGGATTTTTCCGACATTTACGGTTGTATTGACCTTAATTGAGAAAAAAAATGGTTTCCCATTACACCCCATTAAGGAATTGGGGAGAGCTTCTCACAACCAGTGAGCTGTGCGCTTTATAGTTTTATACTCACTGACTGAGACCTACAGTTTTACTCCGGTTCCGAACGGTATTTTGAGAAGCTTTTTTATGGCTAAGTACTCGATAGTGTCGCCGTCACTAAGCGAGGTGACCGGAGAAGGTGGTGGTCGGAGCAGGTGGTCGGAGCAGGGATCGAACCGAGGATATCCTATACAAGAGGCGCGCAGACTAACCATTGCACCACCGACGGGGAATTGGCCGTCCAGAACGTTCAGCGTCATTTGTACTTGTGCGACCACAACGAAAGTCAGTAAACCACTTGTTTACCATTGAAATCGATGGTTCAGAGTCCCCATACTACGATATTTATCAAGCTTTTCCTTGGTTTGATTGGCGGTTTCTTTCTCGCATAAAATAAAGTTTAATGAGACCTCGAAATTCACTTTTTTCCATTTTTAAAAAAAATGCTTTGAAAAAAATATTTTGAACAGCTGTTAAACGCAAAGTAAATGACGGAACTTGCTCAAAATTTGACTGTGGTCTACTAACAGGTGATACTTGATGGGAGCAGTGCTGCATTTCATATAACTACGAGAGAAGTTCGAAAAGTCACGAACTTATTGATCCACCCTCGTACATGCTGACAAATTTTTAAATTTTCATTGTCGGGATGCAACTTTAACGTGTTTGTAGCTTGTCACAAATATAGTATACTTGTGTCCAAACAAATTATTTTTGGTATTCAATATAACATATTTGGGACCCAACGATTAATAGGTTGTAAAGTAAAATATGTATTTGTGACCGCAATGTGGCTTTGTTTGTTGAAAACGGCTGAAAAGAAAAACGTAACAGACAATAAAGAAACAAAAAGCAGCAGATATTCAATTCACAAAAGCAATGCTTGCAAACATGTACATGGTTCCTGCAATATGTTTCTGGGGCCGTTATTTTTCAGCATCGTGAAGTTCTCTCGTCCAACCATGATTACTGCCTTGGAAGATAACATTACGCGTGTCATTAGTGATATACCGGCCGATATGTTGGAAAAAGTGTAGCGTTATTGAATTTTCAGAATGGGCCACGTAAATCGAAGCCCTGGGCAACATTTGCCTAATATGATCTTTTAAAAGATTGGGCAAAGATTGGGAGGCTTCTGTTGGCAATCATGTGAATATGATTTTTTACTACACGTGATGGTTACCGGCAACGGTAAAATAATTTTTTTTCTAGCGGCTGATGCCAAGGCTTTCCCATGAGCAGCCTGATTAGCTATGCAACCACTGATGCATCTCAGGTTAAGTAGCTCACTGAAGTTCATCAAGCTATCGGGCATATTCTTTTGTCCTTAGAAAGCAGATGAGCCAAACCTATATATAGGCCAACGGCGAATAGAAACCAAAAGAAGAAAATCTAGGTTCGACATATTGCATCCTGGTCAGCGTCGGATCCATAATGGGCGGCTGCAATTAAGTATCCTACGTAAAATGGCCGTCGGTGGTGCAATGGTTAGTTTGCGCGCTCTTGTACATGAGATCTTGGGTTCGGTACTTGCTCTGACCACCTTAAAATGTTTTTCGGCGGCAGTCAGCTCGCATAATGATGGCGACACTATCGAGTATTTAGCCATGAATACAGTTCGGAATCTGTGTAGAAACTGTAGGTCCCAATCAGTGAGTATAAAACTAAAAAGCTCACAGCTCACTGGGTGTGAGAAGCCCTCCCCAACAATTCCTTCATAAGGTGTAATCGGAAACCTTTGTTTTTAACAATTGGACATGATTTTTTGATTTCGGTTCACTTTGGGCCCTTTTTTTTCTGTAGAACTCTCAGCATAATAATTTACTAGTATTAAGTGAAACATAAAATTCCATCATCCCCACAAAAATAACCATTTCAATTATCACTTCATATCTTTTCTCCGACTCGTTGCAATTTTTCTCTATGATAAAACAAAAACCCAACTAACAACTAAACTTTTGCCAAGTCCGGCACTTAACGAATCCTTGCAGAAATTGTCTTTGCTATGTGTGATTATGACTGGTAGATGTGAAGACTTTCAGTAAAATATCATAAAAGAAAATCTGGTCCGAAAAAAAAAAATAGGAAACTTTATATACAAGTGTGTATAAAGGCACGTATGAGTGACCAGTTCATGCAGATGAATCGGCAGTTGTAGATCTGGTCAACTATGGCCACAGGACTAGACAATAAAACCAAAACGCAAGAAAACGAACAACGACAATCTGGTCAAGTTTTAAAGCCTTTTCTCATTTGGAAAAGCGGGTTAAAAGTCACCATACTGGTTGTAATGGTCAAGTTTTCATTCCATTTCTTTTGCAAATTGAGATAAAGAGAGAAAGAGAGAGCAGTTATCGCGGAAAAAGGATTCCAATTTAAAAAAAAAAAAACATGCAACAGAAAAGTAATAAAAATAGAAATCACAAAACAAACTGAACAATGGATGTGGAAAAAGTCACATTCTCAAACAGAATCCTCCCAAAACGACAAAATATTACAACAAACTTTTTTCGGAAACTACAAAGGATTGGAGAAGAACGCTTGGATATTCCATTGTTGTTTTTTTCTTTTTGCTGGAGTTTCATCTATGTCCTCATCATCCTCAATTGGAGATCATCAGCCAGTCCAGTGAAATTAGTATGTAAGGGTGAATATATCGAAATTGCAAACTTTATGATTTTCGTACAACGAAAAAAGGACGAAATGTACACAGCCAGCAAACAACATTTCGAGTGAATTGAAAATTGCATTGGAATCTTTGTGAGAGAGGGTACTCTGAAAACTCTACATATCTCCATATGAAGGTATGTATAAGCGAATGATAAAAATTGTTATCTTCTCTTAAAGATATCAGAAATTCTTAAAGCGGCTTGAATTTGTAATATTTGCTTCACACACGTGTTACGTTGCCTGTAGTTTCAATGGGAAATGTTGAACCAATGCGGGAGTATTTACAGGAAAATTTCGAACAATCATATATAAAGAATTCTGGTGTAAAAGTTGTTACGAGTTAAAGGGAAGGTTCCCCACGACTAAAAATCTTGGAAGTTAGAAAGTTGGGGTTTTATTGTTTAGTTGGAAAATTACAAGAATTTGTCTGCCAGAATTTGTCTAAGTACAGTGTTGGCCAGGTAAAATGTGGAATTTGAACCCCCCGTTATTTCGAAGCAGATAACCAATTTGACATTTGTAAAGTGATACGTTAGAAATTTACGAAATAGGATTGAAGAAATTGAAGAAAATTGGGAAATATTAAAATATTTCTTCCAAAGTTCTGAGTTTTCAATGCAAGCTGCAAATCGAACCACAGACTGGTCATTCATAAACATGAGCTTCGTCGATAACTTTTTATCTAGTTGATGAATTTGAAAAGTGGCCGTCGGTGGTGCAATGGTTAGTGTGCGCGGCTCTTGTACATGAATTCCTGGGTTCGAACCCGGCTCTGACCACCTTAAAATTTCTTTCGGTGGCGGTCACCTCGCATAGTGACGGCGACACTATCGAGTATCTAGCCATGAAAAAGCTTCTCAAATTACCGTTCGGAATCGGTGTAAAAACTGTAGGTCCCAATCAGTGAGTGAAAACTGGAAAGCGCACAGCTCAGTGATTGTGAGAAGTTCTCCCCAGTCCCTTCATGGGATGTAATGGGAAACCATTTATTTTATTTTTATGAATTTGAAAAAGTATTACCAATTTTTGTAAACATAATATGCGAATAACTTCGATTACATTCTTATTTGGTATCTTCTTGTAAACTACAGAAAACATCAATGATAACTGATGTTTATGCTCATGAATGACAAGTCTGTGGTTGTCTTAAGAAATCTATGAAATAAATTCGACACAAACAGAGAACCATCAACGCAGTTTGAGGATCAATTTGTGAGTCATCTATCCGGGTCCTTATTGGACAAAAGAACTCATGTACATGCCTGTCCAGTGCACTCAGTGGAAAATATTGTCGCTGTAGCTGAAAGTGTCATATCTTCCGTTGAAACTCCTTTTCACCTCGGGCGCTAAAAAAACTAAGCCAAATTGTTGAATTTGAGGCTCGAAATATACAGATGTCGTTGAGGAAATGTCGGTGCAGCCACAACAAGTGACTGTTTGGTGTGGTTTTTTGGCATGGCGGGATCATACACCCATATTTTTTCTTCGAAAATGAGCAAGGAACCGCTGTTTCTGTTAATGGCGAACCATACTGTGCCACACGCTGAAAACAAACGTCCCCGCAATATAGTGCAGGAACCATATATATGCTTGCAAGCATTGTTTTCATAAAACCTACATCTGCTGCTTTTTTGTTTCTTTGTTGTCTGTCACGTGTCTGTTTTCAGCAGTTTTCAAGAAACAACCTCACTTTAGGCCACAGACCATATATTACAACCTATTAATCAATGTGTCTGAAATATGTAATATTGGAAAGCAAGCACAATGTGGTTGGACACAAGTATACAATATTTGCAATAAGCTACAAACACGTTATATTTCCATCAAAACAACAAAGAAGGACATACACAACATGTATACACGTAAATTAACTGCAGCAAATGAAGTTATCTGCTAAATGGCGTAGTATAGTTGCAACAACTGTATTTAGCATCAATTCGGTTGCAACTACCGAATTTGGTATCGCGTCGGTCGTATTAACTGCACGCTGAAAAATCTGTATTTTGTTGTTGTTTGGATGCAAATATAACATGTTTGTAGCTTGTCGCAAATATACAATACTTGTGCTCAAATACATTGTGTTTGCTACTCAATATAATATGTTTGAGACACAATGATTAATAGGTTATAATATATGTTTTTGAAACCCAAATGTTGTTTTATTGTTGAAGACCGCTAAAAACAAATTCGAGATAGACAGTAAAGAAACAAAAAAGTCGCAGATCTTCAATTCATGAATACAGTGATTGCAAACATGTACATGTTTTCTGCAATATGTTGCTGGGGCCATCGTTTTTCAGCGTGTACTTACCGATTCCATTACTCCGTACGATGCTATTGAACGGACCCGTAGGAGATCATGATCTACACACGCTGAAAATGTTGTATTTTTGTGGTTTGGGTTCAAAAATAACGTGTTTGTAGCTTGTCGCAAATATAATATATTTGTGCCCAAACACATTTTGTTTATTATTCAATATAACATGTTTGAGATGCAATGATTAATAGGTTTTAACAGTGCCGTACGAAGGATTTTATTTGGGGGGGGGGGGACAGCTTGATATATATATAGTAATATTCATGAATACAGTGCTTGCAAACATGTACGTGTTTTCTGCAATATGTTGCT
This sequence comes from Phaonia tiefii, assembly GCA_963931995.1. Taxonomy (NCBI): domain Eukaryota; kingdom Metazoa; phylum Arthropoda; class Insecta; order Diptera; family Muscidae; genus Phaonia; species Phaonia tiefii. The sequence continues at coordinate 277,832,215 of OZ008369.1, forward strand.
GGGGCCGATATTTTTCAGTGTGTGGGTTTGGTCTTAAGTCGGTTGCATCGACCGAATTTGACTGTAAAATTGTGCGAGCTTTATAATATAGTATTCGATTTTACAATTTTAAACGTAAGATTTGAGGGATACGGGAATCCGTTGCTGTAACCACTATAATTACAATAACAATTGACATCCGATTCCACAACCGGTATTTGCAGTGCCTGACCAAATGGAAATTCAAATTTTAAACTTCAAAATGTTTAATTATGGGCGGATCAATAAGTCCGTGACTTTTCGAACTTCCCTCGCAGTTATATGAAATGCAACACTGCCCCCCATCAAGTACCACCTGTTAATAGACTACTGTCAAATTTTGAGCAAGTTCCGTCATTTACTATGCCTTCAACAGCTGTTCAAAACATACATTTCGTACATTTTTTTAAAAATGGAAAAAGTGAATTTCGAGTGAGAATTAATTTTTTGCGGCAAAAAAACCGTCAATCAAACCAAGGATAAGCCTGATAAATACAATGGGGACTCTGCGCCATCGATTTTAATGGTAAACAAGTGGTTTACTGACTTTCGTTGTGGTCGCACAACTACAAATGACGCTGAACGTTCTGGACGGCCAATTGAGGTCAATACACCTGAAAATGTCGAAACAATCCACGATATGGTGTTGGCCGATCGAAGACTAAAAGTGCGTGAGATTGTTGATGCCATAGGCTTCTCATATGGCAGTGTGGTTTTGATTTTAAATTTAATGGGTTTAAGAAAGCTATCGGCAAGATGGGTGCCGCGTTTGCTCTCAATTGACAATAAATCGTGTGACAACTTCAAAGGATTGTTTGGAGTTGTTTAATTGGGCTACGAATTGATACCTCATCCGCGATACTCTCGGGATTTAGCACCCAGTGACTATTTCCGATTTCCAAACCTAAAGAAATCGATCGCTGGAAAGAGATTTAGCTCCAACGATGAAATTATTGATCAAACAAATGTGTATTTTATGGACCTCGAAAAATCCTATTTTGTGGAAGGGATACAAAAATTGGAGAAACGTTGGACTAAGTGTATTGAGCTAAAAGGAGATTACGTTGAAAAATAAATTGTTTTTTCTAAAAAACTCTGTTTCCTTCAAAAAGTCATGGGCTTATTGATCCGCCCTCTATCAATATCATTTATTAACTATCATTCAAAATTTCTTAATTATCATCTCTTTTGCATTCGCATTAGATAAAGTAATGCAAATTAAAATACAATGCAAATAAACAAATTCCAACCGTGTAATTTGTGAACTAACAACAACTTATGTCAGCAGTGTTAAGAATTACCAAAACTCAATACTCTTTTTAAATTATTTCCTAAAATTAAATCGTGAAAACTTCAACACCTTTCAAAGGATTAACACAAGTTTACTATCCTTAGGTTATGCTTCCCCCCTATTGGCTGCATTAAACTCGCCACTGGTCTGCTGCATAAAGTTTGCCATTTGATTTAAAATGAGCAAAAGTTCAATTTAAAAAAAACTTTCCACTATTTATTAGAACTTTTTCGAACAGTCGTCAGAACTTGGACTTGAAAGTAAACCCACACATGTCCATGTCCTATTCCCAACCGATACGAGTTCTAACAAAGAAATTGAAAATTGAAATGAGCATAAAACTGCATCTCTGTTGAACACCAGACAAAGATAGTGAACATAAACTTTTATAAATTTTTAGAAAAATACGATACCGATAGAACATCCAACTTGCAGCTGATTTGTAACTTTTTGATTGCAAATTTAATTTAAAGTACATAAAATAACTTTACAATAGCAGCAGGATAAAAGTCGGTGCAAGTTTATGACAAAATAAAATTAAAACACAAATGATTACAATATAAATATTAAACAGCGAAATCTTATTAAAAGTTAATAATAATACTGGTAACAATGAAAACTCCATAAGCCCTTACAATTTATCGGTAATTTTGTTACCCAAAAATATTGGTTGAGTACTCTATTGTGTACTTAAGCAGCATGCCGTCTCCCCGTCTGCCCGTCTCATTGAATGTGGCCAAATTTGAGCACGAAATTTCTGTTTCTAACCAAATTAATAAAAAATACTTTAAAGGCAACCCCGTAAAATATTACAGAGATTTGCATAAATTTCATTATCATTAACATCACTCGACAACGGGTACGCTGCTCGTGACTGGACTTCCCTACGAAAGGATATCATACGACTATACGGCATGTGCTGGCTGAACGTTGGTATGTAGGCGTTTGGTTTTCATTTGAGCAGGGCACAGTGGTTGAGATGTCTAGTGATGTTCCTCGTTATCACAAGAAGTAGCTCGAAAATAACTAAATATTTAGTTTTTGACATAAAACAATTATACTTATATATGGGGCACAGTGGGGGCGATTGGAAAAATCACGGTAATAATATCAGAACTTTTGAAGTTTTGTTCTGATCATTTTGGCATATACTAGACATTTGTGGAGGAGAAGCCAGACTTTCAGAATTTGGATCCACATTTCAAAAATTTCTTTAACACTTTTGAAAAAAATTCAAAAAAAACTCAAAATAAAAAAAATTTCAAATTTTTTCTATAAATGTGATTTCAAATATACAAGTATTTGTTGACGGTACCTTACTGACTTTTTTTATTTATTATAGACCAGTGCATGACCCATCAAATCTAATCAAGGCTTTTTCCAAATTGCAAAAAATTCGAGATTTTTAATGCCAAACAAATCTCCTATGAAAATTATTTTTTACATATTAAGCTCTCCTGAGCTCATTTATGCGTAGGATCTTTTTTGCTTTTGTCAGGTATTTAAGAACATTTCAATCTGCAATAAAAATAAAAAAAGATTATAAAAAAAATATAGTTTTCAAAAAAGAGCTTTGCAAATGTGTTCCTATGATTCCTGGCAAACCGTATAGCTATTTCAGATCTAGCCACAGATCTTCATCAGCGGTTGTTTGGAATGATGCTAATGAAAAACTCATCAATCTAAATGCAAATGAAAATTCATTTCAGTTGAGAAGATCTGATCCTTGTCTTTCAGAAAAATTTAAACTTTCCTACAGGTTTATGGGCAAAAACCATACATGGGTTTTTTTAATTTCCATTGGATTTTAATTTACATTGCTTTATCTAATGCAAATGCAAAGAATTACCATTATTCGTAATGGCAATTAAAAATTTTGAATTTGCATTTGCTCAGGCAATGCAAATGCTGGTTGTGGAATCTGATGCCAATTGTAATGAAATGTGGGAATGCTTTTAATTGTTTTGAATTTGTTTGACTGCTGGCAATTCTGTTTATAAGATATTTTATATGTAGAGGTTTGTGGCTTTGACAAGCATTGCCTCATAGTACTTTCAAATTCATACACCTGTACTGTATAAAATATTTGAAAACCATAGTTGCCAGATGTGAAGGAAAAGCTTTGAAAATTAGTACAATTGCCAATGGTACTGAAATTTTTTTTGAGTTTGCATTTAGAAAGGCAATTCAAATTAAATTACAAATTATAATTGGCATATAATTAATTTGTCCCATGTATGGATAAAACTAAAGAACTAAAGAAAATACTGAATGAATCATGGTACCTTTTCGCGAAAATATTGTGATTTTTACTGTTTGGAAAACAAATTACCCTAAAAATTTGTTCAGTGTATTCTTTATTTAAGTATTTCGAATTTAGTGGTGTTTTCAGAAATATTCTTTTTCTTCAAATGACCGAGATATTATGAAAAAACTGAAAAAAACCAATGAAAAGATTGACGACTTTAAACTTTGATAGAGAATATATTAATAACGTTCAACGATATTCCGCTACACTTAGCGTATTTTTGTATTTTCGTGCACAGTAGATTCTCTAAAATTAATAGTCCTTGTACTCGGTTTCTACGTGTAGAAGTACCAGGATATGAAAGTTACGACATAACCAAAATGGTAAACTTTGGCACCAACTGTGTTAAAACAGGGTGTCTCTCAATGCAATATTCTGAAATCCTGACTCTTTCTCTACAAATGTTTAGTACATTCCACAATGATCAGAATAATGCTTTAAAAGTTGCTATATTAATATCATGATTTTTTCAATCGGCCAAACTTATGTTATTAACATAACATACTAATTATGTTATTATTAAAACTAATTTTGTTTTGTCATAAACAGAGCGACTACGACCTGTTTGTTTGAATGCTGGCATACAACTGAATAAAAAGCAATAGTTAGCTCACTGAAATAATTGTTTTTGTTTTGTCATTAACTGAGGGTCAACAAAAAGTACTCAATACTATAGAGAACTTAATGCACTCTTTTTCCGCTCTCATATAGAGAATCTGAGTAAAATAACATAAACGAGTCTTATTCCCTTTATAGAATACAAAAACCATGTACAAGTAGACAGTCAACATTTCTCTTCACTCGAATTCCAACAAACAAAACTTTGTAACCCTAGCCATTCTCTGCTCTCTCTCTCTCTTACTCTCTTCATTGAATATTTCAAAACATGAGCAGGTTTTTGATAGTGTGCCAAACAATGCCAACCATGTTGAAGTAAAACTACATAAACTATGCAAAAAGTATGAAATAATCAAGATATAACGCGAGAGAGAAATGCATATGAGTGAATTGCTACCACTCTTTCGTTCTCTTTAACAATGGCAGTCGGTGGTGCAATGGTTAGTGTGCGCGGCTCTTGTGACACTATGCCATGAAAAAACTTCTCTAAATATCGTTCGGAATCGGTGTAAAACTCTAGGTCCCAAGTTCTCTCCTGTCCTTTCATGGGATGTAATGGGAAACCATTAATTTTTTTTTACCAGGGTTGCCAAATTGCGCACATCTTCTGGTCGTCTAATTCGTGATCGTCTTTGTAGAACACTTCAATATAAATACACCATTTCGACAATGTTATTACATAAAACAATACAAAAAGCATAAATGTTTCAAAAGGCATCAATGTTTCACATTAAAATTTTGAATGAACATAGTTATGTGTAGAGTAATACGTTTTGCATCATTCGCCAGATGGCGCCAGTGCTTTTGAGTCATGTTTGGTTGGTTGGTTGGTTTTCGTGGTTGCTAAAGGTACTATTTAGCATCAATTAGTGTCTTGAGACACCGTTTTGCATACCACATCACTCTGGGCAGTCCTAAGTACCGTGTCTATATCCAGCTTGTTAATCGGAGATACCTCATTAGATCCCCTAGATCTATGTCGGGTATCTCAGTGAGGTTATACAGTAAGAGACGGCCCATAGTCTTCAGGCCGGACAACTGCAGAGGAGATGCTTTGAGTCCTACAGTTCATTCCATGAGTTCTCTATAATATTCAATACTCTTTGGCGACGACGACCTGCTTGTTTGTTCGCTGCCGCTACATCGATACCATCATACTTATTTTCAGGCAGAGACAATTGTTGTATAACAACCACGTATGTGATGCTAACGCTGTGTGTTATTTGCATGTGTTCACTTTGATGGATTGTTAGATGTTAACACATCAAAAAAGTTGTCTTCCTTCAGGCGCTTGTTCTGACCACCTAGAATGAGAAAGATAGATTGACCAGCGTCAAGAAGCCTTGTGTTGCCATTGCTACGAGATTCCAACACATAAGTATCCACACTGTTACTTGGATGTCTCATGATCAAAAAAAAACAACACAGAAGCAGATGGATCATCTGCTAAGTGATGGTAGATCCTCTGACATGTACAGTAGAATCTGCATCAGTGAAATTTTCACCACTTTGACCAATATTAATTTCATTTTTCTGCAGCGGATCGCACTGTAGCTTGGTCGGCGTGTAATATTGTAGCAACGACGTGGTTTTGTGGTAATTGTTTGTTAAAATTTAGACCAGGCAAGTCCACGACTGACCAAATATTCAAGCTACGCCAAATCCTGGAAATGACCCACGAAAAGCAAATCAATACATACCATCTTTTTATAGATTACAGAGTAGCTTTCGATAGCCCGATACGGGGAAAACTGTACGAAGCTATGTCTGAACTTGGGATTCCGGCAAAACTGATCCGCCTCTGTAGAATGACGCTAACCAACACCAAATCAGCAGTGGAAGTGGGGAAAGACCTCACTGAACTTTTCTCTATCAAGCGAGGACTTACACAAGGTGACACACTTTCGTGCAATCTCTTCAACATCTTAATGGAGATAATAATGAGAAACGCTGCAGTAAATGCGAACAAGACCATTAACACGAAAAGCCATATGTTGCTGGCGTCTGCTGACGACCTAGACATAATTGGGCGACATTTGCGAGAGGTTATTGCAGTATTTTCAAGAATCGAAAAGGAATCAGCGAAGGTGGGTCTGGCTGTTAATGAGGGCAAGATAAAATTGATGGTGTTAACGACTATGGAAACCTCTCGACTTGGTCCGCACTTGAACGTTGACAACCGATTTGATTTTGAAGTGGTAGATGAATTTGTCTACCTTGGATCCGCCATGAACAAGGACAACAACGTCAGCCTGGAGATAGATAGGATAATTGTGCTTGCAAATATATGCTATTTTGGGCTCAATAATCAGTTTAGGAACAAAGCCCTCTCTCGACGGACAAAAGTCCAGCTATATCAGACTCTCATTTTACCTGTCTTAACATATGGCTGCGAAACTTGGGTCATATCGCAAGCTGATGAAAAACACCTGGGAGTGCACGAAAGAAAAATTCTCCGTCAAATATATGGCCCTGTTAGGGAAAATGGCGAGTACCGACGTCGCTGGAACCCAGAGTTATATAATCTGTATTCTGACATGGACATAGCTAGGCGAATCAAAGGAGACCAATTGCGTTGGCTAGGCCATGTTATCAGAATGGATGAAGATGAGCCAGCACGAAAGGTTTCGATAACGTACCCGATGGAAGCAGGAAAAGAGGACGACCAAGACTCCGCTGGAAAGACCAGGCAGAAGAATCCCACCGTATCCTTGGTGTTACCAACTGGCGAGAAAAGGCGAAGGATAGAGCCAGTTGGAAAATATGTTGATATTTGTTTAATGCTGGGGGCTAATTACCTAAGAAATTATATCGAATTCATTGTCGTTTTGTCGGTAGTGAAGTTTAGTGAACGCATATGTTTTAAATGGTAGATAAACTGTCATTGTCGACATATGAGTATCGTTTGGACGATTATCTTCTTACACAATCAGCACTGGTTTATACTAGAGCACATCTGCTCGTCATCTTCATATCATCTTCCTCCTGAGGTTACTTTTGTAAGCAGTGTGAAGAAAGTACTCTAGTAGAGCTACAACTGTTCTGGGTTGCTGGACCTCTTATCAATTGTGAGACAACATTCCCTCGATATGAAACCACTTAGACAATACAATATTTCGAGGCTGTATACCCTGATATAAGCCAAGTACTGTCTTGTATATATCAGACAGAAAATATACTGAACATATCTTTAGTGACTGTTTGCAGCCAATGTTATTGACATGCAAGAGAATGAAAATTAAATGAAATAAGGACAAAACCAACTATTGTATATGAATTAGTTTTCCTGTAATATCAGCCCAAAAGGAAACTGTAACTGATACAATAAATTTGTGCCACACCAAACCCCTGTGCTACAGTCCCTGCTACTTTATCGTTATGCCATTTTGAAATTGGTCATTGTCCCAACCACCAGTACCGCCAACATCATTACTACTCCCATCGGCAGCGTCAACAGCACCACCACACAATGGCGCGCCAACATCGCTGCCTGCTAAATACCATTTAATTATATTTTGAACTCTATTTAAGTGTAAAAACATTTGTTGGTATTTTTCATTTTGTCGATACTTAATTTTGGCTAAGGGCACCAAAGTAAATTTCCCTGTATCGAGTGTGGTTGTGTGTGTGTGTGTGGGTAGGTGTTGGTGAGGTTGTTTTGTATGCGTGGTCGCAACAACAGCCACACAACAATTACAGGTCTACAGAGCCAGGACTTTAATACACATTCCCAATCATACTACATATGGAAAGCGTGTGGTTGCTTTATTGTTTAGAGGCGAACTGGAATTTGAACAACAATAAAATTGGAAGCGAAATATTTTCGCTTTTGTTTATATATTTTTTGTGCTTTTAGGCCAACAAACAAAATCATGGGAAAGTTTACAACTGTTACGTTTGGAGGTGCTCATTAAGGACAGTAAGAGGTAAAATATGAGCATAGATTGACAGACAACAGCGGAAGTTTCAGCTCTAACGTATGATTTCGTTCGCTTGATTTAGATTCCTCTAACACGTTCGAAAATCAATGGGAACGGAATCGTAAGAATTTCCATACAAATTATGAATAATTTATCTCTCCTCGTTGTCATATAAACGAATGTAAATGTGAAAACGAGTCACTTGTATGTTGGCTAGCGCTTATAATTGATAAATCCAGGCGATCTCTCGAGTTTGTAAAAGGGAACATATTTTAGGTTTTTCTTTATATCTGAAAATTGTTAAAGAGTTTTACATTTGTTTTACAATAATTCCATATGACTTCCGATCACTCATGCATTTGTAATCCCTGTTGGTTTTACTTCTGTTGACTTAAACGATTACAGATTAACTGGCATTAACAGTTGAGCATATTTTGTTTCAGTTTTCTCTTATCAATATTGTTCATTTGCTGATAGGAATAGAGAAGGAACCTATTCGTATCAGTAAATTCACAATTATAACAAGTTGACACCGGCACAGAAGATGCCGTACAACAATTTTTTCCCATTTCATACCATGAAGGGGAGAGGAGAGTTTCTTAAAATCAGTGATCAGTGCGCTTTATAGTTTTCTTTACAGCAACTATTTAATATTCACAGCTTTACACTGGTTCCTAACTTTGAGTCTTTTGCAGGCTAATATTGTCGCCGTCACTTCTTGTCTTGCATGGAACTCCCAAGAGGCCACCCATGCCAGAAGGGCTCTACTACACGAACTAAGATCTACCCTTCCCAGGCTGGTAGCATCTGTATATCCCTGAATAAGGCGGCTACCAGTCAAAATCCACAAGAGTCTGTGCCACATTAGGCGGCTCCGTGGTATGCGTCTATCCCATAATAGGCGGCAGTTCTTTCTGGTCCTTGTAGGTCATGTCTCTTCCTGGATCTGCACTTTTAAGTTCATGGTGAAGGAGTTGTGACGAGGTTATGAATGGCCAGCAAGTGCTTTCAAGAAACTGGTCGCTAGCTCCCCCCTCCACCGAGATCGGTTGTAGTTTAGTTGGCTAGTCTGCGCAAGCCGTCACTGCGCTCGATGATTCAACTCCTTACGTCACACTCGTGGGATCAAAATGTCGTTTTTAAAAAACAACCCAAGAACAAACTCCTCGATGGGGCTAGGCAGCCCATCAGAAGAGGATCTTTTAGCATCTAGTCAGCTTCATGGGAAGAGGAAATTTTACCATCCACTCAGGACTTGGAAGCCGTCCCAAAAAAGAGCGGTGAATGTCGTCTAAAACGTTCGCCCGTCTAAGCTGTTAACAGCAACAACAAGAAAATTAGACCAGTCCATTAAGTCAGACGCGACGGTCTCTAAAAAACCACGACGCAGGTATCCTGCTGATGCACGGAGGACACTGTACCAAAAGGCGAAGTTCATCCTTGAGAAGATTACCAAGAATTAAGCCAGGGTTTCAGGGCACGAGCATGATGAAGTGGACAAAGCAAAATACGAAAAAATAGTTGAGGAGTACGACGAGAAGAAGGCCACCCTAGCAACAGTGATAGCAATAGACCCTTAACCTCTAAGCGGGAACCAGCCAAAAAACAGATATTTCATTCAGTTTAAATAGTTCGTTTTAGGAAAGCGTTAATTTCCAGCACTGAGAGAAAAACATTGCCACTGCGACAACTAATTTCAACAAAAGTCTTAAGCTATAGTCAACGCCAAAACATATATCGGGTTTTCCGATAGGTACTTGAGAACTTTGAATTTAATTTGTGAACGCTCTATTTCACTGATCATGTAACTGTTACTTTCCCTTTTTTCAGTAAACTCAAGATTTTCATAATGGTAAAGTATACGAACGACCAATGTATGCAAATTAAAAAAAATGTATGGGTTTACACCCATACAAGATCAAGCTGACTCAAGAATTGAAGCCCATGGACCATTTGGCTCGACGTACGTTCTTCGATTGGGCTCTGGAAAAGATGCGCCAAGATGATGAATTTCATCGCAAAATCATCTTCAGTGACGAAGCTCATTTTTGGCTCAATGGGTTCGTCAACATGCAAAATATGCGTTATTGGTTTGGTGAAAATCTACATGTGCTTCATGAATCACCACCTCATCCACAAAAAATAATTGTTTGGTGCGGTTTGCATGGCGGCGGCGTCATTGGGCCATATTGTTTCGTCGACAATAACGATCGTCACGTTACTGTGAATAGCGATCGTTATCGCGCCATGATTACCGATTATTTTTGCCCCGAATTGGAAACATGGACTTGGACGACATGTGGTTTCAGCAGGATGGAGCCACACAGCAAACGTTACAATCGATTTATTTAAGAGTAAGTTTGGTAAGCGTGTTATCTCAAGAAATGGGCAAGTCAATTGGCTTCCTCGTTCGTGCGATTTAACGCCTCTAGGCGTTTTTCTTTGGCGCTACGTCAAATCACTGGTCTATGCCAACAAGCCGACGACGTTGGAAGAACTCAGAGCCAATAGTGAACGCGAAATAGCCGAAATTGGGTCCAACGAATCGACCGCTGCCGACGTGCCCGCGGTGGTCATATGAACGAAGTCGAGTTCCATTCATAAATGTTTTGATTGTATTTCAAGTCGATCATAAAGTTTTGCAAATATCTCAAATGGTTTGCGTTTTATTTTGAAAAAAGTTGTCAAGGCCTTATTGGAAAACCCTTTGCTTTAATTACAGCAATGAAGAGGTTTGTAAATACAACAACGTCTTCGTTGCTGCAATAAACGTTAACACTGTGGCGATGAATTCATGGGTAAGATCACATTTCATGATGCATTCGGCATAAAAATGTTGCGCATTACTACCTTCCACTAACAAAATATTATATGTGCTAGTGATGGAGAGAAACGAGAAATCGGTGCTGCAGAACCAGTTCATTGCAAGATCCGACCGAACCGGTTTTTACAAGAACCGAATAGCGGTTCCAAAATAACCGAAAGCGGTTTCAAATGAGCCGACATACTGTTCCACATGAACAGAAGACGTTTCTTGAAGGAACAAAAAACGGGTCCAAAGGAATCGAAACCGGATGCGAGAAACGATTCTAACAGAATTGAAAAACGGTTTGAAAATAACCGTAAAACGGTAACAGACTAACAGAACTCGGTTCCAAAGGAACCACAAGTGTTAGCTTTTGCTGGTATGAAAATGTGTTTTTTTATCAAAATATAATATTCTTATAATAAGATTTAACATTTAAGCCTCTCTGGGACAGCAATTTGCTGAGAACCGGAACCAGTCCAAATGCCCGGTTGAAAAACGGTTTGAAAAACACTGTAAAATGGTTCTAGAGTAACAGAACTCGGTTCAAAAGGAACCAAAAAGTTAACTTTTGCCGGTATAAAAATGTGAATTTTTATCAAATTTTATATTCTTATAATACGATTTAATACTTGAGCCTCTCTGGGACAGTAATTTGCCGAAGCGGAGAAGCGGAACAAGTCCAAATACCCGGTTCCTATCGAAACCGGACACGATAGCACCGGTTGTTCAAATACGCGGAACTGAACATTATTAATACATGGTGTTTCAAAAGTGACCACCCTATTGGAAGATGCACTTATTTTTGCAAATGGCCGCCAATGTCAAATCTCTTTTGATATTTGTGGACTAGACATATGTAGAATGCAAGTAAATACGCCATGGAGCGATACACTCCCCAAGAACACTGTATAATCGTGTCTATTTTTTTGCGTAACAATTCGTCTGTGGTGTTGGTGCAGGGCGAATACCGTTGCCGATTCCCCAGCCGTCCGACAGGGACTGCGCAAACACTGCGCAGTTTTGACACTAACCTTGAAGAGTATGGGATCACACAAGACGTTGCCAGGAGTGGCCGGCCCCGGAGCGCCCGTTCTGCCAAGAATATCGCCGCTGTTGCCGAGGATGTCGAGCTGTCGCAGGAAACATCGACCAGACGCCATGGCTCGCAATTAGCCATCAGCCGGTCGTCCCTATGGCGAATTTTGGTCAAAGACCTGCGCATGTTCCCATACCAAGTCCAGTCTGTACATCAGCTGCTGCCTGTCGACCGTCATACGCTTGTAACCTACGCTCAAGCCATCCTCAATCTCGTGGACGAAGATTCCACCTCAGCGGGTACGTGAACAAGCTAAACTATCGCTCCTGGGGCACCGAAAATCCACGAATGATGCACGAGGAGATATTACACCCGCTCAAAGTGACTGCATGGTGCGCTGTTCACGCTGGAGGAGTCATCGGGCCATTTTTTTTCGAGAACGCCGCTGGACAAACGACAACAGTGGACGGTGCGCGCTGTAGGGCCATGTTAACCGAGTTTTTACTGCCGCAATTCGACGAATCAGGACTGGAGGGCATGTGGTTCCAACAAGACGAAGCAACGCCACACACTGCGCGAGCCACAACCGATATTTTGAAGGCGGCGTTCCCGGGTCGCCTCATCTATCGTTTTGGCGATTTGCACTGGCCCGCAAGATCGCCCGATTTAACCGTTCCAGACTTTTTTGTGGGGTTTTTTGAAGTCCCATGTTTACTTGAACAAGCCCGAGACTCTGGAAGCCCTTAAGGTCAACATTCGACACGGTTGCGAGAATCTGTCGCCCGAAGTTCTCGCCGAAGAGATAAAAAATGCCATAAAACGAGCCCGTATGGTAATCAATTGTGACGGCGCCCATTTAACCGATATCATCTTCTCAACTTAACCCATAAAATCAAAAAACAGAATCAAAGTTTTTCATTTAGAAAAAAAATGAGAGCTAAAAAACATCGGATTACTTCTTTTGAAACACCTGGTATATGCTGCTAATGGTACTACGAGTTATCACTAATGAATGGTTGGGTTACTTTTGCCTACTGTAGGGTATCAAATGTTACATGCACACATGTATTTACATTTAAGATAAACTTGTGGATTTGCTGACTCCATGAAATTTGCTGATAACTGTCCAAAATCTATCACAGATTTAGGTATAAATTAATCTGCAGAATTCCATTGCCTTCAGTATTGTACCGTCAGTCGTAATAATCCACATCTAGGTATTGTAGCCTTTTCTTTTAAACCGTTTCAACCCAGCCAGCCATTGAGTAACGCAAAAGTAAAGACAACAAAGAGTGATGCTGGGAAATAAAATCCTGTTGGTTATTTTTTTACTAAGTCAAAGTTGGGCATTTGCTCCAGGTGACGAGGATAATAAGAATGTTATCATTGATCTGCAGGAGGCTACATTGAGGTGAGTTTCGTTGTATTACACATCTTCAAATCAAGTAACCCCATAGATATTACATGTAGCTATGAGTTTGGTGAAAAGCTAGACAAATTGGCCGAAACTGTGGACTTACTGGAGAAGAATATGGCGCTCATGACGTCAGTCTTCAGTAAAACCCAGGAGAAATTCCATTATTTAAAGCAGGCGATAGAACAAAGTCCACGTATATTATCCGCGGCAGTAGGGGAGACTACACACTTTAAGCCGGACGTTCTTGAAGTCAAATGGTAGAGATATAGTAAACATTTTCAAATACGTTAACTCACTAATTCTCTTCCACATCTATGTAGCCCCAATGATCGTTTGCCCGAAAGTTGTTACGAAGTGCCAGAATGTAAAAGTGATCTTTATAGTATCATGATTCCTAGTTACAGTAATCACTCGCTAACCGTTTCCTGTGATCTCAAGACAGAAAATGGAGGCTGGACTGTCATCCAAAGACGACAAGATGGTTCTGTTGATTTTTATCGTAATTGGACTGAATACGCTGAGGGATTTGGTGATATTAGTGGTGAATTTTTCATAGGTTTGGAAAAGTTACACTTTCTTACCACTCAGGAAGACAATCCACAGGAACTTTATATAATATTGGAAGACTTCGAAGGCGTACGACGTTATGCCAAGTACCAAACATTCAAAATCGATTCCAGTGATACGGATTATAAACTTACAGTGGAGAAATACTCAGGAAATGCTGGTGATAGTTTGACGCACCATAGTGGGCAGAAATTTTCTACATGGGACCGTGACAATGATGCCGAGTGTGTTAAAGGCTACAAAGGTGCCTGGTGGCATAAGTCGTGTTATCAAAGGTTGGTTGGTTTAATTTCCACGGAATATAACACTTCTGACAACGTTTTTATTTTAATTGTAGTAGTTTAAATGGAAAATACTTAATGGGAAAACTGTCAAAATCAAAGTCTGGTCAAGGAATTTCATGGGGTGGTTTTCGTGGTTCTGATTACTCCCTCAAGTTGACACAGATGATGATACGTCCACGCAAAGATTGAAAACATCATTTCAACTACGTTATCATACAGTTAATATAAATGTTTATACTGTACATACACAGAAAATAATAATTATACTGTACGTATACTGTACATACACAGAAAAAAATAAATTTTCAATTCAATTAAAAAATTCGAAAATTCAAACAAAATATTAATTGAAAATCCTGTGATAAAAAAAATCACATATCAGCTACCATATTTGTAGGTTGTTTATTGGTTAAATATTATTTTTCAATCGATGCAAAATTTCACCCATCTAGGAAAATATTTGTACGTTATTTATCAAAAATGTTTTCGTTTTTAGTCGATGAAGAATTTCACATATTAACAAACTAAATTGTATCTCAGTTTTCGTTTCGTCTTCGATCCGAAGTATTTTTAGAAATTTTGTTCAAAAAAAAAAAAATGAAACAGCCGCGGCAGGATTCGAACCAACATCCACTGGAAGATCGTTTTGATGTTTGTGGCACAGCGTCGTTTCAGGCAGCGTCTAGCCCGTCACGCCATCGACTGCCTGTACAAACTTATCTGTAACTGAAGCTATGTGGTGGTTGTTCATATCGTATTTACTTCGTTAAATATTGGGGTATTTCTTATGATTTTTTTTTGCTGGTACCATTTATCGATTTTCATTTCAATGTTTGAGTAATTTGTCAGTATATATCTGTGGTCACAAACCAAAACAGCCAAACTCGAGTTGGGACAAAATTGAAAAAAAAAATTTGAGAAGTCACCGTGCTTAAATAAGCAAATCTTTTTTTTTTGTTAAGAAGTAAATAAACGAATTCGTTTCCTTGTTATCTGTAACAAAGTTATCACAAAAACTCCGACTCCTGATTTTCAGTAAAGATATTAAACTTTAAACTGCTCTCCCTGAAAAATTTTAGAATCGACTTAGGCTGCTATGACTTGTGACCACAGAGATATGGAAAATGTAATTGAGTGCTGAGATTTTTAACATACCAATTTTTTTGTTAAAATTTTGCAGTCGTCGTTTTTTCCTGTGTATGATTTTGAATAAAAATTTTAACATTTTACTAAAATCCATTTAGTGAATACGAATTTTACATCGATTTTGTGTTGGCAAACAAATTGTGTCGCTTCGACTCTAGGATAACCAGACACTTGGGAAGAGTCAAAGCAACCTCAGCATGAACCTTGTAAATACATTGAAACTCTAGTGGCGGTATGCAATTAGGCCCCACGACAATGCAGCTCAATACCTTGCAAAACTCCCATTTACCATTTGAAACAGTGACTTCGATCTAGCAGGATTTCTGTAAATCAGACAGATTCGATTATTGCAGTACGTAAGGAAATAAACTCTTCTCCACAACTTTGTGAAATTTTTAACCTGTTTTCATTAAATAAATAAAAATAAATGGTTTCCAATTACATCCCATGAAGGGACCGGGGAGAACTTCTCACAATCACTGAGCTGTGCGCCTTCCAGTTTTCACTCACTGATTGGGACGTACAGTTTGACACCGATTCCGAACGATATCATTAAAGCTTAAGTTAATTAATTGAAGTCTAAGGATCACCTGTTATGTTAGTACTTCCTGTTTACTATTTGGGTGAACCCAACTATGGTTAATACTTCATCTTTGCTATTTATGTGACCTCAACTGTTGTCTCTCAATTCTGTTAAAACACATTCGACAACAACTTGTTAAATTGTAATACACTGAGTATATTAGAACAATGTGAGTGTATAAAGATATTTGATACATTCAAACATATATCGACGACACTCTTACATACACACACACTCCGATGATATCCCTATTGAAACCCACACACTCCGGCAGGCACATCAGAAAGGACCTCTCTACATTTGTTGCCATTGAACAATTAATGGTCCCACAATAATGATGATTCTCTTTTGTCGGTTGTTTTAATGAAAAATTTTTATTGAGTTTTGGTTATCATCATCACAATATTCAGCACCATTACCATTGCCGGCCATTGATGGTCGGTCGGGTTTGATGGAAGTTTATTGAAACTTTTGTTTTTTTTTTTCAAATGACCAACTGAATTAATGTTAACCTTTAGGTTTGGAGCCGGATTTTTCGACCATTAACTTAAATACATGTATACATTTATATGATGTTTTTAAAATGCCATGAAGTTTATTAGGGGTTTAATAAACAGTGATGCGATTAAATGGTTTAAACAAAAATTGCGAATAAATCGTTTAATTTCTGATCAATTATAGGGTTATGGTAGGAATATTAAGTAGTATAAGTAGGTATCAACTTATTAGCATCAACTAATATTGATTGGGGTTAAAAAGCTAAAGTTAAAATATAATATTGATTGGAATGCAATAGAAAAAATTAGAAAAATTTTAATTTCCTTGGAGTTTGAATAAACCAAAGTGCAAGATTTGCATTAAAACAGATTTTATTATTTCCTTTATGATTATTGAAGTCCGGAATACAAACATCAGATACGGAGGATTACCATTGCGACACCACCAGCAGAAAAACTCACATGAGGTGCCAGGGGACACCCGGTTGGAACAAAGTTTCTTTCGCTATATATTATTCACTTGTTAATTCCAACACGCCTAAGGCGCCCCTTGAAAAATACAACAATTGAAAAGGATCTTTAAGACAAGATACATTTTGTAAAATGATAAACTATTATTAAATATTTTTGGAACGAAGTTCCGTATCGCACGTTGCGGGATGGGGACTAAATGAAAAAATTTTAAACAACATTTTTTTAACTACTTTATTACAGCCCACTATTAACAACTATATTGGGTACTTTTGGTTTGGTTTAAAGGGAAGTTTTCTAGGTAGAGCCTGTGTAGTGCAAGTGCAAGACTGGCAAATCCGTGACATACAACCCTGAGCATGGAATTACATTTGGCAGCACACTTACTCTTACACTCGTACTTTTCTGCGGGTTTGTGCCTAAACTAACATATGGGGCCATATTTCTCGTTTAATGAGAAATTGTCTAGATGGAGCCTGTTTATTACAAATTGTAGTTCTGAACCGAATAAAAATAAATTTAGAAAGTGAAAGAAGTTGCAAAAAATTATATAAGTAAGTGCGTTTTCTTAAAAAAAGTTAATTTTCTCAAAAAAAATACCTATTGATATCCTTAAACAATGTACGTTTTCTTAAAAAAATACCCTATCTTAAATAAGTACCATTGCTTAAAAAAGTAAATTTTGTTACAAACAGTACCTTTTCTTAAAAAAAGTAATTTTTTAAATAAGTACCTTTTCTTAAAAAAGTACACTGTCTTACAACAAATTTTTCTTAAAATACTACCTTCTCTTTAAAGAGTACCTTTTTTGTAAAACAAAATAACTTTTCTTGAGATAAGTATCTACTCTTAGTACTTAGTAGAAGTACTTTTTTAAGAACAGATACTCTTTAAAGAATTGGTACTGTTTTTAGGAAAAGGTTTTTTTTAAGAAACTGTACTTATTTTCAGAAAGGCTACTTATTCAAGAAAAGAAAACAAAAGAAAAGAAAAGGAAAGAAAAGAAAAGAAAAGACTTTTACGAAAAGGAATTTCTGTAAGAAAAATTTTTTTTTTTAAAGAAAAGATTGTTTTTTAAGGAATCGGAATTTTCTGTTTAGAATTGGTCCTTTTTTCAAGAATAGATAAATTTTTAGGAGATATTTTGTTTCACAAAAATATATTTTGTTTCACAAAGAAGTTGCTCTTTAAAATAAAGGTAGTGTTTTAAGAAAAGGCAATTTGTGCTACGCAAATATGCTTTTTTAAGAAGAGGTACTTATTTAAAAAAAATACTTTTTTTAAGAAAACATTTTTTTTGTAAGAAAATTTACTTTTTTTAAGTAAAGGTACTTTTTTAAGATAAGGTACTTTTTTTAAGAAAATTTATTCGGTGGTGCAATGGTTAGTGTGCGCGGCTCTTGTACATGAGATCCTGGGTTCGAACCCGGCTCTGACCACCTTCAAATTTTCTTTCGGCGGCGGTCACCTCGCATAGTGACGGCGACACTATCGAGTATCTAGCCATGAAAAAGCTTCTCAAATTACCGTTCGGAATCGGTGTAAAACTGTAGGTCCCAATGAGTGAGTGAAAACTGGAAAGCGCACAGCTCAGTGATTGTGAGAAGTTCTCCCCAGTCCCTTCATGGGATGTAATGGGAAACCATTTTTTTTTTTAAGAAAATGTTCTTTTTTTGTAAGAATGTGCAATTGTTTTTGAGAAAATTTACCTTTTTTTAAGAAAAGGCATTTATTTAAGAAAATTTTCTTTTTTTCAACTTCTTTCACTTTTCTAAATTTACTTTTTATTCGGTTCAAACTACAATATATAATAAACAGGCTCCACCTAGAAAATTTCCTTTAAAAAAAATTCCCCCCATATGTTAGTCTTGACACAAACCAAACCAAAAGTTCGAGTGAAAGAGTAAGTGTGCTGCCAAATGTAATTCCATGCTCAGGGTTGTACTTCATGGATTTGCCAGTCTTGCACTTTGGTTTTTCTAAAATTACTTTTTATTGGGTTCAAATCTACAATACGTAATAAACAGGCTCCACCTAGAGACCTTCCCATTAAACAAGAAATTTCCCAACATATGTGAGACATCGAGTTAGTTTAGATACAAACCAAAGCAAAATTAAACAATATTGTTGCATTAGCATAATAGTGTTAAAACAAAAGTTGTTTAAGTTTGTTTCAACGTGCGATAAGGGAATTCGTGCCAAAACCTGAACGACTGTGATATTCTGAACATTCCTGAACTTTCTGTGACCAGAATATGACGGGATGAAGAAAACATTTCTTAAGATACTGGGAAAAACCATACATGGGGCAAGTTTGCCACAATGTGAGTTACAGCCAAAATGACATCATAACCCTTGATCTGGGGTTCATACAAATTTAACAATGAGGTCTAAAAGAAGGAGCATTTGTTGGCAAAGGCCACTAATGAGGAGAATTTTTGCAACTGCCTTTGAATTATCAATTTTTGTATACTTCTATCCATTCTTTATTACAAACTTATGTGTCTTATGAGCTAACGGATCAGACTTTTGTTGGTGAGAATTGTGAAAGATGGCCGACAAAGTTTTGTGGTTTGTGGGACTTCAGCTGCGGCGGTTTACTTTCTAGGCTGCTTGTTGTCTCTCTAAAAAAAGCTGCAGCTTTTGATATAATATAAACTTTTAAAATTGAATTTAAAGGCATTTGCAAAAATTTTCCAGGGTGTAACAACCGATTTAGAGGTTGTCGCACCCGCATTAGAGTTGGTTACAACAGCATTAGAGGTTATCACAACCGAATTAGAGGTTGTCACAACCGCACTACAGTTAGCCACAACCGAACTACAGCTTGTCACAACCGCATTAGAGGTAATAAGAAACGCATTACAAGTTGTCACAAAAATAGTACAGTGTGCCACAACTGAATTAGAGCTTGTCGCTACCGAATTAGAGGTTATCACAACGGCATTAGAGTTTGCCATAACCGAATTAAATGTTGCCATAACAGAATTAGAGTTTACCTAATAGGTGGCCTCAAATAACCCACAGGGGTCAAGGGGCTTGCAAAACGAGGACAACGTATTTATTCACAACCGCATTAGAGGTTGCCACAACCGTGTAAAACGTAATCAGAACCGCATTAAAGGTTGTCACAAAAGTATTACAGTTTGCCATAACCGAATTAGAGCTTGCCACTACCGAATTAGAGGTTATCACAATCGCATTAGAGTTTGCCACAACCAAATTAAACGTTGCCACAATATAATTAAAGGTTACCTACAAAGTGGCCTCAAATAACCCAGTGGGGCCAAGGGGCTTGCAAAACGAGGATGACATATTTTTTTACAACCATATTAGAGGTTGCCACAACCGCATAGGGATAATCAGAACCGCATTATAGGTTGTCACAAAAGTATTACAGTTTGCCACAACCGAATTAGAGCTTATCACTACCGAATTATAGGTTATCACAACCGCATTAGAGTTTGCCACAACTGAATTAATTGTTGCCACAAAAGAATTAGATGCAACTTACTGGGACGCCTTAAAACCGGAGAGAGGTCAGCGGTCTAACAAAACGAGGATAACATATTTATTCAATCCACCAACACCAACCTGTCGCAGGCAATCTTCCGTCTTCATTTTCCACCGACGTTTTGGTCATCCTATTTTTCGATGTCCTTCGAGAGCGTCTTCTAATACCTTTCACACTGGTTCATTCTCATCCCTTTTACTGTTATAGCCTAGCAGGGGCGTTTATGTCAGTAGAAGGGATCAAAATGATCACTGGTTGTTAGAAGCTCTCCCCTATCCCTTCATGGGCTGTAATGGGGGACCATTTTATTTGTATAAAATTTTATAAAGAGCGATAGTGTTTCACGGTAGTAATCGCTTCGTTGGAAAAACTATTTATGAAATTTATAATTTATTTTTTCGTAATTTAATTTTTTTTTTCATAATTTCATTCTTTACAACTTTTTGTTGTACAATTATAATTTGTAATAAAAAGATAACAAGCAACAAAGAGCAAATATCGCATGACTAGGACAACGGAGACAACCCCTTAAGTGACATCAAAATTTTCTGACAAGTAAATCCTTTTGTTGTTTGTGTTTCTATTTTTGTTGTTTTGTCATTTTGATAATGACTTTATTTCATTATATTTACCTTGACAAATATACGGGTGTGTGTGGTTGGGTGGATGGAGATTTGAAGGTGCGACAGATATACACAATTTTTAGAGACATTTAAACGTAAAAAGCTTATTAAAAAGATACCAACATCACAGGATAAAATTCTGACTCTAAGGAGGGGTTAATTTTGATCCTGTTAAAACAAAAAAAACACGAAAACATTAACACAGACGTACAAAATATAACACACATTTGTTTTAAGCCATGTACGGAGTAGGAAATGAAAATGGAACATTATTTTTTACTGCTTTGTCAGGGATGATATTCAAGAGTTGGTGCAAGTGGTTTCAGTTTGGGGCAAATGTGAAGCGAAACAATGTTGATAATGGTCCTTTATATGTTATTTCAAAACTCAAATTTAAAGGCACTAATTACTCTGGCCATCTTTGGTGCAAAGGTTAGTCTTCGCGGCTCTTGTACAGGGCTCGATCCCAGTTCCGATTACCTTACATTTCTCGATTATCCCGCTTAGTAACGGCGACAGTATCGGGTACATAGCCATGAAAAGGCTTCTCTAAAATCCGTTCGGAACCGGTGTAAAACTCTAGGTACCAATGAGTGAGTGGAAACTGGAAAGCGCACAGTTTAGTGATTTTGAGAAGCTCTCTCATATCCCTCCACAGGATGTAATGGGAAAATATTTATTTATTTTTTTTATTAATTTTTATTACCATCGAACCGCAGCTCTTTTGTTTCTTGTTTCCTTGTTGTCTCTAGCGTTTTTGTCTTCAGCAGTTTTCAACAAACAAAGCTACAGTTGGGACACAAAAACATATATGATAAACTATTAATTATCTTTCCAACATGTTGTAGTGAATAGCAAACACAATGTGCTTGGACACAAGTATACTATATTTGCGACAAGTAACAAATGCGATCTACTTTCATCAAATTAACGAAAAAACAAGTTTTCAGCACGTAAGAAACACTTACTTTATTTACAATCTACACGTGCACTCAGGAATACTTCTGCTGGCTGGAAGAATAGTTCTTTCCTACATTAAATTCTATCTTGCCATTAACTTGCTCTCAACAGAGTGTAGCGCTAGGACAAATTCATAGCGAACAGTTCTGCAAACACACCTATATTTGTTTCACAAACATAGCTATATTTGGATTATAAACATATATTATAACATGTTAATCATTGTGTCTCCAACATGTAATATTGAGTAGCAAACCCATGTGGTTGTGCCTCGAACATGTAGTATTGAATAGCTAACCCGAGGTGCTTGGACTATATTTGCGATGAGCTGCAAACACACGTTATATTTGCATCCAAACAGCAAAAGGATAGGATTTTTCAACATGTAGTCTCATAGCCCATATCTGGTATGGCAGTCTAATGTGCGTCTGCGTAGTCCCGGGTAGACTGAGTTCGAATATCATCTGTTTTTTAATTTGTTACACTTAGATGCTCCAATCTTGGTGTTATATCTTCGGGGGGTAATATGAGACTTAACCCTCTAATGCATGAATTTTTGTTTTGACCCATAATGCACGAGTCCGCCTCAAGGCGGACTTGAATTAGTTTCAATTTACTCACCGGTTAATAATATTTTCACCACAATAAAAGCACTTGCTGAAAGAACCTACAATTTCTAACAAGTTGGTACTTTTTTAAATTGTATTTGACAAAATAAAATGTATTTTTTATATGTGCACAAATTGCTGTGTTTGCAAAAATAATAAAAAAAAAACCCTTGAAAGTGCTCACCTGTCACTTCAAATTGCCACTACTCGAAAGCTAGAAGGAGTGTTGTCATCCTGAAAAGTCAAAAGCGAAGCTTAAAGCATCTACTACACTGTCAGAAAAGTCCGAGTGTTAACATTTTTAAAATATGTATCAAATCGGATTTTGCGTAAATCCCGCCTATAGGCGGGGCTCTGCACTAGAGGGTTAATTTCGGCAAAGCAAAATAATGGCTGTGAATGCCATTATCCTGTGGTCTTTTTCTTAGAGAAATTACTATATTCTAGTTACAATTTTAGTACACAAATTAAAATCTTAATAACGGAAACTGGAACAATTCGTGATACAATTACAATTACAATTTTGAAAATTGTAAAGGTACTATTTTAGTACATAAAGTTCAATCTTACTGCAAAAGGTGTATAAGCGCTTATATAGTGCATATAAAAGTTGTTGTTTGTTGCTCTTGCTACACGAAAATAATATTTAACGACAAAGTACCATTTTTGTACCCTGACTTAATTTGTATTTTAAAAATTGTTCTAAAGTTTCAACCCTGAACATACGCACATGAAATCAACATTCACTTTGAGATTTGTAACAACAAAAATTGCTGTACTTATATAATACCTACGTATGCTTATGTAGATACGCAAATACATGTACATATATGTATGTAGTAGATATGAATTTTTGTATTGTGTACTTTTTGTATTATTGCTGTGTTGACATTAAGTGACATTTCGTGTAGAAATCTAAATGAAAGTAATTTTGTTTTAAAACAAAATGCAAAAAATAAAAATCACACACAACAAAAACGCGCAACGAAAAGCAAAGATGTCATAGTATGAATTAACCCACATGAACGGAGATATTAAAAGTTCCAAAACGAAAGGGTCGAGGCGAATAGAGTGATAAGGCCAACAGCAAAAAAGTTAAAAACCCCAATGAGGTGTCAGGGGATACCTAATGGCGCTATACATTATGTACTAGTTAGGCGCCGGTTGAAAAATACGATAATTTAAATGGATCTTAAAGAAAGAAATTTTTTTTAATAGAATGTATTTTTTATAAAAAAAAGGATATTTTTAGGTTCGTTTTGTAAGAATGTGTATTACATTTTCCCGAAAAGTAAATTTTTAAAGGAGGTACTTCTGTTATTAACACCTAATGTATTCTTTAAGAAATGGTACTATTTTTAAGAAGTAGTACTTTGTTTGAGAAAAAGCCATGAGTATAAATTTTTTGTTACAAAGAAGTACTTTTTTAAGAACAGGTCCTTTTTAGAGAAATTTTACTTGTTTTAGGAAAAGGTTATTTTTTTAAGAAAATGTACTTATTTTCTGAAAGGCTACTTATCTCAAGAAAAGAAAAGATATTATTTTATGTTTTAGAAAATGTACTTTTAAGAAAAGGAATTTTTATAAGAAAATGTATTTTTAAAAGAAGGTGTTTGTTTGAAGAAAAGCTTTTTTTTAGAAATGGGATTTTTTTCGAATTGGTCCTTTTTCAAGAACAGGTACTTTTTAAAGAAGTGGTACTGATTTTAGGAAAATGTTATTTTTTTAAGAAAATTTACTTATTTTCAGAAAGACTACTTATCTTTAGCACAGAAAAGAAAAGAAATGAAAAGAAAAGAAAATAAAAGAAAAGGTATTATTTTATTTTTATGAAAACGTACTTTTAACAAAATGAATTTTTGTAGGAAAAGATATTTTTTAAGAGAAGCTGTTTGTTTGAAGAAAAGTTTTTTTTATGGAAATGGGAGTTTCTTTAGAATTGGTTCGATTTGCAAGAATAGGTGCATTTTTAAGAATGGGTACTATCTCAAAAAAAAATTATTTTGTTTCACAAAGAGGTACCCTTAAAGAAAATGTAGTTTTTTAAGGCAATGCAGTTTGTTGTAAGAAAATTTACTTTTTTAAGAAATGGTACTTATCTAAAAAAAAACTTTTTTTTAAGAAAATGTGCTTTTTTTTAAGAAAATTTACTTTTTTTTTAACAAAATTTACTTTTTTTAAGAAAAGTTAATTTTTGTTACTTTTTTAAGAAAATGTACTTTTAAGAAAAGGAATTTTTGTAAGAAAATGTATTTTTTTAAGAACATGAATTTTTGTAAGAAAATGTATTTTTTAAGAGATGGTGTTTGTTTGAAGAAAAGGTTTTTTTAAGAAATGGGAATTTTTTTTAGAATTGATCCCTTTTTCTAAACTGGGTAAATTCTTAAGAGTAGGTAGCTATCTCAAGAAAAGTATTTTGTTTCACAAAAAAGGTACTCTCAAGAAACGGCAATTTGATGTAAGAAAATCAGATTTTTTAAAAAAAAAATATTTTTATAAGATAAGGTACTTTTTGTAAGAAAATTTACTTTCTTTAAGCAAAGGTACTTCTTTAAGATAAGGTATTTTTTTAAGAAAAGGTACTTTGTTTAAGAATATGAATAGATGGTTTTTTTTTGAGAAATTTCCTTTTTTTTAAGAAAAGGCTCTTATTTAAGAAAATTTTCTTTTTTTAAACTTCTTGCACTTTGGCTTTAATAAGTTTACTTTTTATTGTGTTCAAAACTACAACATATACTAAATATTGGTTACAGGTTACAAAACTTCCCATGAAACAAGAAATTTCCCAACATATGTGAGACATCAAGTTAGTCTAGACACAAACCAAAGCAAAAGTAAACAATATAGTTGATAATAGTGTAATGTAGCATAATAGTGTTAAAACAAAAGTTATTTATTTTTTTTTTCATTTAGCCCCGATCCCGCAACGTGTGATAAGGAACTTCGTTCCAAAACTTCGTTTCAATAAAATTATTTTTACATAATTTCAAAAGCTATGCAACCAAGTGGTGAAATTTTAACTGAAAATCACTTAAGTTCTCCGTTTAACTCTAGAGGGCGTGGGCGAATATAAATGTTATAATTTTAAAATAAATACGATACAGTCATAAATTTTTGCTTCCATTAATATTTTTCATCTGCAATCACTGCAAGTTAAATTTTTTGTGGTTGTTAAATTACTAAATTATTTTATACCTAGAATATTAACTTAGTTCTTCTGAATTATTGTACTGCCAAAGAAATTTCTTTAATTTATATCATTCAAATCACATCACCCTTTTGCATACCTGCACTAAGCCACTGGAGAAATCACACAATCTTTAATAATTTTGAGATTTAAACCGCTCACGTCCTTGTCTCTGTATTTTTTTCCCCTGCCACACTCAAGCTCGTTTCCTTTGCTCCCCTTTCCACTGACATTCCGTAAACTTTGTGCGGGTAATTGACAACAAAATTATTGCTCCGTATAATTATGCCGAACATGATTAAGAAATAAGCAGGGAAATAACATCAACTCAACGTAAGCGGGTAATGAACACAATGAAAATTCCTATCATATTCCGGGGGGGGGGGGGGGGGGTTGTGTGGTTGACAAAAGTCGTGAACGAAAAAAGTTTCATTGAAGTGATTTACTTTAAGCAGAGAGGCAATAAATCACCTGTCTGTCAAAAGCTCCTGAAAGACGGTGAATGGATGGTGGGAGACTTGACAGTTTTAACTGTGAAATTGGAAGATTAACACAATGATTCGGGAATAAAATGCGTAGAACGTTCTCACGGAATCGATGATATGGAGGTTTAAATACGGCTTGTAAATAGGGAGCACCACTAATCGCAGCTATCCTTTGGTGTATAAGTATATAATTCATATTTGGTCCAAATATAATTTGGCACCTTACGCACTCTGGAAACTATAAAAAAATGGTTTCCCATTACATCCGATGAAGGAATTGGGGAGAGCTTCTCACAACCAAGTGAATGGTGCAGTTTCTAGTTTAATACACAGTTTTACACCGGTTCCGAACGGTATTTTGAGAATCTTCGTCATGGCTAAATACTCGATAGTGTCGCTGTCACTATGCGAGGTGACCGCCGCCGAAAGAAGTTTAAGGTGGTAGAAGCAGCGATCGAACCCTGGATCTCATGCACAAGAGGTGCGCACACGAAATTCCGTGATCACCGGCTACAAATATAAAACTTATTGTATCTTGTAAACGGTGCAACTAATCGCAAAAAGGACGAAATTCCATGACCAACCACGTATGTTTTAAGATAGTTGCGATTTTTTTAATGGATTGTAAAGAAGACATATTCCGATTAAATATGGCATAAAATATCCGTTAAATGACCCCCACGGCTCTGATGACATACCATTGCTCTTTTCATGAATATTTCTATTACTTTTTCACAGATATGTAGCTGTATCTCTCGGATTTGACCTCAGGAATTATTTCCGATTTATGCGTTTGAATCCAAATTTTTTCAAAATCCCATAGAACAAATCGCACGGCGTTAAATCGCATGATCTTGGTGGCCATTTACATTAGAATTTCTTGAGATAATTTGGTTTGGAAATCGTTGCTGCAATAAATCGATTGTTTCATGCGTGGTGTGGCGGGTGGCGCCGTTTTGCTGAAACCACATGTCATCCAGATCCATGCCATCCAGTTGGGGCCACAAGACCTCCGATATCAGGTTCCGGTAACGAATGCCGTTCAACAGTCACTGCAGTTGCGGCCTCATCTTCAATAGAGTAAGGACCAGTCACGGCGCCTGACCAAAATCCGTACCAGGCAGTTGCTCGTTGTGGGTGCAATTGTTTCTCATGGATTACATGAGGATTTTCTGAGCCACAAATCCGACAATTTGGTATATTTTCGAGACCATTCAGATGGAAGTGCGGTTTAGGATGATTTTTTTTCAAAAATTGGCATTGACTTCACTTTGCTCCAATATCCATTCAATAAATTGCCGGTGCTTTCCATGGTCTGCTAGTTTGAGCTCCTGAGTATTTTGTATTTTGTACGCTTGAAGGTGGCGGTCTTTAGCCAATTCGTTTATTATTTTTGTATTTTTTCTTTGCTATATAACGGTGGCAGGAGGCAAACCCAGCCTACCGTGGTTTGCATCTTACCTACTGCGAGGATGATTATGTTTCAGCCGCCCTTTATGGATCAGACGATGACTAGAATACGGTGTGTCGAAACTGGAGTTTGGTTTTTTCAGTTTTGATATGCCGTTGGCTGGGAAGTTGGTTCATCCGCCTTCAAATGACAGAAGAATATGTCCACTACTTCGAAGAGCTTCAGGGACAGGATCAGCTAATAATGATTGAATAACCAATCAGGCTGCTCATTTGTTTCGCCATCTCACGACACGCTGAAAAATAACGGCCCCAGCTACATGTTGCATGAAACATGTACATATTTGCAAGTATTATTTTTATGAATTGAAGTTCTTCCGCCTATTTGTTTCTTTGTTTGTCTGTCTCGTTTTTTGTTTTTAGCGGTTTTCAACATACAAAAACACATTTGGGTCACAAATACATTTATTATAACCTATTTATCATTGTGTCCCAAACATGATATATTCAATAGCAAATACAATGTGTTTGGACACAAGTATGCTATATTTCTGACAAGCTACAAACACGTTATATTTGCTTCCAAACAACAAAAACTGACAAATTTTTCAGCGTGTAGATAAGGGAGGTTCCCGGTTTAGCAATTGTCCATGTCATACAGAGTGGAAGTAGTGAGTAGGTCCTAATCAGTGAGTGTAAAACTGGAAAGGGCACAGATCACTAGTTGTGAGAAACTCTCCCCAATCCCTTCATGAAATGTAATGGGAAACCATTGTTTTGTTGTTGTTGTTGTTGTGTCCAAACACAGTGTGTTTGCTATTTAATATTACATGTTGGAGACACATTGATTAATGGGTTATAATCTATGTTGTTGTGACCAAAATGTGGCGTTGTTTGTTAAAAATTTCTGAAAACTAAAAGGTCAAACACAGCAAAGAAATAAAAAAAGAAATAAAATAAATAATTCATGAAAAAAATGTTCCAAACATACATATGGTTCCTTCTAGATGTTGCTGGGGCCATTTTTTTTTCAGCGTATAAAAAAAATAAATGTTTTCCCATTACATCCCATGAAAGAATTGGGGAGAGCCTGTCACAACCAGTGAGCTGTGCACTTTCTGGTTTTATAGTCACTGATTGGGACCTACAGTTTTACACCGATTGCGAACTGTGTGTTGAGAAGTTTTTGCATGGCTAAATACTCGATAGTGTCGCCGACACTATTCGAAGATGACCGCCGCCGAAAGAAATTTGGTGGTGAGAGCAGGGATCGAACCCAGGATTTAATGTACAAGAGGCGCGCACACTAACCATTCAACTACAGGGTGCGGCTAAAGTTACTATATGATGTAAAACAATTGTAACTTCTTTGCTTGCGAGTATTTAACTTTTTCTTTTTTCCTATTTCAGAAATTAAACTTGGGAGAATATTTAAAAATGGAATGCTATACAATTGCGCAAAGAACTAAGATTGTTTTTCTATTCATTGAAAATCATCGTTCGATAATTAATACTCAACGTGCATACAGAAGATTTTATGGTGTAAGAACTGCTCCAACGGGTCAAACCATTCGTTCGTTGGTGAATAATTTTGCTGAATATGGGACTGTCGGAGATTCAAGACGTACGGGCAGACCTCGAACTGGCAGATCGGCCGAAAATATTGTTGCACTCAACAAAGTTATGGAAAATGCCATAAAAAGAGCACATTTTTGCGTTAGAGAAAACGGTTCTCATTTAACAGATATTATTTTTCATAATTAATGTAAAAAAATAACATAAAATAAACTTTGTTTTAATCATAAATTTTTTTGTTTTTTTCATTCCATTCAATAGTTATTTAAAAAAACAAATCACATAGTTACTTTAGCCGCACCCTGTATTATATTTGGTCAAAATCCGCTGAACGGTGCTCTAGGAGATGTTCAATTGCTGTGCACGACGACGAATTGACGTTGTCGCAACCTGGTCCATACTTTGTTCCACAGCTGTAATATTTTAGGTGGAACGACCTATACGAAGACGCACGGGTGTTGTTACATTTTGAACCGATCGAATTTCTTCGAGTTTTAGCATCAAACGCTGACTGTTATCTCAGATGCCCGGTTATGTTGACCTTAAAAATCACTTAGTGCGCGAAATCCACTTCTTGCATAACGACCATTTTCGTGAGACGTTTGGATTATTTTTACGCATTGTTCAACTGAGTATCGCCTTATGGCTAAGTTGGCTAAAGCCTGTGGTACGAACTGCCTCAAACAATTACATATTTCCCCATTGCATGTCATGAAGGGATAGGGGAGAGCTTCTCACAATCACTCAACTGTGCGCTTTCCAGTTGTCATTCACTGATATTGGGACCTACAGTTTTACACCGGTTACGAACGGTTTTTTGAGAAGCTTTTTCATGGCGAAGTACTCCATAGTGTCGCCATCACTAGGCGAAGTGGCCGGCGTCGAAAGAAGTGTAAGGTGATCAGAGCAGGGATCGAACCCACGTTCTCTCGCACAGCAGCCGCGCACACTAACCGCTGTACAACCGACGGCCATGCCTGAAAAAATTATAACTACATAAATATTATCGTATCACAAATAATTGCTGTCAAAGATCTACATTACAATTGAATCCGATAATTATAATTACATAAATAAAATAATGTCCGCACCACTGGACAGAGAGTTTGGTCCACAATGGTGCTTGTTGTTGCCAAAAGCACCAGCGAAGCTTTGCCAGCTCAGCTGGTAGTAAATAAAACCTGATGTTCTTCAAGGAACAGCTCCCAAGCATAATTACATATAAAAGCATATAAAAAAGAGTCAAGCTAAGTGCCCTTGTATTTGGTGAACCCTTCTAGGTTATGTTTGAATCTTTCCTGGAAATGTAAATGAGCATTCCTCCTAACAATCCTTAAGCCGTGTGCTACATATGTTTATAACTGTATAATACATAGTTGTGTGGCAATAATTTATAACAATTTATATGTTTGCAAAATTTGTTCACATAATTTCCTGTTTAAGTGTTTTAAAAACATTTGTCATCTTTAGTTTCGTTTAATCCAAAGGACGAGTGGAACGGCAGCCGCAGCGAAGAACAAACAAACTCCAATTGTATGAGACGCACAACCGCATGGAACGCTTATAAACTGAGAGTTTTGCATGTGTGTTGAAACAAAATGTTGCGGCAGAAACCGCATAATTGTGTGGCATGTACAAATACACATACATACATACAAATGTGGCATGTTGTAGTTGCGTTATTGTTGTTTGTCGCCTTCAAAGGAAAACCACTTAAAGTGAAATTACTATGTATGTGTGTGAGGGACTTTGATAAATTTAGCATAAAACTACAGACGAAGAGGAATGAAAATACATAAATCCACGAGTTTGTTGTGCTTTTATTTGGGGCGCTTTCATATCTCGGGAGAAATCTTTAAATAATTTATAATATCCCGGTTGTTGTACTATCACGGAGGCGTTCAAGATTGTGTTGGTTTCCCAGAAAACGGCAACGAAATTGCGCGTGTTTGCGCCTCCACTGAAATGGGAAACAGCTGTGGGTTGTGTTCATACGAAGGATGACAACTAACTGAACATTCACTACGATTTTGATGTTTTAGTCTTGTTATTGTTTTTTGGTTAATCTTTGTGTTTATTGTATATAATTATTAGCCTCGAACATTAAATTAATTAAAGTAAATATTTTTTCATTGGAATCACTTTGTGAGAGGTAATATTTGCCCCTTAAAATGGTTTCTGGGAATATTAATTATGCACTATTTTAAACATAATTTCAAAATATTTGAATTAATTTCAAATATTTAAGAGAAATTATTTTAATTCAATAAATGAAAAGAAATATTTCGAAGATTTCAGTGGCATATAAATTATATTGATTCAGTCCTTATTTACCGCTGATGGTAAAAAATTTCGTGAGGTGTCAGGGAACACCCGGTTACAACGAAGTTTCTTTCGATATATATTATGTACTAGGTAGTTCCAACACGCCTAAGGCGCCTGTTGTAAAATACTATAATTTAAATGGATCTTTAAGAAAATATACTTTTTGTAAAATGATAAACTTTTTTTAAGAACATTTTTATTTTTTTATTTTTAAAACAAAATATTTTTTTAGGTCCTTTTTGTAAGAATATGTGTTATATTTTCCCGAAAGGTCCTTTCTTTAATGAGAGGTACTTCTTTTATTAAAAGCTAATGTTTTTTTAAGAAAAGCTACCATTTTTAATAAGAAGTACTTCCTGTAAGAAATAGCCATAAGAGTATGAATTTTTTTTTAACAAAGAAGTACTTTTTTAACCACAGGTACTTTTTAAAGAAGTGGTACTCTTTTTAGGAAAAGGTTATTTTTTAAGAAAATTTACGTATTTTCAGAAAGGCTACTTATCTCAAGAAAAGAAAAGAAAATGTATTATTTTATTTTAAGGAAAAGGTACATTTAAGAAAAGGAATTTTTGTAAGAAAAGCTATTTTTTAAAAGAAGATATTTTTTTTTAAGAACATTTTTGTTTTAGGAATTTTTTTGATGTGTTAACATCTATAGCGGCGTATAGGGACTAAATCTATAAAAGTCAACACATGCAAACAACACACAGACAGGTTTTCTGCTGCTGCTTAAACCAGATTTTATGCTGCTGCTAAAACCAGATTTTCTGCGACTGAGAAAGAGAATAATGACGTGTTAAACAAAAATGAGCGAGCAAGAGGGCAATGATAGAGTGGTATGGCAGGGGTGAGGCAAACGAAATTGTGTCTATAGCGTATGTATTAACATAATAATGTATGTATGTACATTAGACTGACTCACAAAAAAAAAGTGTTTTTGTTCCACCCCCTGAAATGTACCTTGACTTGTTTTTTGATGATTCCCAAAATATTTCGCGTCTAGGATTAAAACCCCGTGAGCTGGACCGTTTTTAAAAAAAGGCTTTTTTTGAGTTTTTCAAAGATTTTTGATAGTTAACTAAAGATAATATGTGCAATATTACTATCATAGGAAAGCATTTTTAAAGGCGCATCCAACGGTATGAAAAACATGCCAACAAATGTTCTGCTAAGGCCTTTTTTCAAAGATATTCTGCAAAAAAAGCCTTTTTTAAAAACGGTCCAGCTCACGGGGTTTTAATCCTAGACGCGAAATATTTTGTGAATCATAAAAAAACAAGTCAAGGAACATTTCAGGGGGTGGAACAAAAACACTTTTATTGGCAACATAAAAAATGAGTCGGTACATTGTACATGTGTCTGTTGCTGTGGTTGAACGGAGATATAAAGCATAGCCACGCAAAATTTCATTTGCAAGTCGACGTTATGGTGACACACTAATACGTCAGCTACTTCGGACAAAGTATGTGTGATGTTGTGTGTTTGGTTGTTCTTAAATGAAACGTCATCATTTGATTGAACTGCTTTTTAAATTCTTTATATTAACTTCACCTGCCTGTATGTATGTATGCCGAAAAATCTTTGGATTGATTTTTAATCCTTCTCCCGTAATCCAATCGAGCTGAAACTTCACAGGCAAACTAATGGCGACGACAAAAATGAAATGTCGAAATATGGTCATATATAAAGAATTTATAGTCAAAAACTGTTTTTTTTACGGGTTGATTTTTTATTATTGTCAAAGGTAAGTCAAATAAAATGTGGGTGCGGAGCACTCTGAGAGCAAATAGAATAATGACGTATTATATGTATATAAAAATGAGATAACAAGAAAGCAACGAGAATTTTGTGAACTTGAATAGCGTATGTGCGAACATAACAATGTATGTATGTATGTTCATGTGTCTGTTGCATTGCATTCTCTTTGTTGTTTCTGGGAATAAAACAAAAAGTTTTAGGCAAGAAAATAATAACACATGTGCTTGCACTGGTCTTTAAATAATTTTAAATATTAATATTATTTAAATGTAACGTCATCATATGATTGAACGCTGTTTTTTATTTTCCCATGTAACATTCACACATGTGTTCATATAAATCGAACAGTTACCGTGTAGCAAAAAGGTGTTAACACATCGCCCGTGAGTTCGAACACTCATTGGATTTTTTTAGATCTGGTCGTTTTTTCAAGGACAGGTACATTTTTAAGAGTAGGAACTTATCTCAAGAAAAGTTATTTTGTTTTACATAAAAGGTACTCTTTTAAGAAAAGGTAGTTTTTTTAAGAAAAGGTAATTTGTGTAAGATAATGCACTTTTTTAGGAAAAGGTACTTATTTAAAAAAATTACTTTGTTTAAGAAAAGGTACTTTTTGTAAGAAAATTTACTTTTTTTAAGCAAACGTACTTCTTTGAGATAAGGTTTTTTTTAAGGAAAGTTCCAAAGAATATGAATAAGTATTGTTTTTGAGGAAATTTCCTTTTTTTAACAAAACCCACTTATTTAAGAAAATTTTATTTTTTAATCTTCTTGCACTTTTTAAATTTAAATTTAAATTTACTTTTTATTCGGTTCAAAACTACAATATGTAATAAACTCCTCATATGTTACTCTAGACACAAACCAAACCAAAAGTACGAGTGTAAGAGTAAGTGTGCTGCCAAATGTTATTCCATGCTCATGGTTGTATTTCATGGATATGCCGGTCTTACACTTTGGCTTTTCTAAATTTACTTTTTATTCGGTTTAAAACTACAATATGTAATAAACAGGCTCCACATAGAAAATTTCCCAGTAAATAAGAAATTTCTCCTCATATGTTAGTTTAGACACAAACCAAACCAAACGTACGAGTGTAAGAGTAAGTGTGCTGCCAAATGTAATTCCATGCTTAGGGTTGTATTTCATGGATTTTCCAGTCTTGCACTTTGGCTTTTCTACATTTACTTTTTGTGGCCGTCGGTGGTGCCATGGTTAGTGTGCGCGGCTCTTGTACATGAGATCCTGGGTTCGAACCCGGCTCTGACCACCTAAAAAAAAATTCCTTTCGGCGGCGGTCACCTCGCATAGTGACGGCGACACTATCGAGTATCTAGCCATGAAAAAGCTTCTCACATTACCGTTCGGAATCGGTGTAAAACTGTAGGTCCCAATCAGTGAGTGAAAACTGGAAAGCGCACAGCTCAGTGATTGTGAGAAGTTCTCCCCAGTCCCTTCATGGGATGTAATGGGAAACCATTTATTTTTTTTAATTTACATTTACTTTTTATTGGGTTCAAAACTACAATATGTAATAACCAGGCTCCACCTATGCAAATTCCCAATAAACCCAACCAAACCAAAAGTACCCAATACAGTTGATAATAATGGGTTATAATAAAGTAGTAAAAAAATATTGTTTACAATTTTTTCATTTAGCCTCATCCCGCAACGTGCG
This sequence comes from Phaonia tiefii, assembly GCA_963931995.1. Lineage (NCBI taxonomy): Eukaryota > Metazoa > Arthropoda > Insecta > Diptera > Muscidae > Phaonia > Phaonia tiefii. The sequence goes on from OZ008369.1 coordinate 277,867,303, forward strand.
TTAAGGAACTTTGTTCCAAAAATGTTTGGAGCTTTTGTGGCCCAAAAATATTTCTTTTCCCACTTAGTGTCATCGGTCAATCACAGCATCTCGAATGTTGCGGGAGATATCGTGACTTATGAAATATTACACTGGGCAATAAAAAGTTGTAAGCCCTAAAAATCACTTGCTGCTGACGGGATAGTGGATTTATAAAGTTGAGTTACAAATAAGTCCTAGGATTTGTATTGTTATACATATTGTTATATATGAGGGTTGCCATGCCTTGTTTTAAAATTTTCAATCTATAGTGAAAATCTACAAAAACAATTGGGCAACTACGGTTTAAAAACTCTAACGCAAGTGCTGTATAAAATGTAAAATATATATTTTCGTCTTCCATGAATTCCTGGGCGTTCACCTGATTCCTGGGAAGTGTGATTTCTTTTTAAAAATACACAATTATTTTTAACAAATACCGTCAGTTCAAAATCACCCAGAAAGAAGAAAATGTGATATATTTTGTATTTTAATTCAGTATAATATTTATTTTGTTTTATTTTTATTTTTTGGAGAAATGTACAATTGTGTGGGTTGTCCCACTCGTATGGAAAGAAACATACGAGTGGGGCAGATCAAGGACTTTCTAGATTTTTACAAATACTTAAAGCGATTAGCCTTCAGCATTGTTTACCGGCATTGAACAGTCTAGACGAATGGGAAACTTTTTAAAATCAAATGGAATGAGAAGTGTGGAAAACCAAATATAATGCCAACGGGGAACCTACGAATGCGTTGAATGTGGGCATCTAGTTCCTTTGAATTGCTATGTGCTCAAATTACAAAAAAGAACAGTCTTTTCACAACAAGTCTAGTCCAGTTTCACAATCGAGGTGTTCTGACAAAGTGAAGAATAGTAGGCGAATCATTTTTAAACGACAACATATGTAGTGGTATTCTTGGAATAATGAACGAATTACAATTTCAGTTGGGTTGGCATTCATAATGCTGCCAATTGATTTATGTAATAATTGAAATTTATACTTGAATTTCGTAGTTGATTAAATTTTCTTCAATGATTTTCGCATACAAAATAGTACGTTGAAAAATTCATTCAGAGTTCTTTTAATTACTTGATACTTGAGGAAAAACTTCCTGAATTAAATGAATTGAAATTTAAAATCGAGGGTACAATGACACACACAATGGACGGAAATGAGACGCACGCTGTTTTTAAATGAATTGCCATTTAACCAGTGCCAGAGTATAACAGTTAGTAAGTATCTGTGGCGTGGCCGTCGGTGGTGCAATGGTTAGTGTGCGCGGCTCTTGTACATGAGATCCTGGGTTCGAACCCGGCTCTGACCACCTTCAAATTTTCTTTCGGCGGCGGTCACCTCGCATAGTGACGGCGACACTATCGAGTATCTAGCCATGAAAAAGCTTCTCAAAATACCGTTCGGAATCGGTGTAAAACTGTAGGTCCCAATCAGTGAGTGAAAACTGGAAAGCGCACAGCTCAGTGATTGTGAGAAGTTCTCCCCAGTCCCTTTATGGGATGTAATGGGAAACTATTTATTTATTTAAGTATCTGTGGCTGCCGATGCATCTCACTGCGGATATTTTCGTGCTTCTGAATGTGTTTCGAACTTGCATCCATCCAACAATACTTTATATTACAGTTCTGAAGTAACCATTTATACGCTTGGGGCACACTCCAACTAATTATATTTTTGGCTGTCCCAAACTCACTATTACTTGTAGGCAAACATTGTCATGTTTACTGACGAACACGCATGCCTTTACGTGGAACCATCTGCATGTTTCCTCCCAAACCTACATATGATTACTTCACCAGCCCCAAACTCACTGTTTTTTTTTAGCAATTTGATTATTTATTCGTTCATAAAATTTTTACAATATTTCAGTTCTTATCCTATATGATTGCACTTTTCTCTAGCGTCCTAGAACAGTTCTAGAGTTAAATTCTGTTTTTATTTAAGTTAAATGACTATAGCCAGTCCATTTATTTTCTTTCTGATGTCTGCTACCTTGTTTTAATTTTCATGGGAAATGGACAAAAACCCAGATTTATTTTTTCTTAAACTATCTTACATACTTACCTAATACTACACTAATACTATGCATGTTTACTTCCAAACATGCATGCTTTTACGTGGAATATTTATACTTTTACGTGGAACCATATGCGTGTTTCATCCCAAACCTACATATAATTAGTTTGCCAGTCACAAACTCATTATTATTTCTATGGAAAGATGGGAATGGTTACGTGCAAACTTGCATGCTTTTACGTGCAACTATATGCGTGTTTCATTCCATACCTACATACAATTACGTAGAAGCTTGTGTGAATTTCCTACCAAACACGTGTTTAGTTATGTGGAAGCATATGCATGATTCCTCCCAAACGTAGTAATATTAAGAAGCAGATTACTTATGGATTTCAATAAATACAAATATAACATTCGGTGTAGCTAATTTTACTAACATAAATATAGGCGGCACTTCAGAGATAACACCCACTCTGGAGAGACAAAAATCCAACTTTATTACAGTCTCATACATTGCGCAGATTCCTGTGTCATATCGCATGCTGATGAAACATCACTGGAAGTCTTCGAAGGAAAAATGTTCCGAAAAATATATGGTCCAATAATTGACAACTGCGTGTATCGACGATGAATGAACTACGGGCTATATAATCTATACCCCGCCATAGTTATGCGAATCAAAATTATGCATTTATGCTGGCTAGGCCATGACAATAGAAAGGAAGCAGTACGAAAGGTTTTTGAAGACGTCTTCGAAGGACATGGAAAAACAGGACGATCAAGACTTCGCTGGAAATACCAGGAGGAATATAGCCTGCGAGGAGAATAGCTAAAGATCGGGTCGCTTGGAGATACATGATATCCTTATATTCTAAATCACTTCACTCCACTGCGAGAGCTTGATTTTACTAACGGACGGAGAAAAACTAAAGATCGAGTAGCTTGGAGAAACATGATATCCTTATAGTACTTTAAAGCACTTGATCTCCCTCGGTTATTGTAGATCATCTAAGTAAGCATACTCACTAAATCGACCAAGTGCATGTACGTTTTTGACGAATGTTTGACGGCTAAATGTATGCTACTAAAATGCAACAGATCAGACAACATACGTGAAATCACTACGTCTTCAATTTGCACAAGCATTGAGGAATATTTATGAATTACTGACTGAAATAATAATACAAAAATGTAGTTGAACACTTACCACAACACTAACTAAGGCTGAGAATAATCGCTGTTTGTCTCTCTTACATTGTTTTGCTCTCGGCATAGCATAGCTACAAACAAATTGATCAACAAACACAACTGTAATTGTATCACAAACAAAGTTATAGTTGGGTTACAAACACATACACATTATAACATATTAACAAACCACTCTATATTTGGGTTACAAACATATATATATATTATAACATATCCATCATTGCGTCTCCAAGATGTAATAATGAATAACAAATACAATGTGTTCGTACACAAGTATGCTATATTTGCGACAATCTGCAAACACACGTTATAATTGCCGCAGAACTTCAAAAAAATACCCATTTTCAGCGGGTATTTACGAACTTTTCCTCGACTTTACACTGACAGATAATTTCCATAAAAAATCATCATCCACAAATTTTATAAATTTTGATTGTATTGACTGTTTGATACAATAAAAATCCTACAAATTTAAATATTTTGATATAATTTCCCAAGTGTCTGAGTTCTTTAAAACCAAATTTATGCAATAACATATATGTGTATGTACATATGTCAGCATTAACATATAATAATATTCATACACACACACACACACGCACACGCAAAAAAGGAACTTGTTAAATTTCCACAGTACATGAAAAGTTTTACGAATGCTTTTGAAAACCATCACAAAATTTAAACGTCGTCGTAGTCGCAACATCCAAAGTCGCCAGAAGGTATAACACAAATTGTTTATAAAGGATCTTGCAAAACAGTACCGTCAAACGCTTGTTACTCTTCTACCTTGATACTACTATGGGACAAACATTAATCTTTTTACTCTTCGGGTTCAACGTGAAGTTTTGCAATTCAAATTGGAGGCATTGCACCATTTACTCGTACAGAAAGAATCATACGTTTTCCATACTTTGACTTTGAAGTGGCTTTTGCACTTCAAATTCCTTTCGTCCTGAATGATGTATCCTTTATTTACATATTGTTGTGTGATTGTATGTGTAGAGTACGCAGAGAAAGCTCTTTGTGGCACAATAATTTTGGTGTCTGAGTTGGAGATTGGATTTGTTTGGTGTGTAATAGAGTTACCCGGTTTTGTGTTTTATTTTCTGTCAAACAAAATGCTTGGAAAAATTTTGCCAAGCTTTAATGTGGAAACGGATTAGGTCAAATATAATCATCTCGGGCTTCTTGGCATAGACCACACTTTTTACGTAGCCCTGAAAATGTTGTCAAATTGCTGTCAAATTGAAATGTCCAATGCTGTCTAATTGGCAGATCTCAGCGGCTATTTGACATGGTTTTTTTCGTGAGATAATGCGTCCTGTAAACGCGAAATTATGGCAATGTGGCAAGTGGCAATGTCCAGTTAAAACCACATATTGTCTAAGTTCATGTCATCTAGTTCAGGCCAAACATCCATATATTAGCATTTACGTGGAAGCATTCGCGTGTTTCCCCCAAACCGCCATATGGAAACACATTTCAATCACATTTTCATTTGCAAGTCCCAAACTCACTTGCATTTATATGCAAACAGTAGCATGTTTACTGTGAAATATATATGCTTTTACGTGGACACATATGAGTTCTTCATCCCAAACATCCATATATTTAGGTGGAAGCATTCGAGTGTTTCCCCCAACCTCCATATACTTCCGTGGAAACATATGCATATTTCCTCCCAAACATAATAGTATTTAGAAAAGAATTATTCTTTATTATTTCCTCCCAAACATAATAGTATTTAGAAAAGAATTATTCTTTGATTTCAATACATATATATTATTTGTTATAATTAATTTTGTTAAAATAAATCTACATTTATAAATAATTAATATAAAAAATTAATAGTTTTTAAACAGCCTTTTTTACATTTACTTGCATTGAATGCATTTTTTTGGAGTGAGAATCTGCTGCTCTTTTGCTTCCCATTTCAGTTCTTTGTTGTCTCTCACGATTTTATTTTCAGAAGGTTTCAGCTATGCGTTTGTTATCACTTTGCGTTGGTACCCAAACGTTATACTTATATACAAATCTAGTGCATGCAAGCCAAGCGCGTGTTAAATACTTGTGTTTTTTTTATTATATTTTAGAAATGGTCCGCCATTCAGATATTCTCAGAAAAGGTTCGGACAGAGAAAGGGCTACACATTGTTGCCCATTCCGGGTTCTTTCCTCAAAACCATTTCTCACCTTGGTAGCACACATACATCTTTCCGAAACACATACACAAAAACCAAAGCAACATCATAAACCATTTAACAGTCCGAACCTTTGATTATTATTTTTTCACTGATCAAGCGCTATGGATATCCTCTGTCCGATGAACCATTGACGACTGAGTACGTGAAACTAAATTGCATTACACCAGCCAAAATAAGAAACACGGACTTCATCTTCATTTTAGACGCCCATTCAGGAACATTTGTGCGCACACTGAGAAATAATAGCCCCAGCAACATATTGCAGGAACCATGTACATGTTCGCAAGCATTGTTTGCGTGAATAGACGATTTGATGCTTTTGTTACTTTATTTGTCTGTCACGTTTTTGTTCTCAGCAGTTTTCAACATACAAAGCCACATTTGGGTTGCAAATACAAATAGTGTAACCCATTAATCATTGTGTCCCAAACATGTCATAATGAATAACAAACACAATGTGTTTGGACACAAGTATACTATATTTCCGACAAACTTAAATTTGAAACATATGGTAGGGCCAAACCAAAACAGAACGAGACAACTACAATTAGAATAGTTCGTTCTATAAATAGAACTTTCAAAACTTCTGCATCAGTGTGTGTAAGTAGGAAAGCAATATGTAAGTAGCGACAAACAATCACTCTGCACACAATCAATGAATGTCTTCGGTTAGTGACTTGTGTAAATACACACCGCAGTGGCTTAACGGGCTAGACGCTGCTGAAGATGATGCTTCACAAACATCAAAACGATCGTCCAGCGAATGCGAGTTCGAATCCCACCCGCGGCATTTACATTTTTTTCACTAACCGGAGAAAACATGATCTCTTACAGCCTTAAAGGAAATTACAACTACAAACACGTTACGTTTGCATCCAAACACCAACAAAATACAAATTTGTCAGCGTGTGAATCACTGACTCAGAGAATAATGCAAAATTACCGATACACACTTACAAGATAGACTCTCTCGTGGTCCCTCTTTTAATCTCTTGCCCTCGAGAGAGCATAAACAGCACACTAAAGGCAGCTTTATTAATGTCTTAAACACAATCATATTTGGGTCGCAAACACATATATTATAACATATTAATGATTGTGTCTCGAACATGTAATATTGAGTAGCAAACACAATGTGTTTGGACACAAGTATATTATATTTGTGACAAGCTCCAAACACAGGTTATATTTGCATCCTAACAACAAAAGACGACAGATTTTTAGATTTTAAATTCGCTGAATAGTGCTGAAAAGGAAGCTTCAATATCTGGTCCACACTTTATGCTACAACAGTACTACTTGCAGACGGGCGACCAGTACGAAGACGCACTTCATGTTTGCACACGAACACACTAATACTTCCCCGTAAGCATAAGGATGTTTCAGATGAAACACGCATGTGGTGCCACATAAAAACAACCATGTTTGCAAGTAAACATGCTAATGTTTGTACTTAAATATAAGTGCGTTTTAGACTAGCATATATATAAATATTTGGAGTGTGTTCCAAAGATATACATGGTTGCTGAAAATTGTGTTTGGAAGAATATATTATGTATATATATGTAGTATCTGCTGTTTGTTCAAACAGTATTGCGAGAAGATTTCACTTGAAAGTGTCGTCATGATTGAGCAGGGATCGAACCCAGGTTCTCATGCACAGGAAACGTATACACTAACCATTGCACCACCGACAGTCAGTTTAACTACAACGTATAAAAATACAATTTCTCGTCAACACTTTTTAGTAAAAATAATCGTCAGAAAAAACCAATCTCAAGCCACTCTATTTATTGTATGCATATCCATACGCGTGTAGTACTACTCGTACATACATACATACATACCACATACCTTAGTGGCATAATGCCACATATATTTTTTTGGCGTAATTTTATTATTGGCAGAATTTCCATTTGTTCATTAAATTCGCCCGCTATTCACCTGCAATTGAATTGTCTGTGTTGGCGCAGAGCGTTTGTGATTTGTGTTGTATTATACTTTATAGTTTGCATTGTTGGAGGAGGGTAACAAACGGGAGTTCCTACACGTAGACACATGGAAAATGTGCCCTAAAGGAAATAATGCTATTTTATATTTAGCACAATTTGCATTGTCCAGGGGAAAGTATTCAACAATTATAGCAATTGTGGATAGAGGATGAGGGGAGATTATGTACGTGTGCATTTATAGAATCTGATAAATACAGAGATTTCGATTGTTAGAAACTGCAACAAAAGAATTAGGCGGTGGTGAAAGTGACTAAGAAATGCCTTCCTATGTGATTTTCTGATTTTTTCCAAAAATACAAAAATATTTTTTGGAAAAGTAACCTATCAAGAAATTTTGTTTTCAAAAGTCGTATGACTTGTTTCTTAGTTGACGCAAAGTTCAACTTGGGTGAAGTTGTGTGAAATCCTGGTGAGCATAAACTTCAACTGCCGTACCAATCAGCACCACCTAGGTGTTAGGTAATTTTTGGAAAGTAGGAAATCCGACCTACCCATTATTCATGATGGATAGCGCAAAAATAACTAGAAAGAAGTGGGAAAGACATAACGAAATCGTTTCCCCAGACGAATTTCGGGAGGCAGTTCCCAAGAATTCTGTTCTCGACATAAATTCTAATGAGCTTATGGTAAAATACGCTGAACTTGAGCGCAATTTACAATGGTTTAGAACCGAATTGGATAAAGTCTGGCAGCGCAATGCCGAGCCAATACTGCAACAGTCTCAAGGACTGGTCGACGATGAGTCCGACTCAGAGATGGACTCTGTGTACGATGATAGTTTGATGAAGGATGTTGTTCATGTGCACCGCCGGCACTGAACGCTCGATGCACACCAGCACGAGCAGACGTCACCTGCATACCGTTAGCGCAGAAGAAGAGTGCAGAGGCGGCACTGTTGGAGATACCGACAACCAGTATGGATGTGAAGGGCCCAAAAGCTGCAGTGAAGCCAAAGGTGCAGAATACGCTAGGAGGAAACAGCAGGGGTTCCAAAACTGCTAAAGATAAGAGAGTTCCTGTATTGACTGTATACGACGCTTATGTTAAGGTAGTGACGGACAAAGTTAGGAATTGTTGGTAGGTTGGTTCACGTGGTTGCTAAAGATACTATTTAACATCCATTAGTGCCTTGAGAAACCGTTTTGCATACCACATTACTCCGGACAGTCTAATGTACAGTGTATATATCCAATTTGTTAATAGGAGCTACATCATTAGATCCCTCATTAGAAGTTAGGAATACTATGGGTCACAACAACTTTACAACTTGCATGTCTTCACGATTGAGGACTACGACAAGTTGAAGGTGATGTTGGTTGAACAGAAGTTCAACTTCTACACTTACGTCCCGAAAGGACTGACTCCCTTTTCGGTGGTGGTGTGTGAGATGTTGGACTTGTACGACGAGAGCGGTCTCAGCGCTGGCCTTGCGGCACTTCGACTTAATTTAAGCGCCCAGCGTGTGACTAAGCCGGGTCGCGATAAGGACTCCTTCACCTTACGCGTAAATCCTGCATTGAGGAATTCTGTAAGGTGAAGGGAATCATGAACTGTCGCGCTACAGTCAGGAACAAGAAAAAAGAAGCGCGTGACTCAATATCACAACAGCCAGCGCTTTGGCGACGTTTCAACCAACTGCGGCAGGCCATTCCGATGTGTTAAGTGAAGTGGTAACTACAGCTCTGGAGCTCTGGTAATTACATAATTCGAAGTCCAAATGGAACCAACTACTCACCCGGTCACAGGGTGGCTATCGCGCGTTGAAGGCTACGCGCTGAAATGTGCTAACTACGATATCGAGGGGCATGTGGCCAGTTCGAAGGTCTGCTCAATGAGCCAGCCTCCATGCGGGAGAAATTGCAGAGCACAAAAGTTGTGCGTTCCTTCCCACACAATAGCGGGGAGGGGGGTTATTAAGGGGCTATCCAACCCTTCTTCCGCAGGAGCACGCCCGTGGATGCCACCCCGAAGGCACCAGCAAGACCAGCGGCTCGCACTGGATTTACTCCGGTGTGACCCACAGGCGGATTCGGCATGAGAGACGACGACTGTCGTCGCATTTTCGGCAGGGACTTAGTGGTCTGCATGACCCGATTGGATCGCGTCACCGACGATTACTTTGGCCACGCTAACGACCCCGAGCGAGCCATTGCGCTGATGGGGTTACTTTACTCGATGCGCAGTGATTAGACAAGTCAAGCGCATCTTCGCTAATGTAAACTCCCTTGTGGATATTCGCAGGAAGCATTGCTTTGAGATACTTATGGACAGGCATAACCCGGACATAGTTCTGGTGGCTGAACACAGCCTTTCTGCTGCTCTTAAGTTGAGTTTTGATGGGGTTGTTGTTCATCTACAGAATAGAAACGAACGCCGGCGAAGAGGTGCCGCGGTATTCGTGAGGGACCATATTTGCCATTAGAGAATGGTACTGGACGTGAGTGCGATTAAGAATACGTGCGTGCTTTTGCGCAGTGGGGACGGAACGACAGTGACGGTGATGTCTATGTACCTCAGACCGGGAGACCCCCTTGACATTGCACAACCCGAGCCAATTAGGGCTCTGGCTAGTCAAGGTGATCTGGTAATAGGAGTTGACCTTAAAGCGGGTAATTCTAGTTGTTGTAGGGCGGGGGAGGGGGTTACAGCGCTGACACTAGGGGCAGTACATTCCGTGACTTTCTGACTGGATGCCCTGACATTTCTGTGGTACCAACTAGTTGCCCGACTACGATAGGTACCACTTCGGCCGAGACCTTTTTGTGGTGTCCTCGGGTGCGGCACTGGGGGCAACAGATTGATGATGTTTGAGTACGTTTCCGACCATAGGACAGTCAAACTGATTTTCGAGCTGGGTGATTGCGATCGTCGGAAGCGCTTGACATTTTTTGACTTTGACCGGATGGATCGACGGCGATTCAACCGAGTACTTGCGGAAGGGTTGAGAGGGAGCGAACTTCGCATGTTCAGAGATTGACTCATGTATCGAATCTGTGAGCAAGGCTTATGGAGGATCTATGGAGGCCTCAACACCCTGGGTCGAGGGCACTTAGGAGTCTTCCAGCGTTTAGTCTGGACTTTATACGTGAGAAGTAGCGGCTTCGAAGGATATCGGACACAACTGGGGATCCTGGCAGGGCAATGAGGGTGCATGCCATAGTGCGCAATCTCGACAAAATCATTCGGGGATCCATTTACGTGTTTGAGCAGCGGACAAGGGCTGACAATTTGAGTAGAATTGTGGTCAACTGCGATACTTTTCAACGTATGAAGACGTCAGCTGGGATTGGGGCCAGGAGACCCACGGCTGACTAGTTGGAAGATAACGGCTCACTGATTGTGGTCGATGAAAGTAATGATAAGGTCCTTGCTGACTGTATTCAGGGACGCCTCCCGGTGAGTGCCGGCGGTTAGAGCGACATTGAGGACGAGGTTTCGCATTTGGCTGATGATGGTCTGGCTGTGACGTCACAGAGGACGGGATATTGGTTGCGGATTGCGATATCTGGCGTAGGCATGGCTTCGTTAAACATGATGAAGTCGGTGGGGCGTTGCGAACAAGGACTCGACGGAGCCCCAGAAGTGGTTCTTAGGCGGGTTAACGCGGAGATTTGGAATTTTCTGGCGGTGCTGTTTTACCACTGCCTAAACCTGGAATACATTGCGGCGGCGTGGAAGTATTCGGTAATGATTCTTATCCCCAGGTCGTAGACCCCAGGTGGAGTGGTATCTCTATTACCATCCGTTGGCAAGCTCTTTGAGTATTTCCCATTGTCGAGGGTCAGAGGTACGGCAGAGCATAAATGGGTCCTCATGAACAACCAGTTAGGGTTTCGGAAAGGACATTTAATGTTACATGCGCTTATGGACTTTGGAGACGATGTGACGCGAGCGGTGAATAGGGGACACACCACGATTGCGGTGAGAGTTGACATTGAAAAGGTTTTCGATTCCGTCTGGCAGGCCGGAAAAAAAATGATTAGAAAATGATGAGAAAGCTGTGCGCAAGATGGAAAAACACTTATTCACACGTAGTGCTGAACAAAATCTAAAATTATGAATCGGACTCAGGAGACAACTCAAAAGTCTTTAAAATCATGGTTTCTGAACCCTTTACCCGGAGTATAAGACCGAAGGGAAACAATTTGGTTGAATAAGTATTTCAATAGAGCAAATGTTTCAGTTGGGTGTTTGGCGATATTTCATCGCAATAATGCCGAATTTTTGCAACGATTCATAACCATGGATGAGACTTGGTTCCACCTGAGACAAAGGAACATTCAAATCTGTGGACTGGCATTGGAGGATCGTGTCCACAGAAGATGGTGACGGTTCCATGGGCAGACAAGGTGGTGGCGGCTTTTTTTTTTGGGATGCGCATGGAATAATTTTTGTTGATTATCTTTGGAAAGGCAAACCCAGCAACGGCGAATATTATCCTAATTTATTGCAGCATTCAAGTGATGGAATTGTGGAGGAAACGCCGCATTTGGCGAGAAATAAAGCGTTGTTTCATCAAGACAATGCTCCAGTTCATACGTCCCCTATTGCGATGGCCACAATTAAAGATTTAAAGTTCGAATTGCTTCATCACGCACTTTAATCGCCAGATTTAGCTGCCTCGGACTATTTTCTGTTTCCAAAATTGAAAAAATGGCTCGAGGGTAAAAGGTTTGCCAACAATGAAAAGTTGGAGATCGACAGCGACGGTGGTGTCGATGTACCTCAGACCGGGAGACCCCCTTGATATTGCACATCTGGAGCCAATTAGGGCTCTGGCTTGTCAAGGTGATCTGGTAATACGAGTTGACCTTAATGCTGGTAATTCTAGTTGGTGAAGGGGGGAGGGGTTGCAGCACTGGCACTAGCGGCAGGACATCCCGGGACTTCCTGACTGGATGCTCTGACCTTTCCGTGGTGCTCACTAGTAACCCGACTAGAATAGTTACCACTTCGACCCCGTTCATTGATCTTTTTGTAGTCTCCTCGGGGGTGACATGGCGTGACACTGGGGCTAACGGATTGAGGTCGTTTGAGTGAGTTTCTTTATACGTGAGAAGAAGCGGCTTCGAAGGATAGCGGAAACAATTGGGGATCCTGGCAGGGCGATGACTATAGTGCGATAGTGCGCAGTCTTGACAAAATCATTCGGGGATCCAATTACGTGTTTGAGCAGCGGTCAAGGGCTGACAATTTGCGTAGAATTGTGGTCAACTGCGTTACTTTTCGACGTATGAAGACTTCAGCTGGGATTGGGGCTAGGAGACCGATGGCTGACCTGTTGGACGTTCATATCTCACTGATTGTGGTCGATGAAAGTAATGATATTGTCCTTGCTGACTGCATTCAGGGACGCCTCCCGGTGACTCCCTTTCGCGCTTGGCTGCCGATGGTCCGGCTGTGATTTTTGGACAAGAAGTCGCAGAGGACGGGACATTGGTCGCGGATTGCGATATCTGACGTAGGCATGGCTTCGTTAAACCGGATGAAGTAGGTGGGGTGTAGCGAAAAAGGAAGAACCGTAGGTCTAGTGGACTCGACGGAGCCCCGGAAGTGGTTCTGAAGCGGATTAACGCCGCGAGTTGGAATTTTGTGGCGGTGCTGTTTAACCACCGCCTAAACCTGGGATATTTTGCGGCGTCGTGGAAGTATTCGGTAAAGCCGGGCGCAGACCCCAGGCGGAGTGGGAGCTACAGGCCGATATCCCTATTACCATCCCTTGGCAAGCTCTTTAAGTATTTCTTATTGTCAAGGGTCAGAGGTACGGCAGAGCATAAAAGGGTCCTCAAGACAACCAATTAGGGTTTCGGGGAGGACATTTAACCTCATATATGGATATGGACTTTGGAGACTATGTGACGCAAGCGTAAAAGGTTTGCCAACAATGAAAAGTTGGAGTCTGCGGTAGATGTATGTTTTAAGGAGTTTGACCTTTTTTACTATAAACAGGGTATCGAAGCTGTTGAATATCCTTGGAAAGAGTGTATCGCGCCAAACGGAGACCAATTTAGTTATCAACACAAAAAAAGTAGATTTTGTTGAAAAATAAAGACAATTTTTTCCAACATTTTAGTGTCTTCTTTGTTAGGTCTGCTAGTTTTGGGACCGCTCTCGTAAAAAAAATAAATGGTTTCCCGTTACATCCCACGAGGGAATTAGGGAGAGCTTCTCACAACCAGCGAGCTGTGCGCGTTCTAGTTTTACACTCAGTGATTGGGACCTACAGTTTTACACCGGTTCCGAACGGTATTTTGGGAAGCTGTTTCATGGCTAAATACTCGATAGAGTCGCTGTCACTAAGCGGGGTGACCGCCGTCGAAAGAAATTTAAGGTGTTCAGAGTGGGAAAGGGAAAAGAAACTGACGCCAGATTTTTATGGTAGATAGAAATGATCCTAGGTGATTTTTGTTTGGTAAAAAATTAAAATCTCGATATTTTGAGTTATGACGATTCTGTCTTTAGGGTACGATATTTAAATCCCATTTTCGGCAATGCCTGTAAACATATGTTACTGATAACATCAATTCCTGGAATTTTTGCCTTTCAAGGTGTTTATTATGAAGGAACTTTGTGAAGCGCTGGTTCTGAATTGGCCAGGCGGTTTCGAGACAGAGACATGAAACCGGTTAAATGTGTCACTAGACAATGCAAAAATTTTCCAAAAGAATTTTCTTTTTTTAAATATATTTCATTGCTAAAAAAATTTTATTCAGTTTTTCGTAGACAAATTCATTGGGTGTTGTTATCTCCTAAAACTATATATATCATAATTTGCCCTCTTATCCTTTAGCTTTACAAATTGTTATAACCACATATTTCTGTGAAAATCTCCTATTCGTGGTAAGAATTTTACTCTACATTTCTACAGCAGAAGCTGGCTCGTACGTGCTCTTCATTTCTCCTTTAATATCCATTAGTTTTACAACATATTATTACCACATTTCTATTTCGAAATCTGTATTTTGTGGCTATAACAATTGATTGACTTTTATTGTCGAATCGTATAGTATATAAATGCCAATTCATAAACCTACAAAGGCTATAATACAAGCCTGTCCAAATTATTTAACCAAATTTGGCATATAAATAAACCATGGTCACCACCTCCTCCACTTCCCCAACACTGGGTTAAACGAATTTGATAAATTTTGACCTTTTTCAGGATAATATTTAAACGCCTAGTTAACACAAAACCAACCACCCCTTTTGAAAACATCAGATATTCAAATGAACATGAAATATGAAGCGAAAAGCAAAAGTTAACAGTTCAAAGGATGAAGAATAAAGGGATAAAGGCCTAAGGAAGAAGGAAGAAGGGAACATAAAAACAAAACTCGAAACCCTCATTTGGCATAATTATTATGAATGAATGCCACCACTTTCACTGAAATCGATTTCTATACCAATTTTTACACTCGATAAATGTAGAAATCCAATATACCTTTTATTTCCGTATCCCCCAACCTCCAGTGAACTCTATGATCCTTGCTAGGTTTTTTTTGCAAATCCTTGAGATCCCTGTTTTTTCACTCTTCATTGGCGTTGTGCTGCAAAAAAAACACATAATTTAAGTTATTTATTGCATATTTTAGATTTGAATATAACTATATTATTAAGACTCTTATACTGGCAGCTCGACCAACTTATACCTTTCTCCTGCCCCACACAGTAGCAACATAATCATATGTCCATATAGGCATATGAGCCTACATAAAAACATTTGGAAGCAACCACCACTGATAGAAACAGTAGTAGAGGGACCGAAATCAAAACGGAACAGGAGTTGGAAATGCAAAACAAAATTTATAGAAACCTGGTAGTGGGAGTTTAAAAACCAATTTATTTGAATGGCAAAATGATTCCTTTTTTGTCACTTGCAAAAAAAAAATAAGGAAGTAGTTCATGCAAAAAATACGTAACGTTATGCCTCTTTGGAAAGGGCAAAAATATGATGAAGATGTTTGCTCAGTAATGCGTGTAATCCAATTTTTAGTTGCGTCTAAAGAGAAATGCAAAATTTATTGCTGAATGCTAATATATTGTCAACTACTCGGTAGATAGAACTTTAGTAGAGGGTTTGGTAATCCTGCTTACGACACAAAAAGGATCATCCCTTCTCATTGAAATACCAATAAGGATAACGTGTTGTTATATATATTTTTGTGCTGATATGCCAGAAATGTACTTGGGAAGGAGGGGTAATTGCACTATTTATTTAATATGAATTATAAAAACTGAAGGCAGTCAAGAATTTTTAAAACAAACACAATTTCAAGGGAACTTTAACACAGTTATATCAAAGTTTCAGTGTTAAACTACAAACATAATACTGCGTGTAATTTTCTAAGTCATGGAAACATAACCATGTATGGACAACACTACGTGATAAAAGACCAAACAAAAAATGACCCGTGTCTCCCAGTTTTGCCCAAAGTCGTGTACTATTTTTTATGGGCCCCCAAAATTTGGGGCCTCGGTGTCATTTTTGCAAAAAAGTGATCATTTTGTCAGGCTCATATCTTGCAAATCGTCCGGAATTTTGACTTACTCTCTGAGGAAAAGTTGCAGCTCCTGTCTCTTGTGAACATATAATATCAAACAAACTTCATCTTTAAGGTCAAAATCGCAAAAAAACTTTCAAAAATCGATTTTTTTTTTACCTTTTTCCCCTGTTCAGGTCTATATAGCAAACCGTTCAAAATTCAAGAAAATAATCAACTATAAAAATGTACCTAAGATCTCAATAAACAACTTTCTAGAACATATGGAGTTCACTTCCTAGGAATGATTTTTAACACAGTTGACTTCAACATTGAGATACTATGCTATCTCACCGACCGCAGCAGCGCAGGCAAAGCAGTAAGCTCAGCACACGCAACAAGGGACGCAGCACACAACATAAGAATCATTCCGAGGAAGTTCAGATGTTCTACAAAGTTTTTTATTGAGATATTAAGTACATTCTTGAAGTTGATTGTGTCCTTGAATTTTGAACGATTTGCTACCTATGGACCTGAACAGGGGAAAAAAGGTCAAAAAATCTAATTTTTTAAAGTTTTTTGCGATTTTGACCTTGACGATGAAGGTTCTTTGATTTTCTATGTTCACAATATTTGTTCTTTATCATAAGAGCTAGAACTTTCCCTCAAATCAAATTTCCGAACGGTTTGCAAGATATGAGCCTGACAAAATGATCACTTTTTTGCAAAAATGACACCGAGGCCCCATATCTTTGGGGCCCACGAAAAAAAGTTCATGACTTTGGGCAAAAGTGGGAGACATGGGTCTTTTCTTTTTGCTCTTTTATCACGTAGTGGTGTCCGTATATGGTTAAATTTTTTCGTGTTGCACTGTGTAATCAAACGCGCTAGAGACGACGACGTTTTTGAAACGAAGTTCCTTATCGCACTAAATGAAAACAAATTAAACTACTTTTTTTCAACACTATTATACTAAAATCCTGTGTTATCAACTATATTGGGTACTTTTGCTTTGGTTTGTGTCTAGACTAACATAGTGTGTTGGGAAATTTATTGTTTAATGAGAAGTTTTCTAGGTGGAGCCTGTAACCAATATTTAGTATATATTGTAGTTTTGAACCCAACAAAAAGTGAATTTAGTAAAGCCAAAGTGAACGAAGTTTAAAAAAGAAAAAATTTTAAACTAGTGCCTTTTCTTAAAAAAAGTTAATTTTCTCAAAAAATACCCATTCATACTCATAAACAAAGTACATTTTCTTAAAAAAAATACCTAATCCTAAAGATGTACATTTGCTTAAAGAAATTAAATTTTTTTTACAAAAAGTACGTTTTCTTAAAAAAATTTTTTTTAAATAAGTACCTTGTCGTAAAAAAGTACATTTTCTGACAACAAATTTGCCTTTTCTTAAAAAACTACCTTTCTTTAAAGATTAAATTTTTTTGTGAAACAAAATAACTTTTCTTGAGATAAGTACCTACATTTCCATCGAATACCTTCGTGAATACACAAAATTGTCGAATTTGAGGCTCCAAAAATCCTCATGCAATCCATGAGAAACAAATGCACCCACAACAAGCAACTGTGTGGTGCGGATTTTGGTCACGCGGCTTGATTTGGCCTTAATTTTTTGAAGATGAGGTCGCAACTGCAGTGACTGTGAACGGTTTTCGTTACAGGAGCATGCTAATCGAGGTGTTGTGGGCTCAACTGGACTGCATGGATCTGGATGACATATGGTTTCAGCCAGACGGCGCCACCTAAAACACCGCGCATGAAACAATCGATTTATTGCAGGAACAATTTCCAGAAGAAATTATCTCAAGAAATTCTGATGTTAACTGGCCACCAAGATCATGCGATTTAATACCGCGCGATTGCTTTCTTTGGGGTTTATGCGAATAATCCACAAACAATTCCTTAGCTCAAATGCGAGAGCCAACACGTCATCGGTGAGACACAGCCACATCTCTGTAAAAGGTCATGGAAAATTTCCCAAGAAATTTCAAGAAATTTCCCATTACATCCCATGAAGAATGGGGGAGAGCATCTCACAACCAGTGAGCTGCGCGCTTTCTAGTTTCCACAATTATTTCCTTCTGATATTCAGGGGAAGAATCTGAGTAGACTAGTGCTGAAAAGCCATCGCTCCACATTTTAAGCACACACTGCTCATCAGTCAACAGATTCCCATTTTCGTCCTTGCAGGTGGGTCCGTTTTTCGATGTTCTTAAAATTTTCAGGATTCATTCTGCACATTTCGGTATTTCCCTACTCTCTCTGCTTCCACTGCCATTTGTTCCGCCTAAATATTTGGGTTTCCTCCCTTCTCACCCTGTATCGCACGCGTTATAACTGAATGTTCCATTGCCATACGTGCAGCGTCTTTTTCATCAGGTGCAATGCTACATTCATCGTCGTGCCATGTTCTGCGGCTTTTGATAGCCAAGTTCAGTCCTTGGAGTTGATTCCAAAGAATTGGAGATGTGATTCCACTGAGCTTTTAGGTCCTCGGGAGGGGGAGAATTCTGCTCTAGCAGGAGAGTGAGCTTTTGTTGATAGGCCCTTGATATCTCTGGTATTTGATGCCTGCCGATATCTAAAGTTTCGCGTGTTTGGCTTTGTACGTTTTTTGCGTTGCTCAGTCTTGTGCTTACTTTGGCAGCCACTAGGTAATGATCCGAGTCGATATTGACACCTCGTATCACACGTACATCCATTACACTAGAAGAGTGCCTGACATCTATTACCAAGTGATCAATATGGTTCTTCGTACTCTGATCAGTAGATAAGCATTTAGCCTTATGTATATCCTTATGTTAGAATCGTGTGCTACTAACTACCATGTTCTTTGCAGCGGCGAAGTCTAACAGTCTTATGTCATTATCGGAAGTGGTATCATGTAGACTGTGATTACCAATGGTTGACCTCCCTAACTGTGGCTACCGTAGGTTGCCTACCCATTTCAGCCGCCCATTATGGATCAGACGCTGACCAGAATGAAGTGAGTCGAAGCTGCATTTTGGTTTCTTAAGTTTGGATCCACCGTTGGCCAGGGGTGTTGGCTCCACTAGTTCGTAGAGCTTCAGTGACACGGTCACCTAATAAGCCTGAGACGTATCAGTGATCGCATAACCAATCAGGCTGCTCGCTCGTTTCGCCTTCTCACTCTATCTAGCTAAGTGAGGTTTCCGATAAAGCCAATGCCCAGGACATACTGCTTGGAAGTAGTGACATATCCGACTGCACAATGAAAGAATCATTTCTAGTCACTCTCTAGTGAACGGATATCAAAGACTTTTCACCTCCACCGACACCCCCATGATTAAAAAAATCAAAGAGTGTTCGAACTTATGGGCGATGTGTTAACACCTTTTTGTTACACGGCACCTGTTCTATTTCTATGAACACATTAGTAACTGTTACAGAGGCAAATAAAAAAGAATAGTTTTTGTGCTGAAGGCTCTTTTACTATTGCACTTTCTTTTTTCTTACATCTGCTTTAACATTAGATGTAATATTGTTAAAATAAATAACGCAATACTTAGCTCACTGAAGTAATTGTTTTTGTTTTGTCATAAACAGAGCGACGACAAAAAGTATTGAATAGTATAGAGAACTTATTGCACTCTTTTTGCGCTCTCATGTAGAGAGTCGGAGTAAAAGAGCATAAACGCGTTTATTCTCTTTATAGGCTATTTATGCACTATTTCGACAATATTATTATATAAAGCAATACAAAAAGCATAAAAGTTTCAAAAGGCATCAATGTTTCATATCAAAATTATGAAGTAACCATGTTATGACAAATAGAGAGTAATACGTTTTGAATCATTCGCCAGATGTCGCCAGTGCTTTTGAGTCATACAATTTGTTCCGTGTGTTCTCTATACTATTCAATACTTTTTGGCGACGACGACCTGCTTGTTAGTTCGCTGATGCTACATCAATACCACCATACTTATTTTGAGGCAGAGACTATTGTTGTACAACAATCAAGTATGTGACGCTAACGCTGTGTGTTGTTTGCATGCGTTCACTTTGATAGATTGCCCTACCCATGCCTATAGATGTTAACACATCAAAAATAAATGGTTTCCTATTACATCCCATGAAGGAATTGGGGAGATTGCACCTCAGACGGCCACTCTCATATGGCCATTGTGAAATGGCGTACTCTAGGGACGATAGCATAAATCTTTGGAGGCAGATTTGGACATGGTCTATTTCAAAACATGGACTGCAATTTCGCCAGGTCCAGGGTTATTATTTAGATGATTTGTATTTGAACACTAGAACAATTGAATGATTTTTTATTTTGAAATTTCTTTCCATTACAGGATATGAGGGTGGGATGACATGAATCTGCTTCCTGTTAATATTCTTTTTGTATAATTAGTAACCATTTAACGCTTATCTTAATTTTGCAGCCAGATCCTTAATTGTAGTCCTCGAAAGGGTCACTGCCAAGCGTTTACAAGCGATTTTCTCAACCAAGTGTAATTTGTATTTGTTAGCATTATCCTTTTTTTAATAAGTATAGGATCCCATTTAAGTAATCCTTGTTTTCTAATATAAATTTATGAATTTCTTAAACTCTTTCAGTTGTTGTATTTTCTAATTCTTCCAGCCATTTCGTTATGTGTTATAAGCATTAAAGGGAGAGGGGGAGTTTTGTAAAAAATTTCCTTTAGCTTTTGTAAAAATCTCCTTCGTTTTCCGTTTCCTTTTGCTGCTGCATCTTTGTGAAAATCCTAATTAAGAGATTTAACTCATTTACTCTCCTCAAGTAATTGTGTGTGTGTTCCCAGGATTTCTGTCTAGAAAATCTGGCAAAACATTTGCCGGCGTTTGTCTTCAACAGCTCTTCTAGAGTTCCTTCCCTTTAGCTACGGCAAGCATTTAGTTCTGGATGTTGTTTGTCCTCCTTTATTCTTGCTGCCTTATTTATCCAATAGTGTTGTTTTGTTAGTGAAGTTTAGAGTTTTGTTTTACTTTTTTATGTTTATCTATGTATTTTATTTTTGTTTTCTCGTATTTGCCTTCATCATCTTAGGACAAATTTTGTAACATTCACAAGGACATTATGCGATGACAAGTACGACAAACATGACACTGACATCTTTCAGCCTAGCCCAGATAGTGGCTTAGGGGCAGCAAGTCGGGTTGGGCAGATGCCATAGAAGGCAAACAGTAGTGACAACATTTGCTGACACCCACGTGATTCCTCGAGGCGTTTCTTGTGTTAAATCATCTTTGAATACTATGTGTATGTAAATAGGGATGAGATAGGGTCAAAAGACAAGCGTTTTTATAGGTTGAAAGCCGGAAAATTCATTCAATGTGTTCCTACATTCTTTTGCCACTTTGATCCAAAATATAAAGACACCGTGGTGAACAAGGAATCCACTGCGAAACCACAAAAGACACACAATAAAACCCAAAGAATTAAAATCAATATTTGAGGTCAATAATCTCTAAAATATTTGAGAATATTTTGTCATTCCACATCCGTTGAAAGTCAATTCCTAACTGTAAGTTCCTGGTATTCAGTTTTAAAATTGAATTGATACAAACTTGTTACACATTGCAAAAAACGGGCCTAGCAACGAATTACAGAAACCATGTCTCTGTTTGCCAGCATCGCTTTCATGAGCTGAATATCTGCTGGTTTTTTGCTTCTTTGGTCATATTTTTGTTTCCAGCAGTTTTCCACAATCAAAGCCACATACAGGTCACAGCAACATATGTATATTATAAACTATAATTCATTGTGTTTCTAACGTGTAATATTGAATAACAAACACAATGTGTTTGGACACAAGGGTACTATATTTGCGACAAGCTGCAAACACGTTATATTTGCATCCAAACAACAACAAAAACTCACATGAGGTGTCAGGGGACACCCGGTTGGAACGAAGTTCCTTTCGCTATATATTATGTACTAGTTAGTTCCAACACGCCTAAGGCGTCCGTTGAAAAATACGATAATTTAAATGGATCTTTATGAAAAGATACTTTTTGCAAAATAATAAACTTTTTCTAAGAAAAATGTTCCTTATCGCACGTTGCGGGATGGGGGTAAATGAAAAAAAATTAAACAACTTTTTTTAACACTATTATTATACAACCCAGTATTATCAACTATATTGTGTACTTTTCCTTTGGTTTGTGTCTAGACTAACATATGTTGGAGAACATATTGTTTAATGGGAAGTTTTCTAGGTGGAGGCTGTAACCAATAGTTAGTACATATTGTAGTTTTGAATCCAATAAAAAGTAAATTTAGAAAAGCCAAAGAGAAAGAAGTTAAAAACAGAAAATTTTCTTAATTAAGTGCTTTTTTCTTAATAAAAAATAAATTTTCTCAAAAAAAATACCTATTCATATTCTTAAACAAAGTACCTTTTCTTAAAAAAAATGCCTTATCCTAAAGAAGTACCTTTGCTTAAACAAGGTAAATTTTCTTACAAAAAGTAAGTTTTCTTCAAAAAGTATTTTTTTTTAAATAAGTAGCTATTCTTAAGAAAGTACATTTCCTTACAACAAACTGCCTTTTCTTAAAACACTACCTTTTCTCTAAAAAAGGTACTCTTTTTTGTGAAACAAAATAACCTTTCTTGAGATAAGTACCTACTCTTAAAAATTTACCTATTCTTGAAAAAGGAGCAATTCAAAAAAATTCCAATTTCTTACAAAAACTTCCTACAAAAATTAATTTTCTTAAAAATAAAGTAACACATGTTCTTTTCTTGAGATAAAAGCTTTTCTGAATATAAGAACATTTTCTCAAAAAAAATCCTTTTCCTACAAAAAATACTACTTCTTTAAAAAGCACCTGCTTTTAAAAAAGTACTTCTTTCTAAAAAAAAAATTCATGCTCTTATGGCTTTTTCTTTCAGAAAGTACTTCTTCTTAAACATAGTACCTTTTCTTAAAAAAACATTACCTTTTAATAAAGGAAGTAGCTCTCTTTAAAAAACGACTTTTTCGGGAAAAAGAATAAATATCCTTGCAAAAGGACCTAAACATATTCTTAAAAAAAATATATTCTAAAACAAAAAAAAATTCTTGAAAAAAGATTATCGTTTTACAAAAAGTATCTTTTCTTAAAGATCCATTTAAATTGTCGTCTTTTTCATCGGGCGCCTTAGGCGTTTTGGAACTAATTGGTACATAATATATAGCGAAAGGAACTTCATTTCAACCGGGTGTCCCCTGACACCCCATGAATTTTTTTTATGGAATGTATTTTTTTAAAAAATAAATATAATCTTAGGTCCCTTTTGTAAGAATATGTATTATATTTTCCCGAAAAGGTAACTTTTTAAATAGAGGTAGTTCTTTTACTAAAAGCTAATGTTTTTTTAAGAAAATGTACTATTTTTAAGAAGAAGAACTTTCTGTATGAAAAAGCCATAAGACTATGAATGTCTTTTTTTACAAGGAAGTACTTTTTTAAGAACAGGTCTTTTTAAAGAAATGGTACTGTTTTT
Source organism: Phaonia tiefii (assembly GCA_963931995.1). Classification (NCBI taxonomy): domain Eukaryota; kingdom Metazoa; phylum Arthropoda; class Insecta; order Diptera; family Muscidae; genus Phaonia; species Phaonia tiefii. Next base: position 277,890,759 of record OZ008369.1, read on the forward strand.
AGGAAAATGTTATTTTTTAAGAAAATGTACTTATTTTCAGAAAGGCTACTTATCTCAAGAAAAGAAAAGGTATTATTTTCTTTTTAAGAAAATGAATTTTTTTAAAAAATTTTATTTTTTTGAAGAAAAGGTTTTTTTTTTAAGAAATGGGACTGTTTTTAGAATTGGTCTTTTTGGACAAACAGGTAAATTTTTAAGGGTAGGTAATTCTCTCAAGAAAAGTTAGTTTGTTTCATAAAAAATGTACTCTTTAAAGAAACTGTACTTTTTTAAGAAAAGGCAATTTGGTGTAAGAAAATTTTCTTTTTTAAGTAAAGGTAGTTATTTAACAAAATTATTTTTTTGAAGAAAAGGTACTTTTTGTAAGAAAATTTCCTTATTTTAAGAAGAGGTACTTCTTTAACATAAGGTATTTTTTCTAAGAAATGGTACTTTGTATAAGAATAAGTATATGTAGGTATTTTTTTTTGAGAATAGTTACTTTTTGTAAGAAAAGGCACTTATTTAGGAAAATTTTCTTTTTTGAAAATTCTTTCACTTTCGCTTTCCTAAATTTGCTTTTCATTGGGTTCAAAATTACAATATATACTGAATATTGGTTACAAGCTCCACCTAGAAAACTTCTCATTAAACAAGAAATTTTCCAACATATGTTAGTCTAGACACAAATTAAAGCAAAAGTACCGAATATTGTTGATAATACTGGGTTATAGCATAATAGTGTTAAAAAAATTTTGTTTAATTTTTTTTTCATTTAGCCCCCATCCCGCAACGTTCGATAAGGAACTTAGTTTCAGAAGAGACAGAGTTTTCAGCGTATATCGAAATAAGCTCTTTCTACTTACCTTTCTATAACATAATGGATATTATTTCTTAATTCTTAATAATATTTACCCATATAATTTGATGAAATTTCGAGTTTCAAAACCTTTTCCTATTAAGCTTTTAATTAACAATCCTTTCCGTTTTTCTGAATAATTGAAATTTAAAACGCGACATCGAACCAATAAAGTATCTGATGGTGGGAAAACAGCCAAAAGGGAGAACACAAATGTATTCAGCCAATAAACAATTTGACAATAATTTATTATCTCTCGCATTGGATTGGTCGCATTTTGTCTCTTCTATCTCAATATTATTATTACTATTATTATTAAAACATTATTACATCTGCAAATATGTTCAGACGATACAACAAACTGACTGTTAAATGTGGCAGCGACAACACATGGCACGGAATTGTTGGTGGATGTATGTGTGTGTATGTGGCAGGAAGACACTGATTAAACACGCAAACATATACGAGTATTTACAAGGATATGTGCTTATGAGGTACAGTGATATTACAGGCATATAAATTTGCACTATTTTAGTCGTTACAACAGGGATGGAGGAGAACGGCGTATATGATCTAATGCATTTGAAATACACGAAATTCCTTCCTGATATCACGAAATTCCCATAATCGAATCAATGTGTCTTGTCGATCTGAGAAACTCGAAATGTTTTCAAGCGCCATCTAGGTGTCACTTATATAGGTTGATTCGAACAATTGTTCGAATTGTAGATGAAGAACTTCCTACTTCTACTCCAGCAACAGTTTTGTTCTCTATATGGCGGCTTACTTTGAATTTCATTTGCAAACTAACAAAATTTTATATTTCAACATAATTTTATTTGTAAACTGCGTTTACTGTAAATATTTCATGTATTTAAATATTTCATTAATATTCAAAATACAACACTGTATGTGGCATTCGAAATAAATTGTTGCTTACGTTGCGAACGCCTATTGAAAATGTTGCTTGCTTTCTGATTCCTGCATTACTTTGTATACGAAAAGTTCTTGCGCTTGAATAGATTAAAGTCAAAACAAATAGATTTTATAATAAAACTCCAATGGGGGATTATGTGAACGTCCTTTCGTTTTCTTACTAAAAAATATATTTGAACTTTGTTCCACTACAACTACATACGTGACACCTAGGTGGCGCCTTCAGCTGGAATCACAATGCAAGCAACATTTTCAATAGTCGTTCGCAATGAAAGCAACAATTTACTTCGAATGTCACATACAGTGTTGTATGTTGGATATTAATAATATATGAAATATTTACAATAAACATTTTCTATCAGTATGATGAGAAATACAGTTTCTGAAATTGATATTTCTTAGTTTTGGAATGAAATTCTAGATGAAGCGCCAGCTAGGTGTCAATTACGTAGCTCGATCCGAGCAAAATTGTTACTGAAGTATTTCGAATCATGCTACAAAATTGCCACCTAGATGGCGCTTTATCGTCCATTTCAATTTTTAACTGAGAAATTTCAAATGTAAACCATATACGAGAATCTATTTTTCAGCGTAATTTATTTTATTAATAATCCAAATACAACACTGTATGCGTCATTAGAAGTAAATTGCTGCTTACAATGCGAACGCCTATTGTAAATGTTGCTGGAATTGTGATTCCTGCTTTCTACTCCAGCAACAATTTTATTCGAATAATACTACATAATTGACACCTCGATGGCGCTTTACCTTGAATTTCATTTTAAAATTTATGAATATTATTGAAACGGTTTACAATTTTTTTCAAAAACTGCTATTTACAACATAATTGTATCTGTATTTCACATCATTAAATAATGTATTAATATTCAAAATACAACACTGTAGGTGGCAATAAAAAGGGATGAAAAGGGCATGTGGCATTCAAATTCAAATTCAAAACTTGTATGGAAATATTGAACGAAGAGAAGGAGAGAGAGAGAGCGGCGAAATGAGACGCTTCACACGTTTTCTTTGTTGGCATTCCACTCCATTAGTAAATTTTCATCTCTACTTTACATGTTGCTTACATTCTTAGCGCATGCTGATAAGCTCGCTTGCGTTGTGATTCCTGCTTTAAATAGTCGTTCGCAAGAATTTACTTGGACTGCCACATAAGTGTTGTATTTTTAATATTAATAAAATATTCAAATACATTCAACATTTACAATAAACACATACCACAGATAAAATGATGTTGAAAAATAGTTTTGTAATGAAATTCCAGGTGAAGCGCCATCTAGGTGGCAATTATTTTGCGTGATCCGAACAAAATTGTTATTGAAGTAGAAGTATTTTGTTCCGAAAATCTACCCAATTGATACCTAGGTGGCGCTTCATCTGGATTATTATGTCAAATCAAATATATTACAATGATAATATAAAGCAAGAGTCACAATGGGAGCGACCATTTTTGATGGTGTTCACAATGGAAGCGCAAAACAGAAAATGCGCTTTCGAACATAAACAGCTGATTGTCAAGAGAGATAATTATTTCTGTTTTTTTGGCAAAGTTTGAAAATATTTTTGAAGTAATATTATAATAATATTCAATAAATAATATTATAATATCCAATAAATAAAAAGTTTCCGATTCGTTCATATTGAACGAATATAACACCGTAAAATACACAATAATAAACACAACGATTGTAAACACTAAACAGACACAGAGACTTGTCATTTCATTGTTTTCATTTAATAGCATATGTAAGGAAAATTCGAAAAAAAGCGACATCTGTATGTCAATGTCGAACAAAATGGTTGCTGTAGTTGAAGTAGACAAACTTCAGCGTCAAATGGCAGCAACATTTTTGGTGACAAACTGAAAGGCACTTATGTGAAATGTTGTGAGAGAGAGCGAGATGGCATGAAAACAGAAATGGTCGCTCTCATTGTGATTGCTGCTTAAACCATTCGTTTCAAAAACTGTATTTTGCAATTTTATTTTTTTGTTGTTTCATATATTTGAATATTGGCATTCAAAAAAGATGTACACGTTGAGAAGAAAAAAACCCCGCCATTATTTCATACTTTTTACATACTTTATGTAAGTTTATTTATAATGGCTGGAATTTCTATAGTTAGATAGAATACCATCAGAAAACTGCTCGTGTATTGAAATACTCAAAGAAGAGAATAAGAGAGTGAGCAGAGAAACGAGGCGCTTGACTCGTTTTTGGGGCGGGTTTTTCTTCTGTACTTGTACATCCTTTTTGCCGAACGCATGTTGAAACTGGTGTTTACATTGTGATTCTTGCAACAACATTTTCAATAGGCTTTCGCAATGTAAGCAACAATTTATTTTGAATGTCACAATATTAATAAAATACTCAAATACATGAAATATTTACAATTAACACCTTCCGCACATAAAATTAAGCTGAAAATACAGATTTTCATACAAATGGGTTACATTTTCATTGGTATTACTTAGTTTCGGAATTAAATTCCAAGTGAAGTCCAGGTCAATTATGTAGTTTTATTCGAATTGTTGCTGATGTAGAAGTAGAACAAGATTAATTGATGCTGAAGTATAAATACTGTGCTTGGATCAAGCTACACAATTAACACCTAGATGGCGCTTCATCTTTATTTTCATTTTATAACTAAGAAACTTCAATGGAAATGTTTCAAAATCTGTATTTTCAGCATTTCTTTTTGTATAGAAGGTGGTAATGGTAAATATTTCATGTATTTGAATATTTTATTAATATTAATGTTAGACGCTGCTGAAGATGATGCTTCACAAACATCGAAACGATCGTCCAGCGAATGTGAGTTCGAATCCCACCCGCGGCATTTACATTTTTTTCACTAATCGGAGAAAATATGATCTCTTAGCCTTAAAAGGAAATTACAACGTTAAAACTTTTAATTTATTAATATTCAAAAAATTGTAAAAAAAATTTTAAAAGCAAATATTTTTGTGTTGTATTTAGAAAAGAAGATAATTTAAATATTTGAAATATTTGCAAGTAACACATTCTACAGATACATAACTTTTAAAAAAATTTTATACTGTTCTATTAAAGCCGAAGTCACAATGGGAGCACCATTTCTGTTTTCATGCCAACTCGCTCTTTCTCACAACATTTCACATAAGTACCTTTCAGTTTTGTCACCAAAAATGTTTTTGCCATTTGACGCTGAAGTTGGTCTACTTCAACTATAGCAACCATCTCAACATTGACATACAGGTGTCGCTTTTTTCGAATTTTCCTTACATGTTATTAAATGTAAACAATGAAATGACAAGTCTCTGTGTCTGTCTCTATGTTTACAATCGTTATTGTTATTGTAAACATATGTTATTGTGTATTTGACGATGTTATACTTATTCAATATGAACGAAGCGGAAACTTTATCATTTATTGAATATTATAATATTATTTATTGAATATTATTATAATATTACTTCAAAAATATTTTCAAACTTTGCCCAAAAAACAGAAAAAATTATCTCTTTTGACAATCAGCTGTTTATGTTCGAAAGCGCATTTTCTGTTTTGTCGCTTCTATTGTGATCACCATCCAAAATGGTCGCTCCCATTGTGACTGCTGTTTAATATTTCTGACTTTGCGAATGAAATTCAAGGTAAGGCGCCATCTAGGTGTTTATTATGTAGCTTGATCTAACACAAATTTTGCTGAAGTAGAAGTATTTTGTTCGAATCAAGCTACATAATTGAAACATAGATGGCGCATCATCTTCAATTTCATTATAAAACTAAGAAATTTCAATGAGAATTTCAATTCTTTCAAAAATCTCTATTTTTCAGCATAATTTTATGTGTAGAAGATGGTAATTGTAAATACTTCATGTATCTGAAAATTTGTAATACTTTTAATTTTATAATATTCAAAAAATTGCTTACGATGCGAACACCTATTGAAAATGTTGGTTGAATTGTGATTCCTGTTTTCTACTCCAGCCACAATTTTGTTCGCATAAAGCTATATTCAACTAAGAAAACAAAGAAATATCCATGAAAAAGTACACACGATGCATGCAACATTTTCAATAAGCGTCCACATGGCAAGAACCAATTTCCTTCGAGTGCCACCTACAGTGTTGTATTTATAATATTAATAAAATATTTGCAATTAACACATTCTACAGACAAAATTATGTTGTAAAATACAGTTTTTGAAAAGATTTTATATACTTTTTCATTGATATAGTTTGAAAATTAAATTCGATGTAAGGCGCCATCTAGGTATCAATTATGTAGCTTGACGAAAAAATTTTTTGCTGAAGTTCAACTAGATTATTGGAATGAATGCGAAAGATCATTATGTGAAATACCGTTAGTGCGAACGAGTGGGCATGAATGACAAAATTGTTGCAGGCATTGGGAATGCGGCTAAATATTAAGCCAGTTATTGTATTGCCTGCCAAACTAATTTGGAAACGACTTTGTGTGGGGTGAAGCTTAAAATCGTTTAGTTCCCATACAAAGCCGTCGAAAAATTATTTTAGCAGGAAAAAAAACAGGGTTATTGTCTCTTGAATTGTTATTCCTGGTTCTACTTCTACTTCAAATTGGAATTTGTTTCGAATCAGTTTATTCTACTGACCGCTAGGGGCGCTTTACTTCGAATTTTGTTTTAAATTTTGAAAGTATGAATGAAAATGCAAACATTTTGTATCAAAACAAACATTTTAATAAAAAATATTATAAGTAGAATCTGCAAATAACAATAATTTCACATATAATTATAATTTTTTATTACCAAGAATACAACACTGTCGCTGGCTTTCGAACAAATCATCTGATGCAAATGTGAAATGTGTAATTGTTTCTAGTAAGTGTAGTTCGCGCCAATTTTATTAATAAACATAAGAAAAAAGTTTAAAAAAAAGCTGACATTTTCAGGTTTATCGAAACCGTCCAAGGCCATGGCATATTATGGAACATACGTTTCTAAACATTTCTATAGAAAAATTTGAAAACATTTCTAATGAAAAATTTGAAAATATTTCTATCGAAAAATTTAAAAATTCTCTATAGAAAAATTTTAAAACTTTTCTATAGAAAATTTTAAAACTTTTCTATAGAAAAATTTGAGAATATTTCTATAGAAAAATTTGAGAAGATTTCTATAGAAAAATTTGAAAACATTTCTATAGAACAAGAAAAATTTTAAAACATTTCTATAGAAAAATTTTAAAACTTTTCTATAGAAAAATTTGAGAACATTTCTATAGAGAAATTTCAAAAAATTTCTATAGAATAATTTTAAAACAATTCTTTAGAAAAATTTTAAAAGATTTCTATAAAATTTTACAATTTTTTTATAGAAAAATTTTAAAACATTTTTATAGAAAAATTTTAAAACTTTTCTAAAGAAAAATTTTAAAACATTTTATAGAAAAATTTGACAAGTTTTCTATAGAAAAATTTTAAAACTCTTCTATAGACAAATTTGAAAAGTTTTCTAAAGAAAAACACTTAATACTTTTTGCTCCGGGTAGTGGTACAAATCTGAGGTCCGTGTCTCTCATTTAATTTTTCTATTTTTTACTGTTCGCTTTTTCGTTTGTATTGCAATTCTCCATGGTTTTCAATCCCCAACTATGTATACTGCTGTATAAAGTAAACAATGTTGCCAGTCAGCTGTTTTTTCGAACTTATTCGAACAAATTTGTTGCTTGCATTGTGAACGCCTGTTGAATTTGTTGCTATCATTGTGAACGAGCCTTTATACTTCTACTCCAGCTACAATTTTGTTCGAATAAATAATAAACTATTAAGCGGTATTAAGTGGCCGTCGGTGGTGCAATGGTTAGTGTGCGCGGCTCTTGTACATGAGATCCTGGGTTCGAACCCGGCTCTGACCACCTTCAAAAAAAAAAAAAAATTCTTTCGGCGGCGGTCACCTCGCATAGTGACGGCGACACTATCGAGTATCTAGCCATGAAAAATCTTCTCAAATTACCGTTCGGAATCGGTGTAAAACTGTAGGTCCCCATCAGTGAGTGAAAACTGGAAAGCGCACAGCTCAGTGATTGTGAGAAGTTCTCCCCAGTCCCTTCATGGGATGTAATGGGAAACCATTTATTTTTTTTATTTATTAAGCGGTAGATGGCGCTGTACCTCGAATTTCAATTTCAAACTTAAAACGTCAATGAAAATTGAAACCATTTGTGTTAAAAGATGCATTATAAAACGTAAATTTATCTGTAGAATTTACTTACAAATTTTGAATATTAATAAAAAATTCAAACACATAAAATATTTACAATTAGTGCCATCTAGGTGTCAATTGTGTACCTTAATCTACTTCAGGAACAATTTTGATCGGAACAAGCTACATACTTGACACCTAGATGGCGCTACATCTTCAATTTCATTTCAAAACTAAGAAATATTAATGAAAATGTAAACCATTTGTTTCAACATAATTTTATATTTAGAATTTTATCTCTGAGAATATTCCAAAGATACCGATCGACACTTACAAGATAGACTCTCTCGTTGTCCCTCTTTTATTCTCTTGCTCTCGAGAGGGCATAGATATTGGAACAAACACAGATGAATTGTACAGCTGAAATTGTATCACATGTAATATTGAATAGCAAACACATTACGTTTGCACACAAGTATATTATATTTCCGACAAGCTCCAACCACACGTTATATTTGCATCCGAACAACAAAAAACGACAGATTTTTCAGCGTATAGGTACTTCAATTAACAGAACTGACTAATTGGGTCGGAAGAGCAGCCAATGTACCCTGAAAAATGTAAGGTTTGGTTCGGTTTATGGGCCAGCGGCACCATTGGTCCTCACATCTTCAAAGACGATGATGGCCGACACGTTATGGACAATGAAGCAAGGTACCGTTCGATAATCACGTATTTGAATATTTGAATATTTTCATGTATTTGAATATCTTATTAATACGTAAAATATAAAACTGTATGTGGTATACGAAGTAATTTGTTACTTACATTCCGAAAACCTATTTATAATGTTGCTTGCATTCTGACTATTAAGCGGTAAATGGCGTTGTACCCCGAATGTCATTTTCAAACTGAAAAACATCAATTAAAATTGAAACCATTTCTGTGAAACACCAACTGAATGATGCAATATGCTGTACAGTTTACAGTAGCCTTCTAATGGCCAGTTTTTCAGTCAGTGGTGATCTTTGTTTCTTTGTTAAATTGTGGTTAAACATCTAATTGTGTTTTTTAGTCATTGTTTAACTATGATTTAACCACCCAATGTTGGTTGGTTAACTTATAGTGAGAACCATATTATTTTGACAATCAAATTACTGAGTGTCAAAGGGAGAAATGAAGATTGTATAAAATACATGTTCCAGATTTGCGTATTTGTACACATACCTTGAGTCTATATCGCTAAATTGTTGCGCCTATATAGTTTTTTAAAATTTTTGGTTAAAATGACTTCGATTTCATGCATCTATTTCTTATTTTAAATAATTCCATTTTGTTTGTTCCCCTTTGTTGTTTTGGTATTTCTCCCAAAACACACGTTTTTTCCAATAAGAATACAAGGGTTGCCATATTAGTTGACAATATGGCGACTTACGTTAACTCACCACTGAAAAACCAAATGCAAACTTAACCTCTAATTAACTTAGAATTAAGATTAAGTAATCCGATAGTTAACTAACCACTTAAAAACCGGCCATAACAGATGGTATAGATTTTTAATTAACTACGAGGGAAGTTTCAAAAGTAATGGACCTTTAAAACAAAAGGAGAACTATCCAAAAAATTTAAATTATTTTTTCAAAAGTTGCATGAGTGCTCTTCTACATATCTTATTCGCATAACCACTGTGCATCCGATTGCATAAGTATAAAATCCCAGCAAAAGTTGCCACAACGACTTTCCACATTATGTTGCACGAATGCTCGCACTGACACACACACACACACACCTCAACTCATACGAGTATAAGGACATTTTTAATATTTATGAGCACAATTGTGTATAAACATAATTTTCCACTTCAGGTCTGTTGGTGTTGTTGGCATTGTTGTCGGTAATTTTCTCTGTATTTGTAGTTACTTTGTTGTTGTTGTTATTATTGTTATTGTTATTTTTTGTGCATTTTCTGCAATTTTTGCAAGTGGTTTTATGGGTTGATTTTTATTGAGCTGAAGTGAAAATTGTAAAGTTTTTCCATATGTTTGAATTTTGCGGTTGAATACAACACGGGTGTTGTTATTCTTGGCACTGTTGTTGTTGTTGTTGATATTACAGTCATTGACGTTGACTCGGGTCCAAGACCTCTTCTGAGTCCTGGGTCCTTTTGAGTGCCACCCATATCACTGTATTCGCCGAGTTTTGCGTTTTTGTATTTTTAATCAATGTGAGTAAACAATAACATAACGAAATGACAATAAAGTTGAAATTATCCGTATAACGGGAATTATATACTGCAATGAACCTACATTACTGAGAATATATATATATAGACAGACAGTTATTAATGTGTTGTGGGTTGAAGGGTGCGCTACACAAACACAATCAAATAAGGACCTATGGATGCCGATGATGCAACTTGGCGCAAAAATATCCAAATCGAAACAAAATTTAATTAACTTCAGTCGATTAATGTAAAATGCAATTCAGCAACCGCATTAGGTTAGGTGCTGGTGACAGTGGACGAACGACCCTCTAAGGGGTACTAATGCATTGATACCACGTGCTACGTACACAATGACCTACTTTGGTAAACGTTCATCCGGAAACGTCCACTGCTTCGATTCTTCCTTGGTTTCTGGATCTGCTTTTCGTCCACATTATACTGTTGCGCTTATGGTCGAGTGTGAGTATTCGCGGCACCCATCGCTCGGTTAATTTGTTCAAGTCCACATATTCATGTAAAATATTATGTACCTGCTCAATTGAGATTCCTATAGCCTCAGCCACTACACGCACTTTCATTCTTCAATAGTCCAATCTTCGAGAGAATTAAATAATTTGCTACAAGAACCTTAAGATCATACCTACGCTTAACTGAGATAAACTTCCAAGGTCCCTAGTTAGGTAAACATCCTCCTGCCGACTTGCGTTGGCATGTGCACCGAAGATGTTCAGTGAAATGTTCTTATTTCTCAAAGCTACAGCTTCTAAAGAAGTCGTTTGTCAATCAGACAGTTTCCACTCAAAATTGAAACAAACATTAATATATTGGACCAGGATAGATACAGAAGATTCATGGATCTCCCACTATGAACTGTCGAGGCGAAGTGAACTGGTCGACGAGATCATGCGATTTTCCACCTATAGACTTTTCTAGTGGTGTTTCGTTGAGACTTGTGAGGTAGGTAGTCGGCCGCTCGTTTTCAAATATGTACCTACATATACATTTGGAGGGTAACGCCATCTGTTGACTTCATGGGCAGGACATCTGCTGGATTCAACAGCAACTTCTGAGCAACACCGCCATCTGGAGGGCAATAGCCAGGATACTAAGTTATGGACTCCTGACCATCAGCTGATATTAAAACTTACGTTGACAGCTGTAATGGCTAACATCTGCTACCAACGCTGAGTGTATAAAAGGCGGCTCAACTTAGTACTTGGAGCGATTCTGCCTGCAGTCGTTGAAGAGCCAACATATTCGTAGAAGTGAATTTGACACCCTGCCTGTGGGTCTAGTTCAAACCTAGACATTGTAGTAATCCCTAGCTAGTCTCCTTCTTATTAACCTTTTCCCTGGTTCAAGCAAGATATTCCTTGCCAGTGGGGTTTGAAATTGGTAACAGTCTGTTTGCTATTTGTTTCCCCTGGTTCCAGTCAGAGGTTCCCTGTCTGTGTGGACTCGAGCTTCGTGCCTACCTCTCCCGCTGGATCAAGTAACGTATTCCCTTCCTGTGGGTCTTTCACTTGGTACCCGCCTCTTCTATGGTCGCCTTGTTTCCCCTGGTGCAAGCCAGAGTTTCCTAGCCTGTAGGATCTAGACCTTGATGCCTATCAATACTGCTGAGTGAAGCCAGATATTCCTTGCCTGTGGGTATTAACCTTGGTATCCGTCTGTTTCTTGGTTGCCTTTTTTTACCCTCGAGTAAGCCAGAGTTTCCCTGGGTGTGGGATCTCGACCTTGGAGCCTACCCCTATCGCAGGTTCAAGCCAGAAATTCCTTGCCTGTGGGTCTTGAACTAGGTACCTGCCTGTTCTCTGGTTGCTAGTTGCTTGCCTTGGTACCAGCCAGAGTTTACCCGTCTGATGGGTCTCGACCTTGGTGCGTATCACTACTGCTGATTCAAGACAGAGATTCCCTACCTGCGGGTCTTGAACTTGGTACCAGACTATTTCCTTTTTGGTATTTGTTTTCCCTGGTTCCATCCAGAAATTACCTTCCTTTAGTATCTCCACCTTGTTGCCTACCTCTCTCGCTGGTTCAAGTCAGAGTTTACCTGCCTGTGGGGTCTAGACCTTGGTGCCTATTCCTTCCACTGGCTTAAGCCAGATATTCCCTGCCTGCGGATCTTGATCTTGATACCAGCCTATTCCCTGCTTGCTGTTTGTTTCCCCTGGTTTCAGTCAGACGTTCCCTGCCTGTGGGGTCTCGACCTTGGTGCCTACCAATACCTCTGGTTCAGGCCAGATATTTCCTGCCTGTGGGTCTTGGACTTGGTACCTGCCTGTTCCCCGGTGGCTGGTTGTTTCCTTTGGTACCAGCCAGAGTTTGCCTGCCTATGGGGTCACGACCTTGGTGCCTATCACTACCGCTGATTCAAGCCAGAGATCCCCTGCCTATGGGTCTTGAACGTGGTGTACGCCTATTTCCTGGTTGATAATTGTTTCCCCTGTTTCCAGCCAGAGATTCCCTGCCTTTCGGCTCTAGACCTTGCTGCCTACATCTCCCGGTGGTTCAAGTCAGAGGTTCCCTGCCTGTGGGGTCTTGAAGTTGGTACCCGCCTGTTACCTAGGTGTTATTTGTTCCCTATTGTTCCAGTCGGAGGTTCCCTGCCTGTGGCGTCTCGACCATGGTGCCTACCCCTACCGCTGATTCAAGAATGATATTCTCTGTCTGTGGGTTTTGAACTTGATACCTGGCTGTTCCTTGGTTGCTAACTGTTTTCCTTGGTTCCAGCCACAGATTCCCTGCCAATAAGGGTTTGGCATTGATATATACTTTCCCCCTGGTTACTACAGTAGTCCCTGCTTTTAACCAGAGGTTCCCAGCGCGAGAGGTATTGACCGTGTAATAGGCAGAGGTTCCTTTTTTTACCAAACTGCAGCGTCCAAAGTATCCCTAACGGTCATTAAAGCCTTACCTTCTAAGGGCACATCAGCAGAAGTCCCGACATCGGCACACACCATCGACCACGACAACTGCAACGACACATCGATGACACACCACTGTCACAGACGGTAAGTCATTCACCCAAGGGTCAGCGCGGTCTCAGTCAACGATATCCGCTACCTGTAGCCCTCTGCTCGATTTGTCATCATGTGCCGGCCGCCAACGCCTACAGAATCCCCCAGCCATCTTGCGGCTAAAAGAGAAATAAAGAAATATTGTTGTAATCGTTGAGTATTTATACACAGGAAATGAAATGTTTCTACTTTATATCCAGAATACTGCCAGTGTTCTACTCTGTTTCTCAAAAATAAATCATATGTAACGAACCGCTGCCGACCACTGAGTGCACCCCGGATTCAAAGCGGAAAACCCATCGTTACAGCGTATGCCAGTAAGCCACAAATGACCGGTGCCATCAAAGTCAACATAGCTCGTGCCACGGTACAAATTCAGCCTGAGATAGTCATCGAAAATTGGCTTATTAGATGAGCGCCACCCAGGGAAACCGCGACGGCCATTTGAACTATGTATATCATATTCCACACATAATGTCAGGGTCTCCTTCAAATGGTTGATATCTTGTTTTGTCCAATTTCAGCATGTACCCGACCCTATTAGAAGACTCTATATTATGATTCGATTTCCGAGCTTTACCATTTATGAAATCTCCACAAACTAGACGTTCGTTATGTGTCATTTATTGTATCAATTCTTACATTTCCCTACGATAATTTCAATTGTAGGATATAATCTCTTGATGCTGAAGGACTAACAAAATCGCATTCATAACGTTTGCACATATAAATTCGTCATCTTCAAATTCACACTCACTTAAGTGCGTTTACATAAACTTTATCACTGCATCCTCGTACATTTACCGATTGTTTATTAAAGTGCCACAGAGGGCGTGAATGTGACAGCGAGTGGTGAGTGTAAAATGTATTACTTCAGTAAATAAACTATAATTTTTCCTCCAGATATGTTTATACAATGAAATTATATGCATACACATTTTGATCTTTCAGGACATCATACAGGCCAGCCGTACTTGATTGTACAGTCTCTACGTTCGTTCATTCATTCATTCATATGCCCTTTCGTTTATTCAGTCATTTCGCAGTGGATTGACTGAATGACAGATGAACTGAGGAGTGAGTGCCAGATGTGTGGGTTGTGGCACTTGTGTGGAGATGACACAAATGATGACATGCCAGCGGTTTGTTCTTAATGATTTCAACATTTTGAGGCGTAAAATATAATTAAAAAACAGGACGAAACAAAGAAAAAAAAAACAAGAAGATATAAAGACAGAATATACAAATACTTAAAGTTGTAAAGAAATAAAACGAACTAAGGAGTAGGATAAAATGAAAACTGGAAACATTTCAAATTGAGAAGAATAGTTGACAAGGTAGTAAACAGGAAAATGTATAATTTCCATAGAAAATATTAAAATAAATTGTTTTTAAATGAGACGAAAGATGAGTTCAGAAAGTTTAAATTATTAACCCATAAGGGGCTGGCATTTAAATTTTAAAAGGTATAACATTCAGTTACTTACTTAGGTTTCATCAAACAACGCAGAGGGGTCGAGAGCCGTACAAAAGAAGTTCATGCAAGGAATATTCCACCGGGTCTTTCCAGTGAAGTCTTAGTAGTCCTGTCTGTCGATGTCCTTCGAATACGTCTTGGAATTCCATTCGCACTTGCTCATTCTCATCCATTTTGTTGACATGGAGTAGCCAGTGTAAGTACGTAATTTTGATTCACATAATTTTGTCGAGCTACTGATTATACAGTTCGTGGTTCATCCGTCGTCAATACTCGCCGTTCTCAATTACAGGGCCATATAATTTTCGGAGAATTTTTCTCTCAAAGACCGCCAGTGATGTTTCTTCAGCATGCGATATGAACCTGTATTCTGCGCCATAAAGGAAATCAGGTTGTATGAGAATCTGATCGAGTTGGATCTTCTTTTCTCGAGAGAGGGTCTTATCTCTAAAGTGCTTGCTTAGCCAGAAATAACACCTGCTTGCAAGCACAGTTCTCCGTGTGATTTGTAGGCTGGCTTTATTGCTTCTGTTTACGGCAGATCCGAGAAAAATGGATTCGTCCACTACCTGTAAATAATAAGGGTTATTCGTTCACCTTTTCGTCCAATAGGTGAATGTTCTGCGCATCGAAACCTTTTTTTTGTTTTTTACTCGTTTACTTCCAAAACCACTTTTGCTGATTCCTTCGCATTTCTCGGAAATACTCGTATTGCAGTAACTTCTCGCAGATTTCGTTCTATGATGCCCACACGACGAAAAATTTTTGTATTTTGTTGTTAGTTGGATGCAAATATAACGCGTTTGTAGCTTGTCGCAAATATAGTTTACTTGTGTCCAAACACATTGTGTTTGCTATTCAGTATAACATGTTTGAGACACAATGATTAATAGATTATAATATATGTGTTTGTGAACCCAAATATGGCTTTGTTTGTTGAAAACTGCTGAAAACAAAAACTTGACAGACAATGAAGAAACAAAAAGCCGCAGATCGTCAATTCACGAAAACAATGCTGCAAACATGTCCATAGTTCCTGCAATATGTTGCTAGGGCCGATAATTCTCGGCGTGTATATTAGACGCATACGCTTGCAGCATGTGACTTTTACTGCTGATAGTTTTAATCGTGTTGACTGCAGCTTCGTACTATGATCTCAATTAATGTATTGAAGAGATCGCTTGATAGGAAGTCGCCCTGCCTGAGGCCTCGCCTCGTAGTAAATATTTCGGTGAGAATCTTTACCACTTTTTACTGGAGATTTCGTGTCTGACAAAGTCGTGTCAACTGAGCAGGTTTTCTCAATATCGCGCTATCGAAGGCAGCTTTATACATCAACAAAATCTGTTAGGTGTCGATTTATTTTTCGTTGGATTTCCCCCGGATTTGTTGTAATGTGAATATGTAGTCGGTTGTTGATATTGTAGGCTTAAAGCCACACTGGTAAGGTCCTATGCGGTCTGCAACAAGCGGCTTAAGCCTTTCGCACATTGCGCTCTATGCGATTCTTCTATGCGATGCTTTCATCTACAAAAGTTTGTACATGTACTCGGGTCGCCTTTTTTGAAACCCAGACACGGTATTGTAAGACTCCGAACGTTGGGCGCGCATTTATTGAGTCAGATTTTGGATCTGAGCTGATTCCCGCACCTTCCCAGTTTTAAATTGCTCAGCTGGTAGTCTATCAACACCAGCGGCTTTGTAGTTCTTAAAGCCGGAATCATAATGCAAGCAACATTTTCAATAGGCGTTCGCAATGCAAGCAAAAGCTTACTTCGAATCGAGATGTTTGTTCTAACAGGTGGTACCAGTATTATGGCCCATATATATATCAAGGCAATAATAAAATATATTTGGTTTCATGTCAAAGTAAATACAAGTCAAGAATAAAAGTAAGCCAGAAATTACAAAACCCAAATACATTTGAATTTGATTCTTCATGTAATGAACAGAAGGACAAGCAAATCATTTAAGTTGTTCTTATAACACAACCTCTATTAGTTGCATCAGGATTCAAATGTCACAAATGTCACATCCAGGTTTGTATTTTGAATATTATACAATGTTAATGTATTAAAACATATTTGGTATTAAAAGATTCTACAGATAAAATAACGTTTTATAATGCATATTTTAACACAAATGGGTTCAATTTCCATTGATGTTTTTAAGTTAGAAAATGAAATTCGAAGTACGGCGCCATCTAGCGCTTGTTAGATTATTTCCTGTGGTGCTACGTCAAGTCTATGGTCTATGCCAACAAGCCAGCGACGATTAATGAACTTCGTACGAATATTGAACGTGAAATTGCAGCAGTATCGACCGATTTATGCTTGAAAACCGTCGAAAATTGGGTTCAGCGTCTGGACTTCTGCAAGCGTGCCCGTGGTGGCCATGCAAAAGAAACCGAGTTCCATACATAATGGCATCAAACGTACTTTGACAGGAATAAAGAATTTCATTGGTATCTAAAACCGGTTTTGTTTTGTTTAGCGGTTATTTTGTAGCACTCTTATTGAAAAACCCGATATGTTGCTGGAGTAGAAATAGACTAACTGCGGCGACAAAATTGAGTTACATTTTTAATCAAAGTTAAGAAGAAGAACATGAATAATTGCAGCAAAAAGACTACACATTATGCTTTGACGATTATAGATTATAGACGATTATATATAGCTCCAAATAATAGCTATTTTTGACTACCTTGTAATACAAGCACGTCCTAATGTTTCGAATTAACGTACTATAAAGGATGAGCTTCGTCGCATGAATGAAAAATTTTTGTTAATGTTTTTACGTTGCTACAATGAAAAGTCTCGTATATCCGACAATTTGGTAGTCGCTGCAACGAAAAATTGCATACATGATTTCTTTGACAATTTTTCATGTCGTTGCTGCAACAACTTAATTTTCGTTCATGCAACAAATTTGTTTAATTTTAATTTTGTAGAATAGAAAACTGGGTTAAACATTAAAAAAGTAAGTAAATTTAAACGACTGGTATTTGGTTTATCTGAAGCAACTTCATTGGTGTAAAGAAACAGATTCATTGCAGCAATGAAACAAATTCATTGTAAGAACGATATTTATTCATTGCAACAATGACACAAATTCATTGCAGCAACGAAACAAATTCGGTGCAATAATAAATCAAATTCATTGCAGCAATATCCAAACTTTCAACGCAGTGACGAACGATTTGCAGTTGATGAACACATTTTCGTAGTGGGAATGAAAGTTGTTGGGGTGATGAACCTTTTCATACATGTGACGATAATTTTTCGTTTAGTGTACCCTGTTAGACCAGGCAAGAACTATCGACTCGACCAGCTCATACTCAGTGACCCACTTTGAGAGTCTCCTAATAGAGCCCTGGATCACATCTTTACAGGAACTACCAAGGTGCTACTCTCATTCGTAATTCGACAAAAGTTTGAATATTGCATTGATTTGTAATATTTTCAATTTATCATTTTGTAATTTAAAATTTGATTTCTTTGATTTCGAAAAATTATTCCTATCTACGTCTTGGCCTCCTTCCTTAAAGGGTTACACAACAAATTTAATTGCATACCATTTCATATAACACTACTTGTCCTCTTCCAGAGTACTGTATCATTTTCACTTTACCGTCCGTCATTGTTTTCAGTAAATAAGCGCAGTAAATTGTGTATGTCCTCATTTATTTCAACCATTTTCTGAATACTATTGTATTTTTATTGTGCAAACTTTATAATTTAAATGACAGATGTTGTTTTCATTTTAATGTCCCTTCCTCCTCGTCCTCTGGACGAGTTCTCGTCATTACGTTTCCTTAACATTAATGTTTAAACTGATTTGTGTGTGTCTGTCTGACTGTGCGTCTGTTGTCTTTTTATTTGCAGGACGAATATCCTGAATTGGTCATTGTATTATTTGTCATTCTCCTTGTTTTGTTGTTGATATTTGTGTTTCTTGTGCTGAATTCATTATGTTACAGTGTAGTAAGTAAGGAGATTATAATTATGATTATTTCATTTATTTTAATGATATTTACATAATTAAAATTATATTTTGATGTCATTATAAAATGTATGTTACCAGTGATGAAGTGCTGCCATGTGCCTTCTTGTGTATTAAGACACACAACAGAAGGTATCTTTTGGGATATAGCAAGCTATTATGGTAAACAATTGGTAGTTTACTGCTTCAGGGAGCTTACTTATTACAACTTGTTACACCTAAAATCCTTTTTAGGTAATTCGTATATCACAGTGCAATACGAAAAAATGTAACCATATACGGACACCACTACGTGACAAAAGACCAACAAAAAAGACCCGTGTCCCCCAGTTTTGCCCAAAGTCTTGCACTTTTTTTATGGGCCCCCAAAGATTTGGGGCCTCGGTGTCATTTTTACAAAAAAAGTGATCATTTTGTCAGGCTCATATCTTGCAAACCGTTAGGATATTTGGTTTACACTGCAAGGGATAGTTGTAGCTCTTATCATAAAGAACAAAAATTGTGAACATGTAAAATGAAAACAGCTTCATCGTTAAGGTCAAAATCTCAAACAACTTTAAAAACTATTTTTTTTACCTTTTTCTCCCTGTTCAGGTCCATAGGTAGAAAACCGTTCAAAATTCAAGGAAACAATCAACTATGTACAAGAATGTACCTAAGATCTTAAAAAACAACTTTCTAGAAGTTATGAACTTCCTAGAAATGATTCTTATATTGTGTGCTGTTGCGTGGAGCATACTGATTTGCCTGTGCTGGTGCGGTCGGTGAGATAGCATAGTATCACAATGTTGAAGTAAACGGTGTTAAGAATAATTCCTAGGAACTTCAGATGTTCTAAAAAGTTGTTTATTGAGATTTTAGGTACATTTTTGTTGTTAACCGTTTCCTTGAATTTTGAACGGTTTGCTACCTATAGACCTGAAAAGGGGGAAAAAGGTAAAAAAAAATCCTATTTTTTAAAGTTTTTTTTTGCGGTTTTGACCTTGAAGATGAAGTTTTATTGATCTAATAGGTTTTTAGTTTGTATTCTCTATGACAAGGGCTACAACTTTCCCTCAGAGAGTAGATCATAATTCCGAACGATTTCCAAGATATGAGCCTGACAAAATGATCACTTTTTTTGTAAAAATGACACCGAGGCCCCAAATCATTGGGGGCCCATAAAAAAAAAGTGCATGACTTTGGGCAAAATTGGGAGACACGGGTCTTTTGTTTGTGGTCTTTTATCACGTAGTGGTGTCCGTATATGGTTATATTTCCCTGACCTAAAAAATTACACCCAGTGTATGCTAACTTTGGGCTTAAGGAAGTGTTCTGTATGTCCGTGAAGGACACAGTGCGACAGTGGAAAT
The DNA here is from genome assembly GCA_963931995.1 of Phaonia tiefii. Classification (NCBI taxonomy): domain Eukaryota; kingdom Metazoa; phylum Arthropoda; class Insecta; order Diptera; family Muscidae; genus Phaonia; species Phaonia tiefii. Next base: position 277,910,797 of record OZ008369.1, read on the forward strand.
GTTATTATAGCTCGACCTAGTATATATTTCGAATATGCCTTATGGGGTACTTCACAAGTCAGTCTGAAAAATATCAGGTTAGGTTAGGATAGGTGGTGGTCACAGTCGATGAATGACATATTACTCCATTGTGATACCACGGGTAAACGATATTAAGCTTTAGCCCCGCCGGAGAACCATTTAGTGTTCTCCAAGACTATTAAACAATTTAGTGTTTAGTTCTCTCTCAAGATCTTGTCTATATCCATAGGAGATAATTCTCCCATGCCCCTAAATAGATAGGATCCCATAGTAGAGGTCTTCCTGTGGGCTAGTGTTGCACACGTTCAGAAAGATGTTCCGAGGATTCTTTCTCTTTCTTATCGTTACAGCTGCTACAGAAATCATTTGCCTTGAGCCCCGTCGCATGTCTACCAAGTAAACCCCATTAAAACTGAAACTATCATTGACACCTTGAGCCTGGCCAACCACATAAGTTGTACGGATCTCCTGATTTCGTGTAAGGGCCAGTTTTGGCTTTAATGTACACCATCTGTACCCCTGAGCTATCTCTCCTGAATTATCATATAAAAGGGCTTTCGCAGGATATGCTTACAAGTCAACCTGCTCCAATTCCTGTGAAACATTTAGGGTAGTTTCCATACAGTCTGGCCAAGTAATCAGCTCTGAAGTTCCTTGGAATGCCCCTATGCCCTGACACATGAATATTGGTTTGCTAGGCCATCTCGTTGAAAGATCTGCGGCAGTCCTGGGTAGATGTTGAATTCGGGAATACTAATTCCAAGGACTTGATGATCGCCTGACTGTCCGAAAAGGCATTGACTACAAAGCCTTCTGAATATTATCCCTCAGCCAATAGGCCACTTCTCTAATAGCCAAAATTTCCAAGTGATACAAGGTACAGTGATCAGGTGGTCTACAATAAGAAGACAACCCTAATGCGCAAGAGTATACCCCGCAGCGGTGGTGGAATAGTTAGTGTGCGCGCCTTTTGTTAATGGGATCCTGGGTTTGATCTTTACCCTGGCCACCTTCAATTTCTTTCGGCGGCAGTCACCGTGGACAGTGACGGCGATTCTATCGCATGTTTTGACATGAAACTTGTACTGAAGGTACACTCAACAAAATTTGTTAGTAAACGTAGCAGAAAAGTCAGCTGGAAAGGGGAAAGCAAACATATTTGCTATTTAAGCAAACATAGGTTTGTTGTTTTAGCAAATAGTATGTTAAATATTTTTATTGTTGTTATGGCAGTACATTTGCTGTAATAACAAACAAATTGCTTGCTGAGAGGAAACATACATTGTTTTCTATTTATGACAAGCTTTTCTTGAGTTTAAATTTATGAAACTTCATTTCTATATTAGTTGTCAATACCTTATTACTGTTGCTTGTTTATAAAGTGATTTTCAATAGTAGTTTATTTTATTCTTGACTCTATTTACATGACAGATGTCGTTTATAACATTTAAAATTTTTATATGTCCTACACTTGAATGATAATTTTTCAATTTATTATTATATACATTTGTAATATGTAGGAATTTTCCATAAAACTGTTGGTGAAATGAAATCGATAGTTTTAATTAAAACTTCTTGTGTTTGTAAACGCAAAATCTAATTAAAAGTTTTAGTATCAAAAGAAGCCAACAGAAAAACATACATATGTACGTCTGTACAATCATTAACTGTTACCAAATAAGTGAACATGCGAATCGATGGACGTAGTATATGACGTTGTGTCATCGGTCGGTAAATAGCGAACTTGTGTCGGTCTACACGCAGGGGAAATAAATCTAATAATTGTAATTAAGCTTTCAATTAATCGACCAGTAAATTAAATTCATTCACTATTATTGAACTTATTGGTTTTATGTCTATATGTATATCTACTTATAAGGGCGTCTCAGTAAGATTGACCTTTTTAAATTTAGTTTCATGATTTTTTTGGCAAATGGCAACTCTGAAATTTGGCAGCTGTCATATATGTTTATTCCGATTATTAAAAAAGTAGCGCTTTACGACAGAACAATACGTTACAATTGTGAAAACTTATTACAAAACTTTGGAAAGTTATGCTGAGACCGCTCGCAAACTTCAAAGAAGTTTCAGTCGAGCAAGAGCACCTAATGTATCCTGAGGTGCACTCGAGTGGTCAAAAAATTTGAAGAAACTTGGTCGGTTATGGACAGTAAAACTTCTTTGCGTCAAAGTACTGGTCGGTCTCCTGAAATAATTGCTGCTGTAAACAAGAGTGTTGCCGAAAACCCGAAAACATTATTTCGGCAACGTTCTTAACATCCTCAAATGTTGCGAAGCTCTACGAAGCGAATTTTGACAAAAGACCTCCACCTTCATATGTACACGCTGAAAAATCTATCCTTTTTTGTTGTTTGGATGCAAATAAAGAGTCCGCCATCTAACGTTTTTTTTTTCAACTAGTGCTTATTTCGTGAATGGTAACACTTAGCTCATGTCTGATTTGACAGATAATTAGTTTTATCCTTCCGCTGAACGAATATGGTTGTGTATACGCTTGAACAACGCTGGGAAATATGGGAAAAATGGGCCTGCGATCGACTTACAGAAGATGCCGATTTTGCCAAAAAAAAAATCATCTTTTCAGATGAAGCTCATTTTGATTTTGGCGGGTATGTAAACAAGCAAAATTGTCACATTTGGGGCACAGAAAACCCGCACGCATACATTGAAAAGCCGATGCACCCAAAACGAGTCACTGCTTGGTGCGGATTTTGGTCCAGAGGCATAATTGGGCCATTTTTCTTCGAAAATGAGCAAGGAGTGGCCGTTACAGTCAATGGCGATCGTTATCGGGCCATGTTGAACGAATTTTTGTTCACAAAAATTGAAGAGGAGGATATTGGCAACATTTGGTTTCAACTGGACGGCGCTACGTGCCACACAGCCGAGGCTACACTCGATGTTTTGCGCCCTGTTTTTGAAGATCGCATTAACAGCCGCAGAGCTGATGTCGTTTGGCCACGTCGGAGCTGCGATTTAACACCGTTGGACTATTATTTGTGGGGTGCCCTCAAAGATAAGTGTTACGCCTACAAGCCAGAGACAATTGACGATTTAAAGGACAATATTCATGAAGCCATTGGTGAAATACAGCTGCACACAATCGATAATGTGCTTAAAAATTGTACCGATCGTGTAGACTACTGCATGGCCAGCCGAGGCAGCCATTGGAATGAAATAATTTTCATTATTAACCGGAAGGATTGTACTTTCAAATAAAAAAAGAAATTGGAGAAAATATTCAGTAGTTTTTTTTTATAGCATTTTCAAAAAAAAAAAAGTTATTTGGCGGACCCGTTATAAAATGTGTTTGGAACTTGTCGCAAATATAATATACTTGTGTCCAAACAAATGGTGTTTGCTACTCAATATTACATGTTTGAGACATAATGATTATGTGTTTACGACCCAGATATATTTATGTTTGTGATACAAATACAGCTGTGTTTGTTGCATTGTCTATGCCCTGTCGAGAGAAAAAGAATAAAAGAGGGACATATCTTGTATGTGTTCATCTGTATTTATGCATTATTCTCTCAGTCAGAGAGCCATGAATATACCTAAGTGTGGGTGTAAATTGGAGATGAAGTGTTTCTTATTTTGCCTGATATATTGCATTCTAGTTTCATGTATTCAGGTTCATCGGACAGAGGATATCAAAAGCGCTTGATCAGTGAAAAAAGAATAAACGAAGGCTCGGACGGTTAAATGGTTTGTGATGTTAAAAAAAATAAATAAATGGTGTCCCGTTACATCCCATGAAGGAATTAGAGAGAGCTTCTCACCATCAATGAGCTGTACGCGTTCCAGTTTTACACTCACTGATTGTGACCTACAGTTTTACACCGGTTCCGAACGGTATTTTGAGATGCTTTTTCATGGCTAAATACTCGATAGTGTCGCCGACACTAAGCGAGGTGACCGCCGTCGAAAGAAATTGTTGATCTTACTTTGGTTTTTGTATGTATATGTTTCGTATATATGTATGTATGCTACAAAAGGGAGAAACGATTTTGAGGAAAGAAAGTGGAAAGGGGAAAAATGTGAAGCCCTTTGTCTGTCCTTGCGTGAACTAGATTTGTGTATAAATGTATTCTTGAGTAAGTGATGATTTATCCGACCTTTCGTATTGTATTTAAATATTAAATTGTTCGAGCGTTTGGTCGTTTTTTCAATTTAAATTGAAAATACGATGAAACGCTCCAACAATTTAATATTTAAATAAATATATTCTTTGTGTACCAACACATAGTGATAACCAACGCATAGCTGAAACCTTCCGAAACCAAAACCGTGACAGACAATGAAGAAAGGTGGGGTAAAAGAGCAGCAGATTCTCATTTCATGAAAAAAAAACAAATAATTCATTCAATGCAAATAAATGTAAAAAGGGCCGTTTTAAATCTATTAATTTTTTGTATTAATTATTTACAAATGTACATTTATATTGTTAAAATTAATTTTAATAAATAATACATATATACTGAAATCGAAGAATAATTCGTTTCTAAATATTACTATATTTGGGAGGATATTCGCATATGTTTCACGTAAGAATATGTAGGTTTGGGGGAAACGCGCGAATGCTTCCACGTAAGTAAATGGAGGTTTGCATACATACATGTTTGTCAGTAAACATGATTCTGTTTACATTTAAATACAAGTAAGTTTAGGACCTGCAAACATATGACTGTTTGAAGTGTGTTCCAAACATATACATGGTTCCTGCAGAATATGTTTGGGAAAATATGTTAGAGAAGCCGTTACTTTTCAGCGTGTACAAAATTCAGCTTACACAGGAGGTCAAACCAGCAGACCATGGAAAGCGCCGACAATTCGTTCAATGGGTCAAGGATCAAAGTGAAGTCAATGCCAATTTTCCAAAAAAAAAATCATCTTCTCCGTTGAAGCGCATGGCTTCGTGACTACACAAAATTGTAGAATTTGGGGCTCAGAAAATTCTAACGCAATCCATGCGAAACAAATGCACCCACAACGAGTAACTGTCTGGTGCGGATTTTGGTCAGGCGGCGTGATTGGGCCTTAATTTTTTGAAGATGAGGACGAAATTGCACTAACTGTGAACGGTATTCGTTATAGGAATATGATTTCGTAGTTTTTGTGACCTCAACTGGATGGCATGGATCTGAACGACATGTGGTTTCAGCAAGACGGCGCCACCTGCCACACTGCGCATGAAACAATCAATTTATTGCAGCAACAATTTCCAGAACAAATTAGCACAAGAAATTCTGATGTCAACTGGTCACCAAGATCATGCGATTTAACGCCATGTGATTTCATTCTTTGGGATTTTGTGAAATCCCGGGTTTATGCGAATAAACCAGAAACAATTCCTGAGCTCAAATCCGCGTCATCTAACGCGTCATCGGTGAGATACACATGCAAAGAGAAATGGCCTGTCATCATAGCCGTGGGGGTTATTTGACGGATGTTGTATTCCGTACTGAATAGGAACATGTCTTCTTTACAATCCAATAAAAAATCACAACTATCACAAAAAATACGTGCTTTTATTTTAAAATAAAAAAGTGCATTCTTACTGAGACACCCTTTATAAATATTGACTTATCTTAAGAGTAAAATATTTTGAACATCGAGATAGGGGTTCAAAGTCATTATAATAAGGTGCACTTTGAATTAAGCACAATACTCGAGCTAGAACTACATGCTGAAACATAACGGCTCCACGAATCATGTGCATGTTTTCATGTCCCTTGAACTGAAGATCAATTCCTTCATGGTACTATGTAATGGGAAACGATTTGGTTTTTCAATTTCTACAATGACGCGTCGAATATTGGTTCATTGGTATAATTTCAAAAGACATTTTTGAAGACCAATGATTCCACCAGAATCTTGAATTTAGTCCGGATCATTTTCGGAGAGAAGGATATCTGCAAATCCACTTCCTGACAGATTAGTACCCCATAATATCAGTTCAGCATAATGATTTTTGGGTGACATATAAACAATAGCCTTCGTGTATAAAGTTATAATTTCTTATGCCACATATTCGATGTGTAGGGAACAACTGTCGACGGATTGACTTATACATAAATCTGAAAATTGTACTCAATTAACCACTACATGTGTCAATAATACATACATACACATAAATATTGTAAACAAGTAATTATTTTCATTCAAGTGAATTTCATTTGATCTGTTCAATACATATACATATGTATGTATGCATGTATGGCTTTCACAAAGGCGTTGTCAGCATCTTAAAGTTATTAATTGAAAGGAATGGCAAAGGGAAAGGGATATACAGTAAAATATTAACAAACAATTGTACAAGGATTCTTCAACCCATTTCACATAAGGGAATATTAGCAATATGTTGGATAAGTATCGAGTTAGTTTTTGTATCAGACGTCATAACAAATGTATCCAATTCCTCCGATTGTTTTTTTTTTTGCTTTTTCGTTAAGTTTTGCACAAGACGGCAATGAAGTTGATGACAAAAAGATTCTATTGAAAGATGTAGATGGAAAAAACTGTCGAATCATTGAGAGACGTATAACATAACAATGATTATCGATCGGCCTTTATCTGGCGTTCTTAAGTATTTATTTATATTTACTTAGGTAGCTATTTTGCCTAGAGTCCTTACAGTCTATGCATAACGTTTCAGTTTCTATCCATTAGTCCTTGTGTTACAGTGATGATATTAATGTGATATCTTGCAAAAGCATAAATATATGTTGCGTATTACCATGAATCGTGTATTTATGTATGGTTATATATAAATTAGTTATATATAACACATAGATTGTAATAATATTTGTTGTCTTATGAACTAGTCTTAGTGCTGTTTGGGGTGTATTTGTAGTTGGTACTTATATATAAAGTATTGTCGAAATCCGACCTTTTGCATAATAAAGCCAATACTTATAAACAGCCCGAATAGTTAGATAATATATATAACACGCGTGATAAAATCTAAATCTAAATAAATTTGGCATTTTCAATCCAAAGTAATAGACAATTATGGAAGGTAAAGGTGAATCGAAGGTAAAGACGAAGAGTTCAAAGACATGATCAACGAGTTTCTAAGAGATACTTATGATCATTGCACTGGCCACCACATTAATGGCGATTTCGTTCCTGAAAAATAACACCGTGCACCACGACAAAATATAACCATATACGGACACCACTACGTGATAAAAGACCAAAAAAAAGTCCCGTGACTCCCAGTTTTGCCCATGTCATGCACTTTGTTTTTTATTTTGGGTCTCGGTGAAATTTTTGCAAAAAAGTGATAATTTTGTCGGGCTCATATCTTGCAAACCGTATGGAATTTTGATTTACTCTCTGAGAGAAAGCTGTAGCTCTTGTCATAAAGAATAATCGTTCCTAGGAAGTTCATAATTTTGAACTCGGGTTTCGAGTTTTAAATGTAGAGAGTTATTGAAGATTCGGCTCGCGAGTCGAATTTTTTCGTACGTTACCCAAAATTGACTGGTACAATGGGTAGAGTGCGCGCCTCTTGTACTTGAGATCCTGGGTTCGATCCCTGCTCTGACCACCTTAAAATTTCTTTCGACGGCGGTTACCTCGCATATTTAGCCATGAAAATGCTTCTCAAAAATACCGTTCAGAACCGCTGTAAAACTGCAGGTCCCAATCAGTGAGTATAAAACTAGAAAGCGCACAGCTCACTGGTTGTGAGAAGCTCTCCCCAATTCCTTCATGGGATGTAATGGGAAACCATTTTTAATTATTTACCTAAAAGTGACTACCTCGGCCATCAAATATATTTGAACCTTTCAAAACTTTGAATTTTTGATTTTAATGGAAATATTTTTTATATATTTGTAGAGCTACCAAAAACCTACAGAAAAATGCTGGCCGGTTCCGATTTGCTCTTATTTCCTCTGAAAGATATTCTTCCAAACACATGCTGCCGCAACCATATATATGTTTGGATCACACTCCAAATATTCATAAATTTGTCAGTCTCAAACTCATTTGTATTTCACCGCAAACTTAATCATGTTTTCCTGCAAACACGCACGCTTTGACTCATATGCGTGATTCATCCCAAACATTTATATACTTCGTATGTTTCCTCTCACACCTCTCCTCTCCCAAACACGCGGTTTCTTACGTGGAAGCATATGCGTGTTGCCGCCCAAACATGAGATTATTTAGAAATAAATTGTTTTTTCACCTCAATATTGTAAATAAATTTATTGTAAAGTGTGTCTTAATAAGATTGCACTTTTTCATTTTAAAATATGACATGTCCTGATTAAGTATAGAATAAAACTTTCATCAAATGATCCCAAGGCGCTGATGACAGACCATTACTTTTTTCATTAAAATTTCCATGACTTTTTCACAGAGATGTGGCTGTATCTCATCGATAACCCATTGGATACTGGATTTGAGCTCAGGAATTATTTCTATATTATTCGCATAAACCCGAGATTTCACAAAAACCCCAAAGAAAGCAATCGCATTTCGTTAAATCGCATGATCTTGGTGCCAAGTTGGCATCAGAATTTCTTGAGATAATTTTTTCTGGAAATCATTGCTGCAATATATCGATTGTTTCATGGCGGCGTCTTGCTGAATCCACATATCAACGAGATCCATGCCGTCCAGTTAAGCCCACAAGAACTCAGTTATCATGTTCCTGTAACGAATGCAGTTCATAGTCACTGCAATTTCCGGTTCATCTTCAAAAAAGTAAGGCCCAATCACGCCGCCTGATCAAAATCCGCACCAGACAATATAATATTATTTTGTGATTCTTGATTAGATTTTGATAACGCATCCAACGATATCAAATACTTATCTAAATACGATAGGAACTTCGTCTTAGATGCGCTTAAACCTCAATACTTCAAACATTTTTCTAGAGCATAAGACCTCAGCTATGCCCATGTGAAATGTCATCTTGATCGGTCGAGCCGTTTAGAGGCGTCTGAATTATTTAAATTTTTTTTCGAGAAATCCCACCAGCAAGCTTTTCAACAACAGGCCTGGTGTCCACTTCTATGGAACCTTTCATTCAATGGAATACTGGTCACTTACGAAAATGCTGATGGCAAACTGTTGAGTATGCGGACGGTGTGGCTATGTTTATAAGGTATCCCAGAAACCTATTGGATATTCTCCTGGGCATGATATAAGTGTTGGGCGAAGTGCACGAAAAACTTTTTCAGCTGAAATATTTGGAGACATTGTTACGGTGTGAGTCTTTCCATGATGAATTTCCAAATAGTGCTGAATAAACTAAGATGACAGTGTGACACCAGTCTGTTAACAAAATCACTGAAAGAAGTTTCTATACGAATTGCAAATTACAACCTGTCTTGCTTTTTGGAGGTGAAACTTTGATCGGTGGGATTCATCCAAAAAAATTAAAGGATTTAGAGTAGACAGCGGCGAGTATTGACGTGGTATGAACTGTATCCGTATGTCTATGTAGTTAAGAAAATCAAAATAACGCGTAAAAAATTTGAAGACGTACTCAATGGAAGAATGACAAAGACTCCTCGGAAAGGATCAGGTGGACTTGGTGTTATCCTATTGGAGATAAGAGCAAAAGGTCAAATAGGTATGTATAGAAAGGCCCTTAAGCTGAGTTATGTATGAGGTTATGTATGATGAACTACGTAAGTAAGTATTAGAGAATAGCTATGGTGGTCGTGAGTAGAGCAATGTTTTTGAATATAATATGAATTTAATGGGTTTCAAGTCAGCACATTAACTTCTTTTTATATATCAACTCCTTTAACAAAACTTTAATTTAGAAACTTTTTAAAAAAAAACTTTTGATTTGAATTCATAATTTATAGACTCATTAAAATCCATTAGATTTGAATCTTAAAATTTTGTATTTGCAGCTTCTCGACAGAAGATGTTTTCGAAAGGCAAATTTGGTGTCTTCATTCAAGTCTTTCAAATTCATCTTTTGTACCATTGAGATTAGTAGTAAATAAAATTATCGGAAAATCATATTTTCCATATATCTTATATATAATAAACATATGCCTCCTTTATATAAAAATCAATCAACAAAAGTGTTTGGAAATATTCGTACAAAATGGATAAACATATTAACACAAATGTCATTAGTAATTCCATTTATAGAAGAAATACACTAAAAGCCATATGAATATTAAAGGAAATTAATTACAAGGACGACTGCGTATCTATATCTGAACAAACATATTTCACAATAAATGTAGTAAATTGATTTCTGTAATAAAAAAGATTTAGCCAACACAAAGAAACCACATTAGAACTAAAATTATTCAAAAGGCGAAAGCACATCAACAAATGACATAAAATATTAAGGAAAATTTGGGGGCATAGGCGGTGGTTTTGAAAACTACACAGTTCCTCAAAGGACTAAGCCGTCACGACTATTCTGTGAGATAAGAAGAGGGAAAGTACAAGTTTTATTACAGTTTTAATGGCAGCGTTGGTATCAACATATGCGTTAGACTATTTTTGAATATAGGGTGGCAAAGATAATGTCTTCGATACATATGTACTTCTATATAGTGGCACAAATGACTGGTATATTACTATACTTTTGTTTGAAATACAGGGAAAACTTAAACCACATGATATAATCAATTCAAAATATATCTAACAGGATTGAAGTAGGAAACTAGAACTCTTCTTTCTTCTTTTATAGGCTATTTTACTACCTCATGACGTCAAATGCCTTACACATATTAATGAAGCAAACAAATAAACAAATTAAATAAATTTTAACATATTTCTCCAACTGGTTGTATCCTTCGACTTTTCTTGCCAGTTGGTAACACCAAGGCTACAGAGGGATTCTTCGCCCTGGTCTTTCCAGCGGAGTCTTGGTCGCTCTCTTTTCCTACTTCCATCGGGTACGTTATGGAAAACCTTTCGCGCTGCCTCATTTTCATGCATTCGGATAATATAGCCTAGCCAACGCAATTGGCCAAATTTGATACGCCTAGCTATATTCACGTCGGAATACAAATTATATAGGTCGTGGTTCCAACGACGTCGGTACTCGCATTTTCTTTAACAGAGCCATAACATAATTTACGGAAAATTTTTCTCTCGAAAATTCAAAAGTGTTTTTCATCGACTTGCGATATGGACCAACATTCGGAGCCATATGCCTGGAGAGACAAAATGAGAGTTTGCTATAGCTAAACTTTTTTCCGTCGAGAGGGGGCTGTGTTCCTTAACTGCTTGCTGAGCCCAAAATATGATCAATGTGTAAGCACAATTCTCCTACTTACCTCCAGGCTGACGTTGTTGTTTTTGTTTACGGCGGACTGAAGGTAGATAAATTCATCTACCACTTCAAAATTAAATCGGTTATCCACGTTCAAGTGCGGACCAAGTCGAGAGGTTTCTCTAGTCGTTGACACCATCAATTTCGTCTTGCCGTCAATAACAGCAAGACCCACCATCGCTGATTCTTTTTCGATTCTTGAAAATACTGCCGTATCCTCTCGCAAATTTCGCCCAATGATGTCTATGTCGTCAGCATGCACCAGCAACATATGGTTTTTCCTGTTGATGGTATTGCTCGTATTTACTGCAACTTTTCTCATTTCTCAATATGCAATGGTGCAATGTTAGCGTGCTCGTCTCTTGTACATGAGAACGTGGTTCAATCGCTGCTCTAACCACTTTAAATTTCTTTCGACGGCGATCACCTTGCTTAATGACGGCGACACTATCAAGTATTTAGCCATGAAAAACTTTTCATAATACCGTTCGGAACCGGCGTAAAACTATAGGCCCCAATCAGTGTGTATAAAACCAGAAAGCTCTAAGCTCACTGGTTGTGAGAAGGTGTCCCCGATTCCTTCATGGGATGTAATGGGAAACCATTTATTTGTTTTTAAATTCCATACTTGGGCAAATTAATTATATGAAAATTATAATTTGTAGTTTAATTTGAATTACCTTTCGAAATGCAAATTCTGAAAAATGTCAATACCATTGACAACTGTACTTATTTTCAAAGCAGTTCCTTCATATCTGGCACTTTTGGTTTTCAAATATTTTATACAGTACAGGTTTATGAATTCGAAAGTACTACGAGGCCACAAACCTATCGAAGCCACAAACCTCTACATATATAATGCTTTAAAAACAGAATTGAAAATAGTCAAACAAATTCAAAACAATTAAAAGCATTGCCATATTTAATTACAATTGTTATCCGATTCCACAACCTGCATATACATTGCCTGAGCAAATGTAAATTCAACATTTTTTAATTGGCATTGCAAACAATGCTAATTCTTTTGCATTTGCATTAGATAAAGTAATGGAAATTAAAATCCAATGGAAGTTAAAAACAACCCGTTTATGGTATAGTCCAATTTTAGTTTCAGCAGCTAGAAAAAGCTAATTTTTAATTTAAAATTGAAATCTTGTGACTGCAGCTTAGACTTTGTTGATACTTTTTAGTTTCAAGCCAAAACAAATACCAGGAAATATATTAGTGGGCCAATATATGACTAAATATGTTGCACAATTATTCAATAAAGAGAGATTCGAAAAATTGCAGATAATAGTTTTCAAAAGCCTAACGATGGGTTAATTTTACATGTTGAATTTTAAATTCTATATACAAATTTAAAGTGCACCTAAAACTACAACTCTTTAATCATTTTAGAAATAGTAAATCTAAAATGTAAACTAAATACTGTGACTTCCCTGTAACGAAGCTGAACAACTTTTGTGTGATTTTTATTAAAAAAAAAAACAAATTCTAAAAAGTTTTTCTTCTAAAAAGTTTATTTTTCTTTATAGGCAAATAACAATGATTCACCAAACAAAATGCAGAAAAATTCGAACCACTTAGCTAGATAATACATAGCAACTGCATTAACTACTCAAATAATAAAAAATAACACACACACATACACAAAAACTATCCTGCATCACAAAAGGACTCGTAGGACCTCAGCTGTAAAGTTCAATATAGAGGCAGACAGTCAGCAAGAGAGGTAGGAGAGGACTATGCTACGGAGAGCAACACAAAAGTGCAAAATCATCAATGAAAAGTTTCCGCAGTAAATTGCAACGTTTTAATTTTAAACAGCTTTTAATTTTTTACCAAAATAAATACTAAACTTTACTCTTTTCAGTTTATATAGTGTACAACAATAACAACAACAACAGCAACAAAAACAAACAAACACAGGAAAATCTGTTAGATTTTTTCCAACAACACCAAAGTGCATGATATCAACAACAATAACAGCAATGAGTTTAAACTGTGTTTTTTTTTTATCAGGGGCAGTGGAACAAAGTTGGAGAAATGTGGGTGATTGTGTTTTGAAAATGTTATATCTTTTAATATTTAAGACTCTCGTGGAAGATGGTGTTAACTAGGGTTTGTATTTCGTGGGTAATGAGTTACCACGGGTTACCCAGGGTAACGCATTGGGTAATGGGTTGCCCAGGGTAATCCATCCCCATTTTTGATCGAAAATAACAACAAATTAGAAAAATTTCTATATCTCGGAAACGGATAGTCCAATCGATAAAGGAACCAATTTTTGCAGGTTTGTAATGGGTTTTCATAAAGTGGTCCAATACGCATACAAGAATTTTTTTCCAAAAATCACCAAAATAAGAAAATCACTAAAATAAAAAGTTATGCTATATTGGAGACACCCATCGGTTAAAGCTTCCTGTGGAGGTAAACTTTTTATTATTTTTTCGATTGGACGCTCTGTTTTCGAGTTATAGCCACTTTTTTATTTTAGCGATTTTCTTATTTGGCCATACGAATTGGACCTTTTTATGAAAATCTCTTAGAAACTTGCAAAAATTTTTCCTAATTTTTTAATATTTTCGATCAAATATGGGGATGGGTTACCCTGGGCAACCCATTACCCATTGTCGTGGGTAGCTACCTATTATTTTCCCCATTGCCCTGAGGGTAATGGGTAATCGTGATGGGTAATTCATAATTTCGTAGGTAGCTACCCATTATTTTCCCCATACCCTGTGGGTAATGGGTAAACGATCGCTACCCATTCCCCACGGCAATAACAATGCGTTACCCTGTGTAACCCGTGGTAACTCATTACCCACGAAATACGAACCCTGGTTAACACCATCTTCCACGAGGTGGTGGGTAATTCATCATTTTATTTTCCCCATACCCTGTGGGTAATGGGTAAACGTTCATTACAGATTCCCTACGACGAGGTGTATGGTTACACATGGGGGGTAAATACGAACTCTGGTGTGAACTCACTTTGTTCAAAAACAATATTTTCCTTGTTTTATTGTTTCCAGATTTTGTTGTAGATAAGAAAAAAGTCAACATCTGATATTTAAATTATTAAAATTAATAAAATATTTTATTTAAATCAGATACCATGGAAACCTTAAAAAGGAGAAAATATTGTTTCTGAAAAAAAGTGAGTTAATACCTTCATCCACCAGAGACTTCAATTGTACTTAAATTTTAATAACATTATACGCTGACAAAACGTCCTCTCCCATAACGTATTCGCCCAAACACATTCTGCAGGAACTATGCATATGTTTGGAATACACTCCAAACATTCATATGTTTGCATGTCCCAAACTCACTTGTACTTAAGTGGAAACATTAGCACGTATACTTGCAAACATATCACTTTTGACGGAAAAATATATGCGTGCTTAATTTCAAACAAACATACTATTACGTGGAAGCATATCGTCACCTAGAATGCAAAAGGACGTAACTACACTTTTTACTGTTTTACAGGAGAAGGAATAAACGTTGTAAATTAAAGACTATTTAAAAATTAATATCCAAATTTTAGATTCAAGCTTAGAAAACAAAGATGGATTTGTTTCTGAAAAACAAAAATTATGAAAAAACGTAGTTTTTAAGAAATATTTGTAACGTTTATTCCTTCTCCTGTAAAAAAATAAAACGTGTAGTTACGGCCTTTTGCATTTTAGGTGACGATATGGAATACGGATATTTTCTGTATTTCAGCTTTTTTTGTGTTCTTCAGTTGTACTGTTCACATACTTCTCGTAATTGGAACGCAGTATGTACTCCAGTATATGTCCTAATTGTCTGCTTTTAATTGCCTTCTTAATGTTGATGTATTGAATCGAATACGAATCGAAAGCGTTGACGATTCTAAGTTACAGCCCAGATTTCTGACCTAACCCAAGATTTATTTTCACACCAAGTGCCTCCTTGGCAATACTGGGCCAATTATTCTGGATGTTATGTACCAGTTTGAGAGCCTGATTCCTAGATTTTGATCATTCGTCCTTGATATGGATAAATCCTGCAGACATCTGTATTGTATTTTAGATTTCGTTTCTAACACCGAAAACGTCCAACAGGGAATCCAAAAATATCTTACCTACAAGTTTATGGTCAGTTTGGTTGAATGGTGACGATCACTAGGTCTGTGACCATCGGTGGTGCAAAGGTTAGAGTGCGCTGCTCTTCACTAAGGGCTCCATGAAATGTGGCCCCAGTGAAAAATTACCCCAAACCCAAAATTAAAAATTACCCCAATATTTTGTAAAAGGCCCAAACTTACGTGTTGTTGTAGGTAGTACAAAATATTGGGGTCATTTTTCATTTTGGGTTTGGGGTAATTTTTCACTGGGGCCACATTTCATGGAGCCTTCACTAAGCAAGGTGACCGCCGTCGAAATAAATTTAAGGTGGTCAGATCAGGGATCGAACCCACGTTCTCATGCACAAGAGCCGCACACAGTACCGTTGCACCACCCACGGCCACATTGCCGATGAATATAAAGCAGCGACCAGAAGATGATTGGGGTTTGCTAATAACCTATTGACAACCATTAATTTTTAATATAATTAATAATTAATATTTTCGTGATCTTTGATCTCATATTAGCTACGCTGTAAAAAATGGGACCCATAGTTTGTTTTGTTGGTACCATTTGTTCCACTTTAGCTAAAAGGCAGACTTCTTTGTCTAAAATATACGTGGTCCACGAAGCGCGTTGAAATTCTACCAAACATTTTTTGAAAGTCAAGGTCTGGACTCAAATCGTGCCTGATGATTCTCCCGCGTGCGATACTTTTTTCGACCCGTTGCATCCGTTAGTAGAAAGACCACTTGTTGGTCTTAGTTGATAACTGAGAGGTGTCAATTCGGATCAGTTAGAGAGTCAACGCCTACTACTTTACTATTGCCCCCACCGTCTTCCATAAATCACCCATGGATACATTTGCTCCATCTCCTATCTGTACAATTTGAGGTGGCAAAAACCCTAGGTCAAACCTACTTATCGGCGGTCGTCAAAGGGTTAAGTCAACTTATTTCGCTCAGACCTAAGAAGTCTAAATTGTGCATCGGTAGTAGCATAATATTCAGGTTGCTATACCAATCGCCTTCCTACTTTAGCTATCATAAGACGGGGTCAGGCAACTGGTTATAACGGAAGCAATCCGTCGATCTCCATTGACGCGGGACTATTTTACAACATCTCTGGCATATTGGCTTTGGACAAACGCGTGTGCCTTTAATGTAAACTTCTGCACTCATAGGCAATACAAAAGCAACGGTAAGCGTCACACGGAAGGTAATAGAAGATATTATGGATTCTCAACTGGTGGCTCCACACAAGATGGCAAAGTGGGTTTTGGACTATTGTTTTAAGAGGTGGATATTGTCCTTTTACAAAGGCTACCAGGCCATTGTAGTGTTTGCAGGCAATGCAACCGAGGAAGATGTACTTGCAACCGAGGAAGATGTACTCTGTCTGGACGAAATGTCACCTCAGGATAGAGTTTAAATACACCCTCCAACATTCAGGCTGATATAAAATCTCTGCAATCTATTGTCCTCGGTGCAAAATCTGCATACAACTGCCGCGCATCTCGAAATAAGAAGCACGTGCATGTGGTTATGTCCCTTTCTAAATGCAAACTCAAACCGATGCTCAAATCATGCGAATGATAGATGGTCCGGAGGCACAAATTACATGATCACCAAGAACAACAATTCATACTCACTCCTAGACAGGACATATCTACTGTAGTAGCTGGGGCATAGTTTTGAAGTGAGAAATAACTTGGTTTACTGTAGAACGTTTGGGGATGGAGAAAAAGGAGGAGATCACCGAACATCTCTTACTCTCCTGTCCGTCGTATTGTATGAATACCACAAAATATTTAGAAACTTACTCCATTTGGGATTAACTGATATTCAGGGATTAAGTTGAATGCTCTTCGGATTTTTTTTAAAATAGTTTTATTGGTTAGTCTAGGCAAATATGATTTTCGTTTGCAGACTTATATTTAAGCACCGGGTTATGGTACAGCTTGAAAGCCTCTTAATCACAGCAGGCCAAATTACAGGTTCACTGATGACGATAGAAATTGATGGCCCGTAATATCGCACCCGTTCTCATTATACGCTGAAACATCTGTCTGTTTTTCATGTTTGGATGCAAATGTAACGTACGTTTAGAGCTTGTCGCAAATATAGTATACTTGTGTCCAAACACATTTGGTTTGCTATTCTATATTACATGTTTGAGACACAATGATTAATATGAATAATGATTTGTATGGATGCAAATATAACGTGTGTTTTGAGCTTGTTACGGATATAGTATACTTATGTTTAAACACATTGTCTTTACTATTGAATATACAATTTTTGAGACACAATGATTAATATGATTAATGATTAATATGGATGCAAATACAACGGGTGTTTATACTTGTGTCCAAACACATTGTATTTGCTATGGAATATTACATGTTTGGAACGCAATTATCAAATTGTGCTTGAGATCCAAATACAGCTTGGTTTATAATACAATAATTATTTGGGACACAATTATCAATATGTTTTGAGATCCAAATATAGTTTTGTTTATGATACAAATACAGTTGTGATTGGTGCACTGTTTTCTTCGTATTTTTCTAGCTAGGCTCTGTCGAGAGCAAACTAGTATAAGAGGGATAAAGAGAGATTGTTAATGATATTGCAAGTGAGTAATTTCACGCTGATAAATCTGTATTTTTTTCTTGTTTGGATGCAAGTACCACGTGTGTGTGCAGCTTGTTTGCATATATAGTATGCTTGTGTCCAAACACATTGTGTTTGCTATTCGATATTACATGTTTGGGACACAATGATTAATATGTTATAATATATGTGTTTGTGACACAACTACAGCTATGTTTGTGAGACAAATATAACTATGTTTGCGATACAAACACAGCTATGTTTGTGACTGTACACTTACTTTTGTTTGCCGATTTATTCTATCGAGAAAAAAATATAATGAAAGAGGGACGAAGAGAGATTTTTCGCAGCCTAAGTTAAAGTAATTGTAAGTGTACAGCCATATTTTTGTATTATTATTTCAGTCCGTGAAACATAAATATACCTGAATGATTGTCTAAATGAATTGAGTGTTTCTTATTTTGGCTGCTCTGTTGCGTTTTAGTTTCATGAATTCAGTCGTCGATCAGTTGTTTGTTACCTTTGGGAAAAAATAATGCTTCTACGTAAGAATATGGATGTTGGGGATGAAATAAGCACATGGTTCCGAGTAAATGTGTGCATATTTGCATGTAAGCATGCTAGATTTTACATTTAAAATAGTTAGGGACTTGCAAATATATGAATATTTGCAGTGTGCAGGCCAAATTACAGGTTGGTGCAGAATGTGTTTGGGAGAATATGGTACAGAGGCCGTGTTTCTTCAGCGTGTGTATTTTTGCAGTATTTTATCAATCCGTGAGTCAGAAATATTCCTGAATGCTTGTGTAAATGAATGGAGTGTTCTTATGTAGACTGATTTGTCTCGCTTTAGTTACATCCATTGTTCGTTTGGGAAATTTGGGAGGAATCAAACGAATGTTTCGACGTAAGTATATGGATGTTTGGGATGAAACACATATATGGTTCCATTTAAAAGTATCCTAAGGTTTGGGTTTAAATATAGGTGAGCTTAGGACTTGCAAATGTATGAGCGTGTTCTAAACATATACATGGTTCCTACGAAATTCGTTAGAGAGTATGAGGACGAGAGAATACAGAGGTCATATTTTAAGCGTGTAGACTAAGTGTAGCAATATTTACATACACTTATACCTACGCTAACCAAGTAATCTTAGCATAGGGCTTAAAAAGTTTCTCTCATCAATAACATTATATTGATTTGAATGTTCTACTTATACATGTGGCCCACTGTTCTTGATTAAGATACCCACAACAGTTTTGCCTACCATGCGTTCGACGAAATATCCATTGTGTGAACTAAAAAAAAACTGTGCCGATTCATGTAGACGATGCTCACTCATTCATTGGCTTCGAATCCCAACCTCACGACTTTCTTACCCACTGACGAACTGACTCATTTCGAGACAAGAAGACAAACGGGTACTGCCAATGCCAAATAAACAAAAGTAAATCCTTAACCAATATCTACAACATTGAAAGGATTACCACGTCCCAGCAGCACAGAAAAGTGTAACTCCATCATTAAGTATAATAACGAATTGAAAAACTTTGTTCCTAACTCCGCTCCACAGATCCCGTGATGGCAATCCCTTTGATTGTTTCTTGCGTAGTTTTTCTGATATTTGTATAAGTTTTTGTAAATGTAGTGGTGTTTGTTGTAATTGTTGCAACTTCCCTCTATTGCCCAAGTACGTGTAAATGCAAAAGTGAGTCAGAGATGGTAACAATTTGCCCCAATTATGGGAATCGAAAACTAACATTTAGCCCCTTTCGATTGTTAGATGAGAGAGGAAATAATTAAATGAGTTAAAGTTTTCATTTAAAGTCCTGTTTGCGCTTGGCTAGAGAATGAATACAATTTGTGGTAATTCTTTGAAAAGAAAGGATTGTAAAATGTAAAAGTTTATATTGAAAAAATTCAGAAAATCTACATCCACAGAAGAACAGGACTAGCATCAAAAGTCACATGGTGTTCACTTATATGTTCGATACAAATAGCATTAAGCAAGTTCTTGGAAAGAACGATACCGTATTCTTAAACGCATATCAGACAATGGAAAATCGGAGGAATATGACTAAACTGTATAAGTAAAAAGATACGTAAGTTCTTTCAGATTGTTGAATATCACAGCATAACTGAAAGTGTGTTTTCATTTTGATATCAGTTAGATCTACGCCTTGCATTTTAAGAACCGACTCTGTTTGGGCTTTAATATAACGTCGGACTACGATATTATCTCAATTCTTTCTATCTATTCATAAGGCACACAGTTGATGTAATAGTTGAAGCTGAACTAGACGTTGAAAAATCAGTTTTTTTTGTTATTTGGATGCAAATATTATGTGGTTGTAGTTTGTTACAAATATAGTATTCTTGTGGCCATACACACTGAATTTGTTTCTATTTTTGTTGTTTGGGTGCAAATGTAAAGTGTTTGTAGCTTGTCGCAAATATATAATACTTGTGCCCAAACACATTTTGTTTGCTATTCAATATAACATGTTTGGGGTACAATAATTAATGGGTTGTCGTATACCAAATATGTGTGTTTGTTTGCTGAAATCAAAAACGTGACAGCCACTAAAGAAAAAAATGCAGCAGGCATTCAATTCACGAAAACAATGCCTGCAAACGAGTACATGGTTCCTGGAATATATTGGTGGTGCCGTTATTTTTTAGAGTGTGCACATTGTGTTTGCTGTTCAAAATTACAAGTGCCAGACAACGATTTATTATTTTTTTTATTTATTTTTTCTTTCTTTATTCCACTTGGGAAAATACGGCTTCTACAATAGAATTCCATCGTATTCCATCATCACACATAATCTTAATATCGCCTGCAACATATTGCAGGAACCTTGTACATGTTTGTACCCATTTTTTCGTGAATTGAAGATCTGCATCATTTTGTTTCTTTATTTTCTTTTATGTTTCTAGTTTTAGCAATTTTCAACCGACAAAGCCACATTTGGTTCACAAATACATGTGTTATAACCTATTAATCATTGCGTCCCAAACATGTTATATTGAATAGCAAACACACTGTGTTTGGACACAAGTATACAATATTTGTGACGATCTACAAACACGTTATATTTGCATACAAAACAACTACAAAATATAAATTTTTCAACATGTTGTTGTTGCAGTTCTTGCAAGACTATTTTTCTCCACGTATTTCTTGGGCGACCAGGCAGTAGTCTTCCCCGGGGATACCATTCTAGTACTGCTCTTGTGATGCTGTCTTTCGGCTACCGTAATCTCCATTTCAATTTCCGTCTTATTATTTGGCGGATTATAGGCTCCTCGTTTGTTGACCTCCAGAGATCTGCAGGTATGATTGTGTTATGCGCAGTCATTTATTCACGAATGTCTGTAGTCCTTGTGCCAGCGCAGTCATAGTTTTATAGGATTCGTTAACATATAATAGAGCGAGACAAAAAACAGATGTCATCTGCAAATCGATTCCTTCTAGGTGACGATACAGACACCAGACTATACCTCTTCTCTTCTCTGAAACTTTAAGCATTATCCCGTCCAAAGTAATTGGAATAAAATCAGTGATAAGGACATCCTTGTCATTCTCCAGTATTTGTCCCAAAGGCATCACAGGTCATTGCACTGCGGCGAAGCCACGAAAGGCCACGAAGGCCAAGATACCAACATTTAATCCTCCACATCAGAGTGGAATAGAGATTCCACTATCAACTCACGTCAAGTACTTGGGTGTGATTGCTATGGATGTACACTAGTATAATCAGACCTACACTCCTCCTGCGGAGCAACGATATGGTGGCCTGTCTCGTGATGGTATGGTGGTAAGTTGACGACAAAATACATTTACGATTCTTTCAAAATTGTACCGGCATTATAATGACTGCCTTACCTGACACTTAACACTTCGAAATATTTTATCATACCTGACGAAGGTGTTGCACACGTAGAATTTTTGTATTCCTGCGGCATAACCAGCAAACAATCCAAATTTCATTCATCAGTAGATTGATGTAGTTACTGCTGCTTCTATCTACTGCAAATGATGTTGCTGTTGTAAGAACTTCTTGTTCTTCTTTTGTTACTGTTGCTTACTTTCCGCTTAACCGACCCAATAGAACACAAACAACTAAACTTTAAACCTTTAGCAACAAGCTTGCTCCCAATCTACCTACCTAGGTGGCATTATGATTTGTACGACTTGCGTAGCTCTTTCCCCTTTCTGTGCCACAACAACATCAAACACTCAAAGCCAAAGATGACGAGCAACCGACAAACAAAAAAAGCGAGGAATAAACAGTTTAGACCTATGAAAGAGAAACCATCATTACTGGTGCCGGTGTTGCCGTTGTGCGATTGTTGTTGCTGGCATTTCCAATGATGTTGCGGTTAGAAAATGTTGCTACCTTTTTTCAGTTTTACGTTCCAACCGAATCCGCAACGAGAGCGGTGAGGTTGATGGTGTTGGCTGGTCGAACAATTAGTCAAACTTACGTAAAATTGCAATTAAGCCTTTATTGTCAACGCGGGTGTAATGCGGTAAGTCAAAAGTGTTGCAAGAAGAACTTTTGCACTGTTCAGAGGCAGGGTTTCAAACAAGTCGTTGTAAAGAGAAGAAGGGGACAGGAAAGGCAAGGAAAACTTTACAAAGGAAAGGCTAGGGAAAGGAAAGATTTCGAAAACTTTACAAACAGTGTAGCATAAGCCAAAAGGCTTTATTTTCAGTGAACCAAATGCAAAACAGTGGATTGGATTGAGACTTTCGGATAGTAGCAAATATATAAGCTTGTGCTCTGTTTTTAGGTGAAGAATGCCTGTCAGGTGTTTCATACATATTGAAGCATTTCTCAGAATGTCACATAAATTTTTGATAAATCAGGTGTGATTTAGAGGCAAACAACTTTAAATTGAAAAAAAATAACAGGGCTGTGGAGTCGGGTAACAATTGGACGACACCGACTCCGACTACTAAAGTTAGAAAATCCACGACTCCGACCCCGAGTCTTGAATATGGAAAATCCATGACTTCGACTCCGAGACTTGAATAAGGGAAATACACGACTCCGACTCCGAGACTTGAATATGGAAAATCCATGACTCGGAATCGGGATCCTGAAGTTAGAAAATCCACGACTCCGACTCTGAATCTTGAATATTGAAAATCCACGACTAGGACTCGGACTCCGAATCCTGAGTCTGGCTCCTGAAGTTGGAAAATCCATGACTCCAACTCTGGCCCCTGAAGATGCAAAATCCACGACTCCGACTCGCACTGCGACCCCTGAAGCTGGAAAATCCACGACTCCGACCCTGAGTCTTCATATGGAAAATCCATGACTCCGACTCCGAGACCTGAATATGGGAAAAACGCGTCTCCGACTCCGAGTCTTGAATATGGAAAATCCACTACTCGGTCTCGGATTCCTGAAGATGGAAAATCCACGACTTCGACTCCGAGTATTGAATATAGAAAATCCACGACTGGGATTCGGACTCCTGAAGTTGGAAAATCCATGACTCCAACTCTGACTCCTGAAGTTGCAAAATTCACAACTCCGACTCGCACTGCGACCCCTGAAGTTGGAAAATCCATGACTCCAACTATGACTCCTGAAGTTGCAAAATTCACAACTCCGACTCGCACTGTGACCCCTGCAGTTGGAAAATCCTCGACTCCTGAAGTTGGGAAATCCATGTTACCGACTCCCGAAGTTGGAAAATCCATGACCCAACTTCGACTCTGACTCATGAAGTTGGAAAATCCACGATTTCGACTCGGACTCGGACTCCTGAAGTCGGAAAATCCACAACTCCGACTCCTGAAGATTGGAACTCAACGACTACGACTCCTGAAGTTGGAAAATATACGACTCCGACTCTTGGAGTTGGAGAATCCACGATTTCGACTCGGACTCCGATTCCTGAAGTTGGAAAATCCACAACTCCGACTCCTGAAGTAGGGAAAGTCCAAGACTAAGAGTCCTGAAGTTGGAAAATATACGACTCCGACTCTTGGAGTTGGAAAATCCACGATTTTGACCAGGACTCCGAATCATGGACATGACTCGGATTCCTACTCCTGAAGTTGAAAATCCATGATTCTGAAGTCGGAAAATCCACAACTCCGACTCCTGAAGTTTGGAACTCAACGACTACGACTCCTGAAGTTGGAAAATATACGACTCCGACTCTTGGAGTTGGAAAATCCACGATTTCGACTCGGACTCCGATTCCTGAAGTTGGAAAATCCACAACTCCGACTCCTGAAGTTGGGAAAGTCCAAGACTAAGAGTCCTGAAGTTGGAAAATATACGACTCCGACTCTTGGAGTTGGAAAATCCACGATTTTGACCAGGACTCCGAATCATGAAGTTGGAAAATCCACAACTCCGACTCCTGAAGTTGAGAAATCCACGACTACGACTCCTGAAGTTGGAAAATATACGACTACGACAGTTGGAGTTTGAAAATCCACGATTTCGACTCGGACTCCTGAAGTTGGAAAATCCACAACTCCGACTCCTGAAGTTGGGAAATATACGACTCCGACTCTTGGAGTTGGAAAATCCACAACTCCGACTCGTGAAGTTGGGAAATCCACGACTCTGACTCCTGAAGTTGGAAAATATACGACTCTGACTCTTG
Organism: Phaonia tiefii; assembly: GCA_963931995.1. Lineage (NCBI taxonomy): Eukaryota > Metazoa > Arthropoda > Insecta > Diptera > Muscidae > Phaonia > Phaonia tiefii. The sequence goes on from OZ008369.1 coordinate 277,935,469, forward strand.
GAGTTGGAAAATCCACGATTTTGACTCGGACTCCAACTCATGGACATGACTCGGATTCCTACTCCTGAAGTTGAAAAATCCATGATTCCAACTCCGACTCCTACTCCTGAAGTTGAAAAATCCACAACTCCGACTCCTGAAGTTGAGAAATCACCGACTACGACTGTTGTAGTTTGAAAATCCACGATTTCGACCTCGGACTCCTGAAGTTGGAAATTCCACAACTCCGACTCCTGAAGTTGGGAAATATACGACTCCGACTCTTGGAGTTGGAAAATCCACAACTCCGACTCGTGAAGTTGGGAAATCCACGACTCTGACTCCTGAAGTTGGAAAATATACGACTACTACTTCTGAAGTTGGAAAATATACGACTCCGACTCTTGGAGTTGGAAAATCCACAACTCAGACTCGTGAAGTTGAGAAATCCACGACTCTGACTCCTGAAGTTGGAAAATATACGACTCTGACTCTTGGAGTTGGAAAATCCACGATTTTGACTCGGACTCCAACTCAGGAACATGACTCATCACTCGGACTCCGACTCCTGAAGTTGGAAAATCCACAACTTCGACTCCTGAAGTTGGGAAATCCAGGACTGCGACTCCTGAAGTTAGGAAATCCACGACTACGACTCCTGAAGTTAGAAAATCCGCGACTCCGAAAAACCTCGAAAAACCTCGAATAACTAACGGTCTAATGTTAAAGGACAAAAATGGAATGAAACATCTACTATTTCAAAAAGAAAAATTTTTAACAGAAATGATGAAAATATTGGCGACAACATTTTTATTTTAACAGTTTTGCAGTCCAAAGATTTTGAACCACTAATCACTACACATATTTGTGCTGCAATAATAGTTTTAGAATCCTTTTCATGGATTTTCCTGTTCCTTTTTCGGTACCTTTTTGCCGTGAATATCCACTTGCATTCCTACCAACAAACCACTGTGATTCTTTGTGAAGCAACAAGATGCAGTAGCAATTTGTGTTGGCGTGCAAGTGAAATGAGGCAAGAGCGCTGCTTTGCTGGTCTCTTTATTTTCCAGTTTGTTTTTTTTTTTTTGAAAAGTCAAACCTCAATAAACAGCAATGATGGGATTTGGGCATTAATGCTGATTTTCCAAGTTGCCCAAACCATGGCTGCAACAGAAAGAAATGATTCGTAGGTTTAGCTGTTTCTTTTGTAATTTGTTTGCTTTGCTTTGCTTTTCAATTGCTCTGTACCAACAAGCATCAGCACCTGGGTCTACTTCTTATCCTGCTGTTTTCGTGTTGTTACCAACAAATTCAAGTCCATTAAAAACTTGTAACCATTCAATAAATGTTACACTCAAGTACGTAATATTGGCATTTGCAATTCTGCTGGCTTTCGTTCTTGTAGAAAATTTATAATTTAACGAACCATAAATGCAATTTGAAGTGCATTTTACGGAACGAGGATGGCTAGAAACGGCATTTCTTAATGAATTGTAAAGCTTTTAGGGCAGCATTTATTGGGCTGTGGCTTGTGATCAAATGCATTTTAGATGGAGGTGGATGTACATATAATTTCAATAGAGAATCTTGTACAAATGGTGGTCTACAGAAAGTGAGTTCATAAGGACATGAGGGCAAAAATGATTATAGGCTGCTGTAAATATTTAACAAAGGTGTAAATAAGACTCTTTGAGTGTAAAGAGAAGTTAGAAATTTTTGAATTCAATGTAGTAGATTACACAAAGAGAGTCTCATTAGTAGGAAAATTTGAAATGATTTAAGGACAACGATCAAAGGTTTCGTGACGTTGACCGATTTCGTACTGTTATTACAATGGTATAGAAACATACATATGTATTTCAATAGTCATTGACTTCTGACCAGAATTCGAGTTTATCCACCCATATGTAACCCGTGCTTATCGCCGTGGCGAATGGGTAACGATCGTTTACCCATTACACTGTGTGTAATTTTTTAAGTCATAGAAATATAACCATATGCGGACACCACTTCGTGATAAAAGACCAAAAAAAAAGACCCGCATCTCCCAATTTTGCCCAAAGTCATGCACTTTTTTTATGGGCCCCCAAAGATTGGGGGCCTCGGTGTAATTTTTGCAAAAAAGTGAATCTTTGTTTTAGGTTCATAACTTGCAAACCATTCGGAAACTTGATTTACTCTCTGAGGGAAAGTTGTAGCTCTTATCATAAATAAATTGTGATCAAGTTTCCGAACGGTTTGCAAGATATGAGCCTGAAAAAATGATCTTCATCTTCAAGGTCAAAATCGCAAAAACTTAAAAAAATTTGACCTTTTCTCCCCTGTTCAGGCTCATAGGTAGCAAACCGTTCGGAAACTTGAAACAATCAACCAAACAATCAACCAAAAGAATGTACCTAAGATCTCAATAAACAACTTTCTAGAACATTTGAATGGGAATCCAATTTTTTTAAAGGCTTTTGCGATTTTGACCTTGACGATGAAGATTTTTCGATTTTATATATTCTCAATTTTTGTTCTTTATGATAAGAGCTACAACTTTCCCTGAGAGAGTAAATCAAATTTCCGAACGGTTTGCTAGATATGAGCCTGACAAAATGATCACTTTTTTGCAAAAATGACATCGAGGCCCCAAATCTTTGGGGGCCCATAACCAAGTGCATGACTTTGGGCAAAACTGGGAGACAAAGGTCGTTTTTTTTTGGTCTTTTATCACGTAGTGGTGTCCGTGTATGGTTATATTTTTTCGTGTTGCACTGTGTTATCCACAGGCTAGGAAAATATTGTGTGGTTATACATGACGACAAGGAATTATCATGACGATTAGAAATTGTAATTATACATTATCGACAGGGCACGCAAGAAATAATGGGTAGTTACCCAAGGCGATGGGGAATTAGCTATCACGATTACCCATTACACACAGGGAAAGTAATGGATGGTTACCCAAAACGATGGTGAATGACCCATCACGATTACCCATTACCCACAGGGTAATGAGAGAGTAATGGGTGGCTACCCAAGACGATGGGGAATGACCCATCATGATTACCCATTACCCACAGCATGTAAACAATGCTTGCAAACATATAGATATTTCCTGCAATTTGTTGCTGGGGCCATTTTTTTCAGCGTGTAGAATCTCCGTAGAACAAATTAGTTTATTACAGAAATACATTATAGAGATAGACATTTTGCTGGTTGCTCCTCCTGCTCCTCATTGTTACTGTTTTTATATAACAGCCATTTGGGCAGACAGTGTCCCAGTTTCCCATCAATACTACCACAAGGTGTGAAAGAAATGACATATAGAGAAGCGATTTGTCTCAGTAAATATACGAAGTTTGGTGTGTTGCATACAGACGTTGCAAGTTGTAAAGTATTGCTTTAACAATACCAGATAGAAGCAATCGCTCAAACTAACCAACAAGAAAACAGTAATGGCATTTCGTTTTGTGCATTTACATTTTTGTGTAAATATATGTATATGTAACATTTTTATTTATTAAACAGGAGTTTATTATTATCAAATTATTAGAGTTCGACATAAATTAAACATTAAAAGACTAAAAATATTTAAGGAACACCGATGATCAGGACAACTTCTTCTGACAACATTTCCGACGACGACTGATTGACCACTGCCTCGACAACGATATCGATAATCGCTAGATAATCAAGTCGTTTAATTCTATTTATATATTTCTAGTATACCAGAGTATTTATCTCGAATTTGTAACATTTTCATAGGTAATAATAAGCTGGCGAGCCCATTTGACCATTTAAAATATCCCGCAAAAAGGACCAAAAACGGGAATTGCCTCGACAACGACAGATTCCCAATTTTATATGCTCGCGTTAGCAACTTTTCGAACTCTCTCAACAGCTTCGACAACTTTCACAACTTTCTCAGCAGCTGCGACAACTTCTCTCAGCAGCTTCTCTCAGGCGACTTCTCTCAGGCGACTTTTGTCAGGCGATTTCTACAGCATTTGTTGGGTGTTGGTATTCGTTTGCATACTGATCGTTGATCCTTCACACATATACTAACAAAAAAGTCCAAAATACTTTTAAATTTCACAATTTTTCATCAAAACGTCATGAAAAATTTAAGCCAACAATTGTTGTATTCCATCTGGTGAAAGTTAAGTTACCTCAAATAACCCTCTTCGCTGCGACCGCACCACGAAGAGTGTGCAACGAGACCTCAAATGAGAAATAGCTCTATATGACATTACTCTATGTGTGGGACTCTTTGGCCTATGCAGACTTAGAAGTTTTATAAACCTCCTCTTGATATGTCATGTCCCTTGTTAAACCGTACTCCTCTTCCATCTTTCCTGAATATGGTTCGGTGGGTACCCCAACACATTATTATGCTTATGGAAGATATAAAGAAATCTTGCCAGTTTACACGATCTGTAGCTCCCTGGAATGTTCTTGAGCTCTGGCGTCATTACAACTGATATATCGTTCTCGTGAAATATTTCGTTAAGAGATCTGCGGTAGTCATGGGTTAATATTTAGTTTGATTCTAGATTTAGGACCTGAACCACATGGCTGTCTCAGATGATATTGGTCACTTACCTAACGCTTATCCAACTTTTAGATACAAATACACAACCCTCTGCAGAGAAACATACAACCATATACAGAATAAATTATGAAAAATATTGAAGTATTTCTCTTCGTTTATCTTTAGACCTCTAAGTCTACCAGTCTATCCTCTGCTTAATTTTCGTTATTTCACTTTTCCTTGGGGACATTCCCTCAGTTTAAATTTGTTTTCATACATTTATCCTTTGCTTGAATATTGTTCTTATTCCAACCCAAAAATCGTATCTAATACAAGCCCCAAAACGATGTTGCATGCATCCCAACTTTGTTACACACTCATTACAAATCTATCTATTCATTCCGGTTAAGATGTTTCATCTTTTAACCTTGTCCAAGGAAAATTCTTATACACCATGACAACATGACTTTGAGTAGCTGAATAATGTATAGAAGAGCATCTTCGGAATTCACTCCTTTGCCACCAGTTTAATGTCGCCTTCAACTTCACACTCTTAGGCCATTAATAAACTTTTATTAAATGCGGTTGACACAATCACCTTTGTTATTTTAAGTACCACCGTACCAACACATTTACATTCACATTCCACCACCACCACCACATATACTGTCGCTTAAACGAAAAATACACACTCTTACGCAGCCTTATAACAGTACAGCTTCATGCTGTATCAACCTGTAAAATATCCTTTTGAAAACATCTCATATATTCACAAAGGACAGTGTGACAACGTTAGACATTGTAGATGTGTATGTGGCAGCGGGCCATAGAGAGAGAGAGAGAGAACCGTAGAAGTGTAGATGTGTTTGTGAGTAAGTGTTGGCGAATGACTTATCCTTCGTAGATACTTTAACTAATGAAAACATAGTGTTAAGTGCTTAAGCACAAAACTATGATATATTTAAACGTTATTTTAATAGGTAATGCGGTGCAAGATAATCTGAACTGTGCGATGTCTACATTTACCAGCACCATGACCAAACTTCCTCCACAAAGTCCTTCAGGGGTGTCTGCGTTCATTCATCCACTCACAGCTCTGCGGTGAAGTCGACATACTGAAGGAATGACTGCTAAAGAAAGGAAATCTAACTGCCAAGATATGAACAATTTACTTTAGTGTTAAGTTTGCTGCAACATGAATTATCCTGCCAGTCATCAGCGAGGCAGGAAACAGAGGCTTTACTGAAAAGGAAGACAGAAATTTGAATAGAAAATCAACTTATAAAAGTAGTGAAAAAATAGACAGATAATATAAACAGGAAATGTTTAAACAAATTTACCATCATAAGATGAATTAATAAATTATCTAAGTGTTGTCATACATTAACTAAAAATACATTAATGAAGTTTTACCATTGCCAATCAGGCAGGGACTACAAAGAGCATACACTAGTTAAGGCAGGATGTTCAACTGCCAGCATGTAAGACAATAGTACTAGATTCTAACCTAAAGACATTCATAAGGCTGTTTGGATATCTCTTGATCGACAGACGGCAAACCAGATTGATCACCTGGTAATTGATGGAAAGCTCTCTACTAGTTTAATGAACGTACGAGTGATTCGAGAAGCAATTATCAATTCGGATCACTATCTGGTTGCGGCAAAGGTTCGCACAAGCATAAGGAGAGCTAAAGAAGTATGAAACCAGATATATATAAACCTCCACATCGAAGAACTGTAATTACCAGAGATAGCCACGGTCTTTGTAGAGAAGCTCACTCAGATACTAGCACAGAACGCACCCCCGCCTCAGGATTCTGTAGCGCAGTGGAAACACATTTCCCACTCTACGAAAGCTGCTGCAGACACAGTACTTGGTTATGAAAAATCTCTTAAAGAAAAGTTTCGCATGTTATGCGATGAAAAGAACGCTGCACGAATGGCAATGCTTCAGTAAGTTGCAACACGAGGCTGTATAACCTGTTTGTTAAAGAAGAAACTTCGGTTGTGGAGGAAGCGCTAAAGCTACAGTTACCAGTAATAGATACGGCCAATGCAAAGATGCCCACCCAGGTATTGGCTAACAAAGCCAATAACCCATCATGATCCTGTAGCGCAGTGGAAGTACGTTTCCCACTCTATAAAACTGGCAATGCTTCAGTCAGTTGCAACGAGAGCCACGATAGAGCTGTATAGGGAGATGAAGAGATAGGAAACCCGTTTGGTTAGCAAGAAAAATCGGTTATGAAGAAACCACGAAAAATGCAACTAACAGCTACGCAGGCTAACAACGTGGTCCCTCGTCATGATCCTAATGGGGAGTGGAAGTACGTTTCCCACTCTATGAAAACAGCTGTAGAGACCGCACTTGGATATGAGAACCCACTTACAAGCAAACCATGATACGATGAAGAGTGTCGCATGGCAAGTCATGAAAAGACCGCTGCACGTATGGCAATGCTTCAGTCAGTAGCAACGCGGGCCGTGACCGAGAGGTATAAGGAGACGAAGAGATAGGAAACCTTGTTTAAGGAGAAAAATCTTTTGTGGAGAAAGCACAAAAACTGCAATTACCAGAGATGGCCTCGTTCTATGAAGAAAAACTCACTCAGATACTGGCATAGAACGCACCCCCGCCTCATGATTCTGCAGCGCAGTGGAAACACATTTTCCACTCTACGAAAACTGTTGCAGAGACCGTACTTGGTTATGAAAAACCTCTTAAAGATAAAACATGGTACGATGAAAACTGTCGCATGGTAAGTGATGAAAAGAACGCTGCAAGAATGGCAACGCTTCAGTCAGTGGCAACGCGAGCCACGACAGAGCTGTATAAGGAGAAGAAGAGATAGGAAACCTGTTTGTTTAAGAAGAAAAATCGATTATGGTGACAGCGCGAAAGCTGCAACTAACAGTGATAGACACGGCCTAAGCAGAGAAGCTCACTCAGATATTGGCTAACAATGTGCCCCGCATCAGGAGACGAAGAGATAGGAAACCTGTTTGTTTAAGAAGAAAAATCAAAAATAGAGATGTATAAGGAGAAGAAGAGATAGGATACCTGTGTGTTTAAGAAGAAAAATGTTTTGTGGAGAAAGCACGAAAACTGCAATTACCAGAGATGGCCTCGTTCTATAAAGAAAAACGCACTCAGTTACTGGCATAGAACGCACCCCCGCCTCATGATTCTGCAGCGCAGTGGAAACACATTTTCCACTCTACGAAAACTGTTGCAGAGACCGTACTTGGTTATGAAAAACCTCTGAAAGATAAAACATGGTACGATGAAAACTGTCGCATGGTAAGTGATGAAAAGAACGCTGCAAGAATGGCAACGCTTCAGTCAGTGGCAACGCGAGCCACGACAGAGCTGTATAAGGAGAAGAAGAGATAGGAAACCTGTTTGTTTAAGAAGAAAAATCGATTATGGAGACAGCGCGAAAGCTGCAACTAACAGTGAGAGACACGGCCTAAGCAGAGAAGCTCACTCAGATATTGGCTAACAACGTGCCCCCGCATCATGATCCTGAAGCGAAGTGGAAGTTCGTTTCCCATTCTATGAAAACAGCTGCATACACCGCACTAGGTTACGAAAATCCACTTATAGGCAACCCATGGTACGATGAAGAGTGTGGCATGTCAAGTCATGAGAAGAGCGCTGCGCGTATGGCAATACTTCAGTCAGTAGCAATGCGGGCAGCGACAGAGTGGTATAAGCAGAGGAAGATAGAGGAAACCTGTTAATTTAAGATGAAAATCAGTTCCGGAGAAAGCGGGAAAGTGAGCACATGGAATCTTACAAAAGGAAGAATGAGACCCGTAAATTCTACCGAAAAATACAAGGCAAACCAAAGGAAATATATCATCGCCCTTCTTTTGAGGAGCCTGTTGCTGATGTGCAAAGTATGTTGAGAATATGGATAGATCACTTCTCTGCTTAAATTGTCCCCCAAGACTTCAGTATAGAAGAGAGTGTTGAGAAAATACAAGACGATGACGTCGACGGCCCCCTCCTAGCCAAAGCGAAGCTTGAACTGCAATTTCTTGGCCTAAACACAACACAGCCGCTTATGTTTATAGACTACCGGCTGAGCTGTTTAAGGTTGATGGCTATGAGTTGGATAGGTGCATGCATCAGCTCACTGAACCAATTGTTTGAAAGGAGGTAAATTCAGCTGTCGCCACCAAATTGTAGTTGCCATAACCGAATTGAGATTGTCACGAATGAATTTAGCTCCCACAACTGATGTTCGGGTGGAACAACTGCAACGTGGTTTTATTTTCAGCTGAGGTAGTCACGGTCATTTCTAGGGGTGTCGTAAGGACCCACAAATCTTTACGAACTGAAACAGTGAACTTCTCCCTGATTAGGACAATAACAAGGTCATCGTGTTATTTAGTCTGATTCACCGAGCTCATGTATTAGATTTTAACGAAAAAAAATTCAAGATCCTTTCCATGGATGGATTCGGGTTACTGAGTGTTCGGGTGAGTGTCGTCGCTGATCCGGGTCTGGAACGGGCACAGCGTTTGGGGCTATTGAATCAGTGATTACCGGTATTCGGGTTACTGGTTAGGGGTCTATGAACCTAAGGTAAGCGGATTTAATCGGTGGTGAACGGATTCTATTGAATCAGTGATTACCGGTATTCGGGTTAATCGGTAGTGAACGGATTCGGGTTACTGGTCCTGGGCCGAAGAATAAGAGCCCGCCATTCGGGTATTCGGTGAGCGTCGTCGTAGATCGGGATCAGGTATGTGCAAAGCGATCGTGGAGACGAACGACGATAAGTGGGTTGGAGTTACCAGTTTGGTGATGTCAGATAACTATAATCGGTAGTATGTTCCAGCTACGTTATCGGCATTCGGCTGGTTTTGTTGTAATAGCCAATAACATCAGGGATAATGAAGCGGGTTTAGTGGACTATAAATAGTGGAAGCAAAGGTGCAGTACCCACAAAGAGGTTCTAATTTACCTTTCTATATGAGATTGTTGGTACTCACGTGGAACTCCTTCGAATTTATGTTCAAACAACCAAAGGACGATATTCAAACACCTCCAGAGCATGGAGACCATTCAGGATTTATACCATCAAGTTCACTAAATTTGGATATCATTGACCATTCGTAAAACAACGGCTTTTGTAGTCAATCGTCTACGATCCTTTGGAAGTCATGCCTTTGGCAAGATCCTTTCCAAATATTTGTGCATTTATGTGAGTATGTATGGTTGTATGTACATGGGTATGTATGAATGTGTCTATGGCTGACTGTGTGTATGTGTGCTTGGGTACTTTCATAAGTGCACCTTACTATCATTGCTTATATGACCACGAGAAGGAAACTTTCAGTTTCATAATTTATTTATTGCAAACCAAAAGTGATGATTCGTTTTCTTCCCTCTCATACTGATGGGCTGTTGTTTGCCTTTCTATGTTGTTGTTTTTTGTGTAGCAAAAGTGGTTCCTGCAGGAGCAACTTGAAATAGTTTTTGGATGTTGCTACAAAATGGGCAAACACTAGGAGTGATTTCTGTTTTATTTCAACAAAATAAATAGAATATATAAAGAGATACGACACAGATATACCCTACACTTCTTAAAGAGAGAGAGAGAGCGAGTGATAGGATACAAATATGGATACTGAGAACAGTTTGTCATAATGAAGTTATAAATTTGAATGAAGATAAATATAGTTGATTTAATTAAGCAGCTCTAACGTGGTATTATCGATGGCTGAGATAACCTGAGTTTGCAGACAACTTTCTTCGGGGAATATTTGTCTTGGCTTGATAACACACTTCAAGAGGCAATTTTTTTTGGCTTAACAAATCTGCTCTGGGGGCACTTGTCTTGGCTTGACAACACTGTTCTGCGATCACTTCCCTTAGGCTGGGACTCTCTAAGCCGCCGAAGCCACTATGTAGGAATAGTCAGCCGGAGCCGCTATGTAGGAGTAGTCATCCGAAGTCGATATTAGGGAATGGTCAGCCGAAGCTGATAAATATGAATAGTCAGCCGAGGTCGCTATATAGGAATTCTTAGCAGAAGCCGAAATCACCCGAAACAAGCAAATATGAATAGTCAGCCGAAGCCGCTAATTAGAAGGTATGAATAGTCATCCGAAGCCGTTATTGAGAAGGAGTCAGGCGAAGCATCTGAATAGAACTAGTCAGCCGAAGCCGATATTTGGAAGTAGTCAGTCGAAGCAGGTAAAGAACACTAGTCAGCCGACGGCGTTATATAGGAATAGTCAGCCGAAGCCAATATTTAGGAATAGTTAGTCGAAGCAGGTAAATAGGACTAGTCTGCCGAAGCCGCTATATAGGAATAGTCATCCGAAGCCGATATTTAGGAACAGTCAGCCGAAGCAGGTAAATAGGACTAGTCAGCCGACGGCGTTATGTGGGAATAGTCAGTCGAAGCCGCTATGTCGGGATAGTTAGCAGAAGTTCCTATGTAGGAGCAGTTAGCAAAGACTGCTATGTAGAAATAATCAGTCGCAGCCGGTAATTAGGAATAGTCCGCCGAAGCCGCTATATAAGAATAGTCAGCTGACGCAAGTAAATAGGAGTAAATAGCCGACGGCGCTACGTAGGAATAGTCCGATAGTCCGAAGCCGATATTTTGGAATTGCCAGCCGAAGCCGCTATGTAGGGATAGTCAGCCGAAACCGATATTTTATAATTGTCAGCCGAAGCATGTAAAAAGGAATAGTCAGCCGACGCCCATATTTTGGAATAGTCAGCCGAAACCGATATTTTATAATTGTCAGCCGAAGCATGTAAAAAGGAATAGTCAGCCGACGCCCATATTTTGGAATAGTCTGCCGAAGCCGCTATGTTGGAATAGTCACCCAGCAAAAATAAATGAAGTAGTTCTAGTAGAAGTTATTATTTTTGTACATCTTCTGCAACATTATGCGCATATTTAATGCAATTTTGATTCTGATCAAAACCAACTTCGAAAAATCTAATTTTTCATCACATCCATGGAGAAGTGCAAAGATGCCTAAATATATTACTCGTTTTTAATTTGTATTGACTTTCTTTCAAATTGCTTTTCATTTCCTTTCTTTTCACCTATTGACAGAAGCATTTGGAGTACTAATAAAAGGTCAATTAATAAAATAGTTAGTTATATAAAAGGTTAAAAAGTTAAGACCGAAAGTTGTAACTGAAAGTCATAACTTATTGCCAAGATTCAAATGACAAGAAATTTAAAAATTGTTGAAATAATAGTTTTGGTTGCTCGTTTGCGGACGAAATGTAGCAGAAAAATGTTAGCATAAACTGCGCTTCCAAACCGTCAAATAAGAAGTAGTGCTGCGTTGGACAATGTCATATTAAAAGAAGTACTTCTGTACCTAAATTAGCACTACATCTTACCAAGTAGTTGTGGTGCAAATTCTACTTCTTGGTATACTCTTTTTTTGCTGGGCAGCTGAAGCAGATATTTAAGGAAAGTCAGCCGAAGCAGGTAAATATGACTAGTGAACCGAAGCCGCTATGTAGCAATAGTCAGCCGAAGCAGATAAATAGGAATTGTCAGCCGAGGTCGCTGCGTAGGAATAGTAAGCAGAAGCTCCTATGTAGGAGCAGTTAGCCGAGTCTTCATTGCAGCCGCCAATTAGTCAGCCGAAGGAGGTAAATAGGAATAATCTGCCGAAGCCGCTATGTAGGAGTGTCAAAGCCATTATGTAGGTGTAGTCAGCCGAAGCCGCTATATGTGGATGGTCAACAAAACCCGTCATAAATTATAGAAAAAATTCAATTTAGAGACTAAAGATGAAGGGAGAAAATACAAAAGTTTGAAAAATTGCCCAAGGCACTAGTGACTGATGAGGCTGGTCAAAGTTATCGTTAAGTGCCCTGGATGAACGCTAATGAGAATTAAAACGAACTACCTATTTTTGCGTGGCCACTGAAACTAGTTCATTGCTGTTGTATGTGTACCACGACGACAGAGATGGTGTGTTAGTCACTGTGTGTGATTGTTCGCTATGTTCGCTACGAATGATGGATATTGTGAGTGCTTAGGTGACCGGCAGACCACAGAAGTATAGGTGTGTGAATGGAGGTGAGTGTCTAGAAAATATGTTTACTTAGAACGGGCGGATTATGACGTCACGTTACACGGTACTCCAGTAGCAGCTTGTAAACTCATGGCATGCATCCTTGCCTAATGTAATGTTTAATATATTTTTGGAAGGATTTATGAGTTCTTTAATAACCCAAAGTATTCACTGAGATTTATAGGGAGCAAATTAGGGGTTATACAATATATTGCAGCATACGATCACACCGTAATATTCTCGGTTCGCATCAAAATTATAAAATCCTGCTACCACAAAAATCCATACTTCTTTTTGTTAAGTGTAACATCTTCCAATACTAATGACCAGATTTGAACAACTTCATTATCCTGTTCCCACTGCAGCAAACAACTTTTGTATTAACATCAAAGTAATTTTAAAGTTTTTACAAATATTACAAGATCTCTTTGAATTACAACCTTAATATGAAACAAATAGATCCTTTAAAAATCATATTTTTGATACTACGACTACCACTCCTAGCATCCTTGTCCATATTTTGTTATATCGGATCCTTTCATTGTCAATCTTGAGAGCAACCTCCTAACCTTCATCAAACAGCAGTAGGGTACACTTGAGAAGTGCTGTGTTCATGGGAAAAGTTCATGGTTATGAAAACTATCAAGTGAAGGTTTTTCCGCAATCACACACACATACACAACCTATTACTCTTTCATTTCCACACTCATATACTTTGGCATTCAATGTTTTGTTGCAGTTATCATGCAATATAAAGGGAGCAATGGATTCATTTGTCTGCACATACGATATGTATGTAAATACATTTTTTGGTTAGTTATATTTGTTAGTGGGAAATTGTTATTTTGACTAAAGAAAAGAAACTGGCAAATATGAGTGATGTGTAAATATCTACACATACACACATAAGTACACATGTGTGTGTAGATCAGTATACATGCATGTCCATATAAAACTACTACTCAAAAGAAACTTTTTAACAAATAATATTAATCGTTGTTGAGGCAGCTTTTATTTTTGCACAACCCCCCTCTGCCCTTTTCACCAAGGAACATTTGGTCCTTCTTTTACTTTTGTATTTTTACATACGCTTTAGTTGGAGTTTTCCCACAGATGTGAAGTTGCCATATGCGTGAACCGGGAAGTGCACAATATAACCCAGTGAAATTTGTAAGGCGTGCAATGGATCAACAGAAATATTTGACCGAACCAATTCTGATAAATAAAACAGGCATCAGCCATGGCCGCACTTGCCTGGTGATCCTGCAATTTGTGCCATGAGACCATCTATCATTCGCATGTCCGAGAGCTTCGATTTTAAGCACGAGCTTGCCTGAGGAAAGGGTTATACACCACTGATATATAACCAGTGGACGGCGTAAGGTTGCTGCTAATCTTGCCAGTTCATCGGCTGTCTGGTATGCTCCCTTGAATGTTTCTGTGCCCTGACACCCAGTGATAGAGGATAGTCTGGGGTACACAATACGGGACCACCAGGCAAGTTTTGACCTGAGTTACAATTTAAACTCATAGCCCTACCTTCGCAGGGTAGCATAATACAAGTAGGTGTGATCACAGGTTGTACGATAGGTCTTGGCATCTCAGCCCAAGGTTGCTGCCAAAGAAGTATGGGATGTAAAGGAAGACAAAGCGGATGAGAGCGTCGATCGTCTGGTATGCATGTGTCCAGCTTTTGTGCGAGTAGGAGACAATATGTAGGTTCTTACTTCATCTAACAGCCATTGGGGAGAGTTAATTTAGTCTTGGGACCTTTTAGTAGAGCACTAGTTGGTTCGCCAGGGACTAATGTACGTCATGCTAGGATATTGTGATGAGATATCAAATGCCTTGAACGTCCATTAACCATACCAGGCCAATTTAGGACATAATATAACATCCCGTTGCGCAGAGGGGCATTTCTCGAAAAAAGTTCTAGACCGATCAAGTTGAAATTTCCCATGGCCATAGCTGAGGTCCTATGCTAGAGAAAGTGACATATTAGAATTGTTAGATTATTGTTAGATTAAAAGAAATCACTACCTGGTTCCAGCAAAGTTTCGCACAAGGATAAGCAGAGCGAAAGTCGTACGAAACCAGTCATATAGAAAGCTGGACATCGGAAAGCTGCAAGTGTCAGAGATAGCCACCGCTTATACAGAGAAGTTCACTCAGATGCTGGCACAGAATGCACCCCATCCTCATGATCCTGAAGTGCAGGGGAAGTACATTTCCCACTCTAAGCAAACTGCTGCAGAGACTATTTTTGGTTAAGAAAACCGCTTAAAGACAAGCAATGGTATGATGAATGGTAAGTGATGGAAATGGAATGGGAACACTTCAGTCAGTTGCAATGTGAGACATAAGGAGAAGTGGAGGAAAGAAACACCTTTGTTTAAGAAGAAAAAACGGTTCTGAAGAACACAAGAGAATGAGAAACTTGTATCTTACAGCAGGAAGAATGAGGCCCGTAAATTCTACAGAAAAGTACAAAGCCACATCAACGGAAATGGATCAGGGCCCCATTTTGTCGAGATAAGGATGGAAGTCTTGTCACAGATGTGCACAGTATGCACAGTAATATAGAGAGATCACTTCTGTGCTTTACTTGTTCCAGGAGACTTCAATATTGATACGAGTGCTGAGAAAATACAGGACGATGGGGGGACTACCACCTCCAAGCTAAAACAAAGTTGGAACTGAAAATTGTTGGCTTAATAATAACAAAGCCGCTGGTGCTGAAGGACTACCGGCTGAGCTGGTTAATGCTGGCGGCGATAAGTTAGAAAGGTGCAAAAGCTCATATGCAAAATCTGGCTAGACGAATGCTTTCACGTCCTGTTTGCACTGTTTTCATAAAAGTCAACCCGAGTATATGCAACAATTATCGAGGTATACGCCATACAACGTCCCCTCAAGCATAATGTGAGAAAGACTAAAGCCGTTTTTTGCAGACCTGATCGAACCTTATCAGGTGGCTAATTATGTAAGAAATTATATCGATTTGTCGGTACCGAAGTTCTATGAACACACGTAGTTTAAATGGTTGATAAACTGTCATTATCAACATACCAGTATATATTGGACGATTATCGTTATACACATTTAGGCCCCAGTGTAGCTTTCGGCTTGGAAAGTTAACTATCGCCACGTTATTTCCATTACAACAAATCCTGGAACAACCCCATGAAAAACAAATCGCCCACCAATTCTTTGTAGATACTAAGGCTGCCTTCGATAGTCCGATACGCGGAAAACTGAATCAAGCTATGTAGGAGCTTGGTATTCTTGCTAACCTGACACGCCTTTGTAGAATGAAACCGGCCGGCACGAAATCATCTGTAAAAATTGGTAAAGATCTGACCCATACCTTTAGAATGAGGTGTGGCCTCAGCCAAGACGACACCCTATTATTGCGATCATCGTGATCAAAGCTGCAGTCAACTCGATTAAAACTGTCAGCAGAGAAAGTCACATGCTGTTGACGTATGCTGATGATTTAGTCATCATTGGGCGGAATCTGCGAGAAGTTACTACAGTATTTTCGAGACTTGAGAAGTAATCACCAAATGTGATTTTGGCAGTAAACGAGGGCAAGACAAAAATAATACTTTTGACAAGTAAAATATCCACCCGGTTGGATGAAAGGGTGAGCATTGTTAACCGTTATAATTTCGAGGTAGTGGACGAATTTAATTACCTCGGATCTGTCGTGAACAGAATCAGTAACATCACCCTAGAAATGTGCTTGGAATCAGATTTTATTTCGGGCTAAGCAAGTACTTCAGACGTAAGACCCTCTCGAGAGAAACAAAGATTCAACTATTTCACACTTTCATAAAACCTGTCTTGTTTGAATTTTTGGCGTACAATGCTGGGCCATATTGCTTGCTGATGAAACTTCACTGGGGGTCTTCGAGAGAAATATGCTCCGAAAAATATGTGGTCCTATAATAAGGAACTGCGACTATCGGCGACGGAAGAACCTCGAGCTGTATAATCTATACCCCGACAGCGACGTTGTTATGCGTATCATGTTCTGCTTGGTCATGTCAGTAGAATGGATGAAAGTTAACCAGTGCGAAATGAATTCGAAGGCGTAATCGAAGGACATCGACAAATAGGCCGACCAGGGCTTCGCTTTAAAGATCTGGTGGAACATTGCCTGGGAGAGCTTAGTGTTACCAACTGGAGGAGATAGGCTGAAGATCTGGCCGATTGGAGAAATATGTTATCCTCATTTTGTATGACCCTTGACCCCTCTGCGTTGTTTAAGACCACCTAAGTGAGTAACAAACAATTTAGCTCATTATAAGAGGTCGGCAAATAAAATAATATCGTCTTCTGTACAAAATGAAAGCGTCAAAAAAGGAAACGTAAATATTTAATAATAATGTGGCCGTCGGTGGTGTAATGGTTAGTGTGCGCGGCTCTTGTACATGAGATCCTGGGTTCGAACCCGGCTCTGACCACCTTCAAAAAAAAATTCTTTCGGCGGCGGTCACCTCGCATAGTGACGGCGACACTATCGAGTATCTAGCCATGAAAAATCTTCTCAAATTACCGTTCGGAATCGGTGTAAAACTGTAGGTCCCCATCAGTGAGTGAAAACTGGAAAGCGCACAGCTCAGTGATTGTGAGAAGTTCTCCCCAGTCCCTTCATGGGATGTAATGGGAAACCATTTTTTTTTTAAATATTTAATATATTTATGTTTTATTGAATTAAAATGAATACATTATTACTTAGGAAATTTTAGAGCACCACAAAGCCACAGCTGGAATGCTATATTGCCTTCCTCAAGGAACATCCAGAGAACCTAAGTGCAAAGACTACATCTACGCATCCGCGGCAAATATCAGAATAAATTTAATTTAGCACCAACTCTCTGATCTACACCAAAATTTCAAAACCGACAAAAACTTCCTCAATGAGTTCAACAAGTTTTTCCCCTCGCAATCGGTCCAACTTCTTGAGATATAGGCCTTTAATGCTTGAGAATATAATCGCTCATATCTTAGGCATTTATAATCCGATCTGGATGAAATGAGCACTATTACAAAGGTCTTTTCTACAAACTAATGCATAAACGTACTTACTTTTGTTAACCCATTGGGGAGCTAAATAAAAATACGATGTTTTAACCTCACTTTTCTGATAAAAATTATCTTTTTTTCAAAATAATGCCATATCATACTAATTTTATGGTAGGCTCTGATAATAGACAAGACCTTAGCGCTTTTGAAAAGGTATAATACTCACCTATAGCCGTTCCAAGACTGGAGATATTTACGTTAAAAATATTTGACGGTTTTTCAGTCTAAGAGAAAAGAAAGTCCTTTCTTTTTTCTGCCCCATTTCTGTAGCACAAATTAACAAAAGTCCTTCCTCCATTTAATTATACCCTCTTGTCGTTTTGGTGCAAAATATATTATTTATATTTTCCCCTATGCACATTTATTGTTTACTGGTAGAATTTATAAAATGTTTTTGAATCAAATTTCCGACAACCAAAACAGCTGTCACTCTTTAGCAAAATTTTTCAAAATGTTTGTCACCAAAAAAATGTATCAGAATACCGATTTGGGACAATTTTCACATTAAAGGCCTGCAAAGAACCATCCAAACACACTTGTTGCTTGTTGTTCATTTTTCTTATATCTGCTTGTATCTGTTTCGCTCGCTTTGGATTGAGTGCGTATGGAATATTTCTCTTTTAGATATCGATAGAATAGGTATGAGAGAGTGAAAGTACCAAGTATCAAAAATACTTGTATGATTACATATACAATAAACAGATATATCAGTATTCTTGTTGTCTGTGCTTGGAATATGAGGAGAGTGTGTGTTTACTTCCCTCCGACATTTTTGTTTTATTTTTTCTTAAAATTTGCCTCAGATAAAACTTACACCACCACTTTTTTTCAACGCAAAGCGTACGATCTGAAATATCCATATTAAATGGATATATCCATTTAAAAAAGATGTACAACAGTTACTTCACTGAGTGGAACAGATAAAGACAAAAAAAACTTCCACTACAATGAGAGCCAGAAAAAGAGATCATACGATCTCTACTCAATCCAAAATGCATGAGCACATGTTGTGTTCTACTCTTTGTTGTATTTGTACCGATAATATCAGGTTCTTACTTGTTTTTATCTGTTTGTACAAGTAAAATGAATGGAACGCTGCAGGCCTTTATTTCACATTGCTGTCGAATAGTAAGCGTGGTGACTTTTGTAACCCTGCCAGAACAGGATTGCAAGAGTATTCGTATAAAGTTGTTTCTCTCAAAGAAGACAGTAGCCATTCAAGACATGTACGCTGGTGTGTGTACATTTCCTCTCTTATAACAAAATTATTTATTCTTTTTGCCGCTAAAGAAAATTTTGACTATTGAAAATTAAAGTTCGTTTACAACAAGAGAAACTACGTTTACGATAACATTTTTTTTTGCGATTAGACATGGGACTAAGTGGCAAACATAAATATTTTTGAGACAACAAAAATATTATTGGTCCAAAGAGTTTATATTTTTGGCGGCAAAAACAAATTATGACTAATGAGAGATATATTTTGTTTGCCGCAAGATAAACAACGTTTACCATAAAATCTTTTTTTTAGAGTTAGGCATTGGACTACGTAACAACAAAAATATTTTTTCAGATTTTTATCTGACCAAACGAACTCTAAACGTTTGTCGTTCAGTGGGGGTTGTAAGAATCGACAATATCCTGACTCGAAAGGCAATTGTTTTAAATACGGAGTGTGCTTTTGATTTGTAATAAAGTTGTCTTTTCCAGCCCAAACGCATCATTGATTGGATAATGTTTGTTGCTAAGGATTTCAAATTATATTGTAATTTCTAGACGCATTTTTTTTTTAAATTCTGGCAAACACGAAAGCTTTAATTATTAACATATGTCAACATTTGAAATTTTTAACTACTGTTCTCCAAGCTTGTTTATTTTCTTTAATTTCCCACCTTTTGTCTCTCTGGGTTACTACTGTGTTGGCAGTTTTAGTTGCAGTTTGATGTATTTTTTTGTCGGTGAATTATTTCTAGTTGTTTCCATATAAAAGATGGAAGATTTTAATTACACTTTTGGTTTCTTTTTCAAATGTTCAATTTATAATCATTATTTATGCATGAGATACAAGATGCTTTTAATTATTAAAAAATTCATTTCCATTTTTCTGCTCCTTACAGGGAGAATAGAAGAAGAAGAAGACAAAATACATAGTTGCACTTTTTCTCGTCCCCAAACGCAGGGTTTGAAATTTTTGGAAAAGTATTAAGTATTTACTCACAGGGAAATGCGATGTTAAAACCTTTTAGAAAGATGAAAATGGGAAAAGGAGCCGATGACGTTCATGACTTGCCTGGTCTAAAGCCAAAACAAGAACTGACAATATGATGGACTATTCTAATTACGGACGGGAATAATAAATAGTTAGTTAGACCCTTAAGTCATGGCGAGAAGAAAATCATATTTAGTTACTAAACATCTGTCAGAAAAGATGGTTGGTTTGTTGGTTGGTCAAAGCTAAGCCATTAGCAGATGGACAGGTGAGCTGAGTTGAGGTTTTGGTTTGTTAAAATTGCACTTCCATGGAATTTTTTTTTGATTTTGCCAATGTAAAGTGCAAATTTTGTTTAAGCAGCTTAACCAAAGAATAAGTTTTGGCAGATTTTTAGGAAAATGTAAAATAGAAAAGTTAATTGAATTATTTTATGAATTACTTAAGTGAAAAAAGTCAATTCGAAATTGCATGGAAGAATGAGTTACAAATAAAAGGTTGAGATGAGACAAAGTATCTTTACGTCGTCTGCTATATGCCGAAAAATAATGGCTCCAGCAACATATTGCAATAATTATGTATATATTTGCAAACATTGTTTTCGTGAATTGAAGGTCTGCTGTCTTTTGTTTCTTTATTGGCACAGACATCAGTGTTTTCAGCAGTTTTCAACAAACGACTCCACATTTGGGTCACGAATACATATATTATAACCTATTAATCATTGTGTTCCAAACGTGTTATGTTGTATAGCAAACACAATGTGCTTGGACACAAGTATACTATATTTGCGACAAGCTACAAACACTTTATATTTGCATCCAAACAATTAAAAAAAGACAAATTTTTCAGCGTGTTTAGTTAAATTGACTTGACCAATTCCCTGGATGCGTCAAAAGCTCAGAAAAGTACAAAATTAGATTCCCATATTATATAACACTGGCTGATCCGGGAGACTTTTTATTGAATTAAAATGAATACATTATTACTTAGGAAATTTGAGCGCACCGCAAAGGCACAGCTGGAATGCTATAGTGCCTTCCTCAAGGAACATCTAGAGCTGCTAAGCGCAGAGAATACATCTGCGCTTCCGCGGAAAATAGAAGAATAAATTTACTTTAGCACCAACACTCTGATCTACACAAAAATTTCAAAACCGCCAAGAATTTCTGCGCTGAGTTCAAAAGGTTTTTTCCCCCCGCGATCGGTCCAACTTCTTGAAATATAGGCCTTTGAAGCTTGAGTATATAATCGCTCATATCTTAGGCATTTATAATCCCATCTGGATGAAATGAGCACCATTACGAAGGTCTTTCCAAATTCTATAAAGCTGTGGAAAAACATATTTATGTTCATGAAGCCATTGGGGAGCTAATTAAAAAGACTGTGTTTTAACCTCACTTTTCTGATAATAATTAATTTTTTGCAAAATAATGCCCTAAATAGACAAGATCGTAACGTTTTTTTTGAAGGTATAATACTCACCAATGTCCCTTCAAAAGTTGGAGATATTTACGTTCAAAATTTTCAAATACATTTGACGCTTTTTCAGTCTTTTAAATCTGCCTAACACAAAAGAAAGTCCTTTATTTTTTCTGCTCAGTGTTTTCAGCAGTTTTCAACAAACAAGTCCACATTTGGGTCACGAATACATATTATAACCTATTAATCATTGTGTTCCAAACGTGTTATGTTGTATACCAAACACAATGTGTTTGGACACAAGTATACCATATTTGCGACAAGCTACAAACACTTTATATTTGCATCCAAATAATAAAAAAAGACAAATTTTTCAGCGTGTTTAGTTAGATTGACTTGACCAATTCCCTGGATGCGTCGAAAGCTCCGAACAGTACAAAATTAGATACCCATATTATATAACACTGGCTGATCCGGGAGACTTTTTATTGAATTAAAATGAATACATTATTACTTAGGAAATTTGAGCGCACCGCAAAGACACAGCTGGAATGCCATAGTGCCTTCCTCAAGGAGTATCTAGAGCTGCTAAGCGCAAAGAATACATCTGCGCTTCCGCGGAAAATAGAAGAAGAAATTTACTTTAGCACCAACTCTCTGATCTACAACAAAATTTCAAAACCGACAAAAACTTCCTCGCTGAGTTCAAAAGGTTTCTTTCCCCCGCGATCGGTCCAACTTCTTGAGATATAGGCCTTTGAAGCTTGAGTATATAATCGCTCATATCTTAGGCATTTATAATCCGATCTGGATGAAATGAGCACCATTACGAACGCCTTTCCAAATTCTATAAAGCTGTGCAAAAACATATTTACGTTCATGAAGCCATTGGGAAGCTAATTAAAAAGATGGTGTTTTAACCTCACTTTTCAGATAAAAATTATTTTTTTCAAAATAATGCCCTATTATACTAATTTCATGGTACGCTCTGAAAATAGACAAGATCGTAACGTTTTTTTGAAGGTATAATGCTCACCAATGCCCCTTCAAAAGTTGGAGATATTTACGTTCAAAATTTTCAAATACATTTGACGCTTTTTCAGTCCTATAAATCTGTCTAACACAAAAGAAAGTCCTTTATTTTTTCTGCTCAGTGTTTTCAGCAGTTTTCAACAAACAAGTCGACATTTGGGTCACGAATACATATATTATAACCTATTAATCATTGTGTTCCAAACATGTTATGTTGTATAGCAAACACAATGTGTTTGGACACAAGTATACTATATTTTCGACAAGCTACAAACACTTTATATTTGCATCCAAACAATTAAAAAAAGACAAAATTTTCAGCGTGTTTAGTTAGATTGACTTGACCAATTCCCTGGATGCGTCAAAAGCTCCGAAAAGTACAAAATTAGATTCCCATATTATATAACACTGGCTGATCCGGGAGACTTCGTTCGGCCTAAAAAGTATTTCTGATTTATAATAAATATAAAAATCACGCATGAGTTAATGCATTAAGGTGTAAGAAATGGTGCACCATCCAGCTCTGTGATATTGTCTTAACCCATAAGGGCAGTGGTTGTTCCTTTCCTTATATAGCCTTTCTTTGTAATGCTACACACTGAAAAATTTGTCTTCTTTTCTTTGTTTAAATGAAAATATAAAGTGTGTATGGAGCTTGTCGCAAATACACAATACTTTTGCCCAAACACATTGTGTTTGCTATTCACTATTAGATGTTTGAGACAAATTCTTAGTATGTTATAATATGTGATGTAACTATAGCTCTGTCTGTAATATAAATACAACTGAGTTTACTTCAGTTTTTTGTCGCTATACTCTGTCGGGAGCAAAGTAATAAAGGAGCTACAAAGAGAGATTGTTCTCAGCCTAGGTTTATGTTATAAATAGTAAGTCTATTACTGTATGGTTGCATTATTCTTTCAGTGATTCATAAACATTTCAGAATTCGCCTGTAAAAGAATTGAGTGTTTCTTACATTGACTGATATATTTCCCTTTAATCACATGCATTATGTCGTCAATCGGTCGCACTTTAAACGCCACCTAGTGTGTCAAACAAAGTTTTTGAGTAAAACATAATTAAAATTTCCCCCTCTGTGTTGCATTTTCCTAGTATGCGCAGTTTTACTGTTTTATATAATGGCATTGTTACATTACTATCCGTAATATTTGAGACTTTTACATATAACTCCAAAAAGGTTAATTCACGAAATTTGACGCACTAGGTGGCTTTCAAATGGCAGGCTCCACATATGGATTTTTGGGATGAATCACTTTATATGGCTCCATGCAAAAGTATACATCTTTGCAAGTAAACATGCTAGTGTTTGAGTTTAAATATATATGAATTTTTGGAGTGTATTCCAAACATACACATGGTTCCAGCAGAATGTGTTTAAGAGAATGTGTTACACAAGCAGTTTTTTTTAGCGAATATTTACCAAATCGTTGGCGGACAACAAATGTACTCCATCTATATCACACTTGGTAAAATTGTTCACGTTTTCCTGATGACAAATTTCATTTTCCTGAGGATCGTAACATATCACTGCAAAACGTTTTTCTTTTGCTTCGAAAATGCGTAACTTTCTGTAGCCCCATATAAAGCAGCTGAATGCCCCAAACTAAACTAAAAAATCACCGGACACCCGGTTGGAACGAAGTTCCTTTCGCAATATATGTATTATTTATACTCGTTAGTTTCAACACGTGTCAGGTGCCCGTTGAAAAATACTATAATTTAAATTGATCTTTAAGAAAATATACTTTTTGTAAAATTATAAACTTTTTTTAAGAAATTTTCATTTATAGAATGTATTTTTTTTAAATAAAAAAATATATTTTAGGTCCTTTTTATAAGAATATGTATAACATTTTCTTCTTTTATTAAAAGCTAATGTTTTTGTTAAAGAAAAGGTACTATTTTTAGAAAAAGTACTTTCTGTAAGAAAAAACCTAAAAGAGTATGAATTTTTGTTTACAAAAAAGTACTTCTTTAAGAACAGGTACTTTTTAAAGAAGTGGTACTCTTTTTAGGAAAAGAATATTGTTGTAAAAAATGTGCTTAATTTTAGAAAGACTACTTATATCAAGGAAAGAAATGAAAAGCTATTATTTTGTTTTGAAGAAAAGGTACTTTTAAGAAAAGGAAGTTTTATATGAAAAGGAATTTTTGTAAGAAACGTTATTTTTTTAGGAGATAGTACTTTTAAGGAAAGGATATTTTGTTGGTAAATGCATTTTTGTAGGAAAATGTATTTTTTTAGGAGATGGTATTTTTTTGAAGAAAATGTTTTTTTTAAGAAATGGGAATTTTGTTAGACTTGGTCCATTTTTCAAAAATTGGTATATTTTTTAGGGTAGGTACTTATGTATCACGAGAAGTTGATTTGCTTCATAAAAACTGTACTGTTTAAAGAAAAGATAGTTTTTTAAGAAAAGGCAATTTGTTGTAAGAAAATTTACTTTTTTAAGAAAGGTACTTTTTGTAAGAAAATGTACTTTTTGTAAGAAAATTGACTTTTTTTAAGCATAGGTACTTCTCTAATATATAATATTTTATTTTTAAGAAAAGTCCACTAATGTTTTATAAAATCTTTGTGTTTTTCTTATATTAGATCCCTGAAAATTTTCAACGAAGTTGATCGAAATATTGGCAACTAAATAAATTGTGATAAAAGGAAAATTATACAACTTCGTTTTCTTTTTTCATAACTATGACCTCGAGCCGATACTAAAATTGAAAATCAAAAGTACTTTTGTATAAGAATATGATTAGGATTTTTTTTCGAGAAAATTACCTTTTTTTAAAAAAGGGCACTTATTTAGGGAAATATGTTTTTTCAAACTTCTGTTACTTTGGGTATTATAAGTTTACTTTTTGTTGTGTTCAAAACTACAATATATACAAAATATTCGTTACAGGCTCCATCTAGAAAACTTCCCACTAAACAAGAAATTAACACATGTTAGTCTAGACACAAAGCAAAACCAAAATACCGAATATGGTTGATAATACTGAGTTAAAAAAAGTTTTTGATGTGTTAACATCTATAGCGGCGTATAGGGACTAAATCTATAAAAGTCAACACATGCAAACAACACACAGACAGGTTTTCTGCTGCTGCTAAAACCAGATTTTATGCTGCTGCTAAAACCAGATTTTCTGCGACTGCGAAAGAGAATAATGACGGGTTAAACAAAAATGAGGGGTGAGGCAGGGGTGAGGCAAACGAAATTGTATCTATAGCGTATGTATTAACATAATAATGTATGTATGACATGTGTCTGTTGCTGTTGTTGAACGGAGATATAAAGCATAGCCACGCAAAATTTCATTTGCAAGCCCATGTGCTTGCGCAGTCGACGTTATGGTGACACACTAATACGTCAGCTACTTCGTACAAAGTATGTGTGTTTGGCTGTTTCGTTGCTGTTGATATGGCAAACATGTGGTTATGGTGACACACTAATACGTCAGCTACTTCGGACAAAGTATGTGTGATGTTGTGTGTTTGGCTGTTTCGTTGCTGTTGCTATGGCTAAACAAAGCGAGTCATTTGATGTTCAGCATTGCCCGGTGTATACAAAAACAAGTAGAAATGGTGTTAAGTTCGGCCCGGCCGAAGCTTATATACCCTCCACTATGACAATTTACACTCACGCTCTCCACTCTTTGCATTCCCTTAACAGTTTTTCTTTTAGGTACCCCCCCTACACCCACCACCCACACAAACACTCCACGACATAGCAAGCCACGACACAGCAAATCACCAACATATCAGTAGTAGTAGTAGTAGTAGTTGTTGTTGTTGTTGTTGGTGTTGTTGTTTTTATTTCTATTTAAATTATTAAATTATATTTAAATTATAAAATATATTATAAAAATATTTAAATTATAAAAATAAAGAAATATAATTTAATTCAATAAACTATTATTTTTTAGTTTCCAATGTAACATTTACTAATGTGTTCATAGAAATCGAACAGGTACCGTGTAGCAACAAGGTGTTAACACATCAGCCGTGAGCTCGAACACTCTGATTTTTTAATTTTATTTCATTTTCGCATTGAACAAAAAATTTCCCAACATATGTTAGTCTAGACACAAACCAAAGCAAAGTACCTAATATAATTGATAATACTGGGTAGAAGCGTAATAGTGTTAAAAAAAGTTGTTTAATTTTTTCCATTTAGCCAACATTCCGCATCGGGCGATAAGGAACTTCGTTCCAAAATGCGGAGATTCTGATTGTAACTTACCAGGGAAAGACTTTTCATTGTTGATGAAATAACGTGGAAATATTAAGGATTTGAAGCTGCATTTAACATTGGGAGTTCATGTACTTTTGACAGAATTCGTGCTATCAGAATTGTTTATTTAAATATAAATTCGCCTCAATCAACATTTTAAAAACAAAATTTTTAGTCATCCAAAGGTGGATTGAGGACCTGGTGCTATTTATAGTTAAACCACTATTCTTTCACTCAAACATTGTGAAAAATATGTTATTTACACCGTCTTATCCATAGCTTGAGTGTTAATAAAAATCACTTATCCGCTTCGTGGCCCAAATGGTGGCAATAATTGAAAATAGGTATACGCCCCACAGCATTTACCATACAAAATATGTATATAGCCACCTTTTGAATGGCTAAACATACCCACATCCCTATATATTATTAAATATCCGGAGTAATACGCAAAATACTCCCTGTCTTACAACGAAAACGAATTATGTGTCTATTTAAATAAATGGAGCTTTCGCAAATAACCAAAAGCATTTTTCGCTTTAGCTCTCTTTTCTCGCATTGTTTCTTCTGGACCATTATTAAAATATAATTGTGTCTGAGTATTTGTTGACCCGTCTTCGTGGCGCAGGTTCCCATCGCCAACCGTACTCTATGCCCCTAATGTCAAATTGGAAAGGCCACTTTAGTGAAGAAAATAAAGAATGGAATCACAGAAAAAAGAATCAAAAAAAAAAAATAATTTGTGATTTTAATACATTTGTAAACAATATTAAAAGAAAAAACTTGTTCAAAATACAACAATGAACACAAACACACAGAAGAACACACACGAACATACAAAAATGAAAAAGAAAAACGCTGCAGTAAAGTTTTTTCTTGTTTGGATACATTCCAAAATCATGTTCTACACTCAAAGCAACAAACCCCATACAAACATAAAGAAATAAGTGTTTGAGAATAAACTTACAGACATATTGAAATTCAAAAAATAAAAAACAAAAATCCTACATGCGAGGGGTTTAGAACGAAAGTAGGAAAACGTTGAAGGCCACTGTTTGCCAAAATGGAAATTGATGCTAACAGAGGTTGCTTTACAAAAATATCAAGAAAAAAATCCTCTGCTACTTTGGTATAAGATTTGTCGCTACACCAACTTACATAGAGGAAGAAATGCTACGCCATCTATTCTAGTGGAAAATAAATTTCACCTGGTATTCCAGAGAAATAAATTCTTTATCACATTTACAAGAATTAGAAGTGATGCACCAAATTTACTGCAAGCTCATTGGAAGAATCCATTAATATTTCTAGGATCCAAGGTAGACAAATTCATCTAAAGCTTTAAAATTAAATCGGTTGTCGACATTCAAGTGCGCACGAAGTTAAAAGGTGTCCTTAGTCGTTGACTCCATAAATTTTGTCTTGCCCTCATTAACAGCAAAAGCCACCTTCGCTGATTCCATTTCGATTCTTGAAAAATACTGCAGTAACCTTTCGCAAATATCGCCCAGTGATGTCTATGTCGTCAGCAGACTTCAGCAATCTATAGCTTTTTGTGTTAATGGTCTTGTCCGTATTGACTGCGGCTTTCCTCATTAATATCTGCATTAAGATGTTGAAGAGATTGCTCGAAAGTGTGTCGCCCTGTCTCAGTCCTCGCTTGGTACAGAATGGTTGGGTGAGGTTTTTCCTCACCTTCGCTGGTGATTTGGTGTTTTTCGGTATCATTCTGCAGAGGCGGATCAGTTTTTCGGGAATCCCAAGTTCAATCATAGCTTCGTACAATTTTCCCCGCATGGGGCTATCGAAAGCAACTTTGTAATCGACAAAATCATGGTGTGAATAGATTTGCTTTCCGTGGGCCTTTTCCAGGATTTGGCGTAGCGTGAATATGTGGTCAGTCGTGGACTTGCCTGGGCTAAAACCACACCGATAAGGTCCAATTAGGTTTTCATCAATTGGATTTAGTCTTTCACATAATACGCTCGAGAAGACCTGATACGCGCTGGATATAAGACTGATACCGCGATAGTTGGAACGGACACTCGGATCGCCCTTTTTGAATACAGGACGTAATATACTCAGACTCCAATTGTCAGACATAGATTTCCTCAACCATATTCCGCATATAAGTTAATGCATGTGGGCTAGCAGTACTTCGTCACCTTCATTAAAACGTACAGCGGGTAGCCCATCCGCAGACTCAGAGAACTAGTTGTTTGAAAAGAGGTTGTAGCAACCGTAAATTTGGCTGTTACCACCGAATTGAGGTTGCCACAAACGAATTGAGGTTATTACTACCGAATTTATTCCCCACAACCGAAATTCGGTGGAAGCAACCTCGTTTCATAATTGATTCGATTGTGACAACTGAATCTTCAATAATATTCGTTCAGTCAACTAAATATTTTAAAATTTCGTTTGGAACAACCTAATTTAAAATTAGTTCGGATGCAGCCACCGAAATTGGTACCAACTTCGGTTGGAGTAACCGATTTTTGCATCAATTAGGTTGTAACTAACGAATTTGGTATCAATTCGGTTGTCACTACCGAATTTGGTTTCAATTCGGTTGTAACTATCGAATTTGGTTTCAATTCGGTTGTAACTACCGAGTTTGGTATCAATTCGATCGCAATAACCGAATTAATCCTTAAGTCGGTTGCAACGACCGAATTCGGCGTCAATTCGGTTGCTGTAACTAAAATTCTACACTGTCTTCCACACTCATTAACTCCTGATCTTCAGTGGTATAATTTGAGTGGAGTAGTGCTGAATAGTGGACTCTCCACATTTTAAGCACACACTGCTTATCAGTCACCAGATTCCCATTTTCGTCCTTGCCGGAGGGCAGCCCATTATTAGGCCTGTTATTCGATCTTTTTACCCTCTGCAAAAATTTTCTGGATTCATTATTCATCTTGCACATTTCGTTACTTTCAAACTCCCTCTGCTCGCACTGAAATTTTTTCCGCCCAAAATAGTTGGGTTTCCTCACTTCTCAGCCTATTGTAGCGCTCACTCGCAGATCGCGTAGTAACTGACTGCGCCTTTTTCATCAGTTGCAATACGACATTCTTCGCCGTACCATGGCTTATCCTTCTGCGGTTTTTGATAGTCAATTTCAGTCCATGCAGCGGTTTCCAAAGAATGGGAGATGTGCTTCCACTGCGCATTTTGGTCCTCAGGAGGATGGTTGGGGGGGAGGGGGTATTCTGCCGTAGCAGGAGAATGAGCTTTTGCTGCTAGGACGCTGATATCTCCGGTATTTGTAGCTTGTCAATATATAGGTTTTATCGTGTTCGCTTCGTACGTTTTTCGCACTGCTCAGTCTTGTGTGAATATTCGCAGCCACCAGGTAATGATCCGGGTTGATATTGGCACCTTGAATCACACGTACATCTAGTACACTAGAAGAGTGCCTGCCAACTATTACCAAATGATCAATCTGGTTCTTCGTTCTCTGATCAGGAGATAACCAAGTAGATTTACGTATGTTTTCATATTGGAATCGTGTGCTACTAACTACCATTACTAACTACCATGTTCTTTGCAGTGGTGAAATCTATCAGTCTTATTCCATTATTCGGAGGTGGCGTCATGTAGTGTGTGATTACCGATGGTTGGTCGAAAGACACTTTCTTTTTCCAATTTGGCATTAAAATCGCCTAGAATAATCTTAATGTAGAGGTCAGGGCAGCTTTCGTATACTTCCTCCAGACACTCATAAAATTATCCTTTGACCTCATCACCTTAATTCTCTGTCGGTGCGTGCACACAAATTAAGGAGGTGTTGAAATATTTCTTTTAAATGCGAATTGTGTCTATGCATTCACTCACTGTGTTGAACCTTGTACAAGGTGTCACAGTCTCTTGCCAACTATAAATCCGCATCCGAATTCGTGCTTTCTTTCGTGGCAGCTGTAATAAATATCATAGTTTTTCTTTCTGGAGCAACCATATCGTATCCATCGCATTTACTGTATAACTGTGATGCAAGCTTTATATTTTTCGAGGACATTCGCCAGTTGGAAAGTGGCACCCGTCCTGTATAGTGTTCTTACCTTCCAGGTACATATCCTTAAATCGTGGTCCTTATAACGTTTTGCGAGGGTCGCCAACAGTTAGTGGTTTTCTTCGTTTATTATATTTTCCTTGTATCTTCATTGCCCATACAACGGTGGCGGGAGGCAAACCCAGCTAGCAGTTGTTTGCATTTTACCTACTGCCAGGATGAATATGTTTCAGCCGCCTATTATGGATCAGACGCTGACCAGAATGCAGTGTGTCGATACTGGGTTTTGAAACCCCAACTCGTAGTCGACTTTTACCAGACCCCTCTATCATATTTGTAAACGTTTTATATTTAAACAAATCCCAAAAAAGTTTTTTTTTTGTTATATTTTTTAAAATTATTACAGTTTACTTTGCGTACACACCAATATTCTCTCACTGTACAAATGTGATTGTGTGCGTGGCTAAGCCATGTGTGTGTATATATGTATGTGTATGCATGTAAGCGTTATGTATGCATGTGTACATAACTTGAGGTTCTTTTTATATTTTTCTTCTTCTTAGAAAAACTTGAATATGATGAGTAAATATTTGTCATGATGTTTGCAGCTGAGAGTTTTCCTTTCGGGCTTGTGTATTTGTCTGCTTGTTGGTCTGTCTAAATGTTTTTGGCCAAAATAATACATACAAATGGTCAGAGATAGTTTTAAGTTTTTTTTTTTTTAAATCATTTTAGTATAAAATTCGTTTTTGAAAGAGCCTTTTACGGTACCAATTATCATGGTCTTCATGGCAATTTGTTAAGTGGAATTTAAAGGGGACGTAATGTCAAAACAAATATGGGACAGGATAACGGGATGAAATATAAAATTTTAATTTTATGTTTGAGTTTTTTAAAAGTTTTCATAAAATAAGATATTTAAAGTAATTCAGAGAATGCAATGTGGAATGCCGACTGTGGTTTTCAATACCATATATCCATTCGTCTTGTTTAACATGGAAATGGAGCGTCCCAGTTACGGTTATGTTTTATATAATTTAAGAAAGCTAACTCCTTCGAGGTTGAGCAACTTTGGATATCCTGCTAACACCGATACGCATTGGAGAATATGGCAACATCAACACCCACCATACGTAGATGCTGAATCTCCACTGGTATGCCTGCCTAGAGGTTGTAGGCAGTCCCAACACTAGGAAGTTTCCCATTACATCGCATGCTGGAAAAGGAGTATAAACAAACTCAACTGTAGCGGCTCCAAATTAAATCACTTGCCAGAGACAAATGATGTGACGAATTACACTGTGAGACAAAATTAGATTATTTTCAAAATGATGGGGTTCTTTCAACGGATTCTGGTAGAAAGGTCTAAAAAAAATATACGAGTATCGGCGTTTTGCCAGATCTGATCAGAATTTTTTTAGGGCGGGTCAAAGTTTCCGCCCCTCGGAACTTTCTTGCAACATATCGGCATGCAAAATTGTATGTTCCTTACTTCTGAGGCCCAAAATAAGTTCAGAAGTTTTATAGAAAAGGGAACAAATTAACCCTCTAACTGTCACGTATAACCATAGTGTTTACCTTTTGTTTGAAAACTCGCAAAAAACAGCCCCAAAGTGTGGCGGGGGGTGGTCGTTGTCAAAATGTTCTACAAAACTTTTCGCCATAAAATTTCACTATATGTGTCCGAACACTCCAAAACACAAATCTTAGCCCAAGTGCTAGATAAAAGCTGAAATATGACAAAATTCATTATATTATGTCGACTATTTTTAATGGAAACAGCAAAATGACAAAATTCATTATTAACCCTTAGAAGGCACTTAGGTTTTGCTTATTATCTCGCACTTGGGCAAAGATTTTTGTTTTGGAGTGTTCGGAAACATACAGTGAAATTTTATGGCGATAATTTTTGTAGAACATTTTGACCACGCCCCCCGTCATTTAGGAGCAGTTTTTTGCGTGTTTTCAAAAAAACAGTACAAATTATGGTTATACGTGACAGTTAGAGGGTTAACTTGTTCCAAAAAATGTTTATCTGAATCTTTTCTGTAAAACTTCTGAACATATTTTGTACCTCAGAAGTAAGAAACACACAATTTTGCATACCGATATGTTGCAGGAAAGTTCCGAAGGGCGGAAACTTTGACCTGCCCTAAAAGAAAAATCTGATCAGATCTGGCAAAACGCCGATACACGTATATTTTTTAGATCTTGCTACCAGAATCCGTTGACAGAACCCCTTAATTTTTTTGGTGTCGCACAGTGTTATTAGTTAGTGGTCAGAAATTTACCAAATGCATAGATTTACGCTTGAAGAAGATTGGGAAATTTGAAAATCGCTCTTCGAAACCTTTCATTTGCATTGAGAAGTTTATACTTTTATACGGTTGTACTACATGGAGCATGACGAAGCTGACAATAAAGAAGGTCGAAACATTTATCAATGGTAGTCTGAGACAAGTACTCCGTATTTACTGGCCCAAGACATTTTCTAATGAAGAACTCTGGAAACGCACAAGTAATTGAATTGACCATATGCAGAAGAAAATGATCTTGGTGGGTCCGTCATAAACTTAGGCTCCTGACATCAGATATTGCTAGACATTGTGAATGAAACACTCAGGTGAATCGAGGGGCTGGAATACATCCAAATACAGGGTGCCTGTAAAAGGAATATAAACAAACTCAACTATGGCGGAACCAATAGAAATCATAGAAAGAAACAGACATTTGAAGTGACGGATTATTAGTCAAACGTTAGAAATTTATGAAATTTGTCGCTTTACGCTTGAAAAAAATTAGGAAATTTTACAATCTTTCTTCCAAACTTCTGAGACTTCAACTCAAACTGTAAGAAATGTACGAAATAAATTCAATAGATATAGGGTGCAGTCAACGAAGTTTGTGGATCAGCTTGTGAAGCGAACTGGCTATTCCGGGTCCTTTTTGGTCTAAAGATTTCGTGTGCATGCTCGTAAAGTACCTTTAGTGGAAAATATTGAGTGCGGTCAATGACGTTTGTGGATCAACTTGAGAAGCGACCTCTTTAATCGGGATCCTTTTTGGTCTAAAGATTTCGTGTGCATGCTCGTCCAGTGCCTTCAGTGGAAAATATAGAGTGCGGTCAACGAAGTTTGTGGATAAACTTGAGAAGCGAGCTTTTTAACCGGGATCCTTTTTGGTCAAAAGATTTCGGGTGCATGCTCGTCCTGTGCCTTCAGTAGATAAATATTGCTGCTGTAACTGAACGTGTGCTCAAACAGCCATCAACATCAACTCGCCACCATTCGCAGCAATTGAAAATTTCCCGTACTTCCTTGCACAGAATTTTTAATAAAGTCCTCGGTATGAAGGCTTATCAAGTCCAATTAGTCTAAGAACTTAATTAGTCTAAGAACTGAAGCCTCGTGACCATCCGATGCGTTTTTGCTTCGCTGAATGGACAGAACGTCGCTTTTGGCTGAAGATGAATATTTTCACCGAAAAATCAAATCTTAATGTTCACCTCGGGGGCTACGTCAGCAAACAAATTGTCTCATGTGGGACTCTGGAAGTCCACACATCGTTGGGGACGAATCGATGCAGCCCACAACGGGTGACTGTTTAGGGCAGTTCTTGGCATGTAGGCATCATTGGCCCATTTGTTTTTGAAAATGAGCAAGCAGTCGCCGTTACCGTCAAGTGCGAACGATTGTTGCTCAGCGATTTTTGTTCTCAAAAGTTGAAGAAGGTTACATGGACGACATATGGTTTCAACAGGACTCCTCTACGTTCCGCACATCCAATGCTACAATCGATATGTTGCGCACTGTGTTCAAAAATCGTATAATCAGCCGAAACGAGGAAGTTCATAGACCACCTCGTAGCTGCGACTTGACGCTGTTAGACTATTATGCCTGAGGTGCTGTGAAAGTTTAATCATACGCAAATAATGCCGAGTTCCTTGAGTCCTGAAGACACGAAATTGGCGCTGTCATTTACCAGACAGAAGCATACACAATCAAAAAAGTACTAAAAAAATTCACATGAGGTCTCAGGGGACACTCGGTTGGAAAGAAGTTCCTTTCGCTATATATTACATATGGACTAGTTAGTTCCAACACGCCTATGGCGCTCGTTGCAAAATTTGATAATTTAAATGGATTTTCATACTTTTTGTAAAATTATAATTTTTTTTTTAAGAAATTTGGTTTTTATAGAATTATTTTTTTTACAAAATTTTTTTTTTAAAAAAAATTTTAAGAAAAGGTCCTTTTTTAGGGAGAGGTACTTTTTTTTATTAAAAGTTAATATTTTTTTTAAGAAAATGTAGTATTTTTAAGAAGAAGTATTACCTGTAAGACAAAAACCATAAAAGTCAGACTTTTTTTTACAAAGAAGTAATTTTTTTTTAAAGAAGTGGTACTCTCTTTAGGAAAAGGTTATTTTTTTAAGAAAATGTATTTGTCTACTGCTTATCTCAAGAAAAGAAAGGAAAAGGAATTATTTTAATTTTAAGAAAAGGAATTTTGGTAAGAAGAGGTATTGATGTCTTAATATCTATAGGTGCGGGCAGGGACTAAACTCACAAAGCACAGTTTGTACGACTGAACACAGATTTGTCCGACTGCGAAACACAGATTGAAAGACTGCGAAAAAATACACACACTGATGTTTTTTTTTTTTTTTTTTTTTTTTATCAAACCAACACTCAGAGGATGCCCCCTATAAATGCAGTGCATTGTGTCGGCGAAGGAAAATTGAGGTAGTAGAGGGTGGAAAGAGGGAGTAGTGTCTGTTGATATTTGCCTTGAATGTTTGTAGCGAATATTTGTCTTGTGTGGGTGCGGAACACTGCCAGAGCTATGAGAACAATGACGTGGTATACGTATATAAAAATGAGTTAGCAAGAGAGCAAGGAAAATTGTGTGAACTTGGGTAGCGTATGTACGAACATAACATTATATGTATGCACATGAGTCTGTTGCTTTGTGTTCTCTTTGTTTTTTGTGGGAACAAAACAAAAAGTATTAAGCAAGAAAATAATGACACATGTGCTTGCGCACTCGTCTTTAAATAATCTTAAGTATTAATATTAATTAAATGTAACGTCATCATATGATTGAACGCTGTTTATTATTTTCCAATGTAACATTTACTAATGTGTTCATAGAAATCGAACAGGTACCGTGTTACAAAAAAATGGTAACACATCGCCCGTGAGTTCGAATTCATTGGATTCTTTTCTTTTAAGAAAGGTTTTTTTTTGAAGAAAATTAATTTTTTTTAAGAGAAAGTATTTTTTAAAAAAAAAAGGTTTTTTTTAAAGAAATTGGCATTTTTTAGAAATGGTGCTTTTTCAAGAATAGGTACATTTTAAAAGAGTAGGTACTAATCTGAAAAAAGTTATTTTGTTTCACAAAAAAGGTACTTTTTAAAGACAAGGTAGTTCTTTAAGAAAAGGCAATTTGTTGTAAGAAAATTAAGTTTTTTAAGAAAAGGTACTTATTTAAAAAAAAATATTTTTTTAAGAAAAAGTACTTTTTGCAAGAAAATTTACTTTTTTTAAGAAAACTTACTTTTTTTTAAAGCACTGGTACTTCTTTAAGATAAGGTATTTTTTTAGGAAAAGGTACTTTGTTCAAGAATATGAATAGGTATTTTTTTTTGAGAAACTTAATTTTTTTTAAGAAAAGGCACTTATTTTAGGAAATTTTATTTTTTAAAACGTCTTTCGCTTTGGGTTTTCTAAATTTA
The DNA here is from genome assembly GCA_963931995.1 of Phaonia tiefii. Taxonomy (NCBI): domain Eukaryota; kingdom Metazoa; phylum Arthropoda; class Insecta; order Diptera; family Muscidae; genus Phaonia; species Phaonia tiefii. The sequence continues at coordinate 277,971,797 of OZ008369.1, forward strand.
CCTTTTATTGGGTTCAAAACTACAATATATACTAAATATTGGTTACAGGCTCCACCTAGAAAACTTGGCATTCAACAAGAAATTTTCTAATATATGTTAGTCTAGACACAAACCAAAGCAAAATTACCCAATATAGTTGATAATACTGGATTGTAGCGTAATAGTGTTAAAAAAAGGTTGTTTATTTTTTTTTCATTTAGTCATCATCCCGCAACGTGTGCTAAGGAACTTCGTTCCAAAAATTGGGTAGATCGAATGAGGTGCTCTAAAGCAAGTCGAGGTAGTCAATTGAAATATGTTTAGTTTTATTCACAAATGTCAATGATGGCTCTTACCATTAAAAACATATTTTTGAGAATTATTTTTTTACTTTTTAAATTTACTTGGTATTGGGTTCAAAATTACAATATATACTAAATATTTTTAACAGGCTCCATCTAGAAAACTTCCCTTTACACAATAAATTTCACAACATATGTTAGTCTAGACACAAACCAAAGTAAAAGTACACAATATAGTTTATAATACTGAGGTGTAGCATAAAAGTGTAAAAAAAGTTGTTTAATTTTTTTTCATTTGCGGGATGGGGCAACGTGCGATAACTGTGACAGATCTCCTGAACGTTGATGACATACTATGAAAACGAAAATTGTATACCCGGTATGTTGCTCAAATCTGAAGGTTAAGGCCATTCTATGTAGAGAAATGAGGACTTTAGTTAAACCATAATAAATATTAGACTTCCAATATAATGCCAAAAAAATATTACCACCAAAGTAAGATCATACCTAAGAACAAAATGACCCTAGAATTCGCCTATACCAATGGCCTACTCGTGATTTTTAATTATTCGTATTCGAAATTGAGCCATATAAATTTCTGTCCGTTGCTCACTTAATTATAATAATCCCTTTGTTGGCTTAGCACTTCAGGACTCCTCTCCTTTGGTGTCTATAATCTAGATGAGCTACTTGTTATCCCAAAACCTTTTACACTTTTCCATAGAAAAGTAATTTCGATAAGAAGTGTGCAAGAAAATAAAAACAAATAGACTGAGGCGTCAAAGTAATTAAAGAAAAACAACGTCTACTAAAACAAGATCAACCCAAAGTCTGCATGGAAGCAGACTTTATCACAAATAAATTATATTACAAACTCTTTTGCACTGACATCATTTGCAGGATAATATGAAATACAACTGTTTAAAATATAAAGCAATTACACTTTTGCAGTTCCTTTTAATTCCTGGAGCCAAATTTGTATTTTCCTGAACATGAGTCATTTAAATTATCGTCGTTTTCTTTAATAAAGTTCAAGGTATTTTGTGGTTTCTGTTGTGCAAAATGTCAACGCTGGCGGGGGTTTATAGCTCAGCGTGGTGACATAATCTGTACTTACAATTTGGCTTAACATCAGCCCCGAACGTAGCAGTTATCAGCATTTTACCTTTTGCCAGTTAAACCACATCCTCAAATTGGCTTTCAACAGCCAGTGTATTACCATGCACAACTACTGCGACCACCTCGTAATGTCAATCATCAATTAACATGATTTGCGAACATTTTCGAAAGCCAATTTCTAACATCCAACCAAAATCCACTACAAACCAATTAACCCAAGTCAAGTGTTGTAGACAAATACTTAAGTAGTTGGACCACCATCACAACATTTGTGCAAGCGGGGAGAGTGCAGCAGGCAAAGTCAAAAGGAATACGAAAAATGAGAGACCACTTAAATCAAGGAACATTTCCAAAAGTTATCTTAATTTTGTTAAGGCAAAACCACAAGCCAAGACGATAATGTTGAAAGGAAGCAATAAGGTGATAAGAAATGGGATAATTGTTTAAGATTGTTGTTTAAAGGATAACTACTAACTTAAAATCAGGTTGGGATCTTAAAACAAATTACCGTTTCTACCAGTATTGAGCTCTATTTCTACATGAATGATTAGAAGAGTATGACTATCTATTTTAATTACGTCTCCGAAATCACTCGCATTTTACCTACCCTTTTTGCGTCATAGTATTATTGTAGGGTGTTTACCATTTTAACACCTCATTTGTTAACATCTTCCTTTGGAGCCCCTCTCTAGCTTTTATTAATATTAGTAGAGCCTTCTTCATCATCATCAGAACAGCGATGAAATATGTATTGTATTTTTTCTGGCTTTCCGGAGAAAAAACAATGGGATTTGCATAAAAAACTCAACTGTTTTTTAGTTAATTTTATGCTTCAAAAATTTAAAAAAAAACCATCTTCGTCTTCCGCTACAGGACGAAGTATCATGGAAAATATTTGCATGCCATTGTAGAAAGGGGCAAACAGCAGAAAAATTGTGGCACGAAAACCCCTAAACAACACCAACAGCACAACCACCACCAGGACAACCTGCTCCATCACAACCACCGCCAGCAACGACATTAAACAATTACAATGACAACAACAGCTTAATTTTCAACCTTTAGGTGAACCCACTTAAAAGTATTTTGACTTCGTCTTCATACACACGAAATTCATAATAGACGCGACAGAAGAAAGCCATCAAAATGTTGAACACCAGTGGCAGCGGCGCAGCGACAACAAGAGTGACATCGTCATTCACCATCGTCGCCGTTGTCGTCGCTATCGTCATTCAGATTTACTTCTCCAGAATTGTTATCACCGGGGTAAAGTAACAGTGGGTGAACAAGTACGGGAAATTGGATAAAAAATGGTTTCCATTACAGCCCATGAATGGGATTGTGGAAAGCTTCTCATTATCAGTGAGCTGTACGCTTTCTAGTTTTACATTGACTGATTGGGATTTACAGTTTTACACCGGTTCCGAATAGTAATTTGAGAAGCGATTTCATGGCTAAATACTCGATAGCGTCGCCATCACTAAGCGAGGTATCCGTTGTCGAATGAAATGTAGGGTGGTTAGAATAGGGATCGAAGCTACGTTCTCATGTACAAAAGACGCGAACATTAACTACAAAAATATACCAAAGGAAATATACCAAAATGTGCATACAATGCACCAAAGACTACACACTGCAAACTGTCTAATATTTTGTTGTTTGCATGCAAACATAACGTGTTTGTAGCTTGTCGCTAATTTTGTATACTTCTGTTCACATCCATTGTGTTTGTTATTCAATATTACATGTTGTAGGCAAAATAATTGATATGTTAGGTGGAGGCCCTGCGCGTTGAAACCATTAATTTTGTCTTGTCCTCATGTACTGTCAGTGCCACTTTTGGTGACTCCTTCTCAATTCTCTAAAACACAGCAGTAACTTCTCTCATTGTGCGCCCAATGATATCGATATCATCAGCAAACACGAGCTGCATGTGACTTTTGCTACTGAAGGCTTTATTCATATTGACTGCAGCTTTTTTCATAATGATCTCCTTTTAGAATTTAAAAAGATCGCACGATAGGGTTCGCCTTGGCTGAGGCCTCGCTTAGTTTCGAGAGATTCGGTAAGATCCTTAGCAACTTTCACTGTGGATTTGGTGTTCGTCAAAGTCATCCTGCAAAGGCGTATGTGTTTTACAGGAATACCAAACTCAGACGTTGCTTCGTAGAGTTTCTTACGATAATGGATTGCATGCATTTATCCAAATTTTGCTAATGAGCTGATGCATGCACCTTATCAGCTCATCGCCGCCAGCCTGAAACAGCTCCCCGGCTTTGTTGTTTTTAATCCAGGCGATAGCTATTCTCACCTCGCGTTGGTAAGGAGGGGGGGGGGCAATCGACGCCATCGTCCAAATTGCGACCGATTGAAAGAGAAATCGATCGCAGAGAAATTATCTCTCCATATTCCCAAAATACTCTGCACAACTGCGACGAGATTTCAGTCCTTGTCTTTTTGGTTCAGTTCATGTAATTTTTTGTATATAAGTGTACATTTTTCAGTACACTTTATGACATTTTTGGTACATATTTTATACGTATAGTACTTTGTAGTATATGATGATTTTTGGTATACATTTTTTTATAAATTTTATAAGCAATTTATGTACTTTCTGGTACAGTCTTTGTACTTTTTATTGCATTCTACGTTGTGGTAAATTTTATGTACATTTTAGTACCAATTATTCTCAATAAATGGCAACACAAATAGAGAAGAAAAAATAACCGCAATCTGGCAACCCTCGCAGAAGAGAACAAAAAAACGACTGATGCGCCTGGTTTCCCTATTGTGTCTCTCTTTCTCTCTTTGTAACAATAGAAATTCCAACCATGTTTATATAAAATTACATAAAGTATGTAAAAAGTATGAAATAATCAAGTTATGACGCGTCAAAGAAATGCGTTTGACAGAATTGCGTCGTGTTTTTGATTCTCTTCTTCGTTCTTTTTAGAACGGTTCCGAACAGTAACTTGTGAAGCTGTTTCAGAGCTAAATCTCTGTCCCTGGTTATTCTATGCTTAAAGCTACACACAATATACTATCACTGATTTCATTACAATTAAGCCATTGTTTGATCCCGGATAAAAATTTGAACAATATCTTAGTTGAGCTAACGAACTATTTAATCAAATTCTAGCATGAGAATCTAAAAGTATTATTATTCACTCAGTGTCGGTGTACAGGGTTGCCAACGCTAATTAATTTTCGCAAAGTATGTCAATTTCTTTATCGGTGCATAATCAAAAGTGAATTTTAATTCTCTTCGATGTAAGGGCGAGTTATGGGTGTTAGTCCACATTGGTTTTAAAAAATGTATCGTTAGATTAGTCTTAACCACACATATTTATAATGGATTAGATTTGATAAAAACGCATGCTAGTGAATTTAAAACACTTCGATAATTTTTAGTGTTGCCGCAGCTGAATCTTCACCCCTAAGCCTCCAATTTGTAACCAGACATTCAAACTACTCGTCCTAGATGCGTCAATGTCAAAAAGTTTATAGAAGTTGAAAAGCCAGTATTAAAGAAAACCTATTCAGTACTACCTTTATATAGCGATTTGGGTTGGCCGATCGAAGAGTAAAAGTGCGTGAAATTGTTGATGCCATAGGCATTTCATAGGGCAGTGTGATTTCGATTTTAAATGATCAGTTGGGTTTAAGAAAGCTGTCCGCAAGATGGGTGCCGCGTTTGCTCTCAACTGACCATAAACGTAATCGTGTGACAACTTCAAAAGATTGCTTGGAGTTGTTTAATTGGGTTACGAATTGGTACCTCTTCCGCCATATTCTCCGGATTTAGCCCCCAGCGACTATTTCCTATTTCCAAACCTAAATAGGAAAGAGATTTAGCTCCAACGATGAAATTATTGATCAAACAAATGCCTATTTTATGGACCTCGAAAAATCTTATATTTTGGAAGGGATACAAAAATTGGAGAAACGTTGGACTAAGTGTATTGAGCTAAAAGGAGATTATGGTGAAAAATTAATTTTTTTTTGCAAAAACAAATCTTTGCTTCATTCAAAAACTCACGGACTTATTACTCCGCCCGCGTAACGAAGTCTCCTGGAAAGCTTTCGGAGCGAGCGGTTTTGCAAGCCGTACTATATTGTTTTGCACACACAAAGAATAATAGTGTTTAGAAGACGCGATAGAATGAGTTTTAAATGTGAAAATAATGCTTACTACAAGGTGTCTTTAAGAGGTCCTTGAAATGTACCTGTAGTGATGTTCCATTCCAGTAATAGTCCTAGTTTTTCAGTGTAGGCTAAAACTAAAAACTTAATTTCTTTCTATGTATTTGCACTGGGTCTGGCAAGGCCCAGCACTGTTGCTTTCCAGCTCTAATGTAGCCAATCGGCTTAAGGTTAGGTGCCTGAAAGAGGTATCGTTTTTAGTTTAGATAGGCAATCTTAAAGAGCAGACTCAAACAGATGCCTGTAGCAACTGGTAGGCTCTTCCAAATTATAGCACTAGCAGATTTCTCAATATACCGCCCAATGTGCCAACGTCGTCGCCGCAGTTTCCAAATCACTTAGTTCCAGCATCCCTGCTACACTTTGTGTGTGTCTGACTAAATAATATTTTTCATAAAAATTAAACCCGAAGAATTGTTGAAGGAATACTCGTACAGCGCGTTTACATGTAGAGTGTTCACACTTAAATGTGTAAGTATAAGCCAATACATGTATGTGTGTATGCAAGTTAGGTTGTGTGCGCCGTGCTATTGTATGTGTTTGTGAAAATTAAATCTTTGTTTTTTTGTTGTTGTTTCTTCCTTAAAGATTAATTTTTCTATTTTTGTTTTGTTCGTGTTGACTGTGTGAGTTTGACACTTTTCTTAAAGTATTTAATTTATGTATTAACAAAAGGCGTCTCTGCCCTTTAGGCTTAAAATGAGTTAACAGAAACTGCATAGACAAACATAATTACATATGTATAGGCGAAGAGAGACAAAATCACAAATACATGTAGGTACTAAGGATATATGTATATAAAGAAAATAACTTCGTAATTCGCAGGATTGAGTAGCTAACAGTGGTGTTTAGAATGCAAATATTTTTGTAAAATATGGATAGAGATACTGGTTTTAAATTTGCAATCATTGTTTTTATTTATTTATTTACTTGTTTCAGTTAGGGCTCTATTAATAGGTTCATTAGCCGCATAGTTAGATCTATGAATAGGCAAATTACAAACAGAGTTAGGACTTTTTCCTAGTTGTCCAAGTACCTAGTGGGCCAAGTACGGCCTACCAATGTTAAACCCGACTAACTTTTTTGGTTTCTCATATAATTATGTTTTTTTCTTTGCAGGTTATAATTGCGTCCTTGGAAATTTATAATGGATAGATACGGAACAACGTTTTAAAATTATCGAATTTTTTTTATTCTTGTCAAAAATCAATAGTTATGACGCAGCGAATGTATCGTCATTATTTTAATTCAAGATTAGCTCACAAAGCCTTCTTGACAAGGAATTTGATCAGCCGTTCTGAGGAAAGGGGTTCAGTGGCCGACTATCCTGATAGAGGTCCCCATCGATATATTCGTACTGAAGACAATGTAGAAACTGTTCGGCAAAGTTTTCCAAATTATCTCTCGTCGTCGTTCCAGCCAATAGGGCATTTCCCGAATAACAATGCGGAGAATTTTAAAGTTAAATCTTAAGATCCATCCATACAAAATTCAAATTGTGCAAGCTCTGCATCCGCAGGACCACAATCAAACACTGAAATACGCTATTTTTGGCGAAAGTTTGATTTCAAAAAATTCTGATTTCCCTTGGCTACCAGATTTCGCCAGATTTAACTGCGCCAGAGCCAGAGACAATTAGATAGCTAAAGAAGAATATTCGAGACGAAATACTCAGCCCTGCAACCAGAAATATTACGTGGTGTAATTGAAAACGCGCTTAAAAGAGCCAATGTATGTATCGAGCAAAATGGTGGACATTTGTTTGATGTCATATTTCATACATAGTCCCCCTAAATTTCCATGAAATGTATTTAATATATAAAAAAAATAAATAAAAAAAAATTTTATTACAGGAGTTATACCTATTTTACATTCGTAGGTCTTATTTGGCCCACCCTGTACATTGACTGGTTATAGTCTCTAACTATAACTACAGCCAAATATTAAATATCGATGGGTGGATAGGCCTTTGAATTTCGTAAATATTTTTGGCAGTTTAGGGAATAAACCCTACCTTTACCTATGTGCAGCTAATGGTGATATCGTGAATAACCAGAATGTGCCCAGATTCAAAGCAGTTTGAAGCATTTTCAGTAGAATGCCATTCTCTCTATTAATACCGTGCTACTAACCCTAAGTTGTTTTTATGAGGATATTAAATCATTTCCCATATTTGCATACAATCGTCTATACATCATTGACTCCTGGCATACTTTTTTTTTCTGCAGGGTTTAACCCAGAGAATATATAAGTATACGACTAATGAACCCACCGACATTCTCCTTGAAGCATTTGGGATTTGAGTGGCACTGGCATCACTATACAAAAATTTAGGTTACACTATTAAAAATCTGTATTTTTCTATTGTTTGGATGCAAATATAACGTGTGTTTGGAGCTAGTCGCAAATATAGTATACTTGTGCCCAACCACATTGTGTTTGCTATTCAATATTACATGTTGGAGTTACAATGATTAATATGTCATAACATATGTGTTGGTAATCCATATTTGTGATAACCAACGCATAGCTGAAACCTTCTGAAACCAAAAAACGTGAGAGGCAACAAAGAAAGGAGAAGCAAAAGAGCAGCAGATTCTCATGTCATGAAAAAACAAATAATGCATTCAATCCAAATAAATGTAAAAAGGGCCGTTTTAATTCTGTTAATGTTTTGTCTTAATTATTTATATATGTGGATTTATATTGTTAAATGTAATTATAATATATTTGGGAGGAAACTCGAATATGTTTCCATGTAAGTATATGTAGGTTTGGGGAAACAGGCGAATGCTTCCACATAAGTACAAGGATGTTTGGGATGAAGAACGCATATGTTTCCATGTAAAAGCATACATGTTTGTCAGTAAACATGATACTCTTTGCATTTAAATACAAGTAAGTTTGGGACTTGGAAACATATTAATTTGTGAAGTGTGTTCTAAACATTTATTTTGGGGAAAGTATGTTAGAGAGACTGTTATTTTTCATCGTGAAATGCATGAAAACAATGTTCCAAACGTATACATGGTTCCTGCATTATTTTACAGGGGCTGTTTTTTTTCAGCGTGTAGTTAAGATAGATTAGATAATTTAGGTATTTTCGCAACCAGATAGCTGACAATAAGACAGCTATAATTTCTCTGAAATTTGTATTTCTGACTTCAAGTACTGGCCACATCTGCCGCGCATTTTTTAATGAGAAGAACAAACAGTTCGATATCCAATTTATAGGTATATACGACAGCCGGGGGACATAAGCACTCCAGGGAATCATACCAGCAGATGAGCTGGCGAAATTAGGGAATATCTTACCTGGTTCACTGGGTGTGGAGCATGTGGGTATATGCCCCTTTCAGAATGCAAGCTCATTCTTGAAACCCAAGGTCTCTGACATGCAAATGATACATGGTCTACAGGCACATAATGTAGAATCAGTACGCAACTATAACCCAGTTATGACGTAAATCGTACGCTAAACCTCACATCCATTCCTAGACAACATATGTATCTCTATGCTAGTAGCTGTGATCACTGGGTACGGTTTAATATAGTAGGCAGATTATATGCAGACTTGGAATCTCCGCTCATGATTAGTGCAGAAGCTGTGGTGATGAAGAGAAGGAAGGGAGCGTCGATCATCTCATATGCTACTGCCCAGCATTTTGTAGGAGTAGGAGAAAATATCTTGCATCTTACTTAATGTTGGATCTAACAGACATTCAGGAAGTTAATCCGAATATTGTTAGTGCCTAATTGGTACGTCAGGGACCGATGTACTTTTTTTTAGAGGTGTTAACATTTATAGGCACGGGTAGGGCAATATAGCAAAGTTAACACATGCAAACAACACACAGCGTTAGCATCACACACATGGTTGTTGTACAACTATAGTCTCTGCTTGAAAATAAGTATGATGGTATTGATGTAGGGGCAGCGAAAAACAAGCAGGTCGTCGTCGCTAAAGAGTATTGAATGGTATAGAGAAGTGGTGGAAAGAATTGCATGACTCAAAAGCAATCGCAACATCTGGCGAATTATTCAAAAAACGTATTATTACTCTCTTTTTGTCATAACTTGGAAATATACTTTTTGTAAAATGCTAAAATTTTTTTTTGAAAATTTTTTTTTTATAGAATGAAAATATTTATTATATACTCCCGAAAAGGTCATTCTTAAAGAGAGGTACTTGTTTTCTTTTTAAGAAGAAGTACTTTCTGTTAGAAATAGGCCATAAGAGTATGATTTTTTTTTACAAAGAAGTACTTTTTTAAGAACAGGTACTTTTTAAAGACGTGGTACTCGTTTTAGGAAAAGGCTACTAATGTCAAGAAAAGAAAGGGTATATATTTAATTTTTAAGAAAAGGAATTTTTGTAAGACAAAGTATTTTTTAAGAGAATGTATTTTTTTTGAAGAAAAGTTTTTTTTTGAAGAAATATAAATTTTTTTACAATTGATCCTTTTTTCAAGAATAGGTACATTTTTAAGAGTAGGTTTCACAAAAAGGTACTCTTTAAAGAAAATTTAGTTTTTTAAGAAAAGAATATTTGTTGTAACAAAATGTACTTTTTTAAGAAAAGGTACTTATTTAAAAAAAAAACCTTTTCTAAGAAAAGTACTTTCTGGAAGAAAATTTTCTTGTTTTTAAAAAAAATTTACTTCTTTAAGAAAAGGTATTTTTTTAAGAAAAGGTACTTTGTTTAAGAAAACGAATAGGTATTTTTGGGAGAAAATTTACTTTTTAACAAAATTTCTTTAAGAAAATTCTCCCTTTTTAAACTTCCTTTACTTTGGCTTTTCTAAATTTACTTTTTATTGGGTTCAAAACTACAATATATACTAAATATTGGTTACAGGCTCCACCTAGAAAACTTCCCATTAAACAAGAAATTTGTTAAAATATGTTAGTCTAGACACAAACCAAAGCAAATGTATCCAATATAGTTGATTATACTAGGGTGTAGTATAATAGTATTAAAAAAAAGTTGTTTAATTTTTTTTCATTTAGCTCCCATCCCGCCTCGTGCGATAAGGAACTTTGTTCCAAAAATTAAATTATATCAATTTAAATCTTGCACCACTGTTCTTGCGTGCAATTAGCTTCAGGAAAAACAGCGTTTGAAACGTGTAAGTTGAGTAACAATCGACATGTGTATAGCTTTATGCATTTCTTGTTTCAGCGACTGGCCTGGAGTAAAAACAACGTCACAATACTTTGACAGATTCCTTCAACTTTCGTTCCACACAGCGGGAAGTTTCCTTAAGTTTCGGTGTAGTAGGAGTTTTGATATTAACAATGTAAGCATTTATATATATACAAGATGGTTCCATTGTAGATGCTAGTGTATGCGTATGTGTCATCAAACTACAAACATCAAAGATGTCAAACATTAAAAAAAAAAAAAACGCCACAGAATGGCAGCCGTTGGCGCTGCTGTCATAAATTGTAAGCCTCACACCGCTGGTCTGCATAAGCATAAACGCATAAATATGCAAACTCACACCAAGACAATCGCGTAGCAAGGAAACGAAAAATGTCCTGCGTCCTGTGAATGTATGTACCATTAAACATTAGAAAGCGGTAAATGCGGGTACATTGTTCCACACCCAAACCTTGTGTTGGCTTCCCTCTCCTTTCCTTTGTGACGTCCTTTATATGATTTTGTTTCTTGGTTTTACGTCCATATAAGTATGATATTAGATAGGAAAGGAAAGTTTATGTGTGTCCGTGTTTGTGTTTCCGGTTAAGCGATTGCTGCTGCTGCTGCTGGCGTGTTATTGGTGTTGTTGAATCTGCATTTTTATGAAGCCACTTATAATATTATCATTTTAAAGCGTTTATTTTTAAAGACGTTATTATTATTGATTATAAATTAGCAGAAGATGAGATTTTCCAGTCCTTGGAGGTCCTCGTAGAAGAGTAGAATGCGTTTTTTGATGCCTTTCTATTGCTGTGAAGATGTAGCAACAGACTCAACTAAAGTAGGATATTAGATGTTAAAAATGTTGGTTGTTGTGGAATACTGTAGAAAGTTGTACGCAGCATGGAATTCCTATAGACAGCATGAGGTTTCTCTTGGGTATGCTCTTAGTTTTTAGAACTTAAATTGAATGGATTGGGAAACACTGACGACATTTGTACGAGGCACGAATTTCATACCGAAAGTATCAGCATTCTCTTGGGAATGTGAAGGGAGAACAACAAACCTACCTACTTGCCGAACTGTCAAAAATCCAATCAAAAATGATCCTTCTAAACCTAACATTTATTTTTTAATTAAAAAAAAAAATGGTTTCCCATTACATCCCATGAAGGGACCGGGTAGAACTTCTCACAATCACTGAGCTGTGCGCTTTCCAGTTTTCACTCACTGATTGGGATCTACAGTTTTACACCGATTCCGAACGGTATTTTGAGAAGCTTTTTATGGCTATATACTCGATAGTGTCGCCGTTACTATGCGAGGTGACCGCCGCCGAAAGAAATTTTGAAGGTGGTCAGAGCAGGGTTCGTAACCAGAATCTCATGTACAAGAGCCACGCACACTAACCATTGTACCACCGACGGCCGCTGACCAAAACTGACCAAAATTTTCCAGGCCATAGAGGCCTGGACAAAAAAAAACTCACGTGCGATTATGGACCTCTTCAGATGTGAGGAGAATAGCAAGGATCGACCCAAATGGGAAGAGGCCCGGACGACTGATAAAGCTCAAGAAACTCGAATTGATCCTACAAAAGGGTGTGTGGACACCGGATACTCGAATCGGTGACCACAACTGCATAAAATTCAGGGAGCAGATGAAAATGAATGCAGGACAGGTGAGCCGTCTCTCTCATTGCCCCTCCTATGACTCGCACACGATTTTGAGAGGATTAGGACTCCAATACCTCTCAGGCTATACAATACGTTGTATGAAGAACTAAGCGGAACGGATTGGGTAATACTAAAGAATTTTGTACGCGGCACGAATTTCCAATATAAAGTATCAGGTATCAGTTGGGAATGTGAAAGGAGGACCACAAACCTATGTACTTGCTGAAGTTTGTGTCCAGAAATGGGCGAGGAATTCAATCAAAAATCCTTCTTCGCAATCTAACATTTATTTTTTAATAAAACTGATTTGCATAAGATTATGGAGCTCGTCAGATGGGAGGAGAACAGCAAAGTTCCTGCGGGCCGACCTAGATAGGAAAAACATCAGAGGACTGATGAAGCAGAACAAACTCGAATTGAGTATCTGGACACCGGATACTCGATTCGGTGACGACAACTACACAAAATTCAGGGAGCAGATGAATGCAGGGCAGGTGAGATTTCTCTGTCGTTGTCCCTCTTATGACTCCAACAAGATTTAGACAGGATTAGGACTTCGACGCCTCTCGGGCTATACAATACGTAGTTTGGAAAAACTAAGTGGAACGGATTATGGAATTCTAAAGAAATTTGAACGCAGCATGAATTTCATACCGTAGGTATCAAGTTGCTCTTGGGAATGTGCAGGGAGCACAACAAACCTATCTACTTGCTGTAGTGTGTGTCCAGAAATGGGCGAGGAATTCAATCAAAAATCCTTCTTCGCAATTTGTAAATAAAACTGAGCAAAGCTTTTCCAGGTCATAGAGACCGAACTTCAACAATGGACAAAAACAACTCACATAAGATTATGGAACTCAAAAGATAGGAGTAGAACACTAAATATTCTGCAGGAGGGTCCAGATTGGAGAAGCACCAGAGGACTGACAAAGCTGAAGAGACTTAAACTAAGACTACTCATGAATATGTGGACACAAGATACTTCACTCGGTGGCTACAATTGCAGTAAATTGAGGGAGCAGATGAAACTGAATGCAGGACTGGTAAGCTTTCTTGGTAATTGATCGTCCTATGACTCCAACAAGATTTAGACAGGATAATGAATCCAACTTCTCTCAGCCTATATTACTTTAGAGAAACTTAGTGGAACGGATTGTGGAATACTGACGAAATTTAAGTATCTGGTTTCTCTTGGGAATGTGAAGGGAGGACAATAAACCCTCCTTCTTACTGAAGTGTGTGCCTGGAAATGGCAAGAAATCCAATCATTAATCCTCCTTCGCAACCTAACAATTATTTTATAATAAAACTGACCAAAACTTTTCCAGGTCATAGAGCCTGAACTTCAACCATGGACAAAAACAATTCACATAAGATTATGGAGCTCATCAGATGGAAAGAGAATACTAAAGATCCTGCGGGACGGCTTGGATGGGAAACCACCAGAGGACTAATAAAGATGGACCAATTCGAATTGAGCCTACTCATGGGTGTGCAGACACTGGACACTTCAATCGGCGCTCACACCTGCATAAATTTGAGGGGGCCGATGCAAGTGAATAAAGTTCAGGCGATCTTCCTCTGTCAATGCTCCTTCTATGACTCCAGCAAGATTAAAAGAGGGTAAGAACTCCTACACCGCTCAAGCTGTACAATATTTTGTTTAGGGAAACTAACTGGAATGGATTGGGGAATACAAAAGATATCTTTGCACAACACGAATTAGATAGTATGAAGTTTCTGTTGAAAACTCTTCCAGGCGATATCTAATCTAGTTTACAGGAACACTGGCGAAATTTGGTGTTAAGTGTGTGCCCAGAAATGGAAAAGGAATCCAACCGCAAATCCTCTTTCGTAACCTTACCTTTATTTTTTTTAATAAAAAAACTAAAAACACTAATTTAAATTGATCCCTGCCAAGAGTTTGTTGGTAAATATTGAGAAATTGAAAATAAATTGTAACAGGGATGATTTTTTATATATTCGGGCTTTTTATTGGTACTTTTTTATTTTATTATACAAGCTCAAGACCATCTATATCTCAAAAAAATGGAGATATAGTTTTAAACAAAGAGGATGCATTTGCAAAACATATTTTTCAAAAACTATACCCCTATTTATTGCGTGGGCTTGTATTATACAATAAAAAATATGAATTGTAATATTTTGAATTTCTCAATATTTACCAATAAAAATTTGGCAGGGATTAATTTTCACGTTAATATAAACCTTAGATTAGTGATTTCTCAAATTTATATTGTTCTCTCTTATCGAGATTATTTCAGTCTAACACTCACCAACAATTCCATTTCAAAAATACTATTCTCAACCCCTAAACTTGTAACATAACTTATGCTTATACTCAAGTTTATCATCGCTTCCTTATAACTGGAAATCCTTATAATACTCCGTAAAATTTGTTAACAAGGATGTGATGCCATAACTCATTAGTTAACTCCAACCCAAACGTGCGTATCATCGTACATTTCCGTAGTTATCGTCAACAAAGTGACTCTATTGTTTGGGTGACTTTAATTCATAGGTGCTACATTAGCATTTACATTCCGGAGTATTTTTGGAAGAATTAAATTTCAATTAAATTATTTAAATCAATGACAAAATGTTAAGCCTATCAAGAATATAAATTATCCACACATTAACTGATAAGAATGTGGTGACATAAATCTGAATGTGGTCTAGGGCCAACATACACAGGCAGACAGACACACGACAGGACACAACGGAGCAAAGCGTACCATACGAAGGATCATTATTCAAATGCTCACTTAGGTGAATACTACACATGTACAATAAGAGTGTGCCGGAACTGACGTGTGAACAGTAGTGGGCAATTGCATAGCATTACTTATACATGGTTATAAAAAGAAAATCAGGTGGACAAGGCCATATAAATTGTATATGTGATGTAATTGTTTTTGGGATGACCCATAAAATCAATGTTTTTTATGGTCAAATATGCGTTCATTTGAGCCCATGTATGAGGGCTACCTTTGTCGTGATAGAGAATGATAATTCTTTGAGGATTCGTTTTTCTAAGTTCACCAAAAATTTCTGCCAAAAAAATTGCTGTGTACCATTCAGAATTCACCGTCCTGAGGTACTCTAATGGAACTATTGCCACGTGGCTAGCGTACATGACTAGCTGCCAACCATTTGCTTGGAAGTGTTTCCTGCACAAACAACTTTTGTTGGACTTGGCTCGTTTTGCTACACGCTGAACGCAAGTATAGTATACTTGTATCCAAACACATTGTGTTTGCTATTCAATATTACATGTATGAGATACAATGATTGGTATGTTTAATATATGCGGTTGTGATCCAAACACAGACATGTTTGTGATACAAATACAGTTGTTTTTGGTGCACTGTTTACTTAATTTGTTTGTCGCTATGCTGTGTCGAGAGCCAAATAATAAAACATGGATAAAGAGAGATTGTTCTCAGCCTAAATTACAGTTATTAAATTGTAATGTATTTTTCAATATCAGATTTTTCACAGGTGAATCAAAGTTGGACGAGCAAGAAGGCTATGGGGTCCATTCACCGGACCTAAATGTAAATATCTCCTTCAAGCTGCCTGATCTTTGTGGTATATACTTCAGGCGGAAATTACCGTCATACTGGAGGTTGCTTAACTACTGAAAAGTAGTTTCACAACCCTCCGGAGAATATGTATCTACACAGACAGCCAGGCTGCCATAAAATCCCTGGAAGCCATGTTTGCTACGTCCCTGACGGTGAAGGAATGGCACTCATCACTTAGGGTGATGACAGAGTATTTTGACATCTGGTTCATCTGGGTACCGGGACACAGCGACATTCCAGGCAATTTCGTAGCGGATGCGTTACCTAGACAGGGTACTACGGCACAGGCTCTTCCGGCAAAAGAAGGTGTTAGTATCTCTACCTGCCGTTTTCAGATCAGTCAGTGGGCCGCTAATATGGTCAAGGACATGTGGAGACTTACTTCAACTGGCAAAGAAGCCTGGGTCCACTGGCCACATGGTGGAGAGGAAGAAGACTAGGCAACTACTTAACTTACCGAGAGGCAGGTTATCCACAATGATAGGAACACTTACGGGACATTGTCTTGTAAGAAAACACGCCGTAAGATTGGGACATAGAAACTGTACTCTCTGTAGATGCTGCATGAAAGAGGACGAGGAAACGACGAAGCACCTCCTCTTGGATTGCCCTGCCCTGGCAGGACTGAGTAGTAGGATATTCGGAACACATTTAATTAGCATCATAGCCCTACAGGATATTCCTGTTGGTCTTATAGACAAATTCATTGAAAGGGCAAATTGGCTAGATGGCTAGTCAATAGTTGCTATAGAGGAAACTGAAACTTATCACAATGGGCTTTTTTAGCATAAGTGTGCTAGACATACATATACATGGTTACTGCAGAATGTATTGTATGTTACAGAGGCCCAGGGTTTTCAGCGTGTATTTACTCTCAGGTTCATATGCATAGATCGATCCATAACTCGTCATCTGTTGATATATTACACACGTTTTTGAAGCAACGCGATTGAACACTTTTTTTGTAGACAAATGCTCATGCCGTCGCTGAAGAAACACGGCCCAACAACACATTGCAGGAACCATATATATGTTTGTAAGCATTATTTTGAAGAATTGAAGATCTGTTGAATTTTATATCTTTATTGTCTGCCACATTTTTGTTTTCACCAATTTTCAACACATAAAAAACAAATTTGGGTCACAAAACTATATATTATATACTATTATGCATAGTACCTCCAACATGTTATATTGAATAGCAAACAAAATGTGTTTGGCCACAAATGTACTATATTTGCGACAAGCTACTACCACACGTTATATTTGCATCCAAACAACCAAAAAAAAGACAGATTATTCAGCGTACTGCATTGAATGTATGGGAGGGGAAGTAACGTATAAGGTTGCTACCATCTAACAGTGTGTCACATGACGATATCGCAATACAAGTTCACTCATAGCATCGATGATTTTTGGCAGCAACCCCGATCTTGTGTGACCTGCACGAAATGCACCGTGCAGCGACAGTCGGCCACAATAAAATGCTTTACTGCAGGTTTTCACAGCACTGTAGGATGGGAATTTTTCGGAATATACAGATCTAAGTCCATCAGTGCACTCTTCTCTTGTGAATCTATGTCGAAATTTGTGGAAAATAGCCGCAGGGAAATGTTCACGAATTAATTAAATTTTTTGACTGTGATGAACTTTTCGGGTCACTGAAAACACAAAAAAATAAAGCGCTCACCTCAAAACGTTCTGAGCGCCAAAAACTGTAAAAGTTTCCAATCCCGATTGAAACACCTAGGTCACGAATGTAAATGACCGCCCTTGTACCGAGTATTTTTTTTAGCTGCATGTGAATTTAAAATTACAGAAATATTGTTTGAATGCAATTTTTTTGATGTGTTAATATCTATAGGCACGCGTAGGACAATCTATCAAAGTGAACACACGCAAACAACACACAGCGCTAGCATGACATATGTGGTTGTTGTACAAAAATAGTCTCTGCCTGAAAATAAGTATGATGGTATTGATGTAGCGGCAGCGAACAAACAAGCTGGTCGTCGTCGCCAAAAAGTATTGAATAGTATAGAGAACTCATGGAACGAATTGTACGACTCAAAGGCACTGGCAACATCTGGCAAATGATCCAAAAACGTATTCGTACTCTGTTTTGTCATAACTGGGTCCATTCATAATTTTGATGTGAAACATTGATGCCTTATGAAAATTTTATGCTGTTTGTATTGTTTTATGGAATAACATTGTCGAAAAGGCGCATTTATATTGAAATATTGTATGTAAAGAGAATAAGACTCGTTTATGGTCTTTCTCTCAGACTCTCTACATGAGAGCAGATAAAAGAGTGCAATAAGTTCTCTATACTATTCAACACTTTTTGTCGTCGCTCTGTTTATGACAAAACAAAACAATTATTTCAGTGAAATAAATATTGCTTTATTTATTTGCTCATGGAACGAATTGTATGACTCAAAAGCACTGGCAACATCTGGCGAATGATTAAAAAACGTATTCTTACTCTGTTTTGTCATAACTTGGTCCATTCATAATTTTGATGTGGAACATTGATGCCTTATGAAAATTTTCTGCTGTTTGTATTGTTTTATGTAATAACATTGTCGAAATAGTGGATTTATATTGAAATATCCTATAAAGACAATAACACTCGTTTATGCTCTTTTATTCAGACTCTCTACATGAGAGCGGAGAAAGTGTGCAATAAATTCTTTATACTATTCAATACTTTTTGTCGTCGCTCTGTTTATGACAAAATAAAAACAATTACTTCTGTGAGATAAATGTTGCTTTATTTATTTTAACAATATTACATCTAATGTTAAAGCATAAGCAGAAATAGCCTTCAGCACAAAAACTATTCCTTTTTTCTTTTCCAGTGTAATATTTACTAATGTGTTCATAGAAATCGAACAGGTACCGTGTTACAAAAATGTGTTTAAACACCGTCCGTGAGCTCGAACACTCATTGGTGTTTTTTATATATTTTTTAAAATCATTTTAGTATTTTATAATGAAGACTAGGGGAATTTAAAATGAAGCAAGATGCAAACGATCAAAGACCCAAAATTATTGAAATTTATTTCTCAAGTCAATGGTCTACTTGGATTTACAAAATAATTGCTTGGTGGAAATTCAACATTTTATATTTTATAATCTGAAAAAAAAAATTTTAAAAAATATATAAACGAAAAAGTTATTAAATTTGTAAACCCTATGGTACATTTTAGAACAAATTTGTACGGGAGGGATAACAAAGGTTCGCTTAGTTGCTGTCATATTATAAGTTTTTAATAAATCACAAATTATATACTGTTTGTTATAATCTTATTATATATCACTCTAATTTTCAGAAAGATCGGTCAAAATGGAGACAAGAAAACGTAGAATTAGTGAAGCAGTGTCACTGAATAGCCCTGTGTCAATACAGCAAGAAATTCGGTTTGCTATTCTTTTTGGATTTCGGCGTAAGCTCAAGCCTGTGGAAATATTTAGTGAATGCCAAACAGCGTTTGGAGTATATACGCCATCCCTTGTGACTACTTCAAAGTGGTTCCGGAGATTCCACACCGGTAATATTTCTGTGAAGGACGAACCTCGAGAAGGCCGTCCAAAATCTGCGACCGACGATGTAAGTGTAGCGCCGGTGAAGTCTAAAATTGACGGAGAACCAAGATTGACACAGGAAATGATTGCTGAAAAACTGGGCTTGAATGCCATGGCTGTATCGCGTATTTTAAAAACTAATCTTGGATACACGAAAAAATCAAAAAGAGGCACGTGTGCGTTTTGCTCAATATTTTCTTGACAAATTCAAAAACGGAAAGTCTTCCACTTTTCAGAAAATTGTAACAGGTGGTGAAGAATGGTTTTACAAGTACGATCCTGAAACCAAACAACAAAGCATGGTATGGAGCCCAGAAGGTGCAAATTTGAAGATTTTGAGGACTGTTTGTCAAGGTGGATTTATCGACTTCAAAAATGTATCGAAATAAATCCCGATTACGTTGAAAAAATACAAAGAGATGAAGAATAAAGATATAAAATTAAAACATTTTTTGTTTAGTTTTTTTCTACTCTATTAGGCGAACTTTTGTTAGCCCCCTCGTATATTGTATAGGAATGAATATTAGGATTAGCGCATGCTTTAGGTTCTAACTTGGCTATACTTGCCTGGTTATCCAGCAATTTTTTCCACGAGACCTTCCATCATTCGTATGCCGGAGAGCTTGGATTTTAAGCATGAGCTTGCATTTACAAAAAGGTATACCCACACGCTGAAAACTATCAGCCCCAGGAACATATTGCAGGAAACATGTACATGTTTGCAAGCATTGTTTTCACAAATTGAAAATCTGCCGCGTTTTTGTTTCCATATTGTCTGTCTCGTTTTTAGTTTTAGCGGTTTTAAACAAACAAATCTACATTTTGGGTCTCAAAAACATATATTATAAGTTTAGCCTATTAATCATTGTGTCTGAAACATGTTATAATGTATAGCAAACACAATGTGCTTGGACACAAGTATAGTATGTTTGCGGCAAGCTATAAACACGTTCTATGTGCGGCAAGCTACAAACACGTTCTATCCAAACAATATATTAATATATTTTTCAGCGTACACGTGCTTAATATCCACTGGAAGAGACAGAGTGGTTCCTAATCTTGTCAGCTCCTTCGATCTATAGTTGCCTGGAATGTTCCTGTGCCCCGTTACCTTAATAAGGTGAATAGCGAAATAACTGGCAAATTTTCCTTAGAGATGCGCGGCAGTTGTGGGTAGTTCTTGAAGTCAGAAATACTCATTGCAGGGATTTTATAGTAGTCTGCACGTCAGGGTAGATATTGGTGCCCCAGGGGGTGATGACGTTTCACGTAAGGATAGTGATATAACAATATTTATGTTTGTATGTATAACAAAATGTGGTGTGTTTACTAAATTCGAAATTAGTTTGATTGTAGCAAAAGAACTTATAAGAAATTCGGTTGCAGCAAACACTTTTTCTAAAAATACGTTTGTTGCAACGGAAGTTAGAAAATAACTTCAGTTGTTGCAAAACACATTGACACCAAATTCGGTTGTCGCAAACACATCGATTTCAAATTCAATTACTACAACCGAATTGATGGCAAATTTGGTTGTTGCAGTCAAATTGATTGCAGGATTTGGTTATTGCAACCGGAATTCCAGTAAATTTAGTTGAATTAACAACGATTATAAACGGAAATTCAGTTGTCAGAACCGAACAAATTATGAAACGATGTTGATTTAACGGAATTTCAATTGTGGGATTAAATTCAGTCGTGACAACCTAAATAAGATTGTGGTAACAGCCAAGTTTGCGATTGCTACAACATCTTTAGAAGCAATTAGGTATTTAAGTGTGACCAAAAAGATTCCTAAATTTGTTGACCCTGTTCCGTGACCGTTATAATTGAAGCCGCGACTTTGAGAAACAGACAGTTTTTAAAAACCTCTACACATTGACACAAAATTCGGTTGTCGCAAACACGTCGATTTCAAATTCAATTGTTGCAACCGAATTGATGGCAAATTTGGTTGTTGCGGTCAAATTGATTGCAGGATTTGGTTATTCCAACCGGAATTCTAGTAAATTTAGTTGAATTAACGATTATTAACGGAAATTCAGTTGTCAGAATCGAACAAATTATGAAACGATGTTGATTTAACGGAATTTCAATTGTGGGATTAAATTCAGTCGTGACAGCCTAAATACGATTGTGGTAACAGCCAAATTTGCGATTGCTACAACATCTTTAGAAACAATTGGGTATTTGAGTGTGACCAAAAAGATTCCTAAATTTGTTGACCCTGTTCCGTGACCGTTATAATTGAAGCCGTGAGTTTGAGAACCAGAGAGTTTTTAAAAACCTCTGTACCATTAGATGATTTTTACAATTCAAATTTATAATTGCCTGCAAACTTCTACTCATTGTTGCTACAATCTTTTGCTGAAATCACAAAGGTTGTGCTCCTTAAAATATTCTAATTTAAACAGATATTTGTTTAATGTAATACCAAAATGTGTTTTCTCTTTTTCCTTTAATTTGCATATAAAAAAGAAACGTCACTTCAACCAACAACCTCACATCTGATTACACGGTTAGGCGAATCTGTAGGAGTGTGTGTGTGTATCTGCAGCTAAGAATAGATTGCTAATTAATTGGCAGCAGCTGTAGCCAGACCTACACAGCCGTACGCATGTATGTATGTGCTACATATGGTGGCATCACCAAGAGGCAACAAAAGCCTGCAGGTAGACACACAGGAATGATACGAATATAACCCAAAAACAAATGTATTCGCACAACAGGAATGATGTTAATTAATGACACAACAATTTAGACAGAGATAAAAACCACAATTAAATTTTAGTGTTATATTATGCGGCGCATTTGTATAGCTACATATACAGTTACGTGCGTGCGCGTGTGTGTACATATGCAGATTTGCACATACATATATACATGGGGCCTTTTGCAAATGCATGTAAGCACATATAGGTGTTTACACATACGTATTCACAATTCTTGAGCAGCTTAGCTAAAGCATTTTGGTGAAAATTGGGGTGCCAGTGTGTGGAGGAGAAGTGGCGGGTAGAAGACACATCCACTTAGACAGCAACACTTAAGGAACGTCACCACCACTTGACTTTATCTAACACAGTGGATTGAGAAGGGCAGTTACGTATACCAGCGTAAGTGGAAGTTAAGCAAGCAGGACAAAATTCTGTAATTTCTTTTTAATAAATAAATACCTCCCCATTCCATAGAAAAAAGGAGCAGGGGAAGTATGTCACAATCAATGAGGTTTACGGAGTCTAATTTTCTACACACTAATTGGGACATACAGTATAACACCGGCTCCGAACGGTTTGATAGAAGCGCGGAAAAGAAATAGTTTCTGAGAAGCAGTAATTTCTCCGTTATCGTACTTATCCAACTACAACGAATTACAGAAGCAAGAGTGAGGGTATGAGTTACGAAGGTTGTATATTTCGGGTCCAGCAATATAAACAGAATCGTTTGTCATTAAAAATTGTTTTATTATATTATTCTCCGTGAAGATCGGTACAATTTTGCATGCGCTCAAACCAATTTACGAAACACTTTTCCCACTCCGATTGAGACACCTCCAAAACATTGGTTTTTGAACGCTTCAACAGTTGCTTTGGTCGTTGAAAAACATTGACCACTCAGTAAAAAGATGTCATTGTGCGCCAAATAAGGGCTGTACGGCAGATGACCCATAAATTCGACATGTTGAGTGTTCAAATAGCCCATAGTTTCAGCTGTTGTGTTAAAGCTCGCATTGTCCTGATGCAATATACGGTCGATTGCTGTTATGTTTCCGGTTCATACACAGATAAAAAAGACGACTGTAAATTTTTAATTACATTTTCCAAAATGTAATTTACATCTTACTCAAATACAAATTACTCAAATATTGAAATGAAAATCGATAAATGGTACCAACAAAAAAATTCATAAGAAATACCTTAATATTTAACGAAGTATATACGATACGAACAACCACATAACTTTAGTTAGAGATAAGTTTATACGCGCAGTCGGTGGCGTAACGGGCTAGACGCTACCCGAAACGACGCTGTGTCACAAACATCGAAACGATCTTCCAGTGGATGTGAGTTCGAATCCTACCGCGGCTGTTTAATTTTTTTTTAAATAAACAAAATTTTTAAAAATACTACGGATCGAAGACAAAATGAAAACTGAGAAACAATTTAGATACAAATTCTTCATCGACTAAAACCGAAAATATTTTTGATAAATAACGTAAAAATATTTTCGTAGATGGGTGTAATTTTGCATCGATTGAAAAATAATATTTATCCAATAAACAACCTACATATATGATAGCTGATATGTGATTTTTTTTATTGCAGGATTTTCAATCAATATTTTGTTTGAAATTTCAAATTTTGAAATTGAATTGGAAAATAATTTTTTTCTGTGTATGCATAGATCCATCATTCAATGTGATACACTGTCCTTGAGTTACCGCGGTTGTAGTTTTCCCACATTTCTTTGCTCCAATCAACACGGACCTTTGTTTGAGCATTCATCAAATTATGTGGGGTCCAACGAGAACACGTCTTTGTCACGGCCTTATGAACATGCACTATCATATTGATGCCTGCAATAGTAATACCCCAGGATGCCTCAATCTGATGGTGTGTCGCAAGTCGGCTTGCTTTATCAGTTCACGCACAGCATCGATGGTTTCCGACAAAACAACCGAAATTGGACGACCTTTAGGAAATTCATCCTGGAGCGAAGGGGGTTCGAGACTAAACTCTTGGTTCTTGGCTAGAATGGTATCACCAAGCAACAACATATGTACGGATATGGATATGGATATGATAAGAAATCTGAAGAAAAATCAGAGGAGTTTAAAATTACAGCGCAGAATCAGCAGCCGCGAAATATGTGTATTATTTCTTTCAATTTACAAACTAATATTGTTTTGCTTCCATGCAAATATATTCTAGTTTGTGGGAAATGTAACATTAAATTGCAGCCCCAAAATGTTGTGGATAGAAAAAATAATTGTAACGAGTGTCTCAGTAGGAGAGCACTTTTAATTTTGATACGGAAACACGAATATTTCAAAGTTGTTATGATTTTTTCACTAGATTGTAGAAAAGGCATGTTCCGATTAAGTATGGAATAAAATAACCGTCAAATGGCCCCCACTGCTTCGATGACAGGCCATAAATCTTTTCATGAAATTATCCATCACTGTTTCACATAAATGTGTCTGTATCTCACCGCTGGCGCATTGGATCTCGGATTTGAGCTCAGGAATTGTTTTCACAATGAGATTTCACAAAATCCCAAAGAAAGAAATCATGCGGCGTTAAATCGCATGATCTTATTGGCCAGTTGACTTCAGAATTCCTTGAGATAATTTGTTCTGGAAATCGTTGCTGCAATAAATTGATTGTTTCTTGCACGGTGTGGCAGGTGGCGCGGTCTTGCTGAAACCACATGTCATCCATATATCTGTCCATATAGTCCAGTTGAGGATGCAAGAACTTCGTTACAATGTCCTGTAAGGAATGCCGTTCACAATTACTGCAATTTCGGCCTCATTTTCAAAAAAGAAAGCCCAATCTGACCGAAGTGCGCACCATACAGATAACCATTGTGAGTACATTTGTTTCCCATGAATTGCATGAGGATTTTCTGAGGCCAAAATTCAAAAATTTTGTGTATTCACGAAGCCATTCAGTGGAAATGCGCTTCATCGGAGAAAATTACTTTTGGATGTGTTAACATCTATAGCGGCGTATAGGGACTAAATCTATCAAAGTCAAAATCTGCTAAAACCAGATTTTATGCTGCTGGTAAAACCATTTCTGCGACTGCGAAAGAGAATAATGACGTATTAAACAAAAATGAGCGAGCAAGAGAGCAATGAAAGAGTGGTGTGGCAGGGGTGCGGCAAACGAAATTGTGTCTATAGCGTATGTATTAACATAATAATGTATGTGTCTGTTGCTGTTGTTGAACGGAGATATAAAGTATAGCCACGCAAAATTTCATTTGCAAGCGGGATTGGACTAATAGGCGTGGTACCTCCCATACACATCACAAATTAAAAATCCATTATTTCTGCTCCTGTTAACGATATTTCAACAAAATCGGGTATGTTGGTTAGGTTTACATATTCTAAGATCTGGTGCAAATATGGGCGGGATTGGACAAAGGGGCGCGGTCATATATAAAGAATTGATAGTCAAAACTATTTGTTTTACGGGTTGATTTTTTATTATTGTCAAAGGTAAGTCCAATAAAATGTGGGTGTGGAGCACTCTCAGAGGAAAGAGAGTAATGACGTATTATACGTTTATAAAAATGAGATAGCAAGAGAGCAACGACAATTTTGTGAACTTGTGTAGCGTCTGTACGAATATAACAATGTATGTATGTATATACAAGTGTCTATTGCTTTGCATTCTTTGACTTTTGTGGGAATAAGTATTGAGCAAGAAAATAATGACACATGTGCTTGCACTGGGTCTTTAAATAATTTTAAGTATTAATATTATTTGACGTTCATCATATGATTGTAACAATGTAACATTTACTAATGTGTTCATGGAAATCGAACAGTTACCGTGTAGCAAAAAGGTGTTAACACATCGCCCGTGAGTTCGAACACTCATTGGATTTTTTTTCGAAAAACTGGCATTTACTTCACTTTGCTCCATTACCCATTCAACGAGTGGCCAGCACTTTCATGGTCTGTTGGTTGGAGCTTCTGAGTAATCTGAATTTTGCACGCATGAAGGTGGAGGCCTTTCGTCAAAATTCGCTAGTGCTTCGGGAAATTTGAAGTTGTTGAGAAGGATGCCGGATTGATGTTTTTGGGTTTTCGGCGACACACTCGTTTACAGCAGCAATGTTTTCAAGAGACCGACTGATAAATTGACGCACAGGAGCCTCAATGTCCATAACCGCTCCAGTTTCTTAAAATTTGTTTGACCACTTTTCGATTGGTTGACACATTAGGTGCAGTTTCTCGACTGAAATTTCTTCGAAGTTTGCGAGCGGTCTCAGGATAACTTTCCAAATTTTGTAATAAATTTTCATAATTATAACGCGATGTTCTCTCCTAATGCGTTTCATTTTTAATAATCGGTATATACATATGTGACAGCTGTCAAATTTCAGAGTTGCCACTTCCACAAGAAAAATTATACTAAATTTAAAAGTGCAATCTTACTAAGAAACCCTTTACTTACATGCAAGCAGTGTTTTCATCAATTGAAGGTCTGCTGTTTTTTGGTATCTTTGTTGTCTGTCGAGGTTTTGTTTTCAAAACTTTTGAACAGGAATCGAATACCAACTAAACCCAAAATAATAATATTCCAACACGACAATCGAAAATTGGACAATTTTTCATACCTCCTTTTTGGGTCTAATTTCATTATGATACACTCCTGTTCACGTATTTAAAGGCACTAAAAACTCCATATTCAGCAGCCTGTATCTTTCGCAATTTGTATCTGATTGCAGAATTTTAAAATGAATATGGAAGCTAGACATCTTGAGGTCATGACAATAGTGGTTTCTTAACTAAAGAACTTTTTTTGAGCAATTTATAAAAAAAGTCAAAAATGTGTTTTTTTTTGGTTCACTTGACTAAAGGCACTTAAATAAGTGAACCGGAGTGTAAGTCGTTCACAAATTTTGGTCTGTTTGTCGTTTTATATTTTTCCCCCAATATATTCATTATGAAAAACGTTAATTAAAAAATACAAATTGGCAATAAAAGGGGAAATATTATCCATGATCCCTAATCTCTTCATGGGATGTAACGGGAACCCATTTATTTATTTTTATGATCCATGAAATATGATCCAATTTTGCCTAACTATATGTTGAAAATTTTTGGGCTACTTTTCATTACTTTTCTTCGGCTATGTTTTGTGCACTCCAAAAACTCAATAAAACTGAAAAAAAAAGAATTTAAATATGATAAACTTTTTGGCTAATATTTTGCCAAAATGTATATATATAATCACATTATAGTTTTCAACCACTGTGCCCATCATTGCTCACACATTCCGTCTTAGCATTCGAAACACTTCTCTGCATTCCATCCAATTTCTTGCCGGTATCCGGTCTTACTTTTCGGGTAATCATATGTTAAGAATGTAAGGATAAAAATCTCTTTCCTCCACCTTATCTTGTACTACCCAGCGAATGAAATCACAATCAAAAAGTCTACAAATAATGCTAATAAAACTCATACAAAGAATATCTTTCGCAAGTCAAACAAAATATAAGGCAACTTGTTTCCAGTCTTTAAACCCGGCAAATATAAAGAACAACACTCCAAGGATAATACACCAATAACATATGATTTGTGTGTAAATCCTTTAAAAGAAACACAAATCGAAAAGGGAAGAAGAAAATTGGAGATAATAATAAAACAATTACTAATCTCTGACAAAGAACAAGCAAAGCAGCTGTTTTCAGCGGGTTTTCCATTTTCCTTAAAATATCAAAAGTATTTAAAAGCGTTGACACAGCAAAAATGAAAAATGGAAAATGTGAGAGGGTCTTGTTTCAGGCCATGTGTAAAGTATGACATGTCAGCAAAAGGATTTTGAAGGATTCCAAGTATGTTCGCTAAAGCAAATGCGACATTTGTAATGGTAGTTTGAGAAGATTTTCGTAAGTCAAAGAGCAAGAACAAGAAAGGAGGTGCAAAGATAATCGATAACAGAGGGAGTTTGTGAAAAGAGATTACAAAAGAAAGATGATGAAATTTAAAATTTACGCACAATATTAAACTTAAAAACAACCCCCAGGATTTAATTTAAATATGAAACAAAATTTTTCTTTGGATACGTTGGATTGTGTAAATGTTCTTTTAGGAATCTTGGCCTGGCATCATACATATTGCAACCTAACTACAAAAGAGTCATAGCTCAAAATAATCAGATTTTGATTTTTGGTTAAAATAATACGAAAGGACTATTTCTGTACGCTGTAAAAATACGTCGTAATTTTCTATTCTCGTTGGTCAAAAAAATTCCTTATGAATATGTAAAGGGTGTCTCAGTAAGAAAGCACTTTTTCGTTTTAAAATAAAAACACGTGTTTTTGAGGTAGTTATGACTTTTTTATCGGATTATAGGGAAGACATGTTGCGATTAAGTATGGAATAAAACACCCGTCGAATGGCCCCCACGGCTCCTATGACAGACAATTTCCCTTTTCATGAAGTTGTCCATGACTTTTTCCCATAGATGTGGCTGTATCTCACCCACGACGCTTTGGATCTCTGATTTGCGCTCAGGAATTGTTTGTGATTTATTCGCAAACCCCCCAAAAAACGGAATTGAAGGGCGTTAAATCGCATGATCTTGGTGGCCGGTTGCATTCAGAATTTCTTGAGATAATTTGTTCTGGAAATCGTTGCTGCAATAAATCGATTATTTCATACGCGGTGTGGCAGGTGGCGCCGTATTGCTGAAACCACATGTCGTCCATATGTTGAGAACGATGGCGAATTGATGTTATCGGGTTCTCGTCGACACTCTCGTTTACAGCTGCAATGTTTTCAAGAGACCGACCGGTATGCTTACGAACAGCATTCTTACCGTCCATAACCGACCCAGTTTCTTAAAACTGTTTGACGACTCTTCGAATGGTTTCGACTGAAAATTCTTCGAAATGTGGGAGCGATCTCAGCATAACTTTTCAAATTTTTGTAATAAGTTTTCGCAATTATAACGCGTAGTTCTTTCCATTTCTAATAATGGGAATACACATATGTGACAGCTGCAAAGTTTCAGAGTTGGCAAATTTCAAAGTACACTAAATTCAAAAAGTGCATTCCTACTGAGACACCCTTTATTATTATTGATTATAGAGTATGGGTCGTGTAAAATTTCGAATTTTGTTACGCTGTAAAAAAATCTAAGGTCATTGTTTTTAAAATAATCATTTTGTTGGTAGGGGCCATCATTGACATTTATGAATGAAACTCAACCCCGTTCAAATGGCTTCAATGACTTGCTTGACAGTACCTCAATCGACCTGCCCAATTTTTCAGTACATTTTCGATTGTTTGGGCCTCTATTTCGTGAGCGACAACGTCAATTTCGCCTTATAATGCCTCAATAGACTCGGAAATAGAGGCAATAGTCTAACGAGGTCAACTCGTAGCTGCAAAGCGCCCAATGGAGTTCCGACTTTTGTAAGGCTGAATCGCACGGATAACCCGGTACTAAATATAAAGCCAACGTCAGCTTAAACAAAGATATCGACAGGACAATATATTGTTAGGATCTCAAATCGAATTCCCTTAGGCGGGTTTTCACCAATTGACTATACATATCTTATCACTGTCGCTGAACTAATTCGGAATCGCACACAGCCAAGTTGTCCCCGAGCGGGTATACAAGCAGGATGTCGACAGGACTAAGTGCGGGGTAATCAGTACTAAAACTACAAGGTAAAGAATCGATAGGATACCAAATCGGATAGCCACAGGCAGGTACCCAAGATTAAGTATACAGGAATTATAGTTGTCTCGGTTTGAGATCAGATTCCCACAGACAGTTTGTCCCCGAACGAGTATACAAGCAGGATGACTACAGGACTAAGTGGAAGGATAGTGAGGGCTAAAACTACATGGAAAAGAAAAGGATTCCAAATCGATTGCCCTCAGGGAGGTCGTCCCCAATCGAGTATGCAGGACTTATCGATGTCTAGGCCCTATTTCGGATTTCCACAGGATGGGTGTCCCCGATCGAGTACTTACTTACTTACAACCCAGAGGTGTCAATGGTTTTACAAAATGAAAATAACGTGTTTCTCCAACCACTTTGAGCTTTTCTTCTCCAGTTGGTAACACCAAGCTCTCGCAGGCAATCTTCCACCTGGTCTTTCCAGCGAAGTAGTGGTCGTCCTACTTTTCGATGACCATCGACGACGTCTTCAAATACCTTTCACACTCGCTCATTGTGATCCCTTTTACTGACATAGTATAGCCATAGCCGGCATAATCACGCTATTTTGATACGCATAACTGCGTCGATGTGGAGTTACAGATTATTCAGGTAGTGGTTCATCCGTCCAAGAGGTGGTAGGTAAGTGGTAGGTAGCTGTGGATTTGGCTTTCGAGACTTTGGATTGATTTTCTCCAATATTCGCCATAATACCAATATCTAGTCGATGATTGACTTTCAAGGGCTTAATATACACTGATATCGTTCGCTTCAACAAATTGCTTTAGTCTTTGACACATTACGCTGGTAGGGTCCTTGTATGCGATGGATAAAGGGCTGATTCCACGATAGTTGGTACATATACTCGGGTCGCCTTATTTGAAAAAGGACATAGTATACTAAAGCTTCAATCGCCGGGCAGGAGACGATGCATGCTCATTTCCAACTCATAGCGCCTTTGTTGTTCTTAAGCGGGGCGATTAAAGTTCTAACTTTGATTTGGCTACGACGAGGCAGTCGACGCCATCGTCCGGTTTGTGCTCAAAACCCTCTTCTATATTGTAGTCTCCTGGGACAAGTTAAGCAGAGCAGTGATCCCCCGGTATTCACAACATGTTCTGCACATGTGCTACAATATTCGCGTCCTATACAAAAGGGGTGGCTTGACTTTGTACTTTACGAACCTCATTCTTCCGTCTGTAACATTCAATTTTCACACTACTGTATTATTCGCACAACCGTTTTTTCTTTTCAAATAAACGGATTTCCTTTCTCCTCTTCTCCTTGCACTGCTCTGTCACGGCTCGCATTGCAACCGACTGAAGCTTTGCCATACTCTTGATAGTCCATTACACGAGTAGAGTGCCTTGCGTCAATTATCTGGCTTTCACATGGATGTATTTATGTTCGAGTCTCGTAGTACAGACAACCGCGCTTTTCTCCTTTCGTTATCGGAATGGTTGGATTTTATCAATGATGGGTTCAAAGACATTTTTCCTGCCGACTTTAGTATTAAAATCACCTAGAACAGACAATATCAACAGAAATTTGAAATTTCAAACAAAAAGTAAGAAACGATCAACTGAAATTCAAAATTTCCAATTGGGATTCAGAAAATATGAATTGAAATTTAGAATTTCTTTTTGAAAATCAGAAAATATCAATTGAAATTCAGAAAAATAACAATGGAAATTCAGTAAACTTAAATTGTAATTCAGGAAATATTTATCGCATTCAGAAAAAAATCGTTTGAAATACGGAAAATATCAATTGAAATTACGAACGATGAACTGAAATTCAGAACTTCCAATTGAGTTTCAGAAAATACAACTTGAAACTTAGAATTTCTTTTCGAAAATCGGAAGATGTGAATTAGAGTTCAGAAAAAAATCATTAAAATTGGGTAAAGTTAGATTGTAATTCCAAAAATATTCATTGAATTTGGAAACAAATCCTTTGAAATTCGGAAAATATCAACTGAAATTTAGTAAATATCAATTGAAATTTAGAAAAGTTTCCATTAAAATTTAGAAAAATTTGCCTGAATTCCAATTGATAATTTCTGAATTTATGTTGATATTTTGAAAACTTCAATTGTTGTTTTCTGAATTTCGGTTGATATTTTCAGATTTTATATCTTGATGTTTTCTCGAATAAAGTTTTCTGAATTCCGATTGATATTTTCGGAATTTTAATTGATACTTTCTGAATTTCAATTCAAAATTTCGAAATTTCGATTGATGTTTTGTGAATTTCACTTTCCAATTTCTGGACTTCAATTGGTATTTTCTGAATTTCAATTGATATTTTTAAAACTTCAACTGTGGTTTTCTGAATTTCGGTTGATATTTTCTGATCTTCAATTCGTCAATTTATAGTTTCTGATTTTCAAATGGAAACTGTGACTTTTAATTGATATTTTGTGAATTTAAATTAGAAATTCTGAAACTAGGGTGCATCAGTAAGATTGCACTTTTTAAATTTTAGGCAACTCTGAAATTTGGCAGCTGTCACATATGTTTATTCCGATTATTAAAAATGGTGCAAAATTTCGAAAGAACAACGCGTTGTAATTGTGAAATGTTATTACGAAAATTTGGAGAGTTATGGTGATACCACTCGCAATCTTCGAAGAATTTTTAGTCGAGAAAGTGCAGCTAAGGTGACAACCATTCGAAGGGTGGTCAAGAAATTTAAAAAAACTGGGCCGGTTATGTACCTCTGCATCTATGTATCGTCCTGTCTCTTGAAAATATTGCTGCGGTAAACGACAGTATCATCGAAAACATCAATTCGGCATCGTTTTCAACAACTTCAAATTTCACGAAGCACTACGCAGCGAATTTTGACAAAAGAGCTCCACTCTTCATGCGTACAAAAGCGCCGGCAATTCGTTCAGTGAGTAATAAAGCAAAGTGAAGTCAATGCCAATTTTTCAAAGCAAATCATCTTACCCGATGAAGCCCATTGCCAGCTGAATGGCTTCGTGAAACCACAAAATTGTCAAATTTGGTGCTCAGAAAATCCTTATGCAAACCATAAAAAACAAATGCACCCACATCGAGCAACTGTGTGATGCGAATTTTGGCCAGGCGGTGTGTGATTGGGTTATCCTTTTTTGAAGATGAGGCCGAAATTGCAGTGGTTGTGAATGGCATTCGTTATAGGAACATGATAACGCAGTTCTTGTGAACTCAACTCGAAGGTACGGATCTGGACGACATGTGGTTTCACGCAAGATGGTGCCACCTGCCACACCGCGCATGAAACAATCGATTTATTGCAGCAACGACTTCCAAAACAAATTATTTCAAGAAATTCTGATGTCAACTGCATACCAAGATCATGTGATTTAGAGCCGTTTATGAGAATAAACCAGAAACAATTCCTAAGCTCAAATCTGAGATCCAACTCAAATCTGAGATCCAACTCGAATTCGATTTAAATCGATCGATTTCCATCACACACCGGAGTATTAAAATACTGTACTTTTGTGTCAAAATATTGTACTTTTGGGCTAAAATATTGTACCTGATAACAAATCAGATTGTCGCTTGTCATTTTCAATTGTTTGGCCTTTTGACATATCTGTCATAAACAAAATAGTGACATAAATATCATATGGTTTCCTTTAGTTTTCTTTACTACACAAGGTTAGGGTAAATACGGAATGAAAAGAGAAAGCAAGAGAGTCAAAACAGCTGGCAGAGTTAGAATGTGTGTTTATAAAAACACGTGCATTTGTTATGCGAAACAACAAAAACAAAATCAAAACAGAGAACAAATTGTGTCAAATATTGGAAAAGCACCAATGTACAAGTGAGCTCTCTGATACAGTGAGTATTTCATGGAAAGAGAAAAAGAGTATGATTTCTAAACAAGATAATGTTGTAACAAGAGAGAGAGAGAAAAGTTCAGAATTATGTTGTTATTGTGTGCAAGCTTTTTAGCGTATTGGAAGTGTGTGTAATGTAGTGAGAAATTCAGCGGAATTAAAGCTTTTTGTTACTCTGGTCCTTTTTGAAGTACATATATACGGAGCGAGCTAGAGAGAGAGAGAGAGTGAGAGAGGTTACTCTTGTGTGTCGTCATAGCTTATGGTTGTTTAGCTTGCCCAGGACTCTTGTACGTTGTTGTGCTATTGCATACCGTTAGTTGGAACAAGGACGCGTAACGTATTACATTGCTTTCACCCGCTAACATTGAAACGCTTACGGTTAAATAAAAACGCTCTAACGACGGTATGTGCGTTTTTCAGCTGAAACTTACAGCACAGCAATAACAACATATAGAACACATTGCAGTTGTTGTGGCTGTTGTTGTTTTGCAAAGTAATATCTTAAATTCAATCGGTATTTTCTTACCCTTTATCTGCTCAACTGAAACATCCTTCACTAGTATAAAACGGATAATAAAGGATATAGAGAAAAATGTCAAACGAAAGGGGAATAAAGAAAACGAAGGATTTAAAGAAATAATTGCGAAATATAACATAATGCTGGAAATTTTTGTGTTCATTTGTATATTTTTTTTCACACTTCACACGCTTCTCTAAATATTCTTCTTTTCAAACGCTTCTATTGTCAGAAACGTGTGAAAAGAAGAAACTCAACAAGGATGCAGAGGTTAAAGGGAGGTTAAAACTCTCGTGTGTGAGTGTGAAGAAAGCTAAGTTGCTTTGTGTAGGAGAGAGTGTATGACAGTAAATGTCAGTGTATTTGTGTGTGTGTGAAATGAAACGTTTTTAAAACAAAACAAAAAAAGTAAAACGACAGCTAAAGTGTAACAACAAAATGACATAGAAATGTGTTATAAAATATAAAGTGCATAAACCTAAAGTAAAAAGATAAAATAGAATATAAAACATATAATAACATATGTATGTACATGTGAAAACGAAAAATTTATTATTCTAAAAGCAGCTGCTGCTAAAAACGCTATAGAGGAGGCAAAGCTACATAAAACCTTTCATACAACCCGCACCTACATACATTCCGACACACTTGAACAAGTTAGTTAGTTGTTAGTTCATTGCGAAATGGCCTTGTTTCAGTTTTGATTTTCCGTTCTCTTTTGACGTGTTCTTTTTGCTGCTGTTGTTGTTGTTGTTGTTATTGTTGGATTCTCTATTCTTTGTTGTTTTCATTTCTTTCGTTGATTTTTCCCATGCACACACACACAACACACCTACACTACCTCGTTCATAAATTTGCTGAAAACGAGAGGGGCCAAACATCGAGAGAGTGGAAAAATTTTATGTTTTCATGAAAAATTGTGTTAACTAATCTGTGTGAAAAGGAATTTTTAAGGCAAAACATTGATTGTAGAAAAGTGGAAAATCAAGAGGCAACATTTCTGGCGGCTTTAAAGTTTCACCAGCCCTAAGAAATGTGAACTAAAATTGATGAATTGAAGTGGAAGTGTTACGAAGGCTCGTAATGAAAAATATGGAAAATTATTACAATGAAAAAAAAAAGAAAAGCTTTTAAATAAAATTAGTTCATAATATATTGCAAGAAAAGTGAAAACCATGAACAACTTAAAACTGAAAATTGGCAAATTTAATTTTGAGTTTTTGAAAATTTTTGGAAGCAGAGAACAACTAAGGTTGTAGGTCGTTTTGTTGGAAAGTGGGTTTGTTTGAAAGTAATGACAAGTGAGAATTGAATCTTGTCCTAACCCTGGTTACAAAAAGGTGAAGTGAAAGCTACTGATGTTGGACATCCATGTATTTATTTTGTTGAAAAGGGGGGAGCCCCATTTAAACACAAAAACTTTTCAAGCTTTAATGGTAATCAGTGTAGCGTAGAAAATTTTAAAATTAAACACATTTTGGTCCTAGAGGCATAAAGATTAACAGAGATTTTCAATGGAAACTAAAGTTAAGCTGATAGTCCTTATAATACCGGCAGGCAATAACTGAAACACAAATATTCTATTCGACATACACGTGAGTTTTAAACTTAAAAATCATGTCTTATTGGGAAAGATGTTAAAAAAATTCTAACTATTACCAGCGCACGAAAAGATTTGAAGTTCGAAGAATGATATGAATTGAGTTCTAATACCGGCAGGCAATAACTGAAACACAAATGTTCTATTCGGCACAGACGTGGTTTGTAAACTTAAAAATCATGTCTTATTGAGAAAGGTGATAAAAAATTCTAACGATTACCAACGCAAGGAAAGATTTCAAGCCCAATAAAACATTTGAATTGAGTTTTAAAATTTTCTACATAAGCCAGTGGTAGTTTTGTCTTGAAAACAAATTTCAGTAGTAAGAATTTTTTCAATTTGAGTGATATGATTTCTTTTAAACAAAAATACACTAATTGTTAAGGAAATTCAAATGTTTTTTTATTTAATGTGAAGTACAATCGATACAATTAAATTCTGAATAAAACGTCTTTCAAATGGACTCCTCGTTTTCTTTTGCAGGAACGAATTCGATGAACGCAATTTTCGAGCACTTTTCCCACTAAATCAAGTCGTATGTCATGAATAGCACGTTCAATATTGACTTGTAAAGCATGGAGAAACTCTGGTTTATTGCTAGAGACCAATTACTTGAAATAACCCCACAATAAATGTTCTAATGGTGTTGGAGCACAACTTCTTGGAGGCCATTCAATGTCACAATTTCTTGAAATAATCGAATCTCCAAACGATTCTGGCAAAAATTCGGTTGTTCCACGTTCTGTGTGGCACGTAGCCTCGTCTTGTTGGAACCAGATTTTGTCAAGATCAACTTCTTCCAATTTCGGTCATAAACAGTTGGTTGTCATTGATCTATAGCGCTCTCCATTGACAGTAACATTGTTACCAGCTTCATTTCGAAAGAAGTACGGACCGATAATTCCACCAGACCAAAAAACACACCAACGTGTCAATTTAGTTGAATGTGATGATTGTTCATGAATATTTTATGGAGTTTCTTTGCACCAGAGTCGACAGTTTTGTTTATTTACGCCGCCTTTCAGATGAAAGTGAGCCTGATCGAAGAAGATGATTTTCTTAAAAAAAATCATTATCGTTTTCAAGTTGTTCCAAGACTAAATCAGAAAATTCATGACGTTTGCGGTAGTCCAATGGCTTCAGTTCTTGAGTGATAACAATTTTGTACGGATGCAAGCATAAATCCTTTTTCAAAATCCGCCAGATTGTGATTTGAGATAGTTCCAATTGTTGGCAACATCTCGAAATCGATGAATTGCGGTCTACAGCAACACTTGCAATATTTTCATTACTTCGAGCAGTTCTCTGTCTTCTTGGCACTTGAAGATTATGTAAAGAAAGTGGATGCTCATAATCTGCAACAATGCGACGAATAGCCAGCAGCGATGGACGATTATTACGACCATAAAATGGCAAAAGGTCACGTAAAGTTGCAACTGGAGAACGACAATTTCGATAAAAGAATTTTATAATTTGTACACGTGTTTCTTGCGTATATCTCTCCATGACGAAATTGTAAACATTACTAAATCCAACGAAAAAAAAATTACAGATCATGCCATACCACAAATGGCCGAAACGTCACTGAGAAATCATATCACTCAACTTGGAAAACCCTTTATTTCCTTGGGATAGTGCCAGTAGATAACGACAATTTAAATAAGACTTCTTCATGACATGTGATGTCAAGTTTAGACTTGTGTGGGGGGTTCAAACTTTAGTTAAATTGTGGTGGCTTAAATTAGTCAAGTTAGGACTACAAATTTATCAGCATTATGTCACGGCAAGACTGTTGCTAAAGCCAATGCTGAATTTCTATACTGAAGGTCTGTACCTTTTGTCTACTTTAAGTCATTTATGGGAATGTGAAGTTTTCAAAAAATTTTAAACTGATAACTATATAACGGGTGTTTTGTTAGCTGCATCAGAACTTAAAATAATAATACGAGACAGATATATTGTTGGAATGAAATTTTTTTTCAATATAATCTGGTACATAATTTCATGACATTTAATGTTTAAATATATTTTCCGGCATATGTCCGCCGTAGCTACGAGTTACATGGGCCATTCGATCAGTCTAATTTTGTACTACTTTTTCCAATAAATCTGGCCGTACGGCGTAAAAACAATGCTTTCCCATTACATCCCATGAGCGAATTGGTGAGAGCTTCTCACAACCTGCACAGCTGTGCACATCTTCTGTACATGAGATCCTGTGTTTGATCCCTGCTCTGAATACCTTAGATTTCTTTCGGCGGCGGTCACAACCGCACTATGATAACAGACATTTTGTTGACTAAAATTGAAGCCAGCGACGTTAGCAATACTTGGTTTCAGTAACATGGTGCTAGGGCACAGACAGTTGAGAATGGTATTATTAGTATTTCAATTTCAATTTTAATTTGAATTTAAATTTTTTTTTATTAAAATTTTACTTATGTCAAATACATTTAAAAAAATTATTGTCAATACGTACTGGGGCACAACTTTTATAAAAAAACACGGGTGGTCTAAATCCAGGTATATTTACCTTGCATTGTATTTATATATATATTTAGTTATGTTCTGTTGGGCCTCATTTTTAAAGAAATGCGGACCTATGATTCCACCAGCCCATAAAGCAGGATATCAGGTTAGTTCGACAAGCTCTATGGGTTGATTGTCAGCTCAAATACGGCAAATTTTCTTTCATTCATTATCCATTAAGTCAGAGCGAAAAGAGCGGTTGTTCATTGGTAGTTTGCACGGATACTTGACTGAACCAAAAGTGTAAACTCGAGTCTGGGGTCTTCAATTCTTGAACATTTTGAAGTTTGAAAGCCTTGTGTACATTTCGCCAAGTTGTTCTATACCCGAAGAATAAATGAGAAATTACACAAATGCTAATATTTGAGAATCCGTGAAATGTTGAACAACCATTATCCTTTTGAATGAATTTTCTCCATGGATACTGTTTTGAGTGAAGGGAAAGGAATACGGCACATAAGAAGTCCACCTTATCACGCACAGTCGAACGGACAAGCCGAGAGGTTTGTCGATACAATAAAAAGAGCACTGGGAAAATCATATAGTGAGGAAACTTAGTACAATGTCCCGGTTTTTCTTGAATTACTTCAGGATAATGTTCTTTAATTGCAAAGAGAAGTGTATTTTTGTCTATCTTTACAGTAATATTCCTGCAAATTTGGTCCAAGCTGGTACTCCAGTAATTGAAGATTTCAATTAAGTCAGTACCGAATACGTTGAGATTGTTCAAGTCAGTCACGCAACTAAAATAAAAAAAAATAAATGGTTTCCCATTACATCCCATGAAGGGACTGGGGAGAACTTCTCACAATCACTGAGCTGTGCGCTTTCCAGTTTTCACTCACTGATTGGGACCTACAGTTTTACACCGATTCCGAACGGTATTTTGAGATGCTTTTTCATGGCTATATACTCGATAGTGTCGCCGTCACTATGCGAGGTGACCGCCGCCGAAAGAATTTTTTTTTTGAAAGTGGTCAGAGCAGGATTCGAACCCAGGATCTCATGTACAAGAGCCGCGCACACTAAGCATTGCACCACCGACGGCCAGTCATGCAACTATTAGACGCATCTGTAAAGCTTTTTATACAACGTTGTAAATTGGGCTTACCAATTCGGATCCAATTTGATTTGAAAATAATTGTCACATCAGCTGCAGTATCGAGCTGAAGCTTCATTTCCTGGTTCTGTATTTTTAGAGAGACATATCTCCTGCGAGTTACATGACCTTGAATGCTTTTAATCGACCGTTCGCCTAACGGTAACTCTACCGTAACAATACTTGTTCGGCGATCGTCGTGTTTGTAGTTGTTAGATTTCCGTTTCATGGAAGTATTGTGATTATGGTCTCCGTGAGGATTTGGCGATTGCTTTAAATTGTTATGCTTCGGAAAACAATTACAATAACAGCCTTTATGTCCAAGCTGATTTCATAGTTTGCACTTGTGATTTGTGTAAGTGCAATCTCCCACAAAATGCATTACTCCAAATCGTTTCGGACGATCGGTAAAAGTGTTGATATTTTTTCCGTCGCTTGAACGTTGTTCCACATAATTTTCCCTTTTTTTTAATAGCATTTACTTGTGGTGTGCCTGTTTCCACGAGATTAGCGTCGCTTTTTAAGCTAGAAATGCGTTTGCCGTCAATTTATCCAGAGAGACATCTGCATTGTTCTCCAGCATGGAAATGAGTTTGGTGCGAATTTCGGTGTATGCTGACGATTTTAGCCCAATGATGAAGATGAGGCATTTAAGTTGTTGTGTTGTCATTTCGCTATTTATGAAACTTTCACACTGCTTGTTTACCTTGCCTGCCTATGTCACTATATCTTCATTGTCGTCCTTTTTAATTTTTAGGCAAATTCAAATAACGATTCCTGAGGATCAAACAACAATTTTAGTTGAGAAATTGTGTCAACGAATTTGAGATCTTGCGGTTTTCTTGGCTGCAAGCAGTTGGAGTACCTGATGTACATTTCCTGACTTAAATGCCGAAGTAGTAAGCGTACTTTCGCAGTTTCGTCGAGATTATTCACATCATCAGTAAATAGGGACGGTTATACCAGCTAGAGAAAAAAAGATTTGAATCAGAGTCATATTGAAATTGATTAATGCTTTTCGATAGAGCTTCCATCAAACTCTCATTCCCTGGTAGCGATTGTTGGTGTGTAGGCCGACGCATTGAATTCTGTAGGAGCCCTGTTAGTCGTTCCATTAGATGCTGCTGACGTTCAGCAGCTTCTGCTTGTTGTGCTAGCATTTCAGCCACAGCTGTTTCCAATGGGTTAGTCATTCTTTACCGAATGTGTGGATTTCTTAGTTAGGACAAAAAAAGAAAAAAATCCTCGTCGCCACTGTTATTTATGATTGTTCGTTAACATTCAATATATATTTATTATAAGGGAAAAAGTAGAACCAATTAGTTTTAAGGTACAAACCGAATTGACAAATATAATAGAAAATTTTTCTGATTCTAACGAAAATGATAGCTTGATTTTATAAGTTCCATGGCTAGTGCCCACAGATACAAGGGGGCGCAAAAGTAATCCTCCTATCAGAAAATGCTATAAATTTTGCGATTGGCCCCTAATGTCAGTTCTGTTTTGACATTTGTGTAGTAAACACAAGCGAAATACACGTTAATAAACAATGTTACGCTACACTGCTCCAGAACGCGGAATATTGCTGACTATTTATTTGACCAATAATCGGTCGGTGACTTTGGTACAAGGTGAATTTCGTCGCAGATTTGCTGGCCGTCCAACGCCTACTGGTGAAACACTGCGACGTTTAGCCGCTCGCCTCGAAGAGACTGGCACAACACGAGATGCTGCCAGG
The DNA here is from genome assembly GCA_963931995.1 of Phaonia tiefii. Classification (NCBI taxonomy): domain Eukaryota; kingdom Metazoa; phylum Arthropoda; class Insecta; order Diptera; family Muscidae; genus Phaonia; species Phaonia tiefii. The sequence goes on from OZ008369.1 coordinate 278,013,148, forward strand.
CGTGGCAGACCCCGGAGTAGCCGTCCTGCAGAGAATGTTGCTGCTGTAGCTGAGGATGTGATGGAAGCGCCTTCGATATCGACCAGACGACGTGCCACGCTACAGAGCAATGATCAACGAGTTCTTTCTGCCGCAACTTGATGAATTGGGATTGGAAAACATGTGTTTCCAACAGGACGGTGCAACGGCACACACTGCACGTGCCACAACCGATATGCTGAAGGATGCATTTCCCGGGCGCCTAATCTCCCGTTTTGACGATTTGCACTGGCCAGCAAGATCGCCTGATTTGACCGCTCCAGACTTCTTTTTGTGGGGCTTTTTGAAGTCGCGGGTTTATGTCAACAAGCCTCAGACTCTTGCAGCGCTTAAAGACAATATCCGTCAAGAATGTGAGGACGTAAAGCCGGAAGTTTTGGCCAAAGTGATGGAAAATGCCATAAAAAGGGCTCAAATGACAATCAACTCTGGCGGCGGCCATTTACATGACATCATATTCTCGACTTGATGTAAAAAAAACTAAAAAACCAAGTAAAAATAATCCACAAGAAGAATCAAAGTTTTTCATTTTTTTTTAAATAACAGCGAAAAAACATCGGAAGTTTACTTTTGCGCCACCTTGTACCTTAAAATGTTTGCTAGGGTATAGTCTCTAGCCTTTCGGACCATTAGTATTTTGTTTACAATATTTCTTTAGCTTTTCAATACATATTACATTCGTGACTTGTTCCCTTATTTTTAACAATTTTCCATATTGTGCTGTGCTTGTTCAATAGCTATGTTAGAAACATTTGGAGCCCAGTTAAAAACATCTTTTTAATGGTGGCTTGAATTTAACGTTTGGATATTTACATACAGTGTTTACAGAAGTTGTGCACCAGTGCGTATACGCAATATCCTTTTATATCGGGTTTTTCAATAAGAGCGCTACAAAAGTTTTTTTAAATAAAACAAAACCCGTTTTAGACACCAATGAAATTCTTTATTCCTGTGAAAGTACGTTCGATCCCATTATGTATGGAACTCGATTTCTTTTGCATGGCCACCACGGGCACGCTAGCACAAGTCCAGACGCTGAACCCAATTTTCGACGGTTTTCAAGCATAAATCTGCCGATACTGCTGCAATTTCACGTTCGATATTCCTACGAAGTTCATCAATCGTCGCTGGCTTTTTGGCATAGACCATAGGCTTGACGTAGCCCCACAGGAAATAATATAACGGCGTCAAATCGCACGACCGAGGCGGTCAATCGACTGGGCCATTTCGTGAGGTAACACGTTCACCAAACTTGGTTTCCAATAAATTGATTGTGGCATTTGCTGTGTGGCTTGTGGCCCGTTCGGTTGGAACCACATGTCCTCCAAGTCCATATTATCTAATTGGGGCCAAAAATATTCGGTTATCATTGAACGGTAGCGATTCGCATTCACAGTAATGTGCCAGTCTTGATCATCACGGAAGAAGTACGGCCGGCCCAATGACGCCGCCGGCCCATAAACCGCACCAAACCGTAATTTTTTCGGGATGCAATAATAACTCGCGGATTACGTGTGGATTTCTGTCTGACCAATAACGCATATTTTGCTTATTGACGAAGCCATTCAGCCAGAAATGAGCCTCATCGCTGATAGTTGAAGCCTCTTAAAGTTGGCTTCTTAAAGTTACGGCCACTGACTCCAAATTTCGGTAGTAAATTTTAATAATTTCGACTCGTTGTTGGCTCGTATATCTTTCCATGATGAAATGGCAAACCTTACTGAAGCGAAATGTCAAAAGAGCGGGAAAAATATGGCGTCGTTTGCTGTCCCTATCGATTTACTTTTGTAGCGTCTCTGTTGGAAAACCTTTACATTGGAAAGTAGAAAGTGCTCATATTGGAAAATCTGTGAAAATGTGAATACCTGTTACATTTATGAACGAATTTGGTTCATTGATATCTGAAAATCTTTGCTACATTATAGTCTAGCTTTTCAGACTGTTAGTATTTTGTTTAAAAATTTTTCTTGAGTTTTAAATACGTGTAATATTTGAAATATATGTATGTAATAGGTCAAGAGAATAAAATGATATATTAGAAACATTTGGCGGCCAGTTAATAAACTCCTTTCAATGGTACCTTGGATTAATCGATCGGATATTTACATATTTTGTTTATAGAAGTTGAAGTTGTGCATCAGTGCGTATACGCAATATTCGTTTAAATATTGGAAATTAGAAAAATGATAAAATAACCGTGAAAATTTCAATACCAATATCATTTATGAATGAATTTCTCTTTTGATACATAAAACCTTAGGCTAGTGAATGGTGTCAAGTTTAAATCAGTTTTCAGTTCTGTTGTAATGTTTTCTAATATTTCGTTGAATTTTCAATAGATTTAATATTTGAGATTTTTCCCCTATTTTGATAGATTTTCTAAAATTTATGTTACGTATAAAAATATATGTTAGATATGCTGGAACTACGGTCTATGGCAGGAAAAAGACGAATTTCTGCATAAACATCAGTACAATCGTAACCCATAGAGTATAGGGAAGGATCCAATGACCGTTACAAAGTGTTGAAACATACATTTGCAAGGACAAGAGAAATGGGAATCTTGTGTCTTCTTAACATCACTAGGTATAACAGTATCAATCGGTTTCCGTGGTTGGTTTTAACAGCTTCTTTGAAGCGGAATCAGTGGCACTATCTGACGGGTGTTGTCAGTTACGAAATCATGCAATAGATGGGAAAAGTTGAAAGCTTCTTTGACAGCCAAGTGGCCATAACGGCTTTGTGCTCAGTAGAAAATAGATCTATACTAGTTCACGAAGGCAGCAGTTTTCGAAATGAGACCGGCGCCAGGACAAGTTTTTCTGTAGTATAGGTTCCGGGTCGCCTCAAGTCTGCGAGTTGTCGCCTCTTCTATGAAATCTCTCCAAGAAGAATATTCTGCTTTCTCTAGAGAGATTGGGTTAAGCTCATGTCTACGCAGATGACCTGACAAAAGGGATTAGGGGGAAGATTCCAAGTACTCTTAGGGATATCGTACAGTATGCCCTTCACACCACCACAAGATGGGCTTCGGATAATGGTATTGGGGTGAACCCAACACAGATGAAATTAGTTCTTTTCAGCAGGAGGTATAAGGTACCAACTGGTGTTCCTGTCTCCTTAGGGGTATTGAAATTACATTCTCTGAAAGCGCAAAATACTTAGATATTGCACTCGAAACGAAGGTAGTCTTCAAGCCCAACATTGTGGAAAGAGCTAAAGAGGCTGTGATAGTGCAATAGGAAAATGCTTTGGTCTGAACCCTCGTACAGTTCATTGGATATATATGGTAGGCTGATAATGATGTAGGCCGATAATGCCGCCTGGTAGACGATTCTACGGAATTTACCTACTTCAACGTATACGGTAGTAGTTAGGACGATAATGCTGTATGGAATTGTCGTCTGGTGGATGATTCTACGGAAATGCACCTACTACGCGATGACGGATAAACTTCAGAGAATGGCTGGAATATGCGTCACTGGTGCGCTGACGGCGACACCGATTGATGCACTTAATTTCATACCACATTTAATACCACTGGTCATTGTAGCTAGGTAGAAAGCCATAACCACTGCTGTAAGACTTAGGGATTTGTCAGAGAATAGCTTCGGTCACGATGCCATTATCAACACAGTGCGTGATCTTCCGATACAGCGATTCTGAACGATATTTTGGGAAGCTCTTTCATGGCTAAATACTCGATAGGGTCACCCTCACTAAGCGGGATGACCGTCGTTGAAAGAAATTTAAGGTAGGCAGAGCAGGAATCGTACCCACGTTCTCATGCACAAGAGCCGCCCACACAGCCATTGCATCACCGACGGTCATATAACTAAGCCGTTGAAAAACTAGCCTGGGAAGGTTCTAGCGGAATTGCGGATAGACGAAGCGTAATTGACAGCCCTCTAAAAGGGGTGTCTCGCACTATTGATCTCCACCTCCACCACGAGGTTGACAAAATGTGGGGAAAACTCATGGGTCTGTGTGCTAGATATGACGGTAAAAGGACCGAGTTCCTGATGACTTTAAACAGAAGTATAATAGCCGAAATGGCAGTTAACATAACCAGTCGTTGGGCAATTGGTATATAAGCTGCTAGCATTGGAATACAATACAGTTGTTACTGTCGCAGTGGCACCAGTAACTGCCATAATGGCGCTAACTCCTGAAGCCCATCTCCTACAGGGCCCAGCCTTGGAAGGCATAAGGAAGAGAGCTTTTGGGACAGACCTGCTTTGACGGAATTACTGGAACTAAGGAGTATCGGACAACAGTCTGTTTGCAAAATATTTTAGAGGTATTGATTGATATACCGTGTAACTGCCCAAAGTACCTGGGAAGTGAGATTAATTTTCTTATAGGTAGCGGCTGTCTGTGGTGCAATGGTTAGGGTGCGCGCCTCTGGTAAATAAGGCTCTCAGAATCGCTAAAAAACAGTGGGTTCTATCCCTGCTCTGACTAACTTAAATTTCTATCGGTGGCGTTCATCTGGCTTAGTGAAGGCGACCGTATTGAGTATTTAGTCACGAAAAGTACTCAAATACCATTCGGAACCGGTATAAAACTATAGATCTCAATCACGGAGTTTAAAACTAGGACAGCTCGCTGGTTGTGAGAACTTCATGGAATGTAACGAGAAACCATTTTTTTTATTGCTTTTTATTGCCAAGCAAAACCAAAATCCATTTGTCAAATCCAATCCAACCAAGAGTCTAATAAAAACCCGGGTTTTCGTATCTATTGTCGTTATAAGGCTGTACCCTAAGTAATCTTCCCATACAACCTAGGCCAGTACAGTGATGAGCAATGCTATGATATTTACCAAGAAATGGCTACAACTGAAAAAGATAATTTTAGAATATCTTTATTCTCTTCAAGGACAAACTAATTGGACTGAAATAGAAAGAAAATGCATAAGCGAACATTTTTGAGTTGAAGGACCAAAATTTGTATATGTGCAGAAATTTAGCTGTAACAAAAACTTGAGTAACTCAGTCAATTACCAACGGATTTTTAAAAGCTAAGTTGGGTTTCACTCCCTTGTACGAGGGCGGCTCAATAAGTCCGTGACTTAAAAAAAAAAAATATTTGTGTATTATATTACACTTAGTCCAACGTCTCTCCAATTTTAGTACCCCTTCCAAAAAGTAGAATTTTTCGAGGTCCATAAAATAGGCATTTGTTTGATCAATAGTTTCAGCGTTGGAGCTAAATCTCTTTCCACAGAGCCATTTCTTTAGGTTTGGGAATAGAAAATAGTCACTAGTGGGGGGGGGGGGGGGGAGTGCTAAATCCGGAGAATATGGCGGATTAGGTACCAATTCGTAGCCCAATTGATGGAATGTTGCCATTGGGACTACACACGTGTGCATCCGTGCATTATCTTGATGAAAAATAAATTTTATTGGCCATATGTGGTAATTTTTTTTAAATCCTCGTTAAATCGGTCCAATAAGTTGGCATAATATTCGTCGTTTATTGTTTTTTTCCCTTTGCAAGATAATCAACGTGGATTATCTCGCGTGCATTCCAAAAAACTGTTGCATCACGTTATTGGCCGACAAATTTACCTTGGCCTTCTTTGGAGCCGGTTCACCCGGAGAAACCCATTGTTTGGACTGCTGCTGGGTCTCCGGAGTATTGTAATAGAACCATGATTCATCCACAGTTACAAAATTCCGCAAAAATTCATTCGGATTGCGGTTAAACAACTCTAAACAATCCTTTGAAGTGGTCACACGATTACGTTTATGGTCAATTGAGAGCAAACGCGGAGCCCATCTGGCAGACAGCTTCCTTAAACCCAACTGATCATTTAACATCGAAACCGCTCTGCCATATGTAAAGACAATGGCATCAATAATCTCATGCACTTTTACTCGTCCATAGGCCAACACCATATCCTGGATTTTTCGAAGTTTTCAGGTGTATTGACCTCAATTGACGGTCCAGAACGTTCAGCGTCATTTGTACTTGTGCGACCACAGCGAAAGTCAGTAAACCCCTTTTTCACCATTGAAATCGATGGTGCAGAGTCCCCAAAGTATTTATAAAGCTTATTTTTTTCGGAAAAAATAATGATTAATGAACAATCGAGATTCACTTTTTTCCATTTGTAAAAAAATTCTCGAAGATGTATGTTTGGAACAGCTGTTAAACGCACAGTAAGTGATGGAACTTGATTAAGATTTGACAGTACGGGGGTTGGATTTTATATTAAGGGATTAGAGAACAAAAACAGATATTAATCATCGAAAATCAATTTATTGTTTTTCAAAATATTCCCCATGAAGATTTATACACTTTTGCATGCGTTTGAACCAATTGTCGCAACACATTTGGCACTCTGATTGAGGTATCGCCAAAACATGGATTCTGAATGCAGCAAGCGCTTCTTCAGGTGTCGAAAAACGTTGACCTCTCAGTTTGTTTTTTACGTACGGGAATAAAAAGAAGTCATTCGGTGCCAAGTCAGGACTATACGGCGGATGAGCCATCAAATCGATGTTTTGGGTGCTCAAAAATGCAGTTGTTTCATCCGATGTGTGAGAGCTCGCATTGTCGTGGTGAAGAGTGATCGGTCTTCGGCGGTTGTTTTTCCTGATTTCTTGGAAGACAACTGGTAAACAAATGGTTGTGTACCACTCAGAATTCACCGTTCTGCGCTTTTCTAGTGGTACGGTTGCGAAATGTCCAGTTTTTCCGGAAAAAAAACAGGCGCCCATTTGCTTGGAAGTGCTTTGGCTCATCTTGAAACACCCATACAGTTGACTGCTGTTTACTTTCGGGCTCATAGGCATAAATCCAGGATTCATCACCTGTCACGATGTCATAGACGTGTTTCGAAGCACCGCGATCGTATTTTTGGAGCATTTCTTTCGACCAATCGAGACGAGCCTTTTTTTGAGCGATTGACAAACTGTGTGGGATCCAACGCGAACACTAATGTCTAAGGTTGTCTCAATCTCACGATAGGTCACATGACGATCTTGCAAAATCTGGTCGCGCACAGCATCAATGGTTTTCGGAACAATAGCTGATTTTGAACCACCTTCACGAAATTCGTCTTGGAGTCAACTACGACCACGATTGAATTCACCATACCATCGATAAACACTGCTCCTTGATGGAGCTTCATCCCAAAAATTGAATTAAGTTCAACCATGCACTGTTGCTGAGTTAATCCACGTCGGAAGTTGTAAAAAATAATCGCACGAAAATGATCACGATTTAATTCAATCTTTGGGCTAAGATGAAGCCTTTAAGTTACTGTAAACAACGCAAATAGCGCTCGTATGTCAAAACGTTCTGAGTACGCATAACCTCAAAAATGTCCGACTTTACGATAGAGCTGTCAGTTGCCAGATTGCAATACAAGGGTTTGCAAAATTCCGAAACATAAAATTCAATCCTCGTACTTGATGGTAGCAGTGTTGTATTTCATATAACTACGAGGGAAGTTCAAAAAGTCACGGACCTATTGATCCGCCCTCTATTTGATGATTTTGCAGTTCTGAAAGTTATTGTTGTATTGATTTTTTTTAATTTGTTCTGTCTTAAATTTGAATACTTGTGCGTATACTTAAGATATTGAAATGCTTATATATCTTACGCTACGTGGCTCTTTAACATTTATACTTGTACCGTTTTATTCCTAAAAAGTTTTTTTGTATACCAAATCGTCGCTCAAACCTCTCATAAGTTTTTATGTATAAGACCGGTATAGTTTTCCTCTTTTCCTTATGAGATGTAATGGGAAAGTATATATTTTTTAGCTTCAAAGTTATATTTGATATTTTTGCATTTGAGTTTAAATAATTCAACATCGGATTTATGCCCAATTTAAGCCATGTTCTCTATAAAATGCAGTAACTTTATTCAAATAACAATGTTCCTTTGGTATATAGTAATGAATTTAATAATACTTAATCTAGGTACGGTGTAATTTCCACTTTTTTTTCAAATTTTGATATTTCTAAAGATTTGTAAAAAAAATCTCAACATGCAATAACATAAAATAGTCATTACCATCACGCCAGCTTGCCGTATACTTAACGTAATTCACTTCATATCAATCATACGCTCCGCTGTGTTGAAACATATAATGATTGATTGCTTACAGATTTATATATTGATTTGTAGTCATTATGCTTGGATTGGCACAGGGAATATTCTTAATACTTTTTGCAGTTTGTAGCGAGGGTTTGTACTTATTTTTTAATTTATTTTTAATTTTTTATGTAATTTTTTTTTTTAAATTAATTTATTTATTATTTTTATTTATTTCTTTTAGGAAAATCTTAAACAACAAAGTACAGCAGCAATTTTAAAAAGATAACAATATTTCTTTATATCAACTTTACGATTTTAAAACAAGACTTGTGGTTTTATTTTTTCTGGAATTTGTGATCCTGCTAGGGCAGAAATTGTTTTCAAAATGTGCATATGTCTGCTGGCTTTAATATTTGTTACTTCCGTATACGGTTTAGCGCATTGTTTACGTCGTTGCAGTAAATGCATGAAAAACAAAAAGGACACCAAGCAGGACTAAAGATATAAACGAAATTGCGAAAACTCATATAAATCTGCTAAGAGGCCCGACAAAAGTTACAAAACAATAATTTATCTTAATCTTTAAAGCAAAAAAAGAATATAACGGAAAAGAAATACAAAAGCAAACTGTAAAATATATAAAAACAAAAGAAAATGTAGTGAATTGGAAAAAAGCATTAAGGCAAACACGAAGTTTACAGAAAGAAGAAATAACAAACTATAAACAACATTAGACAGGCGAACTGGAAGAAAGGAAAAGATTTGAAGCAAAACAAAAAAAAAAAGCATCACATCCTGCGGTACGACGAGGTCATCAACTCAAAATGGTATAGGAATAGAAAACCCAAGAAGCATGACCATCATTTGAGACACAAGTCAAAGCAATAAACATAGTAACAGATACCACGTCTGGTATCTTTTCACAGTTCATGACATCAAATTGGTGGATGGAAAATGGCCAGTTCAATTTAAACTACTAAAGAAACTAAGACAAATGATGGTGTTACAAACTAATGATGGCAAAGTACTAAATTGCACACACTAAAAGAAAAAAATTTAAAAAAATTTAAAAATTTTAATAGAAAATATTGAAAATGTTTTAAAAATAAAAATATACGCTAAAAAATATCGCCAAATTGCATTGGTTAATACTGTTATAAAACCTTTAGCTGTAATTGAAATTTACAATATTTTCTGCAGTTTGAAGCAAGGGTTTTGAAAATCCCTCCGCCGATTATTTTCAAAGGCCTTAGAGAAAGCCTGAGGAAAATTGAATGAAGTTTGCTATTACGGTCACAATTGTTAGCAATCGTTTAAAAATTGTACTAATCTCTAGTTCTAAATCCTTTAATACTAAAGAATCTTGGCAATATTCAGTTATTTCTCTAGAAGTGTTCCAAATGCCCGAAGGTTTGTTGGGACATCGCGGCAGTCTAAACTCCAATAACCTCAAATAAAAATTCCAATTCTGAAGTCGGAATACAAACCAAAGTGGTGAGAAATATAAAAGAAAAACCTGCCGCAAAAGTTGACTGAGGAAAATCCTTAAATCCTTGTAATACTGGAGAACTTTAGCAAGTGCTCGAAGTGCACTTTAGCAAGTGCTTCTCTGGAAGTGCTCGAAAATTCTTTGGGATATCGTCGCGGTTTTATTTCCGAACTCTGCGGAAATTCGGTTGAATGTACGGGAAAACCTAATACGATCAAATACCACAATTCTAAAGAAGGAACACAAAACAAAATGTTGATTTATATAAAAAGAAACATATGCAAGAAATTTTCACTAAGAAAAATTCTTAAATCTTATACTACTAAACATCTTTAGAAATATTTGGTGATTTCTAACGAAGTGGTCGAAAGCTCGTTCGCATTTCGTAGAAAAATTGATTGAGGAAAAATCCCTAAATCCTGTAGAAAAAGAACCTTCGCCAATACTAGGTGATTTCTCTCGAAGTATTCGAAGTTTTCGCAAGTTCATTGGGACATCGTCGCGGTCTAATTTCGGAACTTTGCGGAAATTCGATTGAATGTACAAAAATCACAAGAACGGCTAGAACCACTAATTGTGACGACGGAATACAAAGCGATATAGTGAGAAATATAAGAGGAATAAACTGCCAGGGGTGATGACTGAGGATAGTCCTTAAATCCTGTGATACTAAAGAACCTTAGAAATATTTAGTGATTTCTCTCGTAGTGCTCGCAAATTCGTTGGGACATCGTCGGGGTCTAATTTCGGAACTTTGCGGAAATTCGGTTGAATATACAAAAATCACTGGAACAGATAAAACCATCAATTATTAAAGCGGGGAACTCAAAGCAAAATGTTCAGTTATATAAAAAGAAAAATCTGCAAGAAATTTTAACTGAGGAAAATCCTTAAATCCTGAAATACTAAAGAACTTTAAGAATTTTTGGTGATTTCTCTCGAAGTGCTCGAAAGTTGGTTCGGATGTCGTGGCGATTTCAATTCGGAACTTCGGCCAAATTCGGTTTAATGTAAAGAAATCACTAGAACAGTTAAACTCCTCAATCCTAAAGACGGAATATAAACCAGAATAGTGAGAAATATAAAAAGAAAAATCTGCAAGAAATGTTGACTGAGGAAAATCTTTAAATCCTGTAATACTAAAGAACTTTAGAAATTTTTGGGGAGTTCTCTCAAAGTGCTCGAAAGTTCGTTCGGATATTGTGGTGATTTCTGTCGAAGTGCTCGAAAGTTCATTCGGTTATCGTGGCGTTTTCAATTCGGATCTTCGCGGAAATTCGGTTTAATGTGCAGAAATCACTAGAACAGGTAAAGTCCCCAAATTCTAAGGAAGGAACACAAATCAAAATGGTGAGAAATATAAAAGGGAGAAACTGCTAGAAATGTTGTTATAAAAAAATACATAAAATTTTAATAAATTAAATTTAAAAAAATTTTGTAAAATCCAATACAAAACTTAGCAACAAATGTAATCACAGACTTTACTAAACTTCGTTTAACTTGGATTTAGTCAACAAAAACACCCAAGGAATTTAAAATAATCGTTGCTGAATTTCGGCAAACTGTGATAACGACGGGATACGCTTAAGGAATAGCGGCTGTAAAATAATAAAACTGCTTGAAATTTCGTGTGTAAAATAAAACCACTGAAAATATCAAAATTAAACCATAAAATTTTCAACAATTTTCACTACAATTAGAAAAAGGAAAACAAACGAATATAAGTATGAAAATAATTGTAACTATTGTGAAAATTGAAAAAAAAATATTAACTGCCTGAAAATTTCGGCTATATATTGGCCACAAACAAATTAAATAGAAGTGCGTGGGAATTCGCTTCAAAAACTCATCATTGAAGAAACAGCTGTCAGCAGGTCTCCATATATCTGCGAGTGTCGCAAAGGATCTGAAATATAAAAAAATTATTTACATTAAATTTAATAATATCGCTAAACCAATAAAGTAAATAAGACGTAAAAAAAAAATTGTGAAAAAAATTGCGTTGTGAAAAAATTCGCTGTTAAAAGCCACAACAAAACCCTTAGAAAAAGTCAGAAAATTTTAACAAAAAATTTCAGTTCATGTCAACAGATTTTAGCAAAAAAAATTCAATTCATGTCAACAGATCTTGAAGCTGTTTTGAAAAAGAATTGAAAACTACAAACCATTGAAACTTAACATAATAAAAATTTTGAAAAATTTTAACAAACTGTTAAACAAATTTCGATTTAAACATCACAACTGAGCAAAAAAATCTGACGATTTGGTTTCATTTTGTATAACTTAACACTTTTAAACTGAAAATTACACAAACCTTTTCTTCAATACGAAAAAAAACCAAAAACGCAATTGAGGCCAAGATTTTTATTACAAACAAACGCCCCTCAAAAAAAGAGCAAGAAATTTCAGTTTTCTTCCAAGTCCACAGCAGCATATTTCAAGAAAACATAAAATTAAACCCAATATAAAAACCTGCTCAACTTCTTGACTACAAAACTTGCTACCACACAACAACTGCCTTGAGAGAGAGAGAGTGGGGTAGAGAAAGAGGAGAACAGAAGCATTCGAGTGAAGTAGTAGACAATAAAGAATGTTTCATAAATCTTTTTGGCCAAGTTTTTTATGTTACAGCCATCTTTCTTTTCTTCGTTGCTGCTGCTGGTGCTGTTGCTAAAGCTTACGAAGAGAAAACAAGAATAAACCAGGACAACGAACTTTTTTGCTTGGTTTTGGTTGTAAGCAGCACCAGTTTATTTTATAAATAAAATCACGATAATGCTGACGACGATGAGAGAGACAATGACTACGTCGCAGAAGATCATGAAGAAAATGATGGTAATGCTTAGATGGCTGCATATGTTGATAATGAAGTTATAAACACAAACAAGTCTAGTACATACTGGCGTCGCCACAAATACCTAAATCAGTTAAATCCCCTAAATTAAAAAGCAAAGTTAAACAAATCTCTAGAAGAAACAAAAAACAGCAACAAACAGCAAACAACAAACTTGTAGGCATAGACCTAAATAAAAATATTCGCAAAATACACAAAAAACAAACAAGCCAATGAATTTTATTTTATTTACATTTCAATACATATGTGGCACACATTTGAAATGTCCTCGTTTCCATCGTCCTTAAACTAACAAACGGCAAATCTTACACTCTTGTGGTAATACAAAAGACTTATGAGCCATAAGCAAGAAACCCCCAAAAAGGATTACCAGTAAACCATCGTAAACCATGAAATCGTATGCTCAAGCTGTATAAAGTGGGAAACGAAATAATGCTGCATATGTATTTGCTGTACTACAACTAAAAAGGATATACGTGTGTCAGCTAAAGGAATCGTCAACCTCAAAAAAAAAAATAAAAATCACAACTAAATCTCAACGCCAACACTGACATCGTCGCGACGGTTGTCTATCAAAAGGGAGAACAAACAAGGAGATACAAAAACAGTAGCAGCATAAAAGGCTGTCACACACACAACAGATAACCCGCCTTCTCTTCACACAAAACTTTCAAGGTATGTAGCTAAACCAAAAAAAAAAATTAAATAAAAAATAAAAATAAAATAAAATCGCAACCTAGTAAACGAATTTTTACGACATTTTCCCCACAATCTAGTGCAAATAGTAAAACTCAGTTTTAAAATATTTCTGTCGCCTCAAATCTTAACAAAAAATTGGCAATTTACTAAAGTAACTTTTTCTAAGGGTGCGCCAAAATCAACTTCAGATATTATTTCCAAGTACATTGCGAAGTCACCCGGATTTAGGTTTTGGAGTAGCTGGATTTTAAATGGGAAGTACTGTTTTACCTCTTCAAATATAAGCCCAAAAGTATGCTATTAAAGGTCTAAAACTGGACAGATCGAGTTCTTTTCTTTATCTCTGTAAAAAATTAATATTAATCATACGATCTGATGTTTAAAAGAGCCAATGCTAGTATTTGGAACACAGATTGTAAAAAAAATTTAAAGCCTTTTCCAAATTGAGTGATATGATTTCTAAGTGACGTTTCGACCATTTGTGGTATGTCATGTCAGTAATGTTTACAATTTCATCATGGAGACATATACGCAAGAACAACGTTTACAAATTATAAATTTGTTTTATCAAAATAATCTTTCTCCAATTGTCACTTTTCGTGCGCTTTTGCCATTTTATGGTCGTAATAATCGTCGGATTGTTGCAAATTACGAGCATCCACTTTCTTTACATAATGTTCAAGTGCCAACAAGATAAAGAACCGCTCGAAGTAATGAACTTATTGCAAGTGTTTCTGTAGACCGCAATTTATCGATTCCAAGACGTTACCAACAATTGGGACTGTCTCAAACCACAAGCTGGCGGATTTTGAGAAAGGATATGGGCTTCCATTCCTATAAACTTGCTATCACTAAAGAACGTAAGCCATTGGACTACCGTAAACGTCATAAATTTGTTGATTTTGTCTTGGAACAACTTGAAAACGATAACGATTTTTTTAAGAAAATCATCTTCTCCGATGAGGCTCACTTTTGAGCTGAGTGAAACACAACTGTCGATTCTGGCGCAAAGAAAATCCACAAAATATCCACGAACAACCATTACAAGTTTGGTGTGGTTTTTGGTCTGGTGGAATCGTCGGTATGTACTTCGTTCGAAATAAAGTTGGTAACACCGTCACTGTCAATGGAGAACGGTATAGATCGTTGGTAACCAAATCTTTATGGCAGAAATTGGAAAAAGTTGATGTGGGCAACATGTGGTTCCAACAAGACGGGGCTACGTGCCACACAGCATGCGAAACAACCGAATTATTGCGAAAATATTTGGAGATTCGATTATTTCAAGAAATTGTGACATGGAATGGCTTCCAAGAAGTTGTGCTTTTCCACCATTAGACTATTTCTTGTGGGGTTATTTGAAGTCATTGGTCTTTACCAATAAACCAAACTCTCTTCAAGCTTTAAATGTCCATATTGAACGTGATATTCATGACATACGACGTGATTTAGTGGCAAAAGTGCTCGAAATTTGGGTTCATCGAATTCGTTCCTGAAAAAGAAGACATAGAGGCCATTTGAAAGAAGTTTTATTCAGAACTCAATTGTATCGATTGTACTTCACACTATATAAAAAGTGTTTGAATTTCCTGAACATTTAGTGCGTTTGGTTTTAAAAGAAATCATATGACTCAAATTGGAAAACGCTATACAGTATATCCTTTATTTAAAATTTAATTAAATAGAGTATAATAGTACAAAGCATTATTACAATACAAACATTATTCAAAATGTTCGTGGAGATCATAAGGCGCCAATGAACTCTCTCCAATGATATGTGTCTCTGACCAATGATTTCATGCCAAGTTTGTTTATATTCCTTTCCCAGTAACAGATCCTATATTTTTAGAGGTTTTTCTAGCCTACGGTACCGCTGCGGATTCTATTCAAGTGCCACTCTTGCAATATATGATGTAGGGTGCCTACGTTTATGGCCGATTGAAACCCAGTTTCTTCTACGTATATGCAATTCAATAAGACTGTTTGATGTTAATTGCCTCCTATGGAAGAAAGATAGCCTTTTTAAACGTTCGAAAACGGAACATTTCTCAATTTCATTTGAACTTGATATTATGTTATTAACTATTATGTTATTCCAGACAGCGTTTTGAAAATGAATCACAAGTGTACAACAATTTTATTATTCCATATGTTGGCGTGCATCAGTGCTCAACTGTTCTGTGACATTTATTATATGAATTAGTTCCCATACGAAAAAGTCAATAATAATCATACGATGTGGTGTATAAAAGACCTAATACTAGTGCATAGAGTACATCCTTTAAGAAGTTATCCGTGTGTGGAGGACATCCTTTAAAAAGTTATCCATTTAAAACATTCGAATGGAAGGTTATTTTTTTAAACACTGCGACGATTTACTTTATTTCACGCTGGTTCCTAATTAATACTCAATGATTTGTCATTTAGCACTAAATACGTATGAGAAATATCAATTTCAATACGTATAAGTAATATTGATTACAAACGTCAAATAAATTGCTGCCATGAACAGGCTGGGATAAATTTCTAACAATCAGTTAGCTATGCACTTTCTGCGTAGTTTTGCACTCACTGTATGGGGCGCTCAAAGAGCGATTTGAAAAGCTTGTTCAGGGAAGCTTTACTGAATGATATATTTAATACTAACTAATAATAATAAAAATAATCATACGCTCTGGTGTATAAGACTGTAACTTAAATGCCTCTGGTGTATAAGACTGTAACTTAAATGCCCCTACATCATAACAACTCCGGCTTATTTCATTTGAATTAGTTCGCATATGATAAAATCAATATTAATCATACGATATGGTGTATAAAATTAATAACACGCGTATACGTCAGGGCCCTAATTACTCGGACATTCATCCTATGAATTAGTTGGTATAGGATAAAATTAATAATAATCATACGATGTGGTGCATAAAAGTAAAACCACTCGTTTGTAGGGAGATCACAGCCTAAAAAAATTTATGATATTTAAACCTTTGAATGGAATGCATTTTATTAGATATTACGAACGCTAATACAAGGATTTGTCATTTAGCATTCATTACGTATAAACAATTATATGGATTACATTACAATTAATAGCTGCCATTAATTGACAGGATATAGTTTCTCACAGTCAGTTAGCTATGCGCTCGATTTTTACACTCACTGATTGGGCCTCTGAGACTGGTGGTTTGAGAATCGTGTTCACGGAAGCATCATTGATTATTGATACATCAGCGCTCTATGTAGTACGACATAATTTATATAAATAATCATACGTTCTGGCGTATAAAAGAAAAAACAGTCGTATATAGAACATAGTCTTAGAAAAGTAAGTCTTTTAAATATGTAAATAAGGTAAATAGGTTGACATAATATACCACAGATAGACAGAGAAGGAATTCTTACCGAACAGTGTTTTGAGAAACTTTTTCATGGAACCTTTATTCATTGATATTTTAGGTAAATCAATAATAATCATACGACTTCTTGAATAAGAGAGTAAGTGTCCCCTGTTTAGGAGCAAAATCTTTCGATCGTATTACAGTCGATAGAAATAAAATTTGACTTCAACAATCGTGGGATTTCAAGTCCAGCGAAAACGTAAAAACTCTTCATTGGGAATGTAGTGTCATATGCGGTCAGAGGCAATTTTGAACGCAATGTCACTACTTCTGCCACTGGCTGTAGAAAGTGATATATTTACAGCTACCGTAGACCATTGCTTACTGCACATTAAGGTCCTAAGTACTTCGTCATATATCGTATGAGTTAGTTCTTATAGGAAACCATCAATAATAATCATACGATCCGGTGTATAAAATAAAAAAAGAGCACAGCCTTTAAAAGCTTATCCTTTTAAAACATTTGAATGGATGGAATTTTATTGAGCACTACGATAATTTACTTTAGTTCCCTTACTTTCTGTTTGTGACAAAACGACTTGTCAGTTAGTATTTACTACGTATAAGCAACGGCAATTTCAACACGTATGAGTAATATTGATTCAATGAGTAAAATAATCAGCTACAATGGACTGACATGGAAGTGCTTCGCACAATCAATTACCTATGGCGATTTCTAGTTGCACACTCACTGATTGGGACATTCGAACGGTGTTCCGAGAAGCTTTTTCAAGAAGACGTTATTGATGGGTATACTTAATACGAATCAATCATAATCAACATAGTTATACGAAGTGGTGTAGACGAGAGTAATTATCGATTGATATTGAGTAAGGCTTTCGTTCGTATTCTAGTCGAGAGGAAAATTATCTGACTTTTCCAATCTTGTCATTTCAATTCGAAGGAAAAAGCACATATTCTCCATTTCGCATGTGCGATCAAAGATAATATTTTACATCAGTTTTTACCGCTGTCTGATGTTTTGACGGAGATCTTTTTGAAAACTTGTCACAATTAAACAAATATATTAATGCTTATACTAATATTTGTTATGCATCAAAGCTCTAAGTACCCCAGTATTTATCATATGAATTACTAAGGGAAAAATCAATAATAATCATACGGTCTGGTGTATAATAGAATATTTGAATTTGGTGCGTAAAATAAAAAAATCTCTAATATTTGAATGGAAGGTATTGTCTTACACTTGATCTTTATATTATGTATGTATTTCGTAAGGGAACATTTTCAGGTCCTTCTTCAGAATGCTTTGTAGCAACGGCCATCTGCTTGACTTTGACTGCTCATCCGCGATATAGTCATTCACAGCGGTGACTTACTCCTCGAATTGAATTCGACAAGGCCTTCTCTTACCTCTTCTGTCATGTGTAATTCCAGCCTCTTTTAGGCCAGCCTCTTTTAAGCCAGGTGGCATAGAACCACCGGGAAATATGCGCTGATATTCACGTTGCTCCAAAATAAAGACGAATTATTCCGTAGAAAATAGTCAAGAATTTTCTTGGCGATTATAGTATTCCCTGGGTTGGTAGCGAGTATTCTACAACTATTTGCTTCACAAATATCAAAACAAAACTGATAGTTGACGCAATTTGCAAAACTCTCAGCATCTTCCGATTGTATGACATATTGTGGGTCACCCTATGCGACATAAACGTCGACTTAGTTTAGTTTTCCCTGTCTTCTAATTGCGACCGAATGTTGCCTCAATTAGTTTTTATTACATATAAGCGATACTAATTACAATACATATACGTAGTTATGTTTAATATATTTCATAGTAATCAATAATAATAAAAATATTCAAAAGATTTGTTGGATATGAGAAATATTCTCTAGTAAAAGAAACATATGCGTACAAAATTCTATCCTTACATGCAAGTTACTGCTAAGTCTTGACCGCTACGCTAATTGACTTCAGTTTTCCATGTTTTACTAATTGTGACACAGTTGTATTTGCTTTGATTTCATTTAGGATTCACTGCGTATAAGCAATATTAATTACAACACGTATAAGTAATATTGATTACTTAACAAAACACACATAATTGGAACACTATGATTTTGCTGAAAACATCGAAAAAAACTACTTCAAATGGAGGATATGAAAAAAAATTTAACCCATTGGATCTCTTTACCCTTAACCACATATAACCTCTGACGATAGTCTGGTGTT
The DNA here is from genome assembly GCA_963931995.1 of Phaonia tiefii. Lineage (NCBI taxonomy): Eukaryota > Metazoa > Arthropoda > Insecta > Diptera > Muscidae > Phaonia > Phaonia tiefii. The sequence continues at coordinate 278,031,876 of OZ008369.1, forward strand.
ATTGTTTCAATTCTGGCAAAAATATTTTTTCATTACATCTTATTAAAAGACAGAACAAAAGACAAAAACTTCTTACAATCAGTGAAGTGGGTGGTTTCTATTCCCTCAATTTCTAAAGGAATATATTTTGTACATATATAAATAGTCGGGTCGCCTTGTTTACAAATAGGACACAGTATGCTAAGACCCTCATTGACGTTCGATAACCTATTCGAAGTCAGGTTACCCAGAAGAATAGAGTGGGATAAAGGAAAACCGCAGGGGACAGGCTTTGACACCAAAGTATTCACGAACGGATGCAAAATGGCATGTGGAACCAGCTCGGGTGCTGTCTCCGAATATGCAAGCCCCGATTTATCATTCAAACTCCCAGATAAGTGCAGCGTTGTCCAAGTGGAGGTACTGTCCATCAAGGAAGTCTGCGCCGAACTAATACTACAATGGAGAACAGAGCGCATTAGAATATAGCCAAGCGACTCTCCTATCACTTAAATCTAACAACACTGCATCTAAAATCGTTAGTGATTGTAGGGAAAGTCTTGTCGAGCTAGGTCGACGGGCCAATGTGGTCCTTACTTAGAATTCAGGACACAAGGGTGTCCTAGGGAATGAAAGGTCAGACGAACTAGCCAGGGCTGGATCCTCTTCCACCGAACTGCATATAGTGTCAGTCGTAACTCCTGTAGGGCCGGCCAAAAGAGCTATTTTCTTGCACTACCTTGAGCGAGCAAAGGCCAGATGAGATAGGACGGAAACGTACCGCGTATTCAGCAGCATATCGCCAGAATAAAACATTCACCGGACTAAATCCCTGATTAGCCACAGTCGGAGGAACATATCAAGGTTAAATGTCGTGTTTACCGTGCACTGGCCAATCAGTAATCACGCAAGATGGCTGAAGCTTTCATATAATGACCACAGCCGTGCCTGCGACGACGCAGAAGACGATGAGACTGTAGAAACATCACGTCTGCAGTTGTTCGGCTCTAATGAATAGACGCCTAAGGACATCTGTAGTTTTTCAGCTCTAATAACTAGACGCCTAAGGATATAGGTCGTCTCTTCCTGCTCAACCTCACTGAGATACACGAGATAGATCTAGGGGATCTAATGAGGGGAGGATACGGTGAAACATATCCTCTGCAGTTGTCCGGCTCTAATAAATAGACACATGAAGACTATAGGTCATCCATTCTTGATCATACTCACTGAGATAATCGAGATAGATCTAGGGAATCTAGTGAGGTATCTCTGATTAACAGATTGGATATAGATTACATTAGACTGTCCGGAGTTATGTGGTATGCAAAACGGTGCCTCAAGGCACTAATTGACGCTAAATAGTATATTTGGAAACCACGTAAACCAACCAATTATGCTAAGACTCCAATCCTAGCGTAAACATTCGCCAAGCCAGTTTTTGTATACGAACTGAAGCATTTAATTTTCCAACTCATATCCGCCTGTCTTTAACAGCTGAGCTGGAAGTCAATCAGCACCGGCAGCGTTGTTGTTATTAAGCCACCAAAATGCAGTTCTAACTCCGCTTTGGCTTGGAGGGGGCAATCCACGCCATCGTCCTCTAATTGCTCAAAGGCCTCATGTATATTGAAGTGTCCTTGGAGAAGTACAGAAGAGAAGTGATCTCTCCCTATTCCTAACATACTGTACATATTTGAAACAAGATTCTTGTCCTCATGCATTAACTAAATATTAATCCTTTTCCATTGGTTTTCCTTTTTCTCTATACTATTCAATACTTGTTGAAATTACGGGCCTCATTCTTTCTTCTGTAAGATTAAATTTTCTCACTCTCTCGCCGTCTCAACAACAAGTTTTCTTTTTAAATAAACGGGTTTCCTCTCTGATCTTCTTTCTTATACCGCTCTGTCGCGGCTCGTGTTGCAACTGTCTGCAACATTGCCACACGTGCAGCGTTTTCTTCATCACTTGCCATGTGACACTCTTAATCATACTATAGTTTGTCTTTAAGCAATTTTTCATTACCAAGTACGGTCTCTCCAGCAGTTTTCATAGAGTGGGAAATTTATTTCCATTGTCGTACAAGATCATGAAGCGTCAGTGCGTTCTGCGGCAGTATCTGTCTGTATTCGTGCGACTTTTGGTCTGCTTTACGAGTACCTTGTGTGATCCTTTGCTGTAACCAGGTTCTGAAGCCAATCGATATTAGCTCCTCGAATCAGACGTACTTCCATTATACTAGCAGAGTACCTTCCATCAGTTACCAGGTGATCAATCGGGTTCTTCGTCTGTTTTTTGAGAATGGTCGAAATATTTTGTGAATCGTCAGAAAACAAATGAAGGCACATTTGGAGGTTTGGACAAGAAACCTCTTTTGCCCCACCATACAATGTGCGTCGATCTAGTATACACTGATCATGTACTTCATCATTACTTACAAGGATTATAATTTTATTAGGATCATCAGTAACAAACATTTTGTAAAAATACTATTCTCCTCAATTAAGCCTTTAAAGGTAACACACGTACAAGTCTATTGATATTGATAACGTGTCGGTATCATTCTGTTCAACAAAAGTTTCAAATGTACACATTATGAAAATTTAGGGAAAACTAATCGTACAACAACAAATTCCTTCGGTACCTGCATATTTATTGAAATAGGTTATTAATTTGTAGTAAACTCATGTTATCTAAACGAGCCACCTTAGGCCGCAAGGCTCTGCACTCGCATATCCTTGCATTATTAAGGTTTATGTGCCACCTTTAAAACAACTACACGAAAAACAACTAGATAACAGAACAAACAAATAAGTTCATTCAAGTTTACCAATATCAGGACACGCACACACATACACACCTGCAACATTCTTAGTAACCCACACATGTCACTCACACATAAGCCTTTCTTATATCCTTCCATGCGATACTTTGTTAGTTTATGTAGGTGGTGTGGCTCTGCGTGATCTCTCTCACTCTCTCTCTTATTTTTGTTCTACTGTACTTGGTGCTACGTAGTAGAAAAGTAGTTCAAGTTTTTTCTTTACACTCTGTCGTGATTAATTTGTGGCTTAGGCTTGTAGGGGTTACGTACACATGTGTTGCAAGTTTCTACCTTGTATGGATTGTACATTTGTTTATTTTCAACTAGAAAAGTTTAAAGGACTTTAAAACAAAAATATTTATATATTTCCAGAAAATTTTCGTTTAAGTTGCTATACTTGAAATCATTTTTAGAATACCTTTTCCGCAATGTTTATTAAATTTTGGGTTTGCAATCATATGATTTGTAATTGGACCATAGTTAAAGTTTCGGCTGATTTGAGGGAAAGGATTTTGAAATATTAGTCTGATAATTATTCGTAGCAATGGAAACTCAATCCAGGATATATAAACGAGCTACACGCTGAAAAATATTGGCGCCTGCAACATATTGCAGGAAACATGTACATATGTGCAAGCATTGTTTTCATGAATTTAAAATCTGTTGCCTTTTTGTTTTTTTTTGTTGTCTGTCTCGTTTTTTGTTTTGGCGGTTTCCGTCATTGTGTCCCAAACATTGTGCCCCAAATAGCAGAACAATGTGTTTGGACCCAAGTATGGTATATTTGCGATTAGCTACAAATACTTTATATTTGCATCCAAAGATTAAAAAAATACAGATTTTTCAGCGTGTACCTTGATCAAATGTTTGCACATTATATCCGTGAAAAAAAAACTAATTTACTTAAAGCAGCATTTTTCCTGAAAATATCTGCACAACAGTGGAAACATCAGGATTATTGCCAACCACTTAATATAAAGTTAATTTTGTGATATTTTCCTCTAAGAGTGGTAACATGATTGATCGCCACTTGCACCAGGAAGCAGACAAAAACTGCAGATAATGGACATAACTTGCGAAACACATTTTCAATAGCGAGCGAATTTCACAATAAAATTCCATAATTTGCAAGCGATGTTTGTTTGCAAGTCCATTCAGGATGAAATGTTAAGGCATACTTAACATTTTTGATTTTGACACATGTCACGAATCACGCGTGAACTCTCAAAAACTTAACACCTGAAAAAAAATAGTAAACAAGTAAAAGTGTTAAATTCGGCTGTGCCGAATCTTTGATACCCTCCCCTCCACCTTAGTGTTAACCAGCAAAATATTAAATTTTAAAAACGACCTTTTTTAAGAAAATTTACTTTTTTAAAAAAAATAAAAATAAGTTACTTGTTCACAAATGCAATTACTTGTTCACAAATGCTCACAAATGCAGGATGCTTACAAATGCTCACAATGCTCATAAATGCATTGCTCACAATGCTCAAATGCTCACATTGAAAATGTACTTTGAAATGTACTTAATGTACTTAATGTACTTTGAAATGTACTTTGAAATGTACTTAAGAAATGTACTTAAGAAATGTACATTTCTTAAATACTTAAGAAGAAATGTACTTAAGAAGTAATGTACTTAAGAAATGTACTTAAGAAGAAATGTACTTAAGAAATGTACTTAAGAAAGAAATGTACTTAAGAAATGTACTTAATGAAATGTACTTAAGAAATGTACTTTGAAATGTACTTAATGTACTTAATGTACTTTAAAATGTACTTAAGAAATGTAATTTTTTTTAAGAAAATGTACTTTAAAAAAAAAAAAATAAAAATAAGTTACTTGTTCACAAGTAAAATAAAAGAGCATTTTTTAAAAATAAAAAAGCATTTTTTGAAGGACTCTTAAAAAAAAACAACAAGCTGGGACGAGAGTTGAACCAACAACCCTCAGACTCCAACGCGCAACCCTTTACCCATCAGCCCACAGCGACCTTAGTTGAAATGTGACAAAATTCATATAAATGTATGAACACATGAAAGTACATCTAAACATTCTACAGTACTTACCTATTATAAAGAACAACAAAGATTTTCAACATGGAAATTCACCACAGTAGTTTAGTATAAAACTACAAAAATTAATGTGAAAATTTTATGAGTTTTTTTACGTTTCCAATCATAAAATTTTTTCCAATGGACCAATTTCGCTGATTTTCAATACCAAACTGCTCAGGAATACGTGGAACATTCTGGCCAAACCGCGTTATCGCCGATGGAAGTCGTGAGAATGTTTTCAATAGACGGACAGACGGACATGGCTATATCGACTCCGGTTGTTATAAGGATCACAAATAAATTTACTTTATGGGGTCGCAAAGCCTTATCTCTATATGTTACAATCAGAATGATAAACTCTATATCACTTACAGTGGAGGGTATAAAAAATCACCCGTTATTAGTACCCTTTTGAAATACGAGTCATCTCTTATCAATTCTTTCAAAGAATTCAAATTTATGTACAAAATACATTTAGACAAACTATTAATATTGCTGTTAATATCCAACTGACAGATGTCCTCGGGAATTATACGGCTGACATTACTGCTATCCAGGGGATGCGATTGGACAGATTATGGCAGTACATGGAAGAAGAACTGTGCCATCTACTACAGTTGCCATGAGAAGAAACATGAAGTTGGTTGCGGATTTATGGTCTCTAGGTTCAACCCATATAGCCTCCATCTGCATAACAGAGAAATTTTTTAACATATCGCTAATTTGTGTACATGTCCCGTCAGGAGAAAAAGAAATTGATAACAAGAACTACTTCCATGAGCGCGTAGAGGAAACATACGTCTGCTAACCTGGCCATGGCATTAAGACTGTTCTAGATGAATTTAATGCTAAAGTCGGCAGGGAAAATGTCTTTGAACCAACCATCGGTAACCACTTCCGATGACGCGATGGGACTGGTACATTCTGCCGCGGCGGAGAACATGGTTGTCAGTAGTGCGGATTCCAACATAAAGACATCCATAAGGCTACTTAGATATCCCCTACTCAACAGACGAAGAACCATATTGACCATCCGGTTATTAGTGGAAGGCACTCTACTAATGTAATTGATGTACATACGTGTAACTCGTGGAGCTAATATCGAGTCGGATCGCTACCCGGTTGCGAAAGCTGATGTTCGCGCAAGGTTAAGCACAGTGAAAGTCGTACAACTTCATATCTGAAAGAACACAACCCGATCTCATGATCCAGAAACGCAGCGGAAATACATTTTGAACTCTATGAAAACAGAAGAAGGGACCGTAATTTGTTATAAAAAGCCGCTTACAGACAAACTTTGGTACGATGAAGAGTGTCCCATGCCAAGTGATAAACAGAGCGCTGCAGGTATGGAAACGCTTCTGTCAGTTGCAACGCGAGCCGCGACAGAGCGGTATCATAGAAGAGGAGAGAGCAGATCCAGTTTGCGTAGGAACAAAAAACGGTTTGAAGAGAGCACGAGAGTGAGAAAGCTGAATCAAACAGAAGGAGGAATGACGCCCGTAAATTCTACCGAAAAGTAAAAAGCCAAACTAAGCGAAAATGTATCAGGGCACTCTCTTTTAGGGACAAGGATGTGAAACTTGTCACAGATGTTCAGAGTTGTTGGGTATATGGAGTGGTAACTTCTCTGCTTTACCTGACCCAGGCGAAAATGTATCAGCGCCCTCTCTTGTACGGACAAGGATGTGAAACTTGTCACAGATGTTCAGAGTATGTTGGGTATATGGAGTGATAACTTCTCTGCTTTACCTGTCCCAGGCGACTTCAGTATAGATGAGGGTGTGGATCGCATACAAGACGATGACGCCGAATGCCCGCTCCAAAGCAAAGTAATAACTGCAATATCCCGGCATCAGCACAACAAAGTCGCTGTTGCTGATGGCCTACCGCCTGACCTGTTTAAGGCTGGCAGCTACGAGTTGGAAATATGCATGCATCAGCTCATATGCAAAATCCGGCTAGACAAAGAGATGCCCTCGATTAGAGTCTTAGCAAACTGTGTCATATTTTCAAAGAAGACGATCCGATTGTATGTATAAACTATCGTGGAATAAGTCTTTTTTTCATCGCATACAAGGTCCTCTCGAGCCTATTGTGCCAGAGACTAAAGTCCTTTGTTGCAGAACTGATCGAACATTATCAGAGTGGCTTTAGGCCTGGTAAGTCAACTATCGACCAGATATTCACATTACGACAAATTCTGGAGAATACCCGCGAAGAACAAATCGACACCTACCAACTATTTGTAGACTACAAAGCTGCCTTCTTTAGTCCGATACGAGGAAAATTGAACCGAGCTATGTGGGAGAAGGGTATTCCTACTAAGCTGACACGTCTTTGTAGAATAACACTGACCGGCACGAAATCTTCAGTAATGTTTGGTAGATATCTCACGAAACCATTTGGTACATGGAGAGGCCTCCGGCAGGGTGGCAAACTATTATGCGATCTCTTCAAAATATTAACTGAGATCATCGCTGCGGTCAACTCGAATAAAACCATCAGCAGCAAAATTCACATCCTGCTCGCGTATGCTGATTATTTAGTGATCATTGGGCGAAATCTGAGAGAAGTTACTGCAGTATTTTCGAGAATTGGGAAGGAATCTGGAAAAATGTGTTTGGCAGTAAACGAGGACACAACAAAATTTAAAAGTTTATTCAAGCAGACCAGCCACAAGATTTTATGGAATATTATAATTTATAATTTCGAGGTAGTGGACGAACTTATTTACCTCGGATCTGCCATGAACAGAAGCAATAACGTCAGACTAGAAATCAAACGGAGAGTTGTGTGTTATTTCGGGCTAAGCAAACACTTCAGAGATAAGACCCTTTCGCGAGACACGACGATCCAACTATATCAGTCTCTTATACTAACTGTCTTGCTTTGTGGCGCAGAATCCTGGGTCATATCGCATGTGGATGAAACATCACTGGGGGTCGTCGGGATAAAACTACTCTGAAAACTATAAAAATAAATGGTTTGCCATAACATCCCATGAAGGAATTGGGGAGAGCTTCTCACAGCCAGTGAGCTGTGCGCTTTTTGTAGTTTTATGCTCACTGATTGGGACGTACAGTTTTAGTCCAGTTACGTTGGCTAAATACTCAATAATGTCGCCGTAACAATGCGAGGTGAACACCGCCAAAAGAAATCTAAGGTGATCAGAGCAGGGATCGAACCCAGGACCTCATTCACAAGAGGCGGGCACACTAACATTTGCACCACTGGCGGTATTATTGTGGGGAACGGCGGGTATCGACGACACATGAACTACGGGCTGTATAACACACTGCAACACGAAAAAATATAACCATATACGGACACCACTACGTGATAAAAGACCAAAAAAAAAAGACAGGTGCCTTCCAGTTTGGCCCAAAGTCGTGCACATTTTTTTGTATCTGCTCCCAAAGATTTGGGGCCTCGGTGTCATTTTTACAAAAAAAGTGATCATTTTGTCAGGCTCATATCTTGCAAACCGTTCGGAATTTTGATTTACTTTCTGAGGGAAGGTTGTAGCTCTTGCCATAAAGAATAATAACCCTGAACATATAAAATCAAAAGAACTTCTCCTTCAAGTTCAAAATCGCAAAATACTTAAAATTGTTTTTTCTAAACTTTTTTCCCTCTTCATGTCCATAGGTAGCAAACCGTTCGAAATTCGAGGAAACAATTAACTACAAAAGTATACATAAGATCTCAGTAAACAACTTCGTAGAACATATGCACTTCCTAAGAATGATTCTTAACACCGTTTACTTCAACATTGTGATTCTATGCTATCTCACCGACCGCAGCAGCACAGGGAAAGCAATAAGCTCAACATACGCAACAAGGGACGCATCACACAATATTAGAATCATTCCTAGGAAGTTCAGATGTTCTAGAAAGTTGTTTATTTTGACCTATAGACCTGAACAGGGGGAAAAACAAAAAAAAATTTTTTCGATTTTAACCTTGAGGTAGAAGTTGTTTTGATTTTGTCTGTTCATAATTTTTATTCTTTACGACAAGAGCTACAATTTTCCCTCAGAAAGTAAATTAAAATTCCGAACGGTTTGCAAGATATGATCACGTTTTTTTTCAAAAATGACACCAAGATCCCAAATCTTTGGGAGCAGATAAAAAAAAGTCTCCACTTGTCTTTGAACATATTATCCTTGAACATATGATTGGCATATTAACACCTTCTTTTGCCGGAAGGACCTGTGCCGTAGTACCCTGTCTAGCTAACGCATCCGCTACGCAATTGCCTGGAATGTCGCTGTGTCCCGGTACCCAGATGAGCCTAAAGTCAAAATAATCTGCCATCACCCTACATGATGAGTGGCATTATTTCACCATCAGGGACGTAGCAAACATGGCTTCCAGGAATTTTATGGCAGCCTGGCTGTCTGTGTAGATACATATTCTCCGGAGGGTTGTGACACTACTTTTCAGTAGTTCAGAATCCTCCAGTATGGCGGTAATTTCCACTTGAAATACACTCCAGTGATCAGACAGCGTGAAGAAGATATTTATATTTAGGTCCGGTGAATGGACCCCATATCCTACTTGCTCGCCCGACTTTGATCCATCCGTGAAAAATCTGATACTACTGGTATCCGCTTCCAGTGACTTTTCCCAGGTATCCCTGTTCGGAATAGAAGTCCTTAGATTTGTCGCTGGTGGTAGAAGGTAGGGGATACAGTAGTCCGTTTTTACGGAATAGAGTTAATCCGCTGTAGTAATTCAGCGTGTCCGGAATGCACCGATACCATGACGCCACAATCTCTGATTCTCACCAGGGATGTAGCGGCTGCCGATTCGGCCATGATATCAGGAGTACAGATATTCAGGAGAGCACTAAGTGCAGTGCTTGACGTCGTGACCATTGCCCCACTAACGCTAATCACTGCTGATCTTTGAATTTTCTTCAAAGAATTCAGAATATATTGACTTTGGAGGGACCTCCACCAAACTACGATGTCATAGAAAAGTATTGGTCTGACTATTGCCGTATAAATCCACATGGTGATCTTAGGAGACAGTCCCCAACGCTTTCCTATCGCCCCTTTACAGCAGTAAGGCGCAACAAACGCCTTTCACACCCCCTCCTCCACATGCGCTTTCCAAGATAGTTTTCTGTCGAGAATTATCCCCAGATACTTGACCTTTTCCGTCAACTGTAATTGCACCCCATTAACAGACGGCAGTTCAAATGCGGGTATTTTATATTTCCGAGAGAACAAGAAGACAAAATTCCCTTTAAACCAAACCAAACCAAAAGTACCCAATATAGTTGATAATATTGTAAAGGTTGTAATAAAGTAGTTACAAAAAAAGTTGTTTACAATTTCTTCATTTAGCCCCCATTCCGCAATATGCGATAAGGAACTTCGTTCCAAAAGTAATACTTTGTAAATAAAATTCATACTCTTAGGCTTTTTCTTACAAAAAAAACATTAGCTTTTTATAAAAGAAGTACCTCTCATCTCGGACAGGACTGTATCGGGAAAATATAACACACATTATTCCAAAAGGGACCGAAAAATATACGTTTAAAAAAAAATACATTCAATAAATAAAAAATTTCTTAAAAAAATTTTATCATTTTTTCATTATTTTCTTAAAGATCCATTTAAATTACAATATTTTTCAACAAGCGCCTAGGTGTGTTGGAACTAATTAAAGGGGTTTTCAACAGAGACGCTACAAAAGTAAATCGATAGGGACAGCAGACGACGCCATATTTTTTCCCGCTCTTTCGACATTTCTCTTCAGTAAGGTTTGCTATTTCATCATGGAAAGATACACGAGCCAACAACGAGTCGAAATTATTAAATTTTACTACCGAAATTTGAAGTCAGTGGCCTCAACTTTAAGAGTGCTACGTCCAATTTATGGTCGTCATAATCGTCCTACCAGATCAACAATTGAGCTTCTAGTGGAAAAATTTGAATCCACAGGCACAGTACAAAATGTGCCCGTGCCAGTGGGACAAAGAAGTGCCCGTAGTGTCGAGAATATTGCTGCCGCTGAGGCTTGAGTTCAAGAAAGCCCAAATGTGTCTCTCACACGTCGTTCTCAAGCGTTGGGCATCTCTGTGACGTCGTTGTGGCGAATTTTGCGTAATGATCTTGGCCTACATCCTTACAAGATCAAATTGACGCACGAACTGAAGCCGCTTGACCACCATAAGCGTCGTATGTTCGTGAATTGGGCTGAGCCAACAACTTGAAAATGATTCGAATTTTCATCGGAAAATCATCTTCAGCGATGAGGCGCATTTCTGGCTGAATGGCTTCGTCAATAAGCAAAATATGCGTTATTGGTCAGACAGCAATCCACACGTAATCCATGAGTCATGATTGCATCCCGAAAAAATTACGGTTTGGTGCGGTTTATGGGACGTCGGCGTCATTGGGCCGTACTTCTTCCGTGATGATCAAGACCGGCACATTACTGCGAATGCGACTCGCTACCGTTCAATGATAACCGAATATTTTTGGCCCCAATTGGATAATGTGGACTTGGAGGACATGTGGTTCCAACAGGACGGCGCCACAAGCCACACAGCGAATGCCACAATCAATTTATTGGAAACCAAGTTTGGTGAACGTGTTATCTCACGAAATGAACCAGTTGATTGGCCGCCTCGGTCGTGCGATTTCACGCCGTTTGATTATTTCCTGTGGGGCTACGTCAAGTCTATGGTCTATGCCAACAAGCCAGCGACGACGACTGATAAACTTCGTACGAATATCGAACGTGAAATTGCAGCAGTATCGGCCGATTTATGCTTGAAAACCGTACATAATGGCATCGAACGTACTTTGACAGGAATAAAGAATTTCATTGGTATCTAAAACCGGGTTTGTTTTATTTAAATAAACTTTTGTAGTGCTCTTATTGAAAAACCCGTTAGTACATAATATATAGCGAAAGGAACTTTGTTTCACACGGGTGTCCCCTGACACCTCATTTAATTTTTTTATGCATTATAATACTTGGTTGAAATTACGCTTTAGTTCAGAGTTTACTCTTATTAAATAACAGAACTATCCATACATTATGGAACAAACTATTGATTTATCGACCAAAAATTCTAAAAATTAAGCGAGACAATCGAAAACTTTAAAAAAATATGTCAAAAGTTTCAAAAATCACCCAAAAAAATAATGGTAAAAAACATTTAGCATTATTATTGTAGAGTGATGATGCCCACAAAAAATGCTATAATGCACTAAAAGTTCTAAACCCCTCTCAGTCCTATAGATTTGTTGTTTTTGTTTATTCTCTACAATTACCTTCTCCTTTATTTGTTTCATTTTTGGGACTTTGCGTCAGGGATGATATTTGTAGTGGATAAGTACTGTTGTACCTCCTTTCGATTTAAAAAAGTCCCCAACTCCTTTTAGACCAATAAGAGTACTTTCGGATTTGACTCACCAAATTTTATGTTAGAGGGTTCTAAGTACAACCCATGGCAAAATAAGCAAGTTAAGCAGTAGTAATTGCAGGAATTTTGTTTTTATACCACAAGGGACGACCTTGTCAAACTTTTGCCAAGACGTATGTATTGTTATTTTTTATGTTATATGACTGAAATATATGTGTGCCTGAGGCTAACTAAAGCTTTCACTACATTTACACAGAAAAATTGACAAACAGTACGCAGATTAAATACATTTTTTAATATGTTCTACAAACAGCACGTTAATCTTTCGGTGTAAATACAGATTTATTTAATTATTTTACAAAAAGTACTCTTACGTCGAAAAAAGTACTTTCAGAAGAATACAAAAAGTCCCCTCGACAACTATCAATTATCATCACTGCTTTGGGTCTGTGTATGTGTTTGCTAACAGCTTGTTGCGCGTTCTTCTCCTTTGGTGAATCTCTCTTAATTCTAACCTATTCTTCTCATTAAGCTACTCTTTTCATCTTATTAAACAGTTATTACATGTTAATTGAGCATTGTAATAAATCAAGGGCATCTAATCGTTTCTTCTCCAAAAATTCTGCCATCCACTTACCGAATATTAACATAAGAATTTAGTGCATTTCGCGAAGCTGCGTAAAGCAGTCGATCGGTTTAGTGTTTCGCAAAAGTTGTGCAATATAGCAAATTCATTAAGAACAGTTTTGTAAAAATATTGTGTTCTTTCAAAGAGTGGAATTAGTGAATGAAACTAGTAGTTATTGTAAGAAAAACATTAATAAATTAAGAACCAAAATGCAAAGACATCGAACTGTGAGAACTTGATTACTAACTAGGTCGCCAACGGATTAAATTTCCCAAAACTTGACAGAAAAATGTTACACGGTATAAAGAAAGGTAAGTGTTTTTTTTTTTTTGTTTTTGGTGAATCAAATCTGTTATTTAGGGAAACAACAAAGAATTACATGAAACAACATTTGGTATAATTTTTGCTTTTGCGTCATAACCTAAACTTCCTCGTTTATGTTTTACTTAAACCATAACTACAGATGTTACCGTAGCCTTCATTTAGGATAGATGACAAGAATCCATTAATTTCATCATTTGTTACTGTTGTTTCAACTTTCAATCCTATCGGTTTGTTACTCTATCGTAATTGTTTTGTTAAGCAAATTGTTTCTTTTATTGGAGTTTCCTTTTTTTAACTTTCGTCATATTTTCTAATTGTTATTCCATCTGTGAGTGAGACATTTTGCACCCCCTCTCTATAAGTTCTTTGGTTCTCTTCATAAATGAGAGACGGAGAGAGGACAGTAATAAGAATAAACATCAATGTTGATCGTCAATAGTAACATAAACATACATACATACATACATACAGCTTTAGGAATACAAATGTGCGTAACTAATATTTGGTCTGTTTTTTTATTCCCTGCTAAACTAATTTTTCGACCACGTTGTATGAGAAACTAAGCGATATTAGGCGGGTCCCCATACCAAGTCGTCGAAAAATTAGGTTGGCAGGGTATAAGTAAACAGGCTCAACACCTCATGTAATATTTTTATGCTCAGGGTTTATGTTCAGAGTTTATTCTTCATAAATGAGAGACGGAGAGAGGACAGTAATAAGAATAAACATTAATGTTGATCGTCAATAGTAACATAAAGATACATTCATACATACAGCTTTAAGAACAAACATTTGAGCAACTAGTATTTGGTTTGCTTTTTTATTCCCTGCTAAACTAATTTTTCGACCAATTTGTATGAGAAACTAAGCGATATTAGGCGGGTCCCCACACAAAGTCGTCGAAAAATTAGTTTAGCAGGGAATAAAAAAAACTCGCTTATTGATGGATTTTTGAACAGAATAGGAAAAGTTGAACAAGAATGGGAACAACAATAGCGCATGCAGAAAGAGAATCAATACACCCAACTAAATTGTCAGTTGGTTGCAATATGTTTTGAGGTGGAGTAAATAAGCAAAGTCAACTAGCGTTGGCATGTCAGCATTATAAGTGCATTACTAGTACTAGAATGTGTTTTTTGACCAGCATGTTTTTTTGATAAAAAATAATGTTAAATACTTTTTAGCATTTTCTTACCAACTGCTGTATTTATTAGCATTTAAAGTGCATTTATGTAATCTTTGGAGCTTATCTACTATTGCCCCACCCTCCCCCCCCCCCAAAAAAAGGGGGGTGTGGAACACATTATTGTAAACAAAAAATGTTAAATAAAAAAATCCAATGAGTGTTCGAACTCACGGGCGATGTGTTAACACCATTTTGCTACACGGTAGCTGTTCGATATCTGTGAACACATGAGTAAATGTTACATTGGAAAATAAAAAAAGCGTTCAATCATATGATGACGTTATTCCCACAAAAATCAAAGAATGCAAAGCCACAGACACATGTACATTAAACCGACTCATTTTGTATGGGGCCAAAAAAAGTGTTTTTGTTCCACCCCCTGAAATGTTCCTTGACTTATTTTTTTATGATTCGCAAAATATTTCGCGTCTAGGATTAAAACCCCGTGAGCTGGACCGTTTTTAAAAAAAGGCTTCTTTTTCAGAATATCTTTGAAAAAAGGCCTTGGCAGAACATTTGTTGGCATGTTTTTCATACCGTTGGATGCGTCTTTAAAAATGCTTTCCTATGATACTAATATTGCACATATTATCTTTAGTTAACTATCAAAAATCTTTGAAAAACTAAAGAAAAGCCTTTTTTTAAAAACGGTCCAGCTCACGGGGTTTTAATCCTAGACGCGAAATATTTTGGGAATCATCAAAAAACAAGTCAAGGTACATTTCAGGGGGTGGACAAAAACACTTTTTTTTGTGAGTCAGTCTAATGTACATACATACATACATTGTTATGTTCGTACATACGCTACACAAATTCAAAATTGTCGTTGCTCTCTTTCTATCTCATTTTTATATACGAATAACCACGTCATTATTCTCTTTGCTCTGAGAGTGCGTCGCACCCACACAATACAACTATTCGCTGCCGCTACATCAGGGTGTGTGTTTTTCACAGTTTGACAAACTGTGTTCGCAGTCGGACAAATCTGTGTTCTATATAGGGGTGGGTCACCTTTATCATTTAAGGGTATGAAAAATAGATGTTGGCCGACTCTGCGACCTACCCGATATGCACACAAAATTTCATACAAATCGGTCCAGCCGTTACGGAGGAGTTTAACGGCAAACAAAGTGTGAACGCTGTCGGACAATCTGTGTGAGCGTAGTCGGACAAATTGTGTTTGGATGTATTCACTTTGTGAATTTAGGCCGTACCCGCGCCTGTAGATGTTAACACATCAAAAACTGTTAAGGGAATGCAAAGAATGGAGAGTGTAAATTGTCATGGTGGAGGGTATATAATCTTCGGCCCCGCCGAACCTAACACCGTTTCTACTTCTTTTTGTATACACCGGGCAATGCTGAACATCAAATGACTCGCTTTGTTTGGCCATAGCAACAACAACGAAACAACCAAACACACAACATCACACATTCTATGTTTGCCATATCAACAGCAACGAAACAGCCAAACACACAACATCACACATACTTTGTACGAAGTAGCTGACGTATTAGTATGTCACCATAACGTCGACTGCGCAAGCCCATGCGCTTGCAAATGAAATTTTGCGTGGCTATGCTTTATATCTCCGTTCAACAACAGCAACAGACACATGCACATACATACATTATTATGTTAATACATATGCTATAGACACAATTTCGTTTGCCTCACCCGTGCCACACCGCTCTTTCAGTGCTCTCTTGCTCGCTCATTTTTGTTTAACACGTCATTATTCTCTTTCGCAGTCGCAGAAAATCTGGTTTTACCAGCAGCATAAAATCTTGACTTTGATAGATTTAGTCCTATACGCCGCAATAGATGTTAACACATCAAAAAATGGGGTACGAGCCCTATTTTGGGAGTAACGGGCCCTCGAAGTTTCGGCATATGGAGTGATTTTGTGATCCCAACTACTTCTTGGTGCCATTCTGGCAGTTGTTTTATGTGAACAGGTTCGAAATAAGGTAGCCATATTACGAATGTGGTTGTCGTATTTCGACTACGTCAGTTTTGTAAAAGATTAAAGACAAAGTTGGCGTGTTCTCTTTAATCTTTTACAAAATTGTCGTAGTCTAAATACGACAACGACATTCAGAATAAGGATGAGTATAAAAGATTAAATGAAAAAAATCGAAAAAGATTAAATGAAATTAAAAACAAATGAAATTATTGATAAGGGGTTGGATATAAAACCCTAAAATGACAAAATAAAGTGTAGCTACACAGTGGTCTATATTTTTGGGGTTTGCTTATACTAACTTAGTGTGATCATTTGGCGCAGGAATCGTCCACCCCAAAGCAAAAACCAAAATTTTGTTGCATAGTGTTGTTATCGTGATGGAGAATTATTCTCGTTTGAGGGTTGGGTTACCTTAGCTGAACAAAAGTTTTTGGCAACAAATTGTTTGAGCAGCATTCAGAATTGACTGCCCTACGGTGTTATAATGGACTTGTTGCATCATAGCCCGTTTTGCCGAAGAAGCAGGCCACCATTTGCTTTGAAGTGATTTGTGCCAAAATAACTTTTTTTAAATTTAAGTCCTCTGGGGTAACCCACACGCTGAAAATTGTGTATTTTTATTGTTGTTTTGTTGCAGATATAACCAGTGTTTGAAGCATGTTGAAAATATAGTATACTTGTGGCCAAACACATTGCGTTTGCACATTCAATATTCCATTTTGGAGATACAATGATTAATATGTTATAATATATGTGTTTTTGACTCAAATATGCCTTTGTTTGTTGGAAACTGCTGAAATCAAAAACGTGACGGACACCAATAACGGATAACAAAGAAACTAGAAAGCAGCAGGTGTTCAATTCATAAAAGCAATGTTTGCACTTAAGTATATCGACGTTCCAAAAAAATGCTTGCACGTAAGTGTGTGGATGTACCAAACATATACCTGGTTCCTGCATAATGTACTAGCAGCCGTATTTTGCAGCGTGTACAACTAAACCCCCTCTTGTGTTTAGCTTTCCTTACTTATCCGGTCAAGAACAACCCCGAGGGGTCAGGGACCTTCCAAAACGAAGATAACATATTTCGTCAACCAATTCGATATTTTTCCTTATCTCTCCAGTTGGCAATACCAAGTGTACGCAGGGATTCGATCCTTCCACCGGGGGTCTTGGTCTTCCTATTTTTCGTCTTCCTTCGAGTTCAGTTTCGAAAATCCTTCGTGCTGGTTCGGCCCACTTTTCCTGACTCCTTCTCAATTCTCGAAAACACCGCAGTAACTTCTCTAACTGTGCGTCCAATGATATCTATATCATCAGCATACGCGAGCAGCATGTGACTTTTGCTGCTAATGGTTTTATTCATGTTGACAGCAGCTTTTCTCAGAATAATCTCTATTAAGATGTTAAAGAGATCGCACGATAGGGTGTCACCTCGTCTGAGGCCTCGCTTAGTTTTAAAAGGTTCGGTAAGATCCTTACCAACTTTAGCTGCGGATTTCGTGTTCGTCTGGGTCATCCTGCAAAGGCGTATGAGTTTTGCAGCAATACCAAGCTCAGACATTGCTTCGTAGAGTTTCCCCCGTATCGGGCTATCGAAGGCCGCGTTATAATCGACAAATAGATGATAGGTGTCGATTTGCTTTTCGTGCTACCATGTAGTGATCAGAATCAATGTTAGCTCCTCTGATAACTCGTACGTCCATTACACTGGACGCGTGCCCTCCATCAATTACCACGTGATTAATTTTGCTCTCCGTTCGCTGATCAGGGGATACCCAAGTAGCCATGTGGATGTGCTTATGCCTGAATCTTGTACCACTAATGACCATGTTCACCGCCGCGGCAAAGGCAATCAGTCTCATACCGTTTTCGGAACTGTCAGCATGTAGACTGAAATTGCCAATAGTAGGATGCAACACATTCTCCCTGCCTACTTTAGCATTACAATCTCCTAGTACAATCTTCATGTCATGGCTAGGGCAGCAGTCATACGTTTCCTCTAGGAGCTCTTAGAATATGTCTTTGGCATCATCATCTTTCCCTTCTGTCGGGGCATGCACACAAATTAGGGAAATATAAAAATATTTCGCTTTAATGCAGAGTGTGGCTATACGTTGACTCACAGGATTGAACCTAGAGTCTAGATATGACAGTCTCTTGCCAACTACAAATCCTCATCCAAATTCATGTTTTTCCTCATGGCAACTGTAGCATTTCTTTTCCGTGTGCAGCCATGTCCTGTCCATCGCATTTCCTGGATTTCGTTAATCTCAGCCCTATAACTTTCGAGGACATCTGCCAATTGGATACTTGCACCGGATCTATATAAAGTTCTTACAGTCCAAGTAAAAATAAATAAATGGTTTCCCATTACATCCCATGAAGGGACTGGGGAGAACTTCTCACAATCACTGACCTGTGCGTTTTCCAGTTTTCACTCATTGATTGGGACCTACAGTTTTACACCGATTCCGAACGGTAATTTGAGAAGCTTTTTCATGGCTAAATACTCGATAGTGTCGCCGTCACTATGCGAGGTGGCCGCCGCCGAAAGAAAATTTGAAGGTGGTCACAGCCGGGTTTGAACCCAGGATTTCATTGCACCACCACTTACATTCCGCGTGCATATCCGTAAATCGTGGTCCTTGTAAAGAATGCGGGGTTCGTCACCAAATAGGGGTTATTTATGTTTCCTGTCTAGTTCTTGTATTTTCACTGCCATTATGAACGGCACACCCAGTCCACCGGGTATTCGGATTTTACCTACTGCCAGGATATTTGATTGCAGCCGCCCATTGTGAACCAGACGCTGACCAGGATGCAATATGTCGAACCTGGATTTTCTTCTTTTGGTTTTTTTTATCCGCCGTTGGCCCTTATGTTTGGCTCATCCGCCTTCTAAAGGACAAAAGAATATTCCCGATAGCTTGATGAGCTTCAGTGTAATCAGTCACCTACTAAGCCTGAGGCACATCAGTGATCGGATAACCAAATCCAGCTAGCTAACGGAGGTTTCCGGTAAAGCCATTGCCCAGGACATACTGCGTGGAAGTAGTGTGCTGCTTGGACTGCCCAACGAAGGAATCATTTCTGGCCACTCCCAAGTGAATGGCTATCAGAAACATTCCACCTCCACGGACAGTCCCATGTCCCTTTCTTAGCTTTCCTTGGTCTCTGATATATTACTCTATTTATGATATACTGGGGGCCTATATACAAAATTATTAAGTTTATGTTAATATTTTATACAAAATTTAAAACAATTCCCAATTTTAAGTCTCAAATAATTCCCAATCTAAAAATAAATATTACCAAGCAACATAAGTTGATGATCTTTATTGTTACTCAGGGAATATACTTATATTGGGAGTGTAATGATGACACTTCTGGCTAACTTGAAAACTAAACTAAAAGTTCAAAATGTCCTTCTGAAATGTTCATTTTTTTTCGAATCGCTTCGTTTTCTGTCGCAAAAGTATCACATATTTTAAACAATATGACAATATATTACAGCACAACATAATAAACTTTTCCTAAAGTATCAAAGTGGGAAACAAAAAACCATAGTATTCTCACGTATTTAAGAAATCATTGAAGCTGAAAACAGCTACTCTAATATGGATATACATATCTATATACAGATGGGTTTGTTTATATATATAAAGTATATGGGTTTGTATGTATAAAAATAAATACACATATAAATCATAACAACTTTTTGATATCTCTCGTATACATTAAATGAAAGAAAACGAAGTGAACCATAACAATTTGTAAGATAACAAAAAAATAAAAAGACTACGAAACACCAACACCAAGAAAAAACACAATTTTCAACAAATTTATTTCTGTTTTCTTTAGTTTGCGCTCCATTTTCAAATGCACAAATTTCAGACAAGGACTTGAGCATACTTTACTGACCACGTAGCAGCACATGTTCGATAAGGATGTGGAACTACTGACAACACACGGATCACAGTGGTAGCGAAGTACGATTATTTCACAAAAGCAGATAAAAAAAAATTGAGATATATAATTTTGGTTTCAAAACAATTTTCGGAAAATGTTGTGACTAAAGGAACCTGTCTTTTTCAAAAGATTGCATACCAGGCTTATGGAAAATTTCCTTCATTTGTGTTATTAAAGAAAGAAAAATCTGGTTTTTTCATTAAACCCAGTAAGCAGGGCACTTTTATGTTTACGTACTTTTCTTTCGTTTCCATAGAAATTATTTAATGATCAATAAAATCGAATTAAAAAAAATAAAAATTTAAAAAGTCTATTAGAAAAAGGTCTTTTCCCTTTTCTTACATAAAAGTGTACGGCTCTTTCTTTCAAGAAAAATTTCTACATTTTATTTTAGAAAAGTTTGCAAGCTTGGCATTTAGAAAAGTTAATTTTTTTAAAAAAATTTTCAAATTGTTTTTATAAAAATATTTACAAATTTTTCTTACAAAAAATTAACATATGTTTCTTTAAAAAATTTGACAAATTTGTCGTATACAAAATTTGTGAAAATTGTTCTTATAAAGGTTTTTACAAATAACGGGTTTTTCAATAAGAGTGCTACAAAAGTTTTTTTAAATAAAACAAAACCGGTTTTAGATACCAATGAAATTCTTTATTCCTGTGAAAGTACGTTCGATGCCATTATGTATGGAACTCGATTTCTTTTGCATGGCCACCACGGGCACGCTTGCAGAAGTCCAGACGCTGAACCCAATTTTCGACGGTTTTCAATCATAAATCGGCCGATACTGCTGCAATTTCACGTTCGATATTCGTACGAAGTTCATAAATCGTCACTGGCTTGTTGGCGTAGACCTTAGACTTGACGTAGCCCCACAGGAAATAATCTAGCGGCGTCAAAACGCACGGCCGAGGCGGCCAATCGACTGGGCCATTTCGTGAGATAACACGTTCACTAAACTTCTTTTCCAATAAATTGATTGTGGCATTCGCTGTGTGGCTTGTGGCGCCGTCCTCTTGGAACCACATGTCCTCCAAGTCCATATTATCCAATTGGGGCCAAAAATATTAGGTTATCATTGAACGGTAGCGATTCGCATTCACAGCAATGTGCCGGTCTTGATCATCACGGAAGAAGTACGGCCCAATGAGTTTGTAAATTATTCGAAGAAACGGTAACAAACTTATTTTCGTTAACTTTCTATAAAAATAGTTGGTAAACGTTTTTATACCCAAGGCTCTTAAACCTTTAAATAGAAAAGCTCGTAAAATTTTCAACAAGAAAGTTCTTAAATTTGCCAAAAGTTATTCTGTAAGGTAACAAGAAATTCTCATAATTTTTGGTACAAGAAATTCGTAACCCTTTTGTCTACGTAAAGTCAAAAAATGTTCCATGAGAAAGGACCGTGAGAATTTAAATGAAAAAGTTAAAAAAGTTAAAAAAGTTTACCCGCTTTTGTTAAACAAGTTTAGAAACTTTTGTTAGAAAAATTTAGCCGCATTGAATGAAAAAGTTTTGGAAAGTTGAAATTCTTTGAGAAAGAAAAAACTTTAAGACATATATTCATAGAAAAGTTGAAGAAATTCGTAATTATTTATGTAAATTAAGTCGCAAAATGTTCTATAAGTAAGAGCCGCGAGAATTTCTATAAGAAACAGTTCATAAACTTTTATGCAATACAAATTCGTAAAGGTGTCTATAAGATACGAAAAACTTCTTACGCTTTTCTATAAGCTTGCAAACTTTTCCTCAAAGTTCTTATACGTTTGTGAGAACAGTTTATATACTTTGGTATGACTAGCACCCAAACTTTTGTAAAACTAGTTCGCAAACTTTTCGTTGAAAACATACTAAACTTTCTAATAGAAACGCCTATAATTTTGTAACCAAAGCGTCTAAACATTCGTTAGAGAAACTGCTCAGCTTTTCTAAGGAAAGTTCGTAACCTTTGCTCTAAAGAAAGTTCGACGACTTTTCTAAGATAAGTTCATAAACATTTTTTTAGGAAGGATTTAAAAGTTTTCTAGGACAGTCGTTCGGAAACTTATATGTGCCTTTACTTAAAAAAAGGAAATTTTCTCAAAAAAAGACGTAGTTTTATTCTTAAACAAAGTACCTTTTCTAAAAAGTAAAATACCTTATCTTAAAGATGTACCTTTGCTTAAACAAAATAAATTTTCGTACAAAAAGTTCCTCTTCATAAAAAAAGGTTTATTTCTTAAAAATTAAAAAAGTAAATTTTCTTACAACAAATTCTTTTCAACAATTTCTTAAATAAATACCTTTTCTTTAGAGAGTACATTTTTTGTGAAACAAAATAACGTTTGGTATTGTTGCACTCACTGAGTAGTCCCTACAGTTTTACACCGGTTCCGAACGAAATACCCTCTTTTATGGCTAGGCACTCGATAGTGTCGCCATCACTAAGTGAGGCGACCGTCGTCGAAAGAAATATAAGAAGGTCAGAGTAGGGAACGAACCCACGTTCTCAGGTACAAGAGCCACGCACATAAAATAATGCACCACCGACGCCAACTTCTAATAGAGAACTTCAAAACCTTATCTTAAAGGAATGTTAAGGAATGTTTACGAACTTTTTTTTCATTATCTTCGATTTGGAAATTCTCACTGCCTTTACTTATGAACAATTTGCTACCTTGTTTAGACAAAAGATTACGAAGTTCGTATACAAAAAATTACGAGAGTTTCTTATATTCTTACATGAAAACTTTTCAAACTTTTGTTACCGGCAAAATTACGAACTTGCCTTATAGAAAACTTTAATTTTTGTTCTTGAAAGTTTTACAAGCCTTGGTTATAGCACAGCCTTCAAACTGTAATTACATAATAGAACCTATAGACAAATTTAATAACGTTTCTTTGACAACTTTACGAACTTTTCTGAGAAAAGTTTACCAGATACAGCTCTACGGATATTGCTCTACGGCATTTTTCATTGGTAGCTGGTACTGAATCTGGTGTCATATAAATCTGGCTGGTACCTAAATCTTTCGCCAAAGGTTCAGAGAATGGAAATGGCGTGTATCATGGATGACCTAACAACATCTTTTACGTAGGGTTTGGGTTGAGGGTGTGTGCGTAGGGTTTGTTGGTAAAACAAATGGCTTCAGTGCCGCCATTACGGCCCAGACAGTTCTTGTATTACATAGTTCACCAAGTTTTTCGACTTGGGGTTGGGTCTGGGGTGCGGCCTTACCACCAGATTTGTTGGAAACACAATGGCTTCAATACCGGCATTACAGCACAGCATGTCCTTGTAATAGTTCACCGTGTTCGTTGAGTTTATATAGAAAAAAATTCATATCGTTTTCTTTACGAAAAGTTCGTACATTTTCTAATAAGGAAAGTTCTTAAACTATTGTATAAGAAACATTTCTGAATTTTTTTAACAACTGAAGTTCGCAAGCTTTCGTATAACAAATTTCCATATTCAAATCCTGTCGAATCTTTCCTAGAAAATTTTTGCAAACTTTATTTCGAAATTTTTCAAAGTTAACTGTGTTTGAAAATTTTGCCGAACTTTATTTCAAAATTTTTCAAAGTTAAGTGTGTTTGAGGTTGTCTTAGAAAAATTTAAGATTTTTGTTGGGAAAATTTTAGGAGGAAAGATCTAATCAATGTCATACAAAAACTATGATGATACAGTGACGATGCAGGAGGGTCCCGCCTCCTAAAATGTTCACAACAAAATTCGTCAATTTTTCCTCACAAAAACCCCAATACAGTTAAATTCGAAAAATTTTGAAATAAAGTTCGCAAAAATTTCCTAGGAAAGGTTCGACATGATTTGATTCTGAAAACTTAATAAGCATTTCTGTGCCAAAATTTGTTATGCGAAAGCTTGCAAATACATTCTAAGTTAACTTCGAAAATTTCGAAATATATTTCGCAAAAATGTTCTAGCTTCGCGAACTTGAATTGTGCCAAAGTTCACAAACTTTTATTATACAAACGTTTAAGAACTTTCCTTCAAAGAAAATTTACGGAGTAAGTTAAGTTAGTTAACTTCGAAAATTTTCCCAAGAACGTTCGTAAATTGCTCTAAGAAAACCACAAATATAAATACAATTCTAAGTTAACTTCGAAAAGATGTCGGTATAAAGTTCGCAAAAATATTCTAGGAAAGGTTCGCCAGGATTTCAATATGAAAACATCATACACATTACTATAACAAAATTTCTGTGAAAAGTTACACGACAGCTATCGAACTTCAGTTGTTGAAAAGTTCACAAACTTTTCTGATACAAGAGTTTAAGAACTTTCATTTAAGTACGATTGCCGACTTTTCTTAGAGAAACGGTTATGACCTTTTTTTTATAAAATGTGTACGAACTTTTGTTATAAAAAAGAAAATGATTTAACTCTTTGGAATGTGGCTACCACTGTTCTTTATAGAAACCATCTACTGGCACTTGATACACACAGCGCATAAACAACTGATGCTTCGCTTGATGCTTCAGTTCCTCTTCATTCCAGATCCACGTCTGTTGGATATTACGGTGTGGTCTATAATGCTGCCACTTGTAGTGGTGGCGGCAGCAACGATGGTGCTTATGTGTAAACTAAATCGACATTTAATAAATGCGAAAAGTTTTACTACAAACCACACCATTTCGCCCACCGGATACACATATACAAGTATTGGTGTCCTCACGCGTTTCCATTTCGATCCCACTGGGTGCAGAGCTAAACCCATGGAGGAGTAGTTAAAAAAGCAAACAGAAAACTAACACAAATAAAACCAACAATCATAATCGTATATATATTTATACAAAGGCGAAAATAACTTAATACGTACATATATCTAGTATATATATGTAATTGTATACACACAGATACTTATAAATACATTTAGCATAAGAAAAACATTTTCTTCAAAATGGCTGAGGAAAATCGTTAGCAGAGAAAAGAACAAAGTGTACGAAACCACGGCAACAAAAGATAAATCATCAGAATATACAATTTCCAGTTTATGATGTAAAAAATAGCATCCAAAATGTCCTGGCTGTCGAACAGAATGGGAAGCAAGCAAGGAAACAGATTACTTAAATTGTGTCAAAAAAAAAACCTGACATGGGTAATGGGGCCATGTTTACGTTTGAGGGAAGAAGAAAGCAACTGACGGTTTCTATTTAGTTGCAAATAAAGAATTATTGTATTTTGTCATGCCTGAAATTGTTGATGATTAAGGTAAATTGAGGGAATTTCTTTTTCGTTCAAAAAGGATTTTGAATCTCCTCTTCCCTCTTCATTCAACATATAATACGTTGGAAGTCTAGTGTGAAAACAGCTGCCAACAAAAGTGTCGTTTAACTGTGGATGTTGAAGGGTCAGTGGCTACACAAGATGACAGTAATATAACTTTCGGGGGCCTTAAAAAAAGCTGATCCACACGAATTACAAACTTTCGTATTTAATCAAATGCGTGTAAATTTAATTTTCCCACCAAAAATTGGTGTTGAAATAATTACAAAAAAATTATAAAACCTTTGGAATGAAAATATAGCTATCAGTGTATAAGCGAATATTTTGTAGCATTCGATTTAAAACTGAGAGGGAGCTACATATAGGGTGATTCAATACAACCGCAGATTTTCAAGGACACAAACAAATTTTCCATGGCCTTTAGGCATACTTCAAACCTCAAGTTCCTCCAAGTTCCTCAGCTGTGGAATCATCTCGCGCTTATTGGCGTAGACCAAACTTTTCACGCCGCACCAGAAAAAAGAAGACCCATTCTGTCAACTCGTAAAATTTCAACGGAAATTTTACAATGTTGTTGCGTGAGCAAATACTTCCTGCGAACAAAGTGCAATTATTTCATACGCTGTGTAGCAAGTGACACACAGAAACCACTCACTGCCCAAGTCCATTTAGTCTCATTCAGACCACAAGTTGTTTTTATCATGTCACGATAACGTTCACCGTAACCTCGTTACTTACTTTCTTAGGTTATCACAAACAACCCAGAGATGACAAGGGCCTTACAAAATGAGGATAAGGTCAACCTCCAATGGGCTCGATCTGCAGATGTTCCCCTGCATTTGGTAACACCAAGCTCACGCAGTCAATATTCCACCTTGTCTTTCGAGAGAAGTCTTGGTCGTCATATTATTCGTTGACCTTCGAGTACGTCTTGGTCCATTCTGATACACTCTAGTGACATGGCCTAACCACAGTAAACACTGTTGTTTGACAAGCATAACTACGACGATGTCGGGATAGAGATTATACAGCTCGTGGGTCATCCGTCGTCGATACTTCCCGTTCTCTATTTTAGCACCATGTAATTTTCGAAGCATTTTTCTCTCGAAGACTCCCAATGATATTTCATTAGCATGATATTTGAATCAGGATTCTGCACCATAAAGCAAGACAGATTGTATGAGAGTTGGATACAGTTGGATCTTCCTTTGTCTAGAGAGGGCCTTATTTATGAAATGCCCTCTCTAGACTAACGAAGATCCAACTATATCCAAAATACCCAAAATACACCTGGTCGCAAGCACAATTCCCCGTTTGATTTCCAGGCTGACGTTATTGCTACTGTTCACGGAAGATCGGAGGCAACAAATTTCGTCCACTATCTCGAAATCATAACGTTTGTCAACGTTCACCAATCAGGTGGATGTCTGGTGGATGTTCTGCATCCAATCTGGTGGATGTTCTGCTTGTCGAAACCATTAATTTTGTCCTGTTCTGGGTTACTGTCAAATCCATCTCTTGCAGATTCCGTTCTCAATTCTAGAAAATACTGTAGTCAAATCTCGTCGATTTCGTCCAATGATGTTAAAGTCATCAAAATATGCGAGCAGTATGTGAATTCTGCAGCTGACAGCTTTTCTCACGATGATCTCTATTAATATATTGAATAGATCTCATGGTAGGGAGTCGTCCTGCCTCAGGTCTTGCCTCCTATGAAATGGTTCTGCGAGATCTTTACCCATCTTTACTGACGATTTAGTGTCGGTCAGTGGCATTCTACAAAGGTGTGTCAGCATAGCAGAAATAACAACCACCGACATAGCTTAGTATAGACTTCCTCTATCGGGCTATCGAAGCCAGCAATATAATCTACAAAGAGGTGGTCGGTGTCTATTTGATTTTCAGAAATTTTTGCAGGATTTGTCATATAATATTAATATCTGGTCGATAGGTGTATTTCCGGGCCTAAAGCCACATTGATAGCATCCGATTGGATCTGCAAAAAACCTCTTTAGCCTTTCGCACATCACGCTCGACAGGACCTTGTTTGCGATGAAAAAGAAACTTCCATCATAGTTTCTACATAAACCCGGGTTGACTTTTTCAAAACTGGACACAGTATGCTAAGACTCCAGTCGTGGGGCGTGCAATCTTCTAGACAGATTTTTCACTCATGGCTGCCAGCCTTAAACATCTTAGCCAGTAGCCCGTCAGAACCAGCGGCCTTGTTGTTCTCAATCCAGGAAATCGCTGTTCTAACCTCGCCTAGGCCAGCAGGGGCGCAATCGACGTTATCGTCCTGTATTTGCTTAAATCCTCCATATATATTGAAGCCTTCTGGGACAAGTAAAGCGAAGAAGTGATCTCTTCATATTCACAACAGACTCTGCACATATGCGACAAGATTTTCGTCCATATCTCTTCAAAACGGGATGCCTGATTCGTTTGCGTTGGTTTGGCTTTCTGCTTTTTGGTTGAGTTTATTTGCCTCATTCTTCTTTCTGTAAGATGGTATTTTCTCAGTCTCGCATTTTCTCCGTAACTGCTTTTTCTTCTTGACCAAACGTGTTTCGTCTCTCTTTTTCTCTATATACCGGTCTCACAATCCTTGCGTTTCAACTGACTGAAGCATTGCCATACGTGCGGCGTTCCCTTCATCACATGCCATGCGATACCCTTCATCGTACCATGGTTTGTCTCTAAACGCGTTTTCATAACCCAGTATGGCCTCTGCAGCAGTTTACATAGAGTTGGAATTGTAGTACCACTTCGCTTCAGGAGCATGTGGTGGGGGTGCGTTCTCCTCCAGCTTCTGCATAGGCCTTGGTTATCTCTGGTAGTGGCTGCTTTCCGATGTCCAGCTTTCTAACGGGTCCGCCAAATAACTTTTTTTTTGAAAATGCTATAAAAAAAAAACTACTGAATATTTTCTCAAATTTCTTTTTTTATTTGAAAGTACAATCCTTCCGGTTAATAATGGAAAATAATTTCATTCAAATGGCTGCCTCGGCTGGCCATGCAGGTAGCCTACACGATCGGTCCAATTTTTAAGCACATTATCGATTGTGTGCAGCTGTATTTCACCAATGGCTTCACGGATATTTTCCTTTAAAGCGTCAATTGTCTCTGGCTTGTCGGCGTAACACTTATATTTGAGGGCACCCCACAAATAATAGTCCAACGGTGTCAAATCGCAGCTCCGACGTGGCCAAACGACATCAGTTCTGCGGCCGATAATGCTATCTTCAAAAACAGGGCGCAAAACATCGAGTGTGCAACATTACCTGCAACATTACCAAGATTTTCAAAGAAATGTCGCAATATTTCCCAGCGTTGTTCAAGCGTATACACAACCATATTCGTTCAGCGGAAGGATAAAACTAATTATCTTGCAAATCAGACATGAGCTAAGTGATACCATTCACGAAATAAGCACTAGTTGAAAAAAAAAACCTTAGATGGCGGACCCTTTATATTTTTTTTTTTTTTTTTTTTTTATTATATATATGTCTGGTTTCGTATGATATTCGCCCTACTTGTCCTTTTGCGAACGTTTACTGCAATCAGGCAGTGATATATATATATTTATATATAAGGACCGTGGTCGTCGGTGGTGCTGTGGTAGTGCACGCGGCTCTTGTACAGGAGCACGTGGGTTCGATCCCTGCTCAGACCATCTTTCGACTGCGGTCACCTAGCTTAGTGGCGACGACACTGTCGAGTACTTTGCCGTGTGACAAGCTTCTCAAAAATATCCTTCGGAGTCGCTGTAAAACTGTAGGTCTCAATCAGTGAGTATACAGGACAATAAAGTGCACAGCTCAATTTTTGTGAGCAGGTCTCCCTAATCCCGTCGTGGCATGTAATGGGAAACCAATTTTTTTATATATTTGGACCCACCATTATAGTGAGCAAATAAGTGGAGCGCCATGTCGTCGACGTTGCCGGCTCATCCCCGATATATTCTGCTATCTGGCAATGCCTTTATATTTATCATATTGTAGTTTGGACGAACACCTCTCCCTTGATATACAAATTTTCATCAGTTTTCAAAATTCTACTTGAAGGACGAATCAAAAGAGGGCGGGCCAGATATCGCTGCAAGCGCAACTTGCACAGTACATCGGGGGATAACTAATTAATATTATGAACTCCCTTTAATTCAACCAGAGCGCATAGGTAATATGGTAAATGGGTTCCTGAATGCTGTAAGGGAATGTAGTGACACAAAAGCCGCTTTACTGCGAAGGAGATTAAATTGCACTGAACCAAAATTGCAACAAAAATGCGACCATTGCCGAAACACTGCTGTCCATATCAGAATCTTTTCAGATGTAATGTAGTTGAAGTATATGAGGAAAAGCTAACTTGTACCGTTGATAAGCATATACTTGTTTTTTTTGCTGTTGATACCAAATACTCTTTACGGGTATTTGTTCTTTCCTATTTGTATGACTATAATAATCTTTCTCACATACTCATTGCACTAAAAATTCCCCGAATTGTTTATTCATTTCTCCTTTTAAAGCTGTGCGAAGTTCTATATTTTTTCACAAAAAAAGAACAACCAACATGAAAGCTATTTGAGTAACATTCAATAGTTTAAACTGAAAAGCAAGAATAATTTCGTATATGCATGGACATCGTGTTTTATATATGTATTTGGAAATATATACACTCACATGGACACGACAGGAACTTGTTCCTGCCTGTGTTACCAAAAACTGCCAAAATCAATTTGCTCATTTTGAAGGCGCCAGCCTTAAAAAACATCAAACTGAATGAATTTCAATCCATTCCACACAGTATAACAAAGGAGAATCCTTTTGTCGACATTTCAAATATTGTTCGGTTCAACTTTTGGGTCGTTTCGCTTTTTCTTTTTCGGCACTTATGAGTGTGTTTTTTTTTTGTTTGTAGCCGCTGTGTTATATTTATGTATGTATTTTTAAGACTTAAATTATTCCATTCTTTATGAATTGGAATCAATATTCTTTGTATGTAGAGTTATAGAGGATACACCGACGAAAGTCGTAAACTTTTAAATTCGTAAATATTTACTACATGATTTATGTGAATTTATAACGAAGGAAGAACACAATATGTGGGTCATAATTTAGTGTCATAAATGATGTAAGACCGCAATGAATAAAAAGTGAATTATAGTGAATTTTAAATGGGAATTCATTAAAGAGTCTATAAATTATATACTTACTATGTACAAAGGATATACTGAAATGGAAGAAAGGCTGTTATAGATTTTTCATAAAAATCGACATATTGATAATAATTCGTAGATGATATCATACAATAGAAACAGAAGTGACGGACAAATGACGGGTATACAATGCGCCTATCAAAACACGATGCTGGAAAGCTGACGCAATATCAGACAATGACAACTTTTAATGATTTGTCTATTATTTAGCCTTTACGACCCACTGTTCAAAATTATATCTATAAACAAATGGTCGCCTGCATCTTGATTTGCACTATACGCTAGTTTGATATTTTTGAGTTACAACTGGATTTGGAACGAGAAACACTCAAAAATTATACGGCACGGTGATCCTGGCTTTTCCATCTTCGTTGGTTTCAGAGGTACAGAGTATTGATTTTGCCGTATAAGCCCGATAGTTATCAATTTTTGCCGTTGAACTATCTATATTTATAGGGATATAGATGGTCTTGAGCTTGAACAATAAGATCAAAAGTATCAATAAAAAAGACAGAATAATTGAAAAAAATCATACCTGATGAACGTAGAGCATAACGAAATAACAAGCAATACCCATTGCCTGTAAATATTGTATTAAGTTTTGGTTGGTTGGTTGGTTGAGAAGGCTGCAAGACAGCACGCTGTCTAGCACACTTAGGCTAAAGGAGCCCATTCTGATACCTGCAGTTTCCTCCATAGCAACTATTGGCTAGTCGTCTAGCCAATTTGCGCTTTCTATAGATTTGTCTATAAGACCTACAGGAATATCCTGTAGGGCTACGGTGCTAACTAAATATGTACCGAATATCCTACTTCCCAGTCCTGCCAGAGCAGCGCAATCCAACAGAAGGTGTTTCGTCGTTTCTTCGTCCTCTTCCATGCAGCATCTACAGAGGGTAGAGTTTCTATGTCCCAATCTTAGGGCGTGTTTTCCTACAAGACAATGTCCCATAAGTGTTCCCATCATTGTGGATAACCTGCGTCTCGGCAAGTTAAGTAGTTGCCTAGTCCTCTTCCTCTTCACCTGTGGCCTGAGGACCCTCACTTGTTTGCAAGTTGAAGTAAGTCTCAACATGTCCTCGAACACATTATCGGCCCACTGTCTGATTTGTAAACGGCAGGCAGAGATTGGCATACTAACACCTTCTTTTGCCGAAAGAACCTGTGCCGTAGTGCCCTGCCTAGCTGACGCATCCGCTACGCAATTGCCGGGAATGTCAGTAATATTGCACTTTTTACATTTAGTGTAATTTTTTTTTGCAAGTGACAACTCTGAAATTAGCCAGCTGGCACATATGTTTATTCAGATTTTTAAAACTGGAGTACTTTACGAATAAACAACGAATTACAATTGTCGAAACTTATTAGAGAAATTTGGAAAGTTTTGCTGAGACCGCTCGCAAACTCCGAAAAATGTTCAGTCCAGTAAGTGCACCTAATGTGGCAACCATTCGAAAAGTGGTCAACAAATTTGAAGAAACTGGGACGGTTATGGACAGTGAGACTCATGTGCGTCAATTTATCAGTCGGTCTCTTCAAAACATTGCTGCTGTAAACGAGAACACATGCCCACACAACGAGCAACTGTCAGATGCGGATTTTGGTCAGGCGGCGTGATTGGGCCTTACTTTTTTGAAGATGTGGCCGAAATTGCAGTGACTGGGAAAGGCATTCGTTCTAAGAACATAATAACAGAAATCTTGTGGCATCAACTGAACGGCATGGATCTGGACGAGACGTTGTTTCGAAAAGACTGCGCCACCGGCCACATCGCGCATGAAACACTCGATTTATTGCTGCAACGATTTCTAGAACAAATTATCTCAAGAAATTCTGATGTCAACTGGCCACAAAGATCATGCTATTTAACGCCGTATGATTTCCTTCTTTGCGGTTTTGTGGATTCTCGGGTTTTTGCGAATATGCCAGAAACAATTTCTGAGCTCAAATCCGAGATCCAAGGCGTTATCCGTGAGGTATAGCCACATCCCTGTGAGAAGGTCATAAAGGGTCCGCCAAATAACTTTTTTTTTGAAAATGCTATAAAAAAAACTACTGAATTTCTTTTTTTCGTTTGAAAGTACAATCCTTCTGGTTAATAACGGAAAATAATTTCATTCAAATGGCTGCCTCGGCTGGCCATGCAGTAGCCTACACGATCGGTCCAATTTTTAAGCACATTATCGATTGTGTGCAGCTGTATTTCACCAATGGCTTCACAAATATTGTCTTTTAAAGCGTCAATTGTCTCTGGCTTGTCGGCGTATTACATATCTTTGAGGGCACCCCACAAATAATAGTCCAACGGTGTCAAATCGCAACTCCGACATGGCCAAACGACATCAGCTCTGCGGCTGATAATGCTATCTTCGAAAACAGGGCGCAAAATATCGAGTGTAGCTTCGGCTGTTTGGCACGTAGCGCCGTCCTGTTGAAATCAAATGTTGCCAATATCCTCCTCTTCAATTTTTGTGAACAAAAATACGTTCAACATGGCCCGATAACGATCGCCATTGACTGTAACGGCCACTCCTTGCTCATTTTCGAAGAAAAATGGCCCAATTATGCCTCTGGACGAAAATCCGCACCAAACAGTGACTCGTTTTGGGTGCATCGGCTTTTCAATGTGTAATAAATAAATAACTAAATGGTTTCCCATTACATCCCATGAAGGGACCGGGGAGAACTTCTCACAATCACTGAACTGTGCGCTTTCCAGTTTTCACTCACTGATTGGGACCTACAGTTTTACACCGATTCCGAACGGTATTTTGAGAAGCTTTTTCATGGCTATATACTCGATAGTGTCGCCGTCACTAAGCGAGGTGACCGTCGTCGAACGAAATTTTTTTAAGGTGGTTGGAGCAGGGATCGAACCCAGGATCTCCTGTACAAGAGGCGCGCACACTACAAATTGCACCACCGATGGTCACGGCTTTCAATGTATGCGTGCGGGTTTTCTGTGCCCCAAAAGCGACAATTTTGCTTGTTTACATACCATCCAAGATCAAAATGAGCTTCATCTGAAAAGATGTTTTTTTTGGCATCTTCTGTAAGTCGATCGCGGGCCCATTTTCCCCATATTTCCCAGCATCGTTCAAACGTATACACAACCATATTCGTTCAACGGAAGGATAAAACTAATTATCTGTCAAATCAGACATGAGCTAAGTGTTTTACCATTCACGAAATAAGCACTAGTTGAAAAAAAAAACTTTAGATGGCGGACCCGTTAGAAAATTTCATGAAAAAAGTAAAGGCCGGTCAATAAAGCCGTGGGGGTCATTTGAGGGAATTTTATTCCATACTTAATCGGAATATGTCTTCTTTACAACCCAGTTAAAAAATCGCAACTATCTCAAAAAGTATGTGCTTTTATATTATAATGAAAAACTGCATTCTTACTGAGACACCCTTTAATTTGAACTTTTTTTTAATAAATTCCTCAAAAGAAGTTCTTTAGTTAAGAAACCACTATTGTCATGATTGTGGTTTTATATCTCAAGATCTGCAAACGGTTACAAACTGCAAAAGATACATGCTGCTGAATATGGAATTTTTAGTGCCTTTAAATAAGTGAACCGAAGTGTTTGAACGATCAATGCGTACACACAATTCGACCATTTCTTATTTTGAATTTCGACATTTTAGTTTTCAGTAACAGCAGGTACTCTGCAAAATTCGTATCACTCACCTGTTTAAAGACAGGAAAGTTTCGAAACTCCTTGAAGCTGGTTAGTTCACTACTTAAGTGTGTTGTGTGGTGACGTAAGCAGGAATGCTCTTAAAAACAGGAAGAATATCCTTAAAGCAGCATAAGTTTATAATCACTTTAAGCAAGAAAGAACAACAGCACATAAAAACTAAGTGCATAAGTGAGCTGGGAGATGCGATATGCAAGAAAAGGAAAAAAATACATTTAAGGATACCAAGGTATACATATAAATGTAGCAGTTATCCTGATATAGACACACTCACTCGTGGATAAACATTCTAGGAATGTAGACATTCATATAAATGTGCATTTAGAAACACTAAACATACAAAGGAAAGGAATCATACACTTAAATGCACAAAAGAAATATAATATTAAATGTTTATGGAGTGAAATAACAAGTTGTACCCTCCTGCATATGTATGTACATTAAAATATATATATGAGTATATTCCTTACTCGAAGCTTAGTCGCCCACGTACCTGCTCACAACTCTATGGCCTTCTACTTCCTGAACGTTCCTTTTTTTTAGAACATTGAAACTCATTTTTCTTCCCCACTCTCTCTGTCTCTGTGACACTGCCGTTTTCTCGTCTTTATCCTTTTTGAAGAAATCGTTATATATACTTTTCTTTATCAAAGCATCATCATTTTTTGCCGCCAGAAATCGTATTGCGAAAAAGTGCACTCAAAACTTTTTTAGTTATTCCTTTGGAGTGAAGTTCAAAAAAAAACAAATATGGAAGTTATAACAATAATAATGGAAAAAGGACTTTGAAGAAAAAGTCATACTCCTACTGTTGGAAACAATTGTTGTTTGACGTTTCGAATTTGGTAGTAAAAACCGTTTTTATATAACTCTGAAAATAAGAAGCATAGAAACATATTTTCCCTTAGTTTGTTAGCACTTACCGCTAACAAGGACAGACAGGGATTGAAAATAGGATTTAAAGTCGACCACAGGGTTAAGGATTATTAAAAGAACCACCAAGAACAGGAAAAGGACTTTAACCCTTAAAGCCACCTCTGCTTAAATAAAGGATTTGTAAAAATGCATTACACCCACACAATTGATTGTCAGATAAGAGGTTCTAGGAACCGGACACTTATCGGAGTTGGGTAGTCCATGAACTGTAAGTATGCCCAAGTATTATCCAGACAAGTTCAAAATTCTCTTTTTTTGTTGTTAGATCTTCAATTAATGAAAAGTTGCTTGCAAATATATACATGGTCCACTTTTTTCGAGCGTGTACAAACCAAAAAGATGTGGTGATTACTTACTTTCTTTTGGTGGTCCTAAATAAACCAAAGGAGACAAAAACCTTATAATATGAGAATAACATATTTTTCCAACCGGCGCGCTAGGAGTCGGTAACAGCTCTCGTAGATAACCTTCCACATAGTCTTTCCAGCAAGGTCTAGGCCGTCCCATTTTTCGATGTCCTTCGAGTAATAACCTTTCGTCAAACATAAATATTTTTATTTTATATTCATTTATTTCTTCTATTTCTTATTATATATTTTATTATATTATGTTATATCTTTATATACATAATTCTACTGCACGTGTGTTTGTGACTGAACTCCTCCTAAACTTCTGGACCGATTTGAATAAATTTTTTTATATGCGTTTGGGTGGCGCCCTGGGTGGTTTAGATTTACTATTCGGTCCAATTCAATGGTGGTACCTCCCATACAAACCACAAATTCAAAATCCATTATTTCTGCTCCTGCTAACGGTATTTGAACCAAATTTGCAGGGGAACGTCTGCCGGGTCAGCTAGTATATTATATTATATTATTATATATATATATTCTACTTTACTTTTATTGACTATGTTACAACCTCATGCGGTCAGGCGTCTTACAGATATTATTTAAACAAACAAATTAAACAACTTTCAACATATTCTTCCAACTGGCTATATCCTTTGCCTTTTCTCGCCAGTTGGTAACACCAAGGATACGCAGGTATTCTTCGTCTTGGCCTTTCCTGCGGAATCTTGGTCGTCCTTTTTTCCAGCTTCCATCAGGTACATTATCGAAAACAATTCGTGATGGTTCATCTTCATCTATTCTGCTTACATGGCCTAGCCAAAGCAATTGGCCTAATTTGATCCGCTTAGCTATGTCCTCGTCCGAATACAGATTATATAGCTCTGGGTTCCAGCGACGTCGGTACTCGCCGTTTACCCTAACATGACCATATATTTTACGGAGAATTTTTCTCTCGAATACTCCCAGTTGTTTTTCATCCGCTTGAGATATGACCCATGTTTCGGAGCCATATGTTAAGACAGGTAAAATGAGAATCGGATATAGCTGAACTTTTGTCCGTCTCGAGAGGGCTTTGTTCCTAAACTGCTTGCAGAGCCCATAATAGCAACTATTTGCAGGCACAATTCTCCTATCTATCTCCAGGCTGCCGTTTTTGTCCTTGTTCACGGCGGATCCAAGGTAGACAAATTAATATACGACTTCAAAATTAAATAGGTCGTCAACGTTTAAGAGCGGACCAAGTCGAGAGGTTTCTCTAGTTGGTGACACCATAAATTTTGTCTTGCCCTCATAAACAGCAAGACCAACCTTCGCTGATTTCTTTTCGATTCTTGAAAATTCTGCAGTAACCTCTCGCAAATTTCGCCCAATGATGTCTATGTCAACAGCATACGCCAGCAACATATGGCTTTTCGTGTTAATGATCTTGTCCGTATTTACTTCAGGTTTTCTCATTGTTATCTTCATTAGGATGTTGAAGAGATTGCACGAAAGTGAGTCGCCTTGTCTCAGTCCATGCTTGGTATAGAATGGTTCGGTGGGGTCTTTCCCCAGTTTCACTGCTGATTTGGTGTTGGTCAGCGTCATTGTACAGAGTCGGATCGGTTTTGCCGGCATACCAAGCTCAGGCATAGCTTCGTACAGTTTTCCCCGTATGGAGCTATCGAAAGCGGCTTTGTAATCGACAAAAAGGTGGTATGCATCGATTTGCTTTTCATGGGTCTTTTCCAGGATTTGGCGTAGCGTGAATATTTGGTCAGTCGTGGACTTGCCTGGTCGAAAACCACACTGATAAGGTCCAATCAGGTTTTCAATAATTGGCTTTAGGCTTTCACATAATACTCTCTACAAGACCTTATACGTGAAGGATAAAGGACTGATACCGCGATAGTTGTAACAGACACATGGATTACTCTTTTTGAATACAGGACATAATACACTGAGACTCCAATCGTCAGCCATAGATTCCCCCAGCCATATACGGCTTAAGTCGATACATGTGGGCTAGCAGTCCTTCGCCACCTGCCTTAAAAAGTTCAGCGGGTAGCCAATCCGCACCAGCGTCTTTGTTATTCTTAAGGCGGGAGATCGCCGTTCTAATCTCGTCTTGTGTGGGGGGGGGGGGGGCACAATATACACTGTCTTCCACTATCATTACCGCCTGATCTTCAGTGGAAGTAGTATTTCCACATTTTGAGCACACTGCTTCTCAGTCACCAGATTCCCATTCTCGTCCTTGCTGGAGGGCAGCATATTATTAAACCCGTTATTCCACCTTCTTACCCTCTGGATGTATTCTGCTCTAGCTTCTGTCGACAGGACATTGGTATCTCCGGTATTTGTAGCTTGTCAATACCCAGCTTTTCCTGCGTTCGGCTTCATACGTTTTTCGCCCTGCTCAGTCTTGTGCGAACTTTCGCAAACAGCAGGTAATGATCCAAGTCGATATTGGCACCTCGAATCACAAGTACATCCGCTACACGAGAAGAGTGCTTGCCATCTATTATTATTATACTTATAGCAGTTAACGGAAAATGAAATTTTGATATATAACCTTGAATATTAATTAAATTTGTTCATTCAATCTTTTTTCCCATTCAACAAGTGCCTACCAAAGTTAAAGCGTGGTGATATATTTATTAAATTATGAGCACTGATCGACGACAACACTTTAACAAATTCTGTGACATGTGTGGTAGAAGAGAAATTATTTGAAAAATTTGACAAGTAACAGACATTTCATGGGTAACGATCAAGTCAGTAGTCTCGTCTCTAACTATACAATTTACTAGAATGATGATACTTTTTTCGACAAAAAACAATATTATTCACCGAATGGTTAGTAAACACCGAAATACGTATATTCCGTTGTTAGTACCTTGGCATTTTTTTGTGTTCCACAGTGTTATTGATTCTAAATGCAGTTGAAGTTATTTTAAGTTTTTTATGTCACATTTCAATAAAGTTTTAAAGACCCCATATGTTGCACATTATCAACCCTCCGCAAATCAAAATACAAATTAAATTTCCAACACAGCCCCCCTTAACTCTTAAGCCTTAATTCATATCAATTAAGTTGCCACGAGGGTTAATGGGTTGACATTCAC
Source organism: Phaonia tiefii (assembly GCA_963931995.1). Lineage (NCBI taxonomy): Eukaryota > Metazoa > Arthropoda > Insecta > Diptera > Muscidae > Phaonia > Phaonia tiefii. The sequence goes on from OZ008369.1 coordinate 278,070,754, forward strand.
TGACATTCGTAGCAATTTTAAATGAAATTATAACACTGTCGCTGCATGAAACCAATTGTAAAGGCCTGACCTAAAAACCCATAGTAAAAATGTTTTGACATGAAATCCATACTATTGCATTAAAAGCTAAAACTAAATACATTTAATTTACTACATACACACACGTAAATCCTTGCGTGTATGTACTTCAATAAGTATCTATACACTGCGTGTATATGTGTAGGTATCATATGAACAGTTAACTACCACCCCCTTTATTCTGGTCTCTGTTAACAACATTTTCATAAATCCATTACTCACACTCCTTTGAGTTTAAAGTTTTTGTAACATATTGTTTTTTTCCTTCCTTTTGTTTTTTTGATGCGAAATGAAAAACAAAAGCCCTGGCAGAAGTTGTGTTAACCTTAAAAAACATCGGTTATATTAAAACACTTAACGCAAAGTCCTGCGTATACCAAAGAAAAAAAATAAAAATACAAAAAAAAAATAACCCTCAACAAGAAGATGTATATGTTTTTGTTGTAAGGACTTACAAAAACAATTTGTCGGATTTTATTTTTTCTTTGTTGTCGTTATCATGTGAAAAATCAACAACAACATGCACGTTTTTTTTCTGTGCTGTACTCGTAGTTGTTTAGAACTCGAACATAAGTTGTGTCCTTGAGCGATTGTTTGCAAGGGAAAACATCAACGCCAGGACTCGCAATAATAACATTAACATGTTAAAGTGGAACGATTGTTTTTAAACATGAACTTATATTTCATTGTATAGGCGTATTACACAAAACATGATAGCCGGCATATGGTTATAGTCACGAAGACACTCGAGGAAAGGAGTCAGTTGAAAAGGGTATTGGTATTTGCAAAATATATATAAAAAATCTAAAGTTTAGCTAAAGTTAAAACTGTGGGAAATATTCTTAGGTCTTATGGTTCTTCCTCAGCTTGAAGTCAAACAAATTCAATGATTTTAAATCACGAAGTCCATAGCGGGGTCTTAAATTTTTCCTTTAGATTTGTACGTGCAGAAATTTGCAATCTAACTGCCAAAATGTGCTACAATGTTGCGGGAGAAGGGAGAGAGATAGAGAGAACGTGAGGGAGAGAAAGATGGGGAAAGAGAAAACAGATAGACGGATAGAGGGACCTGAGTTCGTACTTACCAACCCATGTGTAACCCACACAACTCGTCTTTGGGAATGGGTAACTATTGTTTATCCATTACCCATGGAAATAAAACCGTTTCCCATTACATTCCATGAAGCAATTGGGGAGAGCTTCTCACAACAATCTAATTTGTCATTCACCGATTGAGACCTACAGTTTTACACCGGTTCGGAACGATATTTTCAGAAACGTTTTCATGGCTGAGTACTCTATAGTTTCGCCATCAGTAAGCGAGTCGTCGAAGGACATTTAAGGTTGTCATGTACAAGAGCCGCGCACACTAGCCATTGCACCACCGAGTGTCATTTTACCCACAGGATATGAGGAAAATAGTGTGTAGTTACTAGACAGTTGAGCGGCTATTCAAGACATTAGCTTCATACCAAGACATGGGGTATAGCGAAGTTGCGACAAGCAATAACACAATACAATGTGAAACGAAGAATTGTTTTTTTTGCACTCTACAGCTTCAAACACATGCACGCATTTTTTTTAGAATACTGATGAATTTGTTTGCCGGAACTTTGCTACACTACATGTCTTGAAGAAAAAGCAAATGTCTTGAGTAATCATTCAAGATGTTTGGTGCAGGTGTCTAGTACGTACCCATGACACTTAAGAATTACCCATCACGATTACCAATTACCCATACGGTATTGGGGGAATTAGCAGGTAAGCTGCCTACGACGATGGGAAACTAGCCACAATGATTACCCATTACATACGAGGTCTAGGTAAGCAGTTTTTACACATTACCCATGGCGATATGCAATGGGTTAGTCGGGATCACCCATCCGCATTTTTGTTGAAAATATGATTGAGCGTCCAATCGAATGACTAGCCAATTTGTGCAGGTTTCTAACAAAATTTTGATAAGTTGTCCAATTCGTAGGCAAAAATCCTTTTCAAAAAATCTGCAAAATATGAAAATCGCGAAAATTAAAATATGTCTATAACTCGGAAACGTTGCATCCAATCGCAAAAATAATAAATCTTTGATCTCTGTTAGGTGTTCTGGTTAGTGGATCAAAAATCAACAACATGCAGATTTTTATCTTGTGCTGTACTCGTAGTTGTTTAGAACTCCAAACAAAAATTGTGTCCTTGAGCGATTGTTTGCAAGGGAAAACATCAGCGCCAGGACTCGCATTAATAACATTAACATGTTAAAGTGGAAATCTGTTTTAACATGATGTTATATCTCATTGTATAGGCGTATTACCGAAAACATGATAGACACCATATGGTTATTGTCACGAAGACACTCGAGGAAGGGAGTCACTTGACATAATTTTTTTAAATATCTATAACAAAAACTGTCCGAAATGAAACATCGCTAAAACGCTTATTTGTATATAGGTATCTCGAAACCGGGGCAGAAAATCGAAAATATAACTGATCTTTGCGGGTTATGTGCAAACGATTAGGATAACACGTTACCCTTGAATTTGGAACGCTGAGAGAGACACCCCAGTTCATTAGACTAAAAATCCATATTCTAACTAACTCAGCTTTTAGAACGTTTGAGGGCTGTACAATATAGTTGTTAATCCAGTTCCATAGACTGAACCCCATATTCTGATTGATCCAATAATACATTTTTGGCTATGCGTTGAGCAGTGGTCCGTCGATGGAAAAGTCCTAATTTCAAACCTACAACGCCTTTGCAATGTTCTTTAGCTTACCGACGGAAAAGTCCTAATTTCAAACCTAAAACGCCTTTGCAATATTCTTTAGCTTACCCTAATATCTGTGGGCGCAGGACTGCATCAGATCTCTTAATCAGATCAGATCTCTCTCTCTCTCTAACCGTGGAGCAGAATTGGGGCAGAGATGCGATGCAGTCCTGCGCCTACAGATATTAGGGTAACCTAAAGAACATTGTAAAAGGGTTGTAGTTTTGAAATCAGGACTTTTCCGACGACAGACTACTGCTAAACGCATTGTCAATATTATATTATACGATCAGCCAGAATACGGGGTTCATATCCAGCAACTTATCTGCGGAGATAAGCCCTATCGCTCACTGTGGCTTTATTGATCCTTTCCCTATCCAAGAATATAAATTGAACTTAAGGATAACCTTCAGACCCATTGCGGTAAAGAGTTTTCAAACGGCACGCATGATACATATCACTGGCATTGTCCGGAACTTTGGCAACACAGTTAGGGAGATGGAATTTTAGAATAAAGGCCACCAAACGGTAATACTGTCGAACAATATTAGGGGCCACCATACCATAATTTAGGGGAGCATTAGTGGGCGGGAGCAGCTGTTTATCCAGTAAGTTATCTACGGAGATAAGCCCAATCGCTCTCCGATAACCTAGTGACACTGATATGGAGTCACAGTGGCTTTACTAATCCTTTCTATATTTAAGGACAGAAACTGAGCTTCCTATTGATATGCACAGCGAGCTATCGTGCATTATCCTTCCGTCAAATTGCTCTGATACACAGAGGCAATGTTTCAATAAAACTGAACAATCTGATTTCCTTGGATTGACATCCTGTTTATAATACCGGGATCAATTAGATAGACTCCCGGGGAAGGCCTGGATCACACCTCTATGTGGGGTAGTCCAAGGTAATAAAAATATTTTCCAAGGGACATGTACCAGGAAAAGGTGAACTCTAAAATTTGATCTTTTTTGTTTTCAAATAACTCGACAATGGTAAAGGCTAGGCTTTTGAAATTTTCCACGAATGTTCACAAGTAAATCGGCTTTAAACATTTTTTTTTTTTCACAAAATATGTTTTTTTCATAAAACTTAGCGTACCAGAAAAGAGCCAAAAGCAGCATTTGTGGCAAACATTTTGCGGGGTTCGCCATGTCGATAGGATGCAAAATGAGGGAGTTATACCCATTTTTGTAAGGCAACCTCCCAAATGTCAATACAAGGAAAAATGCTCTTTCTGTCTATCACTGATTTAGAGAATTTTTTTTTGTATTGCAATTTGGGATTTTACCAAATTTCATACAAATCGGTTACATGTCACGTGGAAATTTTTTTTTTTACCTTGCACTACCCCATATATAGGAGGAAATTAAGCTATAGTGCATTTGCTAGCTCTTCAGCAAATGCTATGGTTCTGCAGTCTCAATTTCAGGCAAAATTCGAGCAAGTACTACATGATAAAGGACTTGGAAGAAGTAAACTCCCCTCTGAGAGGCTTCTCTGCACACATTTCTAGTTAGCGTCGTATCACCAAGAGGCGAGGTTATGTGTCTTCGAATGAGTGATATATAGAATGAAATAAATCATACGTCATAGTACTTTGGCAGTGAACATTCTAATTAAAATACCTTATACGCCTACTAGTATTTTTAATAAATTTAACTGACATTCCAAGTACTAACACAGGACAACAAAATACAACTTTCTGTATAAAGATTATGCCCATTTAATGCTTAAATTTTAATTTGATGTGTCGTGCCAATATTTTCAAGTTTTTGTATTGGATTCAGATCTTTACAATGAAAGATAAAATTCGTTATATATCGTTCAATTATATGCAAATGTTGATGTAGAGCAATAATCCCCTGGTGAACATAGAGTGTCTATATTCCAGATTTTATAGAGCCAAGTAAGACGTTGTTTAAAGTATTATTTTCAAAGGTATGTTATCGATAAATACGGATGTATGAAGCTCACTATAGCGTGTGGTGCGGAATTGGGTACAGAAATCATAATTAAAGTAAATAACAAAGTTTGTTTAGATCCTATATTTGGGGCCAAGCGATTGCCTCAAATATAAGGTTTTGGCATGCCAATATGGAAATTATGGCAAATTGTACATGTAGGAATCCGTCTCTGAAACCTCTCAACGGTTGACCAGATTTCCAAACTATTTTATTTATAATAAAACTAGTAAACTTTTTCACCCCAACAAAAATCAACATAGAGTTTGTATAAACCCATCCTTATAATTTCGAAAGATCCACTCGTTGTTGCAGGAAAACTGGGTAATTATAAACATTAAGGTGCTTAATAGTTGTCCCTAGCTTTGCTTCAAGGGTTACAATTTGGCACCTGAATTGTGTTTAAAAATAATCTAAATCAGTCGAAATTTAAACTTCATTACAGAAAAAATAGAGTGTATAAGTTAAGAACTCAATTTTCTCTGAGTTATTCATAATAGTGTGGCACAATATTTAGAATCGCACACCACCTATTAAGCGTGAACTCTAGTTTTCATTTCATTGAGTGCGAAAACATATATTTTAGCTATGTATGTGAAATATATTATATACATTCACTTATATACTTAATAGTCTATTGCATATGTACATAGGTACTTGTGTGTGATGAAAGAACATTATTGTATATTAGATGTGAACACGCAATTTGTACATGATCTACTTGACCTTATAGGTATATAAATAGGTAACAAATTACAACATGTCCTACTAGCACCATACCCATAGCTAAATATATAAGTACATTGGAACACATGTATTAGACGCTGTACAACATACATATTTTTCAGTTAATTACAATAATTTTGTACCCGCTACACTTTGTTATATATTCGTATTAATGGCCTTGCTCATGCGAAGGGCACTAACGAATTAGTTTATAACTAATAAAAGTAAGTAGTTTGACCTTTTTAGAAATTTACTATCAAAACGCGGGGGTATTTTGTATTGCTGAGGTGCTGAAAAAAGACAATTTGTTGTTCCAAACGATTTTTAAGAACATTATAACAAAAAACATATTGCGTCGTTGGTTGCGTGTAGAATTTGACGAGTACATTTTCAAGCAATCCGAAATTGAATGCATTGACTAGTAATTTATTTCTGTCTCCTTATTAATAACTCGAAGAAGAAAATAGAAAAATTAAAAATAAATAATATTTGTACGTTCGATAAAGAATTCTAAGTAATTTTATATGGGCGTATAAGTATTATTAATTTGGATTTTCAATTTTTGAACACTACGACGTATGATTATTTTGTCATAGTATGATTATTTTGTAATAGTTAAGCTTGATATTCATTTAAATTCCATAAATAGGTTTGAGAAAATTAATATAACTCGAAGGGTATCCAGAAGTTGTAAATACATTAAATGTAAATATACTTTACTCATTTTTAAATAATTTTACATGAGTGGATAAGTATTATTTTGTGCTAGGGTCGCCTTTTTCCACCATAATATTGGCAGTGTAAATACGAAATGGGAACGATAAAGATAAAACCTACCTACTTGTTGACGACCCCCCAAACTGCCTAAGGACCACGATTTAGGGACACGCACTTGAAATATTTGAACACTATACAGATCCGGTGCCCCTATCCATCTAGTAGATTCTCTCGAGAAGTATAAGGCTGAGATTACTACTATCAAGCACATGTGATGGGAAGGTCATAGCTGTACCAGGAAGAAGAACTGTGAAATACTCTACAGCTGTCATGAGAAAAAGCATACATTTGGTTGCGGAATTGAAGTCTCATACAACCTGTCTTGCTGTATGGCACAGAATCCTGGATCTTATCGCAAGGAGATGAAACATCTGTAGAATTTTCATGATAGAATTAATCCGACAAATGTATGGCCCTATAGTGCACAACGGCGAGAATCGGCGATGCATGAACCATGAGCTGCATGAGGTATATCCCGACATTGACATGGAACAAACACGAAGAGTTTTCGAAACCAAACTCGAAGCAAAGCGAAAAACAGGAAGACCAAGACTCTGCTGGAGGGCTCAGGTGAACGAATCCCTGCGTAGACTTGGTATTGCGAACTGGAGAGATACGGCATAAGATTGAACTAAAAAATAAATAAATTGTTTCCCTGGGATAGTGGAGAACTTCTCACAATCAGTGAATTTTGCGATTTATAGTTTTACACTCACTGCTTGGAGCCTACAGTTCCGAACGGTATTTTGAGAAGATATTTCATATCTAACTACTGAATAGTGTCGCCGTCACTAAGCGAGGTGACCGTCGTCGAAAGAAATGTAAGGTGGGCAGAACAGGGATTGAACCCGCGTTCTTATGTACAAGAGTCTGGCACACTAACCATTGCACCATCGATGGCCACAAAAGATCGATCTCGTTGGCGAAATATGTTATCTTCGTTTTGTAAGGTACCTGGCCCCCCGTGTTGTTAGATGCCGGATAAGAAGGTAAGTAATTGCAGTTGACAAGATACTGCGACATCTGGTCTCAAGGTTCAATCCCGTGAGTACTTTAATATATCGGTAATTTGTGTACATGCCCCACCGGGAGAAACAGGCGATAACACAAAGGACATGTTTTATAATATCATTCGTTCTAAATTTTAGAATCGCCATGTGACCAGCGGTGCTGCAATGCTAAGCATGCTCAGGGTTTGTACATGAGATCGTGTGTTCGATCCCTACTATAATCACCCTAGATTTCTTTCGACGACGGTCACCTCGCTAAGTAATGACGACACCGTCGGGTAACAAGCCATGAGTAATTTTCTCAAAATAGCGTTCGGAGCCGGTGTAAAAACTGTAGGTCGCAATCAGTGTGTAGTGAACTAGAAAGCGCACAGCTCACTGCTTGTGAGAAGCTCTCTCCGCAATTCCTTCATGGAATGTAAGAGCTTCTTTTGTAAAAAGTTAAATAAATATTTGTCATACGTCCTGCAGATCATCTTCCTACTAAGCATAATAAATGTTACTTATACGTCTACATTCTCATTCAACCTGTCTTGCTTTATGGCGCAGAATCATGGGTCCTATCGCAAGCAGACAGACGAAACATCTGTAGGAGTCTTCGAGAGAAAAATACTCCGAAAAATTTATGGCCCTATAGTGCACAACGGCGAGTATCGGCGACGCATGAATCATGAGCTGTATGAGCTTTATCCTGAGATTGGCATAGTTAAGCGGATCAAGATAACGCGATTGCGCTGGCTAGGCCATGTCAGTAGAATGGATGAAGATGAACCAGCGCGAAGGGTTTTCGAAACCGAACTCGAAGGAAGACGACAAATAGGAAGACCAAGACTCCGCTGGAGGGATCAGGTTGACGAATCCCTGCGTACACTTGGTATTGCCAACTGGAGAAATAAGGCAAAAGATCGAACTGGTTGGCGAAATATATTATCTTCGTTTTGTAAGGTCCCTGACCCCCCGGGGTTGTCCGAGACCGGATAAGTAAGTAAGTAAGGTTATGTAGATATCAAGATGATTAGATGGCGTGAAGTATTTCATACACCGCTTTAAACAGAATAGATACGTGAATGCATCTTTCGACACATGTAATACTTGTTTTGCCCAACGGACATCACGTTGTATTTTCATGCCCAGAACATCAAGAGCGTCTGATTCATCAATATCCATACCGTCCGCAGACAATGACGACTCACCTTGGTCAGCAATCCGCTTATGCGGCAACAATCATCACTGGGTTTTACCCGCATTTAAATCTACTCTATTCATTCGACCCCATTTAACAACGGACACCTAATTCCGGTCTAGTGTTTCATTAATCGTCCTGCGTTTGATTTCAATCTCTTGAAGACATGGTCGAATGAATTAGAATGACAGTAGATTGGAGTAGCAGATTGGATTGGAGTAAATTGGATTCACAGTCTGACACAGGAGATCGTCAATGAGATTAGGAAAAGGAGTAGGAGGAAGAACCGAGTCCTGTGGGACTTACATAGTTCCTTACTTATCCGGTCTCGAACAATTCCGAGGCGGTCACGGACCTTACTAGACGAAGATAGCATATTTCGCCAACCAATATGATCGTTTGCTTTATCTCTTCAGTTGGCAATACTAAGTGTACGCAGGGCTTCGTCAACCTGATCCCTCCAGCGGAGGCTTGGTCTTCCTATTTTTCGTCTTCGTAAATCTCTAGTGCTGGTTCGTCTTCATCCAATCTACTGGTATGTCCCAGCCAGTGCAATCGCCATAGTTTGATACGCTTATCTATGGAAATGTCGGGATAAAGCTCACACAGCTCATGGCTCCATCAATCGGGGTCTTGGTCTTCCTATTTATCGTGTTGCTTCGATGTCTGTTTCGAAAACCCTTCGTGCTGGTTCGTCTTCATCCACTATACTGACATGGCCTAGCCAGCGCAGGTGGTCTACATGCGCTGTGGAACACCTGCTGTCAATTTATGTTCGTCGGATGGAACCCCATCTACAACAGCTCGTAAAATAGAGTGAAGTTATCACCGACACCAAAAGCAGCGAGCTTTGACAAGAGTGCATCGTGTCATGCTCTGTGGAAGGCCTTGGAAATATCAGCAGCGACTACCTTATTCTCACTTCTTCGGAATATTTCTCATTCTTCGGAAGCCATACTGCCGCTCATTAAGATGGTCATTGGACTCAAGATATTTCGCAAGATAGTAGTTGTCCATGTGGCCGTCTGTGGTACAATGAAAGTATGCGCGCCTCTTGTACATGAGATCCTTGTTTCGATCCCTGCTCAGATCACCTTACAATTTTTTTCGGCGGCGTTTACCTCGCATAGTGACCGCGACAATATCGAGTATTTAGCCATAAAAAGCTTCTCAAAATACCGTTCGAAATCGAAGTAAAACTGTACGTCCCAAACAGTGAGACTCCCGCGCGGTATGTAAGGTTGAAAAGGTTGCGAAGTGGACGTGCCAGCGTCGAAAAGCGACCAGTGCAGATATGCCACCCTCGCCCGTAGATTTATTTACAACGAACCGTTTTAACTACAATAAATAAAAAAATAAATGGTTTCCCGTTACATCCCATGTAGGGATTAGGGAGAGCTTCTCACTACCAGTAAGCTGCGCGCGTTCTAGTTCGAGAAAATATCTTGGGCATGGAACAAAATACGTAATTGATCTCGGGAAGTGTCTGACTGCTATGCGGCAAGGAGGAGTTCGTAGCAAACATTTCAGCCAGGAGCTTAGCTTTATCAACCGGTTCAGTAAATGCAATGCCATCTTTGACATGAGTTTGGAGGGAGGAAGATCTATCCTTTACTCTTCCTGCAAATGACTACAACCTCTTACTTCCTCTAGGGAAAGAATGGACTTTAGCACGAAGAGGCTGTTCGTGATGAAACTTTTAGTGTCAGAATAATTTGGTACACTTGGATCTTGCTTTTATAACTACAAACGCTAATGCAAGAATGTCTGGCTGGAAATTTTAGTTATTAATTTCAAAATCATGACCGGTGGTGGTGCAATGGTTAGTGTGCGCGCCTATTGTACTTGAGATCCTGGGTTCGATCAGTGCTCTGACCACCTTAAATTTATTTCGGCGGCGGTCTCCTCGCATAGTGACGGCGACACTATCAAGTATTTAGACATTTATTTTCTTTTTAATTTCAAAATTCAACAGAAACTTATATTCAAAATCTCTCACAATTATCGCTTTGAAGTCTTGGAATTTGAATTTAGTTTCGACCCAAATAAAATTTTTGGTTTAAAACTGCAACTGAGGTCACAAAAATCCGTCCGTTTAATTATAATTCATTTTAAATTGCTTTCTCTCCTTTCATATACTACTCGTTTACAATTTCCATGCAACTTTCAAGTTTTCGATTCAAAAAAATAAAAAATACTTAATTTAAGGACTCGGATAATAATAAACTTTATTCTATATCAGTCGATTTAAAACAACATTAAAGGCAAACCCCTCCTCTAGCAGCAACCGTCTTGCTACTTTCAATTATCTTCAATACAGACGACAAGAAGAGAGAAAAAACAAACACATTAATCCAATACTTTATGGAATATGGGAACAAAAATTCAATTACTAAAACTCCAAGTAATGTCCTCTCACTAAGATAAGAGGAAAGGGACCCAACAGCATCCAAAGGATGTCGGCAGCGACGGAGATGAAGCAGTAAACAAAAAATAGTAATTCAAAACAAAACCATTAAAAGGCAACGACAACAAGGAGATATGAAAGTACCGACTTCAAACAAAAAACGAAAACAAAGATGAGAAATAACCTATCGGGGATGAAGGCGCACCAGAGCCTTAACTGACCGTACTCACAAAAGCGTTTGATGTGGCTTATTAGACAGCAAACTGAAGACGCAGAAAATTAAATGGGAACCAAACTATATGGTGGGTTTGGGAAAATATAACATATAGAGGAAACAAACCATATTACAACAGATTGTAGTATTGAGCAAGGTTAATAAACAAACAGCAGTTACTGTATGAACTTTTAACAAGCATTTACAATTTCAAGGAACTAAATATCAAAGAGAACGACAACAAATATTTATAATGTTACTAGCAACTGCAAGGACAACAAACTCGGTACAGCAAACATCAGTAGCTAAGCTTTTAGTATTAATGTGAACATTTTTCCAGCTGCCTTGCTAACCTCCTTCAACAATTACTTCGGTTTCAGCATCCTTTGAATCAGGACTCTTACACTTGGCATGCAATTATAACATTAACTACTCTGGTTTCAATTTGTAAAATCTGCTCTTAACATTTAATGAAGCCAACCGGTCGCAACTAGCAGCCGTAAGAGCCCATAAACCACATAGGGCTTATATGGTTTATTTGTATTGAAAAGGCTAATATTAATTACGTATGGTATAAGTGCAACAGCAACAGTTTGTGGAAGTACAGTGGAGCAAAGTGGTGATAATTAATATAAAATTTTACAATATTTTAATTCTGTTGTTCGACCTTTTCTTTATTAATAAATAATCAATATTCTTCGAGCTTGAGGTCAGATTTGGTGTTCTTGTTTTTATTTTTCTCGATATTTAAATAAAGGGTGTCTCAATAAGAACGCACTTTTTTATTTTAAAATAAAAGCAGGTATTTTTCTGACATTTGTGATTTTTTAATTGGATTATAAAGAACACACGTTCCGATTAAGTATGGAATAAAATATGCATCAAATGGCCTCCACGGCTCTGATGACAGGCCTCTAATCTTTCGATGACATTTTTCAAGACTTTTTCACAAAGATGAGGCTGTATCTCATCGTTGACGCGACAAATCGTCCCCAAGGCTCTGAAGACAGGCCATTACCGTTTTCCATGACTTTTTCACAGAGATGTGGCGAACCTCACCGATTATGCGTTGGATCTTGGATTTGAGCTCAGGAATTGTTTCTGGTTTATACGCATAAAGCCGAGATTTCACAAAACCCCAGGTTGAAGAACTGCCGCATCTCTTATCGTATTTACGACACTTTAACTGCACTGTTGAGGACTGATTAACAGCGGATTCAATATCATCTTCCGCTCTCAATGAAAGCTTTTTGGACAAATGTGAGCTAACATACAGGGTGTTTCAATAGTGACCACCCTATTGGAAGATGCTCTTATTTTTGCAAATGGAAGCCAATGTCAAATCTGTTTTGACATTTGTGGACTAGACCGATGTAGAATACAAGTAAACAAGCCATGGAGCGATACACTCCGCAAGAACGCGGAATACTCGTGTCTATTAAAATAAATAAATGGTTTCCCATTACATCCCATGAAGGGACTGGGGAGAACTTCTCACAATCACTGAGCTGTGCGCTTTCCAGTTTTCACTCACTGATTGGGACCTATAGTTTTACACCGATTCCGAACGGTAATTTGAGCAGGTTTTTCATGGCTAGATACTCGATAGTGTCGCCGTCACTATGCGAGGTGACCGCCGCCGAAAGAAATTTTAAGGTGGACAGAGCCGGGTTCGAACCCAGGATCTCATGTACAAGAGCCGCGCACACTAACCATTGCACCACCGACGGCCATTATGTTGTGTGTCTATTATTTTGCTTAACAATTCGTCTGTGGTGTTGGCGAAGCGCGAATACCGTCGCCGATTCCCCGGCCGTCCTACACCGACTGCGAAAACACTGCACCGTTTGGCCACTAACCCTGAAGTATGTGGACCAAACGAGACGTTGCCAGGAGTGACCGGCCCCGGAGCGCCAGTTCTGCCGAGAATATCGCCGCTGTTGCCGAGGATGTCGAGCTGTCGCCGGAATCATCGACCAGACGCCGTGCCTCGCAATTAGCGATCAACCGGTCGTCCCTATGGCGAATTTTCGTCAAAGACCTGCGCATGTTCCCATACAAAGTCCACTCCGTGCATCAGCTTCTGCCTGTCGACCGCCAAACGCATGTAACCTACGCCCAAGCCATCCTCAATCTCGTGGACGAAGTGGACGATTTTTCCACCAAAATCATAATGAACGATGAGGCTGATTTCCACCTCAGCCGGTACGTGAACAAGCAAAACTATCGCTTATGGGGCACCGAAAATCCACGAGTGTTGTACGAGGAGCCATTACACCCGCTCAAAGTGACTGCATGGTGCGCTGTTCACGCTGGAAGAGTCATCGGGCTATTTTTTTTCGAAAACGCTGCTGGTCAAACGACAACAGTGGACGATGCGCGCTGTAGGGCCATTTTAACCGAGTTTTTTCTGTCGCAATTCGACGAATTAGGACTGAAGGACAAATGGTTCCAACAACACGGAGCAACGGCACACACTGCGCGAGCCACAACCGATATTCTGAAGGCGGGGTTCCCGGGTCGCCTCATCTCTCGTTTTTGCGATTTGCACTGGCCCGCAAGATCGCCCGATTTAACCGTTCCAGACTTTTCTTGTGGGTTTTTTTGAAGTCCCGTGTTTACGTGAACAAGTCCGAGACCGTGGAAGCCCTCAAGGTCAACATTCGACACGAGTGCCAGAATCTGTCGCCCGAAGTTCTCGTCGAAGTGATAAAAAATGCCATAAAGCGAGCCCCTATGGTAAACAATTGTGACGGCGCCCATTTAACCGATATCATCTTCTCAACTTAACCAATAAAATTCTGAAGGTTCAAATAAACATAATCAAAAACCAGAATCGAAGAGCCAAACAACATCGTATGACTTCTTTTGAAACACCTGTTATTTCCTATATTTCATCCAGATTGTGTGTTTATTAGACATGATGTTGAGGACATTTTCCCGCTTTATATCAAACAATGTTAGAGTAGTTGGCGAGTGTTCCGAGGATAGATCAAGAGATGAATACGTAGATATTTGCTCACGTCTTATATTTCTGCCTATACAAAAATCAATCAGATCGGGAGTCTTGTTTAAATCTGAAGGCCGATATGTAGCTTGGCCTCCGGAAATAACATCGAGTTTTGCTGGCGGTATTGCACTTAACAGCTGCCTGCCCTTTGGCGTAACGAGGCGAGAGCCCCAACAAGTGTGTTTTGCATTATTATCTCCTGCTACCAAAAATCTAGTTCCCACAGTGCATAAAAAGTCAATGAATTGGTCTTTGCTAATGTTGATGATATTACAACATTTGTGCGTGTATGTAGCCTGTATGTGTTCAGTCCTGTACTCGAGCATAGGATAATGATTAATTTTGTTTAGCACAATTAGTGCTGTACCACCGCATGCGCTACCACTGGGATGTTTAGTATCATATTTGGAATAACCACGTATAAATGTAAAATTATTGTAATCCTCGCGAGTCGTATATGTATTTTGAATATTTGTTGACATTTCTTGGCTAACGAGTAGGTGCGTATTTTTACTTTTCGTTGTAAAGCTGGTGGCAATTGAAAGACTTCAAACTTACCGAAATTCCAGCAATCCTAACAAGAAATTTTCCGCATTGAAAGGATGGCATTTACTGTTGTCTCCCCACTTGTCTATGTGTTGCATTGATGTGAAATAAATTCTTGTCTCATTTATCCCCTTGTGTCAATCACTTCTCTAAACTTTATTTCCTCTATATCAAATGGCAACTTTATTGATCGATTAACAACAAAAAGGATTCCATTCCACAAATGCACCATAAAGTTGCCGTTTCATTTTGCAATCCTTCTCTTGTTTCTTTTGGGTTGACTTTTATCCAAAACTAAGTAATTATTCCATGCATAACAATTAATTTCTCTAGCAAATATACCAGAGAAATCAACAACAACAGTTAAAAAAGAAATGAAAATGGAAAAAGCAAAACTGAAATAGTTTTCAACCAGTCGCAAGATTTAGAAGTTATTGGCTTCCACCCACTGCAATCTGCTGTTGCATACGTGTGGAGTACACTAAAATTCTAGAGAACAATACGTGCAATAAAGAATAATGGGTAGAAGGAGATGTAAAAGCAAATGCTCGTTGGAGTGTCTACCTTTATAGGACAATCATGCGGTTAGAATTTTGCAACTGTTGTTGTAGATGTTTTCATGCTGGTACTTTGTCATATCCTTAGCTAAAGTTCTATTGTCGTTGTTGCTGTTTCATCTTGGCTTTGTTGCTTTCCTGCTGTAAATAAAGTTGTTGAGGCAGATTCTAGAAAAAAAATCAAAACAAAAAACGGTTTGTGGCAAATAATGCAGAAAGGTGTTGCCTTTTAATTAAGCAATATAAAAATAGATCGAGACAAAATGCTTTGTTGTCATCCTGTTTTAATTTTTCTGGTGTTTTTTCTTTCTACTCCGTGTCTCCCCATTTTTCTCCATTTCCCATTCCTTTTTACGTACACATTTGCCTTAGATTCGTATTTGGAAGACATGTAGAAGAGCTTCTGCATAAAATTAAATAGGATGCCAAAGGATTAATTGGTGTGTTTAGTGAGGTAGGTAGTTGTGTGAATATTGGAGACATCCGATAAATGCAGATTGGATAATTGTACGTATGTGGAGTATAAATTCATTCAAATTAAGTATACGGCAACATGTCAGTATAAATTCATTCAAATTAAGTACACGTCACCATGTGCCAATAGTCATAGTACAAGTATGTATATGGGGAATTGATTACTTAATTGACCCAATTGTTTTCTTAACGAGTTTAAAACTAGTTTTACACTCACTGATAGGGACCTACAGTTTTACACCGGTTTCGAAGTTTTTTCATGGCTAAAATTCTCGATAGCGGTGCCGTCACTAAGCGAGATATCAGACGTCGACAGAAATTTAAGGTGGTCAGAGCAGGGATCGAACCCATGTTCTCTTGTACAAGAGCCGCGCACACTACCATTGCACCACCGACAGCCACGTCTCGGTATAATTGAACAATTTAAATATAGTGCCATTTTTAATATGTGCTTGTGGCAACTCTGAAATTTGGCAGCTGTCACATATGTTTATTCCGATTATTAAAAAGGGAGTGCTTTGCGAATGAACAACGCGTTATGATTGTGAAAACTTTTTAGAAAAATTTGGAAAGTTGTGCTGAGACGGCTTGCAAACTTCGAAGAAATTTCAGTCGAGAAGGTGCACCTAATGTATCAAGCATTCGAAGAGTGGTCACAAATTTGACGAAACTGGGTCGGTTGTGGACAGTACGTCCCCTGTGCGTCAAGGTGTTGGTTCCTCTTTTAAGAACATTGCTGCTGTAAAGAGAGTGTCGTCGAAAAGCCTAAAACCTAAATTAGGCATCGTTCTCAACAACTTCAAATTTCACGAAGCACTACGCAGCGAATTTTTACAAATGACCTGCACCTTCCTGCGTAAAAAGCCTAGCTTACTCAGGAGCTCAAACCAGCAGACCATAGAAAGCGCCGGCAGTTCGTTCAATGGCTAATGGAGGAAAGTGAAGGCAATGCCAATTTTCCAAAAAAACTCAACTTCTCCGATGAAGCGCATTTGCATTTGGCTCCTTGAATACACAAAATGGTCGAATTTGGCGCTCAGAAAATTCCCATGCAATCCATGAGAAACAAATGCACCCACAACAAGCAACTGTCTGATGCGGATTTTGGTCAGGCGGCCTGATTGGGTCTTACTGTTTTGAACTTGTGGCCGAAATTGCAGTGACTGTGAACGCTATTCATTAGAGGAACATGATAGGAGAGATCTTATGGCCCCAACTGGATAGCATCGATCTACACGACAGGTGGTTTCAGCACGACCGGCACCATCTGCCAAACCGAGAATGAAGCAATCGAGTTATTGCAGCAACGATTTCCAAAACAAATTATCTCAAAAAGATCATGTGATTTAACGCCGTGCGAATTCTTTCTTTGAAGTTTTGTGACATTTCAGGTTTATGCGAATAAACCAGAAACAATTCGTGAGTTCGAATCCGAGGTCCAATGCGTCATCGGTGAGATACAGCCATATCTGTGTGAAAAAGTCATGGAAGATTTCATGAAAAGAGTAATAGCCTACTGTCAGAGCAGTGGGAGACGTTTTACGGATATTTTATTCCAAACTTAATCGGAAAATGTCTTCTTTGCAATCAAATAAAAAAATCACAATTGTCTTACAAAATACCTGTTTTTATTTTGAAATGAAATAGTACATTCTTATTGAGACACCCTTTACAAATTATCATTTAACATGCACCACTTGAATAGAATTGCTTCGCTTAGGAAGATAAGAAATAAATAAATGGTTTCCCATTACATCCCATGAAGGGACAGGGGAGAACTTCTCACAATCACTGAGCTGTGCGCTTTCTAGTTTTAAACCCACTGATTGGGACCTACATTTTTACACCGATTCCGAACGGTATTTTGAGAAGCTTTTTCATGGTTATATACTCGATAATGTCACCGTCACAATGCGAGGTGACCGCCACCGAAAGAAATTTTAAGGTAGTCAGAGTAGGGTTCGAACCCAGTATCTCAGGTACAAGAGCCGTGCACACTACCTATTGCACCACCGACGGCCACTTAGGAAGATACCAAGTTGCAAAGCATTTCCGAAAGGCATCACGCAGTTAAAACTGAAAACATTAATCATACGTCACATTACACAATAACTAAAATGTTATTAATATCAATCATACGTCCTAAATTATTGTTTTTACTATTTAACCATAAGTTTTAAGTATTCGATCTATAAAATTTCTAACAGAAATAGGGTTCTAAAAATATACTTGTGTTGCTCCTTTCTTGCAACAATTTATGCAATAGTGCACAAGATCTAAAAAAATTAATAAAAACTTGCCGCTGCACTTTATTGATGAATGCTTATTGAACGAATCATGATGAAAACACACCTGCATTTATATAAATGAAAATACAAAATGTATATATATTTAAATCCGTATATTATTTCAAATAAATATTAATGGAAAAACTGATATTTTTTGTATGTCATGCAATACAACAAAATAAACTCAACGCAGACATTTATGAAGGACATTGCCATTCCAATCATCACAGTCCTAGTCATCAACATCATAGCCGTCTACATCAGCATCATCATCGTAAAATTCTATTTATAAAAATAAATGCTGTTGTATAGCATAAATTGTATAATACACTATATAGTATATGTACATTACGAAACGACATATCTAGTATACAGACGTATGTTGTCGGTACCTTTATCAAGGATTCTCTGACATTCTGTGCCGAATTGAATTGAATGTGAACAGCAGCAGCCACAGAGATGAAAAAAAAGGACTCACAGGCGACTCGAAGAGTGCACTGAACCTTTTCCTATTCATAGTGTGGGGGGCAACAAACAACACAAACAAAACAAAAATGTAACGTCTCTTATTTTAGTTCTTGTTCTTCGTTTAACTTTTGTTTTGAACAAAGACATAAATGTATGCTTGTGACTTATATACTTATACGTATATGGCAATGTGATTGTATATAAAGTACTTGTACATATGCACTATTATATACTTGAAATGCATTTGTGTTGGTAATTGAAATGTATGAAGTACCCTCTATGGGGTCTAAGAATGTCAGCGCTGTGGGGCTAAAAGGTAAATTTAAACCGAGACGACGTAAAGAAATGATTTGATATTGAGACAAGTTTAAAGAATTAATTTATTGGGGTTGCAAAGGCTGAAATATGAAGGGTGATAGGCTCAGTTCATATTCAAAGCTGGAGATTTGGTGGTTTGTTGTTGCAACTTTTTGTGCTCCATACTAATTGCAGGACTTTACTGTTCATATGTTGCGCAGTGCAATATTTCCGAACACACTTTTATGCAAACTTTAGGATTTTTTAACAGTTAAATGTCTGTTAAATCCAAATTATCTTATCAAAACAACCAAATTAAAAGGAATATAATATTTTGTATGAAATGGAATTATATGTTTTTGTATAATACTTATTTCTTGCAATGTGACGCATACGCCACCACTGTAGAACTGCCCATTTCAAATTAATATCAATCATGCGCTATGGAATGTGTTTGTGACTGAACTCTTCCTAAACTTCTGGACCGATTTGTATAAATTTTTTTTGTATGCGCTTGGGTGGCGCCCTGGGTGGTTTAGATTTACTATTCGGTCCAATTGGACAAAGGGGCGTGGTACTTCCCATACAAATCGCTTGAAATATTATGCAGGACAATGTCTGCCGGGTCAGCTAGTTAATATATATATATATTTTTTAGATCTATACGTTTAAGATTTCAAAGCATTAAGTAGGTACAATGGTATGCTGCTTACCTCTGGTCCAATGGTGATAACTTGGATTCCATCTCTGGTATGACCACCTTACATTTCCTTCGTCAATGGTCAGTTCGATTAGTGATATCTAGAATATCCATGAAAAGGCGTACAAAAAAGCGATCAAAACGAAGCCACCAATCAATAAGTGTAAGACCAAAAATCGTGTTATTGATTATGAGAAGCTCTTCCCTATCCCATCTTGGGATGAAACGGGATAATATTTATTTATTTAATAGCTTAGGTTTATTAATTATAAATTTCTATGGGTGTTACATTTACGAAATGGGTCGCCTTATGCTTGCAAAATATTGGGGAATATTGAATACTTTCTTTAGACTTCAACTCAAACTGTAAGAAAGCAGCGAAATAAATTCGATAGAATTAGAATACCATCTACGTAGTATGTGGATCAAATATTGAAGCGAGTTTGGTTGTTGTTGCACAAGTGATGTCTGGTTGCGTGCTCTTCCAGTACAGTCAATGGACAATACTGCCGCTATAGCTGAAAGTATGCTTGACAATAAAGTATCCGCCAACATTAACTCGTCACTGTTCGCAGCAATTTAACTTTCCTCGCACTTCTTTGTGCATCATTTTGTACGTCTACCTCGGTAGGATGCCTCATAAAGTCCAGTTTGTCCAAGAACTGAAGCGTCGTGGTCATCAGGTGCTTTTTCACGTCGATGAGTGAGCTGTAGCTGGCTTGGCTGAAGATTGGTATTTTTTATCGAAAAATCATATTTTTCGAAGAGGCTCGTTGTCACCTCGATGGCTACGTTAACAAGCAAAATATTCACATTGGGGGCTCGGAAAATTTACACGTTGTCGAGAAGAACCCAATGCATCGCGGGTCTTTGAAGGGTTAATGCCTAGTGTTATATCTCAGAAAATACTTGAAGGCTTGTCCATCATCGGAGTCTACCAAAAAATAAAGATAATGGGAAATTCTTTTTAAAAAAAATTTATATCAAAAAAGTGAAACTAAAATTACAAGAGGTGTCAGAGGACACCCGGTTGGAACGAATTTCCTATCGATATACATATAACGGGTTTTTCAATAAGAGCGCTACAAAAAAAACCGGTTTTAGATACCAATGAATTTCTTTATTCCTGTGAAAGTATGTTCGATGCCATTATGTATGGAACTCGATTTCTTTTGCATGGCCACCATGGCCACGCTTGCAGAAGTCAAGACGCTGAAACTAATTTTCGACGGTTTTCAAGCATAAATCGGCCGATACTGCTGCAATTTCACGTTCGATATTCGTACGAAGTTCATCAATCGTCGCTGGCTTGTTGGCATAGACCATAGACTTGACGTAGCCCCACAGGAAATAATCTAACGGCGTCAAATCGCACGACCGAGGCGGGCAATCGGCTGGGTCATTTCGTGAGATAACACGTTCACCAAACTTGGTTTCCAATAAATTGATTGTGGCATTCGCTGTGTGGCTTGTGGCCATATAATTGTGTCCATATTATCCAATTGGGGCCAAAAATATTCGGTTATCATTGAACGGTAGCGATTCGCATTCACAGTAATGTGCCGGTCTTGATCATCACGGAAGAAGTACGGCCAAATGACGCCGCCGGCCCATAACCCGCACCAAACCGTAGTTTTTTCGGGATGCAATGATGACTCATGGATTTCGTGTGGATTGCTGTCTGACCAATAACGCATATTTTGCTTATTGACGAAGCCATTCAGCCAGAAATGAGCCTCATCGCTGAAGATGATTTTCCGATGAAAATCCGAATCATTTTCAACTTGTTGCTCAGCCCAATTCACGAATATACGACGCAGGTGGTGGTCAAGCGGCTTCAGTTCTTGCGTCAATTTATGTAGGCCAAGATGTAAGCCAAGATCTTTTCGCAAAATTCGCCACAACGACGTCACAGAGATGCCCAACGCTTGAGAACAACGTGTGAGAGACACATTTGGGCTCTCTTGAACTGAAGCCTCAGCGGCAGCAATATTCTTGACACTACGGGCACTCTTTGTCTCACTGGCATGGACACATTTTGTACTGTGCCTCTGGATTCAAATTTTTCCACTAGACGCTCAATTGTTGATCTGGTAGGACGATTATGACGACCATAAATTGGACGTAGCGCTCTTAAAGTTGAGGCCACTGACTCCATATGTCGGTAGTAAATTTTAATAATTTCGACTCGTTTTTGGCTCGTATATCTTTCCATGATGAAATGGCAAACTTTACTGAAGAGACATGTCAAAAGAGCAGGGAAAAATATGGCGTCGTTTGCTGTCCCTATCGATTTATTTTTGTAGCGTCTCTGTTGAAAAACCCGTTACTATTTACTAGTTAGTTCCAACATGCCTAAGGCGCCCGTTGAAAATTACGATATTTTAAATGGATCTATAAGAAAAGATACTTTTGAAAATTGATAACCTTTTTTTTAAGAAAAGTTTTGTTTTAATAGAATGTATTGTTTTAAAAAAAGTATATTTTTAGGTCCTTTTTTTAGAATATGTATTATATTTTCCCGAAAAGGGCCTTTTTAAAAAGGGGTACTTCTTTTATTAAAAACTAATGTTATTTTAAGAAAGGTACTATTTTGAAGAAGAAGTACGTTTTCTAAGAAAAAGCCATCAGAGAATGATTTCTTTTTACAAATAAGTACTGTTTTTAAGAACTGGTACTTTTTAAGGAAGTAGTACTCTTTTTCGGAAAAGGTTATTTTTTTAAGAAAGTTCACTTATTTTCAGAAAGCTACTTATCTCAAGAAAATAGAAGAAGAGAAAAGGTATTATTTTATTTTAAAAAAAGGTACTTTTATGAAAAGGAATTTTTGTAAGAAAACGTAATTTGTTTAAGAGAAGATCTTTTTTTGGAAGAAAAATTTGTTTAAGAAATGGGGATTGTTTTTAGAATTGGTCCTTTTTTTACGGATACGTAGATTTTTAAGAGTAGGTACTTATCTCAGTAAAAGTTATTTGGTTTCACAAAAATTTAATCTTTAAAGAAAAGTTAGTTTTTTAAGTAAAGGCAATTTGTTTCAAGAAAATGTACTTTTTTAAGAATAGGTACTTAGTTAAAAAAAAATCCTTTTTTTTAAGAAAAGGTACTGTTTGTAAAAAATTTACTTTTTTTAAGGAAATGTACTTCTTTAAGGTGTGATATTTTTGTTAACAAAAGGTACTTTGTTTAAGAATTTGAAGAGGTTTTTTTTTTAAAAAATTTACGTATTTTATGAAAAGGCAATTATTTAAAAAATAATCTTTTTTTAAACTTCTTTCACTTTGGCTTTTCTAAATTTACTTTTCATTGGGTTCAACGCTACAACATATACTACATATTGATTACAGGCACCACCTAGAAATCTTCCCATTAAACAAGAATTTTTCCACCGTCTCTTAGCCTGGACACAAAACCAAAGGAAAAGTACCCCATGTACTTGATAATACTGGGTTGTAGCACAATAGTGTTAACAAAAGTTGTTTAATTTTTTTTTTCGTTTAGCCCCATCCCGCAAAGTTCCAATAAGTTAAGTTACAACTAGTACATTATTTTACACAAATGGTTAACAATATTTTTCATCTCTTTCGTTTCAGGTACATTAAATAAATACTTGATTTAACATGTGCCAGTCTACACAGAGGATATATCAAAAGTTTAAATGATATCAAATATCAATATCTTCTAACTACGTATATAATAACTCGGCCGTGTAACCATATTTTTGTCTGCACACTTTCAAAATCCGATACATGTTATTACATCGACAAAAAAAGGTAGGGATATCCTTTATCGTACGTATGAATTTTTGTTTTCATTGTAGTTTTCAGCGGAGAGCAAAAAAACGCACTTCAAACGAAATTCCCTTGCATCAGTTTTGATAGCAATTGAAATACTGAAACATGGGAAGTGGGAAAACTTTGTTATCCCTTTGATCCAGAAGAGTTTTCCACGGAATGTTTAAACAGTTTAAATTCATGTTAGACTCGGATGAGATTTCAAGAACATGTTTGTGTGGGTCTATTTTCCAACAGGCAAATTTTGTTGTTTCCTGCCAAGGTACCAAACATTAAATCAGCAATAAAATCATTACATATAAACAACTGGTACATATAAATAAAAATTAAATATCGTATGGAGAAAGAGAAGTATGTTTTTAGTACCATTGCTAGCAATACAGTGCATATAGTTATACATTTCCTAGTTAAATTTTGAAATAGTCATTCCATAAAACAAAATATCTCGTCCTCCCGCTCCAGACACATTTACATATCTCCAACATCAAAACCACACACCTGACTTATACTTGTCCTTGCAAACATTTCCCCATTTTAACTGTATATTGAGAATACACTATAGCATTTAGTTAGAATGCAGTAAAATCAAAGACACATCTCACTAACCTATTTTATACAACAGAGATGATGAATTGATGAATTTACTTTAAATTAATATTGATCATACGACATAGTATGTCCGGATTCATTAGTATTAGGTAATGGGTTGGCAAGAGAGAAATTTCGGTTTATTTTGTTGAAATTAGTTGTCAATTGTTGTATTCAAACAATTAATTCTAATGTATAATATTGGTGCCAATTTGTTCAATGATATTTTGATCCCAAATTCATACAGTGACTGGTCTGTTCTACAAATATGTTCGAAAAACTCGGCTTGTAGGTCCTCTTTGGTATTGAAGGATTTTTGTAGCTTTCACCATATTTACTGCTTACGGACAATACGATATAGCCATTTCATATAAGAAGGTAAAATCGATGACACATTCTGCAACATGCTTAACACGAAAAAGCTGATGTTGATGATGAAATGGTTAGTGTACGCGGCTCTGGCATATATGATAACATGGGTTTGATCCCTACTCTGACCACTTGACATATCATTCAACCATGGGCACCTCGCTGGTGACGGCAACACTATCAAGTATTTAGCCATGAAAAACCTTCGTAAAACACCGCTCGGAACTAGTGCCAAACTGTAGGTCAATGTCAGTAAGTAGAAAGACCTAGAAAGCGCGCAGCTCTCTGATTGTAAGGAGCTCTTCCCAGTCCCTTCATGGGAGGTATCAGATATCAGCTCTCTGATTGTGAGGAGCTCTTTCCAGTCCCTTCATGGGAGGTATCAGATAGCGATTAATGGACATGTGCATACAGGTTTGAAATTAAATAGCAGTCTACTCTAAAAACACACAGGCCTTTTCAAACCCAACAAAAATGGGATAGACTCGAAGTGTTTCCAATCAAATGAATAGATGCTTCTTCGGGGAATCAATATATATTGCCACCGTCTTAGTAGGTTAATTCGATTCGTAATGATAGACCACCATCTATGTGTGACAAATCTTTGGAGATATAAGTAAAAACAACTGCCGAACACGACTCATTCTCGACCAGGACTATATCAGCTCTCACAGGCCTACTCAGACAATATGTATTTTTGAGCACTTAAAATATCGAATGGTTCAGTACCAAAGCAGGTCTGGTTGGCACCCAATGACATCCATTTATACCTCCACATCAAACTAATATCGTGGGATGTGCATTTATCACCGTCTAAATAAACCAATGATGCCTTTAAGAATCATGCTTCGGAGTTATCATGTGCGGAATGATAAAATTGATTCAATAATTAGTTCAAACATAAGCAGAAGTGTGTAAATATTCATAGAGATTAAAAAGTTAATTTTGATAAATAATTATTGATTGTTCTCCTTAATTGCATATTTACAATTTGGTATTTGTAAGTTGATATTTAGAAATAATTTTAAAATTGCTTTTAGTAACGTGTTTTTGTTAATGATACGTCTTTTGTAACCAAATGCGAAGTAGAGTACCGATACGCGGTAAAATTCTTCATTGAATTGCTACAAGAATTTTTTTAGTTTCTTTTGTTGGTTACACATATTTATACTCCATCATAAAGTGAGCCGCTATATAGTGCTTTAGTTAAATTGAATCATTATTAATCATACGTTTCGTCTTTAATTAAGTCCATACAACAGAGTGGTTACGTATGACAAATTAATATTTGTCATTCGCCACAGGTTCCATATTATTATCAACAATTAAGAGGGAGTTTCTTTGTATACATTTGAGCATAAATATTCAGAACAAAATTAATCATTAGTCGGAAAATGAACAAAGATTAATGTTAAGAAAATTAATGTTATGAAAAATAAGTTTCCCATGTAGTATTTGACGTTGATTGCTGTCGATGGTGCACATCATCACTGTTATTAAAATCGGGGAGAAAATTGGTTCCTTATGTCAAGCTGTATATAAGCAATTAAAATTATTATTAATCATACGTCGGGTTATGACAAATTATTGACATTAAAGAAAAGTCTGAAACCTAATTTATTATATATAATTTATCGCCGATTGCTGTTTTTGGTTAGTGTTCACAACTGCCAATAACTTTCAGCGAAGTTTACTGATTTAATGCATTGCAACATTATTACGTAGTTAGCCTTAAAACACATAATCATACGATGGTTTCGATTAATTTAGTATTTATACTGTGTTCCACAATGGTTTTCTTGACTAATGACTTGACAGTGTATCTGCTTGAAAAATTATAATAATCTATTGTAAACTAATAATCAAACAATGACACTTATACCTTGCGGAAAAGCCCATTTGCAAATTCTGGGAACTTGTTATCACTCGCGCAAAATACCAGTTGAAATTTCTAATTTAAATCGCTCATACGATAGAGTAAATTTGTTCAAATAAATTAAAGGGCAGGCTCTGTAGAATTTGGAATTTAATTTAATTTAAGTTTATACAAATTCTAATAGAAATTTTTTCATAGTTCTGATTTTATTATTTAGGTCCATCATTAACATTCATGAATGAAACACACCGTCGTTCAAATCGCTTTCACGACTTACCCTAATTTCCAGTACCTTAAGCCTATCGGCCTTAAGAAAACACCCTTTGCAACAAATTATTCAGTTGTTGTGCTTGGTCCTTAGAGTCATCACTTAGCTCTATACTTGTAGTAGTATATCTATTAAACTGGTTTTCATTGATCTGTCACAAATAGCTAGATTGGCATGGAATTAAGTCATTGTAACTAAAATGTATAGGCAATCACCTTAATTCTCAGAAAGCGTGTTTCAGTAAGATTGCATTCTTTAAATTTAGTGTAATTTTTTATTTGTGCAGGTGGCAACTCTGAAATTTGGTACATGTTACATACGTTTATTCCGAGTGCTAAAAATGGAGCGCTTCACGAAAGAACACCGCGTTATAATTGCGAAAACTTGTGACCGCTCGCAAACTTCGAAGAATTTTCTGTCAAGAAAGTGCCACACATGTGCCAACCGTTCGAAGGGAAGTCACAAAATTTTAAGAACCTGAGTCGGTTATGGGCAGTAAGAGTCCTGTGCATCAACGTACCGGTCGGTCACTTGAAAATATTGCTGCTGTTAACGGTCGGTCTCTCGAACACATTTCTGCTGTAAACAAGAGTGTCGCCGAAAACTCGAAAATATCCATTCGGCATCGTTCTCGACAACTTAAAATTTAATGAACAACTACTCAGCGAATTTTGACAAAAGACCTCCAGCTTCACGCGTACAAAATTCAGCTAAGCCAGGAACTCAAACCAGCAGACCATGGAAAGTGCCGGCAATTCGTTCAGTCGGTAATTAAGCAAAGTTAAGACAATGCCAACGTTTCAATAAATAGTCATCTTCTCCGATGAAGCGCATTTGCATCTGAATGACTTCGCGAATACACAAAATTGTCCAATTGGAGGCTCGGAAAATCCTCATGCAATCCATGAGTAACAAATGGAACCACAGCGATCAACTGCCTGGTTCGGATGTTGGTCAGACGGCGTAATTGGGCACTACTTTTTTAAAGAAGAGGCCCAAATTGCAGTAACTATGAACGACATACATTACAGTAACATGATAACGCAGCTCTTAGGGCCTCAACTTGAAGGCATGAATCTGGACTACACCTAGTTTCAGAAAGACGGCTCCACCTGCCACATCGCGCATGAAACAATCCATTTATTGCAGCAATCATGTCCGCAACAAATTATTTGCAGAAATTCTGATGTCAACTGGCCACCAAGATCATGCGTTTTAATTCCGTGCGACTTCTCTCTTTTGTGTTTTGTGAAATCTCGGGTTCACGAGTATAAACCAGAATTAATACCTGAGCTCAAATCCGAGAAAAAAAACTCATGCAAAATGTTATGATAGGAGTAATGGCCTGCCACTTCAACAGGATCATGAGCTCAAATCCGAGATCCCACGCGTCAGCGGTGAGATACGACCACATCTCTGCGAAAAAGTAATGGCCTGTCACTTCAATAGGATCATGAGCTCAAATCCGAGATCCCATGCGTCATCGGTGAGATACGACCACATCTCTGCGAAAAAGTCTTGAAAAATGTCATGACAAGATTAATGTCCTGGCTTTTGAGCCGTGGGGCCTATTTGATGCATGTTTTATTTCATACTTAATCGGAACATGTCTTCTTTACAATACAATCAAAAATATACAGCTATCTCAAAAAAATCGTGTCTTTATTTTAAAATGAAAAAGTGCAACCTTACTGAGATACCCTTTATAATTCTTTAAATTAGACTTTAGCTAAGTATTAATACCTATATAATGGGGACCGCCTCGTAATTGTATGTGCCTTTTCATACCTCCGTCGTTAAACCGCACATTTCCCAAAGTTGTTTTCTTATTCGTATTTTCTTGAGTATGACACGAGTATTATATTTATTCACATGCATAAGGCATTTCGAGGTCCATTAGGCACGTTTCATCGGTAAAGTGCATGCATCTCCATATGTGACATCTGGGTGTGGGAGAGGCGTGAAGAGAAAAAAGTAATGCTGTCTGCCATAAAGGGTGCCGTATTCTCAAGCATAAGGATTCCTCAAACTTGTCGAAGTAGTTGCAGCCTTTAACCACAAGAATTATGATTTTCCACCCCACAACAAAGCGCTTTTTTCAAAAGGATATGCAGCATTGAGTTTTTAAGTGTGTTCCATTCAATATGATTGCCGGGTACAAAGAAAACCCTTGTGCCACTGGAAAAAAAAACTCTGCGATGTGGCGCATAAACATCTTACAGCTGCAATACTTGGAACTAGGAGAATGGAATTGAAATATAGAATTCTTAGGGAAAATTGTGAATGCATTTACTATTTTAATGTTAGTTTTCTAAGTTGTTTTCCCAATAACAATTTTATTGCTTTTGTTTGTAAACATATTTTTTGAGGGTCATTTGGGGTTGTCAAGTTTGGGGTTGGGGTGTTTAAGTGGTTACAACTTTAAATGTATGCTATGAGGGGAACACATTTCAATTACGATGAAACGGGATAAGTTTTGAAATATTTTAGTTTATAAATTTATAGATACGAACTTGTGTCGTGCATGAAGAACAAATTTGTTCGGTTATTGTAAATGAAATCATACACAGTTGAAAACGGCGGCAAACACATTTCTGTGAATGTCCATGCTGGTTAAATTTAAAAAAATAAAAAAAATTGATTTCTTTTACATCCCATGCAGGGATTAGGGAGAGCTTCTCACAACCAGTGAGCTGTGCGCGTTCTCGTTTTACACTCACTGGTTGGGACCTACAGTTTTACACCGGTTCCCGTCTGTATTTTTTAAAAGCTTTTTGATGGCTAAATACTCGAAAGTCTCCCCGTCACTCAGCGAGGTGACCGCCATCGAAAAAAAATTTAAGGTGGTCAGAGCAGGGATCGAAGCCCCGTTCTCATGTACAATAGACACGAACTCTACCATTGCGCCACCAACGCCCGACGGTGGTTAAATTTACTGCACACAATTTTATTCGGTTTTTAATTCATTTATAATTGTCAAAATACTGCAATGTTTTGTCTCATGGTTCAACCCCCTGAGTGAATTTATAGCCACCATCTGCATAAAAGCGAAATAGTTTAATTTGTCACTAATTTTTGTACGTGTCTCGACAGATGAACAAGACGACGACAGCAAGGCCCTGTGCAATGAGCGCCTAGAGGAAACATACGGCTGCTACCCCGGTCATGCCATTAAGATTGTTCTGATTTTCATGCTTTTTTTTTTTTTGTTTTGTTTTAAGACCAGTACTCAGGGGATGCCCTCTATAAATGCAATGCATTGTGCTGGCGACGGAAATTTAGGTAGAGGAGGGTGGAAAGAGGGAGTAGTGCTCATTTACATTTGCCTTGAATCGCTGTATGTCACAATTGGCGGGAAATACACTTGCGGGAAGTTATTAATGCTAAAGTGGTCTAGGAAATTGTCTGTGAACCAACCGTCGGAAAATTCAGACTACACGTCATCACTTCCGATATCGAAAGGAGACTGCTAAATTTTGCCGTGGTTGTCAGTACTACGACTTCTTGGATATCGCCTGATGAACAAACGAAGAACCAGATTAATCACCAGGTAATTGATAAAAGGCACTCCACTAGTGTAGTGGATGCACGTATGATTCAAAGAACTAATATCGATTCGAATCACCACTACCTGGCTGCAGAAAAGGTTCGCACAAAGATAAGCAGAGCGAAATTCATACGAAACCAGACATATTCTTTAGAAAGCTCGACATCGCAAAGCTGCAATTACCAGGGATAGCCTTGGCGTATGCCGAGAAGTTCACACAGATATTAACCCATAATACACCTCCTCCTCATGATGCTGATGTGCAGTGGAAGTAGATTTCCCACCCTATGAAAAATGCTGCTGAGACGTTACTTGGTTATGAATAACCGCTTCAGGACAAAACATGGTACGACGAAGAGTATCGCATGGCAAGCGATGAAAATAACGCTGCATACATGGCAATGATTCAGGCAGTTGTAACGGGAGAAGCAACATATCGGTATAAGGAGAAATGGAGAGAGGAAGCATCAGATCGGTATAAAGAGAAATGGAGAGAGGAAACCCGTTTGTTTTGGAAGAACAAACGGTTGTGGACATAGGACGAGAGTGCGCAAATTGAATCTTGCATAAGAAAGATCGAGCACGCAAATTATACCGAAAATTATAAAACCAAACCAACTGGAAAATATCAGCGTCCCCCCTTTGCAGAGATAAGGATGGGAATTTTGTCTCAGATTTCCAGAGAATGATGTGATTGAATGAAGGGATTGGGGAGAGCTTCTCATAACCATGTAGTTGTGACGTTTCTGGTTTTAGACTCACTGATTGAGACCTACAGTTTTACACCGGTTCCGAACGGTATTTTAAAAGCTTTTTCATGGCTAAATACTCGATAGTGTCGCCATCACTAAGCGAGGTGACGGTCGTCGAAAGAAATGTAAGGTGGTCTAAGCGGGGATCGAACCCTCGTTCTCATTACCAATTCTCTGGTTTGCTGGTCCCATAGGACTTCAATATAGATGATGGTGTGGAGCACATACAGAACGAAGACGTCAACTGCTCCACTCCTGGCCAAAGCGAAGTTAAACCTTAAATTTGCCGGCTTAAGAACAACAAATCCGCTAGTGCTAATGATCTACCGGCTGAGCTGTTTAAGGCTGGCGGCTATGAGCTAGGCGAATGGGCAAAATCTAGCTAGACGAATGCATGCCCGATAACTGGAGTCATATCATTCTGTGTACTATTTTCATAAAAGGCAACCCGAGTATATGTACAAACAATCCTGGGATAGCAATTTATCTATACCGTACAAGGTCCTCTTGAGCGTGATGTACGAAAGACTAATGCCGTTTGTTGCAGACGTGATCGGACCTTATCAGTGTGGCTTTAAACCTGGCTTTAAACCAACTGCCGACCATATATTCACATTGCGACAAATCCTGGCGAATATCCACCAAAAACAAGTCGACACTTACCACCTCTTTGTAGATTATAAGGTTCCCTTCAATAGCTCGATACGAAGAGAACTGTACCAAGCTATATCAGATCATGATATTCCTGCCAAGATGACACGCCTTTGTAGAATAACACTAACCGACACGAAATGCTCGGTAGAGTTTGGAAGACCTCTCACCGAACCATTTTGAACGAGGCGTGACCTTAGGCAGTGCGACACCCTATCATGTGATCTCTTCAACATGTTAATTGAGATCATCGTGAGAAAAGCTGCAGTCGACACAAACAAATGTATTAGCAGCAAAAGTCACATGCTGCTCGCGTATGCTGACGACTTAGACATCATTGGGAGATCTCTGGGGGATGATACTGCAGTATTTGCGAGAATTGAGAAGGAATCGGCAAAAGTGGGTTTTGGGAGTAAACGAGGACTAGACTCGGTTAATGGCTTCTACAAGCAGAATATCCCGATTGGACGAAAGGGTTGACGTTGATAACCCTTGTAATTTCGGTGTAGTGGACGATTGTATTTACCTCGGATCTGCCTCGAACAAAAGCAATAATGATAGCCTGCAAATCAAACGGAGAATTGTGCTTGCAAACAGTTGTTATTTCGAGCTAACCAAGCACTTCAGAGCTAAGACCCTCTCTCGTGAAACGAAGATCCAACTAATTCGGATCCTCATGCAAGTTGTCTTGCTTTATGGCGCAGAATCCTGGGTAACATCGCAAGGTGATGAAATATCACTGGGAGTCTTCGAGAGCAGAATGTTCCGATAAATATATGGTCTTATAATAGTAAACGGCATGACCGTCGGTGGTGCAATGGGTAGTGTGTGCGCCTCTTGTACAGGAGATCCTGGCTTCGATCCCTGTTCCAACCACCTTAAAAATTTATTTCGACGACGGTCACCTCGCTTAGGGACGGCGACACTATCGAGTATGTAGCCATGAAAAAGCTTCTCAAAATACCGTTCGGAATCGGTGTAAAACTGTAGGTCCCAATCAATCAGTGAGTGAAAACTGGAAAGCGCACAGCTCAGTGATTGTGAGAAGTTCTCCCCGGTCCCTTCATGGGATGTAATGGGAAACCATTTATTTCTTTATTATAATAGTAAACGGCGAATATCGACGACGAGCTGTATTATCTGTATCCCGACATTGACGTCTTTGTAGGTATATTTACGCTGGCTGGGCCATCTCAGAAAATTGAATCATAATGAACCACTGCGAAAGGTATTCGAATCTGTACTCGAAGGACATCGAAAAATAGGACGACCAAGACTTCGCTGGAAAGACCAGGTGGAATATTGCCTGCGAGAGCTTAGTTTAATCAACTGCAGGAGAAAAGCTGAAGATCGAACCGGTGGCAGAAAATTGTTATCCTCAATATGTAAGACAGTTAGATAATTAGAGGTGATCACGAATTTTGGTCGTTTTTGCGATTAGACGCACTGTGTAGAAGATACGGCCATTTTTATATTTTTACGGAGATGATCACGAATTTTGATCCTTTTTGCGATTAGACGCACGGCTTAGAAGATATGGTAATTTTTATACGTTAGTAGAGGTGGTTACGAATTTTGGTCCTTTTTGCGATTAGACGCATGGTTTAGAAGATATGGTAATTTTTATACGTTAGTAGAGGTGGTTACGAATTTTGGTCCTTTTTGCTATTAGACGCATGGTTTGGAAGATATGGTCAGTTTTATATTTTAATGGAACTGATCACGAATTTGGTCCTTTTGCGATTAGACGCACCGTTTAGAAGATACGGCTATTTTTACATTTTTATGGAGGTAATCACGAATTTTGGAATTTTGGAACTATAAAGCGCACAGCTCACTGGAACCCCTTTTTTAGATACGGATACGTTCTGTAATAGATTCTCTCCAATACTGCTCCACAATTACAAACAGTTTACGCACTCTAACAGTTATAAACTAGCGAACTAAAGACACAACTCCAAACCCAACAAATAATTAAGAGATAAATCAATTTACCACAATCAGGGACGAAGAGCTGAGAGAGAACAAAGAAATGAAATGAAATGAAATGTATAGACAGCGGCAAATTCATTTACTGCTCCAAACCGTTTTCCATTACCGGAATGAGAAAATGATAAATGTTAATGTAATTACTAGTGATTTGCTTTCCCCGTTGTCTTTCATTTTCCAGACGCTTTGTGCTCGGGTGATTTCTGTAATTTCCCTTTAAAGAAATGATTGCGAATGCTTTGAAATTAATGTCACTTCTAATGGTGGGCTTAGAGCTAAGTAGCATCAGAAAATCCTGACGAACTAAATGCTCATAGAGACAAAGATATAAAAGAAGATTGCCGGGTCACACAAAAAAGGACTCCCGGACAAATCCTATTAATAACATTTAATTTTTCATTTAGTAACCAAACGAAGGATTACAAGGACGAAGGACTACAAGAACATCATCGAAAACGAAGACAAAACTATATTTGCTGCAATCCCAAAAAAGGAAATTGGTTGTTTTTTTATTTGTTTTGTAGCAATGTTTGCATAAATTATTTAAAGTTTATTGAAAGTATTTAGAATAACTAATGAACGATAGAGAAAAATAAATCGAAGGGAAAAGAAAGCTGTATGCCAAGGGCAAACAACAAAATTTACAAATTTGTCATTGCCTTTGTGCTTTTGCCTATAACAGCCGGATGTTGGAAGAAGTAGAATAAAGAAAAATATATTTTTGAAGTTTCATAACAGCCAAAGATTTCTGGTTAATTTATTAGTAAACAGTTACTTTGTTAATAAACAGTGTAGATAGAAAGAAAATTGAGATAATCATAATCACATAGTTGTTGGGACTTCAGCAAGGATTTTAGAAATTATAAACGAAGTAGCACAAATTTGCAGGCACAATTCTCCAATTTATCTCTCCAGGCCGACTTTGTTGTTCTTGTTCACGGCGGACCCAAGGTAGATAAATTCATCTACCACATCAAAATGAAATCGGTTGTCGATGTTCAGATGCGGACCGAGACCAGAGGTTTCTCTAGTCATTAACACCATCAATTTTGTCTTGCCCTCATTAACAGTAAGACCCACCTTTGCTGATTCTCTTTTGATTCTTGAAAATACTCCAGTAACCTCTCCCAAATTTCGCCCAATGATGTCTATGTCCTCAGCATACGCCAGCAACATATGGATTTTTGTGTTAATGGTCTTGTTCGTATTTACTAAAGCTTTTCTCATTATTACTCGAATCTCCATTAAGATGTTGAAGAGATTGTACGAAAGTGTGTCGCCCTTCTCTCAATCCTCGCTTGGTACAGAATGATTCGGTGAGGTCTTTTCCCCCCTTCACTGCTGATTTGGTGTTGGTCAGCGTCATTCTACTGAGGCGGATCAATTTTGCCGGAATCCCAAGTTCAGACATAGCTTCGGACAATTCTCCCCGTATGAGGCTATCGAAAGCAGCTTTGTAATCGACAAAAAGATCGCATGTACCAATTTTCTTTTCTTGGGATTTGGCGTAGCGTGAGTATTTGTTCAGTCGTCGACTTGCCTGGTCTACGCACACTATTGCAACTCATGCTTCTGAGAGTGATAACTGTCTCAGAGATAACTTTCGTGTTAGCTATGTTTCTGCGCTTGCTAATGAAGTTAATGGTGCTCCTTGGTCTACTGGCAACAGTGTTTCTGTCCCCCTTGTGCAGACAAATAATGTTGTTAATCTTTCGGATGTAAATCGTAACCCAGCACACAATTCAGATTGGACGCGAGTAACATCCCGTAAAAATCGCCAAAGACCTATCATTATTGGGGAGATTGATGATGTTGAACTTGAAGTTATTGTGAGGAAGAAGTGGATACATTTGTCCTCCTTTAAATCAAACATTACGGAGGATCAAATCATGGCCTATGTTGAAAAACATACCGACATCAGTAAGGCTCATATGGCTTGCTTTAAATCAGTAAAGAAGGACGTTAATGTGGCTGATTTAAAAAGTGTTAATTTTAAGCTGGTTATTGCACCGGATTTTTACAAGGAACTGTTTAAACCCTCTCTTTGGCCTAATAACGTTAATTTTCGTCCTTTTCGAAATTTTCCCAACGCCCATCCTGCAAGAACTCAATACTAGTTGATAATGACTCATATAAGCTCAAAATTTATTATCAAAATATGACTGGCATCAGAACTAAGCATAGATCTATTTTTTTGGAGACATCGCAATGTGATTACGATATCACTGTTTTTGTTGAAACCTGGCTTAATATTGATTTCCATGATGGAGAGTGTTTTGATACTAAAAAGTATGCTGTTTTCCGTAAGGACAGGGATTCTGTGAAAACTTGCTGTTCCAGTGGAGGAGGTGTTGTGGTTGCTGTAAAGAAGTCTTTGAAGTCTACGTCATTAGTGTTGCCTAATAGTGACACGTTGCTTGATCAAATTTGCGTACGCTTGGAAGGATTGAATAGATTGCTTGTTATGGTGTCCTACATACCACCAAATAGCAGTCAAAGCTTATATGTTTCGCATATGCATAATATCTCTGAAATGGCTCCTGATAACGAAAAAGACGGTTATTTGGTTCTGGGTGACTTCAATTTATGTAATATAGTTTGGTCTTTACTGCCTAATTCTAATACCTTGTATCCCGGCAATGTCAATTTAACGCATGAAATCAATTGTATTGATACAATTCTTGGTTTTTCTTTAGTCCAAATTAATTCATTTTTTAATTGTCTTGGTCGATTATTAGATCTTGTATTTATTTCCAATAATATTAAATTTTCTATTGAAAAATGTGATAAGCCCTTCAGTACTCCAGACATGCATCACGTGCCATTAAATGTAAATGTTGATTTTTATAAGTTTCCCTGCTCTAATATTGATTATTTACGTTACGATTTTAGTAGATGTAATTTTGAGGTTTTAAATCAGCATATTTTGAGTATTGTTTGGTTGGATGTTTTTATGAATTTATTTGTAAGATTAATGAAATACTTCATTCTGTGGTGCCTAAGGTTAAGCCAGATTGTTATAAATTGCCTTGGTATACCCCTGGCTTAAAAATTTGAGAAAAAAGATTCACAACGTCTACAAATCCACAAATTGTGCTGAAAGTAAGAGGATGTTTGAGCATTATTCTAGGGAATTTGATTTTCTAAATAAATTTCTGTACAGCAATTACATTGTGCAATTTGAAAATAAAATAGTTACTAATCCACAGTCATTTTGGCACTTCATAAAATCTAAACGTAGAAGCAGTGATTGTCCGTCATCAATGTTCTGGGAATATAAATTTGCAAATTCTCCAGTTGAACAAGCAAACTTATTTGCCGATTTCTTCAAATCCAACTTTGAATTTGGGGTACCCAGTATTGCTTCAAGTTTTTTGGATGGTGTTAACTCAATCACAAATTTATCTTTCTTTCAGTTTGATGAATCTGATATACTCGCTGCCTTATCGATCTCTAGGTTTCACCTAAACCCGGTATAGATGGGCTTCCTACGTTGTTTCTTAGGAAATGTAGTGTATCTATTTGCGGTCCGCTAAAATTGATTTTTAATAATTCCCTTAAAGCTGGTACGTTCCTAAACCAATGGAAAGTTTCCACTATAATGCCTATTCATATATCAGGATCAAAAAATGACATTTGCAATTATAGACCGATATCTAAATTATCTAACGTATCGAAACTCTTGGAACATTTAGTTTATGATAAAATTTATCATTCTGTTTTCCAATTTTTATCTGAATCGCAGCACGGTTTCATAAAACATCGTTCAACAATTACTAACCTATTAGTCTTTACTAATTTCTGTATCAAGTCTTTTGAGTCAGGATTTCAAGTTGATACACTCTATTTTGACTTTTGCAAAGCCTTTGATAAGGTATCGCACAGTTTACTTTTAATGAAATTGGCTAAAATTGGATTTCATTCGTGCCTTTTACAGTGGTTTGAATCGTATTTAAGTAATAGAGTGTGTCGTGTGTGTGTTGATAATGTTTACTCTAATAGGTATTCAGCAACCTCTGGTATACCGCAAGGTAGTATTTTAGGACCTCTTCTTTTTATATTATTTGTTAATGATATTGAATCATGTTTCAAAGATTCTAAATTTCTCATGTATGCTGACGATTTAAAACTTTTTTCTAATATTTCTTGTCTTCAAGACTCTATTTTACTTCAGGAAGACATCAATCGATTAGGCATTTGGAGTGAATGTAATCATTTAAAACTAAATACTGCTAAATGCTTCCATCTTCCTTTTGCAAGGCGTATACATTTAGTTAACTCCATCTATTTCATTGGGACTTATTTAATACCTAAAGTTAGTAAAATGTTAGACTTGGGCATTGTTTTCGATCCAAAACTGGTATTTAACTTGCATGTGGATTATATAATAATAAGAAATAGAAAAGACTTTCGGAACCCTTACACACGAAAATTACTATACACCGCTTTTGTTAGATCTAAATTAGATTATGGTGCCATTATTTGGAATCCCTACCATAATGTACGCATTAATCGTATTGAGTCATTGCAAAAGAAATTTATTAAATTTGCATTGTTTGAAGTAAATTTCCATAGTCCAATTCCATCTTATGAAGCTAGATGCAGATTAATTCACTTGGAAACCCTATCTAGTCACAGATCCAAGTGTTCTGTTTTGTTTTTATACAAATTAATTTGTAGATTTGTAGATTGTCCTCCGCTTCTTAGCTGCATAAATATTAATACTCCCTTACGGTGTCTTAGAAATAATGAATTTTTTAATATATCTGTTCATAGAAATAATTACTCTTCTTCTGAGCCTATATTGAGGTGTCTTAAGGAATATAATACCACTAATATGAATTGTTCAATTGATTTTTCGTTTTCACTTAATAAATTTAAAAATATTTTGGATTTATATTACTTTTAGTTAAGCTAGTCTGTAAGGATTGTAATCCATAGACATAAATAAATAAATAAATACATAAAACCACGCTGATAAAGTCCCATTAGGTTTTCAACAATTGCCTTTACTCTTTCACATTATACGCGATGGATAAAGGACTGATGCCGCGATACTTAGAATACACACACGGATCACCCTTTTTGACCTGTATACACTGTATAGACTGCTTTCGTCAGGCATAGATCCCCTTAACCATATACCGCATATAAGTTGATGCATGTGGGCTGGCACTCCTTCGCCACCTGCCTTAAAAAGCTCAGTGCGTAGCCCATCCGCACCGCGAGATTGCCGTTCTAATCTCACCGTGGTTGGAAGAGGGGGGGGGGGTGTTTAATCTACACTGTCTTCCACAATCATTACCTCCTGATCTTCAGTGGAAGAATCTGACCGGAGTAGTGCTGAAAAGTGGTCTCTTCACATTTTAAACAAACACTGCTTGTCAGTCACCAGATTGCCATTCTCGTCCTTGCAGCTCATTAGCACACACGGCTTGTCAGTCACCAGATTCCCA
The DNA here is from genome assembly GCA_963931995.1 of Phaonia tiefii. NCBI lineage: Eukaryota > Metazoa > Arthropoda > Insecta > Diptera > Muscidae > Phaonia > Phaonia tiefii. The sequence continues at coordinate 278,109,509 of OZ008369.1, forward strand.
TTCTTGTCCTTGCAGCTCATTATTCGGCCCGTTATACGATCTTCTTACCCTCTGGAAAAATTTTCGGAATTCATTATTGATCCAGCACAATTCGGTCTTTTCACTCTCGCTCTTCTCCCACTGTCACTTTTTCCGCCTAAATAGTTGGTTTTCCTTCCTTCTCAGCCTCTTGTAGCGCTCACTCGTAACAGGCGGTGTTGTTGTTGCCATAAGTGCAGCGTCTTCTTCACCAGGTGCAATGCGATATTCTTCATTGTGACATGGCTTATCCTTCTGCGGTTTTTGATAGCCAAGTTCAGTCTTTGAAGCGGTTTCCAAAGAGTGAGAGATGTACTTTCACTGCGCATCTGGGTTCTCAGGAATGAGCTTTTGTTGCTATGACATTGATATCATGGGTATTTGTAGATTGCCAACATCTAGCTATTCCCGTCATCGGCTTCGTACGTTTTTCACCCTGCTCAGTCTTGTGTGAACTTTCGCAGCCATTAGGTAGTGATCCGAGTCGATATTGGCACCTTGAATCACACGGACATCCATTACAGTAGAAGAGTGCCTGCCCTCTATTACCAAGTGAGCAATCTGGTTGTTTGTTTGTTTTTATGCTGGAATCGTAGTTAGCATGTTCTTCGCAGTGGCGAAGTCTATCAGTATTATTCCATTATCAGAGGTGGCATCATGTAGACTGTGATTACTGATGGTTGGTCGAAAGACACTTGCCTCTATCAAATTGGCGATAAAATCGCCGTGAATTATCTTAATGTCGTGGTCAGGGCAGCATTCGTATACTTTCTCCAGACGCTCATAAAATGATTCCCTGACCTCATCGCCTTTATCCTCTGCCGGCGCGTGCACACAAATTAACGAGATTTTGAAATATTTCGCTTTGATGCGAATTGTATCTATGCATTCACTCACTGGGTTGAACCTTGAAACCAGATGTCGCAGTCTCTTGCCAACTATAAATCTGCACCCGAATTCATGCTTTAGCCCCTTGGCAGCTGTTTTTGTTTCTGGTTCAACCATATCCTGGCCATCGCATTTTCTGTATGTGAGGGTAGTTGTATAGTTTTCGAGGACATCCGCCATTTGGCATCCGTCCTTTATAGTGTTCTTAGGTTCCAGGTGCATATCCTTAAATCGTGTTCCTTAACACGTTTGCGAGGGTAGTCAACAGTTATTGGGTTCCTTGGTTTATTATATTTTTTGTGTATTTTCATTGCCTATACAACGGTGACGGGATGCAAATCCAAACCCCCGTGGGTGAAAATGCTACGGTGTAATTTATATCATTCACTACTCATTTCAGAGAAGAATCACAAATTCATATTATACTTGGCACAATGAAATACCAAACCAAATCTTCGAAATCTGCAGATAACCACATAATATATTTACTCCCAAATATTTGCCGACAGTATTAAAAAGGATCCAGCGAAAAAATCATGTCATGTGGCACTGACGCTTGAAATTAATTTTGACTTGAACTTTTAGTTGAATGTTTCGCTGTTACATGTAAATGAATGAATAAATGACACTGGAAAAAACTGTTGTACCTTTTTCGAGTGGAAATCTTTGCAAAAGATTTGTAAAACCTTAAGTGTTAGCAACATTAGTATTCAAAGAAGGATACAAAATAAATTAATTTTACAAACGAATCACGTACAGATCTGGTAAACATTTGCCTTTAGGGTCGAATTTGACTCGCAGTCAAAAAACAACAAGCAAAAAATTAAAGCCTTGCCATGGAGATATACACACAGCAACGCAAATACACGCGCGTGGGAAATGAGAGCCACACAATTGTCCTTGTCATCGTCCTTTTCGTCTTTTGCGTGGGAGTGTGTATGTTAGGTTCCGTTTTCCTGCACAAATACACCTTCCCAATCTTTGATTTTCTCGCATGAATGTGAACAACTTTTGCTAACCAAAAAGTAGCTGAAAACGAATTCGTCGATGCATTCAAGCCTCGGAACTATTCGTTGCAGAAAAAAAAAAATTTAAAACTTCCCCCAAAAAAATGGGAATCCTTAACTTTTTTTGGGTGCCAAACCTCTCCAAAAACGCAATCACTGAGTAGGAAAAAAGTCTAAAAGAGCTGGTGAACGAAACACAGATGTTATATAACACTTGCATGCCAACATACGGGCACAGTAGGCGGCCGACAGCATTATAAAGGCTGGCTTGCAGGAAAAGAAAATATACATGATGCGTTTAGTTTGATGTTGGCCATTTTAGCCTAAGCCGTATCTACCAGACACATGAAGGGAACAAATTGTAATCTTATGGTATTCATGGATTTTTTAATAACCCAGTTGGAAATTTTGTCTTGAAGGACTTTTCTGTAGTATTTCCTTAGCAGATTGTCAGTAGGTAATGAAGATTTCTATAAGACATCTTCATGACGTGTCACTGGTTTTGACTTAGGTGGCTTAAATTGCGAAAAGACTGGGAATCTATGTCCGTTTTTTTCGATTTGTCAGTTTTATGTCATGGCTGACTTTTACCAAAGCCAATCCTGAATGTCTGTAGAGGAACTCTTCATCATTTCTCAACTGCAAATCATTTGTTGTTGATTTGAAGTTTTTCCAAAAAAATTTCAAACTTTAAAATTTATATATATTTATAATTATGAAATGTATGTCATATGAATTCGCTACAGAGGTTGTTTACAAAATTTGTTGCTCAAGTTTTCCAGCAAATCAAATTTGTATGTGTATAAATCATACCTGCTGACTTTTAGTCAAATGTATGCAAATGTCAGGGGGTGTCATATCATTTTCTGTATGGTAGTGGATCGGAAACTCAGCAGGGACTCTGGCGTGTCACCTCTTAGTCACTAGTGATGTCTTTAGGAAATTTCCAACTGGGAAATTAGTCTAACGATGACGTTTAAACTATTGGATACTAGATATTGACAGATACTAACTTGAATAAATACACAAATTCAAATTTTACTCTATAAGTAATATCAACTTGACACTGGTAAAATATATTACATTATTGTATAAAATATAATATAGTATTATTTCCTAAAATATAATATTGTATTATTTTCTAAAATATAATATTTTAACATGTTGTTTAAAAAAATATTATCAATCATACGTTCTAGTATACAATTTCTGTCTAATTAATATTGCTACAGAGGTTGTTTACAAAATTTGTTGCTCAAGTTTTCCAGCAAATCAAATTTTTTCGTGTATAAATCAGTATTGGGATTTTTTAATTTGCACTGGATTTTAGTTTGCATTTCTTTATCTAATGCACATGCAAAAGAATTATCATTGCTCACAAGGACAATTAAAAAATATTGAATTTCCATTTGCTCTGTCAATACAAGTGCCGCTTGTGAAATCGAATGTATATTGTAATGAAATATGGGGATTCTTTTGACACAAGGACGATTTGCAAGGACTGTGTCCTCGTAGCCAATGCCAAAGTAGATAAAAAAAATTGCCGCCTTAAGAGCAACAAACCGCTGGTGCTGATGGGCTACCTGCTCAGCCGTTTAAGGCTGAAGGCTATGAGTTGGCAATATGCATGCATCGGCTCATATCCTTAATCTGGCTAGACCCGACGATTGGAGTCTCAGTATACAGTGTCGTGTTTTCAAAAAAGGTGACCCGAGTACATGTAGGAACTATCGTGGAATAAGCCTTTCATCCATCGCCAGCAAGTTCCTCTCGAGCGTAATATAAGAAAGAGCGTAATGTAATGTTGCCGACCTGATCGGGCTTTATCAGTGTGGCATTATGCCTGGAAACTCAACTATCGACCAGATATTTACATTACGACAAATTGTGGACAAAAACAACGAAAATGAATTCCTACAACCATAAAAATCCAATCGACACCTACCACCCCTGTGTAGATTATCAGGCTGCCTTCGATAGCCCGATACGGGGAAAACTGTACGATTTGTTGGGGTTTGGTATCCCTGCTATGCTGACACGTCTTTCTATAATGATACAGATCAACATGAAGTCGTCAGTTAAGGTCGGTAAAGACCACGACGAACCATTCAGTATGATACTAGACCACCGGCAGGGTGTCACCCTATCATGCTATATCTTCAATATTTTAATTGAGATCATTGTGGGAAAAGCTGCAGTTAACACGAATAAAGCAATCAGCAGCAACACGCACATGCTGCCCACGATGTTGATCATTTAGACATCAATGGGCAGAGTCTGCGAGAAGTTACTACAGTATTTTCGAGAATTACGAAAAATATATTACATATAAGCTTTAGGACACAATCACTTGGCAAATGACCAGTCTCAAAACTGAGGGGAATGCTAAGATCTTTGAGTTACCCTGTAATATATATAATTTAAACTTGGAAACTGTTCGGTTCCCCTTATTTTAGTAATTTATTTATCAAATATACTCCGTAGGACGATAAAGGAAACCGAACTACGTGCATTCGATTTGTAAGCCTTGGGCTGCTTTGGACTTCCACTTTAGCACCGATCCCGAATGATTTCTAAGAAACATGTCTCGGTTTTTCATTAAGTTCGTTTAAAAATTTAATCGTACCGAGATTTGCAAAATATTTGCGTAATTCCAAATATAATATCCTAGATGTCTAAGGCGGCAGAGCGTGATCCCTGCAGTTAACAGAGAACTTATCTGCGACACTTTTCTAACTTCAGTTTTGGAAATTTTTGTCCTTGGTTATACTTGTAGCAACAAAACACTGTTCAAGAGCATAGCACCCAACGCTAAACTCCCACATAGGATATGAACATACATGTCTGTATAAATTTACACGAATAATTCATACTACCATACAAGTAACCTTATCGTTATCCTTCGTATCTTCCAGCAGCACCAAACAAATCGAGTGAATACCTTTCCCTAAACTACCAGCATCTCTGCAAATGTTTCAACTTTTTTACGCCAGACTAACATCGTCGTGTCTATACTGGAGTTCCATTCTAGACTAACACTATGCATTCATAGAATCTTGCAATAGCTTGTGAATGCTGCATCATTCCAAGCATTCACTTTTTTTTATTTTTTTCTCTCTAGCAATTTCCTTTGTGCAACATGAAGGCAGTGAAGGAACCAGAAACTGAGAGTACAGAACAATAATTGAACGAAAGCAACTTAATCGAAAGTTATAAGATTCATTTACATTTTTGATTACTAAATGTTTCCTAAATCCTACTGGGTCGACAAGGTGTGGCCAAGTGGTGTGCATGCAATTCAGTGCTTTCATCATTAAGCCCTAATAGTTGAAAAGCTATAGAGATCGACCATTGGTGGCAGCAGTACCAGCAGTAGGACTTTTGAAAAGGAGATAAACAAACTAACCATCAATTGTGTAATCAAAGTTTACATTGAGTTTCCTTTACCTGAAATTTTAACTTTTCACTGTAGATTCTTTTTCTTTTCATAATGTGTTTCAATACTGGTAAAAGGTTAAAAATATGATGCTCTAGTGTCCAAGACGAAATTCATTCTAGAAATGTCCATGGTAATGGAAAAACTGATTTCCACAGGCTAGGGCGGGTGAAAAATTGTATTGTGTAAATATAACAATTTTAAAGACAACATAAAAAAAGCAGGTATCTTATGAAATACGGGTTAAGGTTGTTAAATTGAAAAAACAAATTCTACCATAACGTTTCGTTTAAATCAAAAATAAATTATCGGACTTCATGTGTTTTGATAAACAAAGCACGATTTGTATGCGATTGTAAGAAATGTAATACCTTTTAAAATTAATCATACGTCTGTGTTATGGCATTTGGCAAACACTTTAGTATTTATGTTAATCATACGCTCCAATGCATTTATTTGAACCTGAGTGGTTTATACATTTTTATATTGGTGATTATTTTAAAAACTAATTGTCTTCTCATGATAATTTCCTCATCTCAAGAAGTGTAATATTAGTTAAGAAAATTAAGAGCTCCCTCGAATTCTTACGCATTTAAATTTGTTGAAATATATAAAGGGAAACGATGTGAAGTGAGGGGTAGACATGGTCTGGGAACTGTGGGGAATGCCACTGGTGACAGGCTCTTAGATTTCGAACGAAATTCCATCAAAGAAATATACACATGGGAATCAGCGGATGGGCAAACCTGCAATCAAACTGACCATACACTTGTCTGCAGGCTGTTTTTGGGTTCCTCTCTGGACGGCAAACCTAGACGTAGTGCTGATGTTAATAGCGATCACCAACCCATACTGGGTACATTCGTCTCCATACAGCGGCTGCCAACGGCATTAGGGTCACAATCGTAAAATACAATACGGGCCATCTGCAAGACGCATCAATAACAATGATGTGCGATCAAAATCTACGCTTTAATTTGGCAGATAGGACAGTCAAAATACTTGGTCAGGCATTGTTCGAACGCTGAGGGAAATTTTCATGTAGGTCCTTGTTAAGGAAAGGTGTGTGAATAAACCTGGGATTAGTGCAGAACCCTGGACCGAAATTCAAAATCATGAACGCCTGCACAATACGCGTATATGACCAGAGACACCAACGTTAAAAGCAGACTATTGGCAATTAGCACTTAGAGTTTGTTAGATGGTCCGTTCAGATTATGGAAATTATCCAGACAATATGTGCGGATGAATTCAAAAAAGCTGCAGATACGGGTACCTTTACTTGTGTACTTTACTTTTATTACCTACTTTAACCACATGAGGTCAAATGACGTACATACCTTAATAAAACAAATAAATTAAACAAGTTCCAAAATATTCCTCTAACTGGATCTATCCTTTGTCTTTTCGCGCCAGATGGTAACACCAAGGATACGGAGGGATTCTTTGGCCTGGTCTTTCCTTCGAAGTCGTAATCGTCTCGTTCCTGCTTCCATCGGTTACGTTATCGAAAACCTTTAACGCTGGCTCTTCTTCGTCTATTCTGATACCATGACCTAATCAACGCAATTGGTCCATTTAATTCGCTTAGCTATGTCCAAGTCAGAATACAAATGATATAGCTCTTGGTTCCAACAACGTCGGTACTCGCCGTTTTCTTTAACAAGTCCATATTTTTTTTTTCTTTTAGCGTGAACATTTGGTCAGTTGTGGACTTCCGTGGTTTAAAATCAAACTGATAATGTCCAATCAGGGATGCAACAATTGGCTTTAGTCTTTCACATAATATGCTCGACAAGACCTCGATAAAAAACTGATACCACGATAGTCGGAACAGACATGTGGATCACCCTTTTTGAGGCAGGACTAATACACTGAGACTCCAATCATTAGGCATGGATTCCCCTAAATATATACCGCATATAAGTTGATGTATCTGGGGTACCAATCCCTACGCACAAGCGGCTTCACCAGTTTCAAGCCGGGAGATTGCCGTTCCATTCTCGACTTGGTTGCTTGGCAGCCACGAGGTAATGATCGAGTCGATATTGGCATCTCGAATCACACGTACATCCATTACACTAGAAGAATGCCTGCCATCTATGACCAAGTGATCAATCTGGTTCTTCGTCATCTGAACAAGAGATAACCAGGTCGCCGTATGTATGTTATTATGGTGAAATCTTATGCTATTAACTACCATGTTCTTTGCAGCAGAGAAGTCTATCAGTTTAATCCATTGTGGCATCATTGTAGATAAATGATTCTTTGACCTCATCGTCATCAAAAGTTAAGGGTCCCCCCGGTCATCATGTCCTCCATGTACTCTCATTGCCTATATAACGGTGGCGGGAGGCAAACCCAGTTCACCGTGGTTTTCATGGCCAGGGTGAGCCACCGTGGCCAGGATGATCATGTTTCAAATCAGGACGCTCCGTTTCCGAGACATACAACGTTTCCTAAATTGTTCATAGTTCCCCATTACTCTCGTTGGTAGCTACCCATTATGTTCCCTATTACCCTGTGGGTAATGAGTGAACGTTCATTATACATTCCCCACGACGATGTGTTTGGGTTACACATAGGGGGTAAATACGAACTCTGCTTTTAACGTCTGACATTTATTGTCGTTTGGGATACATCGTATTAATATTAATCGTAATATTTTTTATTAATTATACGCCCTCAACAATAACGAATGATTTATTTTAAGTATAATGAATATTTTTATCATATATTGATGCTCCAATTATATATCTATTCGTAAAAAAGCAAACTTTTATTCTATTTAACAAGTGAAGTATATGTGGAAACTCATTGAAAATAACAGATATATATGAAAATATCCTTAGGAGTGGTATAGGAGTATATCCTTATAAAAAAAATAAACACTGCAAAATGTCCTGCCTTTAGAAGACTGCTTTTAAACTGCATTCTATTCTCATCCCTATCATTTTCTGTTTGTCGTACATCAACTATTACTGCATAAATCATCCACCTTAAGCTGTTACTGTAATATGCCTCTTGATATTTACTTGCAATGAAAGAAGTATTAAATTCTTAAGGCAAAAAATGCAAAATAGCACTAAAGTTTTGTTTTGCGGTTTCCTTTTCAGTAACCACAAGTAAGACCATAAGTGTTATTAGAGGTCTGCAAAATGTGTTGAATTTAAGTTTCGTCCCAGTTGCCTTTGTAAGGATTTCTATAAATGGATCCTTGCAACAGATGGAGTTTTACCTAAGTTTAGTTTTCACATCCGTTTAGGTGAAGTTTATACAAAAAAGGAATAATTTGAACCACAATAAAACAAATGCATTAAAAGGAAAAGAAGTAAGTAATTTCGTAGATATAGTACGAAGAACTTATAAAGTCTAGCAGGAGCACCAACCTGCTACATATGTGCTTAAGTTGTATGCAACATGATGTAAGGATATACTGGACTTAATTGTCAGTATGACTTATGGACAATACCGAATACTGAAAGTATTGTTTGGTTAGGCGGTCTCCAAACGTGTATGCTGAACAGCTGACTGTCAAAAGTTTCTTCATACGACGGTAATTTTAGTTCCCTTATGGGCGTCGGTGGTGCAATGTACGTCGGCTCTTATACATGAGAACGTGGGTTCGATCCCTACTCTGACCACCTCACAAATATCTCTCAACGACAACCACCTCGCTAGTACGTAGTCATGAAAAAGATTCTCAATATTCCATTCGGTGACGGTGTAAACCTATACGTCCTAATCATGTGTGTAAAACAAGAAAGCGAACAGCTCAATGATTGTGAGAAATTCTTCCCTATACCTGCATGGGATGTTATGGGAAACTGTTAATTTATATACTTTTCGCCTATGGTCCCCTACCTTTCGTTGATGGTTCGATTCCTCGTATATCCGGGTAAAATTTTAATTTATTTTTTTTGGTCAATATATTTTCAAGATTTTGATGCAGTAATTTTTCGGAGCAACATTTTGAAAGTTTGATTATGAGTATATTTTCGCTCCAATTATTCAATAAAATTTTCCAATTACTCAATTTTTTATTTTTTTTTGGAAAAAGTATACTTGATCAGAAATAAAAATTCCCATTACATCTCACGATGTTACCTATCATACTTTAAGAGCAGACTGTAAATTCAGATGATAACAATAACAAAAATCACATAACAACTGCCACTAGTTACAATGTGAACAAGACGGTCACTGGCCTAGAACGCTAAGGCGCTGATGAGAAGAGTCACACACTTCGAAACATTCATCCGCCAACGTGAGTTCACATTCTGGTGCCGACTGTTTGCATTTCTTTTAATTGAAGAAAAAAATAGAAAAATATTCTTCTCACAAATAACTTCAGACGGAATCATATACAACAAAAACAATTTAAATTTTGTAACTGCCTTGCAAAAATACATTATATTCAAAGGTGTACGGCGCTTTTTTTTGCCTGTAGCTTATAAAAGTCATTCTGATTCTAAGGGTTTTGAAAAAAGCAGTGAATTCTACCATACCCGCTTCTTTTCTTGGCTGTGCTAGTAATTAATATTACTCATACGTTCTGGTGGTCGCAGGGTTTTTTATAAGTATACTGAAAGTTAACTGTTGGCACTGCTATGGATTGCGAGCGCCATCCAAGTAATGGGTATTTTTTTAAAGGCGGGAGAATTTAAAATGCGGCTACGCGGCTACGAGTTTCATGGTCCATTCGATCTGTCCAATATTTTAAAAAAATTTCCAACAAATCAAGAGTTGCTGGTTTGTCGAATACCCTTCGTGCTGGTTCGTCTTCATCCAATCTACTGACATGGTCCAGCCAGCGCAATCGCGTTATTTTGATCTGCTTAACTAAGTCAATGTTGGGATATAGCTTATGCAGCTCATGGTTCATGCGTTGCCGATACTCGCCGTTGTGCACTAAAGGGCCATACATTTTTCGGAGCATTTTCCTCTCGAAGACTCTTACAGATGTTTCGTCTGCTTGCGATAAGACTTGCATTTGCCCTTGCATTTTCGGGCATGGTCCTAGTGGACTTTTCTTCATGAAATGAGCCAAGGAATACGCTGGGGAAATTTGTCCGGAACTTCCTGAATCACCCTGTGTATGGTTCCTCTAGAATGTGTGTTTAGACAATATGTTACAGGGGCCATTTTTTGGCGTGTGTGAGGATTTTCTGGATTTTCAATTAATGTAAAATATTTTATATGTTTGAAACCCCGACAACACCTTCAATTGTCAAGTTTTTTTGAGTCCTACACACTGACATAAGCTCACAGATTGCGAACTTTCAAAAATATCACCAACAATTTGTCATAGCACGCTGGAACCGCTGTCCTTTTTTGTTGTTTGGCTGTAAATATAACGTGTTTGCAGCTTGTCGCAACTATAGAATACTTGTGTCCAAACACACTGTGTTTGCTATTTAATATTACATGTTGGAGACAAAATGATTACAATGTTGTAACATATGTTTTTGTGATACAAATGGGGATTTGTTTGTTGAAAACTGCAGAAAATAAAAACGTGGCAGACAACAAAGGAACAAAAACCCAGCAGATTTTCAACTCATGAAAACAAAGCCTGCAAACATATACATGTTTCCTGCAATATGTTGCTGGGACGGGTCTTTTCAATACGAGGAAGTACTTCTCTTATACTTCGCTAATATTGTGCAACCTTTGTGTCGTCTCCAAGTGGCGTGTGTTTTCCCATTGTCCTGTTTCATTATGTAGGGTATCGTTAGTAAGAGGATTTTACTGTACAAGTAAAATAAAAGGATTTTAAATTATGTTGTTCATGAGGTATTTGTACGTCTGGAAAGAATAAACATAATGGTTAACCTATTGAGTTAAGTACATAAACTGTAAAGAACAATGAACGAAGCTGTAAGTAAATGCATTACTATGATGCATTTTAAAAGGACATTAAGGCTTCGGTGTAATGTGGAGCAACTAGAAATGTAAATACATCACGTCAGTGCCTTAAGCAGCAGATATAGAATCTTGGATTTAATTTCGTACGTAGAAATTGCTGAAAATTTTACTCAGGCAGTATGGTGTTGAGGGTTAAGAATATATCATTGGATATATGTATTTCTTGCTTTTGTATAAAGTGGTTTCAAACCTCATAGATTTTTGTTTGACTGTATCTAAAATTTTATGTTTCAATTCCTTGTTACAAAGATTTTTAATAACTTTTCAATAATTTCCTTAATCTGTATATTAGTGCTTTGGAAACTCCCATAATTTCGCGCTTTCTTAAACTCTTCCCCAAGTGTCTAGACAATGTCTGAGATGATCATGAAATGTTTTTCTTGCTTGCTGTCGTTACTGTTTTTATGCGACAACATATGGAGTCTAATCACACCGGAGCGAAAAGTTTGATGTAGTGGAAGAGGAAAAACTTCAACCAACTTTATGGTATAAACGTGATATTTTGTAATTAATGAACGAACAAAAAGTAATTCGTAGCAGTTGTCTTAGTTAACACCAATAGATTTGAGCTCATTTAAAGTTTGAAATGTTGTTTATTTTCGATTAAAACAACCAACTAACAAAGTAATTGAAAATTAGAAATAGTAAACAGGCTAAAATAGTAAACAGTTTTTTTAAATCACAGAACTGCTGTGCTGACATCTTACATGGAAATAATGGGATTGGGAACTTCGAGTAATGCGAAAGGCTATATGTACTTCTCAACTGCCCGCATGACAGCACATCTACAATAAGACAAAATCTGCAGAAAATGCTCTGCCTGATCTACTGAGCTCCATAAAGAAATCTCTTCACCGAAAGTTATAAACTCTTCTCGCATTTGTCGATAGAGAGGTTACCTTTGACATCATCTTACCGGGATTGATAAAACCGGCTCTACTGGGACAATGTGCAGACATAGGGCCTCATTAGCTTGATCTGTGGTCGATTTAGGTGACGGCGCATAACGCCGCACTTGGTTCGCATGACTTTAACTGGAAATGTGAATATAAGAACACCCACTTCCTTAGAATTTAGCACTGGTCAGTGAACAGCCTTATCCAACCGGTTTTCGTGCAACTAACCATGTACGCTTTTTAAAAAAAAACCTAATTTTCGAAAAAACCGAAAACCGTTTATTAGATATCAGTCAACCTGTTAACCGGTTTATATTCAATTTGTGTTAAAAGTTCTTAGAATCTATTAATAATTAAACAATATGGAATTGAATTAAATTGCGTTGAATTTAATTTTATTGAATTGAATTGAATTGAATTGAATTGAATTGAATTGAATTGAATTGAATTGAATTGAATTGAATTGAATTGGATTGAATTGAATTGAATTGAATTGAACTGGATAGAATTGAATTGAATTGAATTGAATTGAATTGAATTGAATTGAATTGAATTGAATTGAATTGAATTGAATTGAATTGAATTGAATTGAATTGAATTGAATTGAATTGAATTGAATTGAATTGAATTGAATTGAATTGAATTGAATTGAATTGATTGAATTGAATTGAATTGAATTGAATTGAATTGAATTGAATTGAATTGAATTGAATTGAATTGAATTGAATTGAATTGAATTGAATTGAATTGAATTGAATTGAATTGAATTGAATTGAATTGAATTGAATTGAATTGAATTGAATTGAATTGAATTGAATTGAATTGAATTGAATTGAATTGAATTGAATTGAATTGAATTGAACTGGATAGAATTGAATTGAATTGAATTGAATTGAATTGCGTTGAATTTAATTTTATTGAATTGAATTGAATTGAATTGAATTGAATTGAATTGAATTGAATTGAATTGAATTGAATTGAATTGAATTGAATTGAATTGAATTGAATTGAATTGAATTGAATTGAATTGAATTGAATTGAATTGAATTGAATTGAATTGAATTGAATTGAATTGAATTGAATTGAATTGGTGAAAATGATGACCTTAGATTTGCTTCATTTAACGGGAATATAGTATAGATTTATAAAGCTTATAAAAATGTCAGTAGCCAGGGAGCCAACATTGGTAGTCCTGTTTGTAATTCTTTTCGTTATATGCCACCAATCGCTCTGTGTAGTGTTTCTTCTGTCACGGTGTTTGCCGCATCGTGGGAGATTACGTGGTTGTTCGGTTTGTTCGATCTTATGTTTCGGACCCATTTCCTAGAAAGTGTATGTTACGCAAGAGGCCTAGCGATTCAACACTCGAGTTGTTGGTCTAAACTTCTGTAGTTTCCACATTAGCTCATTTTCGCACAGTAACATATAAAACCCTGAGTCATATCATAAATCACTGGCTTCTAAGTTCTCGTGCACTTTCAATCTTAGATCCATCAACACCGCCTCGTTCTGTTCTCCAAACGCTTCTGGATCCAGGATACCCACTTCCCACTTCCTTCTCCATAATATTATTCAGGCCCAGGCAAAACGTTAGACTTTATTTAAAGATTAAGGTTAAGGTTTTCTAAGGTAATATTTTCATAAAAATCTAGCCTCTAAACTCTTTTACAATCGGTGCAAAATATTAACATAAAATATAACAATTTGATTACAATTTTTAAAATAATTAGTTAAACAATGTCTAGTTGTACAAATTTTCATTTACATCATCAATTTACATTTCGCCAGACCCTAATTCAACGAGGGGTCTCGTAAGGAACTACTTTTGTCTATCCCTACTTATGGTACTAAAAAATGTTTTGTAACACAAATGAGTTTTGGCAATATCATTGTAGATGTTCTGTTTCATTCAAATCTTTGGAATCCTTTATGCAAAAAAAAAAATAGAGGACTAGCGACCTAAGAATCCTTATTGTTATCCTGCAGGCGAAAGTGTGAAATTGTGTTCAAAAATTCATGATTCTGAAAAATTAACGATGAACTCTTTTTTTCTTTTAAAATTTCAGTTTTATGACATTTACTTTATGAAGGGGCAAACAGTTTCGAAGATAATAAAACATGGATAACAACACAGATGCTTAGAGTGGGCTAAACTCTGGTGGGCAATGGGCTAGAGCAAGATTAATAAATGGCATGAGTGTGGGGGAGAGGAGAGATGACTGGTTTCGTCTCTTTTATGGAGAAGGTTTAATGAATACAAGACTTTTAAATATTGGTACAAAACGGGCAAGAAATTTCAAGGTTTGATTTGTAAATGAGGTGGAATGTAATGATGTAAAGGAGTTTATATTAAAATGTTTGAAGCGTAATACAAGAATTTATAAATAGTGGGACATATTTCTAACAATAGAAATTGAACAGGTGTTAGATCTTAGCTTTTTGGAATTTCCATAGATATTCAAAAAAGGCTAATTAAAAATCAAAACTTAAAACTAGTAGACCGAAGCGTTAAATACAATTATAATAAATTTAATTGAATTGAATTGCGGATGTATGTCGGAATTGTTATCTGTCTACTTTTGACAATTGGCATCCTTTTTAAAGTACAGTCATTTCAATGGAACGAACTATCATAGATATAGCCCCCCTCATGTGAAATTCAGAGCTCCTTAGAAAATGAGAGATGACGTGAAGAAGAACTCTTACTTACTTACTTAGTTGGCCTCAACCAACCCAACCGCCTCGGTTTTCAACTTTTCTCCTTCAGTTGATACCACCAGACTCTTTTAGGCAATATTCCACCTGGTTTTTGCAGCGAAGCCTTTCTCGTCCTATTTTTCGAAGTCGTTTCGATTACATCTTCGAATATCTTTCCTACTAGTTCATTCTAATCCATTGTACTAACATGGTATAGCCAGCGTAAACGCGCTATTTTGATACCCATACCTACGTCGATGTCGGGACACAGATCGTGGTTCATCCGCCGTCGATAGTGGCCGTTGTCTATTATAGCGCCACATATTTTCCGGTGCACTTTTCACTCGAAGACACCCAGTGATGCCATCATCAGCATGCGATTTGGCCAAGGATTCTGCCCCAGAAAACAATACAGGTTTTGTGAGAGTCTGATACAGTTGGATCCTCGTTTCTGGAGAGTGGGCTTTATCTCTGAAGTGATTGCTTAGCCCGACATAACACCTGTTCGGCAAACACAATTCTCTGTTATTGTATTTATAGGCTGACGTTGTTGTTAATTTTTACACCAGAACCAAGGTAAATGAATTCGTCCACTAACTTCAAATTATATCTGCTATCAACGTTCATGTTTTCATCCAATCGGGCGGATGTTCTGCTTGTCGAAGCCATTAATTTTGTCTTGTCCTCGATTACTGTCAAACCCACTTTTGTGTACTAATTTCTCAATATCTCCTCTTTCCATCTCAATTTGAAGTGTAGAAAAAAACTTCAATATATTCATCATCATCGTCATTATAAAAAATAATTTGTCGGAAAAAATTTGAATTTCTATGGAAATATTTTTATTTTTCCCAATATTTTTGCATCGTTGGTCTGTCATTCTTGAAAGTTTCATTTTATTCATTAAATTTTAAATCATTAAATTTTAATTCATTACATTTTTTCATATTCAGATTTAAAACAAAGTCTTTCTTACACACAAAGATTTTCATAATAACAACATAGAATGATTTCCTGCATAAAATGTGATTATATAATGAAAATTTTTTCCTATTTCCAATATTTTATTTTCTTTACCTAAAGTCCTTTGGCACCAGGTACCTGTCAATGTTGTAAACAATTCTGTTATTCCCAAACTTCAATCCTGTTACGTTATTTGTTTGCTTTCCTTTACGCATATGCAACAAACCTGATGATAGTGTACAATCCTTTGGTTTTGTTACTTCTCTTTGCCGACAGGGAGACCAACAAATCCCTGTATCCTGTTATATAGATGCAAACGTATGCGTGCAGTTGGTCCTGTAATCATATCCTTTCATTGTATTTCAAAATTCTCATCATTTTGTTTTCCTGTTCTTTACATTTGACTGAGTTAAGAAAATATACAGTTTGATTACACTTCCACAAACCCCCTTTAAAACCTTCTGGCTTTTGTTCTTCTCGTAACAAAATGACGATTGATGCTCTTGTTGTTTTCAGTTTTTTTTACCCCTCGTTTCATTCGCTTGAGGTGCGTCAACACCTTTAAATACATTGATTCGATTATCCTTTAAATTTGAAGTTTTTCTGCATTGTTTTCTTATGCGTTATCGTGTTTTTCTTTACAGTAGTATGGCGGATTTTCCTTCGTTTCTAGAAGTTTTCCTGTATATCTTACTCCAATTACATTGATTCGTTCGTCTATGCGGATTCATTGAAATGTGAATGTTCGTTTCAGTTATTTCTACATTTTTTTTTACTTCAGCTGTTTGCATCCTTTTGACTGTATAGCATCCTTGGTTTACGCATAGTTTTTCTTGAGTTTCTTTCGTCTGAATAAAGGATACGTTGCAACAAATGAGTTGTTTTATTTTGTTATCGATAAAGGTTTCGATCTCTTTGAAATGATATTGTTTAAACGAGATTGCAGAAGCTGAAGCTTTTGAAAAGAAATGTATTTTGTTGTATATGGATATCACGGTTCTTTTGTTTGTGGATTGATTGCATTTGTGACGAGTTGCAAAGGATACTATTGTTGGAAAATAGCATTTAAGTGCTTACAATGTTTTGGAGTAATTCAGAAGTTACTGTTCTATTGATACCAATTAGATAACCTGAGAAAATTTTCTGTAAACTTGTTTTTTATTGTCATGGTTTTTTATAATCTGGTTGTTAGCATAAGATAGTTATGAATACCTTTGTTTATGTATCTGTTAAAAGAACTAATGCCTCGATAAAGTCATCAATTTGTAAATCACTTTGTTTTACAAGATTTGGTTAATATGTGTGTATATACTTTTATGCTGCGTTACTAAATTTTATGCTACATTCGCTAAGATGTCTTGTTATTTATAGATAAATCGCTGGTCATTATCAAATACGGACACCCGTTATAAATATGCGCTCATCCGTTAACATAATAAACACTTTAATTAGTAACCACTTATCCGATATATTTACAAATATTATACTTCATACGCTCAGTTGCCCAACTATATATTTGTATTAATCATACGCTCTGACTACTTATGTAAATCTATAAATTTTTATAATAAATACTTGGAGGAAATTTTTCATTATTTTTACAATAAATAATCCAAATTTTCTTCGAGCTTGAGGGCAATTTTATTTTGTGTATAGAAAAAATAAAAAACAATAGTGGCCTCAACCTCCACGAAAATTTGGACTATTTATTAAACAACGGGCGATGAACCAAATACAATCATATCATTATTTTATCTCGATTTTACTCATGTATAATGCCATTACTGCCGATAGTATAATATTGCCCCATCGAAACAAAAACTAACAAAAGCTGATCATTTTGAATGGAAATTGTGGTCCATACAAAAATTGGGATTTGAAGCTCCCATTATTTTGAAGCAGATGACCAATTTGGCCTCAGACAGATAGGTTAGAAGTTTGAGAAATGTGTCGTTTTGCGCTCCAAGAAAACTGGGAAATATTGAAAACTTTCTTCGAATGTTCGGACTCTTCAACTCAAATAGTAAGAAAGCTACGAAACAAATTCGTTAGAAGTAGAGTGCAATCAATGCAGATTGTGAATCAATCTGTGAAGCGGGTACGTCAATCTGGGGTCTGATTGCATAAAAGAACTGGTGTACGTGCGAATACAGTACGTTCAGTAGAAAATGTTGACGCTCTTCAGGAATGCGGAGTAGCACAGTTATCAATATCAATTCGCCACCGTTCGCAGCAATTGAACATTTCTAGCACTTCTTTGTGTACAATTTTGCGGAAGAATCTCCGTATGAAAGCTCGTAAAGTTCAACTAGAACCAGAACTGAAATCTCGGTATCAGCCCATGCGTTTTCGCTTCTCTAAGTGGGGCGAAAATGGGTAGCCGTCGGTGGTGCTGTGGTAGTGGGCGCGGCGCTTGTGCCTGACAACGTTTGTTCGATCCCTGCTCTCACCACCTTATATTTCGCCCGGCGGCCGTTACCTCGCTTAGTGACGGCGACACTATCTAGTACCTTGGTATGACAAAGCTTCTCAAAATACCGTTCGGAACCGGTGTAAATCTGTAGGTCCCAATCTGAGAGTGTAAAAACTAGAAAGCGCTGAGAACGTGGGTTCGATCCCTGCTCTGACTACCTTATATTTCGTCCTTCGGTCGTTGCCTCGCTTAGTGACAGCGACTCTGTCGAATATTTAGCCATGAAAAAGCTTCTCAAAATTCCGTGCGGAACCGGTGTAAACCCGTTGGTCCACTCAGTGAGTGTAAATCTAGAACGTGCACAGCTAACTGGTTTGTGAAAAGCTCTCCCTTCGTGGGGTGTAACGGAAACCATTTCTTTTTTTAAATGTTGTGAAGATCGATGCTCTGAAGATGAACATTTTTACAGAAAAATCATATTGTCCGATTAAGCTCAATTTCACCCCAGGGGCGATATTAGCGAACATAATTGCCACATTTGAGGCTCAGGAAATCGACACGTCGTCGAGGAGAAGCGGATGAATTCACAACGATTGACCCAATTTTCTTTAAGATTTTCGATTGACCCAATTTTCTTGGGAAATGAGCCAGAAGCCGCCGATACCATCAATATCGTTCGTTACCGTGTCATCCTCAGCGAATTTTTGTTTCCAGAAGTTGAAGATGATGGTATGATGGATGTAAGATTTCAATAAAATGACCCTACCTACCACACACCTAATGCTACAATCGATCGCTTAAACTCTGTGTTCGAAAACTGCATACTCAGCCGAAACTCGGAAGTCCATTGGCCGCCTCGTAACTTCGATTTGACAGTAGAAAAATGTGTCCCATAACATCCCACGAAGGGATTTTGGAGAGCTTCTCACAATCACTGAGATATGGGCTTTCTAGTTTTACACTCCCTGATTGGGACCTATAGTTTGACACCGGTATTTTGAGATGCTTTGTCATACCTAAGTACTCGATAGTGTCGCCATTACTCAGCGAGGCTACCGTCGTCGAAAGAAGTGTAAGGTGATCTGAGCGGGGATCGAACCCACATTCTCATGCACAAAAGGCGTGCATACTAAACATTGCACCACTGGTGGCTACACTTGACCCTGTTTATTTATTTATTTATTTATTTATTTATTTATTTATTACTCCGCTACAAAAATTTAATTTCAGCTGGAGGATTAATTTTTCAAATTGCACTTACGTACTATGTTACAAAACATCTCTTACAATGTATAAAAATTTTCAGTAAATTAGCGTTTGTAAAAAAAAAAAAAAAAAAGTGGATTTGTGATATTACGTGGAAATATTGCTTAGAATTGTATTAAGAATGGTATTTAATAGATTAAAAAGGCGAAATTATGAAATTATTATTTAAATAATATTAAATATTTTCTAAAGTTTTAAAATCTATTGAAAACAACAGCCAGTGAATCATTAAATATCTATAACAAGTACAGATATGGGTATTTTTTTTTTTTTAGGTTATTAAAAACAAGAAATTTGTGAATAAAGCCAGTCGGCAGTTAAATATGTGCAACAATTATACCATTTTCCAAAATCACATACGTTGGTGTTTTAAACTTAAAGTTAAAGTTTCTCCCATTACGCTAGTTCGTGCAACAAAAAACTATGTGTTCTTACATCTAGAGATTTGCAAGTTATTATAATATTCTCTTAAAATCTATCTTATAACTATCTTATAACTATCTATTAACAATTAATAACATATAAAAATCAGTAGGCGGTGTACAATTGATGACGAAATCAGGGATAGGTATATATGTATATGATAGATGAAATAAGGAAACTGGAAGCATGATATGAAGAAGTGTACAGGATGCAGACTTAGACAAAGCAGGAACACAGGATCGGTAACTGAGCAACACATAAAATATTTCTGTTGACCAAATTCAAAGTATACAGGATGCAGACTTAGATGAAACAGGAACACAGGATCGGTAACTGAGCAACACGTAAAATTATTCTGTTGACCAAAGCGATGGGAGGATGAAAATACAGTGGACATCGTATACATTCAATAAAATATAGGTATGTATCAGTGTGGCGAAGACAAATTTACAACAGCGATAATTGGGTGTTAAATATGTACATTGATGGTGGGAACTAAGTACTTTGATGATGACGACAACTGGCAACCATAGCATATGATAATTCATAAATAATGTATTCTTTCACTTTGTGCAGTGGTTCAAGAAATGGCAGATATACTGAAAGATCATTATAAAGAGAGCAAAGTGCTCTAAATGGATTGTAAAAATCATAGTAAAAATCATAGTTTGATCGGGTAATGGACAATTTTAAAGGTCGAAAATTACGGGTAAAACGTGATGGTATATTTAAATTTAATCTGTTTAACAAAAATAAAGAATCAATTTGACCATTTAATAGTTTAATTATAAACATAGATTTAAGCATATATCGTCTTCGTTCAAGAGTTGCTAAGTCAATGAGTATAAGTCGATTTTCATATGGTGGTAGGTTTTCAAATTGATTCCAGCCAAGGCCTCGCAATGCAAACAAAAGAAATTGCTTTTGGACCGATTCAATTCTATCTATGTGAGTGTTGTAATAGGGACTCCAGACGATACAGGAGTATTCAAGAATGGGCCTTACAAGACTTGCAAAGAGTGTTTTCGTTATGTATGGATCATTAAATTCCTTTGACCACCTTTTAATAAACCCCAACATTGAGTAAGCCTTATTGACAATACTTTCAATATGAAGATTAAAACGTAATTTCTGATCTAACAAGACGCCCAGATCCACAAACGATTTGACCTCTTCTAAATCGTACGAGTCAATAGTATATACCCATGACATTATCGGCTTCCTTGAGAAAGACAGTTTCTTACACTTCTTTAGGTTTAGGGACATTCCATTTACAGAGCACCAAAGTACTAAATTCGATAGGTCGGATTGTAAGCGACAAGTATCAATTGTGTCTTTATAAGATAAAAAAAGCTTAACGTCATCTGCGTACATTAAAATATTAGAAAACTTAATAGCCGAAGGTAGATCGTTTAAATAAAGCACAAATAATAATGGTCCCAAATGACTACCCTGGGGAACCCCAGAGGATACCACGATATTTTTAGATAAAACTCCACTAAACGTTACCTGTTGCGTTCTTTCCGTAAGATATGAAGAGATCCACTTAAGAAGCCCAGGGGGAAATCCAATCTTATCCAATTTGAAAATTAGAAGGTCATGAATTACTGTATCAAATGCTTTGCTGAAATCAGTATATATGACATCAGTTTGGCAGTTGTTCGAGAAGGCTTCGAAAATATGACACGTTAATTCCAACAAATTCGTATTTGTCGACCTATTCTTAACAAAACCATGTTGATAAGGGGAGACAATTGAACACACAGAACGAACAATCTTCTATGTTACTATAAATTCAAATAATTTAGGAATAGCACTTAACTTAGCTATTCCCCTGTAGTTGTCAACGAGTCGTCTATCACCACTTTTATAGAGTGGTATAATATGACTTTTTCTCCAAAGTAATGGAAAATAACCCAAACTAAGAGACATATTAAAAATTTTCGTAAGTGGAATATACAACTCATCTGCACAAGCCTTTAGAATTGAGGAAGGAACACCATCACTTCCTGGAGAATTTGAATATTTTAATCCTTTTAAACCGCTTAAAACTTCATCTGCACTTATTGTTAGATTTGTAAATACATTGTACGTCGAAAGTTCATAAGGGTAGGTAGAGTTAAAAGAAGTGGAAGAGTATGTTTGTTGAAAAAATTCAGCAAATAAATTAGAAATAACAGGGTCTTCAGAGGATTCAATATTCCCGTATTTCAAAGAAGTTGGGAATCCTATTACTTTCCTTTTAGAATTGACAAATTTAAAAAAGCTTTTAGGGTTGTTCTTAATATTGATTTTCATCCTAGTCATATACCTTGAATAGCATCTCTGATTTGTCAAATTATACTTACTTCGGGCCACAGTGTAGTTAATATAGGCCAATGATGTAGATTTTTTCCTATACGTTGAAAATAAACGACTTTTCAAGTTTTTTAACCTGCTCAATTTCTTTGTACCCCAGGGTAGACCAGGAGTTGAAATATTTATGGTTAAAGGGACAGATACAGAAAACGCATTATTCAAAGTATCGTAAAAACTCAACACTTGAAAATCTATGCCACAATTATCGGGCCAGACGGATTGAACTAGAAACGACTTGAGCATGTCATAATTAGATAACCTAAAATTATACTTTTTCAAGTTTACAACAGTCGTAGAGTGTTTGGCTTTAAGATTTAGGGAATCGCAGTTTAATATCAAAGTGGGATGATATTTATCCTCAGGACAAACCAGAGGAGCAATACTACCTAATGTAAATTCGACAGAACTAGAGAAAACTAAGTCTAGACTTCTACCATGGCAATTAGAAATATCATTTAGCTGATACATTCCCAAGCCAGATATTGAGTCAAGAAATTCGTTTGCAAAGTTTGACGAAGATGAAGGTTGTAAACAATTTGATTCATAACTGAATTGCCAGGACACAGAAGGTAGGTTAAAATCTCCTAAGCATACAATTTCATCTAAAGGCGAAATACGAGAATAAATTTCCATAATAAGCCCATAGTGGTTCATGTAAAGACCTATGTCAGAGTTCGGTGGAATGTATGAGCAAGTGATGAATAAATGGTTGCCACTAAGTGCTAATCGGACAGCTATAAGCTCGATATCAACATTAAATGAATGATTAACTAATTCAGAAGGTACGGAACTATGAACAGCAATGAGAACACCTCCGCCAGTTTTTGACGATCTGTCTTTTCTATAAACATGATAATGTCCACAAAATATTTCAGAATTATTAACATCATGCTTTAACCATGTCTCAGTAAATGCGATAACTTCGTAACCAAAACCAAAACTATTTAAATACAAATTTTTCAACTTTGTGTTGAGGCCCCTAACGTTATGATACAATATAGATATTGACTTTTCTAGTTTTTTGACACCACTATTTCCGGAGGATTTCTTGTAACCTCTGAAATAATGCGATCTCTACGAATAAATTCTTTAACTAACGTTCCATCAGGCCAGGTAGATCTATCCAACAAAGTATCAAAAATCCAGTCTGGCACAAATATCTTAAAAGATGCTATATCACGTGGCTCAGAATAGTTAAATTTAAGTACATTAAAATCTTTATCCTTTAAACCAACACATTTTGACTTTATATAAGATCGTATGTTGTCAGTGGACGTGATAGGAGATAAACGAGACAAGAAAATAGTTCTGCGAGGAGGTACAACAACCAAACTATAAGAAGGGATTGAGTTTTCAGTGGGATAGTTTGTATTCACTATAGAGGAACTAGGATTGGTAGGAACATTTGTCACCAAATGCTCAGAGTTTGTATTCACTATAGAGGAACTAGGATTGGTAGGAACATTTGTCACCAAATGCTCAGAGACTACTGGAGTGACTACAACTCCAGTATCAACAGCTGAAGATATTTGAGTACCAGAAGAACCAGAAGAGAAGTTTGGAGACTGAGATCCCGCTTCCTCAATTCTGGGTGATAAGAGACTGATTAAGTTACTATCCACTGGAGAAGTGATAGTACCAATGTTATCGTTTACCATTAACGCAGACTTTTTCCTTTTAGGAGACTCTTCAGAAATATTGAAATTCTTAAACATATCCTCAAATTTTAATACTTTTTCAAGAGTTGTATCAAAAACTTTCTTTAACTCCGATATACCGCTTTTCGCTTCTCTAAACAGTTTATAAAAATCAACATCTAATTGCCTACAATCCAAACATGACCAACGGAGTCCTTTATTCCTATCGCAAATTGCATCATAATGCCTTCCATTAAATCCAGCACAACACAAATGCGACAAATTATCACATAACCAACACGATATTAATCTCTCCTTAGAGTTATTCGACTTGCATCCTTTATACATACAAGCCATATTGACAACACTTAATTGTACCGTCAAAGCCGACAATGCCTAAAAGTATGCAACAAAATTCAGAGTAATATTACGGACAGAAGACCCGAGATACAATACTAAAAAAGGTGGCAAGTACAAAGAGTAAAGCTAAAGCAAAAGCGAGATGTAAACAACAACAACTTTGCTTACCAAATGTAATAAGGCAAACACACAAAAAACACTCATATAATCACTTTGAAAACTTTTTAACACAATCAATTATCTCAACAATTTGAACCAATTTCCAATCACGATCAATATATGATGTTCACCACACTAAATTATTGAATTACCGCGAGGGAAGTTAGAGAATAATCACTGAATTTTTCGATAAAAAGCAAATTATCAAACAATTTTCAGAGAGCACCAATTAAGACGTCTGATCACAGCTAGGGTTGCCAGGTATAGTGACCTAGAGCCATTAGACCATTATCTCTTGGGCGCCGTACCAATATGTGCTACGGTTAAAGCTACATACTTTTCTTAGAAGGCATTTTATGATAGATCATGGAAAGGCTTACCCCCATCGTTTCAGTCTTTGGTTACTTGAAAAACTTGTAAAAGCTGAAATGGTTTCGACCACAATTTTGTTCAGCGCTGTCTCCCATGTTTGCCTTCGGGGCAACAGCAGTAACAAAAATTGTCATATGTGGTCTAAAGACCCAGCCTAAAGGGTTCAAGAGTTGTCATTCCATCTAACCAAAATGAAGTCGTGCGTGGTTTCTGGGCTAGACGAATCATAGGTTCATAGAAATACAAAAAACTAGTAATCCATTATTTCCAATGATTGGATTGAGAAGAGTTCCTCCCAACAAGTGACCTATTCGCTTCCTAGTTTAACAGTCTCTTATTGCGACCCACAGTTTTTCAACGCTTCTAGACAGTAGTTAGAGAAGGTTTTTTATGGTTAAGTACTCGATAGTGTCGCCGTCACTAACCAAGGTGACCGTCGCCCAAAGCGTTGTAAAGTGGTGAGATCAGTGATCGAACCCACATTCTCATGTAGAAGAGCGGCGCACACTAACTAACCAGTGCGCCATGACGGTCATCATCGATTCATATTTCCTCAAAAATTGTACTGGCTGGAACGTAACTTCGACTGACGCCCTTTGCCACTTCCCACACAACCCATCAAAGCGTGGCATTGTCCATTGTATAATTCTGACCGGTAACTTGGTCACCTAGACTATGTGATATTATGCCTCTAGACTTCAGAGTCGGAAGCTAAATTGACAAGCTGCCCGCGGTTGAGAAGTAGAAAGCCAACTTTATTTGCACCACTTGACAAGTGCCACTCGAAATGCTCGAAAACGTCATTTTAAATTGCATCCTTAGGTTGGATTGTGGTAACGACAGCAACAAACAATATTTGAAAAAAATAATATTTATAAAATAGCCACCCTATTCATAAAAGTTGTGACAGATTTGAGAGACATTTTCTGTGTGTTAAAACAAACTGTGTCTCTCGAATCTCTCATAGGTTTTCCTTTATTTCTGTTGAGTAATAATGATTACCCTATAGAACTTCTTTCTGCCGTTTCAAAAAGGTACCTGTATATGAAACACCCTTTCTCAAACACTACAAATTCCCAGTATGTTTTCTTAAAAAAGCTCGAGGTAAAATTTTTCTTATATTCGTAGCAATAATTACGTTCTGAAAATCACTTATTTTCTGAGCGAAATCGACTGCATCCTTGAAGCAAAAAATTAGTCACAGATGTGGTTTATAAACTGTACAATACATGTTGTTCGAAGAAGCCACTTGATTCGTTAGTTAGTTAATAAACAGAACAACCATATAAAGTATGATATAGTATATAACCCTTAATAACTTCTACTACTGCAAGTTAATTGCATTCATTATAACTAATACGCCATGAGAGGTAGATGCAAAATAAATACTAATTATACGTTCCCAGTACCACTTGAAATTTAATTACTTATAGCTATTAAACGAATTGTTAAAGCATTACAAGTACAAATCTAATGGTTTGTGCAGCCATCTTTAAAATCACTGTATTGTGCATTTTTAATGTACCCTAATTTTTTCTAAAGGAATATAGTTGTTGACGAAATCTTTTCATATACATAAGGCACGAGCTAATCACAAAACAACAGTTTACCTATAATCCCATCTATTTTCATGAAATCTCTTGCACTCGCCATACATCTTTAGTGATTGTTCCACGTTGGAAATCCGGAAAATTTCATCGAGCATTATGGCATCACTTTAGCGAAATACCATAGACCATGATGATGCTGCTGATGGTGATTATGTAAATGGTAATGCGTAGTTATTCATTTCCGTTAGCACATTGGCATCAATCTACGGGGGCCCGCAGGACTTACTTCACGCTAACGTTTATATTTCTGTGTCATTTTCTTCTTCTTCTTTACGTTTTTCGGAAAACATTATGCAATCCACTTTAGAAATTTCAATACAACGATTCATTTACGCTTTGTCAAATCTATCATTTCACAGCCACAATATTTTATTATATAAACTGAACTTTTTGTGCACATTCATTCTCCAAAGAATCTTTAGAAATGCTAAGGGATGCTCGAAGACCTGAGTTGGCTGGTGGAATGTTGCTAAAAGATATTACGTTAAACTAGCAGTGGGTGTATTTGTGTTTGTGTGATTGCAAATCCCTTCATATAAATACTCATTTATCATTTTCCATTATAACAATGTAACAAAAGTTACATTTTCTCGTACAATTTTTTTTTCTGTGTCGTTCTCTATCGCTCATAACCATTTTCCACCATTTCAACTTTGTAGACATTTAGTTTAGTTTAGCAAAGAGTCAACTCACCTTCCGCTGGCGCAAAATTCCTTTTACCAAAACAGACTTTACTACATTTATAGGAAGCTACAACAGAGCTAACGTTACGTTCCAGTTTTCATTCATTCATTCATATAATTTTTTCTCTCTCTTTCTCTCTCCATTCCAGATGTCCTTAACGAACACATGTATAATATGCTATGGCTGCCTGCTAGTCTTTGTGCAACTGGCAATTACAATTGTAATAGCCTGTAGAGTTTCGGAATATCCTTGCAAAGGAAGCACAAGTATTTGTATACCATTGGATAAATATTGTGATGGCAAAGCTGACTGTGAGGATGGCAGCGATGAGCCACGCCATTGTACGGGTAAGTTTTCCAAATGTAACCGCTATATCGAAGTGAATGGACAGTGGTCCTTTATAAAGAAACTAACGGGTAAAATGATTATAGATCTATTTATATAGAAGGAAATAGAAGTTTGCGTAACTATTTACTTTAAATTGCGTATTTGTGTTATCTTTGAATGACTATTTTGTATTACCTTCAAATGAATATTATTTTTTAAATATTTACAACGTCCTAAACAATTTAACTCTTTCCAAATCCAGTTTTATATATCATTAATTTAATAATAATTTGAAGGGTGAGGGGTAGCTCAATATATATTTTGCTATAGTAGATACGAATTAGTAATATTTATTAATTATTAACTGATCTTAGTATATCATACGCAATAGGGTGTAGCCAGAATTCTATGTCTATCACACGCTAAGGGATTACAAACCATAGCTTATACTCTTTTGAAAAATCTAAGGCATTTAGTCTATAAGACAGAGTTGTAGTTTTGAAAAAACTGTGGCATTTTATAAATTTGTATTATCTTTAAATGAATATTATTTTGTAAATATCTACAACGTACTAAAACAAGTTAGCTCAATCCATTTCCAATTTTATATCATTAGTTTAATATATTAAAAGCTAATTTTCCCCATTAAATCTTGGAGGGTGAGGGGAATCTCAATATATACTTCGCTATAAAGTATACGTATTAGTAATATTTATTAATTTTTAACTGATCTTAGTATATCATACGCAATAGGGTCTGGCCAGAATTATATATTTATCATACGCTAAGGGATTAAAAACACAGCTTATACTCTTTTGAGGAATCTAAGGCATTTAGTCTATAAGACAGAGTTGTATTATTGGATAAATTGTCGAATTTTATATATAGGGCGTCCCCATGAAAGAGGTATAATTTACAAATAAGGTATAATTTACAAATAAAACGCATTTTGTCGTTGACCGAGCCGTAATATATTTATTGGAGTGTAAAGTAGACATATTCAATATTCAATATAATATCGGGCAAATGGCCTCCGCGGCTCTGATCACAGGCCAGTTCTCTTTTCATGAAATTTTGATAAATATACGGCTCTATCACACCGCTGACGACTTATATCTCGGCCTTTAGCTCAGGACTTGTATGTGGTTTATTAGCACAAAAAAGAGCTGTCACATAACCCCACAGAAATACACCGCACGACGTTAAATCGACCGATTTTGGTGGCCTGTTGACAACTGAATTTCGGGAGATGATTCGGTGTTGAAATCTTTGCTTTAATAAATTGATTATTTCGTGTGGCAGGTGGTCCCGTCTTGATGAAACCACATGCCGTCCAGATTCATGCACACCAAAATATCGCGCACGTTTATTGGTACCGCCTTTACAAACACAGATGGCACAACCCTATCGTCCGAATGACACCTTCTCCGGGTTCCATAAATTCAGTCTGAAAGACATAATGATCTCGTAGCCTTTGTGAAAGGTCTAAATCCAGCACTTTAGCATAGATTGGAAGACGCCCTTTGGCATCTAGTTTTGCTATATCAGTTTAGAAGCCTAACTGATTCTAGAACCTCAAAGGTACAAGCGGGTGTCATAATCGGACACCGTCGGTAGGGGTTGTTCTAAGGGCACCCGTGATTTCCACCATTGTCATTCTCTAGCTAGTACTTGCAACCAAGCGACAATACCAGAAAGCAAAATCGGACGGATAACAGTTAGATTGAAGCAAACTATATTCTTGGATAGTCACCATCGTCCTTTACATGAACAGCCCTTTTACACGTATATAAATCCGCTATGTCTGACTTGAAACTAAGGGTTCTGTCCAGAATCATACCTAGACATCTTGCACGACCCTTAACGCAAATGCATCTAATGGTTGACAATGGTCGAATAACCGGAAACTTAAGTTTCCTGGTAAAGAGTACGAGCTCGGGTTTCTCCGGATTTACACCCAGCTCATACTCCGTGGTCAACTTAGAGGATCTCCTGATTAAGTCCTGGACCACAACTCTGTATAGGTATTCACCTCGCAATTTTTAAGGTCGTCAGAAAATACTACGACTGTGCGACCTGATTCTTCCAACTCTGGGAAAATACTATCCAGTGCTGAATCCAGAGAAGTGAAAATTAGATTTTCACTTGGGTCTTCCTTAATTCACACTTCGAATTAAAGTCGTGTGACACAGGCACAAGGTTCTGCGTCTTCGCGTAAGCAATCAATATATCAAATTTATGATTCCGTGGTCAACATAAAGTTCCGATAGAGCTGATTTTATCGACCCCGGAAGGACATTGTTAAGGATACCTTCCACATCCACAAATTCAGCAAGAGTGCATTCCTTCAAGTAATGAAATCTATCAATGAAACTCACTAAGTCGTGCAGAACTGTTTCCGTAGATTTGCTTTTATTGTAAGAGTGTGCCAGGCTTAGAAGTGCATATCGTCAGCTGAAATGCAAAACAACGTAACTACAATTTAAAGTTTGTTTACTGAAGATGAGGAAAAACTTTATAAAATGACAAATAATACAGGTTTGGCAGCTATATTTTAGACTTCTGGCCAAGGTAAGACTTTACTTAAGGTATTAACCGAGAATATTGCTTCCAAAACTGCATACTATACCATTTTATAAGCGTTCCGTTTCTGCTCCTGTATAGAGATGATAATTGTAGTTACTTTGTTTTGCATTTCAGCTAACGTTTTGATCTTTCGCAGATATGAGTTAATCATCCTCTGCAATGTCTTCAACATAAAAGATGGGACAATAAATGGTTTCCCGTTACATCCCATGTAGGGTGGATTAGGGAGAGCTTCTCACAATCAGTGAGCTGAGCGCGTTCTAGTTTTACACTCACTGATGGGGGACCTACAGTTTTACACCGGTCCCGAACGGTATTTTGAGAAGCTTTTTCATGGCTTAATACCCGATAGTGTCGCCGTCACTAAGCGAGGTGACTGTCGTAGAAAGAAATCTGAGGTGGTCAGAGCAGGGTTCGAACCCAGATCTTATGTACAAGAGCCGAGCACACTACCATTGCACCACCGATGGCCACGAGATGGGATACTGATTGGTTTAACGACTTTTTGACTAATATGCGATGATTTCTCCATTTTCGGAATTTGAATTCTCTCCATCGAACGGGAATATAGGATAGCTTGATGCAGCTCATATAAAGCTTCAGAAGCCAGGTGCCAGGTGCCAGGTGCCAGGTGCCAGGTGCCAGGTTTCTTTCATCACTATATTTTCCACAACCTGCGAGATGAAAATGTTGTTCTGTAACTCCGACTAATTACATGTCTTCGGACCAGATTGCTGGAAAGTGTTTGTTAAGCAAGATGTCTACGGATGCAAAATTGAGGTAGTAGAGGGTGGAAAAGTGTAGTGTCTGTTGATATTTGGCTTGAATGTTTGTATGTCACAATTGGTGGGAAATACACTAGCCGGAAGTTTATTCCACATACGGACTGTACGGCTGAAGAACGAATTTTCTCCATAGTATGTAGTGCGGTCAATCGGCCACTCAATAAAAAACGGATGAGAGTTCCTGGAAAGCCGCGTACTTCGGCTAAATATCCTCACGTCCGGCATAAGTTGACGGATGTCCGAGGAACACATACCGTGGAAATATCGATAGAACAGTGACACGCAACCCACATTTCGACGATGCTCAAGGGAGGCAACAGTGTTGGATACCCTACTGTCCCCTATTAACACCGTCGCTCTCCTCTGGACACAGTCGAGAAGCTCCAAAGAAGTCCTAGGAGCACCTGCCCATATATGGGAGTTATACTCCATCTTTGGCCTGATGGAGGTGGTGTAGATATTGAGAAGATCAGATGGAGTGAAGTATTTCTTGCACCGCTTTAAAAAACCTAGACACTTGAATGCATCTTTCGACACTTCAAATACATGTTTTGCCCAACGGACATCCCATTGTATTTTCATGCCCAGAACATCAAGAGCGTCTGATTCATCAATATCCACACCGTCCATAGACAATGACGACACACCTGGGTCAGCAATACGTTTATGCGACAACAAACAACACTCGGTCTTACTCGCATTAAAATCTACTCTATTCCTTCGACCCCATTCAACAATGGACACCAGATCGCGGTCGAGTGTTTCATTCATCGTCCGGCGTTTGACTTCAATCTCTTGAAGACTTGGCCTACGATCGAATGAATAAGAATGGCAGAGGTTACTGTCATCGGCAAAAGAGTAGATTGGATTCACAGTCTGACCCAGAAGATCGTCAATGAAAATAAGAAAAAGAGAAGGAGAAAGAACAGAGCCCTGTGGTACACCTGCAGTCAATTTCTGCTCGTCGGATGAAACCCCATCTACAAAAACTCGTATAGTGCGATCTCTGAGAAAACTCGATATAAATCGACTCCAAAAGCAGCGAGCTTTGACAAGAGTGCATCGTGCCATACTCTGCCAAAGGCCTTGGAAATATCAAGAGCCACTACCTTACTCTCACCAAGCCGGTGGAGATCGACTCCACTGTTCCGAAAGGAACGCCATCAGGTCTCCAGTAGATCTCATTCTACGGAAGCCATACTGCCGATCATTAAGAAGGCTCAAGATACTTCACTAGATGGTGGTTAACCATGCAGATATATACTCTGCATACTCTGGCAGTTTGAGCCACGTTGGCACTGCGTTCGCAGAAATGTTAGCTAGAAGCCCTCTTGGAAGATCATAACTCTTTCTTATATTATTTAAGTCTAATTTTGTACACACTCGAGTCTCACTGGATACTTAAGGACCTTTTTCTATTAAAAACAGTCTGCACGACTTTCACAGGATTTCAGCATTCACCACATTCTCAGGAGTTGAAGTTTCACCACGGAGTGCGTCAATAGTGACAGAGAATTCTGCCTTAACTAGCCTTACAGGCAGAGATTAAAATCGGTGATATGGGAAAGAGCCTGCTTCACAGATAATAAAGTAGTTCGAATGGCGTTTCACGAATCAAGGCCGTATTTGATATTGAATGATTTTCCCATCAAAGATTTACAAATGTTTTTTAAAACTCGGTGTTGTGTAAAGTAATTAAGGAGAATGAACAATTAACTACACAATAAATCAAGTTCGATGGTATTAAAAAAACAACTACGTAACCTATAGTCATTGTTAAATTCGATGAAAAACATACTTTAGAAATGCACTGTCATCGAAATATCCTTCCGTTTAAAACAAAAACACTTTCTGAGACTCAAGTACCAAAAAAGGGTCATTTCCATACAAACACACTTTTTGTGGCAAATTTTTTGTTAAAATTATATATTTTTCATTTGTTTGCGTGAACATTTGCTTAGTCAAAACTTTTTAATATTATTTGGCAATGAAAAATGGCAAATACTAAAACAACAACAAAAAGTTATGGAACAATTTCTCGGTACACCGTTGTAAATTGTTGTTAAAGTTTGTCTATTTATTTTCATAATTTTTTCCTTTTTTTTTTGTTAACCTGTTGTCTCTATGCATATTTTAAAGGGGTAGCTGGGTGTGGTGGGTTTCTGGGAGGGACAAAATCATACAGTAAATAAACTTTTTAGTCATCATATATGGTAATTGCATTGTTTTAATGCAAAAAGTTGACATTGAAACAGGTGAAACCATATATTTTGTACTAAAACTTTTTTTGTTGTTACCGTTAATACTGTCTTTGATGCAGGATGTATTGAGTGAGTAGGTACACTAGAGTTTTTCTAAATCGTTTGGGATTTCTAGAGGTTGCCCATTTTTGTTCCACAATTCTTGATTGTTATCCTTTGTACCACGAAATTTGTGTGCAAACTGTCAAGAAAATTAGTTAACGATGCCAATTTTGTACTGTCTGCCAGACGACAACGCATTTTTAACGGTCTATATACTAGCGTATGCATCCAATGAACTATATGCAGGATCAGACCCGAACGTTCTCCTATTGGCATTATCCAGAAGGTTGGGTTTAAAGCTTAACTTCTTTTCGAGTAAAATATATAGGTATTTTGCGCTTTCAGAAAAGGGACTTTTAAGACAAGGATTCAGGCACAGAAGTTGACACATTATAGCTCCTGCTGAAAAGAACAGATTGCCCCAATTTATGCGGCTGGATTTATATTCTTAGAGGCCATTTCATGCCTAAGAAGGCTGCACTTAAAGAATAATGCTTCGTCGCATGGCTTAAACATTTCCGTAATGTTTTTACGTTGCTGCAATGAAAAGTCACGTATATCCGACAATGTGTTAGTCGCTGCAACGAAGAATTTCATTCATGATTTCTCTGACAATTTTTTCCGGTCCTGCAACAATTTTATTTAATTTGAATTTCAAATAAAAATAGGTTAAAAATTTTACAAAAAAACCAATGAGTGTTCGAACTCACGGGCGGTGTTATACGGCACTTGTTCGATTTCAATGAACACATTAGCAAAGGTTAGATTGGAAAATAAAAACAGCGTTCAATTATATGATGACGTTTCATTTAAATAATATTAATACTTACAATTATTTAAAGCCAAGTGATAGAACACGTGTCATTATTTTCTTGCTTAATACTTTTTGCTTTATTTCCACAAAAAACAAACAGAATGCAAAGCAACAGACGCATGTACATACATTGTATTATGTTCGTAAGCCGACGAGTAGCAAGATTTCGTATTTTAAGGCAACAATTCGTTGCCGCTACATCAATACATCAAAACAACTTTCAATGCTAACGCTGCATAGCTTCGATGTAGATTTGTTGTTTGCATGTATTGACTTTGTTAGATTATACGCTTCCCAGGCCTACAGATGTTAACACATCAAACAATAAATTAATATTTAGCTCACTGAAATAACTGTATTTGTTTTGTTATAAACAGACCGACAACAATAAGTTTTGAATAGTATAGAGACCTCATTGCACTCTTTTTCAGGTCTCATGTAGAGAGTCTGAGTAAAAGAGCATAAACGAGTCTTATCCTTTTTGTAGAAAATTTCAATATAATTACACCATTTCGACAATGTAATTACATAAACCAATACAAAAAGAAGAAATGTTTCAAAATTGCTTCAAAGTTTCACTTCAAAATTATTAATGGATATATTTATGACAAAAAGAGAGTCATAAAATTCGTTCCATCAATTCTCTATACCATTCAATACTCTTTGGCGGCGACGATTTCACTGCTTGTTCGCTGCCTCTACATCAATACCATCATACTTATTTTCAGGCAGAGACTGTTTTTTTTTACAACAACCAGATATTATTTTCAGTGCTGTGTGTTGTTTGCATGTGTTGACTTTGTTAGATTATGCGCTACCCGGGCCTATATATGTTAACACATCAAAAAATAAAGCAATATTTTGTTCACTACAATAATAGTTTTTGTTTCGTCAGAAGCAGAGTGACGACAAAAAGTATTGAATAGTATAGAGAACCTATTGCACACTTTTTCGTTTTGTAGAATATTTCAATATAAATGCACCAGTTCGACAATGTTATTACATAAAACAAAACAAAAAGCATAAACGTTTCAAAAGGTATTAAAATTGTTAATGGATCAAGTTATGACAAAAGGAGAGTAATACATTTTGAATCATTCGTCAGATGTCGCCACTGGTTTTGACTCATACAATTCGTTCCATGAGTTCTCAATACTATTCTATACTCTTTTGAGACGACGACCTGCTTGTTTGTTCGCTGCCGCTACGTCAATACCGTCATTCTTATTATCAGGCAGAGACTATTGTTGTACAACAATCACATATTATTTTCAAAGCTAACGCTGCATAGCTTCGACGTAGATAATGCTGTGTGTTGTTTGCATGTGTTGACTTCGTTAGATTATTAGCTACCCGGGCCTATAGATGTTAACACATCAAAAAAAGCAACATTTAGTTCACTGAAATAATTGTATTTGTGTCGTCATAAGCAGATTGGCGACAAAAAGTATTGAACAGTATAGAGAACTTACTGCACTCAATTTCCACTCTCATCTAGAGAGTCTGAGTAAAAGAGCATAAACGAGTCTTATCCTTTTTGTAGAATATTTAAATAGAAATGCACCATTTCGACAATGTTATTACATAAAACAATACAAAAAAGAAAAAATGTTTCAAAATTTCATCAATGTTTCACCACAAAATTATGAATGGACTAAGTTATAACAAAAAGAGAGTATTTCGTTTTGAATTATTCGTCAGATGTCGCCAGTGCTTTTGAGTAATACAATTCGTTCCCTGAGTTCTCTGTACTATTCAATACCTATTGCACTGTGTCAATACTCTTTGGCGATGACGACCTGCTTGTTTGTTCGCTGCCGCTACATCAATACCATCATACTTATTTTCAGGCAGAGACTATTGTTGTACAACAAGCACGTATATGATGCTAACGCTGTGTATTGTTTGCATGTGTTCACTTTCATAGATGTCGAATACCTACTGTTGAACCGGTTGAAGATACATCACAAAGTATCAGTTAGGCATCAATTGACACTTCAGCGGCCAACCCCATACAAAACGTACCTGATCTCTACATACAAAAGTTCCGGAACTAGAACTGGTTCATGCACACCAGGGAACCGGTCCCGTGACTGGTACTGTCCCGGTTCATTTTCCCGTAGGGTATTGTTGTATAACAACCACGTATGTAATGCTAACGCTGTATGTTCTTTGCATGTGTTAACTGTGATAGATTGCCCTACCCGTGCCTATAGATTTTAACACGGCAAAAAGAAATTTCATGAGATTTGAACTATCGCTGTTTGGTTTATCTCTTACTTTTTATAGTTTATTTGTATTATTTATTTATTTTGGAGGTGTGCCAACATTTTTAGTTGACGAAAAAATTTCGTTACTACAACGAAACTAATATTTATGAAAATGAAAAGCACTCAAAAAATGGGAGAGCGTAAAAACGAGGCCAGCAAGAGAAAATGGTGAGCGTGAGTGTTGGGTCACGTACACATCTTAAATCAGTTCCTTTGTAACAACCGAAAGTCGTAGATATATTTCTCATGTTAACTTTTGAGTAAGAGCTATCGTGTTACTCACAACGGTCGTGACTTACAATGTTGCATTTGGCTAAGACAGACATGTTCATTTTAGAAGTTTATAGGAAGCTGCTATAAATCAATGGCAGACTAACTAGGGACTAAGCCTAAAAAGCATTTCAGTTTGACTTTCGTTGTACGAAGAGGAGACCATCTTTTTGATTAGAAGGGATAACGTTTATATATTGGGAGGGAGGTGTGCTCGTGAGCAACAAAAATCTACAAACCAGTAATCAGAGTGAGCTCCAGCATTCAGATTGAAAGTATTGGCGTTCGTATTTTTATTCAGATGAATTAAAAATGAGCGTGAGATATGTGTAGGCTTGTAGTAACCACATTTGGAAGTTTTTATTAAACATTTCATAAGTGTTTTGAATACGGACCATGAAATATATTAAATCCAGATTTAATCAGACCAACAATATTCGGTACAGACTAACCGCTGGTGATAGTAATAGACATAATAATTTCCTCCCAATGCAGTGACCAACATATCAAAAATATATCTTTCCACCACTTTAAAAGATAACGTAGAAATGAAAATTTTGAGAGGATGCTTCCGTTGTAAACCTTTCCCATTGAAGCTATCCACCCAAAATGTCTCCTCTGTATGCCAACAAAATATTGTTTCTGTTTATTTTGGGAAAACGTTGTGATTACTATTGTCTTGGTCCTCACCCCCCTCACTTCGTCGCTGTTATAAATAACATTGTTAACAAATTTAAAAATTCCACGCAGGATGTGTCCTTTATTTTGCATCAATTGCTCTGATGAGTTAAGGACATTCTTGCAACCATATTGTGTTTGATTACGGTTGCCTTTTATGGTTGTTAGTTACCTTTCCCTCAGAATATGATGAATTTCAGATTTTCCGTTTTGTTTTCACTTTACCCTCTGATGTAATTTGAGTTGTCTGTTGACTCAAAGCCTGAACACAAACCCACAAAAAAGGATTTAGGTCTTCATTACATTTATGAAAGGGTGTGTGTGTGTGTGTATGGTTAAAAAAAACTTATAGTATTGTCCTCTTTTTCCTAACATGAAAAGTTTTAGATTTTTTTTGTTCATTTTGAATTTTATATTTAACTTAGTAATTTATGCAAATACTCAAACATATGTGCGTCCTCATCAGAAAATAAAAACTTAGGAACAATCAAAACTTTTACAAAAAAAAATTTCTTAATTCATGTGTGGGAAGAGCCGGATGATGCTTGATTAAATGCATCATGTTCTTAATAAAGACCGCTAGAAAGATGGATGTTTTCCTTTACTTCTTAAATATTTAGTGTACAATTGAATACATTTTCTATGGCTCCGGATATTTTGTGTACAATTGCATGTAGTCTGTGTGGCTCTGAACATATTCTGTAAGCTCTTAAGTACAGTTCAATATACATACTGTTCTTTTTGTCAGTAGAAGTAAGCGGCTTGCTCGGTTAGATGCGTTAGTCACATCTGAGTGGCAGGTCCGTTGGAATTCCAGTACCAACGGTCGAGTAACGTATAGATTTATACCGGATGTAGAATTCGTCGGGAAGAACCCTGAGTTTAGCTTCAACCTAAGCCTTGGTTTCATACTGACAGGTCACGGGTCGTTAAATGCATTCTTGCACAGAATGAGACTTGCGGATCGGGAGTCGAAGATTGGCTCCATGTTTTGCGCGAGTGTCCCCTTTACGGGGCTTTTAGGGATTTAGTCGGCATGGGTGTCACCAGATCCGGTGGTGAGTGGTGTGTGAGTAGTATGCTTCAGTCTACGGATGCGTTGTGTGTGGCAACGCGGTTTGCCTCTCGTGTTTTCGCGAGTCGGCGCGCTAGGACGGTTTAGTTGTTGTTGTGGGTTTCACTGGTCTCTATCGGTGTCTCCCTTTTGTAGTGGTTAAACGTTTTTCGTGATCCTGGCTTTTTCAAGCTAGTTATTCAGCCGTTTAGGATCTCGTTGTCGGTACTGCTGAACCCTGCGAACACAGGGATTGCCAGTCCCGGACTTCGTCGGAGTCGAATTTGGAAGTGGATTAGCCGCGAGGTCTGACCAGAGGCCTGTTTCTGGTACCGTGTGCTGTTTGGGATTGACACGTGGAAGGTCTCGAACTCGTGCCCTTTCAGTTTGTGTCTTGTTGTTGTGACCCACGGGGGCATCATCGGCCGAAGCCTGAAGATTGGCTGCCGGCCGCTGTTATTGACCGGAAGAGGTGGAAACAGCCTTGATCCCACGGTGAGAAAGCTGCAGCCATCTGACTGTAGTTATTAGACCGTTTAAATTGCAAGTTTTAGCATTTAAATGGCAATGTCACGTGATGTTGTTGTTGGTGTTGATGTTGTAGAATTGTTTCACGATTGATGCTTTTGTCGCCGGGGGTGACCAGTCCCCTACTTAGTACAAAGTAAAAACTGGAAGCAGCTTCACTGCGAAACTCGGACCAGAGAGTATGCCTATCTGGTAGCACGGGTGGTGTTGGCCCCCTTGTAGGAGATCGTGCTGGCTGTGGTTGCCACCAAAATCGCTGGTAGAGGCTATGTAGTTGCCTTGTATATCAGTTACTTGTAACGAAGTATGCTAGGCAGGTGCATATCCTCGAAATATGGGATCCGTGGCCCTTATCACGGAAGAGGTTTGGATAGTACCTCACTCTTTACCAAGGAGGAGTAGCTCATGTACAGAGAGTTTACTCAATTGGTAGCTCGTGGACGGAAGAAAGAAGTCGCGCTGGCGGATATGCGAATACGGGGCGTTTGTTCTCCCACGTAATCGTGTATACCAATGGTGTAAGGCTTCCTATTCCTGATCTCTTGGCGGCCCCTCTATGCGGGGTAGCACGGATATCTCACGGGCGGCGCTAACAGTTGTATCAAACATATTCTTGGTGGGGCTAGGTGGTGCAATGAAAAGCGCACAGCTCCTTGTTTGTGAGAAACTCTCCCCAATCCCATCATGGGATGTAATGGGAAACCATATGAAATAATTTTTTTCTAAAGTTAAAGGCATTTTTTATTACAACAGAGCCACAGACCCTTTGCAGTAGTGAAGCACAAAATCCAGGAACCGGTTCGGAAGAAACGGCTCTTTACAAGAACCGACCGGACCGGAGCTCGAAAGAACCGAGGGTGGGGTCCAAATGAACCAGAAACGGTTAAGTACCGACAATCGGACTCAAAAGAACCGATAAAGGTTCCGAAAGGACCGTAAAACGAGTCTACAGGAACTGTGAAATGTGTTGAAAATATCCGTAAAATGCTTCTTCAAATAGAGGGATAATTTCCAAAGGAACCAATAGCTTTAGCCTTTGGGTGAGGGTATGAAAATGTACATCTTTATTAAATTATATATTCTTATAATAAAATATTTCACTTAAGCCTCTCCGAACAGAAATTTTCTGAAAACCGGAATACCCGGTTCTTCTCGGAACCGGACTCAACG
Organism: Phaonia tiefii; assembly: GCA_963931995.1. Taxonomy (NCBI): domain Eukaryota; kingdom Metazoa; phylum Arthropoda; class Insecta; order Diptera; family Muscidae; genus Phaonia; species Phaonia tiefii. Next base: position 278,149,409 of record OZ008369.1, read on the forward strand.
GAATGAGAGAAATACGTGGAACCCCACGTCGCTACCTTGCAGAGCCACATAAACCTCATCTGTTATTTAATTATAACGCAATATTTTTAAAAATCCTTTTCCAAACAAAAACTCTCCTTGTCACAATACTTTTTTTGAAGGATGTTTACATACTTATTGCGTTATTTATTTTTTTTATATAAAATTACATCAAATATTTAATAAACACATCACAACAAATCTCACGATACTCAACACGATAGAGTCCTTCATAAGCTCCCTATGAAAAATAATAGAGCAACACCACGTATAGCAGCAGGATGTTTTCGTGGAACAAAAAGGTTGAATGATTAACAGCTACAGCGTGAAAGGAGTCACGATACTGAATTAAATTTCATCAGTAAATAACAAGCGTTTAACGGTGGTATGTTAAATTTTAACATTATACGCATAACAATGGGGCTGGTGGAAAATGTTAAATGGATTCAGGCGTCGAGAACACACAGGGGTGGGGTTGAAATATGTCTATTATTAATATATAAATTAATTTAAAAATTACATTTTACTTAACTAGATGAGAAGGTTGGAAAGAGAAATAATAAATCATTCACTTGAATTTACATGTCAAAAATCACTTATTAGAGAGAGAGAGAGATAAGGATAAATCATATCTGTCCTTGGCTGTGTTTAAATCTGCAGGATATAAATAATCGCGTTCGAAATTGCATAAACTTTAGATGAGAAGAATTTGATTTACTTATCAATAAATAATTTATTTCAACGATAATACAGACATTAAGGGTGTCTCAGTAAGTGTGCACTTTTTAAATTTAATGTAATTTATTTGATGGCTTAAGGTCTATAGGCACGGGTAGGGCAATCTATCCAAGTGAACACAGGCAAACAGCACACAGCGTTAGCATCACATATGTGGTTGTTGTACAACAATAGTATCTGCCTGAAAATAAGTATGATGCAGGTTGTCGTCGCCAAAGAGTATTGAATAATATAGAGAACTCATGGAACGAATTGTATGATTCAAAAGCACTGGCGACATCTGGCGAATGATTCAAAACTTATTGGTTTAGTTTAGTTTAGTTTATTGGTTTATTTTCGATGGTACAATAATAAGAATGCAATTCTTTTATAGTTCAATAGCGTATTACAAATGGAAGTCATTATAATTAAATATATACATATATGTAATTCAAAGTTCGAAGTAAGATTTTTTTTTTCTTTTATAACATAAATTTTAAGTAGGTACGATACAAGTTTTATTTTCCACTAAGGTTTACATAATTTTTATTATGTAATTCAAACGTATTATTCTCTTTTTCTCATAACTTGGTACTTTCATAATTTTGATGTGAAACATTGATGCCTTTTGAAACATTTATGCTTTTTCTATTGTTTTATGTAACAACATTGTCGAAATGGTGCATTTATATTGAAATATTCTGTTCAGAGTATAAGACTCGTTTATGCTGTTTTACTCAGGCTCTCTACATGAGAGCGGAGAAAGAGTGCAATAAATTCTCTATACTATTCAATACGTTTTGTCGTCGCTCTGTTTATGACAAAACAAAAACTATTGCTTCAGTGAGCTAAGTATTGCGTTATTTATTTTAACAATATTACATCTAATGTTAAAGCAGTTGTAAGAAAAAAGAAAGTGCAATTGCAAAAGAGCCATCAGCATTAAAACTATTCTTTTTTTTAGTTTCCAATATAAAATGTACTAATGTGTTCATAGAAATAGAACAGGTACCGTGTAACAAAAAGGTGTTCAAAAATCGCCCGTGAGTTCGAACCCTCATTGATTTTTTTTTTGCTCAAGTGGCAACTCTGAAATATGGCAGCTGTCGCATTTGTTATTGCGATTATTAAAAATGGAGCGCTTTAGGAAACAACAACGCCTTATAATTGTGAAAACTTATTACAAACATTTGTAAAGTTATGCGGACTTTGGAGAATTTTCAGTCGAAAAAGTGAACCTAATGTGCAAACCATTCAAAGAGTGGTTAAAAAAATCCAATGAGTGTTCGAACTCACGGGCGATGTGTTAACACCTTTTTGCTACACGGTACCTGTTCGATTTCTATGAACACATTCGTAAATGTTACATTGGCAAAAAAAACAGCGTTCAATCATATGATGACGTTACAGTTAAATAATGTTAATACTTAAAATTATTTAAAGACCCAGTGCAAGCACATGTGTCATTATTTTCTTGCTCAATACTTTTTGTTTTATTCCCACAAAAGTCAAAGAATGCAAAGCAACAGACACTTGTATATACATACATACATTGCTATATTCGTACATACGCTACGAAATGCTATCTCATTTTTATATACGTATAATACGTCATTACTCTCTTTGCTCTGAGAGTGCTCCGCACCAACATTTTATTGGACTTACCTTTCACTATAATAAAAAAACAACAACACCAACAACAACAACTACTACTACTGATATGTTGGTGATTTATTTGTGTGTCATGGAGTGTTTGCGTGGGTGGTGGGTGTAGGGGAGGGTACCTAAATTAAAAACTGTTACGGGAATGCAAAGAGTGGAGAGCGTGAGTGTAAATTGTCATGGCGGATGGTATATAAGCTTCGGCCCGGCCGAACTTAACACCGTTTCTACTTGTGTTTGTATACACCGGGCAATGCTGAACATCAAATGACTCGCTTTGTTTGGCCATAGCAACAACAACGAAACAACCAAACACGCAACATCGCACATACTTTGTCCGAAGTAGCTGACGTATTAGTATGTCACCATAACGTCGACTGCGCAAGCCCATGCGCTTGCAAATGAAATTTTGCGTGGCTATGCTTTATATCTCCGTTCAACAACAGCAACAGACACATGCACATACATACATTATTATGTTAATACATACGCTATAGACACAATTTCGTTTGCCTCACCCCTGCCACACCACTCTTTCATTGCTCTCTTGCTCGCTCATTTTTGTTTAACACGTCATTATTCTCTTTCGCAGTCGCAGAACATCTGGTTTTAGCAGCAGCATAAAACCTGGTTTTAGCAGATTTTGACTTTGATAGATTTAGTCCCTATACGCCGCTATAGATGTTAACACATCAAAAATTTGAAGAACCTGGGTCGGTTATGGACACTAAGACCCCAGTACGTCAATGTACGGGCTGGAGTCTTGAAAACACTGCTGCTGTCAACAAGAGTGTCGCCGAACTGCGCATCGAATTTTGACATAATTATGTTCATGCGCGCAACGTTCGGCTAACGCAGGTTCTCAAACCAGCAGACCATGGAAAGCGCCGGCAATTCGTTCAATGGGTAAGGGTGCAAAGAGAAGTCAATGCCAATTTGTCAAACCAAAGTCATCATCTCCGATGAAGCGCATTAACATCTGAATGGCTTCGTGAATACACAAAATTGTCAGCTTTACGGCTCAGAAAATCCTCACTCAATCCAAGAGAAATACATGAACCCACAACGGGCAACTGTCTGGTGCAGATTTTGGTCAGGCGGCGTGACTGGGTCCTCTTTTTTGAAGATGAGGCCAAAATTGCAATGACTGTGATCGGTATTCGTTACAGAAACATGATAACGGAGCTCCTGTGGCCTCAACTGGACAGCACGGATCTGGACGTTATGTGGTTCGAACGGACGGCGCCACCTTCCACACCGCGCATGAAACAATCGATGTATTGCAGCAACGATTTTCAGAATAAACTGTTTCAAGAATTATCAACCGGTCACCATGATCAGGCGATTTAAGGTCATGCGATTTCTTTCTTTGCGGGTTTGTGAAATCCCGGGTTTATTCGAATAAACAAGAGACAATTTCTGTGATCAACTCCGAGATCCAATGCGTCATCGGTGAGTTACAGCCACATCTCTGGCCTGTCATCAGAGCCGTGGGGGCTATTTGATGGATATTTTCTTCCACAGGGTGGTGTTGTAGGGGTATTTTTTTACCCTTTTCCACAAAAAAGACCCATGCATTGAGGCGGTAGAGGGTTAAAGTATTACACAAACTTGTTACTCATAAATGTCTACATAAAATTGCGGAACACATCCGATACATAAAATGTAAGGATAACCTGATTTCCTATGCTGATTCATCATTAGAATGTAAAAAAGGGGAAAATTTCACCCATCTCATAAAAAAAATTCAGACGTAAACTTGTAAAATGCAGACACACGTATTTTTGATTCCTCCCCTCTACCAGAATCCGTGGTCAGAACCTTGTATTTTTTTGTGTTTCACAGTGTAATTTAATTTATTGCCCACCAATCCACTTGCCGTCTCCTAGAGTTGATTTATAAAATAATTTCCTGTATAAAATTCCTTTACCGAAATACTTGTAATCCACTGTAAGTAACTACATTCCTAGAAATCTAGTTGTTACTGATGATTTATACCTGTTGTTTTGTGATTTATCAGCTTTTGTACCCCAGGAGGCAAAACAAAAAAATACAATACCAATCCTCTTTGCACTTTTGATGGAATCCCTTCTCCTGCCAACCCTTGCCACGTTATTTTAACTGATTCATCAACTGTATTTCTGTTTTTCTAACGTTTCTTTTGGTTTTCTTTTTTTCTGTGGTATCATTGCAGTTTGTAACCGCACCTATTACGGTGACATTGGACGAACGTACTCCATTAAGGTGCCAACACCACAGTGGAATAAACTCCCATTTTTATGTCACTTAACATTCACAGCATCAGGACATGATCAAGGTGACATTGTACAGGTAAGTCTTAGCTAGATATGTATCAGTGTGATACAAGTATGTAACCCATTTGACTGTGAATACTATACACATGCTTAGATAGATCTACGTGGGATAGTAAGGACATTTGAGTGCAGTCGTATGGAGGAGTTTAACCGCAGAAAAGGAAACAAAAGGCAAAAATCTGTATACGATGTGTATGGTAACTGAATACAAATGTTAGGGTAGATATATTGGTTGTATCTATATATATGTAGGTCATGAATATGAATATATATGCGAATATAAGGTCCTTGTAAAGATGAGTTTATAGATGTAATAATAATTGTAAGAAGCGCTGGGGTTCGTGGATGAATTACGAAATATAGGGTACAATATGCATCGAAGATTGTGAACTGCAATGACAGCAGCTTGTGTAGCGTGGCGTAACATCAAGACGAAGGTCTGCAAATTTGTGCGGGAAAATTCGTATTTCACAACCACAGTAAACAATTGTTAATCTAAAAATGGAAATATTCGACTAAATCAATTAAACTTTAATCCCAAATATTAATATCGTCAACTTTGTCATTGTTTGTAAGATCCATACAACCTGTGTCTAACTAGATTGCTTTTAGGCTTAGTCACTCGTTAGTCAAGAGTTGTAATATAACAGTTTTCAATGCACTGTCCAATAGGGCGTATTGAAAAATTGTTTTAGGAGAATGCGTTTCAAGACATGCGTATTTTAAAAACTGATTACGGCAACATCAAATTTCTTTTATACGATCTATCACGAGCATGTTCATTTGCAGTGATCTCCTCGTTGAACGAGTTGCCAGGGACACACTTCCATAAGGAAATTGAGTGAATCACCACTACAAGTTGTTCACTGCCCACAAGAGTGCTTCAGGTAACCTATCGTCATATTTCCTGACGCCAGTATTTTTCTTTGCCTCGACGCTTTGGATGTATCATCTATTGTTTTACAGATAGTCACTCATGTGACTGCATTTTTATATCGCTTTAGCTCAAATTTTTAATTATCGCAGTCCTGATTATCTCTTTAAGATTTGGCTCTGTTAATTACTCGTCGGCATGACTTCTTTATATACATTTCTACATACCACTCGGCTTCGTTCTTGGGCTTCGTGGCGACTTGTTGAGAGCACTCGTGGTCCTTGCCCATGGCAATATCTGTGTCATATACACACGGTATCTTCACAGATGTTACATATTCCAAACAACTTTTATAGGTCCTTTCATAAAGGGACCAGTCCATCTTCCTCAAATTGCGGCGAACTATTTGAGGCTAAGTCATGTTCCAGGCCAACTGGAATCCACAAAATTTAGGACCAGAGAATGAACTGTTATTAAGGAAATTCCATTCAATGATCATCTCAAACAGAAGTCCTCCGTTGCCAAGGTGGCATCTAGTGACTTTTGCCTGGTGCTGTGGTCGAAAGTCAACCCATCGTCTCTGTTACTTATAGTACGAAGTAAGTACTCCATGAGTGTTTCGCCCTTCTCATTGGTGGTTGTTGGTAGCCCTACTCAGGAGTGTTTACACTTTTTGCCTCCCCAATGAGACATCGATAGTGCAATGATTAGTGTGTGGATAGTGACGGCGACACTATCGAGTATTTAGTCATTAAAAAGCCTCTCAAAATACCGTTCGGAACCGGTGTAAAACTGTAGGTCCCTATCTGTGAGCACACAATTAGAAAGCGCACAGCTCTCTGGTTGTGAGCACAGCTCATGGGATGTAATGGAAAACCACTCATTAAAATTGTTATTATGACAAAGGACAATCAGTGTAACGTATTTATGACCTACTGATTGACATATGGCATTTGGATTAACAGAACATTATCTAAAGTCCTTGCCTTTTGTTGGCTTAAATTAACACTCCATACGGTCCACATAACCTGCCAGGATAACGCTAAAACTCTGGTTCCAGAAAAAGTTAAAAACACCAAACATTGTCAAGCCTTAGTCGAGTTGAGTAGTGTAAGCCTGTACGAGACAGGATCATCAGCACACACGCACACACAAATAACAGCATTCATCATGCAAAAGGACCTACAAAATTTTCAAATTTTTTTTTTTATGACGAAAAGGAACTTGTTTTGTTTATAAATGAGTTTGATGTTGGGTTTAGTTACAATCCCATTGCTTTACCATAGTAAAGTGAAATCTCAACAAGGGCTTTTGGTAAGGTTTTGTGGTATGATGGGTAGGCAGATAACGAGGGAAGTGGGCAATGATGTCGATGCGTGTCTAGGATGAAGAATGTTTTGCATTATAAAATATGCGAGCGATGCTCTCTCAGACATTGTGTAAACATTTGCCGTCTCTTCAGATTGGGGGAACGGAAGAACCTCACGTGTTAGAAAGGCTGACGTGACAACAAGAACATCCCATTATCCTTCCCGCATTACGTTATATCATTTGTAGCCTTTATTTTTATTTTTTCGTTGAAAGTCTGTCACGTCAGATTTGGGAAGGGGAAACGGCTGGTACTTGTCGCTTAATGCTCATGTCAGTGTGTCACATGGTTAAATGTTATCATTACATTAGATGCACAGCAGGAACACTTATCTGTGCACACAACTGCGAATATATAAATAAATTTATGGAAATGATCCTTGCTGTATAAATATAAGAGAAAATTATAAATAAAGGGACCAGAAAATTGGGATGTCTTATTTCTCTTGCATTCTTGACAATTAATATAACGTCGGGTGATACATCCACTGCATCCACAATAATCATGCGCTACAAAAGTGTAATCACTACCTTAGCTGAGCAATCCGCGCATGAAGATAGATATGGGGCATTCCAAGTCAAATCGGACAGTTTGAAAATTCTTCTTTTCGATTTTCGCCATTTTGTGATATTTTGTGGTAACCATCAAGCAACGGTTCCTAGTCAATATTCAAGTTGTTGTTATTGCTCGTTCTAAGGATATTGATTTTTAAAAAATTAAATTTTTTTGAAGGACTGTTTTGGACTATTGGTCATAACTTCCTCAATAATGGTCCGACTTGGACATTTCTACATCATGATTATTGCCATCAGAAATTATTACAAAACTTTGATGAGTAAGTTTATTATTCTTCTTGTAATACATCACTACTGGGAAAGTTGTTGCGCGATTGTTGTTCCAGCGAAAGCCTGTTGCTTTCCAAACGCGTAGAATTGCATCAAGAGTAAGTCAAAACAATGAACAAATAACAACAGCTCAAGAACTGTATGAGTGGGCATCTAAACCGGGTAGCTTACCGAATTTTACAGTAATATTTTCGCCAGAACACCATTATTTCGATGCAAAAGAAAAATTTGACTTGCGATATGGAACTGCTAAATCAATGTCCGGCACATAAAAAATGCATTCAATTATTCCAGCGGACAGCGGAACCATAATTACCAAACAATATTCTCGTTCAAATAATAATAATGTATATAAAAATTTTTTTCAACAAAATAAGTAACTAAAATCGTATTTATTGAAGTGTTTTAGTAAACCTAAAATCTAGATATTTTTTTGTGTAAACGATAAGAATGTATACACATCCATTAAAAATAGCCGAGGAAAAAGTACACAGTGGTTAGTATGGAAAAATGATTTTCAAAAATTTCCAAAAATCAAAAAAAATATTAATAATTATTTGCCCGCTATCAATTTGGGCTTAACAGAAACAGAATGGATAGAGGTTTATAACAAAAAAATTTCGAGAAACTCGAAGGGTACAAACAGTTTCAAAATTAAAACTAAAATTTAAAAACTCAAAATTCGTATACAAAACCACTTTGAATATTTTTTTCAATACTTTTTCTAAAAAGTACAGAGAAAAACAAACAGATTTAAAAAAAAAATGTCCAAGTCAGACCATTATTGAGGAAGTAATGACGAATAGTCTAAAACAGTCCTTAAAAAAAACAATTTTTTTAAAAATCATAAAAAAATTATAAATTTGATCATCTGCAGCATTTTTGTGAAGAGATACCTGCGTTAATATTACAATAACTTTTTTATATGATACTAGATTTGCAATTAATATTGTTATTTCTGAAGATATATATATAAAGCTATCAGGCGATACCTTGATCGCTACAATCTGATATCGCATTCAAAAGTTATTCTAACATTAACTCTTCACAAAAATGCTACAGAAAATCAACTTTACACAGCTATAAAACATGAACCGTGGGGAGTTTCGACCTAAAATAAACGCCATTGTCGACCTAAAATAAACGCCATGGCAGAAAACGACTAGAATATATGTTCATCGAGTATCAACTTTCAAAAGTATGGCTTTTGGGTAGATTTTTTACGCTGACATAGAAATTTGCAAGTGAAAAATCGACGGCCCGATTTTGATTTAAGAACCATGGTTTCTTGGGCACATTTTATTAGAATTTTCCGTAGATTACGTTTCTGCTTTACTCTTTGTCAAGTTTTTTGGTCCCATATAAATTGACCCACCCTAATATAAATATTTGTATACCAATTGGCGTAGGACTACTGCTAACACAGAGGTGTTTTCATAAATAAATAGGTTGGGTTAGGTTAGATGTTAGTGGTAGTCGCAGGCGAAGAACGATCCACTTAGACATATTAGTCAATTGTGAGACCACGGGCTAACAAATGAAGCAATAGCCCAACCGGAGAATCATTTAGTTCGCTCAAAGAAGCACAATATGTCCTCTACAACAATCAGATATAGTTCACCCAAGCTCCTAAATAGGTAGGATACCATAGTAGACATCCCATAAAAAGAATGGTGCCCATAACATCCCATGAAGGGATTGGGGAGAATTTCCCACAATCCGTGAGAATATCGTACTGATGGTTCATCTCGTTCAGAAATCCGCGGCAGTCCTTGGTGGATGTTGAGTACAGGAATGCTGATCCCAGGGACTTGAAAACCGGCTGACTGTCCGCGAAGACATTGACCCGAAAGTCTGCTGGCCTATTATCCCCTTACCAGGCGGTCACTTCTATTATAGCTAAAGTTTCAGTCTAATATGTGCTACAATGATCAGGTAATCTATGAAGAAGGGACAACCCTAGTTCCATGTAGAAGTTCACATATCCCTCTTTACCAGCAACACTTATGTTGCCTCCGAAAGATTTGCTGTGCAGACAAATAATGGTTATGTCAACAATAAGTTTAGGAAATTCATCGCAACTAGTGCTCCGTTCTTACCCAGCAAAAAATATTGTCTTCGTGGATGCAGTTTTTAGGGAGCGTTAAAACGATTTGGAGTCTCAGTGTATTATGTCCTGTATTCAAAAAGGGTGATTTGTGTGTCTGTTCCAATTATCGCGGTATCAGTTTTATATCCATCGCGTATAAGGTCTTGTCGAGCGTATTATGCGAAAGACTAAAGCCAATTATTGGAAACCTGATTGGACCTTATCAGTGTGGTTTTAGACCAGGCAAGTCCACGACTGACAAAATATTCACGGTACGCCAGATCCTGGAAAAGACCCACGAAAAGAAAATCAATACATACCACTTTTATGTCAATTACAAAGCTCCTTTCGATAGCCCCATACGGGGAAAACTGTACGAATGTTCGAAGCTATGTCTGAGCTTGGTATTCAACTAAAACTGATCCGCCTCTGTAGAACGACGCTGACCAACACCAAATCAGCAGTGAAAGTGGGGAAAGACCTCACTGAACCATTCTGCACCAAGCGAAGACTTAGGCAAGGCGACACACTTTCGTGCAATCTCTTCAACATCTTAATGAAGATAATAATGAGAAAGGTTGCAGTAAATACATGAAAAGCCATATGTTGCTGGCGTATGCTGACGACATAGACATCATTGGGCGAAATTTGCGAGAGGTTACTGCAGTATTTTCAAGAATCGAAAAAGAATCAGGGAGGTGGCTCTTGCTGTTAATGAGGGCAAGACAAAATTGATGGTGTCAACGACTAGAAACACCTCTCGACTTGGTCCGCACCTGAACGTTGACAACCGATTTAATTTTGAAGTGGTATCTAGATGAATTTGTCTACCTTGGATCCGCCGTGAACAAGGACAGCAACGTCAGCCTGGAGATAGATAGAAGGATTGTGCTTGCAAATAGATGCTATTTTGGGCTCAGCTATTTTGGGCTCAGCAAGCTGTTTAGGAACAAAGCCCTCTCTCGACGGACTAAAGTCCAGCTATATCAGACTCTCATTTTACCTGTCTTGACATATGGCTCCGAAACTTGGGTCATACCGCAAGCGGATGAAAAACACCTAGGAGATTTCGAGAGAAAAATTCTCCGTAAAGTATATGGTCCTGTAAGAGAACACCGTATCCTTGGTGTTACCAATTGGCGAGAAAGGGCAAAGGATAGAGCCAGTTGGAAGAATGTATTGAAATTTGTTTAATTTGTTTCTTTAATTAATATGTGTAAGACGTCTGACCTCATGAGGTTGTAGAATAGTCAATAAAAGTAAGTAAGTAAAATTGTAATCACATACCACGGTGCTTCCAGAACTTGACAATCGAAGTTAAAAATATGCTTACACATTCGTCGGCGAATGATGCAAATTATGTTTTGAAGTTCAGTGAAGAAATCTGGGTCTATTCCAAGGTTAGTATGGTCAGGTGTTATTGCCGGTCGTTACACAACTCACTTAGACCTTTAAGTCCATTGTAATACCACGAACTAACGAGATTAAGAACACGATATTAAGACCAGAGAACCATTTACTTTGCTGAAAGAAACGTTAGATCCTGTCTCGGTCTGTCTGAGATAATTCTTTAAGATCCCAAAATAAGTAGGATCTATAGAAGACATCCTGTTGCGGGTTGAGCTGAAGGCGCGCACAGTAGACGCTCAGATAATTCGTCCACGTCCCCATTGTTGCAGCTTCTACAGATGCCACTTGCCTCGAACTTTAGTCAGACAGTGACCCGCTTAGTAAACTAAAGTAGGTCTGGGCTGATTTTAGTGCAGAACTTCGACTTGGTTACCGCGCTCCAATTGCAATAATCGGAATAAACCTCGAATGTGACAGCTGCCAAATTTTAGAGTTGCCGATTGCACAAACAAATTATCCTATATTTAAAAAAGTGCAACTTCACTGAGACACCAGTTATACAATGAACTAAAGAAATTCGGGACTAGACAGCATTTTGTCAAACGCTACTCTGATCAAAAATTGGGCGATTTTCCTACTCACTTTTTGGTACCCTCTAAATAAATTTTAGGGAAATCCAAATTTGTATATAAGGGTTTTTCAACACAGATGCTACAAAAGTAAATCGATAGGGACAGCAAACGACGTCATATTTGTTCCCGCTCTTTTGACATTTATCTTCAGTAAGGTTTGCCATTTCATCATGGAAAGATATACGAGCTAACAAAGAGTCGAAATTATTAAAATTTACTACCGAAATTTGGAAACAGTGGCCTCAACTTTAAGAGCGCTACGTCCAATTTAAGGTCTTCAGCGATGAGGCTCATTTCTGGCTGAATGGCTTCGTCAATAAGCAAAATATGCGTTATTGGTCAGACAGCAATCCACACGTAATCCATGAGACATCATTGCATCCCCAAAAAAATTACGGTTTGGTGCGGTTTATGGGCTACCGTTCAATCATAATCGAATATTTTTGGCCCCAATTGGATAATATGGACTTGGAGGACATGTGATTCCAACAGGACGGCGCCACAAGCCACACAGCGAATGCCACAATCAATTTATTGGAAAGCAAGTTTGGTGAACGTGTTATCTCACGAAATGGCCCAGTCGATTGGCCGCCTCGGTCGTGCGATTTGATGCCGTTAGATTATTTCCTGTGGGGCTACGTCAAGTCTATGGTCTATGCCAACAAGCCAACGACGATTGATGAACTTCTTACGAATATCGAACGTGAACTTGCAGCAGTATCGGTCGATTTATGCTTGAAAACCGTCGAAAATTTGGTTCAGCGTCTGGACTTCTGCAAGCGTGCCCGTGGTGGCCATGCAAAAGAAATCGAGTTCCATACACAATGGCATCGAACGTACTTTCACAGGAAGAAAGAATTCCATTGGTTTTAAAAACGGTTTTGTTTAATTAAAAAAATTCATTTGTAGCGCTCGTATTGAAAAACCCGGCAATTTTCCGTGAACTACCTCTCAGTTGTGGATTACATACAAATTTTACTTCGACCATTCGGGTAATTAGTGTAAAGTAGATTCGCAGCGGAAAATGTGTGTAAGATAGTAGGTATTCATGTCCTTACATTTGGAGCAAAAACATTTAAAGTACAACCCAGGCCCAATAATTGATTCATGTTACATTTCAGTCAGTTAATCGAATAGAAATTGTTGTTCCGGTTGTTTTTACTCCAGTTTCTGTTTTTACAAAAAATCGTTGATGTTTCTCTGTTTAGCCAGCAAGAAAACAATTTCTGATAAGCCTGTTTACCTTTCTCTATCTTCCGAGTAATCTTTTCAAAACATTCATAATTCCCACCCACTTCTCGTCTAACTTATTTAATTTCCCATTGAAAATTCTATCAAAAATCCAATGTTTCTTGAAATATTCATCGCACATAGGTAGAATTCAAAAATCCTGACCCTTATTCAAATTTATTGTAATAATTTGTTAATATCTTATTCATAATAATGTTTGGGGCAACCGACAACACAAAACGTAACGATCTAGAAAAGGCGTGTTTAGAAATGTAATCCCAATGAAAGCGCTTTTCACTACAATACAAAATATGTTAATTTCCATTCAGGCTCATTAGGGAAGCGTTACTCAGCGTTAAACACGCAACAAAATTACTTTTAGGTAATATTAAATATATTTAAATCTCATACTCCTCATGGCAAAACGCTGAAATCCCTTTGTTTTGAAGCAAATTTGGTCCACATTCTTTGGGAGCCAAACCGTTGCTGTGTAGCTTTTGTTATAAAATAAGGATAGGATATTGAGGAAACACAGGTTTTAATCCAGTTTCTGCTGTATCTGATTTCTAGCGCAACGCAACACACAAGTTTCTAAAGGGGAAATCCTTAAAGCCAAAACGGGAAAACAAAGAAAATGTAAAGAAGATGTAGCCCAACCAAGAAACAAAAAAACAAAGAGAAAAAGAAGAAGAAACCAACTAATTTAATTGTTCATAAAATATTCAAAATAAAGATTTAAGGTAATGCATGCAAACACCAACACACATACAGATCAACACAAACATACTCAAACACAAAAACTTACATACACATAGATACATCAACATCCACGTACCCACTCACATATACACATACACACATACACACATACACACACAACACACATACATCTTTATGCCAACACAAAGAATCATAAAGCTGAAATGCAAAATTTTCAGCATTTTATCTCTACAGGACTGCAAAATATCATCTAGATGATGTAAAATCTCTAAGGCTTTTGGTATCATGAAAAAATATGAAAAAGTCACGTTGTACATTATTATGTGTTGTTGCTTTAATATAACAACAACACCAAAAATAGCGGCAATAAAGGAAGCATTATCAAAACAATAGAATTGATTAGAATACCACGTTGCACAGTGTCATACGTTTGTAATCAAATGCAGGAGAATTTATTTTTTTCGAACTTAAAATAAATAATTGTGCTTTATTACAGCAACAGGAACACGCTGAAAAGAATGTTATTTTGGAACGAAGTTCCTTATCCCACTTTGTGGGATGGGGGTTAAATAAAAAAACACTATTATACCACAACCCACTATTATCAATAATATTGTTTACTTATGCTTTGGTTTGTGTCTAGACTAACGCTTTGGATCATAGAGAAAGAAATTAACCAGATTTCTCACATAAGTTGGATAATGTCTTGTTTAATGGGAAGTTTTCTAGGTGGAGCCTGTAACCAGTATTTAGTATACAGGGTGGCTGATGAATATTGCTACATTAAGAAACTTGAATAACTTTTTTTTTCAGTGTATGGAATTCACTTTTCTTTTATTCGTATTAAAGCTCATTCAATATTATTATATATAGCTGAAGTAGTTTTAAAAATAATGGAAGTTAAATGCCCCCTGCTCGTCGATGCATGTGCGGCATCTTACCAAAAAGTTGTTCATTACTGCTTGGAGAGTTGAGATTGTTTCTCGAAAGGATTACTTTAGTTCATTCAAATTTGTTGGTTTTACTTTGTAGACATCCTGTTTGCAAAAACCCCTCAAAAAAAGTCAGGTGCAGTAAAGTCAGGCGACCTGGTGGGCCAACGGAATGCGGTGTTTCTGGATATTAACGTATGGGGAAATTTTCGTTGCAATTCTGTCATAACAGGCCGGGCTATGTGAGGAGTTGCACCATCTTGCTGAAACCACACAGAGTTGAAAGAAATTCTCATTCGGCGTAGTTCTGGATAGAAAAACTCTCTCAACATGCTCAAGTAACACTCTCCAGTAACAGTAACGCTGTGACCGTTTTCTTCGAAGAAGTAGAGCCCGACAATGCAGCGTGATGAAACTGCACACCACACTGTGACACGAAGTGGATGCAATTCCGTCTCATAGAGTATCTGTTGGTTGGAAGAACTCCATATTCGATAATTTTGTTTGCTTATTTTGCCATTTGAATAGAAATGGGCCTTGTCAGACATGAAAAGACAGTTTAACATATTTCCGTCATCTTCCACCATTTGAAGCATTTTCTGGCAAAATTCCAAGCGAATCGGGAAGTCTGCCGCCTTCAGTTTGCTGGCCATTTGAATTTTATATGGGAAAAAGTCCAAATCTTTGTGCATAATTGACTGCAATGACTGTCTGCTTATAACCATTTGGATAGATAAGCTTCTTGTCCAAAGTCGTGGATCGCTTTGTATGGCAGCAGCTACAGCAGCGAATGTTACCTCCGTCCGAACTGAAGGGTTTTGGTGGTAAGATCTTCTGTTTACTGTCCCATGCTAGGCAAAATTTTTAACAAGTCTCATTATGGTCCATCTGCTCGGAGGATTGCCGCCAAACGTGCGTCTATACCCCTTTGGAACTGAAACTATGGACTCCAGTGCGTGATAGCGCCGGACAATCCAAATTCTTGTTTCAGTGTCCCAGTCATCCATTTTTGTTAAATCTAAAAATCAGTCTGCAAAATAAAAAAAAAATTAACCAGATTCATTAAATAGAAAAAAATTTATTAAATTTTTTTTTGGTAGCGGCTTAAACAAAGTACATTTTCTTACAAAAAATACCTTATCTTAAAAAAGTACCTTTGCTTAAAGAAAGTACCTTTGCTTAAAGAAAGTACCTTTGCTTAAAGAAAGTACCTTTGCTTAAAGAAAGTACCTTTGCTTAAAAAACGTACCTTTTCTTAAAAAAATTAATTTTCTTACAACACATTGCCTATTCTTAAAAAACTACCTTTTCTTTAAAGAGTACCTTTTGTCTGAAACAAAATATATTTTCTTGAGATAAGTAGTTAAGCTTAAAAATGTACCTATTCTTGAAAAAAGGACCAATTCTAAAAAAATTCGCAATTATTTAAAAAACCTTTTCTTCAAAACAAAATACCCTCTGTTGAAAAAATCCCTTTCCTACAAAAATATCTTTTCCCAAAAGTACCTTCTCTTGGGAATAAAATAATACCCTTTCATTCCTTTCCTTGAGATAAGTATCCTTTCTGAAAATACGTAAATTTTCTTAAAAAAATAACCTTTTCCTGAAAAGAGTACCAATTCTTTAAAAAGTACCTGTTGTAACGTGGTTTTGTCTAGGGCTGACGTAAGCTCAGCCATGTCCAGAGTCTTTCGTTAGGATTAACCAAACCTTTCGAAATAAGAACAGAATATGTTACCCTTTTTGGTGGGCTCGAATTCAGATTCTTTATTGATATTTAATTTACATAGTAATTTGATTTACAGGAATAACATCAACTGCTTCACTCGGTGAGAACAATCCCCTTAGCTTGAGAACGCTAGTCTTTGTTGTCAACACTAATCTGGGGGCACCTGTTTTGGCTTGACAACACTTTTCTGGGGCACTTGCCTCGGCTTGACAACACCCTTCCGGGTATACTAGCAGTGGCTTGAGAAATCGTCTGGGGCAGGTTGTAGACTGGTAGATTCTAAGGTGATTGGTATCGGATACGCTGGTTCGGTATGTGCTTTACATGTCCGGTTAGAACGGTTCGGTATCGGTTATCATCGAGTGGTTTACATGGGAACAGTGAGCCGAAACTCCTGTGTAGGAACAGTGAGCCGAAGCCCCTATGTAGGAACAGTGAGCTGAACCCCCTGTGTAGGAACAGTGAGCCGAAACCCCTGTGTACGAACAGTGAGCCCAAACTCCTGTGTAGGAACAGTGAGCTGAAACTCGTTTGTAGGAGCAGTGAGCCGAAACTCCTGTGTAGGAACAGTGAGCCGAAGCCCCTGTGTAGCAATGTATTTACACCGTCTTTACTAAATAACGGATCCCAAAATTTGCACCTGTCCGTTGCAGAACTAGAGCCCCAGGCAAAATGCTATAATCTTGTCTGGTTGTTCGCTCGGAGGCGACGACTTGAGTCTAGGCAACCTTAATACTAAGTACCATTGCTGTAGTGACGCAAATGAGAATTACATCCAATCACTCATTCTCGTGTGGCCATTAAACTACTTCGCTGCTAATACGTACACAACGTCGACAGAGCTTGTGTGTTGTCAGTGAGTGTGATTGTTCGCGGTGGTTGGTGCGACTGATGGATGTTGCGTATGCTTAGGTGACGGGAAGACCAGGGACTTAGGCGGGTGGGAATGCCGGTGAGTGTTTGTTATTATGTACGGACGGATCATGACGTCACGGTACACTGTTCCTAAAAAAAGCACTTCTTTGTAAAAAAAATTGTTTCTTACAGTAAGTACTTCTATATAGGGTAGGCACGGGTAGAGCAATCTATTAAAGTGAACACATGCAAACAACACACAGCGTTAGCATCACATACGTGGTAGTTGTACAACATTGGCCTCAGTCTGAAAATAAGTAGGATGGTATTGATGTAGCGGCAGCGAACAAACAAGCAGGTTGTCGTCGCCTAAGAATATTGAATAGTATAGAGAACTCATGGAACGAATTGTATGACTGAAAAGCACTGGCGACATATGGCGAATGATTCAAAATATAATTCGCTCTTTTTGTCATTACTTGGTCTATTCATAATTTGATGTCAAATATTGCATTTATATTGAAATGTTCTATAAAGCGAATATGTCTCGTTTATGCTCTTTTACTCAGACTCTCTACATGAGAGCGGGAAAAGAGTCGAATAAGTTCTCTATAATATTTAATACTTTTTGTCGTTGCTCTGTTTATGACAAAACAAAAACAATTATATCAGTGAGCTAAATATTGCCTTATTTACTTTAACAATATTACTTCAAATGTTCAAGCAGATGTAAGAAAAACGAACGTGCAATAGCAGAAGAACCTTCAGCACAAAAACTATTATTTTTTTGATTTTCCAATGTAACAGTTGCTAATGTATTCAGAGAAATCGAACAGGTACCGTATAACAAAAAGGTGTTAACAAATCGCAACAACAAAATAACAATTGTCTATGATATTACTCCCTGTTGCATCTATCAGATAGTCACGGGTTAAGCTAAATGATCACAAGACGTTTCTGTGGTTCACTAAATGGTTCCTCAGGAACTAATGTTTACTGCGACTTCATTGAATATAGGGATATGTTATCACTTGGCCTGAGCGCTCCATACCCATAATGGGTCAATTGACAGGTTCAACGATGGGGACGGAGTATAAATTCCCGAGTTATCACAACGACGTGTGCCAATAGTGAAAACCGTTTCTACTTAATCTAAGTTAGTCCCTCAAGATCATCTGGGATCATATTTAAGAAGGATATCAAACTGGTTTTATATCTTGTTAAGAGATGTTAGTCAGTCTCTTATAGACTAGAGTGCAGTTTGCAAACGTTCTGTAGCAGCCTCTTTATCAGCGTAGATGTTGATACCCCAGGTTGTGATGACGTTTTGTTGCTGTTAGACTGGTACGTCTACAATTGCAATGACTTCCCTATAAATCGCACTACATAGATGGGTTTTCAGTATCGACACAGTTCTCTATATTTCAAAAAACCCCTACGATATGGATTACTGTCATAAATTCTTTTGGAGTATTGGTGTATGCCCTTTCCAGTTCCGCATATCGCAGGATATCAAACTGCTTTGATATCTTGTTAAACGACGTGGGTCAGTTTCTTATAGCATAGAATGCAGTTTGTAAATGTTCCATAGCCGGCTCTTTATCAGCGTTGATGTTGATACTCCAGGTTGCGATGACGTTTTATTCCTGTTCCATACCAGTCGCCTCCGATAGCAATGACTTCCCTATAAATCGTACTACAGAGATGGGCTTTTAGTATAGACACAGATCTCTATATTTCAAAAAACCCCTACGATATCGGTTACTGCCATAAATTCATTTTGAATCGTGGTGTCTGCCCTTTCCAGTTCGACTTATCGGGGATATTGCTGTATAGGTTTCTGTGAACGGAAAATTCTCTGACATCATAGAGTGTTTCATCACCTTTAAGTTAAATTACGTCCAGGGACTTTGGTATTTCATTGGAATCAATTTCGACGGCCTAGGGTCATTTGTAGACCGGCGAATATAGTGGCCGCCGGTGGTGCAATGGTGGAGTGAGCGCCTCTTTGTCCATGACAGCCTGGGATCAATCCCTGCTCTGGCCACCTAACATTTCCTTTGACGACTGTCACCTCGATTGGTAACGGTGACTTTTGTGAATCATTAGCCCAGAAAAAGTTTCTCAAAAAATCACTCGGAAACGCTGTAAAACTTTAGGGTGCCATCAGTGACTTTTTAACTAAAAAGTTCACACCTCACTCGTTGCGACAATATTTCCACAGTATCTACATGTTGTAGTTGTGGCTCTACGACTTAAACTCTCTGGATCTTTACCAACAGCGCACGATTTTCAGCCTAGATTTTCCAAGTATGGGCTTTTTCAACGTCACCGTAGTGTAATAACGGGCAGGTACCAGTTGGTTGTATCAAATAAACTTTCTGGGGTCCTATCGTCTTCCACACGCTGAAAAATCTATCGTTTTTTGTTGTTTGGATGCAAATATAACTATATAAAAAATATACTATACTTGTGACCATCACATTGTCTTTGCTGCTCAATATAACATGTTTGAGACACAATGATTAATAGGCTGTAATATATGTTTTTAAGACGCAAATGTAGTTGTGTTTGTTGAAAACCGCTAAAACCAAAAACGAGACAGGCAACAAAGAAACAAAAAGGCAGCAGATAATCAGTTCATGAAAACAATGCTTGCAAATATGTACATGTTTCCTGCAATATGTTGCTGGGGCCGCCTTTTTGAGCGTGCAGAGAAGGTTTATACAAAACTTACAAAACTGTGGCTGTAAGGAATGTATCTGTGTACCCAACTTCCAGTCATGACACACATCCAAATATCTTGCGTATTGTTTCAAGCATATTTTTCTTATTCTGAGAGGGAATTGCCTAACATATGGAACATACTGCTGCTGGGTAAATAGCATTCGCTTGGGGTTCTTTATATTTATTCGCAATAACCCAAGGAGGAAATCTTTTGATTAAATCCTGACTAACAGCTCTGCATGTTTGAGTGTATTTTCTCTGAACTACAATTATCGGGTCCTGTTTTGTGCCATATTGTGTATCAATTACAATATTATGCAGTATATGTACACGATGAAAATATCATTCCCTGTAACATATTGCAGGAACCATGTATATGTTTGCAAGAAAATATGCTGCTTTTCTGTTTCTTTGTTGTATGCCACGTTTTTGTTTTCCACAGTTTTCAATAAACGAAGCTACATTTGGGTCACAAGAACATGATTTATAACGTTGTTTAATCACTGTGACTCCAAAAAGTAACTTTGAATAGCAAACACAATGGATGGGTTTGGACATAAGCATACTATATTTCCGACAAGCTACAAAGACGTTACGTTTGCACCCAAACATTAAAAAAGGACATATTTATCATCGTGCTTCAAATGAATATCTGCTCCCCCTTTTGTTTCTTTGTTGTCTGTCATTTTTTTGTTTTCCGCAGTTTTCAACAAACAAAGCCACATTAGGGTCACAAAAACAAGTATTATAACCTGTTAATGATTGTGACTTCAAAAAGTAACTTTGAATAGCAAACATAATGTGTTTATACACAAGTATACTATGTTTGCAACAAGCTACAAACACATTATATTTGCATACAAACATACATACATACATATTTCCGACAAGCTACAAAGACGTTACGTTTGCATCCAAACATTAAAAAAGGACAAATTTATCATCGTGCTTGAAATGAATATCTGCTCCCCATTTTCTTTCTTTGTTGTCTGTCATGCTTTTGTTTTCCGCAGTTTTCAACAAACAAAGCCACATTTGGGTCACAAAAACAAGTATTATAACCTGTTAATGATTGTGACTTCAAAAAGTAACTTTAAATAGCAAACACAATGTTTTTATACACAAGTATATTATGTTTGCAACAAGCTACAAAAACATTATATTTGCATACAAACAACAAAAGACAGATTTTGTTGCGTGTCGTGAAATCCATTATATATTTTTGTTAATGACCTTCAAGATGGATTGAGTACCAGCTAAACGTTCAATGATGCACTCCAACATAGTAACTGTCTACACACATATGCAATTACTCACTGTACAAGACGAACGTCATCGGTTCGTTGCGATATAACGATGGAAAGGAGGGAGAGTCGTAACCAGGAAAAATATTACCTAGGAATACATGCAAATAAAGAAAAAGAGAGAGGGTAAAGATACACATAACCCCAATTGGATTTATCAAGATGCCTCAATGATTTAGTGCCTTTTATGGCCGAGTAAATATACACATACGATTATTCTGTGATGTTAGGATCCCTTTCGTATACTGTTTGACTTTGGGTGTGAGTCTGCCTTGCAGTGTAACTGCAAAAAAGTTCTAAATAAAACTGTCGATTAGTTGTCAATGGTAGTTTGTTTAAGACGTCTGGCTTCCAGTAAACAATATTTGTATTGGCCTACACTGGATGTTCTTATTAAAAAATCGAATTGTAACAGTGAATTCAAAACATTATTTAAAAAGATTTGAACATACATGCTTCAGTGTTGCCAAGTCGCATATAAATATTGATGACAAAAACGATATAAGGCAAATGTCATCTTATCTGCCTTCATGATTATTAGACTCATTGTCATGTGTCATTTAACCATAAACCCAACACCGAGGAATATCAGTCAATCTCCAAGAAGAGAAACGACACATTTCATTTACCAATTAATGATAGACCCAATTTGTATTGTAAACCACAAACTTCCTTCCGCTTTATGTTTATCTAATTGAAACAGAAAGGACATCACTCTCTACTCCATCTCACACCACTGATTACACACACATCCTCTTGCATAGAAAACGTGTATTGAATTAAATGAATTTTTTGATATTAAAGGAAATAATTGAATGCCAAATAAGGGGGTTATAAATGATCAGAAATTGTAAATATATTTCGCCTAAAGGGCCTCATTTTATCGTACCCTCACTAAAAATAAACTTTATTAAAACCCAAAATAAAACTGAATTTAATTGATTTTTGTTAGAAATTGATCTCTTTTTTGCTGGAAAGGTGAATAGAAGAGTGTGACAATATGAAATAGAAAAGTTTTGTCAAGTTCCTTTTTTTTTGATATTTTATTGTTACATTACATTCAATGAAATGTCCTTTATATCATTTTCTTACAGATAATATTTGACAGTTTCACTGTGGGTCGCTTTGATGAGGGTATGGTCGACACCGATGTGGATGGCTATGAGACAAGCCTCAGTCCCACCGGGGAATTGCCTGGTTGTCCAGAAGGTTTTATGCAGGTAAGTTTTCTAAATTAGAATAAAAAATAACAAACGAAACAAACAAATATAAAACTCTAAAGGACGCTATGAAGAAATAAAAAAAAGGATAACGAAGTCTTACAATCTAAGACAAATAAAGAAAGCATGTAAAGCAATGATGATGAGTTGAGGGTAAATGTCTTCTCGTTTATAGACCGTCACAGTTTCAACACAAAACTTCAACAATTGTTGTCAAATAGTCCTTATTTCTAAATTTATTACCATAAAATTGAGACAAAGTTTATATCTTTCCTTGTGTCTTATTTTAGAAATTCTCTTAATAACTTCGACAACTGTTTTTGTATTTGTGTTTGAATTTCATGTCAATGTATGGAAATATTTTTCCTTTCCATTTGGTTTTGGAAAACCTCAAAATTATTTAGAATATTTACCAGAAAAATGAACTGCATAAATGTTCGAAATTCATGTAATTCTTTGAAAAAAGACAAAAAAATATTTAAAATTTATGTAAATTTAATACAGTGGGTGTTTTTTACTTTATGCATTTGTTAGAGTAAATTTGTAAAAGGATTTAATTGTGCAAAATAAATAAAAGATATCAGCAAAAGGATTAAAGGGTTTAAACAAATGTCATGCTTTGGCAAAATGTTAATTTTAGAGAAGCAATGGAAACAGAGACAGATTTTAAAAAGCAAGATTAAACGACTGGTAATTTGTCTAATTTGAAATGTTTGTTTTGCGCGCATGTTTTTTACTCGGGTTCTACAACTTTTGCAATTGAAAATAAGAAAATATTAATTGAAATTTAGAAAAGATTAATTTAATTTAAGAATTTCTTAATCGAGTTCAGAAGTCGAGTTGAATTTCCAATTGAAAGTCAGAAAATACAAATTGAAAATTAGATTATTATAATTGAAATTCAGAAAATATCAATTGGAGTTTTGAAATTCAGAAATTGAGGACTGAAATTCAGAACATATTAGTCAATATTCAGAAAATATCAATTTCAATTCAGAAAATATCAAGTTTACATGTTTGCCATAGTTCCTAGGAGGAGCATAGGGAGTAACGTAGTTTTTGTCAAGGGTCAAGGGTCAAGGGTCTTTCATTTGGATCCACTAATCCTTACGAAACAAGAACATAATGGTTTACCCTTTTCTGGGGATTGAATTCAGATTCTGCAATGGCTTTCTTATGACACAAAATAATTAAATTTAAAGCAACAACATCAATTTATCCACACGTTGAGAACACACTTCTGGGAATAGTTTGAGGACACTCCTTTGGGTTCGGTATGAGAGCAGTTTTCCAGGAGCTGTTTCACAACAATCTTCTGGGAACGGTTGGGAATATTCTTTGGGGAAAGGTTTAAGCGAACTCCGTTGGGTTAGGTCTTAAAGCACCTTCCAGAGATTGGTTTGACAAAAGTCTTTTAGGAACGGTTACGAGTACCCTTCTGGGAATGGCTTGAACAGTTCGATAGGTGTGGTCTGAGAACGGCTCAAGTCCGGTTCAGCTCGGTCTTCAATACGGGCATCTTATATTCTGATGGGCAGAACTTTATCGTGAATCGGATATGCATCGGCTGGGATCGAACCCACGTTATCATGCACAAGAGTCACGCACATTACCATTACACCACCGACTGCCACGGGCAGGCAAATTATGACGTCACGTTACAAGACCCGTAGAAATTCTTTCCATTTTATTTGACTTAAAGCTAATTACTTAATTGCACGCCATGAATACCGTCTCCCACTCATCTCCTTGTATTATCCTTCCTCTTCTGCCACTGCCCTGCGAATTCCAAACGAGAGTCGAATGGGTAATATCATCTTCTGATTTCCTTAGGATATGACCGATCTACATCCACTTGCGATGTCGGATTTCCAAGGCTATTGCTTCCTCGTGCATGGCCGACCATAAAGCTGGGTTGGTGATGGTATTCGGCCGGAAGTAGCGCATGACGTTTCGTAAGCAGCGGTTAATAAAAGCTTTAAGGCTTGGAATTATTTGTTGGCTGCGTTCCAGGTCTCGCAGCCGTAAGGAACGACAGATTATATGCTACCATTAAACAGCTTAATTTTGGTGTTTCTTGTGATACATGTGATACATATCGTCTCCAGAGACAGTAATGAGGCTGCAAAAATAAAAACGTGACTCCACATTATCTATTGGATTGTCACCTATGGAAATTAGTTGGGCGGTAATTGTGTTGATGCGCATTAGTTTGGCTTTAGGTATATTTATTGGCAACCCTGCTAAGGCAGCATACTGTTTGATATTGTTCAGTACACCGGTTTAACCCGTGTGCTTATGTACTGGAAACGCTCCAACACGCCCTCGAAAATTGGAACAACAGAATGGATCCGGTTAGCTGCAGTTGCAGCCAGCATTTGAAGGAAATAATCTTTAATCGATATTTGCAATTACTTGTTCTTTTGTAATATAATGTACCTTGGCCGATAGAGTTTCCTATTTTTATTTATTTTTTTAATTTTTTAAACAAACATTTATTTTATAATAGTCCAATACATGGCTGTAATCAACACAATGTCATAGAACTTTCAGCGGATATTTACCCTTTTATTATATGCCCTCGAACTCTATCAGGCTTTTTTATACTGCTTATTATTCACACTTAAGCTACATCTGAACAGACCAGCTATCTGTGACCAGATCCGCTATCCGCTACCTGGTAACCACCCATTGTTGCCTGAACTTAAGGATTGGTAACTACCAAGAACTTCATTGACACTAAACCTACGTACCATTAACTTATTAGTTTCCTACCAACCAGGTATATATTTACTACCTTAGAGTACCATGTTGATAGAATGAAACATTGGTTGTGCAAAATTATGGTTATAGCCCAAAAATTCAGTGATCCATTTAAAAGGAACTCTAAGCTTATTGAGCATCTCCATAACGAATTGCAACCTAAATTCAACACAGAGATAACTTGTACTTTACTGCTTACCACCTCAATATTTTTCAATATTTACTTGTCTTACATTGCTGCAGCCAGGTAATTCTATTGGCAATTCAATGGCTAGGACTAAAATCTCTTGTAAATCTATAAACATGAAAATATCGATTTTTATTGTTTGTTGGGCGTTGCGTTGCACATGCAATGAATTGTATAAAAGTATTGAAGGAGAAAACATTATAAATGAAGTGTTACAACACAAAGGAAGGTAAATATACATTCATTCTTCTTTCGAAATAAACTGAGGCAGAAAATGAAAACAAAAAACTGGAATGAAATAGACCAAAACGAAAACAAAAACAACAGCCGAAACAATTTCTATTACACCAATCCTGCATCCTTTTGTGGAATTATATACGTATGTGTGCAGGGGAGAGCAGCAAAACAATAGCATCGCATTACATCCGTTTCCTTCCAAATTCACATGCACACATACAAACACACATAAGCACACGTTTACATTATTATAAGACAGGTGTAGTATTTGAAAGCTATGCTTTGTGTCTGTGTATGGCTTAGCCTGTGTAAGATTGTTATAAACTCACACACTCTTAAAAATGTTCTTCAAAATGTGATAGACAAAACATAGTTTATGTTCCATAATAGCAATTGTTCTTTTTAAATGATAAAACATGAGGAAGTGGGGCAAAGAGCTGATGGCAAAGAAGTTGCATATAGTAATGACGTGGCACTGTAGTTTGGGACCAGCAAATGTTAATTTACAATGTGATTTTTCAAAAATAAATCCAACGAACTCACGGGCGATCTGGTAACACCTTTTTGTTACACGGTACCTGTTCGATTTCTCTGAACACATTAATAAAGGTTAAATTTGGAAATAAAAAAATAATAAAATCAATATATGTCTTCGGTTAGTGGCTTACGCAAATACACACCGCAGTGGCTTAACGGGCTAGACGCTGCTGAAGATGATGCTTCACAAACATCGAAACGATCGTCCAGCGAATGTGAGTTCGAATCCCACCCGCGGCATTTACATTTTTTTCACTAACCGGAGAAAATATGATCTCTTAGCCTTAAAAGGAAATTACAACTTTAAATATGACGAGGATCTAAAAACAACTAAATTAAAAAAAAGAATACTTTTTGTGCCGAAGGCTCTTTTGCTATTGCACTTCCTTTTTTCTTACATCTGCTTTAACATTAGATAACTAAAGCAATATTTAGTTCACTGAAATAACTGTTTTTGTTTCACCATAAAGAGAGCGACGACAAAATGTATTGAATAGTATAGAGAACTTATTGCACACTTTTTCCGCTCCCATGTAGAGAGTCTGAGTAAAATAGCATAAACGAGTCTTATTCTCTTTAAGGAATATTTCAATATAATTGCACCATTTCGACAATGTTATTTCATAAAATAATACAAAAAGCATATATGTTAAAAAGGCATCAATATTTCACATCAAAATTATGAATGGACCAAGTTATGGCAAAAAGAGAGTAATACGTTTTCAATTAGTGGCCGTCGGTGGTGCAATGGTTAGTGTGTGCGGCTCTTGTACATGAGATCCTGGGTTCGAACCCTGCTCTGACCAACATCAAATTTCTTTCGGCGGCGGTCACCTCGCATAGTGGCGAAGACACTATCGAGTATATATTTTTTACGTTTTGAATTGTTCCCCAGATGTTGCCAGTGCTTTTGTGTTATACAATTCGTTCCATGAGGTCTCTATACTATTCAATACTTTTTGGCGACGACGACCTGCTTGTTTGTTCGCTGCCACTACATCAAACACCATTATACTTATTTTCAAGCAGAGACTATTGTTGTACAACAACCACGTATGTAGGGCTAACGCTGTGTGTTGTTTGCATGTGTTCACTTTGATATATTGTACTACCAGTGCCTATAGATGTTAACACATAAATAAAATTGTGTTATGAAAAATTTCGTAATGCAACCTCAGATAGACTCTGTAGAAAAACTAAAAGTGTTTACACATTTTGTCCAGGAATGGTTTAGAAAAAGCTTCTAATTTCTGTGATTTTAACCTACAGATTTAAAAGAACTCGAAATAATTTGTCTGTAAGTTATAGAACATCATTGTTGTCTCCTCGTAAATTATTCCATGCAGACTAAAGAAACTGCCCCTGTAACATTATGCAGGAACCGTATATGTATATGTTTTCAGCATTTTTGCCATGACTCGAAAATTTGCTGCTTTTTCGTTCCTTTGTTGTCTGTGACGTTTTTGTTTTCAGAAGTTTTCAACAAACAAACCAAATTTGGTTCATCAACGCTTATGTTGTAACATATTAATCATTGTGCCTCCAACATGTAATATTAGCTGGCAAACACAATGTGTTTGGACACAACCATACTATATTTGCCACAAGAAACAAACACGTTACATTTGCAATCAAACAACAACAAAAGACAGATTTTTCAGCCTGTGAAAACCATTGTTGCAAACAAATACATGTTTCCTGCAACATGTTGCTGGGGCCGATTATTTCAGTTTATATCAGTGACAACTACAATCACAAAAGAGACAACGGGTTTGACGTGACAGGTTCCCAATTCATAATCGTATTGTTAATTTGAGACAACAATTAAATTTATATTTTTACTGAAAATCCGAATATATTGTTTTTGAACTGAAAACAATCAAATATGTACAAACGTACAATATTCTCCTGCAACCATATGTATATTAATATCAAAAGCAATACCGAAATTGAAATCATTTTTTCAACATATGTATGGTAGTTTGTAATGATATTATAATAATGCGTGACAATATTCACAGCAGCCAAAAGAGACAACAAGTTTGACGAGGCAGGTTGACAATACACAAATACATGGTTAATTGGAAAACCAAAATTAAAAGTATGATAAAAACAAAATTGCGACAATGTTATTTTTGGGTTGAAAACAACCAAGTATATACCATATTTTCCGGCAAACATATGTATAATATTAGTAACAATAATAATGTAATAGGAAACATTTTCACAACATATGTAAGGTAGTTTGCAATGATATTATAATTATGTGCAAGCAAATTAAAGAATGTGGCCATCGGTGGTGCAATGGTTAGTATGCGCTGCTCTTGTACATGAGAACGTGGGTTCGATCCCCGCTCAGACCACCTTACATTTCTTTCGACGACGGTCACCTCGCTTAGTGATGGCGACACTATCGAGTACTTAGCCATGAAAATGTTTCTGAAAATACCGTTCGGAACCGCTGTAAAACTGTAGGTCCCAATCAGTGAGTTTAAAACTAGAAGCGCACATCTCACTGATTGTGAGAGGCTGTCCCCAATCCCTTCATGGGATCTTATGGGACACCATTTTTTTATATTATTTTTTTATTTGTACAGTGTGTATCTGTAGATGTTGTCTACGAATGTACTATTATTGGTTCGAATCACCTAATGAAGTTTTAGCTGGAAAACTTTTAGTTTATAGTTTTGACAAAAAGTAAACTCTCCAGCAGCGGACAGTGGACGTCAACTATCAGCTTTATTGTTCGCCATAATGTAAAGTTGTTTATATTGACGTCGCTGATGACGCTGATGTTTGGAATTATTTTCAAAACTTTAACAAACTACTTAAGAGCAAAACAAGGTGGCATTCCTCCCACAATGTTGAAAACTTCTATCTGCAGAATTTAGTGGGAAAATCAGCGTTGTTGCTGCTCGCCTACACAACAATATTTCCAAAACTTCTCTAATCTTTTTGTTTGTACATCACAATCCATCCCCATGTTTGCAGTTGCCAACTACTGTGCCGCCTTAATCATTACCAGCAAACGAACAGAGAAAACACAAATTCATGCTTCACGTGGCATATAAGATTTTATTCCAGCAAGCAGTTGTTTCAGACTGCCAATATGACTTGCAACATACAAAAGTACCCAGCATTTTTTACAGAAACTCCTGTGTTCAAATGCCTGTCTCTACCAGGCATTTCATAAAGGTAACGTTTTGCAAAGAGGAGTGAGGGGTTGGGGTTTTCCAACCCGCCCTTACAAATGGTTTTCCATATCTATTGTTTAGAACAAAAGATGTTCATTGCGATTTTTTTTCATCTTCTTCTCTCTGGATGCTGTCTATTTCTATCTTTTGTATTCTACGATTGGGGGTTAAGGTAATTTTTGAAATTGTTTTGTGGTCTGAAGAGGTCATGGACTTCAATTTATTTTTATATTGTTGTAGGTTGTCCAAAAAGGGTCAGTCAACAAATTTGTCATTAGACACAGAGGCCATAGTTGGCATACATATATGCATGTGGTTTTGGGGTAGGCTGAACACATATTGGTTTGTTTGGAAAGCTGCTGTAGAAGTGAGTATTAGAATTGGTATGTTGCATGTTTTAATAATTTCACACCGAATTGTTAGAACATTTTTCTATTCTTTTTTTATTTATTTTTTTGAGGGAAATTTAAGGAATCTTTAGTAAAATACGGGTTGAAAGGATATTGAGGTCATTTAAGGTACATAGACGATATCGTGTAAGAGTTGTTAAAGAATATGCAGATATAGCCTCAAGAATTGTTCAAAACCAACTAAACGAAATGAAATTATTGTTGAACAAATGGAATATTTTGATCAATACTACAAAATCAGCACACGTTACGTTCTCCTTAAGGCGAGGTGACTGTCCGGATTTATTCCTAAATAATTCTGCGATACCAAAGAATTAAACCGTAAAATACCTAGGATTACATATAGATAGACGCTTAACATGGAAAAATCATATAAAAGCAAAAAAGGAACAATTAAATATAACAACAAAAAAACTGTACTGGTTAATTGGACACAAATCAGAACTAAGCCTTCAAAATAAAATTCTTATTTATAAAACAATCCTTAAGCCTGTCTGGACGTACGGCATCCAACTCTGGGGAACAGCCAGTAATTCAAACCTTGAAATTCTTCAAAGATATCAATCCAAGACACTAAGGTCTATTGTTAAATATAACAACAAAAAAACTGTACTGGTTAATTGGACACAAATCAGAACTAAGCCTTCGAAATAAAATTCTTATTTATAAAACAATCCTTAAGCCTGTCTGGACGTACGGCATCCAACTCTGGGGAACAGCCAGTAATTCAAACCTTGAAATTCTTCAAAGATATCAATCCAAGACACTAAGGTCTATTGTTAATGCACCATGGTTTGTATCCAATAAAACCATCCACAACGATCTCAGCATACCATTTATCAAAGATGAAATCAACAGATATAGTACCAACTATCTTGACAGATTAAGCAGCCATTCGAATCCATTGGCAGTATCTCTATTGGATGACACATTAGAAGTCAGTCACATTCTTGATTTACCTTTTCGTAGATAAACTAACTTAACT
This sequence comes from Phaonia tiefii, assembly GCA_963931995.1. Taxonomy (NCBI): domain Eukaryota; kingdom Metazoa; phylum Arthropoda; class Insecta; order Diptera; family Muscidae; genus Phaonia; species Phaonia tiefii. The sequence goes on from OZ008369.1 coordinate 278,180,310, forward strand.
CCAAAGAAAAATTAAATTTAACTTGTATATCTTAATTTATTTATAAGCTCAAATGTTGTTCTCAATGGAGTTCAGAACATATGCCAATGTTGTTGTATTAAAAAAATTTGCTTATTATCCTTATACACAAGGATAGATTGTAAATAAAGACGAATAAAAAAAAAATAATAAATTTTTATCAAAAATATAATATAAATCATTTTTATACTTATAGAACTTAGCTTTAGTACAATTTAGATGTCCATTAGTTCTTTAAAAATTCGTTTATTTGTATCGGTCCTTAATTTGGATCTTATGAAGATACGTGTCACAGCCGCATTGGGAACTTCGTCCTGTGCGAGGTATGTTACACGAGGCACACCCCAAGGAGGGATATTGTCGCCGTGTCTATGGAACCTTGCGTTGAATTTAATACATGTCACTATCGAAAATGCGGTTTCAAAAATTGTTGCTTATTTTAAACGTGGCAATGAATGTAAGGAGCAAGTATACTAGTACCTTTAGTGACATTCTACGAGTCATCTTCCAGACTTCGGCTAGGTGTAAACCCGGCCAAGACCTAGCTGGTCCTTTTCACCCGAACGTGTAAAATACCTACCATGGAAACTACCACTTTGAACGGTTCTGAAATTAAGCTTGCGGAGTATGCCAAATACCTGGGTGTTGTTTTGTTGTTTCAGACCAGGGTTCGTATTTATCCCCCCATGTGTAATCGATACACATCATCGTGGGAAATGTGTAATGAACGTTTACCCAAAACCCACAGGGTATGGAGAAAATAATGGGTAGCTACCCATGAAAATGGGGAATTACCCATTACCCTTAGGGAAATTGGACCACTTTATGAAAAACCCTTAGAAAGCAGCAAAAATTGTTTTTTTTTTCGATTGGACACTTTGTTTCTGAGATACAGGGATTTTCGTAATTTTTTTCATATCTTCGATCAAAAATGGGGATGGGTTACCTTGGGTACCCATCGTGGTGGGTAGCTACCCATTATTTTCCCCATTACCCTGAGGGTAATAGGTAATCATGATGGTTAATTCCCCATTGTCTTGGGTAGCTACCCATTATTTTCCCCATTACCCTATGGGTAATGGATAATCATGATGGGTAAACGATCGCTACCATTCCCCACGGCACTAATAATGGGTTACTCTCTCTAACCCAGGGTAACTCATTACCCAAGAAATACGAATCCTGTTTCAGACCCAACATAGTGGAGAGGGTGAAAAATGCGACTATAGCCCTTACACCTGAAAAATGGTTGTATGTTGTTAGACTTTCTCTGAGGATTGTTCGTTCGCTCTATAAAGCGGTGGTGAGTTCAATAATGTTCGATAGTGTTATCGTGTAGTGGCAGGCGCTTGAGAAACCCTCGTTTGTGTATTTCTGGTTCAGAGAATGGCGACGATATGCATCACGGGTGCTCTGGGCACCACTCATACAGAATATTTGATCCCATAGAATGGGAAGGAGCAAGACGACGAAAGTATTCGGGTAATCTACCACCGAATTTCAAAAGTAATATTATACTTCTTGCCGGTAAACAATATATTCTATATATCCTAATAGGGGTGGCCAAAAAAGGAAGGCGTTCTCGTTGGTCAACGAAATTTTGCGCAATATATTTTTAGAAGCTAACAAAAATATCTAAGCTTGTGCAAAATCTGTCAAAGGACACGTCCACTTCCGACATATGGTGGCACAAAAAACGGCTAAGACTCCTACAGCTGCAAACCGAATTCTAGCAAAATAGACAAAATACTTTTGTTAGCGGTTTGAAATCGTGGCATGCGCGACACTGTGCGACAATGATGTACCTAAAATACATTTCTAAGTACTGGACTTTCGTCCCTTTGAACAAAAACCATCAGGTTAATTGTGACTCAAAGAAAATTTGGTGGTCTTTGTGGCCTTGGATGTCTTAAGTATAAAGCTGATTTAGGTTCAATTTCTGATAAAAATTCTGTAATGCTGGGTCTTGAGCATTGCCAGACGTCATCATTAGAAGATTTATTAGCCTAGTAGATACGAATTATTTGGCTCGAACAGCCATTGATAAATGTGTGGACCTTTCGTGGATGCTCTCTTCGTTGAACAATTTAGTCGTTTGTGTGATCTCCTTCTTGTTTTCATTCTGCCATTTGACTAAGGCAACTACTTCAATGGCGCGTGGCCGGATCAGGTCACGGAACACTGCTGGAAAGTATCTACTCCCAATATTCGTGCATACTTTGACTAGTCAAAAGCCGAACCCAGTATATTCCGATTATATTCCGATCGAATATATCACACTCTCATAAAGTATAGGGACTTTTAGGAAACAGCAGTTTTTTGAAAAGAGAGATATGTGAATTTTTATATCGGACGGTTCTAAAATGAATGATCGAATAGGCGATGGTATCAATTCTAAAGAACTGCGTTTGTTCTTTTCGTGTAGATTACGTGATCCTTGTAGGGTGTATCAGACTGAAATATTGGCTATTAGGGCAGTGAACGACTGGCTGAGGGATAGTGGTCCATAAGTTTGTAAGTCTATTCATAATGGAATGCAAGGAAAACTGGCCATTTCTAAATCTTACACATGTCACGAATCACTTTTGGGCTGGTATTATCTTAACACTGAAAAACCAAATAGCAAAATAAGCACCCTTTATGAAATATGTGCGTGTGGCTGAGAGCAAGTCATGCACACGCTAAAAATCACACGCTCATAATTTAAGTACCCCACACACGTATTATTATAATACATTCACTTTCTGTGGCACCACGACCTGAAGTCTCACACACACTCAAACTTATCCTTGCCACCTCACTAAAATATTAAACACTAATATGTGTGTAATGTAAATGTAATTAAAAATTCAAATAATGAATTGACAGATCCTTGTTTATTCATTCATTTATTCGCACACTCTCTCTTTCACACACACACACTCATGCACACAAACTCACCCATACATTTGAATATCAATTAATTCAGGTTGTTGTTGTAGCAAACAACAATGATGTTGGCGTTATTGTTGTTAGGCTGTGTTCATTGAACTGCATTACACACATACATATTTATACATACATACATACATGTATATACATTTATATTTTATAATGAGTATGAAATGAATGAATCGGATGGATGACAGCGAAGGAAATGAAATTGATGGCAATGCAATGAAATGAATGATGCGTGAATGGCAGGCACTAAGTGACGATGATCGAGGGAATGGTTTTATGGGCGCGGGAGATAAATATTTGTCAAAGTGAATGTGAAGTGGGGAGGCACCAGAACATTGATTGGTTGTGTTGGTACTGAGTGAGTGCACGAATATGAACACAGTCAATATTATTTAGAACTGACGGCGTACAATGGAATGCAGTATAAATAAGGATGTTCATTTTAGGCAATATAGCTATATTTTACAGAGTTATAGACAAGATATTGTTGCCACAGCGTATTAATAGAGATTTAAGGAACACTGGCAATCATTATAGAAATCACTGGAAAAGACATCAAAATAATAGACTTCTAAATTTTAGTTAAGTAAGTCAACATGGAGAAGATCAAAGAACATAACATAAAATCCTTCATTTATACTCGAAATTGACATATTTCAATATATATAGGTGAACATTTTCTGAGTCTTAAAATCTATTAAGAATTAGGAGACAAGAATAGAGTTATACATTTGGAAGCTCTGGATAATTTAACTGGAGTTTATTTGGGATCTTAAAACCCCTTAGAAAAACGAACATAAATTGCAGGAACGGTTCTCAAATATTTTCCCATTACATCCCATGAAGGGATAGGGGAGCTTCTCACAATCACTGAGCTGTGCGCTTTTCAGTTTTCATCAACTGATTGGGACCTACAGTTTTAGACCGGTTCCGAACGTTTTTTTTTAAGTATCTATTTCATGGTTTATTACTCGATAGTGTCACCATCATTAAGGAAAAGTTTTTACAAAATATAAAATATTGTTCTTTAGCAAGATAATACAATTTCCCGATCAAATTCTCTAATATATAATTTACAAAAAAGTCACCTGTTAGTGAAGCATTCAATATATTCAAAATTAATTGTACCCCTAGAAATCACACAATTTTTATCTATTTATATGCAGACCACTGGTAATAAGACCAACTCGAACTTAACTATACGAATGATTAATACAAATATTTAATCTTCAAATTATTCAAAATCCCGAAAAATATCGCAAAAATCAGATCAGAGACAAGTCCTTCATCCGATAAGACGTACTAGACAATGCCGCGTATGATTAATATTTTTTTATGAAAAAATAGAGGTGCGTATGATTAATAACAAACTAAATAAAATTGCTTATACGACGGAATATAAACTTAAATTTATATAAGAATAGAACACTCCCTCCGTATCCTTGGTGTTACCAACTGTCGAGAAAATGCGAAGTATAGAGCCAGTTGGAAGAATATGTTGAAATTTGTTTAATTTGTTTGTTTAATTAATAGGTGTAAGACGTCTGACCTCATGAGGTTGTAAAATAGTTATCTTGAGCTTCTTGTAGCAAAATTAAATAGATCTCCGATGGGAATAACGCTTAATCTCAATAGCTTATGGTATAAAAATCTTGCGATAAATCAATGTGACTCTTTCATAGACTGCCACTACGATCTAACCTAACCTCATAATGAGATGGACAAGCAGTTCCGTATTCATGACATGTGGAATACGCTGAACTGCACGGCGGATGGGCAAGAAGACCAGAAACTAACTTGCGTTGGTTCTACACGAAATCTACTGATGGTGGAGAGGTGATCGAAGAGTATATAATGTGTACACACGAGGTAAATCTGGATGACAGTGAATAGTTAGTTTGAATGGAGGATGCGATGCAGAGTATTAAAAACCACTCTGATCCTTCTTCGCTGATTCGAGCTGTAGTGCGCTCTCAATTTACCCTACTAACTCACTGTAACTCTCATAGGAATTCGGTAATATTCACGAAATTCCTTAAGATATTCCAGTCGATAACCACAATATAGGTCATGTTCGGTATGATACTGTCCGAAAGATAACTGCACCAAGCTTGTGGGAAAGCCAGGCCTTGGCACAGCAACTTCTTCATCGTCTCATCGTCTTCCATGCATGCCCTGCACTCAATATTAGCCACTAGTCCAATACGGTACAGGTGGACCCGTAATCCCGAATGTCCCGTTAAGAACCCATAATTTATCTCATTTCGATCTTTCCCAGTCTGAGCAAACCTACTCGACCCATTTGGGTCTCCCCATAGGATTTTTGTCATCCTACCTACTGTTTCCTGGTACTTACACGATACACGAAGCTACTCTCTTCTGCCAGGCGTCAAGGCTTGTCTCAGTTTTGGCGTGTAACTGTCCGATGGTTATACCTGTGGTGTGGCTGTAAGTCAGCTTTCGTAGAAGCTGTAATGAAAAGAAGCTACAGGATCCTATTTATTTAAGGACCAGGCAGCATTCTATAAACGTTGAGCATCTTGAACTAAACTAAATAAAGGGTGTCTCAGTAAGAATTCACTTTTTCATTTTAAAATAAAAACACGTAGTTTTTAAGATAGTTCTGATTTTTTTTATTGAATTGTAAAGAAGACATTATCCGACTAAGAATAGAGTAAAATATCTGTCAAATGGTCCCCACGGCTCTGATAATAGACCACTAATCTTTTCATGAAATTTTCCATGACTTTACCCGACATTTCACAAGACGCCAAAAGAAGAAATCACTGGATTTTAAATCGCATGATCTTGGTGGCCAGTTGACATCAGAATCTCTTGAGATTAGTTGTTTTGGAAATCGTTTCTGCAATAAATCGAATGTTTCATGCGCGGTGTGGTAGATGGTAGCGTCTTGCTGAAACCACATATCGTCCAGATCCATGTCGTCCAGTTGAGGCCAAAAGAGATCCCTTAACATGTTCCTGTAACGAATGCCGTTCGGTCACTGCAATTTCGACCTCATCTTCAAAAAATATAGCCCAATCACGCCGCCTGACCAAAATCCGCATCAGGCAGTTGCTCGTTGTGGGAGCATTTGTTTCCCATGGATTGGATGTGGATTCTCTGAGCCCCAAATTTGACAACTTTGTGTACTCACGAAGCCATTCAGATGGAAATGCGTTTTATGGGGGAAGGTGATTTTTTTTCAAAAAATTGGCATTGACTTCACTATGCTCCATTATCCATTGAACGAATTCTTGGCGCTTTCCGTGGTCTGCTGGCTTGAGCTTCTGAGTAAGCTGGACTTTCTACGCATGAAGTTGGATGTCTTTTGTCAAAATTCGATGCGTAGTGCTTCGTTAAATTTGAAGTTATTGAGAACGATGCCGAATTGGTGCTTTAGGCTTTTCGGCGACACTCTCGTTTACATCAGCAATGTTTTCAAGAGACCGACCGGTGCGTTGACGCACAGGAGTCTTACTGTCTATAAACGACCCAATTTCTTCAAATTTGTTGACCACTTTTCTACTAGTTGCAACATTAGCTGAAATTTCTCGACTGAAAATTCTTCGAAGCTTGCGAGCGGTCTCAGCATAACGTTCCAAATTTTTGTAATAAGTTTTCACAATTATGACGCGTTGTTCTTTCGTAAAGTGCTTCAGTTTTATTAATCGCAATAAACATATGTGACAGCTGCCAAATTTTAGAGTTGCCATATGAAAAAGAAAAAATAACACTTAATTTTAAATGTGCAATGTTATTGAGACACTTCTCCGGTGGGACTAGCGTGGCGTCACAGTGAACATTGAAGTCTAAGTGAGTCTTTCATCGACCTCCACAAACACCGAGCCTAAGCGTAACCTATCACACCTAGAACTTTAAGGTATATGCAACTCTATGCTGTCTGCTTGTATTAATATAAAATCAAGTTAACTCTGCGTATGATTGATACAAATATTTTAACTTGCGATTACTCCTGAGGTTAGGAAGTCCAGAGGTATGACTTTTGTAGAAATGTTATGGTTTTAAAAATGTTACGCTTATTTATATCGTCACCTCAGTATTGGAATTATTTATAAGGGTAGGATTTTAATTGCATATGAATCAGTCCAATGCTGAGGTAAACAATTTTATATGACATGGGTACGTATAACTAATACCTTGGTTTTTCTCTTCGATTGCTCATACATTAAAATCTGCAAAAAATACTGATTTTTTTTTGATTTGATTGTAAGTACATTTTACAGTTAAGACTGTACATTTCTTAATTCCGTCGACAGGGGAGAGTTTAGCTAATTTAAAATCCAATACAAATGTATTTTTTAATCTATATTTACTATTGTCCACCATGTTAGTTTACGTTTCACGAGGGTTGCATTTTATGTTTCGGGATTAGAGAAGAAAAACAAATATTAATCATCGGAAATCACTTTATTGATTTTCAAAATATTCCCCATGATGATTTATACACTTTAGCATGCGTTTGAACTAATTTTCGAAACACTTTTGCCACTCTGATTGAGGTATCTCCAAAACATGCATTCTGAATGCAGCAACCGCTTCTTCAGGTGTCGAAAAACGTTGACCTTTCAGTTTGTTTTTTACGTACGGGAATAAAAAGAAGTCATTCGGTGCCAAGTCAGGACTATACGGCGGATGAGCCATCAAATCGATGTTTTGGGTGCCCAAAAATGCAGTTGTTTCAGCCGATGTGTGAGAGCTCGCATTGTCGTGGTGAAGAGTGATCCTTCTTCGGCGGTTGGGTTTCCTGAGTTTACCACTCAGAATTAACTGTGCTGCGTTGTTCTAGTGGTACGGTTGCGACATGTCCGGTTGTCCGAAAAAAAACAGGCGCCCATTTGCTTGGAAGTGCTTTGGCTCATCTTGAACCACCCATACAGTTGACTGTTCTTTACTTTCGGGCTCATTCGCGTAAATCCAGGATTCATCACCTGTTACGATGTCATAGACGTTTTTCGAAGCACCGCGATCGTATTTTTGGAGAATTTCTTTCGACCAATCGACACGAGCCTTTTTTTGAGCGATTGACAAATTGTGTGGGATCCAACGCGAACACTAATGTCAAAGGTTGTCTCAATCTCACGATAGGTCACATGACGATCTTGCAAAATCAGTTCGCGCACAGCATCAATGGTTTTCGGAACAACAGCTGATTTTGGACGACCTTCACGAAATTCGTCTTCACCATACCATCGATAAACACTGGTCCTTGATGGAGCTTCATCGCCAAAAATTTAATTAAGTTCATCCATGCACTGTTGCTGAGTTAATCCACGTCGAAAAATGTAAAAAATAATCGCACGAAAATGTTCACAATTTAATTCCTTTTTTGGGCTGTGATGGATATTTTAAGTTACTGTAAATAACACAAATAGCGCACGTATGTCAAAACGTTCTGAGTACGCATAACCTCAAAAATGTCCAACTTTATGATAGAGCTGTCAGTTGCCATATTGCAACACTAGGGTTGCCGAATCCCGAAACATAAAATGCAACCCTCGTATTTGTATCACTCAAGGAGCTACAATTTACCTGCAAATTGAATACCCACATTGCTAACTATAACCCTTATTATTTATCACTAAATTCATTCCAAGATTCGAGCCTTGTCCTCTCATTTATCTGAGTTTTTAAACGGAACGTATGATTAATATTTATTACATGGGTACGTATGATTAATATTTATTACCACGATACGTATGATTTATAAATTAAAATTTTAAATTAAAAAACGTAAACGATTGCTTGTGTTAGTTAGAAGTAATATTTACTGATTATAATTTATATAACACATTTTACGCCAATATTTTTAAATAATTTTATATTGAAATAATTTTTGCTCCAATCTACTTTAAATTCTCTCAAGCTTATGTGATGCGGTTTGTAATTACATCACTAAAAAAGAGAACAACTTACTAACATATTAGCCAGATAAAAGAGGAGAGTGCTTAAGGATGATAATTAGCTTTTTATTTAAATTAAATTTAACCTTTTGCGTTTAACAAAACCAGTTCAATTAATTGTTTGTTCTACATATCGATATAGTGAACCAAGGCGTACATACACATGTTTCTACACAACTGTCGATAAATGGATGAGCATTTTCTTGTGCCACTCGTACGTGCTTACTCAACCTCATTTTAGTAAATTTTCCAATCAGTTTTGTTTAACATACATTACAGACTGTTATTTTCTTTTGCTTGTGCTCGCTCCGCAACGTGTTCTCGCACAAAAACACCTAGATTTCAAATGTGTGTGCGTGTGTGTGTGTGTAGGGTGAAAAGGATATGTGTAAGGATGTGGGTGCAAGTGTGTGTTTTATCTGTTTGTCTGAACTCATTTCAATATTGATTTTGTATACAAAACGAATTACCAAAGAAACTTTTAACCTGAAAAATATATAGTAGTAGTTCTCTTTTCGGTGTGCTGGGGAAAATTTTAAATTCATTTAAAGGGTTACCAGAAGAAACCTTCACCTCGCTTTGGTGATCTTAAATCGTTAAATTAAGTTTAAATGGAATTTGGTAAATGTTAATGATAGGTATAATATTTGGATATTTTAGGGTTGGTTCATTAGGCAAACCCTATCTTCAGGCGTTCAAACTCAGACGTAAGAGTAATGAATTGGTTTGTATATTCTACCCTTAGACACATTTATCAGTACAATTTTATATTATGTTCAGATTGGTTCATTAAGCAAAACCTATCTTGAGGGGCTCATCCTCAGACGTATGAGTAATGAATTGGTTTGTATATTCTACCCTCAGACGTATGAGTTATAAATTGACTTGTCTTGTAAATTCCAGACGTATGAGTAATGAATGCTTGTTTTGAATGGGGGTGGTGAACAAAAAATTTAAATGAGATTTCATTTTGTCTGGCTTATGGTTTTGTATTTTTTTTTGCTTGAAGGGGACATATAAATCGATACTGTCTGCAGATAATTTGATTTGTTTTTGAGTGTCATTCACGCACTTGGGGAGGTAAATTGCGTACAGATGGTAATAAGGTTCCTGTGAAGGGCCCAGGAAGGTCACGTGCGGCCATATTGATCCAACATATATTGTGAAATTACGTTATATTTATTTATTTTGTTTATTATTATATTATATTATTTTTTATTATATTTCACATTTCTAAATTAATTGCAATTTAGAAACATAAACGCAATAAGTGTTTCAACGTTGTATAAATCAATAAATCCTATGCATATAAATCGAGGTGTTATATTCGGGAGTAACTCCAACCAGATATATTTACGTATAATTAATATTAATTATAAAGAACTAAGGGGTGCCAGATTAATTTGATACTTAATCAAGTATGAAACCAGCAAAGGGAATTTGTTTGAGAAATTAAAAACAACACACAATATTTGCCAATGACACAAATTTGGACACAAAAAGTTTAACTTTCAACTATATTCATGCATTTCTCCTTTCTGCACTTAGAGGGTGGCGCACAAATAGTGCTACAGTAAGTAATTCAAATAATAAGTATTTTAATCAATAATTGATGTTTATATTCCTGACGATGCTACCGAAAGGGCAGAGAAATATTGAAGAATAAAATGATAAAAAAAAACCAAGCGCTCGAACATTTTAATTTTGAGTATTTAATTAAAATTTTTTTATTTTATTGAAAATTCAATTTCATTTATACACATAACTAAGTCACTAAGTAATTGGTTTTGAAGATAATAGACCGCAAATGACCTCCATGATCATCCACGCCTATTCGACAACAGAACAGGAAATTATTCATTGCGGCCTGAAGGGTTGAAGTCGTGCTCGTCTCAATTATTGTTTCATTGGACTGCATCAATTCAGTCACATTCGTTGGTTTCATTTTGTACACCTCTTGCTTGACATAACCTTATCAAAAAAGGTCTGGTGCAGTCAGGTCAGGTAACCTTAGGGGGACAGCGGAAAGTGGAATTGCTGGATATGAATTTTTTTTTGAATTTTCTTTGGGGGTCCGCCATAACCGATCTGGCTAGTTGTACTGTTGCTCCATATAGCAGGAACCAAATGCTGTTGAAACGGATATATCTTAGGCGTAGTTCCCGGTAAATAAAAACTCCTTCAACATCTGTATATAATGGTCCCCAGTGCCAGTTACTGTTAATGGTCCAAAGTGACAGTTATTGTTACACTGTTTTCTTCATAGAAGTTTGGCCCCACAATGCACCTTCATGAAATTGAGCACCACACAGTGACTCGTTCCGGGTGCAGTTCAGTCTGGATCAGATGCCTGGATCAGAGTCACTCCACATATGGCCATTTGGTTGTGTTTACATTGGCGTGTAGATCAAAATGGAAATCATCGGACATAAACAAGCAACTTATCAAGTTGTTGTCTTTTTAGGCCACTTCAATAATTTTGTGGCAAAATCCCAGGCAAACTGATAAATCCCGAGGTGTTAACTTGCTTGAAGTTAGGACTTTGTATGGAAGGAAGCCAGTTTAAGTCACCATGAAATATCCGTTGCAATGATCGTCTAAAAAAAATAAATAGTTTCCCATTACATCCCATAAAGTGTCTGGATAGATCTTCTTATAACCAGTGAGCTGTGCGGTTTCTCGTTTTATACTCACCTACAGTTTTACATCGGTTACGAACAGTGTTTTGAGAAGGTTTTTCATGGCTAAATTCCCGACAGCGTGGGAATAATGTGGTCAGAGCAGACATCGAACCCCGGATATCATGTACAAGATGCGCGCAAACTAACGATTGCAATACCCACTGCCACAATTTGGACCGTCTGCTAACTCCAATATGCGTCAATAAGTTTATTGTCGCAATGCTTGGATTTGCCTGAATTGACGATGCTACAGCCGCAATTGCGTAGCAAAGTAATCTCGATGGTACGGTCTTCGTGTAATCATGATTTCCCACCTGATAATGGTCCATCTTCTTGGGACAGTACCTCCAAACTTCCGCCCAAATTCCCTTTCGACAGAAATTCAGGACTGCAAGGCCTGGTACCGCTGCACTTTTCAAATCGTCTTTTCGGTATCCCAAGCGTCCTCAATCTAAATAACAACCTGCAAAATAAAATGAAAAATAAGCCGATTATTCACAAAGAAAAGAAGTTATTAAGTTTTTTGTTGTAGCACGATTCGTGTGCCACTCTGTATTTACTTTACAACTCGAGAATCATTTTAGTTTAAGAAATAATAAGTAATTGGATTCTTATGAAAAAATGTCGTTACGTATGATTAATATTAAATGGCCGTCACTGGTGCAATGTTATTGTGCGGGCTTCTGGAACGTGAAGACATGGGTTCGATCCCCGCTCTGCCCATCGTACAATTCATTTCTACAGCGTTTACTTCCCTTAGTGATGGCGGCACTGCCTAGTGTTTGGCCATGGAGAAGCTGCTCAAAATACCGTTGTAAAACTGAAGATCCCAATCAATGAGTGTAAAACTAGAAGGAGCACTACTCATTGGTCCTGAAGAACTCCCCAAATACCTTAATTGAAAGTAATGAAAACCATTTATGATTTACGATTAGTATCAACGGATTAGTACGACTGGACGTATGAGTGATTCAAATTCATATATCTATCAAAGCACAAAATGAGTCATGCAATAATTGCTAAATACTCATGCGCTAAATTCTCAAACGAATTCATAAATTTCCTTGACAAAAAATAATAATTTTGCTTGTTACGAAGCATTTACGTCAATTAATCATTTATACTCTAATCAAATATTTTAACGTATGATTACTATTAATTGCAGAGCACCCAAAGACTTGTGACCAAATAAATGAAACAAGAGAAAAGTAATATAGCATGGTGTATACATTTCTAAATCACAATAGCGCAACTGAAAGGCTGCATGATGAAACGTTTTAATACAAAACCTATTAGAAATTAAATGAATTAATAACTAGCGGTCTCGAGTAATAGTAATTTTTTGTTACGACGGAAAACATTTAAATTTGTCGAAAAATTAATAACTCGATATATGTAAATCCCAACATAGGGACGTATGACTCAGCTGTGGCTACTATAAACAAAATTTATTCCCATTATGAAGGGATTGGGGAGAGCTTCTCACAACCAGTGTGCTTTCTAGTTTTACACTCACTGATTGGGACCTACTGTCTTACATATGACTAGTGTTAAGGTATACCCAAAGGGGATAGTAAAAGCTAATCATTTAAATCTAATTATATTAACCGCACTAGATTATACTTTACATCCTTTTATTCCTTATGAACCTTTTGTTTAAACTTTGAATTGTTATACAATGTTTGAGTAAATAAAGGATATATACTAGTGTATAATGAACACTATAAATAATTTATCACACTATCTTGGATCAGGGAAATTGAGCGGATGTCGGTTTTGAAAGACATTGGTTACAGATAATCAAATACCAACCCACTACAAAGGGTATCTGAATTGAGCCGTTTGCTAGTTTTCCCCTATATATATATTTAGTATAACTCTAATTTGTCTATATCAATTTGTATGTGGGTTTCAAATCAAATTAATGTCAAATAATTTGGGAGCAAATATGGCAAAAAATTTCGTTAAATGTATTGAATGTTTTCGAACAAAAAAACTTCAATTGTTACAATTTATAATCATAAAATTGTAAAGCATTGTTAAGGCTATCATTGGCTTATATTTAATATCGCGTGGATTCCAGATGTCACTGAGTTATTCTAGGTATTGAAAGGAGTCATATCCATTAGATTACTTTTTGTTTTTAGCTTAAATTCATTTATTTCTCCAACGTTTTGTTTAAATTTTACATTTATTTGATATCAACATACATAAGTACATTTTTTTCCTAACATCTAATGACTAATCTAGGATTTTATTTACGTTGCATACATTATATCGGCCTATAGCCAGCCCATATATATTGTTATTTTGAATTTGACATTTTGTCCTTATCCTTGTTTATTATGCCTATTGCACTGCCGTATGATTAACATTAATTCGGAATGAGTACCAGCCGAATGATTAATATTAATTGAATGCAACCAAATATTGCGTACGCTGTTTATTGGCAGACTGAACGGACAATTCTAATTCAGCCTTCAAATCATATTCCGTAATATTCTATGAAGAAAAGTGGAATAACATCTCACAACAATTAAGCTCTGTCCTTGCTATATTTCGATTTTTTACGCAGACCATACATATTTGTAAGAAAGTTTTGGGGCTCACTGCAAATGTTAACCCATTACATGCCATGAATAAATTTAGGATATCTTTGCAAAAGAAGTAAGTGCTGCGATTTAATTCGGAGTGAGTACCAGCCGTATGATTAATATCAATTAAATGCAATCAAATATGGGGGACGCTGCTGATTGGCAGAGTGAACGAACAAATCTGATTCAGCCTTCAAATCGTATTCCATAACATTTTTATAGACATTCGGAATAACTTCTCATAACAATTACGCTCTACGCTTGCTTCATTTACATTTTCTAGACCGGATATACAAACTTGTAGGGACATTTTAGGTCTGGCTGCAAATCTTAACCCATTACATGCCTTGAATGAACTTAGGATAACTTTGCAAAAGAAGGAAGTCCTGCGATTTATATTTCTATATACTGTGATTTGGCCAAATCTTCGCAATTTTGTAATTACCAGCGACTTCGAACGTCAACACTTTTAAACGTCATTAGTGCCTGAATATTAGGTACCAATAGCGATGGAACAGGATAGGTAATGTTAGACAAGAACACGTGCTTTCGTTTATATTAGTCGCACACATTTATTTCCTTGTCATCGATGGTATAATAAAGCACTACTCTTTGTCAGAAGAATAATTTGACATAAACGTGGGATGTATATTTCCTGACAATAAATCCTTGGGATCCTGTATGAAGCTTACACACATTAGTTCATTCCAATCTATATACATAAAAGTGTCTCAGTAAGAATGCACTTTTACATACTAAGATAAAAACACATATTTTTTGAGATAGTTTTGATTTTTTTATCGGGATGTAAAGAAAACATATTCCGATTAGGTTTGGAATAAAATATCCGTCGAATGGCCCCCACGGCTTTGATGACAGGCCGCTAATCTTTTCATGAAATTTTCCATGACTTTTTCACACAAATGTGGTTGTATCTCACAGATGACCCGTTAGATCTCGAACTAGAGCTCAGAAATTGTTTCTGGCTTATTCGCATCAATCCGAGATATCACAAAACGCAATAGAAAGAAATCGAAATCGAGTAGACCTCAGAATTTCTTGAATTTCTTTGTCAGAAAACTAATTTGACCTATAATTGTGATTTATATTTCCTGACAGTAAATCCTGAAAATTACAACCATTAGTTCATTACAATAAATATACAGAAGGGTGTCTCAGTAAGACTGCACTTTTTCATTTTAAAATAAAAACACGTATTTTTTGAGATAGTTTTGATTTTTTTATCGGGATGTAAAGAAAACATATTCCGATTAGGTTTGGAATAAAATATCCGTCGAATGGCCCCCTCGGCTCTGATGACAGGCCGCTAATCTTTTCATGAAATTTTCCGTGACTTTTTCACAGAGATGTGGTTGTATCTTACAGATAACGAGGTGGATCTCGGATTTCAGCTCAGGAATTATTTCTGGTTTATTCGCATATCGCCAAGATTTCACAAAACCCCAAAGATAGAAATCGCACGGCGTTAAAACGCATGATCTTGGTGGCCAGTTGGCGTCAGAATTTCTTGCAGTAATTCGTTCTGGAAATCGTTGCTGCAAAAAATCGATTGTTACATGCGTGGTGTAGCACGAGGCGCTGTCTTGCTGAAACCAGATGTCGTTCAGATTTACAACGCCCAGTTGAGGCCACAACGAATGATGCAACGAATGTTGTTCACTGTCACAGCAATATCGGCCTCATCTTCAAAAAATTTAGACCCAATCACCGCGCCTGACCAAAAACTGCACCAGACAGTTGCTCGTTGTGGTTGCATTTGTTTCTCAGGGATTGCATGAGGATTTTCTGAGCCCCAAATTTAGAAATTTTGTGTATTCACGAGGCCATTCAGATGGAAATGCGCTGCATGGGAGAATATTACTTTAAAAAAATAAAAATGGCAATGAATTAACTTTGCTCCAATACCATTTGAACGATTTGCCGGCGCTTTCCATAGCCTGCTGGTTTGAGCTCCTTAGTAGTCTGCAGTTTTTGCGGCTAAACATGGAGGTGTTTCTCTCGTGAAATTTGAAGTTGTTGAGAACGATACCGAATTGACGTTTTCGGGATTTCTGCGGTACTTTAAATTTCAGCAGCAATGTTTTTAAGAAACCGACCGGTATTTTGACGCACAGGAGCTTTACTGTCCATAACCAGACCCAGTTTCTTCAAATTTGTTGACCACTCTTCGCAAGGGTGACACATTAGATGCTTTTTCTCGACTGAAAATTGTTCGAAGTTTGCGAGCGATTTCAGCATAATTTTCCAAATTTTCGTAATAAGTTTTCCAAGTATAACGCGTTGTCCTTCCTTACCAGCATCAATCTGTAGGTCCCAATCAGTGAGTGTAAACGTAAAAAGCACACAGGTCAATGGCTGTGAGAAGCTCTCCCCTATCCCTTTATGGGATGTAATGGGAAACGATTTTTCTTTATTTCGTAAAGCGCTCCATTTTTAATAATCGGAAGAAACATATGGAAAGGCTGTCAAATTTCAGAGTTGCCACCTTCCTCTTACACTAAATTTAAAAATTGCAGTCTTACTGAGACATCCTTTAGAAAGAATTTCAGACTTCAAAAATGAACGAGAATGGACCAGATTTTCTTATAGTTGGCTGGCATTTTACAAAAGCTTTTCTTTACTAAAAAGGATTAGTTTTACAATTAACTATAGTAATAAAATCTGACCACATATTCCGTATCGCACTTTGTGCTCTATGCCAAAATGTTAATTAAATCGTTTGTATTCAAGTTCCAACATAAACATATAGAGTTATGTGTAGCAACCAACCATACCCAACATTTATTATTCAACCGAATTGTAAATATATGGTAATGATTTAACAAATGACTCAATGCTGATGCTGTTGAATTTTATACGGCTGCTGTCAAGGTTTATCCTATACTCCCTATTGTTCTAAAATATGCTGTTGACGAGGAGATGTATGAGGAGAAGCACGTTGATGTGGCTGTTGTTTTTGGCAGTTCTGGCGTTGATGTTATGTTTCCTCTTGCTTCCATAAGTTGTAATGTTACCAGTGTTTATGAGTTTATTTAGTTCCTGCTGCTGGCATATGGTTACGTACCCTGGTTTGCCACAAGCATATGTTTACCTTTAGAGAAGCGAATATTTTTTTAAATTGAAACAGGTATCGTGCTTTATTTAATGATTTCTTTTTTGTATTCATAACACCTTGCCCTGTTTTTCGAAATTAGTATAAGGTTGAGGTGTTTTTACGATTTTCCTGGTCATCTGGCAAAAAAACATGTATTACACAAGTTTTAAGAGTTTAACGGCCAGAGATATAATAAACCTTTTGATGATGTACTTACTTAAATATTATAGCTTTAAAGGTTACTAAAGTTTATTATGCGACGTAGAGTTAATTGTTAGTTATCAACAAGTGTTAACATTTCATGGCGGGTGTTGATAGAAGATTATTCAAATTTTCTTAATGCACATTTCTTATCGTTATAATTTTTCTCTTTTTGTTATTATTAAGATATATCGATTTTTGAGCTGTTTGGTTTGTTCCATAAAAAATTACGTATGAGTAAGCTGACCAACTATGCCGCTTTTGGCGGGACTTTCCCGTTTTTCGATATCTTATCCCACCTTGGATTTCAATCCCACTTTTTACAACGAAGCCCCACTTTTTTACTTTTGGACCAATCTAGTGTAATTTAACCTGGAAGTTATACTTTTTAATCGGTATTAATTATACGACCCCAAAGTTATATTAATTATACGCCCTATGTAAATTATATGCACAACATATAGCTGATATTTACTAGAAGGATCGTGAGGATCATGTGGATGTGGAATATATGAATAAGACTCACCGGAGTTGACGAGCAAATGTAAAATGATGTCAATACTTTCACATATTTTATATCTAAGGAAAACAAGGTACGAGAGACAATCAATCATACGTCCTGTTGTTGAACACATATCAAAAGCTCACATTATAATACAGTACAATCGCGATAATTCGTAATCGCAAGCGACCAGCAGTTTTCTACGAATTAGAGGGGCTTACGATTTATTGAGATTTCGATTTATAGACGTAAATTAAAAGAAATATACGAATTAAATGGGTTTATATTTCAGTTATGTTTACATGTTTCCTTATGTATTATTCTTATTTTATTTAGAAATAATCAATGAAAATTCCAATTTTACATATAAATAATTATTTTATATAATAGAACAAAAACAATTACATATTCAGTTTAAAAGTTAGATGTTAAAAAAATAAAAATCAAAAATTACGATTAAAAGAAATCTATTATTTTATGTTGTTTATAGTCTTTGTTCGTGTATTTTGTCTACAGAATTTTCTAAAATTACCAAGGATTCAAAAACATTGTCATTGACATTTTGAAATGTAATGTAAATGTTATGTAAATATTACGAATTATTGAAGTTTTCTCAAGGCGCCGACAGTTTGTTACGAATTATCAAGATTTTCCAATTATCGGGGTACGAATTATCGCGTTTCTACTCTACGTTCGAAATTTGAAATTTTGACTTATACAGTGCTCCGTAGTAGAACAAACAATTCTTATTTCTGATTTATAGTTTGTTAAAATTCAATTTCGTTAGTAGGTTTCACAAAGTTAAAAGTAAATCGTTTATCAATTAGGTGGGACTCGGAGTGCCTGGCAACCGGTGGATCGCGATAGAACGTGTTAACGAGATAAAGCACCAGCCCCATCGGAGTACCCTGTAGTTTATTCTGACAAGAACATGCTGCTGTGTATGCCTATCTGATATAAAGCTCCCATTAAGTTTGCTCCAAGAAGCTCAAGGTCCTGTCAACACCTACCTGTGACAATCCTTGCTGGACATTAAATATGACAGATTGCATACTAGATATCCTCCTATCGGCTACTTCTGGACGAGCACTCAAAAGAAGTTCATTGGATTCGTACTCTTGCTCAATGTCGTACTTGCTGCAGGGGGCCATTTCCCAGGATAACCCAGACAGTATCACGTCAAACCTGAAACAAGCAATGATACCTTAGGCCTGGCTAGATATATTAGGTTCATAGATCCATCAGCCTATCCACAATCGAATAGATTCGCCTTAAGCGTCTAAACTATGTGCTCCTCGTTAACCTATCCTGCTACATCATATAGCAGCGGTCTTACCGGATATTTTCGCCATTATTCTTATGACTGATTTCCCCAGTATATCCGATGTAAATAGAAGGGAGTATTTCACTGAGATTTCTATTGTTAGACTGAATGTTTGAGATCTACAATTTTACAACGATTCCGAACGGAAGTTTTGAGGGAATTTTCGAGGCTAATTACCCGATACTGGCGCCCTCACTAACCAAAGAAACTGTGGTTGAGAAAAATTAAAGATGATCATTTCGGTGATCATATGGCACAAACTAACCATTGTACCAGCGAGTGTCCAAAATAAATAAAATCAGCATTCAAATTTGTAACTATTAGAATTGGGAATTTGCGGGCTTTGTCTTCAATTAAATTAAATTTGTAGTGCTTCGTGATTAGAGCGGTGGTCAAATATATTATGACGTATACCCATGCTGCTTCGAGGATATTTATGTCGAAATAAATATTTATCATACGTCACGTAGGTCACAGTGAAGAAAATTCTGGTCAGCAGTCAAAGTTGTTTCAAACATTATCTACCAAATTCTAATACATATCCGACTGAAAGACTGACTGATTACAGCTGGTACAGCTTTAAAATCTAATTCTAACACATTCTAAGAAGAAATTTTGAAAAACTTCTCACAGCCATTAAGCTCAACGATTCCTGTAGTTAGATTTTCTAATCAGCGCATTCAAATTTCTAGAAATGTTTTGGGACTGACTGCAAATTTTAACCCGTTACGTACCATGAATACCGTAGGGATATTTTTTCAAGAAGTAAGACCTGCGTTTTCTATTTCTAATCATTTTCAGACCTGCGTTTTCTATTTCTAAACATCTAAACATTTCGTAGTTTTGAAATTTTAATCATCTCCGAATGCCTATGATTTTAAAGCTCATTAGCGTCTAAATACTTGATACTGCCCCATTAATAGCGATGAGAGAGTTGTGCGCTTTCTACGTTCAGTCTCACTGATGAGGACATAGAACACAACAGTGATGATAAACGGATATAATTCAAGGAGCTCGCAAACTACTAGCTACATACGCCTCTACTAAGGTAGATGTAGGCAGACATCAACATCGCTGGAAGACGGGATAAAACACGTGTTCTAGTGTATATGACTTGAGCTCGGAGGCGCCATGCTTGTATAAAATTCTTCGAAAACCTGTACCAATTTACAGACTGTTTTTACTTTTCAACCTCAGCACTATTTTTATTCGAAAAGATGTTATTCGAAAACATGTTACATGTTACTGCACTGTTTTTATTCACACTTTTTATCCTCAGCACTATTTTAATTCTAAAACATGTTACCAATGATGACAACGAAGAGACTAAAGTGCTATTTTATTTTGCAGTGCCAGCCAGTTCGTACATTAATTTAGTTGATCCTGCTCTTTGTAAGGTGTAATATAGGTACTGATTTTATGCTAGTTAGTTCCTGTTGCTTTCGTATGTGAGACCAACTTGATTTCCCACAAACATGTGGTTTTCTTCAAGGAATCGATTATTTGTTTGCCCAAAATATTTTCTGCAGCAAACTTTCAAAATTTCGCCCCATTTTAAATTGTACCTAGTTTGGCATGTGACGCATGATTACTATTTAATAAAGAACGTTGGGACGTATACTTGATGTTACAGTTTATTAATACTATTCATTTGATAAAAAAAATATAAATACTAGTTTTTGTTCATCCCTAATATAAATAAATTAATATCTGCCCAGTACATTCCATGAATGGACATGGGAGAGCTTCTCAGTAACAGTGAGATGTACGATATACTTTATAGTTTTACAGTTATTGGTTGGGACCTACAGTATTCTTGGTAACTTTTTCACTGCAAGTTACTCGAGAATGTTACCGCCACTAAAGGCGGCGAAAGTCAACTAAAAATTACAGAGTAGTCAGAGCTGGGATCGATCTCACGGTCTTATGTAAAAGAGTCGCAAGCAGCCAACCATTGCAATACCGATATCATAAAAAAAATTGGCCCATTACATTCGTGAAAGGATTTGGGAGATCTTATCACAACTACTGACATGTGATCTTTCTAATTTTTACACTCAGTGATTGGCACCTACAGTTGTACACCGGTTTCGAATCGTACTTTGTGAAGCTTTTTCAAGGCTAATTAATCGATAGTGCCGACACCACTAAGCAAGGTAACGGCTGTCGAAAGAAATGTCGGGTGTAAACGGTGTCATATGCAATACCGGGCCATGCTAACTAGTGCACCAACTACGTCCACACCGAAATCATACGCATTTTAAAAGTTTTAAAATATACTTAAGGACAAAAGGAATTTCAAAGAATCTATATTCCAAGAGGTATCGCCCGTCGTAGGTAAATAGGGTAGTCACAATGGGGATAGAACATATATTATCATAAACAAGAGTTGCAATCAACCAACCATTGCCGCACCGATATCATACTCGAATAAAGATCTTCAAAGATATTATAAAGAACAAACAGTAGTACAAAAAACGAATGACGAAGAGGAACATGCAGCCACAAACAATTGTAAGGTAGTCGGATCAGAGATCGAACCGACGTTCTCATGTACAGGAGTCGTAAATACAAAATCGTTTTAGCACCGATAACATTCCTAGCTCACAATTTGTTGATTGAACATTATAAGTATGATCTTGAACCAAAACAAAATAAGGTTTCAGGAGTAAATAACAAAACCGTTTCAGCACCGACAACATTCCTAGCTCACAATTTGTTCATTGAACAATATAAGTATGATCTTGAACAAAAATGAATTAGGTCTCAGTTCTAAATTTTAACGTTAAATTAAATTCGCATCTTTTATATTAAAAGACACAATTTCTTATTATCAGCTGGCATCAGAGTACAAATACTTCTGCTGTAGAAATCAGGTGTATACTTAGTTTCCTATACAATCCGGCATTTTATTTGGAGACTATACTAGCATCCTTTCTATCTGGATTAATCTATTCATCGAGAATTCGTGAATGGTAAAATCCTTGATTGCGTAAATATTTTTGTCGCAAATATTTGCAGTGTTGCAATGTGTGAGAGAGAGTCAGGTAGAAACTAGGATAATATATTGGTTTGTCACGGGTCCGTAAGAATATCACTGTTTCCTCAAGTATCAGTTATTACTTTGTACTGATACGCATAATTGATATTAATTAAATAAACCATAGGTGCGTATGATTAAGATGTTGGGTTAGCAATTAATATTACTCATACTTGCATCAAAGTAGACGGAATTTGAGATAACATGTTTTAAATTAAAAACCATTTTGAGTCCTGATATATCTGTAAGGAAAAAGCTCGGATTTACACGTTTTTATTTAAAGGCTCCTGTTCTAATCCCTATTACAAACTATACCATAAGAAACTACTAATTATGATGCACTTTATAATACACACGATGATAGAAACAAACTAAAGTGAGAAAGGTGGAATAAAAGTCATTGCTTCAAATTTCGTTAGGCTGGAAGATAGGATTGTTGATTGTTTGTTCAGTTTCGCGTACTAACTCCGTAACAAGTAACAACACAGCACATGAAAGGGAACACATTATAAGTAACTGCTTTCAAGCAGATTTGCTCTCTTTACTGTAAACTAATATAACAGGCAGATATATAACTAGAGATACTTGCGCATATTGTCCTTTGGATTTTCTTGATTTCCATTTTTTGGGTACTTTCTTAACACTGCCAACAGAGAAGACATATGTATCCAAAACGCTGTTATATATTCCAAAAAGTTTCTTAAGCACAAAGGGGATTTCAAGACCTACTGCTAACATTACACACCAAGAGGTCTCTCATAGCCAAAGTCTTATAAATATAACCAGTATTTTAACTGACACAGCGGCAGTGCATAAATCTTTATAAATTATGAACTTGCCACATACACATGGTGCTTCCTTAATGTGCAGCATCTGTGTATAATATTCACACACAATAATAAAATCAACCTCAAAATTGTCATAAATATTTATAGTTCCCCGAGTATAAAAATATTCCTCAATGTACACACACACATTTCTGGTCACACACTTACTTAGATAGATTTTGCATAATGATATTAATAATATTATTATAATGCACATATGATATAATAACAAATATAAGCAAATAACCAGCAAATCGAATACCAATGAAATGTATGAAGTACAGCATCCTGGAAATATACCAGAGTATATCAATGTGTAACATACAACAATGATGTCCTTCCCCTTTTGGCAAATGTCAGAGCTCAGCAAAATATGTAACTCTATAAAATATCAACTTCACAAAGAGTAGCTGTGCACTTTGGTAGTAATACATGATGTATGAAATCCTTATATCCTAATAAATCATAACGACAACTTCCGCATTTGCACAATCGCATATTCAAATAATTTCGAAAACATATAAATAGAAAACGCAAACACAAAGATGAGAGTCCTTTA
Source organism: Phaonia tiefii (assembly GCA_963931995.1). Taxonomy (NCBI): domain Eukaryota; kingdom Metazoa; phylum Arthropoda; class Insecta; order Diptera; family Muscidae; genus Phaonia; species Phaonia tiefii. Next base: position 278,204,035 of record OZ008369.1, read on the forward strand.
TGAGTGCTATGCTTCTGTGAGTATTTGTAGCCCTAAGGGTATGTTAGGATGATCATTTAGCAGATATGTTGGTTTTAGAAATTATTTTAAAAAAAATTTCAAATATTTTGGAATATATTTTTTGTAATTTGAATTGAATTTTAAAACTCTGTATGAGAAATATTAACATTTTAATTTTGAACAAAATAGTATTTCCTCAGTGGCTGGCGGTGGTGCAATGCTAGCGTGCGTGGCTCATGTGCATGATAACTTGGGTTCGACCTCTGTCCTGACCACCTTAAATTTCTTTCGACGGCGGTCACCTCGCTTAGTGACGTTGACACTATCGACGACTTAGCCATGACAAAGCCTCTCAACATACCATTCGAAACCGGTGTGAACCCGATCTCTCCTTAATCCCTTCATGGGATGTAATGGCAAACCATTTATTTTTTTTGTATTTTTCTTCAAATCAGTTGAGATTGAAAATTTTCTTCAGGAACCGTAACCATCACTACAGATACTGCTTTACTAAGATTTGTTTTCTTTTCTTGAACGCGGTGGCCATTACCTCCTGTTATGGAGTGGTGTGTGTCTACGGCAAGAATGACCATTCTAGTACTTGCAAGTATTGTCCCATCAAATCATGGCATATTCTATTACAAAGTCTAAATAAAAAAAATTGTTTCCCATTCCATTGAGAGTGAGCTGTGCGCTTTCTAGTTTTACACTCACTGCTTGCGACCTACAGTTTTAAACCGCATCAGAATGATATTTCTAGGCTCATTTTCATGGTCATGTACTGGATAGTGCCGCCGCCACTAAGCGAAATGACTGTCGTCGAACAAAATGTAAAGTGGAGGCAACGTTATCATGTACAAGAGCCGCGCACACTAACCGCTTGACCATCGACGGTATGTATAAATACGTATACTTAATAAAAATTCGACCAAACTACATTACAATTAATATTGCTCATACGTATCAATTAATATTAATCATACGTATGAAACATGAAATCGAAGAAAACGTAAGTTAGTGTTGTACATATACATAGATGCCCAGCATTTCGTGGAGTAAGCAATTTATCCATCCCATACAAAGCGTAATGTGCGAAAGACTAAAGTCATTGGTTCCAGACCTGATCGGATCTTATCAGTGTGTCTATAAACCCGGAAAATCAATTATCTGCTAGATATACATATTACGACAAATCCTGAATAAACCCCACGAAAAACAAATCGACACCTATCATCTCTATGTAGATTATAAGGCTGCCTTCGATAGCGTGATATGGGCAAACCTGTACAAAGTTATATTCGAGTTTGTTATACTTATTAGGTTGACACGCCTCAGCAAAGTTTAGTAAATATCTCGTCGACCTAATTAGTACGAGACGAGGTCTCAGGCAGGCCGACACCCTACGGGAAAACTTGGGGTTTTTCCCTGCTCTAACCACCTTACATTTCTTTCGTCGACGATCACCTCGCATAGTGAAGCCGGCTCTATCAAGTATTTAGCTATCCAAAGCCATCTCACAATAGCGTCCGCAACCAGTTGAAAATTGCAGTTCCCAATTAGTGAATGTAAAAACAAGAAAGATCACAGATCACTGGCTGTTGGAAGCTCTCTCCAATCCCTTCATGGGATGTAATGGGAAATAATTTCTTTCATAATGGAACCAAATGAAGTCACTTGTCAGAGATAAATGAAAATAATCGGTTGACACCCTTGTTCTTCTTTACTTAAACTTCGTGTTGTTATAATATTATATTTTCTTTAAATAAATAGAGGCTATATACTATAAAAATTTCAACTGAAAAAGCGTATGATTAATATCTGGAAATTTTGCGTATGAATAATATTATTCACAAAAATATAGAGAAAAGTATATTGCTGTGATGCCGTTCGATATTCAAATCTGCGAGCGAAAGGGTGAACTTCATCGAGCTAAATACTGGCAACTATGATAGGTATTGGGGGATCTTGTCCAAGTGTAAAGTGTTTTATTTTTATTTTAAGACACAGTGCGAACTAGTACTTGTTTTTCCGCTAGTCAATATAAAGCTTAACCTCAGACATTAATTTTATTAGACGCCTTTTAGATCCGAGCCGGTTGGAATTTGAAGTGTGCGATTGAAGCTGACAACTTTAATAAATCTCTTTAAAAAAATTAGTTAAATGTTCTACAAGTAAACCGTCACCCTAATAAACAAATTTAGACTTATGCAAAATGCTCCAGTTTATTTGTATATACATACATATTCATTCGACATTTACAATTTTCGAATATCATAGCTCTTGTGCTCTATGTGATATGTCACAAAACACATTCCCCATCCAATTCCTGGACTCTGAGATTGTGTTACAACATTTGTATATGTATGCCTGGAAGCGTATGTGTTTATGTCTGCTAGTTTTTGTGAAAAGATTCCCCTTGGTACGGCACCTCTACAAGTTATTATATCCTCTGGGTACATATGTCCTTCTGACTTGTTTCCAAACATAATGCATATCACCATTGTTTTGGACACCACTAAAACATTCTGGAGTTAACAAACATGTAGTTTAAGTATTTTGAGAAATGTAAGAATATAAGAGGGAAGTATGGGAAATTACAGAAAATTTGTATAATAAGAAGTATGAGAAACTGCTGAAAATGTATATAATCACAGCTCTGGAGTAAACCGATCATAATATGATCCAAAATAAGTTTTTGTAGTATAAACTATATATATATATAAATAAAATATTATTATATAAAGAAATAAATGAAGAAATCATAAGCTGGAACCCGAAATCATTGACATCTCCATTTAATATTATCTTTGTAAAGGTGGTCCTTTTACAATTTTCATATCGAGGAACTGGTTCTTTACAAGAATTGACCGAACTAGGCTGAGAACCGGTACCGGTCCATATACCCAGTTCTCCTCGGAACCAAACTGTGCAGAAAATGTGTATTTTTAACAAATTTAATGTTCTTATAATCAGATATTTCACTTCAGCTTCTTTGGTCAAAAATTTGCTGAGATCCGGAACCGGTTCAAATACGCGGAACCACAAATCACTAATTCACATCGAAGATTTTGTGTCATTTGTCAATCGTTGAATATTAATAACTCATACGTGTCCATGTTTTGAAAAATTAATATTACTCATCCGTATACACATTTTTGGGTTCAAATTTGCAATGCCAACTCCTTGTGAATCGTAAAATTGATTATAGAAGCAATTATGCTGACTTTGCTTCAATACGTTTTTCTAAAGAACCCGCTTTCCTAGTGTATTTGGAACCACTATCTAATATTGATTGGACAGCAATTATCCCATCACAAAGTTTTACAAGGGATACATTTAAATCAATTATCGACACGATTTAGTAAAATGTAACGAATATATAATCCATATTTTACGAGGTTGACGTCGGTATTAAATGACGCTATCCAATGTTGTACCGAAATCTCTCTTCGTCTGAAGACAGAACTGAATCCAAGGGGTTGAAGGGAGAAGTAAATCAAAGGGGTTGAATTTTACCTAAATATAATTCATACGTTCCCAGATATCAATTTAAAAATAATACCTATACAAGGTGGGGCAAAAGTAATCACCCAATGATCTTTTGCTGTAATTGTTGTATAATGAAAAATTTTGGTTCCGCTTGTGAAATTTGTTTCTTTAATCCATTAGTAGTTATTCCATCAAGTTAAGACAATGATATCGCCCAATTGGGCGCTGCCATAGTTGATGACCACACGGCCTCGTTTTATGACATTTTCCAACACTCCTGCCAGAACTTCGGGCGACAGGTTCTCGAATTCTTGGCGACTATTCTCCGCCACCTAATGACCGCCACCTAATGACCAATTGCATGACTCGTCATCTGGTCGATACTCCGGGCTCCTCTTCGACATCTTGGGAAACAGCTGTGATATTCTCAGCAGAACGGCTGCTCCTGGACCTGGCAGCCTTGGGAAGGTCTCGTGTTATCCCACTGTCTTCAAGGCGAGTGGCCAAACCAAATAGAAGCAATTATTGCGCGTTCTTGCGGAGTAAATCGATTCGGGGCTTGTCGATTTGTATTCTGTGTTTGTTCACTTCACAAATATCAAAACCGAATTGACATTTGGCGCAATTTACACAAGTTATAGGGTTTTCCAATAGGGTATTTACTTTTCCCCACTTTCTAAGTATTTATTTCATCTTGTGAATTCGACGGCCTCAAATAAATAAATAAATAAATAGTTTTAAATCTCAGATAGTTTACAGAATTAAAAACAAGCAACCAAGCGTCATTCTAAAATTCAGGTAATTTACAGAAATCTAATTAATTTTTAAAATTTTAAAATAGTTCTGCAGAATTTATCTGGTAGTGATATAGTTTTGTCATGCCAGTGATTGATGTACTAAAACAATAATTGGTTTCCAGTTTAAAATCATGAAGGAATGGGGAGAGCTTCTCATAACCCGTGCGCTGTGCGCTTTCTAGTTTTATACTCACTCATTGGGACCTACAGGTTTTACACAGATTCCGAACGGTATTTTGATAAACTCTTTCAAGGCTTAATACTAGACAGTGTCGCCGTCACGATGCGAGGTGACCGCCGCGTCGAAATAAATTTAAGGTGGTCAGAGTAGGGATCGAAAGCTAACCATTTCACCACCGATGGCCACGGCTGGTTTACTACAATATATGATATTCCCGACACTTTCTATGCATTATTGATGTGCTAACATCTATAGCGGCGTATAGGGACTAAATCTATCAAAGTCAGATTTTATGCTGCTGCTAAAACCAGATTTTATGCTGCTGCTAAAACCAGATTTTATGCTGCTGCTAAAACCAGATTTTCTGCGACTTCGAAAGAGAATAATGACATGTTAAACAAAAATGAGCGAGCAAGAGAGCAATGAAAGAGTTGTGTGGCAGGGGTGTGGCAAACGAAATTGTGTCTATAGCATATGTATTAACATAATATTGTATGTATGTACATGTGTCTGTTGCTGTTGTTGAACGGAGATATAAAGCATAGCCACGCAAAATTTCATTTGCAAGCCCAATGGCTTGCGCAGTCGACGTTACTTCTTCACTAATACTAATACGTCGGCTACTTCGTACAAAGTATGTGTGATGTTGTGTGTTTGGTTCATAGACTAATACATACCTAGATAAACTTATTCTCTCATCTGACGTTTCATTTCACACTCTTCGTGATGCGGTCGGTGTGATAGAGAGATGTTTGACGAAAAGTGATATACACCAGGTGGAATTACAATAACTTCTTGCTTTAATTTTTCATGCCATTTTGGTGAAAAACTGTGAAATTTAAATGTGTTTTAAACTTTTTTATTGACTGTTATTGTTAGCATACATTTGTGTTGTATTTAACACATTAATTTTAACACACAAAACGAAATGCCGTTGTTGTTATTTTGTTCGTTGTTTTGAACCATTGCCTCTATCTGGTATTAGTAAAGCAATTCTTTTCAACATCAAACGTATACATCACACGAGGACAAATGTCAGAAATTTGGTGAGTGAAAGATTTTCTCTACCCATATTTACTCTATGGTTTGGTTGTTTCGTTGTTGTTGCTATGGCAACAAAGCGAGTCATTTGATGTTCAGCATTGCCCGGTGTATACAAAAAAACTATTATTTTTTATTTTCCAATGTAACATTTACTAATGTGTTCATAGAAATCGAACAGGTACCGTGTAGCAAAAAGGTGTTAACAACATCATCCGTTAGTTCGAACACTCATTGATTTTTGTTCACATGTATTTAAATACTACAATAACGCACTTCATTGGATAGGATATTTACGTTATTGTTGTCCATGCCGTATGAGTAATATTTATATTGACATAGGATATCACGCATACGTTACCATATCACATATATTAAATATTACTCATACGCAGTGGAAGGACATTTGTATGTTACACAATGCAATAAAATTAACTATAAAAGGAAGATGTATATTAAATAATATTTTCACTGAATTACATTTTCAATTCATAAATTTTTCATTTTTTGGTTGATAATTTTTTCTATTACTCATCAGTCGCACCTCATTAGAATTATGCTGTTCATTTCTTTTACTCTGTCACACATTTATACTTCGTGCCTTGTTGACATATATTTAAATTCAAAAGCTCAAACACAATTTCCCCTTACTTCAGCCCCTCTAGCATGGATACACTAAATAGAAGTTCCAATATTTGAACAATGAATTAATGTATATAAATCTGCTACAGTTGCATGGTACAATAACTCCATCAATTCTAACCAATAGATTCTAACTGTAGATATATTCATGGATATAACATGACATTTTCTCTATCTTCGCTTTTTGGTTGCAACATGTTGTAACTCTGACCTTAATAACTATTTGCCAAAGAGAAACGCCAGCATAAGCACCCGGTATTGGATTCAAAGTCATACAAAGAAGGATGTGTTACCAAACGGAAAATACTAGCAAACATTGTTGAATATGCATACATATGTCTGTAAACATTCCTGTGTAGATTCAAATTGTATAGACCGGACATGTGTTGTGTACCATAGTATGCTGTTCTTTAATATAGCTGACAAACAAATATTTCAAAGAGATTGCTATTCGGAACGGAAATATTCGTATACAAACAGTAATAGAATTATGTTGTTATAATGATATTAATTTAGTATTTAAGCAATAATATTTTTAGACAAGTCTCATATGAATCCGAAGTAGATGTATGTATTTCCTAAATGCCCTATATTATACTGTTTGGTTTGAATTTTATATATTTTGATCATACTGTGGAATACCTTGCAAGGGCATACACACTTCAAGCTGATTTAAATTGCTGAATATTTCTGTTTCTATGGCGTATAAGTAATTTTAATGCGAACAATTTTATGTGCAATACACCTACGTTCTGTTGTACTGCCGAATTAATATTAATCGTGCGTCTCGGAGATACAATAATACTTTTCATATTAAGATGAGTATTTTAAACATTTCCAAATGCGTTTTCATGCAATTCGAAATGTTGAATTAAGTGAAAAATCATTCATGCAATATTAGAACTCCTTTTATCTGGTACTTCTACTAATGTAGAGAGCATGTTGCTTATTTAGTGTAAATATGGATGGAAGATTCCATCCCGGACTTCACTTCTAGGTAGTTTAAGATATTTGTATTGACCTGTTGTTGATATCGGTCATTTTTATCTAGTCTGAGCATTGATTGGTATTGATTGTATTTTGCTATTCGATGTTTAGTAAATAATCCAAATTTTTCGAGCTGAGGTCAATATTTTTTGTTTTTTGTTTTCGATATTTTGCCACACCAATGGGTAGTATTATCAGGAAACAAAAATTAACAAGTTATTAAAAATTGTCAAAATGAAAATTTTTTAAGTAACACAAAAAAAATAAATAGGAAAATATGTATTGAATTTAAGCTCGAAAATTTTGGATTATTTATTGAAAGGTAATCATTCACATACTCAAGTAGATTCACAAATATTTTCCAGAAGTTGCACTATGTGTACGAGGGCGGTCCTAAAACTAGCCGACCTGACGTAAGATATAGATGGTGCCACTAGTTTGAAAAAAATATTTTGATGAAACGTGGCAGCCTAATAAAACATACGTTTGAAGTTTCACGGCGCCACGTTGTTTAGTATTTTTATTTGAGCCATCAAAATTAGAAGATCTCAGTGAATTTGTAGACACGGAAACAATTGGTCACCATTATGCAATTCAATATTTCCATTTGCAAGTTATCAGTCCAATCAATATTACAGCCGAGCTAGATTCTACTCTGGGGTAGTAAACTAGAACTTCCTTTGTGACTAGAAAACAATGGATAGTTTAAACGAGGTCGTACGAGCTACCAAGACGAACACCGTAGTGGTCGACCAATTGAGGTGTCCACACCCGACACGGTTAAGAAAATCCACAAAATGGTATTGGATGATCGGCGGCTGAAGGTGCGTGATACAGCGGAAATGATAGGAATTTTAAAAAGTACTATATGTCGTATATTGACCGAAGATGTACGCAAGATGGGTGCGGCGTTTGCTTTCAATAGAGCAAAAACAGCGCCATGAAGATATTTCAGTAGAGGGTTTGGCGATGTAACACTGCAATATAACCAAATGTTTGCCTCGATTTATAACCATGGATGAGACATAGGTCTACCACTTCACACCTGAGCCACATAAACATTCAAATCAATGGACTGGAATGGGAGAATCGTGCTCAAATAAGCCGAAGACGGTTTCAACTGCAGGCAAGGACATGGCGTCTGGTTGTAGGGATACGCATGGGGGCATGGGATTTATCGATTATCTTCAGAAAGGAAAAACCATCAACGGCGAATACGATGCTAATTTATTGCAGCGCTTAAGTGATGGAATTGTGGAAAAAACACCGCATTTAGCGAAAAATAAAATATCGTTTCATCAAGACAATGCTCCAGTTCACACATCCACTATTGCGATGGTCAAAATTAATGAACTAAGGTTCGAATTCCTTCAGCACGCACCTTATTCGCCAGATTTAACGCCGTCGTACTATTTTCTATTTCCAAACTTGAAAATCTTGCTCGGTGGTTGAAGATTTCCCAACAATGAAGAGATAGAGTCTGCGGTTGATGGCTATTTCAAGGAGTTTGGCAATTCATACTGTTAACAGGGCATCGAGGCTATGAAATATCGCTGAAAAAAGTGTAGCGAGCTAAAAGGAGATTAGCGATGATTTTAATTCATTCGTCCTCTTTATTGTTACTTTTTAATTTTGTTATTCAAGCTCGAGACCATTCTATATCTGTATAAATATAGATATAGTTTTGTAAAAAAAGAAGAAGTTTTGCAAATACATCCTCATGATTCCTGGCAAACAGTATAGCTATTTCAGATCGAGCTACAGATCTTCATCAGCGGTTATTTGGAATGCTACTATTGAAAAATTCATCAAACTAAAGCGAAACGAAAACTCACCTCAAAACACACAAGAAAACATTTTCAATCAACTTATTTCCATGTCCAGAAAACCATCTGTCCCCATTACTAATGATTATTGTTGTTGGCGAGAAGACAACACAAAGTTTACAGGCAATATCAGTTGCTTGCAGTTTTGTCATGCACTTCGTTCATCAGGGATGATTTTTATTTATTCGGCCTTTTTATTGGTACTTTTTAAATTTATTATTCAAGTTCAAGACCATTCCAAACAACCGCTGATGAAGATCTGTGGCTAGGTCTGTCATAGCTATACGGTTTGCCAGGAATCATGACGATGCATTTGCAAAACTTTTTCTTTTGTAAAAAACTGTATCTCTACTTAGAGATATATAGTATGGTCTTGAGCTTGAATACTAAAATTAAAAAAGTAAAAGGCTATTTTGTTGAAAAATATTGAAAAATTTTCCCAACTTTTTTGTAGTCTCTTTTAGGTCGGACAGTTTTGGGACCCCCTCGTATATTGCAAAAAAAAGCCAAAATTTTTTAAAAATTGGAATATATCTAGAAATTGTTGCTTAATATTGCCTATACGTCAATAGTTTTCAAAATTAATCATACGACTCCGAGTGTGTATGAAAAACATAAAAGTCTTTTAATATTGATCATACGGCTTGGCATATAAACTAAATCAGTAGCTAATGACGAATATATCACGCAGAATCTTCCCTTTCAAATATCTCAAGGCATGGACTTGTATTATAAAGTTCACTACGATATGCGACGTTTTTGTATTCTAATAGTGACACATTGTTCTCTCATTTGACTTGCACAACGTATAAGCGATACTAATTACAACACGTATCAATAATATTGATTGCGGCACATAATATAAATAGAACAATATGTATTGTTTTTGCTACAAACACCCAACTGGGCCACTTCAGATGGATGCAGGAAAAACTTAAACTAATTGGATTTAGTTAGACTTTATCTAACATAACCCCTCGTATATGTATAAATAATACTAATTACCCCAGTACGCATAAGCAATATTGATTATTGCCCTAACACATATCATATACATATTCCTTTGAAAATACCATATTTATTAATTGCCTGTGCCCGCATATCAATCATTCAAATGATTTCCGCTAAGAAACTAATGGTTCCGATATACGAAAAACAAAATCGCTTTGTTGACCCACAAACTAATACATTAACATATGAATAGTATTTATTTAGCATCACCCGCCTCCCTCTCTGCCAATTTGTTTACGATTGCAATAAATACGAACATAAATATTCAATACAACGCCACGAAGGAATATGGCAACCAACGAAAAATATACGAAACCATAAAGTTGTGGGAAAGGAAATGACATGCCAAAAGGATACAAAAAAACATTCACAGCGACAGACACATAAATTCCTTTGAAACACACCCACACTTACTCATGTACGCATTCGCAGTGTGTCTTCTTTTTTATGATTAGAATAAATAAGATACAGCATTAGTAAATACATAATAAACATGTCTTTGGCTTAAATATCTACATATGTGTATGTATGTGTCCTTATATGCTTACGTCTGTATGATTGTGTGTGTATTTGTTTTTGCAGGATATAAAAAGCAACAACTATCCCAAGTACAACGTGTAGAATGTAGGATCGTAAATATTTTCCACTTCATTGATATTCCTCACACACTCCCATACAAGCATAAATGTATACAATCGAAAATTAAGCCTGTTCATGGCCTATGGTTTCCATTTGAAATCTGGAGGCTTTAAGAAGATTGATGGGATGCTATTTGGTAAACGTCCTGGGAAATATTAGTTCCCTTGGCGATTACCCGTTACATTTGGGAAGTGTTTTCTTGATATGCCGGTACAGTATATTCTTATCAAATGATGGGAAATTTAATACAAAAAAAAAGTCAAGTTGTAGACAATAATATAGAAAATTCAATTTAAAGAAAGTCGACGGCCTCAAAGGAACGTATAAGTGTTTAAATAAATATCGATCATACGCACATGCGCCCAAGAGAGTATTCGCTATTTCTCTTTGTGGGCACACCTGCTAGTGGTTGAATTAATGACCGCCCTCATATATATCGGGTGCACCAAAATATCAAAACATGCGAGGAGAGAACCACAAAATATAAACTAGTAGCGTCTTCAGCAAAAGATATATCGATTTGTGACCAAACGCGGTCCACCATCGAACAGAATGCATTAAAGCAGGGGTTACATTGGGCCGCTCGCATGACGGGAGCCAAATTCAACAAGACGTCTTCCAAATTCCTCATGTCGCCTTGCGGCCGGCGAGCCGCGTCTCAGTTTAGCTCCCGGGGAGGTTCTGGCAAATTGTAAACACGTTTGTATTTTATTGGATATTTTATTTTAGCCATTTTTGATTACATGGGCATGGGACTGACCGTGGAGGTGGAACGTTCATGTAAGCCACCTAATTCAGAGTGGCCACAAATGATTGTCTCATACGGCAGTCCAAGTAGCTCACTACTTCCTAGAAGTATGTCCCTGACAATTGTTTTATCGCAACCCTCCCTTAGCTAGCTAGAGAGTGAATAGAATGAACACTGGTGCGTCTCATGTTAAACCCTGTCACTGTAGCTCTACTAACTAGCAGACATATTATTTTGTTCTTTAAAGGCCGGTGAGCCAATATAACGGCGGATCAAAAGTAAAGAAACAAAAATACATTTTCGACACATTGCATTCTGGGCAGCGCCTGATCCACTATGGGCGAAAAACATGGTTATCAGTGGTATGAGATTTCAACGTAAAGACATAAGATTCCATCTATTTCAATATTCCCTGAATAACAGACGACGAACAATATTGATCACCTGGTAATTGTCGGATAGTACTCTACTTGTGTCAAGGATGTACGTGTGATTCTAATATCTTGTGTCAAGGATGTACGTATGGAGGTAATATCGGTTCGGGTTATTACCTGATTGCGACAAAGGTTCACACAAGGTAAGCAGGGCGAAAGACGTTCGAAACCAGATGTATAGAAAGGTGGATATCGGAAAACTGCAATTTCCAGAGATAGCTACGGTCTTTAAAGAGCAACTCACTCAGATACTGTCGCAGAACGCACCCCCACCTCATGGTCCTGAAGTGCAGTCGAAGTATATTTCCTACTCTATGAAACCTGCTCTTACTTGGTTATGAAAAACCGACTAAAAATGAACCATGGTACGATGAAGAGTGGTAAGTGATGGAAAGAACACTGCACAACGCGAGCCACGACAGAGCGGTATAAGAAGAAGAAGTGTAGCTACTATCTGCGAGTTATTCGTCGCGGAAAGAAATGTGTTAAGATCTGTCGTTTGCCTTATAATGCGCAAGAGTTTTGTATACTTTCCATTATACAGCCAACGATCACTCTGTGAATGAGGTGAAAGTTATCCCACAAGATCGAAAAAACAGTTTAAATTTGTAGAGGCCCTGTGCTCTACTGGGGCCAACGGACATCCGCACATACGCAAATATGGGCAGTGAAAATACTCAGTTAGCCACAATGTTATATATTCTAACTTCAAACAACTACTTGAATTGAAAATTAGAATTAAATTTGATGAAAGGTCTAAAATTCCATCTGGAGATTTTTCCTGGTTGAACCATTCTTGAGGCCTATTTGGAGCTATTAGCCTCATGCTAAAAAATATATCAAAATATTTTTAAAGATACTTTCGGCACTAATAAAGGTTATAAACGCTTTAGAAAATTTTTCTAATTCCTCTCCGATATAACTAATTAATTTCCACTCCAATATAATTAATTTAATAAATATCAATCATACGCTACGGTGGTCTACGCAACTAATATCAATTATCCGTATTGTTCGTATACAAGTTAAGAACGCATCTTCAAGCAATTTGCACAAAAATATAATCAAATAAATTTAGTTAACACGAAATTAATAAGAGTTTAAATTGGCTTTGACGTTTTAAATTAACATGGAATGTTTGGGATCTTGCTACGCTTTCCATTTCAATTTCTACACTATAATTTCGTATTTTCTTTACTGTATTTTTGTTCCGTCTGCGTGAACATTGTCTACATCTCTTTCCATCTCTTTGTATCGATTAGCTGCTGTTTTAAGGAATTTAATGATTTGCTTCCATTTTTACGATGTTATTAAGACAGCTGCAAGTGATTGTGCACAAAGTCAACATTTAGATGCTTAATTGATATTTGATATCTCTTCTAGACGGGTTTCCTAGAATTTATATAATTATAAAGTCTCAGATTAGAAAGCGTATACATTGTTAACATACGCCAATACTTGCCACGATGTACATAATTCTCCATTGGAATTCCATTAATATTTATCATGCCTTCGTGTTTATGCTGGGATTAATAATAATCATACGCAGTGTGGTGTAAACTTCAAGCTAATTTTCAATCAATATGAGAATGATATTAAATAAATACTTGTGGATTAGAGCAAAATTGAAACATCATTAAGTTGCACAATGTGATCTACTAAGCCCCTGTGGCACATAAGTTAAAGCGCTGGAAAATGTTGTATCCTAATTAATATTAATCATACGTAAATTTATAGCGATGAGATATAAAATTCTATGAATTCTGTGAAAGCATTTGGGTTTGCCGCAATATTAGAATGGAAAATCTGACAATAAACCTTTGAAGGGCTCCCAATATTTTACTGATTACTGGTTTTACCACATGTCTACATTTATGTCGTAATTTCTTTAACTGAATGACTAATATTCCCCATCACGCTATTTTTTGCAACATTTTTATAGTAAACCGGAAACGTCATATATCATCCTTATATGCAAATGTGTGTATATGCATATTCGGTTTTGCGATGTAGTACATCATTCACAATAATGTATTCCATGCGGTTTCATCAATTTATTTTGACATCAACATGAATACAAATAAATTTCAACAATTATCACTGCCACCACCATCAATAGAGAATGAATGAATCCGGGGGAAAACTTCATTTCAATTCCACCTTCAAAACAAATCAATCGTAACAAATGCATGACTGTACTTTAGTTCGTTAGGGTTTGCAATTTTTGGCAACTGCATTTTCCGGGATAATACATTTTAGTTCGCTCCAATTTCTAGAGAACAAAAGATCCGCAAAAATTATTATAGTTCTTACTATTGACATTTTAACAACTAAACGCTCAGAAATGACGCTCAGTCATAAGCTACTTGCTGCTTAAACTCGCCGCTAACCCCCTACCCGTTTTCCCGCTCGACGGTCAGCCATTCATTCCGTGGCCGACGCCCAACTCTTTTGCAGTAACCAAAAGAACAGTTAATACAAAGCTGGTTTATTTCTCTTAAACGTTTCTGTAGATAAAAGTCTGTTAGGTTTGGCTTGGTGTTAGTACAAGGAGACGACATATTGGACATATTAATCCATTGTGATAACACGGTCTAAAGAGACTAAGCATTAGCCCCACCAAAAACCCCTTTAGTTTACTCCAAGAATTTTATGATCCTGTCTGACTTTATCCAACATAAATCTTCCAGATCCCTAAATAGTTAGTAGACATACTCTTGCCTACTAATGCTTGACACCAGTATGAACGAAGTTCAATGAATGCTTCCTCTTCATTACATCTTCTACAGAAGCCATTTGCCCAGATATTTAGTCTTGCCGCATAGTTACCCATCAGCCATTGTCCGATCAAAACTGAAACAAACATTGATGCCTTGGGCGTGGATAAAGATAAAATTTTCATGGATCTTGAGAGTATATCTTGCAATGTGTGCCCCTTGTCCATCTCTCCTTCACCATCATACAGGTGCAGTCTTGCAGAATATGCTTACACGTCACGGGGGGCATGCCAATACGCTCCAATAACTGAGTAACCAGTAAGATAGTTCCAATTCTGGTTAGATCATCCGCCCTGATGTTTTGACAGGAACGCCGCTGTGGCTTGCACCAAGATGATTTGAATACCATACTGCTGGACCATGTCGTTAAGAGATCTGCGGAAGTCCTGGGCAGGTGTTGAACACAGGAATACTGTTTCCAGGGACTTCACGACCGCGTAACTCTCACAAGACATTGACCCCAAAAGACTGCAGGACTTTGTCCCTCAGCCAGTCAATCACTTATCTAATAGTCAAAGATTCAGCCTGGTACATGCAATAATGATCAGGTACGAGAAAGGGAAAGGGGCAACCCTTAGAAGAAAAAGCTTCATTTACAACCTATGGCGACTGACGTCACCTTTTTCGAAATTTTCACTATATTTGGTCTGCAACTAAGCTTGTAATAAGACCCAGGTATTTGCCACACTCTTCGAGCTTAGTTGGAAAACTCTTTAACGTAATAAGGTCCACGATAGCTATTATATATTTACTTACTTACTTATCCGGTCTCGGACAACCCCGTGAGGTGAGGCACCTTACAAAAGGAAGTCAACATATTTCGCCAACCAGTTCGATCTTTTGCTTTATTTCTCCAGTTGGCAGTGACAAGTGGACGCAGGAATTCGTCAACCTGATCCCTCCAGCGGAGTCTTGGTCTTGCTATTTTTGTCTTCCTTCGAGTTCGGTTTCGAAAACCCTTCGCGCTGGTTCGTCTTCATCCATTCTACTGTCATGGCCTAGCCGGCGCAATCGCGTTATTTTGATCCGTTTAACTATGTCAATGTCAGGATAAACCTCATACAGCTCATGATTCATGCGTCGCCGATACTCACCGTTGTGCACAATAGGGCCGTAAATTTTTTGGAGTATTTTTCTCTCGAAGACTCCTACAGATGTTTCGTCTGCTTGCGATAAGACAGGTTGAATGAGAGTCTGGTAAAACTGGACTTTTGTTACTCAAGAGAGGGCTTTATCTGTAAAGTGTTTGCAGCCCAAAATAACATATATTTGCAAGCACAATTCTCCGCTTGATCTCAAGGCTGACGTTAATGTTTTTGTTTCCGGCAGATCCGATGTATATAAATTTGTCCACTACCTCGAAGTCATAACGGTTATCAAATTTCACGCTTTGGTCTAATCGCGTGGAGGCCGGGCTCGTTGAAACCATTAATTTTGTCTTGTCCTCATTTACCGTCAGACCCACTTTTGCTGACTCCTTCTCAATTTTCGAACAAAAACCGCAGTAACTTCTCTAATTGATATCTATATCATCAGCATACGCGAGCAGCATGTGACTTTTGCTGCTGATGGTTTTAATCATATTGACTGCAGCTTTTCTCATAATGATCTCCATTAAGATGGTAAAGAGATCGCATGATAGTGTGTCGCCATGCCTGAGGCCTCGCTTAGTTTCTAAAGGTTCGGTAAGATCCTTACTAACTTTCACTGCGGATTTGGTGTTCGTCTAGGTCATCCTGCAAAGGCGTATGAGTTTTGCAGGAATACCAAGCTCCGACATTGCTTCGTAGAGTTTCTCCCGTATCGGACTATCGAAGGCTGCTTTATAATCGATAAATAGATGATAGGTGTCGATTTGTTTTTCGTGTGTCTTCTCCAGGATTTGGCGTAGCGTGAAAATCTGGTCAGTTGTCGATTTTCCAGGCCTAAAGCCACGCTGGTATGGTCCAATCAGGTCAGCGATAATTGGTTTTAGTCTTTCGCACATTATACTTGATAGAACCTTATATGCTATGGATAAAAGGCTTATTCCACGGTAGTTGGCACAGATACTCGGGTCACCTTTTTTAAATATGGGACATAGTACACTGAGACTCCAATCACCGGGCATGCATTCATCTAACCAAATTTTGCTAATGAGCTGATGCATGCACCTTATCAGCTCATCGCCGCCAGCCTTAAACAGCTCCGCCGGTAATCCATCGGCTCCTGCGGCTTTGTTGTTCTTAAGCCGGGCAATAGCTGTTCTGACCTCGTCTTGGTTAGGAGGGGGGCAATCGACGTCGTCCTTCATATTGTGATCGATTGTCCCATCGTCATTGGATATCTCAGGTACTAGTAGCGCGGAGAAATGCTCTCTCCATAGGTTTCCGTCCTTGTTTTTACAGAAGGGGGGGGCCCTCAACCATGTCCACTAGGTTCGTTTTTAACTTTTTGGTAGAATTTTCGGGCTTCGTTCTTCTTCTGTATGTCTCAATTTTCTCACTCTTGCGCTTACTCGACTGCCGTTTCTTACGCCTAAAGAGGCGGTTTACCTCCTTTCTTTTCCCCCTATACCGCTCAGTTGCAGCTCGCGTTGCAATTGACTGAAGCATTACCATACGTGCAGCGTTCTTTTCGTCATTTGCAATGCGACACTCTTCATCGTACCACGGTTTATTGCGAAGCGGTTTTTCGAAACCAAGTACGGTTGCGGCAGTTTCTATCTAGTCGGAAATGGGTTTCCACTGCGCATCACGATCGTCATCGGGAGGGGGTGGGTTCTGTGCCAAAAGTTGCGAGAGCTCCCTTGAGTAGGCTGTGGCTACCTCTGGTAATTGCAGCTTTCCGATGTCCAGCTTCCTCTGCGTCTGGTTTCGTACGATTTTCGCTCTACTTAATCTTGTGGGAACCTTTGCTGCTACCAGGTAGTAATCAGAATCGATGTAAGCTCCTCTGATCACTCGTAGGTCCATTACACCGGATGAGTGCCCTCCATCAATTACCACGTGATTAATTTGGCTCCCCGTTCCCTGACCAGGGGATACTCAAGTAGCCTTGTGGATGTCCTTATGCCTGAATCTTGTACCACTAATGACCATGTTCACCGCCGCGGCAAAGTCAATCAGTCTCATACCGTTGTCGGAACTGTCAGCATGTAGACTGAAATTGCCAATAGTTGGATTAAACACATTCTTCCTTCCTACTTTATCATTAACATCTCGTAGTACAATCTTAATGTCATGGCCAGGGCAGTGGTCATACATTTCCTCTAGGAGCTCATAGAATATGTCTTTGGCATCAGCATCTATCCCTTCTGTCGGGGCATGCACACAAATTAGGGAAATATAAAAAAAATTTGTCCCAGTTTAAAATCAGCCCAACTTTAATCAATCATTGACCCAATTACATATATCAATGCGAGAAAATATATATGTTCGTATTCTTATTTAATATTCGATTACTTGCGACCCGTTTTGATATTTCGAAAAACTTAAATTACAATCTCACCCTAATGTACAAACAACACTTGAGTCGTGACATTGATACCATCAGTCACTGGTGTCGCTTACCACTAATACATCCGTTTACACTCCTCAACACGCTACGTTTATGAATATACACCACCACACATATAAATAGAAGGAGGAGGGTTGTACAAAGTTAAACCTCATACATCTATAAACATTTCAAAGTCATACATGTATATCGTGTCACAACAAAAGCCTGCAAAACGAAAAATAAAATAAACAGAACTGCTAAAATGTAATATATTTATTTATATACTTGTGTCGGTGTGTAGGCGTATATAAAACTGTAGATATATATTTAAAATAAACGACAAGAATATACACAAATACATGTGCAATATAATAAATAATTCGAGAAATTCTCGTATTTCAGCTCATACACGTATGTGTGCATATAAAGATCCCAGCGGCGAAATTTGCTAGCCGTTCCACGAATAAGGCACGCGAAATCCTTCTTTGGGAATGCCTACTTTAATAAAGTCTGCGAAATGCATGATTTTATAAGGCTTCCACGGGCCTTTTCAAAAAGAATGCCAGAAGACGGTGTTGTTCATGAAAACCAGTCTCTCCACATGTTGGCAATTCGTTGTTGCAAAAACATAATATCCGATAGCCCAGTAGTTAAAGCGTCCAACTATAAGTTCTAAGATCATGTGGTCGACTCCTGTGGCTGCAAAATTTGAAAAAAAAATAATTTGTAAGAATTACATTTGGTTAAAATATAAATCTGAAATATGAAACTAATTTGCATATATATTTTTTTATTTTTTCTTGAGTCCTTCTAAAACTACACTTTTTGCAGGCCTTCATAAGGCCTTCTTCTCCCAATCTCACGCAATGTTAAAACGAAATGAAGAGGCAATGTGTAGGGAAGGCCTGCCGTATTCTATAGAATGTCTTCTGGGTCATGATTTCAGGCCTTGCAGCTCCTGCTGTTCGCCGCTGGGGTAAGATTGCACACATGCATACACAGCGATATAATACAAACTTACGTTACCATAAACTAATACTTGTATATACAGTGTTTTAAATAGGCAGTGGATTTGAATACATGGATGTCCAAATAATATTTGACATTTGTATAACATTCTATGACGCCATATTCTTGGCGTTCTCTTGTGACAAGATATTCTTAGATATATATATTTGTATGCCTTTGACTTTTTGGTAGAATTTACGGGCCTCACTCTTCCTTCTGTAAGATTACATATTTCCGACTCTCGTGCTTCCCCACAACCGTTGTTTTTCCTATACAAACGGGTTTGGTTAGTTCGTTGGTTGGTTCGTTGGTTGGTCGGTTGAAAACGCTGCAAGACAGCACGCTGTCTAGCACACTTAGGCGAAAGAAGCCCATTGTGATACCTGCAGTTCCCTCTATAGCAACTATTGACTACTCGTCTAGCCAATTTGCCCTTTCAATGAATTTGTCTATAAGACCTGCAGGAATATGCTGTAGGGCTACGGTGCTAACTAAATGTGTTGCGAATATCCTACTTCTCAGTCCTGCCAGAGCAGGGAAATCCAAGAGAAGGTGCTTCGGCGCTTCCTCGCCCTCTTCCATACATCATCTACAGAGTGTGGAGTTTCTCCTATGTTCTATGTTTTCCTACAAGACAATGTCCCGCAAGTGTTCCTATTATTGTCGATAACTTGCCTCTCGGCAAGTTAAGTAGTTGGCTTGTCCCCATCCTGTCCACCTGTGGCCAGAGGACTCTGGCTTGTTTGCAAGCTGAAGAAAGTCTCCATTTGTCCTTGAACATATTATCGGCCCACTGCCTGATCTGCAAACGGCAGGCATACTAACACTTTTTTTGCATACTAACACTTTTTTTGCCAGAAGAACAGTGCCGTAGTACCCTGTCTAGCTAACGCAGCCGCTACGCAATTGCCTGGAATGTCGCTGTGTCCCGGTACCCAGGTATGCCTGATGTCAAAATACTCTGCCATCACCCTAAGTGAAGAGTGGCATTCTTTCACCGTCAGAGAGGTAGCAACCATGGCTTTCAGGGATTTTATGGCAGCCTGGCTGTCTGTGTAGATGCATATTCTCCGAAGGGTTGTGACACTACTTTTCAGTAGTTCAGCAACATCCAGTATGAAGGTAATTTTCGCCTGAAATATACAACAGTGATCAGACAGCTTGAAGGAGACATTTTTCATTTAGGTCCGGTAAATGGACCCCCATAGCCTAGTTGATCGTTCAACTTTGATCCATAAGTGAAAAATCTGATACTACTGGTGTCCCCTTCCAGTGACTTTTGCCAGGTATTCCTGTTCGGAATAGAAGTCCTTACAAACGGGTTTACTCTCTCTCCTTTCCTCCGTATACAGCTCTGATGCGACTCACGTTGCAACTGAGTGGACCAATGCCATACGTGCAGAGTTCTTTTCACCACTTTACATGTGATACTCTTCGTCGTACCACGGTGTGTCTTTAAGCGAGTTTTCATAGCCAAGTACGGTCTCTGCAGCTGTTTTCAGAGAGTGGGAAATTTACTACCACTGCTGTTAAGGAGCATGAGGCGGATTGAGTATCTATCTGAGTGAGCTTCTCTGTATAGGCTGCGGCTATCTCTGGTAATTGCAGCTTTCCGATGTCCAGAGGGTCGATTCTGTTTCTGTGTAACTGTGAAATGAAAAAAATTTCCAATGTTGTTTTAGGTTCAAGAAATATCACTGAAAAGTTTTCACAGAACCAGAATCCACCCCCAGCTTTCTACATGTCTGGTTTCGCACGACTTTCGCTCTGTTTATCCTTGTGCGAACCTTGGCTGCGACCATGTAGTTATCCGATTCGATGTATGCTCCTCGAATCACAAGTACATCCAGTACACTAGTACACGCTGAAAAATAAAGGTCCCACCAACATACTGCTGGGACCATGTACATGTTTGCAAGCATTGTTTTCGTCAACTGATGATCTGCTGTTTTTTTTTCCTTTAGAGTCTATCACGTTTTTGTTTTTCAGCAGCTTTCATCACACAAAACACATTTAGAAACGAAATAGAGTACATCTGGGACTGAAAATGTTATAACCTTTTAATTATTGTGTACCAAACATGTTATATTGAATAGGAAACACAATGTGTTTATGCACAACTATAATATATTTGCGACAAACTACAAACACATTATATTTGTGCCCAATCAACAATAACAGACAAATTTTTCATGAAATTGTTTGCCATCAAATTCCAGGTGAACAATCTTGTCCTCCGTCTGTTGATCAGGGTATATCCAAGTAGCTTTATCTACGTCTTTATATTGGAATCTCATACTACTGACCACCATGTGTTTTGCTGAGCCGAAATCAACCAGTCTCATTCCGTTTTCGGAACTGATGGCGGGCAGACTGAATTTACCGATGGTTGGTTCAAAGGCATTTTTCCTGCCGAATTTGGCATTAAAATTACCTAGAACTTTCATAATGTCCTGACCAGGGCAGCGGTCGTATGCTTCCTCTAAGCGTTCAAAGAAAATGTCCTTGTTGTCCTTTTCTCTGTCGGGGCATGTAAACAAATTAGCGATATGATAATATGTTTCGATTTTGCGGACGGTGGTTATACGTTTAGTCACAAGGTTGAACCCGGAGAACCTTGAAACATATGGTTCATAAAAAAGGACAATCAAGCGAAATTCGAAAACTTTCTGGTGCATTTTCAAAAAAAAAATGTATATACAAGGTGGCGCAAAAGTAATCCTCCTATCAGAAAATGCTATAAATTTTGCGATTAGCCCATAATGTCAGTTCTGTTTTGACATTTGTGTAGTAAACACATGCGAAATACACGTTAATAAACAATGTTACGCTACACTGCTCCAGAACGCGGAATATTGCTGACTATTTATTTGACCAATAATCGATCGGTGACTTTGGCACAACGTGAATTTCGTCGCAGATTTCCTGGCCGTGGTTCCAACAGGACGGAGCAACGGCACACACTGCACGTGCCACAACCGATATGCTGAAGGATGCATTTCCCGGGCGCCTAATCTCCCGTTTTGGCGATTTGCGCTGGCCAGCAAGATCGCCTGATTTGACCGCTCCAGACTTCTTTTTGTGGGGAAGTCGCGGGTTTATGTCAACAAGCCTCAGACTCTTGCAGGTCTTAAAGACAATATCCGTCAAGAATGTGAGGACCTATCGCCGGAAGTTTTGGCCAAAGTGATGGAAAATGCCATAAAAAGGGCTCAAATGACAATCAACTGTGGCGGCGGCCATTTACATGACATCATATTCTCGACTTGATGTAAAAAAAATTAAAAAAAAAAATCAAAGTTTTTCATTTTTTTTTTAAATTACAGCCAAATAACATCGGAAGTTTACTTTTGCGCCACCTTGTACATATTTTAGTTTATATGGAATAGTACTCTGTACGGACTAAATGTCATAAATTGTCTTTCTAATAAAGAAACAACTGTTAGAAAATGTGAAGGAATACACAAGTTACGAACGTTGAAAGTTCGCCTATATTTAACAAACTATCACACCTATTGTATTAGGAAAAACATGATCATTTTCGACATTTCGCTATATTGTGAAAAATAGCAGTAAACTGTCATAATGATGGCAGTTTCTGTTTTAATAGGACTAGTTTTTTCTTATACATAAAAATATCATATTATTCGAACGACTGTCACATTTCGATTTTTGTTCCTCTAGATTGACCAAATATGTCACACTGTCAAGCTACGTATGAGCGATCATGTTACGTATGAGTGATATTATTATCAGTCTACTTGGAATCTAGTAATTAAACAGACCTTTGACAGAACAATCTCTTTGGGTTTTGATGTCACTGATAGTGCTTGGCTTTGCTGAAAAAATTCAAGTTCCTTTGTACAATTTTGAGTATAAATATAACCTTTGCAAAATATCGAGACGAGTTCAGTACTACGGAAATTCATTTGTATAAAAATTCCCTTAAAGCAAAGTAATGTCCGCCCTTTGTTTCATTTTATTACATCCTCCATCCTTTAACCAGATATCCAATGAGACTATCTCGTCCTTTGTGATAGCACTATGATTCTCTGTTATCCTTCCGTTCCTTTTTGTTTGCATTTTATTATTTATTTAAATTTTTTTATCAATAAAATCAATAATAAAATTGAAATGACTTAACCCAAATGCAAACATTTTACACAAACACACCCACACACATACGCACCCTCGTCTCCACATTAAAGCACACATACATATAGAGTAAGCCAATGCAGGACATGTGGGCCAGTGTAGGTTTTACACATGATATAGTGAGAGATGGAAAGGTTACTCATTTATATATACATGTATACAGTTGAGGGTAGTCTACCCTTTCATATCCACATGTTTGCATTTGAGCGTGTGTTATTGTACTATTTCCATTTTCCGCGAATCTCTGCACTCGTTTGCGTTTTGAGATTCAACCTCTATGCAGTTTCCCTTTATTTTTCGCCACATATTTTCCATTTTAGTTGCGTTGCCTACAGGGAAAATATTTCACATACAAATGGATTTATTTATAAAGAGTGGTGGACGTTCAATGCAAAAAAAAATTAATTGGTTTATTGAAAATATTGAAATTGTTTTGTTTTGTTTTCCTTTTGTGGTGATACAAATTGTTGTCTTTCACTCATATACAGATACGAACGAGTATAGATTTCGATCGGTATCTGTATGTGTGACTTCACTCGGATAAATCAATTTAAATTCAAAAGTTAAAAGGAATTTTTGTAAATGTTTGCAGGGATTTATATGTCCAATTTTGGGGATATTGCTTGACAGTAATATAAAATAGAAAATAAATCGGGAATTATAGATTTCAATATGGATTTAAAGTGACATGATTTAGATGTGAAAATAACTATTGCTGTCAACGTTAATAGGGGATTGTATGTCCCTTTAACCTTTTTACTTTAATTGATTGCGAATGAATGGATATAAAAGACATAATCAAAACTCTCTATAGCTGTATAAAACCAAAAAAATGGAACATGTGTAAATAAACTAAACTAAATTGTATAAAAAAATTCAAGAATGAGAATTCACTTTTTTAAAGTTGTTGAGAAAAAAACTAACATTGTTCAAGTTTTTGGCATGAAATTTTTGTATCAACGTTCTAGTAAATTGTGGCGGTTAGAGGCAACTCTACTGAGTTGATTGGTACCCATGAAATGACTATAAGTGTATCAATTCAAATTTTTGAAAATCCCGAATTTTACCAATTCTCAGATTTTCTTGCAGTATTTTTTGAAAATTTTTTATTTCGGTTGCATATGGCGAGTGATACAATTCTGGACAACATTATATACCGTCACTAAATTGCGAATGAAAGCGAAACGCATCCATCGATTTGTATGATCCATGTATCATTTTGTTCATAGATCATGTTGCTTTAGGATACACTAATAAAACGTTACACTTTTTTTTGCGTTTATTATGTTTCTTGTATTTTTTTCATAATAAAAAATTTGAATTTTTTAAGCGAAGAAATATTTTTTTTCACCATTATTTTCCGGCGTAGCGAAATAACTCCCACATGAAATAACTCCCACCAGAAAGATGAAATAAGTCCCAAAAATTTTCCATACAAGAGTGAGAGTTATTTCATATGAAACAACTCCCACTTTAGTAGGACTTATTTCGTTTTTTTTGGGAGTTATTTCAATTTTCCTGGTGGGAGTTGTTTCATACTGAAATAACTCCTAATGTTATGACAATGAAACAACTCCCAAAAAAAAGACCGTTTGTACAAGGCCCATATAACAAGTGCTTTAGGAGAAGTCTTGGGACTTATTTCACTTTGCTATTGGGAGTTTTTTCATATTTTGTGGGACTTATTTAATTTTTTCGTTATTGGAAGTTATTTCATTTTTGGTGGGAATTATTTCGTTGGGAGTTATGTCATGGCAGTTATTTCATGGGGAGTTATTTCGCTACGCCTTTTTTTCCTACATCTGCGAAATTGCTGATTACATTGACCAATCGGGTAGGAAGGTATTGTAATTCTAAATTTCTCTAATTTTACTCGACAAAATCGGACACGTCGTTCTCGAGTAATGATTGCCTATATATATATAGGGTGTCTCAATAAGATAACAGCTTTTAAAATGTAGTGTAATGTTTTTGGGTGTGCAATTGGCAACTCTGAAATTTGGCAGCTGTCACATATGTTTATATATATATCTACGTTCTTTATTCATTTAAACAAAATACTATACAATTATACAATTAAAATACAATATTTAAATAAAAGGTTCACGAAGAACATGGGGCGTCAACAAATTCTCTCCATCGATTGCTGTTTCTAGCACAAGTGATTTAATTTGATTCCAAGAGAGTCGAGTTTGTTGGTATTCCTTTTCCAGGCACCGCTTCCACGTATTTGGTGGTCGTCCTGGCCTTCGATACCCTTGGGGGTTCCATACTAGTGCCGCTCTAGCAATATCCGATGTTGGACGCCTTAATATGTGACCGATCCAGGTCCATTTTCTTCTACGTATATCGAATTTAATAGGGCTGTTATTTTTGCGTTGCCAGAGGTCTTCATTAAAAACAACATTCGGCCAGTAGATACGTAGTATTTGCCTCAGACAACGATTAATAAACGTTTGGACCTTCTTCATAAGGATCTTCGTCAAGCTCCAAGTAGAAAGTACAGACCTTACCCTGCAGTTAAATATTCGCAATTTCGTATTTTGCGAGATCTTTTTATTACGCCAGATTTTGCGCAGGTTTAGGAATGCAACACGGGCTTTATTGATCCGATCATTTATATCCATTGGGGAGCCTCCGTCCTTGGTAATTTTGCTTCCTAAACAGTTGAACGACTCCAAGTCTGCAATTAACGACCCATCAACTGTTAGTGGTGTATCACGTTCTGTGCGAATACGCATTAACTTCGTCTTCTTAACCCTAGTGAGATAACGTACGTCTTTGAGACGTATGAAAAATAAGCATTTATATATTTCTTTGATTTTTAAGGGGAATACTGTTCGTTGGTTTTGCAGTTTAAAATTTGATGGCTTTTCTTTAGATAGCACTTTTTTATAGAGCAAGACTTAATCTTATTAATTTGAAACGAATTTTATTTTAAAACATTTTGGAACCTTTACTAATTAGACCTCAAACTAGCACACGTCTTTAAGACGTATGGTTATCTTTTATGTATGAAAAAATAAGGTTATCTTTCTAGGGTTAATATTTATCCTCCATCCTACTTTTTCGCACTTTCGGAGAGTTTGTGTAGCTTGGCCTTGATGTCGTAAAATTTGTGGACCATAAGACATATGTCATCTGCGTAGTCTATATCATGTAGGTGTTCATACATATTCCACTGAATGCCGGACGGCGCTTCTTACCTAGTCCATAAGCAGAAGAAATAACGTGGGGGACAATACAATGAAAGGCTGGCTTGGAGACTATCTTGTCCGGTATCCCTTTCCTGGGCAGGGTGGACAACATTGAATCACGGTGAATACTATAGAATGATTGTTCAAAATCAACGAAAAGTAGATACAAAGGCGAGTGCAATTCAACCGATTGCTCAATGATTATCCGGAGCGTATTAACGGGGTCGGCACACGAACGACCAGGTCTGAAACCCGCTTGCTCCTTGCGCAGAATTTGCTACACCACTGGAGAGATCCCCTGTAGTATAAGGGTCGCAATTACTTTGCCAATTGCATTGGGTAATCTGACACCCCTTCAGTTCTTGCACAGCGTTAGGTCACCCTTTTTCAGGATAGTGATAACCACTCCCTCTTTCCACTCCGTAGGGATCACACCGTCTATCCATGCACTTCTGGTGACTGGCGTAATGACATCTGCTAACACCGACACACCATATTTCAACACCTCCGCTGGAATGTTATCTGGGTCAGAATAGAATCGGATTACGCAGATTGTTTCTACTTCGGCGGCCGCGTAGGGACCTAAGAAAGCCGGCAGCAATGGGTTGGTTGGCTAACCTGGCGGTGGCTAATGACTGCGGCGGCAGCATTGCAATCATTTCCAATGGTGACAACACCTAATTTAATTATTTCTGAAACTATTTACATATATTGGTGCCTTTTTTTTGGCTGATATTAAACCGTCCTTCGTTTTTGTGAAACTTGCTCCTCCCGAAGAACCGGTTTCACCGGACATATTAAATCGATTACGCAACTGATATTACGAGTATAATACTGAAAAACAAACCTAAATGCTGTTTAATTGTTCACCTGGTTACTGAAACCATAAGACAGATAGCTAACACTTTGCCAACCAATTATTTCGCCGGCTGTTTCCCGAAATAAGAAGACCAATGGAAATATGGCACATATATCTTTTGCGAACTCCGATTTAGATGCATGTTCCCGAACTAATGACAATACGAGTTGTATGTTAGCAGAAATGCATAGAACAATAAACAGTATTCACAATCCTAACAAAATTATAAAACGAACGTAGCGTCAGCCTATTTGCCCTATGTAGATACTGGACCTTGGTCATCAGAGAGAAGTTTAACAGGGACGCCGTTCTTTGAGCCAACGTCATTGTAAACCACAAAATTTGATAAAGTATTGCGGTGAGACTGGAATGTTCACAAAATTCGACATAAATAATATAAGAAAGAGTTAAGATTTTCAGAGAGTAGTTCTTGGAAACATTTTTGCGAAGGCACTGCGAAGTCTGGATGACTCTTCCAGACTGCGAAAAGTCCAATTCACGACTCTCACATTTCTAGGATATCTGAAGGAACAAACCGGACTATGAACGACATCGAATCGGTAGACCTCATGCTTAATGTACAATTTCCAGTAAAAGGAAAAGGTTGCGGGAAATATCGTTGCAAAATAAACACTACACTGGGCAACAGGAAGATTAAAGCCCGGAATATATCGTGACGAAATAAACACAAAACTAGGCAATAGGCAGTTTTAAGTCCTGCAAATTACCTGGAATCTGAAACTTTATATGAGCTGTATCTAACTATCCTATATTTCCGTTATACGGAGAGAATCCAAATTCCGGAAGCGGAGAAATCATTGCATATTAGTCCAAAAGTCGTTAGACCAATCTGCCTATCATATTTTCTTATGAAGGAATTGGAGAGGATGATTGACTCATAGCTGTGAACGCTCATACTGGGGTAGGTACTCTCACCTGTCCGCATGCCAGCAGTTTTACAATTACGAAAACTCTACGGACACAGCTCTGCAGCGAAGGTGTCTTTCACAACGTCTTTTTAGGGTCGATAAAATCACCTGTATCGGAGCAGAGAATTATTAGTTTGATATATGGATTGCCTTCACGAAGGCGCATAACTTTGTTTCTGTGTCACACGACTTCAACTAGACTTCAACTGAATAAAGGGGCACTCGAAGCGGAAGTCCTATATCCACCCGTCTGAAATTTGGCAGCTGCCACATTTGTTTATTCTAATTATTAAAAATGGAGTGCTTTATAATTACAAAAACTTGTTCCAAGAATAGTTTCCAAGAATGTTCAGTCGAACTTCGATTTGTTGAAAGATTACTCTTTGGAACTGCCAGGTTCTTTGCATGTTTAATGACAGCAACATTTATCACGAGATTCGAAATTGTCCTCAATGGAAGGAATAGCTACATTCCTGCTAAGATACTGATATTTAATTATATTCTTGGGTAGTGGTTAAATTTGTTTTCACACCTACACCTATTTCCGTACTTTAGATCTTCATTTAGATCCTTTAGATAATTTTTGTATTTTTGTTTGATAAGAACACCTAACCACATGCTAAATTTGATCTCGGTATTATATGCATGCGTATGATTAATTTGCAATTATTCGAATAATATTAATCATACGCAATACACATGCGAACTGATTTGTATAAAATATATTTAAACGCTTCTACAACTTTAATAGTCGACTTCAAACAGAGCTCAAGTGATTATTTAACATTTGAAAATAATACTTAATCAACGTTCAACAACATGCATTCATGCATATACGAAGTATCAGCACAATTTACATGCATTCCAATTAATTCACATAAACACAAGTAAATTGAAAAATTGCACAAATAGAAAAAAATTCAATAAAACTCAACAATCTATTTTATTGCACTGTTCATTTAAGGGCAAAATAAACAATTTTGCATTGTTTGGCAAAAATTTGCAGTGAAATCATTAAACTGGTTTTATGTTATACATTAATGTTGCATAAAGGAGCGTCAATGTACAATACAGTAGGAACTCAATAGGATGTGCCTAGCTGGCGACACTTGCGTGCGGTACACAGCTCCATTTATCCTGGCTGATGCCAATAACTAGTAACAGAAAACTCTAATATTTTACGCAATTTAAATTTATTTTTTCCCCTTTCCGCTTCATATCCTTTTTATTTACATATAAAAAGATGTAATAAACAAAACACATATACAATTGTAGGCGAGATATTGCCATAAACGTACATGAGTGTGAATATTTGGCAGATTGAAAAGTGCTTGTGTATTCACATTGCTGTTCTATTATTTAACTTTGAAACTGTGCAGGAAAAACATGAAACAAAACTATTTTGTGTTAATTTCTGTGCAAACTAAATATACAATAATGTACCAAAGGCCACGCTATGCTTTTCTAGGGGAAGTATGTTAATTGTGGTTGGGAAAGAAATGAGGGGTTCTTTAAAACAGAACGAAAATATAATTAAACTAGAGCCAGTAGACCTATTAATAACCATATTGGAAAACGCTGTCTCGTAGATTTTCGAAGCTCTAAAGGTATTAGGCTCTAAAGAGATTTATAAACATATGAGGCTGGCTTTAAAACTGTATCTCATTAAAACTGCTGCTCCAAGTTACCATGACATATTTTCCTTGACATTTCAATATAAATAATATTTGTAATTAATGTCACACTACTCTATATGCGGTTTTACACGGATACAACCTAACGCATGATTACTATTAATTTTCTGAGACACATACGTATGATTAATTTACAACATCTCTCAAGAGATTTGTGTTGTGGAATATTTAGATAAATATGTGTCAATAATTGTAAACGATGCTAAATAATATTATAATTTAATTTAGACGATATCCTTAATTAACCTGTTGATTAATATTATATTAACGAGTATGATTATTATTAATGAAAGCTGACAAGATACATTTGAAACATTTTTCAACGTGGTGTATACTTAATTATATTTATAACAATTTACTTTGAAATGTTTGCATTCTTAAGCGGAACCAATCTTCTTTCGGAAATACCACACTCGCGTACAAAGGCGTTCTTGGTATTGAGATCATATATAAATGTATACGAGGGTGGTTCGAAATATAATAATCGGATAGGATATGGAGTCTACTCTAAGGAACTAGGAATGCGTCTCCTCATACTCTACCAGCTCATTCTAGCGTGTATCGGAAGGTATCAAAAGTCAATATGTTCTCTGACAAGTTCTTCTGTTCAAGTTCCTGCCATCCGTATTTTTCAAAACCAGATTTCCTCAGGACTTGGTTTTTGGCAGCACCATATTCTTATTATATGGGTGCTAGGGAATAGGTGTGTTCTGGGGAACTACAGAGCAGAGGAGCCGGTGAGATTAGGGAGTATCTGAAAGATTCCGCAGGACCAAAATCGACATGATCCCCGTAACTTGTAAGCATATCTTGCAACAAAGGTGATGTGTGTAATGGATAGAAGGAAATCGATGAACGTTAATTAGATTATCTAAGCGTATGATTAGTATTAATTAAATGGAACTACATAATTTCGAAAAATTTTTCAACGTGGCGTATTATTAATTATACTGATAATAGATAACTCCGAAATATATATTCATCAAAATTCAATATTTGTAAAATTTTTGAACACTTGCGTTTATATCAAAACTGCTGCTACCATAAGGTCAGTTTCATTGGATTAGTACATCTCAACATATGATCAAATTTGAGTAGACTGAGCACACTTTTGTATGAAACTTATGTAACTGCTTCATAAAGGACTTTAAATAAATGATTTTTTAAATTTTTCTAGCAACCCATGCTAATACAATTATGGTTCCCAAACTTTAAAATGAGACTACAAAACTTAACTAGAAACCTTGATTTTAAGTTAAATTCAAAGCTATTTTGTAAGCATGTGTTCCAAGCTTAACGAAATATATAGGAGTCCCTCCTTCGTTCATTCGACACTATTCTGAAGAGAACACATTAGGAAAGAAAGACGATAGTTATAAATCAAGAATAGAAACATTATGTGGCTAATAGGCAGGCACTTCATGATTTCTCTAAACAACAAAGAACTTGCTGACTTTAAAATGTTAAAACCGATCTGGAACTACAGCACTGAACTATGGAGATGTGCAAAGAAGACCCACTTAGACAGATTCAAGTCTTTCGAAATAAAATTATGAACAACATTCTAAATGTAACGTAGGAAACTTACAAAATTTACCTTAATATATCCACGATTAATGCCTCCATATACAATTTTTTCCAAAAACACATACCGAAGATGACCACACATGATAATATTGAAATTCAGCCATATTTCTAGAAACAACTGCACAATTAACCCCAAAATTTAATTAGCTATACTAAGAATTTAAAGTATTCTTATTAGGACCGCTGTAAATGAATAAAATTCTTTAAATTAATTGTAACTGATTAAAGGAAGTCTACTAGTTGGCCACCTAAGTCCAGCCAGAGAAATATAAATAATCTAATAAAACAGCTGTTGCACAATTTATGTATTGCAATATAAACATATTTCAATTAACATTGTGTTCATTTGTAGCTTACTATTACACCTAGATCGAAAATAATTTATTTAGCATACCTGGACGTATGACTATTATTGATTCAAAGGGCACACATACGTATACTTAATCTACAGCGAAGTTAGAACTGCAATGTCCTGGCTTAAGGGCAACAAAGCGGCTGATGCTGATGGACTACCGTCTGACCTGTTTAAAGCAGGCGTCTATTAGTTAGCAAGGTGTATGCATCAGACTATATTCAAAATCCGGCTAGACAAATACAAGCATAAGGATTGAAGACTCAGCATACCCTGTTTTAAAAAAGACGGCCAGGGAATATGTACCAACCTTTATCCCTATCGTCTCGGGCGTAATATTCGAAAGACTAAAACTTGGGAAAAGCAATTCGACATCAACAACCTCCTTGTAGATTGCGATAGCCTGATTCGGGGAATACTGTACCAAGTTATGTCGGAGCTTGGTATTCCTGCTGAGCTGACACGCCTTTGTCGAATGACACTGAAGGTCATGAAATCTTCAGTAAAGGTTGGTTATGATCTGACCGAATAATTTAGTATGAGGCGAGGCCACAGCCAGGGCGACACCCTATCATGCGATCTCTTATACATATTAATTTAGATCATCGAGCGAAAAGATGCAGCCGACACGACCAAAACTGTCAGCAGGAAAAGTCACATACTGCTCGCGTATGCTGATGATGTGGACGTCATTGGTCGAAATCTGGTACTGCACTATTTTCGAGAATTGAGAAGGAATCAGCAAAAGTGGGTTTGGCAGTAACCACGAGCAGGACAAAATAAATGGTTGCGACAAGCAGAACATCCACCCTATTCGATGGAAGGGGTAAGTTTATAACCGATATAATTTAGAGGAATTAGACGAATTCATTTAGATCGAATCTATCGTAAAGAGAATGAATAAGGTCAGACTAGAAATCAAACGGTGAAATGTGCTTGCCAGCAAGGGTTATTTTTGGCTAAGCAATCAATTCAAAGATAACACCCTCTCTCGAGAATCGAAGACCCCACTGTATCAGACAACCTGTCTTGTTTTATGGCGTAGAATACGTGGTCATACCGCATGCTGATGAAACATAACTGGAAGTCTTCGAGAGGAAAATGCGCTTAAAAATATATGAAAAATATAATAAAAGTAGAAAAATATAAATATAATAGAAAACGGCTAGTATCGACGATGGATGAATCATGAGCTGTATAGTCTGTGTCCCGACATCGACGTAGTTATGCGTATCAAAATAGCGTGTTGACGCTTGCTAGGCCATGACAATGGAATGGAGCAGAACGAAAGACTAACATCGAATAATAGGAGGACCACTACTTCGATGAAAACGCCCGTTGGAAAATTGCCTGTGAGACCTTGGCGTTACCAACTAGATGGCGAAAGCTGACGTTCAAGCCTTTTTGAGAAACATGTTATTCTCATTTTGTAAGGCACTTGACCCCATGGGTTGTTTCAGGCCACCTAGGTAAGTAAGAAGGTAAAGAATAAATTGCTGCACATTTTATCAAAGGCAATATTTATATATTTCATTTAACATTGTATTCCTATTATTTATTCATATTTCAATTAACATTGTATTCATATTACTATTACTCCTAGAGAGAAAATTATTTATTTAGCACTCCTTAACGTATGATTACTATTTATTCCAGGGCACTTATACGTATACTTGATCGATAATTCCGATTATTATTATTGCGTTAAAATTTATTATCTTAGATTTATAAGAACAAATTAATTATAAGGTTAATATT
This sequence comes from Phaonia tiefii, assembly GCA_963931995.1. NCBI lineage: Eukaryota > Metazoa > Arthropoda > Insecta > Diptera > Muscidae > Phaonia > Phaonia tiefii. Next base: position 278,237,626 of record OZ008369.1, read on the forward strand.
TGGATTTGCAGTATTTAGCTTTCCGTTACATGCCATGGAGAGACTCAGGGAGAGCTTCTTCCCGTCTCCAGTGCAATTGAGATGAGTTTTTGATTGCATTTAGTTTGATGAATCTTTTAAAAGCAGCACTACTAGATCTAAAATAGCTATACGGTTTGCCAGGAATCGTGAGGATGCATTTCTAAAAACTTCTTTTATAAAAAACTATATCTCTCTTTATAGAGATATATTATCGTCTTGAGCTAGAATAGTACAATTACAAAGTACCAATCAAAAAGCCGTATAAACAAAAATCATCCGTGATGAAAGTTGAGCACGACGAAGCTGCATGCAATTGTTATTGCCAGTAAAACTTGTGTTCACTTTTAGGCAGCAACAAAAATCATTTCTAATGTGGACAGCAGGTTCTGTGGACATGGGAAGAAACCTTTTGCAAATGTTTTCTGGTGTGCTGTACTTGCGATATTTTTCGAACACTTGCATAGCGGAAAATTCTCAATTGAAATGAGTTTTCGTTTGAATTTAGTTTGATGAATTTTTCAAAAAGAGCAATTCAAGTAACCGCTGATGAAGGTATGTGGCTAGATCCGAAATAGTTATACGGTTTGCCAAGGATCATGAGAATGCATTTGCAAAAGCCTCTTTTATAAAAACTATATCTATATTTATATTGTATGGTTTTGAGCTTAAATAATAAAATTAAAAAGTACGAATTAAAAGGACGAATAAACAAAAATCATCCCTTTATTTATTTATTTCTTTTAATAAACTGTTTACAGACATAATGTGGTGTAGTATTCACTGTCCACTTTGTATTTCGGTTCTAGAGGTTGGTGCTGTTAGAGCAGTGTCCGCGGCCCTTGTACATGAGTACGTGAGTTCGATCCCTGCTCATACCACCTAAAATTTCTTGCTTTTCGCGACACTGTCGAGTATTTAGCCATGAAACAGCGTCCATAGAGTATCGTTCCGAACCGGTGTTATTCTGTATTTGCCAATCTGTTAGTGTAAAACTAGTACGCGCGCAGCTCACTGGTTGTGGGAAGCTCTCCTCAATTCCCTCATGGGATGTAATGGAGAAATATTTTTCTTTTCTAGCTAAATTTAATAGTGTTCACTTCCTAGTACCAACAGTTTTTTTTTGGATTTTGATTTAGTTTAATTTTGTTACACTTGTTAACCACCCTCATTAGACTATCATCGTAAAAACACAAATAGTACCAACTGCAAAAACATGTGTACGTACAACGATTGTTTTCACTACGGAGAGCGAGAAAAATTGTTTGCAACAATGACAACAATGAAAATAATGTTTTTAACATTTGAGTTTTTGTTTTATTTCCACACAATCACACACACACACACACACATCCACACATAAACTTACACTAACAATTTTGCTAAAAATTATTGACTTTATAACATAACCACACTGACACACATGTGACTACACAAAAACACAATTGCAATCACAGTCACAAGTCACATAACGTTCACTCTACGCTCTTTGTCTTCCTCTGCTGTGGATCTACGAACATCTATGGTGCATTATAACCGAAACTTCACACAAAATAGACAGAAAGCCAGCCAGGATATGACTACAATTCATATAGAGCAAATGCTACTGTTATTGTTATGTTGTATATCCTGTATTTGTTCAGGATATTGTATGTCCGTATGTGCATCAATGAACTAGTGTATTTGTGTATGTGTATATGTGTCGGTGTGTGGGTGTGCATGTGTGTGTGTATGTGTGTGTGTGTGTGTGTGTTTGTGAGTGCGCTTTTATGTTTTCCTGGTTAAATGAGTTCCTTTTTTGGATGTGGGGTTTAAATTGAATGACTTTTAGTGCACAAAAATGCTTTTCCACACAACCAATTTATGTGCCATCTGATGTGGCTTTGCTCAACATGATACTCGTGTGTTCGCATCATTGTTTGACATTTGCCTCATGTTGTATGCGACGAGTATGGTATGAATTTCACCTCGAAGCATATTCGACATTCAAGTATTCCCAAGTATCTTGGAATAAAATTGAAATGGCAAACATTCTGAAATTGTTATATTATTGACATGTAATAGTGTTACAGTTTTCAAAATACATGCAAGGCTATGAAATTTGTCATTGCCACAGGAATGGGCAGCCAATAAAACTAGTGATCATGCCTCAATATTTGTTGTTATACGCATTTTTGGTCAACTATGTGGCACAATGTTGGGTTTCGTATGAGATGGGCATTTCCAGCTAAAAATTCCAATAAAAATTAGTAATTTTATACCTTTGATAGACTTTTACCTTTTCTGAACGTTTTAACAAAAGACTCAGACCAAATTAGTCCACCTGGTGCACTAAGAAATGTTGCCCCAATGAGCTGATGCATGCACCTTATCAGCTCAATGCCGTCAGCCTTAAACAGCTCCGCCGGCAATCCAGCGGCTGCTGCGGGTTTGTTGTTCTTAAACCGGGCAATAGCTGTTCTGACCTCGTCTTGGTAAGGAGTGGGGCAATAGACGTCGTCGTCCAAATTATGATCGATTGTCCCATCGTTATTGGATATCTCAGATGTCAGCAGCGCGGAGAAATGGTCTCTCAATATTCCAAACATACTCTGCACATCTGCGATGAGATTTCCGCTCTTTTTATTACAGAAATGGGACCCTGAACCAATGTATATTAGTCCCGTTTTTGACTTTTTGGTAGAATATTCGGGTTTCGTTGTTCCTACTGTATTCCTGAATTTTTTCACTCTCGCGCTTCTCCACTTTCGTTTCTTACGCCTAAAAAAACGGTTTACCTCCTTCCTTTTCTCCCTATACCGCTCAGTTGCAGCTCGCGTTGCCATTGACTGAAGCACTGCCATGCGTGCAGCTTTCTTTTCATCATTTGCAATGCGACACTCTTCATCGTACCATGGTTTGTTGCGAAGCGGTTTTTTAAAACCAAGTACGGTTGTTGCAGCAGTTTTTATAGATTTGGACAAGGGTTTACAGTGCGATTCATGATCGCTATCAGGAGCGAGTGGGTTCAGTGCCAAAACTTGCGAGAGCTTCCTTGAGTAAGCTGTGGCTACCTCTGGTAATTGCAGCTCTAGCTTTCTCAGCCTCTGGTTTCGTATGATTTTCGCTCTACTTAATCTTGTGTGAACCTTTGCTGCTACCAGGTAGTCATCAAAATCGATGTTAGCTCCTCTGATCACTCGTATGTCCATTACACTGGATGAGTGCCTTCCGTCAATAACCACGTTACAAGTTTGTTTCTTTGGTCTTTGATCAAGGCATACCCAAGCAGGCTTGTGGATGATTTTATGCTGGAATCTCATAATCTCATGTCTCAGTCAGCAAAGTAGACAGGGAAAATGTGTTTTATTCAATAGTAAAGTAGACATGGAAAATATGTTTCACCCAACTAGTGGCGATTTCAGTCTACATGCTGATAGTAGACTGAAATTGCCAATAGTTGAATGAAACACATTCTCCCTACCTCGTTTAGCATTAAACTCTCCTAGTTGGATCCGTCGGTGGTGCAATGGGTAGTGTGTGCTCCTCTTGTACTTGAGATTCTGGGTTCGATCACTGCTCTGACTATCTAAAAATTTTCTTTCGACGGCGGTCACCTCGCATAGTGACGGTGACACTACCGAGTATTTAGATATAAAAATGATTCTCAAAAATACCGTTCGGAACCGGTGTAGAACTGTAAGTCCCAATCAGTGAGTATAAAACTAGAAAGCTCACAGCTCACTGGTTGTGAGAAGCTCTCCGTAATTCCTTCATGGGATGTAATGGGAAACCATTTTTTTTTAGTAGGATCTAAATGTCATGGCCAGGGCAGTGGCTATACTTTTCCTCTAGGCGCTCATAGAATATGACATTGGCATCGTCATCTTTCTCCTCTGTCGAGACATGCACACAAATTTGGGAATAGGGGTTGTTTATGTCTTCTTCTTCAACAAATAGGGGTTGTATATGTCTTCTTTTCGATCTTGTATATTCACTGCCATTATAAAAGAAATAAATTATTTGGAACTAAACTGATTCTTGAAAACATATGTGGGAAAGGGCAGGAACAAGTTCACATCGTTCCTGTCAGTGAAGAATTCCTTTGATCAATTTCGTTACGGACCTGCACAACTCTACTGGCCAACATTTTCCATATCCTGTGGGTACTTTAAGATTGTCCCAAGTCTTTTCAGCATTGAATCCGTTATATCCCTTTTGTTATCAGCTATATAAGTTTAAATCGTTTACCAAACTGTGGTAGTATCGGGAAGATGTTGAATAGGTGAATACTGATTCCAGGGATTTGATAGTCATCTGACAATCACATGCAAAAAGCATGCCCTATTAAAGTTATCGATAAAAAACCAATTTATGACATTCCGACGATGTTCAAGGAAGTTAATCGACTTTAAAACACTATTATCGGTATCTTTTGACTAGGTGCTAGAAGATTTTGGGAAGATAGTGAAGCCCTGTCCAAATACGGTAGTTGTATTATATGTTCGGGGCCGGATATAAATGGTGTAGGTATTAAAGAGGTCAGGTGGAGTGCAGTATCTTCTATGCTATAACTCTGACTCCAGCAAAGATCCTAAAACTTTATAGCCTGTTAATTTCCGCCTATAAATTAAAGCATTATATTAAGTTAATGTTAATGTTACTTCCCGTTTATTAACATAATTACTCACATGACAGCATAGTCCTGTTCAAATGAATCTCCTTTTAAAGCCAAACCAGTAAAATATTCCTAACAACTCTGTTTATGTGACATCATATAAAATACAAGAACACTTCATTTTTATAGACATCCATATAGTATATGGATAATTATGTGCACATAAGCAGCCAACATAACATCCTGTGTAAATATCCTGTTAAAGAAGAAATTATTTCCTTCTTTTTTGCTACAAAAGAAAGTTTAGCATTTTATAGTAAAGAATGATTGCATGGGTGAAGAGGAGACAGTGAACAAGGGAATGCAGGAGATGTGATGGATTGAGAAAGCGAGAGCTATTTTACCTTAACTCATCATAAATAATAAATAAACAGCCACAAAAATTAACCTTATCCTTCATATCCTTTTGCTTAATAAAATACATTTTTTTAATGCTAAATAAACAGCAAAGTAGACCGAAAGAGAGGAAAAGGATATAATGTATTAATACTGCTGTTAAGTGCATAAATATGAATGTATATACATATATTTACATACTTATATGCACATGTGTTGGTATCTTCACTTCGTCCTTTATAGTCCTTGCTTGATGTGAAATGTTTTGTTTTGTTTTCGGTTATTTATTTACTCGCCCACTAAAATGCACACTTTATTTACAGCTCAGCGAATTGGGACGTCCTTTCACCGGCGGCTCATGGTGTGGGAAAGCCACAGGACCACAGTTATATTTCAGTGAAACATCAACAGTGACAGCCTCGGTTAAGGTAAGTACAACAGAGTGTTACAGACACACGTGCAATTTTTAACAATCACATGTGCAGAGGAGCACATATATTTTTCACACAAAACTCATACATACATAAAACCATAAGGTAATGTATGTGTGCCACACATATACACCAGCAATGAAATGTTTTATTCAAGCACAGTGGTTTGGAAATGCTTTAGGTTCGTGCAAGTAATAGTTCTTAACTTAACTGGGGATTAAATTTCAACTGGCATGGGAAGCGTGGGGGTTGTATGTAATCATCAGCCCTATGGAATCTTGTGGGAAGTAAGGGCTGTCGAGCCAATTGTGATTGGTCCTATACAACAGACAGCAAATATGGGCAATCTTTTCAACAAGTTTGAACTGAACGCCAAAAATGAACCGGAAATGGACATAATATAATATTGAAAGCGCCAATCAGAGTTATAATATCGACCTCCCTTTGAGAGTCACGGGAATTCCACCATGCTATGAAACAAAACTACCTGGGTGTTATTTCGGACAGCAGACATACTTTCAGATCAACATCGTGGAAAGGGCGCAAAAGCCGGCGATAGCCCTACATTCCTACAGCAAGAGGGCTATATGATGTAAACGGTAGCTTTCCCCGAAGATTGTTAACCGGATCTATTCAGCGGTGGAGAGGTCGATAATGTTCTATGGAGTTATCGTGTGATGGCAGTGGCTTGAGAAACCCACCTATTGTGTACTATTTACTAGGGTTCAGAGATTGGTGTCGATGTGCATCAGGGGTGTTGTGGTGCACACTATCCCCACTGTAACATCATACTTCATGCCGGAGGACATTATAGGTAGGCTGATTGCTTCCATGTCGGCAATTAGGCTAAGACAACTCTCACAATGAGGCATAGTCGGCGTGGGTCACAGAACTGTACTCCCAACATTCCAGCATTTTCCGACTGTCACTACTACTTGTACTGGAAAGGGATTCCTGGAACAAAGGAGTTCGTTGTAAAGAGAGATGTGGTAACTTCTACACGGATCGTTCGACAATGAATGACAACGTAGGCTACGGGATTTACTCTAGGACAGTACAGTTGTCCCTTTTGAATAGATTTCCTGATCATTATGGTATAGATCAGGCGGAAGTTCTGGCTAAAAGAGATGCCTGGCTAAGGAATAGTTTTTGCGGTTGTTGGGCCGTCGGTGGGGCAATGGTAGTGTACGCGGGTCTTGTGCATGAGAACGTGGCTCCGATCCTTGCTCTGACCACCTTAAATTTTTCTTTTCACTTAGCGACGGCGACACTAACGAGTACTTCTCCATGAAAAACTTCTCAACATACGGCTCGTAACCGGTGTAAAACAGTAGATCCCAATCACTGAGTATAAAACTAGAACGCGCCCGCACAGCTCACTGGTTTGTGAGAAGCTCCCCTAATTCCTTCATGGGATGTAACAGGAAACACGGGAAACCATTTATTTATTTTAGTCTTTTGGGGTCAATGTATTCTCTTGCGGTCATCAAGGCCCTCAAATCAGTATTGCTGTATTCAACATCTGACTTCCCCAGATTTCTTAACGAGATGGCCCAGCAGAACGGTATTCAACTTATTTGGGTGCCAGGGCACAGGGATATTCCACGAATAAGTTGATCAGACTTGGCATGTACCTTGCGATGTGTAAACACATTCTGCGAGAACACTCTTACATGGTGTTGCTGGAGGGATGGACGAGGGCACAGATTGTGAACGTTCAATACAAATCTGGCTCGTGGTGGATAGCAGGAGAGTCATGAAGTTTCTTTGTTTAGCCAGGCCCAAGGTATCAATGCCTGTTCAGCTTTTGGAGGAACACTGTCTGATTGGTAGATATGCGGAGGGACAAAACGACAGAGAAAATAACTTCTATAGAAGCTGTAACGAGGAGAAAATGTAGAATCCACTTAACATCTTCTTTGGACTTGTCCAGTACTAGCTGGTAGAAGGATGCCCCTAGCTATCCCTATCTATTTAGGGACTTCGGAGAATTATCTCAGGTAGACATAGATAGGCTATTGAACTTCTTGGAACCAACTAAATGGTCTACGGTGGGGCTAGCACTTAGTCTTATAAGCCGCTAGTATCACAATGGGATAATAAGTCTAGTTGACTTGTTCCAATTTTGTTAATTTAACTGCCGATTTGTATCCTTAAAAAGTTAAAAATGTCCGGCGCTGATACTCTTTCTAGAATCCACTATTTTAATTTTAGCCATCATTAAATAAATTCTCACTATAGAGTTACCCAAGCCTTTTCTTTTTTAGTTTCCACATCACAGTATAGGTGCTCCATTTCCCCGTCACCCTTTCCGACTCATTCACAACATCACTTTCAGATTGATGTGTGTGTGAGCCATCCACACTATATAAAGTATAAACAGGACTCATTGACATTTCTGTAGTTGTTATTCTTCCCTTGTTGTTTTTATTTTTTTTAATTTTTATTATTATTGCTGCGTTGCCGAGTCCTGCGATGGGTTGTTTTTATTACTCACCACTCACCCACATACCATCAAACACACACATACCATAAAACACACATATACAACGCATCACACCATCATATAACTTTGATGTACATTGTACAACGATGTTGATGCGTCTTGTGCTGGCGTGGTAGTGGTTGTGTCAAGTGAGTATGTGTGGATAACGGAGCTGTCGTTAAAGGACACACACAACTCACCGGGATGTTACCAACGATGTAAATAATCATTTATGCAACGAGTTGTTGTTGTTGTTGTCATAGTCGTTGCTCTTGATGGTTTATTTTCATCATGTGGTTCATTCCCGAGGGGAATTTACAGGACATCCGTATAGACATTGCACGTTGCTACCTCAGTCATTGATTGTTAATTTGTGGCATCCAGTTACGGGTGCGTGTAAGCAGCAAATATTTCATCTGCATACATTTCAATAAATTTCAAGTCGCCTGTACTGCTCAAGAAAAAAAATATTGCTAGGATACCAGCAGAAAGACTTGACATATGAAGGATTGGTGGGAATGTGCGGTGCAACATTATTTGATTTAGATCAAAAGTGACAAAACAGAAATCAAATGTTGCTAAGAAACCTACTCATATGTAGAGAATGATTCCTAGTAAGATAAGAGCTTTCCGGACACGCTGAATTGCTACGCCGGATCAACTCTATTCCCGTAAAAATGGACTACTGTATCCCCTACCTTCTACCAGCGACAAACCTAAGGACTTCTATACCGAACAGGAATACCTGGGAAAAGTCACTGCAAGGGGACGCCTGTAGTATTAGATTTTTCACGGATGTATCAAAGTTGCACGAGGAAGTAGGCTATGGGGTCCATTCACCGGACCTAAATATAAATATCCCCTTCAAGCTGCCTGATCACTGAAGTGTATTTCAGGCGGAAATTACCGCCATACTGGAGGTTACTGAACTACTTAACAGTAGAGTCACAACCCTCCGGAGAATATATATCTACACAGACAGCCAGGCTGCGACAACATCCCTGGAAGCCGTGTTTGCTACGTCATTGACGGTGAAAGAATGCCTCTCATCACTTAGGGTGATGAAGAGTATTTCGACATCAGGCTTATCTGGGTACCGGGAAACAGCGAAATTCCGGGCAATTGCGTAGCGGCTGCGTTAGCTAGACAGGGTACTACGACACAGGTTCTTCCGGCAAAATAAGGTGTTAGTATGCCAATCTCTACCTGCCGTTTGCAGATCAGGCAGTGGGCCGATAATATGTTCAAGGATCCTCTGGCCACAGGTGGACAGGAAGAGGACTAGGCAACTACTAAACTTGCCGAGAGGCAGGTTATCCACAGTGATATTAACACTTACGTGACATTGTCTTGTAGGAAAACCCGCCCTAAGATTGGGACATTGAAACTCCACTCTTTGTAGATGCTGCATGGAAGAGGATGGGGAAACGACGAAAGACCTTCTCTTGGATATTCGGAACACATTTAGGGTCCTTTAAAAAGGCCTCAGATTTCAAATCCTATATTTGATATCGGTTAACCAATTCTTAATTTCTGAGACCAACTGGAGAGAGATACGAACGCAGAATAGCAGATTCAATTCCTATTTTTGATATCAATTGATCAATTTAAAATTCAGTTACAAGGACCGGATTTGCGATTCTCCTTAATTTCAAACAATTTGTTCTGCGAACGTTGAAGGTTTCTTTCAAAGAACCTTAGATTTTAAATGCCAAGTTTGATGTCATCTGACCTCTCATCATTATTTTTCGGTTCAACTGGCAAGAAGCACCATCACGGATCAGCCAGGATTTTGATTTTGTTTTCTTTTAAAGGACCTTAAATTTCAAATACAAGTTTTTGATATCAGCTGACCAATTCTCAATTTTTTCCATTCAAGTGTCAAATAGTACCAGCTCGGATCAGCCAGGATTTGGTTTTTCAAATCAGTAATTTGACTATGTTATCACTTAGAAGACTACTCTATCTCTTTCCTTTGCATTACTAAGAATTTCTTCAACCAGCTACGAACATAATAAAGGAAAAATGGAATTGAATACCCAATAACACTGCCTTTGGCTTTTAAAATGTATTGCAATAATTTATACATTTAGACGTTATTCGCTGCCTTTACAACTCAATGAAAGAACAGTTACACCACCTGCCAACAACTTCTGAAAATGAATATTTCTAGTAACAGACAGTAAAATTACGTTCCACTTCCTCCCACCCTCAACTTTAAAGGCAACAATGCATCTTTTCAATACCATAACAATTTCCTTGTATCCTTAAAGTATCATAGCAGACACTGTACAAAAACCTTGAAACTCACACCAAAGGATGTGACTACAACAGAGTATGAAATTTATTAAAAATTACATAAATTGCAGTTTCTTATCTTTCTGCAACATTTGTTATGGAAAACTACAAATTTATATGAATTGCATTCTTTTCTCACTTAGTTTTTTTTTAATACTTTCAATGATTTTTTTTTCTTTGCAAAAAAAGATATTGTTATTGTTTCATTTCGTCCTTGCTGCAGGACTTTGGCTTGTTTATCTGTAACAAAAGCTAAAAAAGAGGAACTCGTTGTGTTGGAAACTTGTCAGTTTTTTTCCTTTTTTCATTTATACAAGACACAATTTGTTTATCTTCAATTTATTTTGTTGCAATTTTTCAATATTTTACTTGTATTTTTTTCTCTGTGTATATTTCACAGGTGTTCCATCCGCCCCGAAATATTCAGGAAGAAAAACCATTTGAATTTAGCATAAGATATAAATTTATAAGTCAATCGGATGCTGTTGTCAGGTAAGAATAATTTTAAAATAAAAATATTGAATGAAATGTGAAGAGAGAAGAAACAGAAATAACTTTATAACTTTAACACACACAATCCTTTAAATCACATCCTTGCCCACACATTCACACATAACTAAAAATGTCAATATACAAATTTTTCCTCCTGCCACCCGGCTACTGACAAAAATTCCCAACTGCTTGTAAAAGCAGAGACAAAGATACAATTATTTTAGGTTTTCCATCAATTTTCCTTCCCAGCGGTAACTTCACTAAAACACTGGAAGGATGCTAACGTTATGGCAAGGAATGCGATAAGAAAAATGTTAAAAAACATTTCAGTTTTTGCAATTATTTACGTATAAGCTACGACAATTCACAGTCATAGGCAAAAAAGATGTTACTTGTACATAAAGCTTGGAGGAGGCTATAGCATATATAACTTCCTCACAACAGGACATCCGACCACCCATGGTGAACTGTCAGTCAATATATTCGTACTTGATTTACTGTAAAATCAAGCAGAGAAGTACGCAGAGTAGAAGAAAAAAAAACCAATAGGAACATATTCCTGTTCCTGTAATTCAAGCATTACTGTTACATGGGAGAAATAATATTTTCACGGAAGAGTTTTATACAGCTAGCAATCATAAGGAGCCAGCAATCTTAAGAGCAAAGACATCCATACAGAGATGTGGAGTCTGGACAAAGTGGTCGAAATTTTTACGGCCTCAACTCCAACTCCATCTCAAGGCAAATATTCCAGACTCCTACTCCAAGACTCTAACTCCCTAGTACTGATTCAGTAGGGATTTAGTTGGTTATCTATGCCCATCTTATGATCGACATAACGTTGACATATCATATTGCAGCAGCACAAAAGAAGTTGAGTAACTCTTGATTTTTTTCTCAGTGCCAGCTCCATTTCTATACGCGACGGGGGATCCATAGAAATTTCTTTTAATAGGTTGCAATGTGAGTAGGCCGGCGAAAAAGGACACTAATTTTCATCACATGACTTGGTTGACTTGGTTGTCGCATTCGATATCAGCAGCAAGCGGAGATGTAAAGTTCAGCATGAACCCCAAAAACATCTTGCTATCAAGTATATGACCAACTTATTGAAAGTTTGACCATCGTGAGATTCCAATGTATGCTGGTGTATATGTTTATGTCGACATTTCGTTGTGCCGGTAAACGATGAAGGCGAGTACAGAAGTCTATGAGCCTGTCAGTATTGTCATTCTTCAGAGTGCCCTGCCTATGGCTTTCCATAACTTCATATACATGGTTGTTGTTTTTTTTTTTGTACCAGATTGTCTGTTTCCACTCGTTCTTCCCTGGGAGATAAAAAAAAAAAAAATTATGAGTATTTCCCTTATTAGTCACTGGAGATGGCGCTGGGGAGCTGGAGATGTTATGCCACCTCCATGGATCTGTCGCATAGATCTAGTAGGTTCAAGTCAGTAGATCATCAGGACAGTTGAAAATATGCATAGTGTCATGAGGGTAGGGAAGGCAGTTTTGGCACTGATCTAATGTGCCTGGCATTATCGTCGATCTGTATGAATTCAGAATGAAACTGAAACCGGATCAAAGATGCACCAGAATAGTTCTGTTTAGACTGGGCAGAAGCCTCTCATTATCTGAAATGGCGGGTGGGTGTTCATTTAGGAACTTGTTGCTGGAGTACACATTTATGGCCTCTGAAACCGTCGTGATGTGAAATATTTTGTGGGCTACTACGATCTAGAGTCTATTGACCTCAGATGGAATAACGACTTGGATGTTCGTACAGTAGCGACTGAGGTCCTTCCGGTTGTGACGAGTAGGTGGATTCTGTAACAGAATAAGATGGTTGGGCTGACTGGGTAGATGGCCTGACAAAAGAAACTGTTTCATCAACACATTATGTTGTTGCCCTGACAGTATCTAAGACTCTTCATGTAACCGATACACACTCGTCAATTGCGTGTATAATGTGAACTTCACTATTTTGCATCTTCTGCAGAATTTTCCATTCAGTTTCACTTAGGAATGAGGTCCAAACTGGGGCAGCATAGCTGAAGACTTATAGCAATTGTCTCCTTCTCCTTTCTTTATGTTGTCCCTGCAAGGGCCAGTAGGTCTTTGTTACTCGTGTGGACTTTTCTCTGGATTTGATCCGCTTGTTTTGAGAATGTAAGAAGATTATCGAAAATAACTCCGAGAATTTTGGGGTAACGGACTGTGGGCGTAACAATTCCCCCTCCCCCACCCATATATTGCCAGAAATATCTAATTGGTCCATGAAGTAGAAAGCGCCACACAAGACTTGACTGTGATAACTCCAAATTCCGCCGTATAAATGGTTGTTGTCGTTGGTTACCACTTTGTCTTTGAAAGCTTCAGAAATACTTGTATGTCACCTACTGATCCAACTGACTATAGACGTCGTCCACAGAACCGTTTTCATTAGGCACCGTGGATGCTTAGCTCTGTGCTACAGAAAGCCTGCGGAATTTCGACTTGAATCTCGCGATGACGATGAGGTCAGATGGAGCATTGTACGCAATTGTAGAATTTCTAGCCCTAAATGAAAGAAGAAGGCTAACTCCGTTTCTTACCGATGTACATAAAGCAGTGACTATATGGTACTTGCGTTTTATTACTATTAAGCCAACATTATTCAGGCAGACCTAGACTGCAGAATTCGATAACCTAATTTGGTATCGATATTTGCCGAAGACTTCTCACATTCCAGCTGCCCATCAAATACCCTTGCTGAATGCCAAATATGGTTATCGAGGGAGAATATTTATCACTTGTATTTGTAGACGTTTCTGACTAAAACCAGTTATCGCTAGCGCAATTGGACCATACCATTGGGGCTTTAGACCTGGAATTTCGACAACTGACCAAACTGTCACGCTACCTCAAATTCTGGAGAAAACCCACAAAAGACAATACGACACCTATCACCTATTTGTCGATTATAAGGCGGCCATCGATAGCCGGATATGGAAGAAACCCTACAAGACAATGTCTGAGCTTAGTATACCTGCAAAATTCATACGCCTTTGCAGGACGACCTTGACGAATACCACATCATCAGTGAAACTTGGTAAGGATGTTACCGAACCCTATGAAACTAAGCGAGGCCTCAGCCAAGGCGAGACCCTTTAACATCTTCGTGCGATCTCTTTAACATCTTAATGGAGATCATTATGAGTAAAACTGCAGTCAACATGAAGAACCCAGCAGCAGCAAAAGTCACATGCTGCTCGCGTATGCTGATCATATAGATATCATTGGGCGCACAGTTAGAGAAGTTACGGCGGTGTTTTCGAGAACTGAGAAGGAGTCAACCAAAGTTGGTCTGACAGTAAATGCGAAGAAGGTAAAATTATTGGTTTCAATGAGCTGGACCTCCACGCGATTAGACCAAAGCGTGAACGTTGATAACTGTTATAATTTCGAAGTGGTGGACGAATTTATATACCGCGGCCCTGCCGTAAACAAAAACAACAACGTCAGCCTTGAGATTAAACGGAGAATTTTGCTTCCGAATATATATTTTATTTAGGGCTAAAGAAACGCTTTAGAGATAAATCCCTCTCTCGAGTAACCAATGTCCAGCTATACCAGACTCTCATAATCCTTGGTCTTATCGCAAGCAGACGAAACATCTGTAGGAATGTTCGAGAGAAAACTACTCGGAGAAATGTATGGCCCAATAGTGCACAATGACTATTAACGGCGACGCATGAACCATGAGCTGTATGACGTATATCCCGACATTGATATAGTTTTGCGAATAATGTGATTGCACTAGCTAGGCCATGTCAGTAGAGTGGACGAAGACGAACCAGTATGAAGGGTTTTAGAAACCAAACTCAAAGGAAGACGAAAATAGGAAAACCAAGACTCCGCTGGAAGGATCAGGCTGACGAATCCCTACGTACACTTGGTATTACCAACAGGAGAAATAGGGCAAAATATCGAGCTGGTTGGCGAAATAGGTTATCGTCGTTTTGTAAGGTCTCTGACCTCCCGGGGTTGTTCGAGACCGGCTAAATAAGTAAGTACAAGGTTTCTGTAATGATTTGATGGCTGATTTGTTAGACCAGCGCATCCAATTTGATTGCAGAGGAAGCCAACCAGGGAATTGCAGGGGAAGATTGCAGAGGAAGATTACAGCGGAAGCCAATCGGAGATTCAGGAACAATGTAGGGTGGTGATGTATTTTTTTTGCCAAATCATGTATGTTAGAGTGATAGAATTAAAAATTATTCCCTAAAATGCAATGGGATACACTGCTTATTTATATTTTATTGTTAGTTAGTTCACATCAATCATAAGTTGTTTTTGGTGTGACGACTAAAACGTTTCTCAATCAGTAACTGCCTACAATAATTCAGATCACTGTTAGGTATGAATATAATTGATGAGTGAGACTCCTCTTCGTAAATAGAATAGTTTCTGAGCATTTCATATTATTTAGCAATGAAAACAAAAATTCGATTCCTTCGAACAATTTCAAGTTGTAACTAACTATCCAGCAATCCTCTACGTATAAGTAATATAAATTAGAATGCGACACTGTTACGTATAATTTATATACCTTTGATTCAACTACACCTCACATGTTACAACATCAAACATATAGATTTCACATAGAAAATGTAACACATGGATAAATACGTATTTCCTTTTTCATCTCCTTTGAACACACATGTGTGTACTTGTATCTTTGCTGAGCCTTCTATCAAATAACCAGACATATATCTCACCACTGAGTTCACCAGAAATGGAACAGTAACCGATTGGAAATATATCTTCTTGAAAATATTGTCTTCTTTTCCGAGAGTTAATATCTACACATACCCAGTGTTTATAAAACAAGTAAATAACACTTTAATACACATACTTCCACTTGCTTACTAACATATATAAAGACTTTAAATTGTTATTGTGTGTATACTATGCCTATGCTCGTGTCTAAGGATGTGTCAAAATCTATGAAATGCACTTATTGTCTATAGACTTTTGTACCTCTTCTTTTATCTCTACTGGCTATTGTCTTAGCAATTTTTTTGTGTGTGTCATAAAGTAATGTCACAGTATGGCATGTTTCTCCTGATGTTGTGCCACATATGAAGTTGACATTTCGCATTGTAAAGCGAGGATGGTGTAAAGTGTGTATTACTGCGGTTTCATTTCAGTATTATGACATTTCGTTTATAGCTACCCATTAGTGTGGTGTAGTATTTATATAGAACTAGGGTGAGAATGATTAATATTAATTTTATTCTTAAACTGGTGGGTGCGTATGATTGATATTATATTTACACTCCACTGATACGTATGATTAATATTTTTTTGTGTTTTTACAATTGAAAAGGGAACATGAAATTTATGAAATTAAAAGTAGGCGGAAACAGAATTTACTAAGGATATGATCCGATTTCAGTTGAATGGATTTTAGTTTGAAGCTACTAACACAATTAAAATGTATTAATACTAAAGAGGGATAATGCTAAATCGAGGCTGCTGAATTCGCTAAAAATTTGCCTGGCAAATTTGTGTGCTAAATTATCTATAAATGTTGTTAATAACTTAGTGCTTGCAGACTATATTTCTGGTCTGTTGAGATAACTTGCATACCTTCAATAAACACTTAACAGGAAATAATTAAAAGGCACATACATTCAAACCTAAGGTCAGTTAGGGTCTACCTCAATGATTACGAAGTCGACGAAATTGTACAACAAATACCGAACTTAAATTGCGTAAATTGCAGAAATATATCCTTTCTATCTTCTTATCATACCTCCTTGGTTTTGGTTGAAGATATTTCTACTGCACCTACAATTTATTTGTTTTTAGGTCGGTAGTTGCTTTTGACTCCACCCGCTCTCTAAATGTTGTCCATTTGATAGACTTACTTTGTCAACTTTATTTGTCCAACTGTCTGCCTTTTATATGTCTGTTCGTCTAACTGACATATACATTTTTCTTTTTGCTTTATCTTCAAGTTGTGTTTCTTTCATATTTAAATTAACACTTTGTTGCTGTTGGCTTTCTCTACTTCATTTCTCTTCATTTAACAAACAATGATTTTGTTTTATCTTAATATTCACACCGCATTTGTTCTCCTTTTACCACTCCATCATGACAAGTTTTCAACATTTTATACATCTTTCTAGATATTCTATTCCTTTCACTTCTTTTGTTATTATGTCACATGCGATATTGCTGCTATACATATAGGTTATGTACGTGTAGGGTACATATGTCAAAGTTTCTGTGCACGTATGTGTATATAAAGGATAAATATATAACTCCTTATGTATATGTTTGTTATAAATTTATAATCATAAATGTTGGTATTGTATTACACACAAATAGAACTCATACATTAGACATGAGTTGATTTTATGGTTTGTTTTATTTTTTGTAGTTTTATTTGTCCCTTTTTCTTCTTCTTGGTTGTTTTTGTGTTATTTTGTGAGTGTTTTCTTGATATATCATTTATTTGTTTTACTTTGACTGTGACATTTTTATCATTGGAAATGAAATGTTTTTTTATAACGTGGGTTGTTACGAAAGTTTATAGGAGAACATGTGTCTTTAAAAGGAACACGTACATCCTTTCCACTATCTAAAAAGACATTAAATATCAATATTCGACCAGCTCCGAATAGTAATAAGTGAATTTTGTTGAGGAGGATGATACTGTTGTGTATATCTCCCGAAGGTGGTTCAGTGAAGCAGACAGGGATGATTTAAATTAGTAGCACGTAAGTGAAACTTTTCCAATAAAAGAGAGAGAAAGAGAAGAGAAACCGAAAACAAACAGTGAAAATATTTAACAAGACGGTCACTAGCCTAGAATGCTTAGGCGCTGATGAGAAGAGTCACAAACTTCAAAACCATCGTCTGCCAATCCTATTTCCAATTATTTAATTTTTCCAACAAATGCAGAAAATACTGACCTGTGTTATTTCACAGGCAGCCGAAACTCTTCTTCTATTTTATACAATTTCAGCTCGACTCGTTTAAATCTAAAATAAAGAATTAACGAAAACAGCCCCCGATCTGTAGATCTTAAACGAATTCGAAATTATACTTCTAA
Organism: Phaonia tiefii; assembly: GCA_963931995.1. Lineage (NCBI taxonomy): Eukaryota > Metazoa > Arthropoda > Insecta > Diptera > Muscidae > Phaonia > Phaonia tiefii. The sequence goes on from OZ008369.1 coordinate 278,255,448, forward strand.
TAAATTGTAAGACATTAATTTTTTCGCCACACGCCATTGTATTGAAGCTCAGTAAACAAGTGTGCAAATTAAAAAAAATTTCTGCTTCGCCTTCTATCGCTGCCTCTCTTTTCCACAAACATCTCTCATGACAGCAATGATGGCCCTTAACAGAAATCGGTTTGGTCGTCCTTGACTATATCGTCCTCGATAGTCGCTCGATCCTCAACAAAAATGTATTTTTCCCAATAGAGACCGTAGAGTATGATTGACATAAATTAAACTGAACACCAATACGTATGATTGATATTATTTCATATATAGGGTAATTATTTTAAATGGGTAAAAAAAATATGATAGAGGGTTTCTTACAATGCTTATTTACTATACTTATATAGCACGACAACACATTTCCCTCCATTTGGTTAAAGTTAGATCCTAGCTGGCTCATATAAAAATACAATAGCAACATCTGCTGTCGCCAGCAACAAAAATATCGTCGTTTACTTCTTAACTCGTTCAAATATCTTAAAAATTTAGCTTTAAATTTAGTTTAAACTGATGCAATACAGTTATGTTTCGATTTGATTCCTCTCCGTTAGGAGATACTTAGAAGTTGTCTATGCTCTAGCTCGACTTTGCCTACTCTATTACCCAAGGCAAAGGTCCAGGGAAGGCAATATTGCTATCCCTTCACACAACCCACACCTAGGGCAGCAGGTCGACACCTCAGTATTGGAGTGATATATATTCAATTACAATTCTACGATTTGAAGTTGTGTATGCTCTAGCTGGACTTTGCCTACTCTATTACCCAAGGCAAGGGTCCAGGGAAGGCAATATTGCTATCTCTTCAAACGACCCGCACCTAGGGCGGCAGGTCGACACCTCGGTATTGGAGTGATATATATTCAATTGCAATTCTACGATTTGAAGTTGTGTATGCTCTAGCTGGACTTTGCCTACTCTATTACCCAAGGCAAGGGTCCAGGGAAGGCAATATTGCTATCTCTTCACACGACCCACACCTAGGGCAGCAGGTCCACACCTCAGTATTGGAGTGATATATATTCAATTACAATTCTACGATTTTGAATCCCTCCAGTACTGAACTTAGCAAGAAATAAACTTTATCGAATTTTCCGAATTTTGTATGATATTGTGGAAAGAAGTTGTTCTTCAGATTATAAAATGGGTATGGGTAACATTATTTAAATTTAACAACATACGTATGAGTTATAATAATTGAGCCAGTGAAATTATATGCAACGAAGATACTTATTATAAAATTATTATTAATTATTAAAATGAGTTCGAGAAAAATCGAAATATTTTATATGTTAAACACAGTAAAGGAAACCTGCCGCCCAAAAATAGTAGTTTAGTGCTCACTACTGCCAATGCAATATGTGGCTATTATATTTTGCATTTCTAGTAATGATATTCCCCGCTGACTTCAAACCTCCTTACTCAACCTATATACGAGTCTACAAATATGCATTATTGTCCTATTTATGATGGAACATTTTTATGTCAACATTTTATTTCTGTTTGCATAAAAGCGGAAACATTTTATTATTATTCTTCGATTATAAATGACACACAAAGTTGTAGAAATACATAGTATTAGGTTACAAGTTTATCCTAAGATCAAGAACAATATCTTTATACGATTTCAATTTATATATTTTGTTTAGTAATAGATTTCAAGGCATAATAAAATACACTTTACTAGCACATCAAACAAAGGCCTTCAATAAGTCATCAATATCAGTATAATAAACTAAACGAACGCTTAGCCTTATGAGTGATATTAATTGTGGATTAAGTCGAATGATTAATATTTAATAGCGTTTGTTATTAAATACACGTTGCCATGCTTAAGTTTTGTGGTTTGCATAAATTGCAGTGAAATAAATTGAAATTTGCAAACATACGATTTAAAAACTCAAAGGGTCGAAAAACTAGTAGTTTTTGTGCCTCCGTATGACTGCTATCAGTTGCGTTAGGGTGGGTGGTAAGTGAAATGGATAATAGGGTATAATACTACTCAAACGCTACCATATTTGAGGCACAAGCATTACAAAAATTATGTTGGTTAACAGTTGCCGTTTAAGATGAAATGTAACAGATTTAAGACAACGAGAAAAAACACTATATTTAATATGTAGCACGTCAAAGAAAATTCGTTAAAAAGCACGGCTGATATTATTTTTGGATAAAGTCGAATGATGCATATATAATGGCTTTTGATATTAATTATACGTTACCATACTTAAATAGGGCACCTGTGTAAATTACATTAAAATGAATTGAAATTTGCAAGTTATGATTCAAAAGGTAAGATGGGATAGTTTCACTCAAATGACTCTAGTGCTTTGCTGTGTTGCTTTTCGTGCTTTTATTTCTGTTATATACTTATACATTATTGAATTTAATACAACTCATACGCTACCACAATTGAACAACAATAAAAGGCTATGTTGGTTAACAATTTCAGGTTACAATAAAATGTAAGAGAATGTAGACAACGACAACCGCTTCCACGCCTCTTATGGTGCTCGTCGAAATACTCTTCAAAAACAACCCTTCTTTTATAGGTGTTACTAAATTTTCGTACCTACGTATGAGTTATATTATCTTCAGAACAGGTAGCGGCATTAGTATATCATCTATTGCTATAGTCATTATAGCTTTTACCTTAGATAACTACTTCAAATTAATCGGAAGTGCTAAAAGGCGTAATACTAGTAATTTCCAATACAGCTGTTATCGATAAACTCGTACTATAGAGTGCCTCCACTAAATAGCTTACTGGATGTATATGGCGGGTAAACCCACTCACCTAATTCTGTTGACACAGGCTTAAACATCGGTAGCAGTATGTATCGCAAAGGATGCAGCTAGACTGAGGAAAATATTGGCCAAGGGGCACTCAAATCCCACCTATATGAGGAGGAATGACAGGACATGGTCAAACAGCTCAGCTGAATTGACATAAATACTTTCAAAACACACTCCATGGGCTGCGAGAATGCATCCAGGGAGGCGCGAATATTGTCAATCCAATACTCAGATACTAACGATTTAGAGGATATAATCAGTCCGGACAGGATATCCTGGGCTATCAATAGCTTCTCACCATATAAATCTCAGGTGGTATTATACCAAAAATGTTGCAAAGCGCGGAGGTCATAATTATGCCGTGGCTCTGCATCATATTCCTACCTTGCCTGACTCTTAACTACCTACCAAAGACTTGGAGCCAGGTAAAAGTGGTTTCATTCCCAAGGCGGGAAGATGGAGTCCTAAGGATTTCAGACGCATCAGCCTCACATTGATTCTTCTGAAAACGCTTGAAAGGCTAACTGACACATTCATCTGCTCGAGAATGGATAGATCAACAAAATACTGCTAAACATGGCAGTATGAGGATCAAACCCGTGGCGTATGAGGATGACGTGGTAATAATAGTGTCTGGTTTGTTCTCATCCGTGTGGAGCGAAATCATGAGTAGTCATGAAATGAATCCAGGGAAAACTGAGGTCATGCTTTTTACCAGGAATCAAAAGATACCAAAGATTAATCCTCCTCGGCTAAGTGGAATAGAGATTCCACTATCAACTCACGCCAAGTACTTGGGCGTGATTCTAGACCCTAAACTATTCTGGGAGCGTAACATAGAGCACGCCGTACAGAAAGCAACCGTTGCGTACTACGCCTCTCCGAAAATGCTCGGAAGCCGTTGGGGTCTCCAACCGAAAATGGGGTCTCAGACCGAAATGGTGAATGTATACTAGTATAATGAAACATATACTCCCTTACGGAGTAATGGTATGGTGGCCTGTCGCGGGGAAGGCGTTCACAATGAAACTGTTGTATATAGTACAGAAATCAGTTTGCTTCGGCATAACAGGGGCAATAAGGACGTGTCCTGCTGAAGCCCGTAATGCAATGCTTCATATTATACCACCCGACTAAATGCTCTTGGAATATGGAAGAGCAACGCACATGGACTTGTGCTAATACTACGGACAATCCCAAGAGAACTCAACATAACCACCGATCCCTGCACCCCCTCATTGACATTCGATAACCTAATCGATATGATGTTCCACAGAAGAATAGAGTGGGATAAAGGGGAACCACTGACAGGATTTGACACGAAAGTATTTACGAATGGATCCAAAATGAAATGTGGAACCGGCTCGTATGTCTTCTCCGAAGAGGCAAGCTTCAATTTATCACTCAAACTCCCAGACAATTGCAGCGTTTTCCAAACGGAGGTACTGGCCATCAAGGAAGACTGAGCCGAACTCATAATACACCGAAGAACAAAACGCACTGGAATGTTTGTAGATAGCCAGGCGGCTCTCCTATCACTTAAATCTACCACAACTGCATCTATTCTCGTTAGTGAATGTAGGGAAACACTTGTCGAGCTACGTCGACTGGCCAATGTGTTTTTTACTTGGATATCAGGCCACAAGGGTCTCCTAGGGAACGAAAGGGCAAGCGAACTAGCCGGCGCAGAAGCCTCTTCCACCGAACTCCGTATGGTGGCAGTCGCAACGCTTATAGGGTCGGTCAAAAGAAGTATTTTCCTGCATTAGCTTGAACGATCAAACGCCAGATTGGATAGGACAGAAGCGTGCCGCATATCCAGAAACACATGGCCAGAATATAACATTCACCGGACTAACTCCCTGATTAGTCAAAATCGCGGCAACTTAGCAAAGCTAATTGCCGTGCTGACCGGGCACTGGCCAATAGGTGATCACGCAAGATGGCTGCATCTTCCATATAATGAGCACTTCAGTGCATGCGAAGACGCATGGGAGGAAGAGACGGTGCAACATCTCCTTTATAGTTGTCCGGCTCTACTGAATAGACCTCTGAATATTATAGGTTGTCTCTTCCTCACTGAGATACACGAGATAGATCTAGAGGATCTAATGAGGTATCTCCGTTTAACAGGTTGAATATAGACACTGTACATTAGACTCTGCGGAGTGATGTGGTACGCAAAATGGTGTCTCAAGACACTAATTGATGCTAAATAGTTTCTTTAGCAACCAAGTGAACAGAGCAACCAACCATGTATCGCAGATGAAATTCGAAAAATTCAAGTACCAATATACATAAGGTAGTTAAACTTCTTCACTTATGGCTACAATCATTATTGAAAAGTAGGTTCTAAGCTGTGCAAGAAGGCCACCAGACCATTGCGATGATGTTCGAATAGACGATAGCAAATGGCCAAGGTTTCTTACAGAACCTAAATCACAGTGCTTATAAGATGTCCATAGAATGATAATGATGTGTATCAATGATTCTCATCGCAACACCCATAACGATAATACAAGGCATTTAGATTTCTAAACTCATGGCTATTGTAGTGTCATTTAACTTCACGAAGGCAAATTACCAAAACCTTCTAAACTAATTTCGCAATGAATTCAAAAAGTCCTTCCATTCCCTGAGCCGTATAATTACTGCGTTATGAAGACGTATGGTTAAATTAAATTAAAATAAACTCTAAAATGCTTTAGTACTTTACGCAACAACAAAAAACATGTCTAGTGGGAACCGATGGTTCTCTGGAGATGGAAGGAAGTTTCTGCAAAGGTTTTCTTGTGTGTTTCGCTTACGCATAGTTGTGAATTCTCATTCAAAATGGAATTTTGTTTGTATTTAATTTAATAAATTTTTCAAAAGTATCATCCAAATCAACCGTTGATGTAAAGAATACAATTCAAAAAATCCTTCAATGCGAATTTAACTTTATATTCATCGTAGGAGACAGGGGGACGTATGATCATTCACAATTATTTCCTACATCCTATGACGTATGATTGATTTACTGTTGGTGTACGATGTACGATTCTTTTTTTGCAGTTTCACGTAATTTATACCTTTCCAAATCTGCGAACATTCCAGTTCATGTTTTTTATACTTGAATAAAAAATGTAACCATTCTAATGAAAATTTTTGTTTGATCCTCTAAAGCACACAACCTTTTGAAATTTTCGACAAATTACTAGACAAATGTACCTGCTATAATTACTGTGTTATGAAGATGTACGATTAATATTAATTAGTATAAAACAACCTCTATTGGATTTAAATTAAAACAAACGCTAAAATACTTTGCTTTTTTTGGCAACAACAAAAAAATGTCTAATGGGAAAGGATGATTCTCTGGAGATGGAAAGAAGTTTCTGCAAACGTTTTCTTGTTTATAGCGCACAGTGGTGAATGTTCAACTAAAATTACATTTATTTGTATTAATTTTAATGCAGTTTTCAATAGTATCATTCAAATCAACCGCTGATGTAAAAAATTCAATTCAAAAAATTCTACAGTTCGCATTTAAATTTATATTCATCGTAGGATCCAGGGGGACGTATGATTATTCACAATTATTTCTAACATCCAATGATGTATGATTTACTTGTGGGTTGAGTCGTGACGATGTATCTTTATATATTTCAAAATCTGCGAGCATTTAACATCAAGTTCTTCATACTTGAATAAAAAATGTATCCATTCTAATGTAAATTGTTGTTTGATTCTCTAAAGCACACAACCTTTTGAAATTTTCGACAAATTACTAGACAAATGTACCTGATTTATTATCCTTCACACTTAACTGGACTGAAAACACGTTCCTCTTCACATTTCTTTCAAATGTATGTATGTGTTTACAATTTCATGCCATATATTTGTACATGAAATTCGTCTCTTTTACAAACTATTACATGTTTATTTGATATTTGTGTACTTTTCTTTATTTTTTGTTGAAATGTTCTTGCTCCGCATGCTTCCTGCCTTCCGTAGATATGGTTTACCCGATAAGCCTTTGGAATTGGGACGCGTCACGCCCGGCACATATTGTACACGTCAATTCGATGAATGCTATCGCAACAAATGCCGTTTGCAGAGTCCAAATTATCCAGGGATGTATCCGAGAAATGTCACGTGCTATTGGACCATACGGCAAAAAGAAGTTCCTACCAGCAAACATGCCATGATTGCTGTCAGCCAAGAAAATCAACATAAAGCTTTAGTTAAAAGGTAAGTGAGTAATAACAAAAAAGGACACGGAAATATAATATGGGATGGTAATGCACTACTAAGACATTCTAACGCAAGGATGCATTTATAAAGATGTAGGTTGAAAAGAGTTCTAATACAATTGGTTTACAATAGTATTTAGTGAACCTTAAGCCAAGTGGCTACAATTCTGGATTAAGATTACGTTCCTTCATTTGGCTTTTGTTAAAAACGATGATCAAAATACCTTTCTTTAATTCTTCCACATATTTTAACCTCAACCAGCTTTAGTATCAATTGAAAAGAATCCAAAATAGTCAAAATCTACAAAAATCTGCAATTTATTTTCTACCTCGACCATAAAACTCACAGTTTGTTTATTTATTTATTTTGTTTTTGTTTTCACGCCAAATTTAATGTATTTATTTATCACAGCCAAAAGAGTTCACACAAAAACGTGAAATTTTCACAGATTTTTTTCACACAGCTCTCACTAATGTTTCCGAAAATATGTGTGTATGCGTGCAAGAGTATTCGCGCTTCTGCATCTGTTTGTGTTGGTATGTTTTCCTTTTTATAAAGTCTCTATTGAATTTGTGAAATAACGTCGGAAATAAATGCAAAAGCTGTACTATGTACCACAGCATGGGTCGTGAGTGGGGGGGGGGGGGGGGGCAATACAGAAACGCCAAAATCAATCGTTTTGAGGAAGAGAAATGAAATAAAAACTACATCGAAATTAAATTGAAATTGGTATTTCACCTGACGTAAATTGCATAGAATTAATACAAATCGGTGAAATGCTCTCTACCACTCATACAGCCATATACACACACACTCGTATTCACACAATGTCACTCGCATACCAACACAACGGGAAATGTAATTTAAGCAATCACACGAAAATGTGTTACCACTACATTCACAAAGAGCAACGTGGAGACGGAAATGATCGCAATGAATGTTTCAATGAATGAAGGGAATGCCTGAGAATATTGTTTCTTTAAAAATGAGAAGTATCACAAATAGTTATTGCTGGATAGATAGAGGAAAACACTATTTCCTTGCCAGTAGTTCAAAGCTCACTAGCAGAACTATTTGTGTGACGTGAGGCTGTACCAATCGAAAAATAGGATACTACCAGCGAATTCTAGTTGCCACAACAGAATTGAGATTGTCACGACTGAATGTAAACCCCACAACTGAAATTCTGTTGTAGTAACCTCTAATAGGTTATGACAGCCTCCAATTCGGCTGTGATTCCATCTAATGTGGTTACAACAACCCAAAGATTCGGTTAACTCAGTGCATTTTTGTGTATACAGCTGGACTGCGCAGGCGTGAGTATAAGAAACTGACGGACTGTGTCCTTGGTTTACCAGGTGACCAACTATTATGTGAGTATTATGGAGAAACGTGGAATTTACACTTGGACTCCCACTAAATATATAAAAAGAGACTGTGGCAACCGTGAACTCCGTCTCTGCCAGCGAAATGCAGTTGACATATCCGCATTAAGGTTGCCGCCACTAAATTCGACTGAAGCAAACTCTAACAGTCCGTGACAACCTCTAGTAGGTTGTGACAACCTCTAATTGGCTGCGACAACCTCTAGTAGGTTGTCACAACCTGTAATTGATTGCGGCAGCCTCTAACAGGTTGTGGCAACCTCTAATAAGATTGTGACAACCTCTAATAGGTTGTGACAACCTCTATTGCGTTGCGGAACCTCTAATAGGTTGTCACAATCGCTATTGAGTTCTGGCAACCTCTAATAGGCCGTGACACAATCTATTAGGTTATGGCAACCTCAATTAGCTTGTGACCACCTCTATTAGCTTGTGACAGAATCTAACAGGTTGTTGCAATCTCTAATAAGTTGTGACAACCACTAGTCAGGTTGTGAAACCACTAATAGGTTGTGACAACCTTTAGTATGTTCTGACAACTTCAAATAGGTTGTGACAACATCTGTTAGGTTGGGGCGACCCCTAATATCTTGTGACAACCTCTATTAATTTGTGGCAACCCGTAACGGGTTGTGACAACCCCTATAGGATTGTGGAAGCTCTAATAGGTTGAGACAACCTCGTTTAGGTTGAGGCAACCTTTGGTAGGTTGTGATAACCTTTGTTAGGTTGTGGTAACCTCTGATAGGTTGTGATAACCTATATTAGGTAATCTATATTGTGATAACCTTTTGCAACCTCAAGTAAGATCCGACTCCCTTTAAATAGGTTATGGCAACCTCTAAAAGGTAGTGACAACCTCTATATGGTTGTGACAACTTTTAATAGGTGGTGACAACCATTGGTAGGTTGTGACAACCTGTAATAGGTTGTGACAACCTCTAATAGGCTATAGCAACCCTTGGTAGGTTGTGATAACTTCTGTTAGGTTGTGGCAACCCCTGATAGGTTGTGATAACCTATATTAGGTTGTGGCAACCTCTAATAGGACGTGGCAACCTCTTGTAGGTTGTGGTAACCTCTAATATGTTGTGGTGACATCTATTAGGTTGTGACAGTCTCTATTAGGTTGTGGCAACTACTAGTAGGTTGTGACAGTCTCTATTAGGTTGTGGCAACTACTAGTAGGTTGTGACAGTCTCTATTAGGTTGTGGCAACTACTAGTAGGTTGTGACAACCTCTAATTACTTGTTTGTGTGTAAAGCGAATCATTTTGGCCCGCGGAGACATATCAATATTTCGGACAAGCAAAACTCATCAGAGTCAAAATAACATATGATTTAACAACCAGAACTATATTTGGACTCCCTGGACAGTGCTTTTGTTGAGGAAAGCGAAAGTTGTCCTTAATCTTTGTGCTCCTTTTTAAGAAGTTTATTTCCTATCCTCAAAACCATCCTGGATTTAGTAGTGGAGTAGTGGTTTAGTAGTGGATCTCTTTTAGTTTGTTGTTGATTTAAAAAAAATCTTAGTAGCAGCTTGTAGTTCTCTGTTTACAAAAGAAAAGGATTTGTTATTATCCCAATAGGGATTTATCAAAATACAATCTCTCTTTCCTTTGTCGATGCGAGATGTATCGCGACTATGATACTCAACGACCACATGCCTTAAAACCTTAGAAGTTTTCCAATGTTCCACTTATTGACCGTTGACATTCACCAAATCGCAGAAAGCCTATTGTCATTTTTAATGACGAGAATTTCTTTCAAAAACTTCATGAGAAAATTTTCATCACTTCGATGATTTCTTAGGAATAATATTTCTTGCTATCGATTGATTTATTAGGGCTAAGGATGGGTGATCCTTATAATTTCATCAGTTTTTCAATGTTCCCCTTGTCCACCATTAATTTTTAGCAGACTTCAACTGTGGACGTTTACCAGACTGCAATTGTGGCCCTCGGTGGTGCAATGGTTAGTGTGCGCGCCTCTTTTACATGACATCCTGGGTTCTTGCGCCGGCAGTCACCTCGCATAGTGACGGCGACATTATCGCGTATTTAGGCACCGTTCGGAATCGGTGTAAAAACGTTAGGTCCCAATAAAATAAATAAATAAATGGTTTCCCATTACATCCCATGAAGGGACTGGGGAGAACTTCTCACAATCACTGAGCTGTGCGCTTTCCAGTTTTCACTCACTGATTGGGACCTACAGTTTTACACCGATTCCGAACGGTAATTTGAGAAGCTTTTTCATGGCTAGATACTCGATAGTGTCGCCGTCACTATGCGAGGTGACCGCCGCCGAAAGAAAACTTGAAGGTGGTCAGAGCCGGGTTCGAACCCAGGATCTCATGTACAAGAGCCGCGCACACTAACCATTGCACCACCGGTCCCAATCAGTGAGTATAAAACTTTAAAACGCCCACCTCACTGGTTGTGAGTAGCTGTCCTCAATTCGTTCTAAGGAATGGTATTTATTGTTGCCGATTTATTAGGATTAGAGGATGGGGATCAAGCTAACTTCAGCAGATTTTCAATGTTTCCCTTGACGTCCACCAGACTGCAGAGGGCTTAATGTGGGTTTTATTGACGAACATTTTTTCGAAGCCCTAATTTCAGAATATCTACAATAATGACGACTTCTTAGGGATCAAATTTCCTTCTACCGATTTATTAGGGTTACATGATGGAGCATCATCTAACGGTACTTTAAATTTTTTGTCATACATCGGACATACGTATCACAGTCTGCTGCTTCAAATTCTGTTTAATGAAGCTAAGCTTTTCCGATTTCCCAGCAAACTTTGTGGACAAATACCCCCAAAAAATTACATGCATTTTTAAAGCATTTCAAAATTATACGGTATCACTCGGTTTCACTCAATATAGATTTTTGTTTACAGTGCCATATCAATAACTCCCGTATGTAATGAGTTTGCTCCTTGGGAATACTTCCCCTGTATAGAAGCTGCCTTCGTTTACATCTTTCTTGTAACTAAATTCAAGGTGTAGAAAGTTTGCACACACAGGTTTATGCCACCAATAAAAACGATTTCATCACAGCTTACGTGTGTTTCCGTTTCCTCCAAAAGGACCACACTACCAAACACAGATGTCAATGATAAAAAAAATCATTAGGATTTTTTTTGACAGAATGTTAAAAAATAGCTTAACAGTAAACGGTCAAGGAAACACTCAAGTAATTTCTTTTCAAAACAATTTTAAAATTTCAAAGCAATTTCCATGAAATTAATCTAGTGTTTCAAGAGCATTCAAACTTTTTGAAAGATTACTAGACCTAATCTATAATGATTCATTTTCTTTTAAGGATATGACTCGTCTATATCGATTACTATTGCAGCAGAGTAGGACCTTTCTAATGTCATTTTCTGTAACGGTATTTAGCAGTTCAACACTTTCCGTTGTTGTTATTTAACACAGGAAACTTTAATTGATTTCACTACAGGTGTTATATTTTTGTACTCCAGGATTTTTTTTAGTAAATTTGTTTCCTTTATCTTGTAGAGTGTTTCCATTCAATTACTGGTTATTGCAAATTTTAGAGAGAATAATGTCTCGTTTGTTTTTAAACTTACAGGACATTGATTGTTCTGGTTAAATTTTCTTTTTGTGTTTTCATCATCTTTTCCCTTTCTATTTTATCTTTTTTCTAAAGGTCAATTGCCAGTTTTAACAAAACCTCGCGTTCAATACGTGCCTGGTCCGACTGCACCGGCGAACGTGATCATTTAATTTTTTACGATGGCAGCTCAACTAATGATCCGGTGTTGGCCAAATATTGCGGTGGTGATTGGCTGCCAAAAGTTGTATCACGGTAAGTAACAAAATAAAATAAAATTTGATTTCAAAGTTTCATCGCAGAAAAGTAAATACCTTGTTAGCCATAAAATAAAGGGGCTAAACTTAACTGTGAACCAGTTAAACAATTTTTTAACAAGTTCGAGTTATTTGTAACCAAGTTACTGAGAAATTCTTGATTTCTGTACAAAAGTGATAACGAAGGTGGTTTTTGTACAAGATTTTTTGGAAAGCCACAACAGTTTCAGGTTAGTTCCATATAATATCAACTGTTAATCTACCATTATTCATTACCGAGTTAGGAAACTATACTGGATTCTCTTAACTAACAAGCAATTTGTTTCAAAATTTAGCTTTAGTTTTTCGAACGAAAATATGTATTGGGTAACCCATTATAATACCTGAAGTCGGACAGGATCTTACTTTCCATGTAATGGCAAGACTTCATGGACGTCGCATCGTTCGTACGTAATGTCAGATGACTGTTTGTCGTAGCGTGTAGTTTGTAATCATAAAATCAAAAAATTAATTCCATAAGAATGGCAACTGCATGCAACTTAGTTTCTATACTGTTACGAGACATTTAAAATAAAATAAATGGTTTCCCATAACATCCCTAGAAGGAATCGGGGAGACATTTAAAAAGGAGCCTTATTTCCCACGTTCAACATGCTTGGAACCTTCTGTCAGATATATAAAGTATTTTTCTCATATGTTTCTAAGAAACCACAAAATATTGCTTTACACCCTATAGACATTTCAACCATTCAATTACCGCTACAGATTTTTCGTAAGTTATATTTTAAAATGACAGTAAACATATGATGTTGTTTACAACCCCTAATATCAGATCTGTTAATTTGAGTCTAGACTTTATTAACTGCCAAAAGCAAAGAATAGTTGAAAATAATTTCATTTCCAAAAGATGCGTTACATTGTTGAGTCTGTGTTAAAATGTGATTTTTTGTTGTGACCCCAGGCTTTAACATTTTGCTTTAATTGCAGAAATTAATTACAAAGGGAAATGTCAGTATTTGAAAACCTTACGCTTGAGTAAATAATGAACAGAAGCAACTTGTTAGATAAATTGAGAACGTAAAATTGACCTTTGAAATGAAATAATATTATTAATATTAACCAAAGGCCACACTAACTGAGTAATTCATCTCATATGACTCATACGTCACGGTGCCCATAATCGTATTAATATTAATCATACTCATTAAAAATATAGGTATAGTGGGATTTATCATATGGAGGTTTTTTGGAATTAACGCACACAGTTTAACAATCAACAACATGATATTTTATTGAATCTTTATACCATAAATGACTTAAAACCTCAAAGTAAAAACTGAAAACTTATTTCTTTTGTAACTCGAAATATGAAATATATTGGGGTACTTTTAACCCTGCAACGTCATCCTTCATCAAAACGATGACGCGCGATTTTATTTTCGAGTTGACGTATGTTTTTCCGTTTGTTTTGACTTCGTTTTTTGTAAAGCGCTAGTCTTTTCCAAACTGCTTCAATTTTTGTTTGTTGAATTTGAATTTTTGTTGAATATTAATTAAAAAATAACAAATTAACATTCATTTTGGTTTTCATTTTTGCTCACGATTTTATATAGAGCGTCTTGAAATAGGTCGTAGTCATAATGACGAAGGTTGACATCAGTGTACAAAAAATAAGGATGACCAATCAAATTTTCCATTTCCCAATAATTTCTGTAAAATACTGCAGAATCGTGGAAACTTGCAGCCGGCTATATTTAGTAAAGCTCACTTAGGCTTCATTAAAAGTCACCTGGTTCTTATTAAAATCCAAACAACTCATATGGTTAAAACTGAAATATAGTATTATGTCGTACTGAGCCCACCACTTAAGTGGTTCGTTTATCTAAGAAGGTAAAGAAAATTATATAAAAATCTCAAATTTCTAAGATTCACCTAAATCCAATCATATGACACTTAGTGTTACTCTTTCTTTGGGAATAAAAAAAGAGACAAATTGCACAAACACTGGTAAAGTGGCAACGCGAAACGCGACAGACCGATATAAGGAGACGAGCAGAAAGGAAATCCATATCTTTAAGAAGAAGCAACTATCGAGAACAAAGCCCGGGAGTGAGCAAATTTAATCTTGATGAACGACGCTCGTAAATCCTACCGACAAGAACAAAGCCAATCCAACGCAAATGGGTCAGGGTCCCCCCTGATGTAGAGACAAGGACGGGAATCTTATCACAGATGTCCAGGTATGTTGGAATTAAGGAGGGTTCAGTTCGCTGCTTTACTTCTCCCAGGATACTTCAATAAAGATGGAGGACGATAGCGTCGACTGCCACCTTTCTAACATAAGCGAAGTAAGAACTGAAATTTTCCAACTTAAGAACAACAAAGCCGCTGGTACTGATGGACTATAGGCTGTTCTGTTTAAAGTTGACGGCTACGAGTTGGACAGGTAGGTGCATGCATCAACTCATATGCAAATTTTGCCAGACGAATGCATACCCGAATATTGGAATCTTAGCATACTTTGTCCTGTTCCCAAAAAAGGCGAGCCGAGTATATCTACAAACTATCGTGGCATAAGCCTTTTATTCATCGCACACAAGTTCCTCTCGAGCGTAATATGTGAAAGAATAAAGCCGTTTGTTGCGATCCTGATCGGACCTTATCAGTGTGGTTTCATGCCCGGAAAGTTAACTATAGACCAGATATTCACATTACGACAATCCTAGAGAAACCTAGCGAAAAAACAATCAACACCTACAATGTGGGGCAAAAGTAATCATCCTGCATTAGGCGCACCAAGTCTTCGCTGGAAAGACTGCCTGGGAGAGTTAGTGTTACCAACTGGTGGAGAAGGCTGAAGAGCGAGCCGGTTGGAGATACATGTTAGGCTTTATTTTGTGGGGCCCTTGATCCCTCTGGGTGGTATGGGGTCACTTAAGTAAGAAAATATTGGTAAACTGTCGTTTCATCGGATTGTTAATTTCATCAAATATTGTACCTGATGAATGCCAATATTACGCATACGCATACCAACAATTAAATTGTATTAATGTCAATCATACGCATTAAAAAACTTTTGAATATGCGTACAGTTTCTACGAGGTTCACGAAAGAGTGCTCCCGAAGCTCAAAGCAACAGACCGAAATATTTGATATTTTAGTATACTCAAAATTTAAGGATACCAGCAATATCGAGTTAAGGACTAAACATCCCACTTTGTTTTATATACTTTTGACAAGTATTCAGACAGGCATACTGTGCATGTATTCCAAATACGGAAAATAAAATACTTCAGGTTAATTGTCGTGTACATCTAAGCTTGATATACACTTCAATGGTACACATTAATTGTCGCCTTAACGTTTAGTAAAAAATATTCTTCAAAAGATTTACGCAACTCAAAACAGTTTTGTTTTTAGTTTAAATCATATAATTTTTAATATCATTGATTTCCTTAGACTAATTTGATTTCCGGACAACAAATCAAGTGACACAATATTTGCATTCAATTTGAAATAAATCATTCGACGTAATGGGCAGTTTGTCTAACTATCACAACGCGACTCATAAACTCCTAACCTAAAAAGAAAAAACATTTACGATATTGAAGTAAATCATACGCCACGAAGAACCTTCACAAGTTATTACCACTCATACGCTGTAGTGTTCACATTTATTCAACAACTCCAACGTTATCATTTCTGTTTGAGATTTAAAAAATTTCTTTCTTCTTCCATTATGTGTACCATACACACCATTATGAATCATGCAACCTGAAAACAATTTAAAATATCTTAAAAATCTCTCCTAAATATCAAAATTTCAAAGTTTTCTCAAGGCTTCATAAAACAAATATACAAACAAAATCCCAGAAAAAAACTCAGTTACTTCTTGTATAAAATTTCCATAAATTTCACTTCATTTTATGTAATTAGTTTCTCACAGCAGCCATTCCTCATCTTTAACAGATTTTTGCATTTTAAAGTTATTTCGTCAAAGCCACGAGAAGCAAAGGAACGAAATCCAATAGCAAAATTCCAAAGAGTATCTGGAGCTCATTTTACTTTACTTTTGCCTTAAGGATGAACGCTAAGGCCAATGCTCATTTAGAATACAAATGGTATGCAGATGAAAGCAGAAAGGAGAATTAGGTAGGAGTGGGAGGGCAACAAAGTTTCTGCTGTTCAAAAATGTAAATGAATTGGAATTGAACAAATTCCACCACTGACTGACACGCAAAACAACAGAGAACGTTTTTCAATTAGCATTTCTAATTTCCATTTTCGCAATTCGCTTTTCGTGTTATTGGCATTGTTCTTCTCTGTAGTTAAGTCCTGCAATAAAGTAGTTCGAGATGGATAAAAGGCAATTTCTGTTACCAAGCAAAGCCCTGGAGCTGAATTATAGAGAAGGTTTATATGACAGCAGTTTAAATTTGGATGGTATTTTAAAGGTTTATATAGACACATCGTTTGAAAATTAACTGTATAAAAGTATAAATGAATCCCTAAAATTTTTATTTGAATCCCTCCAAATGACTGATGCCCTATTCCTCGATTTACAACGAAAGCTTGAAACTAGAATTCCATTGAAATTGGGTTTCTCTACCTTAAAACGTTTCGTTCAATAAATCTTCTTTTGACCGCAAGTGACATCTGATTTCAAATAGAGAAACTTTGCAATTGTGTTCAACTTGAAATGACTCGAATGTTGGACCCAGATCAAATTTCTTTCGACTAAAGTACAAGCAAAAGTTTTCATTGGAATTCAAGGAACAGACAGCGAAATTCGGAATTTTCAGGTTCATTTACTGCGGCCGAAATTAAAATGGAACAGAAACACAACTTGATATAAATTTCCACGTACAATAATATTTCTTTTACACGACAAAATGGAGATGGCCTTATATATGAGTTGTAGAAAATATCTCGGATCTTACTTACTGTTGGATTTAACAGGTATTCCGGAAGTTATAAAATTTTGAGCCGCATTGCAAAAAGTTTTGAATAGGCCTATGTTGGGTAACTAGGGTCGGCTGAACTCAAATCCGCGGTCAGAATTTCGATATTTCATACAGCTTCACCGATAATGTCTGTTCGAGAAGTCGAAAACTTGCCACTTGAATGACCCCATATATTTTTCCCAACCGGAGGCATCTGGTACTTCAACAAAAATTTATTTGTAGCATTTTCTTCAAATGTAATATATTTTTGGAAAAATATTTCTTATAAATGCGTATTCGCGTTTTAGACATTTGGTTTAAATATAAGTTTTTTTCAAAACACTTCCAGTGATCAGAAAGGGAGGCGGGGTGAGGAATATAACTAAATATCCCATTGCACTGCAGCATTGCGTTTGGCATCGCGTAAACATCGTCGTAGAAAAAAAAATGGGTTGCAAATAGCTATTGGAAAACTCGAAGTGGCTCAAAATAGGTTAAGCTGAATGATCTAAAGATCTTCCCGCAGAGTAATGTTTGCTCCATCAGGCACCAAACTATTTATACGTCTCGTCTTATCACATATGGTATCATATAGCTTGAACGTGCCTTACGCATACTGGATAAATTTACTGGTTCAATGATGGAGGCGGAATATGACGTCTCGCGGACTCAGTGTGTCAATTGTGACTGCTACTTCTAGCTAACCCAACCTAACCTAAAAATTTTATTAATCATGAGCTACAGTGACCCTACAGGTTAATAACTACATAACTTAAATACTCATACGTCACGTGACCCACTTGACATTTGAAATATTTATGCGCTTAAGCTTGAATTTTTTAAAAGTAAACTGAGGTATTCTTCCTGCGAAATATTTGACATCCATGAAAAACTACGACGTGTCAACAATGTAACAGTATTTGAAGAAACTCAGTGATATCATTGATTGTACTAAATATAAGTCAGGTGGCCGTCGGCGGTGCAATGATAGTGTGTACGACTCTTTTGTATGAGAACGTGGTTTGGATTTCTGTTCTAACCAGCTTACATTTCTTTCGACGGCGGTCACCTAGCTTAGTGGCGGCGGCACTATCGAGTATTAGGATATTAAAAATATTCTCAAAAAACCGATAGATATCGTTGTAAAACTGTAGGTCCCAAAGAGTGAATAGAAAACTAAAAAGCGCACAGCTCACTGAATGTGAGAAGCTCTCCCCAATTGCTTCTTGGGACGTAATGGAAGACCATATGTTTCTTAGATCCCGACTAGTTAGAATATGAAATACTCAGACACCATTACACGCCCTAGCAACTATAACAGTGTAGAAGTCGAAAAAAGAGACAAAGCGGGAGATGACGGTTTCACCCTAATTCAGGTACGAGGAATGGAACTGGATCATTAGTTTTTTTTTAGCAACAATTACGCTTTCATACAAAATATATGTATCTGGGCTTATAATTTAGTGCGAGCGAGAGCGTTACGAAAACTAAAATTTTTTTTGGAGCTCTCTGGGTCCCAGATAAGGCGACTATCATGTTCTACAACATCCTTAAGTGAGTGCTGTCTATGCATTATTTGTTGTAAATTTCATGTAAAATTAAATAATGTATCCATAATTTCCATGACGTATAAGACAGAAAGGTTACTTGAGCTATTGCGGAGGCAATGTCCTTGTTGTGAGTCCTTACAATTATGTTCAAATTCTGAATACGAAAATATTGCTGTACCACTTCTTAAGCAGCCACAAACTTATGCAAAACAGACGTCGGGAAAAAAAATCCCTTCAAATGCAATAACTTGAGGACTTCTGCAAGAGGCTGGCAGTATAAATTGCTGCTGATGGTGTTGATAAATACAAATGTTTGTGATGCTGTTGGTATTGGTTGGTATTAAATACGTGAACATCCCAAACACAACCAAACATTTTGACTCCCTGGCATTCTGCCGAATCTATAGCAAATGTAAAGCAAATACTTATTTTACAACTTAGACACATACATGCAAACACACACACACACACAGATGCAACCTTCTGTATATCCTTCGAATATGTGTTGAAATTTTGTGGATTAAAAAAAAGTTCGACTGGAAGATTGTATTCTTAATTTGTTGCTGTTGCCTTCAACTTTGTTCTTAAGTTAATTGAGATTAATTTTTGTTGAATTTAAGTACTACAACTTAAATGTTGGGCGCCTCTCACATTCTTTGCCCTTCTTTAGGGGCCGGTACTTATGCTAGTACTTCATCAAAGTAAAAGTTCTTTTTGATTTCAATTTTAGGTTAAGAATAATTTTGCTCTGTTTTTCTTTTTGTTTTTAATAATTTTAATTATAAAGATATCTAAGATAAAATTGAGGTTTCTGCCATTTTCAGTACAAAACTGCAAATGTGAAGGCACAAATTGTGTTAAGAAGTTAAATAAAGTACACAGGGCGTTGGGCAAAGTTTTAGTTTATTTGCATTTCCACATAATTTTGTAAGGACTTTTCAGTCAGTTTTATTGGAAATTTTCTAGCAGATGTATATAATCTCCCCCATCTGCCTAATATGCATTTAATGTGGTCAGAATTGCAGTGACTTCTAAGAAAATGCATGTACTAAGAAATTAGTAAATTAGCTCATGTGGAAAACTCATTACATTGAAATGCATAATATTCTGTGGCACACGCATTTTCTAGAATTAATGTAGGAAATTGAAAGAGTATAGTGGCAGTTCTACTTGAGGAATTGTGTTGCCTACTGATACCAGTAATTAATTAAAATTGAAATTCATATTTCACTGGAGTTACTTTTAATTATATTTAGTGACTAAATCTCAGTTTCGCAGTTGGCCATTCTGCACATAAATGAATTTTAAATGTCCGCTGTTTGTCATTTAAGTGTCACTTCGTAGGAACATTTCCTGTGAGCTTTCTAATTGAGCTTTTAACTGACGACTGTGAAACTCGATCTAAGTCTACGTAAATATTTTCAATGGAATTTAGCTGCTTCAAATTAAAACTAGCTTTGAGAAGTTTGATTAGTCATTTTTTAAATACCCTACATACGGCACAATGTATGTATTTAAATGATACGCCACAAAATTATCACATAAATAATTTGTCCATAGGATTATCATTAACAAGACGGAGAGATTTTACGAATCTAATTTTTAAGTTTCATGCCAATCATACGCCACCGCCAATCATACGGACAAAACTACCAATTAATTAATGCTACCTCAGGATAAGATTTAAGGTCAAAAATCGGAACAATCGGAACAGTAACATCATATTTACAAGAATCACACATGTGACTTTAAATTTTAGTTCCTTCTTTTGGATCGGCTGGATTAGTTTTATAAAAGAATTGCCTCTTGAACAGTTTCTAGCATAAATGATAATTTCTAGTATAAATTAATTAAATAATTTGTCAATGAGGAATATCATTAACAACACGGACAGATTTTACGGATGTAATTGTTAAATTTCATGTCAGTCATACGCCACCGTGTAATACTGTATTAATATTAATCATACGCACAAAACTACCAACTAATTAATGCTTCCTCAGGGTAAGATTTAGGGTCAAAAATCGGCACAGTAACGTCACACTTTACAAGACTCACACATGTAACTTTAAATTTTAGTTCCTTCTTTTGGTAACTCTGAATTAGCTTTATAAAAAACGAATCCTACATATCTTGAACAGTTTTAAGTGTCAAATGAGAGATAAATACAGATTAATCATTTGCCACCGTGGTGTGTTGTCTTGACATAAATCACAATAGAACCACCAGTTCCTCTATCATTCGCATGTCTAAGGCATTTGGTTTTACGTCTGAGCTTACATGTAGTAAGTGACATGCCCACATGACCCATATCCAGTGGAACAGGCGAGGTAGTCCCTAATATTAACAACTCATCTGCTTTGTGATACCCTGGAATATTTCTCAGCCTCGGCACAAATATGAGGTGAAAATAGTTTAGCGATGAGCAGCAGTTTTGGGCAATTCTTGAAGTCAGGAATATAGATTACAGAGGTTTTTTTGTAGTCTGAGTTTCATAGCAGATGTTAGCAGATGTTAGCAGATGTTTCTGTAGTCCTTCCGCTTTCAATTTAAATATACAGGGTTGGCCAAATAAGACCTATCAATGTAAAATACGTATAAATCTTGTAATAATATTTTTTTTTAAATTTTTTTTTATATATTATTTTAAATATTTTTTTATATTTGTTATTATATTGGCTCTTTTAAGCGCGTTTTCCATAACACCACGTAATGTTTCTGGTTCCCGGCTTTCGTTTCGTCGCGAATATTCTGCTTTTGCTGTCAAAATTTCCCTGGCCTATTGACATACACTTTGTCTTTTAAATATCTCCATAGAAAAAAGTCGGGCGCAGTTAAATTTGGCGAACGAGGTGGCCAAGGGAAATCAGAATTTTTTGAAATCAAACGCTTGCCAAAAATTTTTCGCAACAAATCCATAGTTTGCCTTGCAGCATACACAGTTGCTCTATCTTTTTGGAACCCTAAATTAGGATGCTGTCCCACCATTGGCCGCAAAAAGTTGTCAATCATTGTTCTGTAAAAAGCCCCGGAAATCGTTTTCTGGCGTTCCATGCTCATTCTCGAAAAAATATGGACCGATAACTTTATTGACCATAACACCACATCAAACAGTGCATGGATTTAACTGATGCTGGTGTGTTGCCCCTCGATTTTCAGAGCCCCACAATCTACAGTTTGGATTACTGACATAACCGTTTAAATGGAAATGCGCTTGAAATCTGGAATTAAAATGATGACGATACTTTCACTGCGTCATAACTATTGATCGTCGACCAGAATAAAAAAAATTGATAATTTTAACATGTTTTTGTGTACTGTATCTATCCATTATAAATTTCCAAGGACTCCATTATAACCTGCAAAGGAAAAAACACAATTATATTAGATAGTAAAAAAGTTATTCGGGTTTAACATAGGTAGGTCTTATTTGGCCCACCCTGTACTAATATAAATGCTTTATTCCGTGCAATGCGCATCCACGAAATTTCAGAATAAGTCGTTCCTATTATTTGTCGTATTCCATAGAATTTATTGATTCAAACAACAAATTGCATATCTATATAAGCACGTATATTTTGAATTCGATAGTATTCAGTATTTCAAAGGTACTCATACTTCACACTGTCCAACTAAAATTGTTATAAATTATACGCCACGATGTTGTCATTGATAAAGTGTGACGTACAAGTAATATTATGTCCTTCCGCTTCTGTAGTCTTTCCGTTTTCAATTGGAGTATATTTATATAAATTTTTTATTACGTGCTATGCACATCCACGAAATTTTTGAATAATTTGTCCCTATAGTTTGTCGCATTCCATAGAATTTATTGTTTCAAACAACAAATTATATATCTATATAAATATATATATTTTGAATTCGATAGTATTCAGTACAGCAAAGATACTCATACGCCACACTGCTCAACTGAAATTGTTATAAATTATACGCCACGATGCTGTCATTGATAAAGTGTGACATACATATAAGTAATATTATGCCCTTCCGCTTCTGTAGTCCTTCCGTTTTCAATTAGAATACATTTATATGAAAGCTTTATTACGTGCAATGAGCGTCCTCGAAATTTCTGAATAAGTCGTCCTTATTATTTGTCGTATTCCATAGAATTCACTGTTTCAAAGAATAAATTACATGTCTATTCAAGAACGTATATTTTGAAGTAACTCATACGCCACAATATCAAACTAAACTTGATAAAAATTATACGCCAACTGGAATATATTTATATAAATGCTTTATTACGTGCTATGCGCATCCAGAAAATTTCGGAATAAGTCGTCCCTCTTATGTATCGTCTTCCATACAATTAATTGTTTCAAACAACAAATTACATATGTATATACTTTTGAATTCGATAGTATTCAGTATCGCAAAGGTACTCATGCACCACAGTGTCCCACTAAAATTGTTATAAATTATACGCCACGATATTGCCATTGATAAAGTGTAACGTATAAGTACTATTATGTCGTTCCGCTTCTGTGTTCCTTCCGTTTCCAGTTGGAAAATATTTATATAAATGCTTTATTACGTGCTATGCGCCTCCAGGAAATTTCTGAATGAGTCGCACCTATTAATTTTCGCATTCCATAGAACTTATTATTTCAAAGAATAAATTACATATCTATATAAGAACGTATATTTTGAAGGTACGCTTACGCCACAGTGTCCAACTAAAATTTATATAAATTATACGCCACGATATTGCCATTGATAAAGTGTGACGTATAGGTAATATTACGTCCTACGTCTTCTGTAGTCCTTCCATTTTCACTTAGAGTACAAATGATTTATTACGTGCCATGCGGATCCACGAAATTTCTGAATTAGTGGTCCCTATTAATTGTCGTATTCCATATTATTTGTTGTTACAAACAACAAGTTACATATCTATATAAGAACGTATATTTTGAAGGTAATACGCCACGATCTTTTCATTGGTAAAGTGTGACGTATAAGTAATATTACGTCCTTCCGCTTTCAATTGGAATATATCTATATAAATGCTTTATTACGTGCTATGCGCATCCAGGAAATTTCTGAGTAAGGCCTCCCTCTTATGTATCGTATTTCATAGAATTAATTGTTTCCAATAACAAATTACATATCTATATATCTATATAATTTTGAATTCGATAGTATTCAGTATAGTATAGTATATCAGTGGCCGTCGGTGGTGCAATGGTTAGTGTGCGCGCCTCTTGTACATGAGATCCTGGGTTCGAACCCTGCTCTGACCACCTTCAAAAAAATTTCTTTCGGCGGCGGTCACCTCGCATAGTGACGGCGACACTATCGAGTATATAGCCATGAAAAACCTTCTCAAAATACCGTCCGGAATCGGTGTAAAACTGTAGGTCCCAATTAGTGAGTGAAAACTGGAAAGCGCACAGCTCAGTGATTGTGAGAAGTTCTCCCCGGTCCCTTCATGGGATGTAATGGGAAACCATTTATTTATTTATTTATAGTATTCAGTATCATACGCCACAGTGTCCAACTAAAATTTGTATAAATTATACGCCACGATGTTGTCATTGATAAACTGTGACGCATATGTAATATTATGATATATTTTATAAATATATTTTTCCATTCTGATTTTGTGTAACGTTGGCAATTATGAAAATTTTAACCTTAATTTAGAAATATGTAACTTGGAGATGATATTTCTCCAATGCTGCTCATTATTTGCTTCCACCTGATATATTCCAACCGGAGCTTATCCAATAACTTTTCTTAGAATTTCAGGTTCCAGCGCAATCACTTGTTCTCGGATATTTGCCTTAAGCTGTTGGGTGTCGCCTGTGTTATTGGCATGCACCTTACCCTTTAGGTAGCCCGAAAGACACACATCAAGAGCAGTAAAATTGATCAAAAGCGTTGGCCAATTAATACCAGAAAAACACCTTATTATTCGATTGCCAAAAATTTCGAGCAGGATGGACAGTGTCCATTGGACACAGTTGGACGAACTGTGTGAACTGTGGCTCCATCTTGTTGGAACCACAATTCTGGGTTATTCTCTACCTTCTCTGGTAGCCTTAACAACCTGTAGCCTTAAAAATTTGTGAATCATTGACCGGAATTAAATGTCATTCACATTAACCTTAATTTTTTCGTCGTTTTCGACAAAATATGGTCCATTGGTCTTTTCTGAAGTTATTAAACATCATACTGTGCATCTAAGTGGGTTACTTTGATGTTCAGAAATTGCTCTTGGATAGTGGCTGTCCCATATCCTCCAATTTTGTTTATTAACATAACCATTGGGTTGAAGTTGGGCCAGGTCACTCATCATGAGTTTGTGAATAAATTCGTTTTTTTCTAGCAACACTTCTTGAATACGGCGAAATTGTTGAATGCGTATTTGTGCATCGTTTCAATCTAACTCGTGAATTAATTGAAACTATATGGGAAACGGTGTAACTTATGCAACATTCTTTGCAAAGACTGTCCAGACATCACCAACTGCTGAGAACGTCACCTGATAGAAGTTTCGGGGTTTCCTCAATATTTGCTTGCACTCGAGCAATGATCACATCGCTTCGAACTGGACGTGATCTTTCATCACGGGGAAAATCACAGACAGCCCTTTGTTGCCCAAAATGCTGAACCAATCGAAGTCCAATTCTGGGAGTGCTTGGTGCATTTGGTGCACACAAAAGAAATTTCGCTATGATCTTTGTGTCTGAATAATCGAATGCTGACTTCCAAAATAAAATTAAACAACTTGGGTTCTTTGTTCTGCGTTGAGTCATTCCATTATAAATTCCCCAAGTTTTCAAAGTTGTTTCTGAAAATAAAACGGGAAGAAATACGTAATTATATAAATATTTTCACAAATTAAATCATAATATTGCTAATGGGACGCCCTGTATTGTTGTAGTAAAATGATAATTGGAAAATATTGAAGGACCGGCTCTAAAAAAAACTAGAGTCTCTGAATTTATGGCTTAATGGGTTTCCCTTTATTACTCTTGATTACGTGGTAATTAAAAATATTAAAAGAAATCTAGAAGTCATACAACAATTAATAAATTTCCAATTAAAAAAAAATAAAAAAATAAATGGTTTCCCATTACATCCCATGAAGGAACAGGGCAGAACTTCTCACAATCACTGAGCTGTGCGCTTTCCAGTTTTCACTCACTGATTTGGACCTACAGTTTTACACCGATTCCAAACGGTATTTTGAGAAGCTTTTTCATGGCTATATACTCGATAGTGTCGCCATCACTATACGAGGTGACCGCCGCCGAAAGAAATTTTAAGGTGGTCAGAGCAGGGTTCGAACCCAGGATCTCATGTACAACAGCCGCGCACACTAACCATTGAACCACCGACGGCCACAAATTTCCAATTAAAACATCAAAATATTGGCACATCCTTTGGTTATTTACTACGTTGTTAATATTTTTGAATTTCAATCAACAGTTTTGAACATCAACCACTAACAATTTGATTAGAATTAATAATTTAAAAACTTCAAATCATTTAAATTTTAATCGAAGAATTTTGATTTGAATTTGCTGGTTCCAATATTGAAAAAACTTATATCGAATTCATTATCGATCTGTCGGTAGATTAAAGATTTATATAGTAGTATATAGATGTGTATAGTAGTATTGTCGGTATAAACGGTTCTATGATCAGTATCATCGACATAAAGATATCTTTTGGACTATTATCGTCAGTCGTAATTAGGCTCCTGATTTGGTGAACTTGAAAACAACTCAAGTATTCCGAAATTGAATCTATGAGCTGTAAATGATATATGCCAAAATTTGGACTTTGGGCTTGTCCGAATGATTAAATTTGTCGCAGTTGGGTTTAAATTATTGTTTTTAAAATGTTGATGACAATTGTGACTAGAAGTCATAAATATAACATTAACTGCAGTTAGGGTCCTTCATCTCCAGGCAACATTTGAAATCATCAAAGTCTAACTTCATGATATAAAGAAACTATGTTAAATGCTCCTCTCAAAAATGCCAGCAATTCAACCGCAATTTAAGTTGTTCTTGCAACGTGTCAAAAAAAAACCATTGGCGTTTTTTAAGCGCCCCATGAAAATAGTATTAGCAAATAGCTTGAAAAACAACAGCTAGAAGAAAGAACATCAACCTTAACACTATAACACTAGATGCATACAAAACTAACTAGCAGCAACGGTCCTCACAACCACAAATTCATTTGACTGGTGAGCAAATAGCTTGCAAACACTCTGCCGATAGTATTTCCGGCAGTATTCAAATATTCTATAGCCTCCAAACTAATACAGTCACACGCGCACACACACATACACACCTCCCGCTCTCTATTCATATACTAAAACATTCATAAAACACTATCGCATATAAACTTTCACACACACACTCCTAGCCACACACACACATATACAAATATGCATTCTTTTTATATAGCAGCTATATTTATTTGTGTGCCAGCACTGGTGTGCATTTGAAATGACTTGAAAGCCACCAAGTTTAACTAGAAAATGCATGACACCGAAAAAAAGAGGTTAACATATCGAGACACCCTCTCGCCGTTGGTACGTATGTACTCCTACTCGTAGTCTTGTGCATGTGTGAATTATTTCTACAGACCCAACACAAGCAAATACACACAACAAGAGGCGAAACCTGAATTCGTATATCCTGCGCTCACAGCGAAGCCTGAGACGATATACTGTGCTGTATTTGGATGCTGTTTTGAAAATGAATACCGCATATAAACTTTTAAATAAACAGATACAAAGTTGTGGCTATTGTGATAGCAGGATATTTATGACATCCTTAAAATTTTAGTTAATTAAATTGCAACATAAAAACTATATGTTGGAAATCCTTGATATTCTAATAGAAGTATAGAAAAGTAATCCCAAGGAGTCAATGGCTCCTAACACTGTGACAAGTTGTTATAATATAACCCGTGGCCAAAATACAGATATCCCACTTACTTACTTATCCAGTCCCAAACAACTCCAGGGGTCATGGACCTTACAAAACCAAGACAACATTTCACCAACCAGTTCGATCCTTTGCCTTATCTCTCAAATTAGTAATACCCAGTGTACGCAGGCTTTCGTCAACTTGATCCCTCCAGCGGAGTCTTGGTCTTCCTATTTTTTTGTCTTCCTTTGAGTTCGGTTTCGAAAAGCCTTCGTGCTGGTTCGTCTTCATTCATTCTATTGACATGTTCTAGCCAGCGGCATCGCGTTATTTTGGTCCGCTTAACTATGTTAATGTCGGGATATGCCTCGTACAGATCTTGGTTCCTGCGACGCCGATACTCGACGTTGTGCACTATAGGGCCATCAAGTTTTCGGATTATTTGCCTCTCGAAGACTTTTTCATCTGCTTGCCATAAGATCCAGGATTCTGCGCCATAAAGCAAGTCATTTTGTGTGAGAGTCTGATAAAGCTGGACATTAGTTACTCCAGCGAGGGCTTTATCTTGCTTGCTTAGCCCACAATAACATCTATTCGCAACCACAAGGCTAACGTTGTTGTTATTGTTTACGGTAGATCCGAGATACAAGATGGGGAAAAAGTAATCACCCACTGTACCTTTGCTGTATTGTTTTTAAATGAAAAACTTTGGTTCTGCTTGTGAAATTTGTTTAATTAATGCATTAGAATTTATTGCTTCAAGTTGAGAAAATGATATCGGCCAAGTGGCCGCCGCTCGAGATAATGACCATACGGGCCCGTTTTATGGAATTTTCCATCACTCTTACCAGAACTCCGGGCGACAGGTTCTCGAATTCTTGGCGAATATTCTCCTTAATGGCTTCAAGACTCCGAGGCTTGTTGACATAAACCCGCGACTGCAAAACCCCACATAAAAACAAGTCTGGAACGGTTAAATCGGGTGATCTAACCGGTCAGTGCAAATCACCAAACCGAAAGATTAAGCGATCAGGAAGTGCTTCCTTCAGAACATCGGTTGTGTGCGCCGTTGTACGGTCCTCTTGGAGCCAGTCCCAATTCATCTAACTGAGGAAGAAACAAATCGGCAATCTTTCACTGGTTGTAAGAAGCTCTCGTTAATCCCTACATGGGATGTAACGGGAAACCATTTATTTACTTTTTATCATGGTTCTGTCCGTCCATGGTCGCCGTTTTGCCTGTGGCGTTCTCAGAAAAAATAAATGGCCCGATGACTCCTCCACATTAACTTTGAGCTGGTGTAATGGTTCCTTGTGGGTGATACACAGATTTTTGCTGCCCCAGAAACGATTATTTTGTTTATTCACGTAACCGCTAAGATGGACATGAGCCTCATCGCTCATGATAATTTGCGATCAGAAATTGTCAACCCCTTCGTAGAGATTCATGAAGAGCTGATACACTGTCTGCATTTTGTATGGGAATATCCTCCAATATTCTGCATAGTGACTACCGGATAATGTCGTCTGGTCGAATGTTCCGGGCTCCTTTTCGATATTCTCAGCAGAGCGGCTGCTCAGGGACCGGCCAGCCTTGGGAGGTTCTTCACGGCGAGTGAAAAAACGCCACAGTGTTTGTCCAGTTTGGTGTCGGACGGCCGCGAAATCTGCGACGAAATTCACGCTGCGCCAACACATCCGACGAATTTTTGCACAAAAAATGGAAACAATTATTCCCCGTTCTTGGCGAGTAAACCGACGCATGGCTTGTCGATTTGTATTCTGCGTTTGTTTACTTCACAAATGTATAACCGAATTGAGATTTGGTGCCATTTGCAAAAGTTATAGGGTTTTTCAATAGAGTGAATATGAATATTATGACTTCTTCTCAATTCTCGAAAACATCGCAGTAAATTCTCTCATTGTCCCATTGTCCCAACCAATGATCCCAACCATCCGCATATGTGAGCAGCATGTGACTTTTGCTGCTGATGGTTTTATTCATTTAAGCTTATCGCACAATGACCTCCATCAAGATGTTAATGCGATCGCACAATAGAGTCACGCCTCGCTTGACACCTTGCTTAGTTTCGAAAGGTTACGTAAGATCCTTAACAACTTTCACTGCGGATTTGGTGTTCGTCAAGGTCATCCTTCAAATGCGTATGAGCTTAGCAGGAGTACCAAGCCCAGACATTGCTTCGT
Source organism: Phaonia tiefii (assembly GCA_963931995.1). Classification (NCBI taxonomy): domain Eukaryota; kingdom Metazoa; phylum Arthropoda; class Insecta; order Diptera; family Muscidae; genus Phaonia; species Phaonia tiefii. The sequence goes on from OZ008369.1 coordinate 278,285,346, forward strand.
AGAGTTTCTCCCGTATCGGGCTATCGAAGGCCGCCTTAAAATCGACAAAATTTGTTTTTCGTGAGTCTTCTACGGGATTTCCCATACCGTGAAAATCTGGTTAGTTGTCGTTTTTCCAGGCCTAAAGCCACAATGGTATGGTCCACACAGGCCACCGATAATTGGTTTTAGTTTTTCGGGTACAGGTATCTTCACATGCTATTGTGACACTGATAGATTTTTGTGTTCGAAAACAAGACTATCAATCAGTATCATGTCTTCGCAGACAAAAATGTGTCGCCAACTTAATTTAAAAGCGAGTGCTGTCTTGACAAGTCTGGGCGTATGTTAAAAAGAAGTTTTGGAAGAATTGAAACAGCCACAGCTCGTGCTGTACGCAAGTTTGGGCAAAAACTTCGTGAGATGGTCCTCATCGTCGTATGGAGCGTGCCGTCAATAATGTGGCTGCTGTGAGTGCGTGTGTAGTCCTGTGAGTCTTTGTGTTCTTATTATTATACGAGTTGTTCTGAATGTTCTTTGGGCTAAAAGAGTGTGTCATGAGAGGTCACTTGTGTATCATGCAAGCCCTGTCGATATGCTGTGAGTCCTTGTGTTGTCCTGTCAGTCTTTGTGTTCCCCTGTGACTCTTTGTTATCCTGCGAGTCCGTAGGAACATTCTGCGGCCTAAAACAGTGTGCCGTGAGAGGTCATTCGCATATCCTACCAGTCCTGTTGATATCCTGTGACTCCTTGTATTGTCTTGTGTAGCCTTGCGAGTCCTTGTTACCCTGCGAGTCCTTGTTATCCGGCGAGTCATTAGGAACGTCCTGTAGGCTAGAAATGCATGCCGTGAGAGGTCATCCTTATATACTGCGAGCCCTTGTGTTGTCCTATGAGTCTTTGTGTTGCCGTCTGAGTCCTTATTATCCAGCGAGTCCTCGTGAATAAGATTTGGGCTAAAACAGTGTGCAGTGAGAGGTAATTTTTACATGCTGGGAACCCTATTGACATCATGTGAGTCGCTGCGTTGCCCTTCAAATGGCCAATCAACCAAGAGGTTCTATAGACAAGGCCTGGCTTTAAGTTTGTCGAGTATTATTAGAGGGTTCGTATTTTTTGTATTCACAGCTGTTATCGTGGGTATATTTTGACATAAATAGACACCAAGTAAAGCACAACGTCACTGAAAGACAAATAAATTTCTGTGACGATCCCTGGCCGCCTCGACCTTAATCCAGTAACCAGAGGAAACTCGTCGCCAAAAGACTAACGAGTAGTATAGGCCCCTAGCAGGATGTTCCTCTTAAGTTATAGTCCACGACATATCACGAGAAATCTTAAGGCTGTCAGTTTACCTGTCTAATGCTAAGACCATGATAAAGTTTCTGGTTCCCTTCATATTTCGGTCTGTGACGATCCCTGGCTGGCGCGAGCTTATCCCAGCAACCAGAGGATACTCGTCGCCACAAAATTTACCAGTATGTACTATAAGCCCCTAGCAGGATGTGCCTCTCAAGGTATAGTCCACGACATATCACGAGGAATCTTAGGACTGTCAGTTTACCTGTTTAATGCATATTTCGGTTCGTTTATTTCAGTATATGGAAAAAAGCAGGACTGGTTTTAATCCACCCAGTACCAGTCAGGTGACTAGATCAGCAGTAAATAATTTTTTGCTAGAATTTCTAGAAACCAGACTAAATATAAATACGAGGACTTAAAATCATAACCAATAAATGTAGGAAATATTAATTTCTTAAGTAGATATTTATAATTAAAGCTGTATTTATATTAATCATACGACACCGTTTTATAAAGCTGCCAAAATACAAGAGCCAATCTTGTATATACGTGTTTGAATATAACACAGTTTTCAGACAAAAACTCTTTAAACGGCACAAAGAGTAGTTGTACATAACGACTTAAAAAAGATTTAAGTAGCCTTCCTTAATAATACCTTAAGCATTGAAAAAGGAGACCAATTCAATATGAGCAATATATGATAAATAATGTCAGTGTATATAAATTTTTAGTGTATTGGTGTCACAGTAAGGGTATAGCCATTCCTTTTTTCCCTACTGTAAAAGGATCCATTTAAATCCTAATTTAATAAAAGAAAACAACTTATTGACTCACATTGATTTAACTATACTGATCCATTTTTAAAACCATACAGTAATCCTATACCTATAACCAATGATTCCTTCCTCGACATCCTCTCCCAGCAAAAGTGTACTGCTCATTTCGTGAGCCCAACTGTAGACCTAAATCTATACCAAATTCTTTTACTACCAACACAAAATAGTAAATCGCCTAAACTCTCGATTGTAAGCAAACAAAGCGAATTTACAGAGTCTTTTTACTCATTTTCTCTTTCCCTCTCTCTTCCCTTGACGTTCTTTAGAATCAAATTCATGTTCATGAACATAAAGATGCAGAGGAGAAAAATAAAATACAAGTTTATTTAGGTTTTAGTTTTTGTATGTGAGCGAGCAGCTTAGTTTCCGGATTTCACTAATGCACCTTTAGGTACTAGTTTTTGACAAACACCAACACAAGTATGTGTATGCATGCATGTATACATATACACAATGTATTTACATATATTTGTGTATATCGACAACCAAACAAATACAGTTTATAAGGGATAAAAATTCAGTAACCGTATCCTAAAAGGGACAGCAAAAAATAAATGAAACGAGTATGGAAGAGAAGAACCTACTCGTGGCACTCCGATGTCCCTACATCGATAAGAAATTGGAAAATGCAAAAGGGGAGTAAAGGTTGTACATTTTTGATAGTTACGATACAGGGACTTGGTAAACGTAGCGGATACCAGTTTCAAAATAAACAGTAGTGGACAAATAATGAGCACTAGAACAGAAAGGAACTGCCGGTGCCACAACTAATTTGAACTGCAAAGAAATTACGATATTTGTATTGCCAATGAAGGTAGTTCTGGTATAGCTTGTCACCATAAAACTCTTCACATGCTACCATATTTCGTATTCTTCTGTTATAGGAAGCCACTATTTTCACAGCTCAGAATTTAAAAAAAAAAACAAATTGAAACCCCGAAGTTTGGTATATTGTTAGTTTGACTACCATGTATCTTAAATATATTCTGCTAATCAACCAGCCACACCTGTAGCCACTGTACCTTTCATGCTATATGTTGTTATTGCATTCAGTTGTAAAATCCACTTACGAATTCAAAGACCGTTAGGTAAACTAAACATAAACATACCAGCTTCAGCTTCGGCTCCAGTTGCTGCTGCATCCATGTATCCCGTTGTTCGCTCCGGCTTCCTACCCTCTTCCTGTATTTTGCTTGATACAACTGTAGGTACTTACTGCACCGCAACACACAATATCGTGCACATTGGTTCACTGCACAATGTGTGGTGTCAACGTCAAAACCACACTCTTAATTAAACCCAAAAGTGTTATTTCGCCGAGTGTTGTGTGAAGGGGCAAAAAAAACGAAGCAAAATATGGTTATTGAGTGCAAATGCAAAAGATACTTGCAACATAAATGGCAATTTGGTTTGAAATCTATTAAATATTCATTTGTGGTGTTATGGAGAGGAGAAGAGGGGAGCGGTAGTCATGTTACAAATCACTTGTCTCACCATGACGTAGAGACAGAGTCAATGCATTCGATGTAATTTTAATGAATTGGATGCAATGGAGCGTATGACTCATATTTAATTATTATTAATAACACGTCTACGACACGGTGTTAAACAAGAGGATTAAGATTTGCAGTCCTGACCAAGGTATTTTAGTGAAACTTTGTAAAAATCATGAAATATAAATACATGTTTTTTTAAATAGTATTGCAATAGTTTCATGTAGATTGCTTACAATATTTATATGGCAAAGGCTTGAACGAAAGGAAGGACATTTTATATAGACTCGTCTGTAATACATCTCGTAATTCTTCTGATGCATTGGCAATAGATCGGGCTTCAATAAGAGGTTGCAAAATAGTTGACTGCTTCAAAATACAGGGTATTTGAAATGTTACGCCCATAGACCAAAGGCCTTTGCTGACACAAAATATTAGAATTTTTATTAAATTCTTTTGTTATTAAAAACTATTAAAAAATGGTTAAATTCTGCATATAGATCGTGCACACAGACATGAAATATACATATGTCCAAACTCTGCGTAATAGAATAAATTGAGTCTTATTGGCTACAAGCACAAAATGTTCAATTCCCTATTATTATACTACAGTAATAAAACTGCTGAATTTTGATGCAGGTGTTAATTCATTTAAATCACATCAGATTTAAATTTTAAGATTTCAAAATTTAAATTTTTAAAAAAGGACTAAAAGGACATATGCAAATTCAAAATGAACGATTGTCGTCTGCGTCTGTCGTCCTCTAGTAAAATCTATTGCACAATAAATTCGCAGATCATTTGGATATTTTGCTGGTTATTTTGATGCAGTTTCCTCGACCTTATTCAAAAGACGACAAAAAGGACGTCTGGAAATAAATATTGAGAATTTTTGTCTGTGACAGCCCATAATGATGTTTACTGAGCAATAAATTCATGGAACATTCTGAATCCGTAGCTGGTCATTTTAGTGTAAATTTTTGATACTTTTTAAACAAAGAACGAAAAGGATCCTTTAATCTTTGAAATAGAGCATTTGAATATTCTACGAAAATAATCCCTGTAAAATTTCATGTTCATACACGTTATCACAAGAATTCGATCAACTCACTATTTACACTCGATTTTTCAATTTATCTCGGACAGAGATAAAAAAAAATGCAAACTTGACATGACCACAAAAAAAGTGTACCTACACAGCAGTGTAAAGTTTTGGGGTTTGACTATACTCACCTATTTCACCTATTATGATCATTTGGCGCAGGAATCGTCCACCCCCAAATTGATGTTGCACAGTGGTATCCAAAAATTGGTGGTGCACAGTGTTATCCATAAAATTTGATTTTTGAGCCACAGAGAAGTCTATAGATTTGTGGTGATACCTACACGGGGTAGAAAACGATAGGTCCATTAGTTAGAAGTTGTGGAAAGAGAATTTTTTAAAAATTGGAATGAAAAAATACCAGTATTAAATATCGATACATTTTATAAAGAGCATCATAGCGTATGAGTATTATTAATGTTTTGGTTAAAAGACGTATACAACATTTAAACTAAATGCCTCATTCGGGAGGATAAATTTGAAAGATGAAAGCCAGTGTTAAATAATAAGGGCTAGCACAAGTGCACGTTTCGGTTCATTTAATTCATCGTGCAAAATGTTATGCTGTGTGTGTAAAGCCGACGCCAGCAGCGATTCAAGCCATGCCATGTCTAAACGTAAACCCACTCATAGTAGTCATTGCGACGCAACCGTCGAGTCATACGATGCTATGACTACCCAATGATTGGGTTGAACTGTGTTGTGATACGTGTTGTACCAGCAATCTATGTACATATGTTTGTGACTATTTTGCTTTTATTTTATTGATTTACTTTAGTAACATAAAAAAAGAATTCATTACATAGGCAAATGTAATTTCTGTAGGAAAAGGTAATTAATTTTTTAAGAAAATTTACTGTTTTAAGAAAAAGTTGATTATTTAGGAATAGGAATGTTTTTTAAGAAAAGATAATTTTTAAGAAAAAGTACTTCTTTTTAAGCAAAGGTACTTTTGTTAACTAAAAATAATTTTTTAAAGAAAAGGTACATATTTTAAGAAAACAAGTGAAAAATAATTAGTTGCGATAATTTAAACAGCAATATTCTACATTTTCCCTTTTTTTAATTACAATCGTGCGCACACAAATCAAACGTTAGAATATCATAAATTCAGTGTGGGCGACAAAACGTCATCCATACAGTCTTGGATGAGTGGTCGTATGTACCATGCAACACTCAAGTAAAACGATTCATGTTCAAGTAAAACGATTCATGTTCAAGTAAAACGATTCATGTTCGAACACGTTGGATTGATTTACTCGAGTCGAACGTAACATTGCCGTCTAATTCCTATGTATACCAAGTAGTAACAACATGCATGACATGACAATGTATTAGTGTCACACAAATCACAACTCAATCAATTCATCTCGCGCTAGCCTTTATTAAATAACGATATGTTTCACAAAGAGCATCGTTGCGTATGAGTATTATCAATTTTTATGTTAAAGGACTTCAGAGCGTATACAACATTTAAACTAAATGCTTCATTTGGGAAAATAAATTTAAAAGCTGGATTTATTTTGGGGCTAAATACAGCGACCGGCCAACAAAATCAATATAAATTGTTCTTTGAATAAATATTGATTGGAATGATAAAAACAATTTTGATTTAAGCAAAAATTTAATTTTATGCTATTTTTAAAATACGTGCGAAACCGAGTATCGATTATATGAGAACTATTCACTTGAATGCAAAATCTGCTATTATTCTAGCAATGCCTCCGTTTGGAAGCACCTTGGATCGTTGTTATGCTATATCCTCATGTGATTTCTTCCCCATTTTTGGAAAATACCTTCTCCCTAGCAGCTGTTGTAAATATGCAGGACATTGGGTCATTGCTCTGCTATTTCCTTTATCACCTACGCTGGTATACCATCTGGCTCAAGATCAGTGTAGTTTTTAATACATTGACCAGCAGTTTTTAATTCCAGTATAGTGAATTGACTCGGGGTGATTTGTAAATTGACTCGGGTGATCTGTGCAAAACTTCGTTTAAAAAACTATATATTTCTATTAATAGAAAAGCTTGAATATTATAAGAATTGACTCCGCTAGATACCAGCTCCTGTCTCCTGTGTACACGTTCTAATCTCGTCCTTAGGGTAATGGGACTCAGCTCTGTACCTCAAAATATCCAAGACGCTGACGCTGCTGAAGATGATGATTCACCCAAATCGAAATAATCATCCAGCGAATGTGAATTGGAATCCCACCCGCGGCATTTACATATTTTGCACTAATCGAAGAAAATATGAACCCTTAGCCTTAAAGGAAATTACAATTGCAAAATAGATGAATAATAATAATATTCCCCAAATCCCCATCCAATTACTGTCGGATATGGTGTATCGGAGTTTCCTTCTTACATCTTCGTAATGTCTGCCTTTGACTGTGCTATTCCCCGTTGCCTGGCTTTTGTATATTTCCCCCAACATCGCAGCAGTTGCCGCTCCATTCTGCAACGGACTCGGCAACTAATAGATTGGCATACTATGCAGTTTCGATTCCCTGACCTTGGGCATCGCAATATTGCATGCATAATATATGAAGATTTGAAAATATTTAATTGTGGTCCTAACATCGCTATCCATTTCAAGATATTCCAGGCGTCCAATCATTCCTGTGATTAAAACAGTTTTACCTAATTTGATTACATTCCACTGTGGCCGTCGGTGGTGCAATGGTTAGTGTGCGCAGCTCTTGTACGTAACAACGTGGGTTCGATCCCTGCTCAGACCACCTTACATTTCTTTCGACCTTACTCAGTGATGGCGACACATTCGAGTACCTAGCCATGAAAATGCTTATCAAAATACCGTTCGGAAACGGTGTAAAACTGTAGTTCCCAATCAGTGAGTGTAGAAGCTAGAAAGCGCACATCTCACTGATTGTGAGAAGCTCTCTTCAATCCCTTCATGGGATAGTGTTCATCTCTTTCGCTGATACTTTCCACGTTTCGTCTATACTCATGGAGTAGTATGTGATGTACTGGTGGTCGTTACTCTCTTAGACTCCTAGTACACTGATCGCGACTCTTTCTGGGTCTTTCTGACAACAGTGTTACATCTGGTTTAGTTTTCTTGGACCAAGTGCGTCTGAAGGTCAGTGTATTCCGTCGAAGGTGACACAGCCTATTCCACTGCAACGGAGTTAAGGTCGTCGGCCACTATCAAGTGACCACAGCATTTTATTATTTTATCCTTGATATCATTTAATTTATTTTCAAAATCTTCATTCCAATAAATAATTGGGGGTGATTACATTTCACTTGCAGCTGTTCATCACTTTCGCCGATACTTTCCACGTTTCGTCTATATCCATGGAGTATGTGATGGCAAAGAATTCGATAGTCTCTCAGTCACTAAGCGAAGTGATCGTCGTCGAAAGAACACAATAGCCATTGCACCACGGAAGGCCACGTCTCTGACATATGCGGCATTTTTCAGGTTATATCGGATACATACTCGTTTACGTCATTGAAGAAATGTGTGTTAAATGTAAGAGGGCATTGAAACGTATGATCACTACAAGAATACCCGGGTATGGTGGCGTATGACAATTATAAATATAAGTCGAAGGGGAGGCATAAGTTTATGGGTATGTGTGTAGATATTAGTGAATATTATTATGGGCAATTTGAACCATACAAATATTTGTATACAAAAATACCCCGGCATGGTGGCGTATGACTATTATAAATACAAGTCGCAGGGTAGACATAAGATTATGGGTATGTGTGCGGATATTAGTGAATACGAGTGTCGACAATTTGCACCATACAAATTTTTGTATACAAATTTTCTTTAGCTGAAGTTAAATCAAATTAAATAAATAATGACATTTACTTAATTAATAGGGGCACTTCAATAATATGCGGGCATGGTGCCGTATGACTATTATAAATACAAGTCACAGGGTAAACATACGTTTATGGGTATTTGTACAGATATTAGTGAATATGATTTTCGGCAATTTAAAGCATACGAATATCTATTTTTATACAAATGTTCTCTAGCTGAAGTTAAATCAGAGTAAATAGATATTGATGTTACTTAATTTATATTATTTATTTTTCAGTGGTCCTGAAATGTTGGTGGCATTTCATTCCAGTCCCTTTTCGGCTCCTTTGCAGCAGGGTATACCTAATCGAGGCTTTGAACTAGATGTCGACATCCTGTTCACCGACTCTGATTCCTATGACTTTGCTCAGGGATCGAAAAATTTATGTGAATTCCATATAAATGCCACAAATCCAGGTAAGTGGCGAAGACTATAATATATGTAAAACTTTTACTAAGATTTAAGATTGAGGAATATTAATTGGATTATGACAAGATCGAACTAAATTAAGTAATATTACCCAATATGATTCAGTAATCTCTAATTTGTCTTTACGTCAACGGTTAGCTGCTTCATCGTCTAGGCAAGCCAAGAATAATTAGACGATAAATTTCCTTTCTTAAACTTAGTTAAAGATAATCAACATTTTCTTAGCCGTTGGCGAAAAGGACGAGTTTTTAATTAAATCTCACAACGATGATTTTCATTGCTGTTGATTTTTCACATTTCATCTTGGTGGTCTTGTGACTTTTTTGTTTTCATTTACTCTCTTTTGCTTAGGTTTCCATTAAGACTTTTTAGTTTTTTTACCATGAATTTCAACTAAAGACAAATTTCCTAAGAAATTAAGTTAATTTAGAGAAACCCCCAATAAACTATCTACGGGAAAAAGATGGATGACTTTAAGGCAAAGACATGGACGCAAAAATCGGCGTTCTTCTTGTGCAGTACACTATCAGCAAAACACTAATGAAAATATCCTTAAATTAAAAGCGTACGAAAAAGAAGTTGTGGAAGTACGACAAGAGGGCTGGACGCAGAGACTACGAAATTGTCTGTTTTAATCATGGAAGTGGTTAAACTTATCTTGTCTACCTTTATTTCTGTTTATCGTAGATGAACGCTGGGGAGAATTTGATTTTTAGCTGCATTTAATTAAATTATTAATTAGGTTTACGTTGAAAATTTCCACAAAGAGGATAGTAAGATATTGGGTAGGTAAAATGTGAAGAGAAAATATTAAATGCTCTGGTAGACAGATATTTAGCTTGTCGTTAAATAAAATCATATTTTTGAGTACGAAATTGGTTATACATGTTAGATAATTTAAAGTTTATATATAAAAGGCGTGTAAATGTTCAAACTGTAGTTAAATATATCGTAAATCTTAATAGCATTATAAGGAGGTATTTAAATACGGTGCGTATGATTATTTTTAATACAAAAATAATTATAAATCTTATTGTTTTTCAATAACAAATACATTAATTGGGTGCTTTAAATATGACCAGGGATTTTAAAATTTTTTAAAATTTGTCGTAGTATAAAGTGCAGACTGAGAAGAAGACTTTCATTATCTTTCATTACAATCAAAGAAGGGGAATAGCAAGAGGCATGGAAAACCAATGATATGATATTTGTACAACAGAATTGGAGTGATAATTTTCAACAAAAAGAAACTTGATGTGCCCATTTAACCGTCCAACATCACATTAATGAGGGTCTACTTTATACTCCATAAACCTCGATTCCTTATATTACATTGCAAAACATGAGACCGGAGATTTAGACTTATTAATATAAATTGCAATACAGTGCGTATAATATAACTATTAATAAGTTGCTATTAATTTAGTATTACTTAGTACGATGTCCTTTGTGAACCTCAGCATATATAGGGCCGCTCAAACACACGTACCTTTTTAGAAATTAAATTAAATTCTCTTCTATTATTGGTTAATTTTATGCACACAAAAATATTTTATGATGTATTGATTTAAGTCGCTGATCTTTTCCTTTAATTTCTGAAACATTTGCATGGAAACCACAGTTAAGGTGTTTACAAGTTCTTGGACAAATTTAAATGCATAGAGGACAGCAGTCCGTATAATACCACAAACTTCTAAAACAACTAAGTTGAACCCCTGTCAAATGCCTTGACTTAAAATAAAAAAAAAAATCTCTGCCTTTTGTGCTCTTTTCTTAATCCTCAGAGTACCTCATCTTTTCTTTTTTAAGACGAAGTTCGTATATAAAAATCCCTTCAGTGTCCTCCACTCCGTACTCCTGAAATTTTTCAATCTGGGTGTTAAATCGTACATGAATGCGGAAAACGTCGCCCTTGTGTCAGGCAATTTTAACACGAATTACGAAGGTAAGTACCCCCAAGAGGGAGTCTCATCCCCACGCCTGGAATTTGGCACTGGACAGTGTGTGACTTGAACCGAAGGGATCACATTGCATAGTCGTAAGATATGCTGATGACCCAGTAACTCCAAGACTTAATGAGAAGACTCTGTATGTAGGCTGAGGAGTATGTGCGGAGCCAGAGAAACCCGAGCCCGCACTTTTTAACAGAAAGAACAAGTTCCGTATATTGCTCTAATATCTATCAATGGTCGAGCAATTTGCCTAAAGGATAATGCAAGATTTCTAGATGTGATTCTTGACAGGAAGCATAATTTCATATCAAACAATATATATACATAAAATCAATGGAGTAACAGTAGCACTTCATTTGCAAAAAAGGGTCATCGAAGTACAATATCGTCTATCCCAGAATATAGTTTACGGGATATATACAGCTGTTGCCAACACGATATTGTTGTACAGTAATGTCGCTTGGTGGTCGGTACTGGAAAAGTCGGTACTGTTGACAAAAGGCCACATAATGGCAATGGTGTACATCAGGAGTACCCTTCGCATAACCAATACTATGGGTTTGATGGCTATACTTCACCTGTTCCCACTAGATTTTCTGGGATCTCAAATGGCTGTAACGTCCGCAATTGTTCTATGGCATTCCTCGCAAAGGATCAATATCCAAGTATTCCAAGGACCCAGAGAACGAATGCTCTGGCAAGATTATGGACCACCTTACATATTTCACTGGATATGCAACATAGAGGTATATCTATGTCATGTATAAATCTGAAGCTTTCAAACATGCAAATGATAGATGATATGTAGGTACAAAATACAAGATAAACAGCCAAGATACCAAGCTAGGACCAGAATGAAACGCTAAGCTGGATAATCAATGCTATTTGGAATACCTCGACGATTCTAGCTGTGATTACTAGTTTTTGTATAATCAGCAGACAGGCAGCTATACTTATAGTCCTTGATTATAATTGTTGCGGAATTTGTGGGAATGAAGAGCAGGATGGAAACGTCAAACATCTCATATGCAGAGTTTTGTAGGAATTGGTGACAATAGGAAATATATTATTTTATGTTGGATCTAACACACTTACTTACTTAGGTGGGCTCAAATAAGCCAGACTGGTCAAGGGTCTTATAAAATGAGGATAACATCATTCTCCAGGCGGCTCGATCTTCTGCTTTTTTCCCTCAAACTCTCGCAGGAAATATTCCACGTGGTCTTTCCACCGATTGTGCAATAGTCGGTGGTGCAATTGTTAATGCCCGTGGCTTTTGTATATGAGAACGTGGATTCGAGGACATCACAACGTATAAGTAATCTGACCAACCGCGTCGCTTTTTGTGCAATTTTTCTGCATTGTGGTGTCTCATTCTGACTGAAATCTGTGATAAAAATTGATTATATACAAAACAAACCTCTTTGTTTTATACAGTCAATCTTCATTTAATATATTTGTATCTAAAACCAAACAATTTCCCTTTTTAACGATTGTCTCCAGCTTTTGGTCACAAACAATTGGGCAGGCTACGTATGAGTGTTATCAATGCGAAAAAAAAATTTACAACTAAGTATTTTTTAAATAAATTCGTATAATTTTTTTTCCCCAAAATGAAAAATTTAAATGCTTTTATTAAATTTCTGTGTAGTTTTAAAAAAATTATATTTATTTATTTATTGAGAACATAAATAAAATACTGGTGCTTGGAACTACCTAGGAACTACAATGCGTATACGTAATATTATATTATGGGTCAGTCTTGACTACTCTCTGTGTATCTTTTCCAAAAGTATTTAAATATAAATATGAAATTTTATAAAACCTCAAGACAGAATCTTGTTTTATGTACAATTAGTCATATATATTATTCTTAGCAGTTATTCAACCATTGAAGTTAAAATATATTGCAAAGAATTTTTCTGCAAACATTCTCTCATCCATTTAAAATCAAAATTTTCCAATTTACTAGTTATACTATTTGAATCTAAAATTCAATTATTTTCGTTTTAAATTGTCTTTCATCCAAAAAAAAATCACAAAATAACAAAAATAAACCTGTAGATAAGGTATTGAATTTTCAATGCGAATTCTGAACAATTCTGTATATATTATCCTTACAGAATTTTAGGATAAGGTACAAACCGACATAAGTTAAAATCTCTTCGAATAATGCAATCAAATATTTACAACGAAAAATTCAAAATTGACAGAAATTTGTCATATAGAAAATCAAATAAATTGACGCACACAAAAACACAGATCCAGGGATATATATAGAGAAGACCGGATCGGGAAATTAGATTCTCTTAAACATGAACGAACAATAACAGGATGTTGTGTAGGACATCATGCTAAAATTCAATTCATTAAAATTTTTTTTTTTTTTGGATATCATCAACATTTGTTTAAAAGTTCAAGCCATTTTTTTTAAAATTAAAAAATTTGGGCCATGAGATTTGGAAAACAATCACTCATTCTGACCCCGCTTCATATGAGGAAAATGTCTGAAAAATATCACAAAATTTTATATGGCCGCTACGTAAACCATGCGTCCACGTATACTTCACTTTTATTGACTATTTTACAACCTCATGAGGTCAGACGTCTTACACATATTAATTAAACAAACTAATTAAACAAATTTCCACATATTCTTCCAACTGGCTATATCCTTCGCCTTTTCTCACCAGTTGGTAACACCAAGGATACGAAGGGATTCTTCTGTCTGGTCCTTCTAGCGGAATCTTGATCGTCCCCCTTTCCTGCTTCCATCGGGTACGTTATCGAAAACCTTTCGCGCTGGCTAATCTTCACCCATTCTGATAACATGGCATAGCCAACGCAATTGGTCTAATTTGATTCGTTGTGATATGTCCACGTCAGAATATACATTATACAGCTCTGCATTCCAGCGACGTCGGTACTGGCACAGGTACCTCACAGGACCATATATTTTACGGAGAATTTGTCTCTCGAAAACTCCCAGGTGTTTTTCATCCTCTTGCGATATGACCCAAAATTTCGGAGCCCTATGTCTAAACAGATAAAATGAGAGTCTGATATAGCTGGACTTTTGTCCATCGAGAGAGGGCTTTGTTCCCAAACTGATTGCTGAGCCCAAAATAGCATCTATTTGCAAGCGCAATTCTCCTATCTATCTCCAGGCTGACGTTGTTGTTCTTGTTCACGGCGGATCCAAGGTAGACAAATTCATCCACCTCTTCAAAATCAAATCGGTTGTCAACGTTCGTTGACACCATCAATTTTATCTTGCCCTCATTAATAGCAAGACCCGTCTTCACTGATTCCTTTTCGATTCTTGAAAATATTGCAGCAACCTCTCGCAAATTTCGCCCAATGATGTCTATGTCGTCAGCATACACCAGCAATATACGGCTTTTCGTGTCAATGGTCTTGTTCGTATTTACTGCAGCCTTTCTCATTATTATCTCCATTAAGATGTTGAAGAGATTGCACGAAAATGTGTTGCCTTGTCTAAGTCCTCGGTTGGTACAGAATGGTTCAGTGAGGTCTTTCCCTACTTTCACTGCTGATTTGGTGTTGGCCACCGTCATTCTACAGAAGCGGATCAGTTTTGCCGGAATCCCAAGTTCAGACATAGCTTCGTACTTTCGTACAGTTTTCCCCGTATGGGGCTATCGAAAGCAGCTTTGTAATCGACAAAAAGGTGGTATGTATCGATTTGCTTTTCGTGTGTCTTTCCCATGATTTGGCGTACCGTGAATATTTGGCCAGTCGTGGACTTGCCTGGTCTAAAACCACACTGATAAGGTCCAATCAGGTTTTCAATAATTGGCTTTAGTATTTCACATAATACGCTCGACAAGACCTTATACGCGATGGATAAAAGGCTGATACCGCGATAGTTGGAACAGACATACGGATCACCCTTTTTGAATACAGGACATAATACACTGAGACTCCAATCGTCGGGCATAGATTCATACATATGTCCAATTTCTCAATGCTGTTATTAAGACTTACAAAACCACCTCGCTGACTAGGATGGATAATAACTTCCAACACTCATACTTCAGGTAGTCCCTTGCAATTCAGTACAACCCCATACACAAATCACTGATGCGGCAGAACTTTAAAATCCATAGCAGCCTGGTTTCCATACAGTTATGAAGGTCTTGTTAGCTTTGGGATTTTAATTCTGAAAATAGGTGCTATCCCCGGCAGTCGGAAATGTATATAATCCGTGCAAAATTTGATAAAGTTCGGCAAGGATGTTTTGAAACCTACACAATTGTTTCCCGACTTTTAATACTAAAAGGATACAGAATTGTGCTATCGACATCGCAAATTTTTTTTTTGCAAACATTTGGAATGAGTAATGATCTAGTAAATTCTAGTTTCTAGATAGATTTCTAGTAGTTCTCTGAGGCTGAGGTATTTTTAGATGTTTCGTGCTACAAATTCTGTTTTTTAATTCAACTTTCACTCGACCTCCTTTCAACTCTTAAAATCTATATTTACCGAAGTAGTTAGCCTTACATAGTCGATGTTCAGATGTTGCAACGACCCATGAATCGAACCTACTCATTAGCTTTGAAACCAAATTGTTTCTATTACATCCTATGAAGAGATTGGGGAAAGCTTCTCACTAGCAAGGAAATGTGCGCTTTCTAGTTTTATACTCACTGATTTTTGATTCGATTTCACTGATTGTTCGAGCTAAATTCTCGATAGTGTAGCCTTCACAATGCGAGGTTACCGTCGCCGACAGAAATTTAAGGTGGTGAGAGCAAGTATCGAACCCAGGATCTCATGTACAAGGGGCGCGCCAACTAACCATTGCACCACCGACGGCCACAGAAATATTGGAAAAGTATGCCAAAATTAGACTTTCAGAATGAATCAAGTCCAGTGAAGACTTGTGCAACAGTTGCATGAAATTATGTTCAAAAAGTAGATGGCAGACTTAACCATCCAAATAAATAGTTCATTTACTTGTACAAATGTTCTGTGTCTTCTTTCAATTTTCAAAAGTCAAGTATCAAAAAAATCACCCAATGTACCTCTAATATCACGAGATGTCTTTTAAGCAGCGAGATGGATTTCTTATGCTTGCTCGCATGCATTTTCGATGCCTGTTTACAAGTTTATCTTCCAGATTCCCCAGATGCACTTATTATATTGCAAAATATTTCATTATTTGTCGCCATAAAAACTTTCATAAAAATTACATTTTCAACCCGGTCAAAAATGCATACACTGCCCGCAAGGACGGACAAATAGATAAGCAAATAAGCAGCACAAACATAAGGCAACAAATGTCTGAATGTATATGTAATCACACAGATACTTGTACACAAATTGAGAATAATCAGAGCTACAGACATCAAGAGAATGCACAACAGCAAAAAAAAAACTAAAAGAAAAATAAAAATCTATGATTTATTCATCGATTATTCCGATTGGCACAACTTTTGATATAGCATGACAACACAACTGTCACACGACTATAGTATCCTACCCTGATGACACACACACACACACCCACACGCACACACTAATAGTTATATGCACACACACCAATAACCACGCTTTTCACTACCTTTCTCACACACTCTCTCTTCACCTCCTCATACAACATTGCTAGCAAGGATAATGTTGTTATCTAGGTGTATGTGCGTGTATGTGATAGAGTTTCAAATATCACTTGTTGTTTTGTGTTTGTGATAAGCTATGATTTTCTCCCATTTAGTATAGAATCAGCAACTACAATACCACCAATACCTGTATACTATAACTTGTCTTCCATTCGTTTTCTCTTCCCCATGCTCATTTTTTTAACCTACTATCTCTCATCTTTCCTGTCTTCCGCTCCTGTTTGTACCGTTACCTTATATTTGCGTAGCCCCTCTATGCAGATTATTCATTTGCATTTTCCCAGCACCTTTTTGTACTGGTGTGAGTTTAGTATT
Source organism: Phaonia tiefii (assembly GCA_963931995.1). Lineage (NCBI taxonomy): Eukaryota > Metazoa > Arthropoda > Insecta > Diptera > Muscidae > Phaonia > Phaonia tiefii. Next base: position 278,302,240 of record OZ008369.1, read on the forward strand.
TATTATTGTATATGTACGCGTGTGTGTCTATATGGCAGTTTATGTGACAGGAGGTGAGACTGCAAAATTTGGTCGCTTCGTCCACAACTGAATTATGGACTGAATGATTTTCGTTTCCGGCACAAAGAGCAACTTTTGTCACATCCGCATCCGCGTATCAAGTAGAGAGAAAGAGAGAGAGAGAGAAGTAGCTAATTTTACATTCACAATTCACTGATTGCATGAAGTAAACAGATGGATTGGTTTGAAACTATCAATGTAGAATAAGGTAGATTAAAGCGCAAGTGGCTAAATTGACCTCTTCATTTTGGTTTGTGGTTGGTAGAAGGGTATATTAAAGAAGGAAATCATTAAAAGAGTCATTTAATGTGTCATGAGTAGAAAAAATTAAACCCTTTCCTATTACACACTGTTAAGGGATTGGGGAGAGCTTGTCACAATCAGTGAGCTGTGCGCATTCTACTGATTGGGACCTACACTTATACACCAGTTCCGAGCGGTATTTTAAGAAGCTTTTTCATGGCTAAGTAAGAAAGTAATTTAAGATGGTCAGAGCAGGGATCGAACCCACGTTCTCATGCAGAAGAGCCGCGCACGCCAGCTATTGCACCACCGACCGCCACACGGTTAAAGCACAAAATTCTTTGAAAAACTAAATAAAAAACCTTTCTAAAAATGATACAGCTCATGGGAATTTAATACTAGACACGAAATATTTTGGGAATCATCCGAAATCAAACCAAGGTACAACTTAAGGGGTGGAAAAAATAAAGTTTTTTATGCGAGTCGGTCTAATATAGATGGTTCCTGCACTAAATTGCTGGGGCGGCTTTTTGTCAGCGTGTAAAGGTCAGCCTAACTGGTTGTCGTTTGTTTTTGCTTGAACTGACAGATTACCTGTTCTTCACATAATTCTGTTCCATAGCAGAACACGTCGAACAGTTGAGTACAGCAGTGACATATGTTCAACGCTTTTTCCATCACATACAGTACAGTAGAATACACGCTGAAAAATATCGGTCCCAGCAACATATTGCAGGAAACATGTACATGTTTGCAAGCACACTATACTACACTTGTGCTCAAACACATTGTGTTTACTATTCAATATAACATGTTAGAGACACAATGATTAATAGCCCAGTTGGAAAATTTGTCTTGAAGACATAATCAGTAGAATTTCCTTAGGACAATGTCAGTAGGTGCTGACAGTTTCTAGAAGACATGTTCATGACATCTCACTAGTTTTGCCTTGGGTGACATAAATTGTGAACGAGCTGAAAATCCATGGAAGACCATCCTATTGACACGTCAGCATTATGTCATGACTGACCCTTTCTAATACCAATGCTGAATATCGATAGAGGAAGTCTTTACCTTTTGTCAACAAGCGAGTCATGCGTATAAAATTTCAAGTTATTCAGAAAACATAAAGCTGAAGAATTTATATTTGAATTGTATGTATTTTAAAATTTGTAAAATTTATATTTGAATTGTATGTAAATATTTGAAAATTTATTCAAGAATATGGACATTTTCAGGGAATTATATGTATATGTGAATATACATGAATGTACACATTTCTTATTATTATACATTTATTTATTATACATTTATTTCAGCTTTTTTAAAATTAGAGGTTATCCATCTCAAAGACCCTAAAATAATATTTATAACGGGTCCGCCAAATAACTTTTTTTTTGAAAATGCTATAAGACAAAAACTACTGAATATTTTCTCAAATTTCGTATTTTATTTGAAAGTACAATCCTTCCGGTTAATAATGGAAAATAATTTCATTCAAATGGCTGCCTCGGCTGGCCATGCAGGTAGCCTACACGATCGGTCCAATTTTTAAGCACATTCTCGATTGTGTGCAGCTGTATTTCACCAATGGCTTCACGAATATTGCCCTTTAAAGCGTCAATTGTCTCTGGCTTGCCGGCGTAACACTTATCTTGAGGGCACCCCACAAATAATAGTCCAACGGTGTCAAATCGCAGCTCCGAGGTGGCCAAACGACATCAGCTCTGCGGCTGTTAATGCGATCTTCAAAAACAGGGCGCAAAACATCGAGTGTAGCTTCGGCTGTGTGGCATGTGGCGCCGTCCTGTTAAAACCAAATGTTGCCAATATCCTCCTCTTCAATTTTTGTGAACAAAAATTCGTTCAACAAGACCCGATAACGATCGCCATTGACTGTAACGGCCACTACTTGCTCATTTTCGAAGAAAAATGGCCCAATTCTGCCTCTGGACCAAAATCCGCCCCATACAGTGACTCGTTTTGGGTGCATCAGCTTTTCAATGTATGCGTGCGGGTTTTCTGTGCCCCAAATGCGACAATTTTGCTTGTTTACATACCCGCCAAGATCAAAATGAGCTTCATCTGAAAAGATGATTTTTTTTTGGCAAAATCGGCATCTTCTGTAAGTCGATCGCAGGCCCATTTTTCCCATATTTCCCAGCGTTGTTCAAGCGTATACACAACCATATTCGTTTAGCGGAAGGATAAAACTAATTATCTGTCAAATCAGACATGGCCTAAGTGTTACCCTTCACGAAATAAGCACTAGTTGAAAAAAAAACGTTAGATGGCGGACCCTTTATAAACATATAGGAAATGACACAAGGTCACCACATTTGGAGACGTCGTAGCCAACTGACTCTCTGATAAATTGTGACTTAAGGAAGACTTGTATGCATGCCATTAGGTAATCGTCACTACTGACAAACTGCGGAAAATTCCTGCTGACTTTTTACCAAATGTTTGAAAATGTCAGGGGGTCTCATGAAGTTTTTTATATGGGAGCAGTTCGGCAAGTCAGCACGGACTCTTACATGTCACATCTTAGTCTCTGATGATGTCTTTAGGGAATTTCCAACTGGGAGGCTATAATATACGTTTTTGAGATCCAAATGTAGCTGTGTTTGTTGAAAACCACTAAAAACAATAACGAGGCAGACAACAAAGAATCAAAAAGGCAGCTGATTATCAATTCTTGAAACCAATGCTTACAAAACATGTATTTGCTGCAACATGTTGCTGGGGCCGTTATTTTTCAGCGTGTACCATTGATATCCGGTTCTTACAAAAATTCGACTAATCACACACGCTGAAAAAACAGGCCTGTCTAACATATTCTCCCAAAACATATTTTCTAGGAATCATGTATATGTTTGAAACAGACTTCAAACATTCATATGTTTGCAAATTCCAAACTTACTTGTATTTAAATGGAAACATTAGCATGTTAACTGACAAAGATGTACTATTTTTGCGTGCTTCATTCCAAACATCCATAGGCTTACGTGGAAGCATTCGCGTGTTTCCTCCCAAACCGCCGTATAATTACGTGGAAGCATGTACGTATTTCCTCTCAAAAATAACAATAATTAAAAACGAATAATTTTTTGATTTAAATATATATATATGTATATTATTTACTTTCATTATATTGACTATTTTACAACCTAATGAGGTCAGACGTCTTACACATATTAATTAAACAAACAAATTAAATAAATTTCAACATATTCTTCTCCTTTTCTCGCCAGTTGGTAACACCAAGGATACGTTATCGAAATTTTTTCGCGCTGTCTCATCTTCATACATTCTGATGGCATGGCCTAGCCAACGCAATTGGCCTAATTTGACTCCACTAGCTATGTCCACGTCAGAATATAGTTTATATAGATCTGGTTTCCAGCGACGTCGGTACTCGCCGTTTTCTCTAACAGGACCTTATATTTTACCGAGAATTTTTCTCTCGTATACTCCCAGGTGTTTTCCATCCGCTTCCGATATGACCCAAGTTTCGGAGCCCTATGTCGAGATAGGTAAAATGAGACTCCGATATAGCTGGACTTTTGTCCGTCGAGAGAGGGCTTTGTTCCCAAACTGCTTGCTGAGCTCAAACCAGCACATATTTGCAAGCACAATTCTCCTACCTATCTCCTGGCTGACGTTGTTGTCCTTGTTCACGGAGGATCCAAGGTAGACAAATTCATCTACTACTTCAAAATTAAATCGGTTATCAACGTTCAAGTGCGGACCAAGTCGAGAGGTTTCTCTAGTCGTTAACACCATCAATTTGAAGCGATCATTTGCAGCCAGACCCACCTTCGCTGATTCCTTTTCGATTCTTGACAATACTGCAGTAACCTCTCGCAAATTTCGCCCAATGATGTCTATGTCGTCAGCATACGCCTGCAACATATGGCTTTTCGTGTCAATGGTCTTGTTCGTATTTACTGCAGCTTTTCTCATTGTCATCTCCATTAAGATGTTGAAGCGATTGCACGAAAATGTGTCGCCTTGTCCCAGTTCTCGCTTGGTACAGAATGGTTCGGTGACGTCTTTTCCCACCTTCACTGCTGATTTGGTGGCGAATCAGTTTTGCCGGAATACCAAGTTCGGACATAGCTTCGTACAGTTTTCCCCGTATGGGGCTATCGAAATCAGCTTTGTAATCGACAAAAAGGTGGCATGTATCGATTTGCTATTCGTGGGTCTTTTCCTTTATATTACTTAAGGAAATATAATTAATTTTACTATTATAAATCTACATCTATAGACAATTCATTAAAAAAAATTGGAAGATTTAAACCGACCCTTTTTATATTTTCTTGCTTTGAATGCATTATTTGTTTTGTTTTCATGCAAGGAGAATCTGCTGCTTTTTGGATTCTCCTTTCTTTGTTCTCTCTCAGGTTGTTGTTTTCGGAGGGTTTCAACTTCGGCAAACGCTACAACATTTTAAAACACGATTACCACCATGGTAGACTGAGAAGGTAAACTCGGTACACAGCTGATTTCAATTTTTTCTCGTGGTTTAGTTGGCCGCTTCTGTCAGTTTCAAAGGTTTTGCTTTAGTACTTTTCGGTTTAGATTTATTTGTTGGTATATATATGGGTTGATTTTGACATGAGGAGAGCCTAAACAAAAACAAAATTCCTGTTGTTTTTTCCCACAATTGTTGTTGTATCTACTGCGACTACTTGGTATTTTTACTATGATTATCACTATGCATTGATTCAGGAACAATATTTTTTATAACCGAAGCTAGTTTATGTCAGCTAAGCGGTGTTCAAATATTCGTGGCTTTAATTAGATTTCACAAAAGGTCCGCCTCTCTGATTTTCACAGTAAATGCTCAGGCAGAGCATGCACTGTGGAACAAACACAGATGTATTTTTATCACAAACACAGATATATTTGGGACACAAACACATATATTATAAAATTGTAGTTATTATGTATATAACATGTAATATTGAATAGCAACCACGATGCGTTTGGACACAGGTATACTATATCTACGACAATCTCCAAACACGCAATTTGTTTGCATCCAAACAATAACAAACGACAGATTTTTCAACATGTTTGAAACTAAAATGTGACAGATTAGTCCACATAAGAGACACTGACTTAATCTTCAATTTCCACAAGCATTCATCACTGACTTAAAGACTAATCCAAAAATACAGTTACACACAAACAACTTTAACTATGAATAATCTCTCCGTGAACCTCTTTTATTATTCTGCTCTCGACATAGTACAAACAGTACAGCAAACGTAGTTATATTTGTATCCCAAAGAAATATATATTTGGACCGCAAAACATGTAATATTGAATAGCAAACACAACTAGTTTGGTCACAAGTACTCTATATTTCCGACAAGCGGCAAACACACGTTATATTTGCATCAAAATAATAACAAAAGATAAACTTTTCAGCGTGCAGATATAGCAGTGACACCTTTACACTATCGTGACAACTTAATAGATTGCAAAATAATCGTATTCCTTATCTAATATTGTAATCCTCGAATCTCTAGATCTTTACTAACATGGTTTCTAAGACAATATACTGTTCAGGTTTCCAGAATCTTTGCTCCTTCCTCATACGCCGATTTGTCACTATCCTTATTTGTATGATTGAAATTATGTTAGATTGTGTGCGTTTGAGTGATAGCATATGAATGTTTGTGAATGTGCAACGTTATTATTTGTGGTCTTATGTATGCGTATGCAAATCGTTTATATAACTGAATACATATGCATTAAACTATAAATACACGCATACACAAATTCACACACACACACAAATAAACACACACATTTACACACACAAACACATACCAAAGTATGTGTACATATGCAAATGTTATATATGTATGTAGTCTATGGATTTAGTACAATTTGAAATCGAATGATTTCCATGTTGATTGCAATTGCATTTCAATAAAGTTGTCTCTGTTTGAGCCACAGCCACAACATCGATCCACTCTATACCATGACACGGGCGGGTGCCACCAACACCCACAAATAATATTCATTATTTATACACCCAAAGGAAAAGCGAAAGGAAAGGAAAGGATAAGAAATAGAAACAGTAACAGAAAACCAAAATGTAAACTTTAACATTTGCATATGAGAACATTGCAGTTTACTATCAATTTCCTTCCGATATTGTTACAAGTTGGTAATAATTTCCGGTAAGATGGCAGAATATCGTATGCGATTAGTGGCAATTACTGTAATTGGGGGATGCAGTTATCTAAAGGCAGCACTAATGAGGACACATGTAAAATACAGGACACTTTAGGGAAGTTAGCTAAAATGTCACACATTTAAATAAAAACTTGAATAGAAATAACTTAAAAAAAACAAAAATGGTGTCCCTTAAAATCCCATGAAGGGATTGGAGAGAGCTTCTCACAATCACTGAGATGTGCGCTTTCTAGTTTTATACTCACTGATTGGGACCTATAGTTTTACACCGGTTCCGAACGGTAATTTGAGAAGCATCTTCATGGCTAAGTGCTCGATAGTGTCGCCATCAGTAAGCGAGGTGACCGTCGTAGAAAGAAATGTAAGGTGGTCTGAGCAGGGATCGAACCCACGTTCTCATGTACAAGAGCAGCGCACACTAGTCATTGCATCACCGACGGCCATAGATATAACTTACTTCTCTAAAAGAGCATTGCCAATGTTTTGAGGCAGGAATATATCCAGTAAGGGGGCACCATTTTAGTACCCGATTATTGACTTTCCTAGGGGAGGGAGTCGTTTAGAACAAACAAAATTTTTACAAATATTTTGAAATATATATACGTGATCAACTTTAGTTCTGCTATTTTTAGAAAAGGACCTCTGACAGTACGATTAACTTAGGAAATAAATTTACCACACTTGTTGGAAAAATAATCAGAAAACCATTTGAAACTGTGGAAAATATTAGGACCTCTCACATCCCGAATTTAATTAGAATTTATTCTCGAGTGTTTGTCATAGTTAATAACTCATTTGGTATTGTGTCCCAACTCACACACTCAAATGCGTATTTTGGCCCATACACATACATACGTGTCTACAGTTAAGTTAAGTTTTTCCATCAGATTTTCATTGTTTTTGTTGTTATTTTACCTTTATTTTGTTGGTTAAATTGGTATAAATTTTGTTTTGGTTTTTGTAAATTATTTTCCAATCATCTGTTCTTGTTGTTGTTGATTATTTTTCTCTCTTTTGAATTTGTATCCTTTGTATGATGGTGTATGTGTTGTCATCGCAGATAACCACAAATGTTATTTACTCAAAATATTGTGAAAATCATACAGACACAATCACAAATAAATTTGCATTTATTCATTGCACACACTCTCACACGCAGTCACTAACACAAATACAATTGCAATTACAAATTATAATTTATTTACTTGATAGCTATGAAAACAAAAAAAAACATGAAAACCACAAAGTTATTTCAGTACAAAAGGAATAATATATTGGAATTTTAATGAATTGCTATGAAATGAATGGAATTAGTTTTTATGTTTTTCACAAGGAGTCATAAGGACATTCTAAGGAAGTTCTAAAGTAGATATAAGAGGCTTTAAGTTGTAGCCTCTGTAAGCCAACTATAAATACTGTTGGTAGTCCTGATTTTATGTAATCTATACGTCTGGGTCATGGGAGCCGTCAACCCCCTTATTTCTCTTCTCAATTTGTCATACCGAGGTTGCTCAGTTTTGATCCACTCAGGTCCATGATAGCCATTTCTGTATCCTTTTCGGTTAAGTGATGAAAGACACAGCGCAAACGCTCATTTTCACGCCGTTTTCATTCTGTAATATTTGTAAATGCAAGGATACGAGTTATTCAGTTAATTGTCATACAAGGATGACACCATCGAGTAAATAGCCGCGAAAAGGCTTCTCTATAACTTTTCGAGATATAGTTAAAAAAATCCATTTCCCATTACATCCCATGAAGGCATTGAAGTGAGCTTTTCACAACTAGTGTGAAGTGCGCTTTCTAAGTTTTCAGTTTTACACCGGTTTCGAATGGTATTTTGAGAAGGTTTTTCATAGCTAAGTACTCGACAGTGTCGGCATTACTAAACGAGGTGGACGTCGTCGAAGGAAATTTAAGGTGGTCAGAGCAGGGATCGTATCCACGTTCTCGTGCACAAGAGCCGCGCACACCAGCCATTGCACCACCGTGATATACCAAGGTTCTACTATTAGGTTCCACTAACAAAACTATGAGAATTGTTGATTGAACTATTGCCCAACTTAGACCACTGAGGGCCGTTGTAATACAGGGTGTCTCAAAAGAAAGTTTACTGCGTGACAGTATTAAATCTGTGGGATGGGTGGTATGACAGTGGGTAGCCTGGCTCTTGGGCATTCAATCAGAATGGAGAGTTTCTCGAGACCGAACCGCAGGCAGTGCTTGCAAGAGTAATACTAGACAGTAGCTTCAGTTACTGTAACGATTAGAAGATTCCGAAGTATTCGAGAATTTCGTCACTGGAAGCATGCGCCATGCATACCTCTCATTTGAAAATGAGTCAACAAATTTGAAGAGACCGGTTCAGCGCTACAAAGCACAAAATCTAGGCGGCCAAGGTCATCAATAACGGCACAAAATGTGGAGAATATAAACACCAATCTGTTCGTGATGATCCGAGTCTTTTAATTCGGAGCTGACCTGCCAAGGCGTTATTGGAAATTTTTCCATTCGACTAAATGAACCCGGTAGTTTACAACTAGAAAATGTTATTTTCACGAAAGGAAGTTTCAAATACTGTATTTTGATAATTAGTAAGCAGTTCTTAAAAAAATACTTTACTTTATATTTTATAAATTTTTCACAAACTATAAACTTTCTGGTGAGACACCTGTACCATGGTGTGCCATCTTCCGTTCCCTTCGTAGAACCTACAAATTGTTTCGGCACACCCAGACACATTACCGTAATCGAACTTAGAGGTTGTAACAACCGAATCAAGAGGTTGTCACAAACACACTAGAGGTCATCCCAACCGAACAAGAAGTTGCCACAAACAAATTATAGGTTATAACAACGGAATTTCGAAGTAACCACAACCAACTCCAAATTGTCTTGAAGTTTTGAAGAAGAGATAATCGCAACCAATTGACCCGGAAATGCCCGAATATCCGCATCGGCCGTAAGTGAATTTAGAGGTTATCACAATAGAATTTAGACGTTGTCACAACTGAATCCAGAGGTTGTAGCAGTTGCGACAACGAAACTAACACAAACACACTAGAGGTCATCCCAACCGAAGAAGAAGTTGCCACAAATAAATTAGAGGTCACCGCAACCGAAATTATAGGTTGCTGCGGTTGCGTCTGTGAAACTAGGAATTGAACTCACACTGGGATACCATCAATTCGAAATTTCTAACTCTTCCCATCTCATTTTGTAAGCTAAAATGGTGGACGCAAATTGATAGATTTATCTAATTATTTCTGAGGAAGATGTAACCTGCTTTTATCCTCGGCTGAGGTAGTCTCAGTCGTCTCCATGGTCCTAGTAAGGACCCACACACTTTTACGAAATGAAACAGTGAATTTCTCCCTGAGTAGGGCAAAAGTAATGCCCCATTTTTGTTTAGTTTATTTCACAAAGTTCATATATCAAATTTTTTGACGAAAACAATTCAAGATCCTGTGGATAGAAAGTCAGCTGTACTGTGGATTCGGGTTGGAGTCTTGGAGTAGGAGTCTGTAATTTTTACCTGGAGTAGTCTGTAATTTTTGCCTGGAGTAGGAATTGAAGGAATACAAAATTGGACGACTCCCAATCCAAGCTTATAAATTCCACCACAAGTCAAAAAGAAGAATTTGAAGCCCAATACGGACTGTTGTGAAATCATGCCGCGTAATAATCAGTACCCTTGATAGAACCTGTAAATTGTTCCGGTATACCCGGATAACCGAATTAGCCGTAATGGAGTTTAGAGGTTATCACAACCGAAAATAGATGTTGCCGCAACTACACTAGAGGTCACCCCAACCGAATGAGAAGTTTTCACAACCAAATTAAATGTTATCACAACCGAATTTAGAGCCTACACAACCAACTCGAAATTTTTTGCTGTTTATACTAACGAAATTGATTTTTAAATGAGATGACAAACCGAATTGGACGTAACCGAATTTAGAAGTTGTCACAACCGAATCTAGAGGTTGACACAACCAAACCTAGCGGTTGTCACAAGCCAATTTTGAGGTAGTCACAACCGAAATTAAAGGTTATCACAACCAAATGTAGACGTTGTCACAACTGAATCTAAAAGTTGTCTGAACCACTCTAGCGATCATCCCAACCGAATTGAAATTTGTCATAAACAAATTATTGGCTATCACAACCGAATGTAAAGGTTGGCCACAACCAACTCAAATTTTTTGTTGGGGTTATTGCTGTTGCATTTCATTTGTAAATAAGACTTTCGCAACCAATTGATCAAGTACTACCAGGACAACCGAGTTAGATGTAATCAAATTTAGAGGTTGCTACAACCGAATCTAGAGAGTGTCACAACTGAATCTATAGGTTGTCACAACCGAATTGTGAGGTCCTCACAATCGTATATAGAGGTTGTCACAACCGAATCTAGAAGTTGTGCCAATCGCACTAGAGGTCATCTCAAACGAATAAGAAGTTACCACAACCAAATTAGAGGTTATCACAACCGAATTTAGATGTAACCAAATTTAGAGGTTGCCACAACCGAATCTAGAGGGCGTCACAACTGAATCTATAGGTTGTCACAACCAAATATTGAGGTTCACACAACCGTATATAGAGGTTGTCACAACCGAATCTAGAAGTTGTCCCAATCGCACTAGAGGTCATCCCAAACGAATAAGAAGTTACCACAACCAAATTAGAGGTTATCACAACCAAATTTAGAGGTTCTCAGAGCCAACTCAATTTTTTTTAAGTTTTTGCTATCGAGTTCAATGGTAGTGTGCGCGGCTCTTGTGCGTTAGAACGTGGGTTCGATCCCTGCTCTGACCACCTTCAATTCCTTTCGACGGCGGTCACCTCGCTTAGTGACGGCGACACACTCGATTATTTAGCCATGCAAAAGCTTGTCGAAATCCCGTTCGGAGCCGGTGAAAAACTGTAGGACCCAATTAGTGAGTGTGAAACAAGGACGCGCACGTGAGAAGCTCTCCCTAATCGCTTCATGGGATGTAACGGGAAACCAATTATTTATTTATTTTAAGGGCTTGGCCCTGTCATCCTTCGATGACCTGTTTACAAGAAAAAAGGCCACTGTAGCTCTATTGATCATATCAACAGACTGATTTGAATCTAAGCTTTCGTGAAACACGTAGAAATATTGCATTATCCTTAAGACAAATTTCTCTTCCATACAGAGGCAATGGATGAATACATGGAACCTTCTTATTCATGGAACGCTTCTTTGAAAACAGCAGCTCACCGTGAAACCGCTATGAAAGTCTAACACGTTATCCCTTATTATAAGTGTAAGAACTACAGCTAAACAATTGTTGCAGCTAGAAGGGTTTGCTTTCTTATCTAAATGCAGATTTTGTGCCAAAACTGCAATTTAACTATTACAGAATCGAACTACTTTTCAAATTCACATTTCGAATCGTTAGAGTTATTCGAACTTCAAAAAACTTCTGCCGTTATATAACTTGATTAGATCTAAACAACTTCAAGGAAATTTTGGGGAATTATACAGAAATTTAAAATATTCGCGAACATCAGGAGAACACTGCAATAATTTCAAAACCCATAAAATTTGACCTCATCCCTGGGGAAGATGTTTGTCACTCATAGAACGAAAGATATTTGTTTGTAAAATTTTGTACGATTTCTTATAACGTTCAGTCATGTCAATATGTATATGTTATAAAAAGGTTATATATCTAGAGTACAGATTTCGATGGACTTTCCTACACAATCCCTTAAATTCAAACTCGTTGATAACTCGAACGAGTCATAAAATTATTTGGAATTTAAAATGTATCTAAATATTTCAAGGTTATTATTTTGTTGTAGCATAAAAAAATTAAATGCATTTTATCCATTGGATTTAAAAAAAAATGCTATTCATTTAAGACTTTTTGTTATTGGTAATAGAATAATCTATTATTTCTATGAAACATAAAAAAAAAACTGATATTGCAATAATCATAAACGGTTAATGGATAGTCAAAAAATATGTGTGAATATCCTAAAGTATACGTAGGAAAATTTAACATATCCTTTTGGGAAAAAATTTTAACACACACTAAAATCCTGTTTTATTTTTCTTGGTCAAATATTGTTTGTTTTCTAGCATTTTAATTTGATTTCCACAAAAATGTCAATTACCTAAAACAACGAAAAAAACAAATAAATTGGAAATTTAAAAAAAAAACAGTTCATTTCAAATGGATAGTTTTATATGGCACTGTGATTTGGACACAGATATTCATAAAAAAAAAATTAAGCAATTTTTAAGCAGAGCAGTATTTTTGATTTGAATCATTTCAACGGAAATTATTATTTCTGTTCGCATCTTTGTAGTAAAGGCACACGACATGGTTATTCGAATATTGTTTTCAACAAATATTGTTTATCCACAAAAATTCTGCACATGAAAATTTATTAGAACCCAATGTGAACGAAAACTTAAGCGGATCCGTATCGACCCTATTACGAGTCCTTAAAAGCATAAAAAAGCGAATCAGTGAAATTGCGATTTGGAAAAATCGTTTCAAACCCGTTGCGAGTCCGTAAAACATAGTATGGTGTATGAGTATTGAAGTTACGTTCTGGCGGATCTGTTTCGATCCGGTTAAGACGCCATGAAAATATAGAAAACCACATCAGTGAAATTGTGATTTTGCATATCTATTTTGAACCCCTTGCGAGTCCGTAAAAGCATAAAAAGTGAAACAGTGAAACTGTGATTTGATAAATATGTATCAAATCCATCACCTGGCCATAAAATTATAGAAAACCAAATCAATGACATTGTGATTTGCTGTATGCACTTCGAATCAACTGCAAGTCCGTAAAAACATAGAAAATTTAATGAATAATGAAATCTCGATTTGGCGGATCAATTTCGAACACGTTGCGAAACATAGAAAACCAAAACAATGAAATTGTGATTTGGCGTAACTATTTTGAACCCGTTGCGTGTCTGTAAAAACGTTAAAAACTAATCGGTGACATTGCGATTTGACAAACACGTTTCGTACCATAAAACCATAAAATCATTGCAAATTAAATCACTGAAATTGTGATTTGGCGGAGCCGTTACGAGTCCGTAAAAACATAGAAAAACAAAATGCGAATTTTGGAACCAAATTTGAAATACGAAACATCTCGCAAGATAACAAGGCTCGAATTTCGATCAAGGCATGTCCAACGCTCAACGCCCCCTCTACCCATCACCTTTTCGTGACAGATATTTTTACCTAAACAATTTAATGTCACAGATTCATATCTGAGTTGCTAAAATACCAAAATTGAAGCAAAATTTGGCTGACAACGAAAACTATTGGGTTGGCAAGAATGTAACTTTAGTTGTATCATGTAGATGCTGCTTTGGTTATTTATCAAATCGATTTTGATCAGCTGACTAAATTCTTTGTTATACGGCTAAACAGCTGACATTTCAGGCTTAAATCTGTGATATGTAACATTATTTTCAATGGTGAGTTTTCATTTAAATCGCGTTGTGGATACGAATGATCAAAATTAGCATTGTCGTCATGATGTGCTCTTCTATTCCCGAAAAGGCAAAAAAAACGCGGAAGCAAACCTGGGTATTTGTGATGTATATGGGTTGACCGTTGGTGGTGCAGTGGTTAGTGTACGCGCCACTTAAATTTCTTTCGGTGGCGGTCACTTCGCATAGTGAAGGCGACACTATCGACTTACCCGTGAAAAAGCTTCTCAAAATAAAACTGTAGGTTCCAATCAATGAGTATAAAACAAAAAAGCGCAGAGCTCACTGGTTGTGAGAATCTCTCCCCAATTCCTTCATGGCATGTAATTGGAAACCATTTTGTTTTATGGGTTCGATGCCTTAACAGAACGACCATGCCAAAGGTGGTTCAAAAAATTTCGTTCCGGAAATTCCACGATCAAAAATGGTCGGAAAACCAAATATGGTTGATGAGGGCGAAACCACAGCCATTATTGAATATGACCGACATATTTCTGTTCGAGTAGTGGCAGACGAGCTGAAGGTGTCGCACACGACTAAACATTGAAATGCATTTGAAATGGCTTGGCCCTGTCAAAATCCTTGATATTTGGGTTCCGTACGAACTTTTCTTAAAGAGCGAAACGCGTCCATCGATTTTTATGATCCATATCTCATTTGTTTTCATATGTCATGTGACTTTAGGATAAATGAAGAAAACATACACTTCTGTGCCAGTTCATATGTTTCTTGGTTTTAAGCAAAAAAATATTTTTTTCCACCATTCTTTTTGTATAACTGCGAAACTGTTGACTACATTGAGAAATACTGGGGCAAAGATTAATGCTATTGTAATTCTTAATGTTTTGTAAATTTATTGGGACAAAACCGAACGCATCGTTCTCAAGTAATGATGACATATTAGTGTACATAGAAATTTCCATTTTTAAGATACAAAGTGGTTTTTAGGAGCTATTTAGGGTGACTAGACACATTCGGATTGTATTAAGGTGTTCATAAAAGTTATTCGCCTTTACCATAGCTACAATATTGCCAAATATTGTGAGTGAAAATTTGGGAGGTCTTTGAAGTTATGGTGAAAAAATGAAAAAAAAACACTTTTTTTTAAAAAAAGAAAGTGCAGAAAAATCTTAACATTGGTAAAATTTGATGTTTGAAAATATTTGACGCCCGACAGACATTTCATGGGTACCGATCGACTCAGCAGACTTGTCTCTAACTACTAGATCGTTGATATATTTTTCAACTGCAACAGTGTAATCAGTATTGGTGTGTGCCCGAACGTCGGTACTCGGCTGGCCTAGAGCAAACTTGAGTTAGACGGTAGCAAAAGATAGACGGCAGCATTGGATAGATTCGGATTACAGGTGCCTTCACAACTATTGATCGCTGGTTATTTTATGAGGTCGTCGATGGTGCAATGGTAGTGTGTATCCTGGATTCCTGCTCTGACCACCTAACATTTATTTCGACGACGGTGACCTTAGTGCTGGCGACTTGGCCATGACAAAGCTTCCCAACACTAAATCTGAAGGTTATAATCACTGCGTATAAAACTAGAAAACGCAGAGCTTACTGACTGTATGAAGCTCTACTCAATCCCTTCATGGAATGAAAAAGGAAACCATTTTTTTTTAGTTACATGAGCTTGAGCTACTATTAAAAAAAAAAATGGTTTCCCATTACATCCCATGAAGGGACCGGGGAGAACTTCTCACAATCACTGAGTTGTGCGCTTTCCAGTTTTCACTCACTGATTGGGACCAACGGTTTTACACCGATTCCGAACGGTATTTTGAGAAGCTTTTTCATGGCTATATACTCGATAGTGTCGCCGTCACTAAGCGAGGTGACCGTCGTCGAAATAAATTTTAAGGTGGTTGGAGCAGGGATCGAAGCCAGGATCTCCTGTACAAAAGGCGCGCACACTACCCATTGCACCACCGACGGTCACTACTGAGCTACTATTGCCACCAGATAACCTGAGAGGCAGCAGAATTAGCATGTAATTCAGGCTGTTTACCCAATCCTTTTCTCAATGTCCGACAGTAGTCTGGATATTATAATATCTGGTGATTCTGGGCCTAACAGCAATAGTGAACTGCTTCAGAAATCCTCCAAGGAATTGCTGCAAAGAGCTATGGACACCCTGAGGAGGTGTTATAAAATGTAGGTCCAAAAAATAATTCTTTTTATTTTTTAATTTTCTTGGGGCAATATTAGGATGGGTATCACTTTGGTGCTTTGTTTATTCCCCTCTGGGTGTAATCACTTGGTGAAGGAATTATCCAAAGCCTGAGCAAAAACCTGAAGTTTGTTGCATAGTGTTATATTATATAAATAGCATTTTGTATGTTTGACATTTAAATTTAAATTTAAATTCAAATTCAAATTCTTTTCGCATTCGCATGAACTCATCTCTTCATTTAGCTGGAAATAAATATTTTCATTTACACTGAAGAGAAATTCATGTGTTTTTTTTTTGTATTTTTGCTGACGTTATCAATTTGGTTTTTTCATAAATTTAAATGGGAAATGAAAGCAAAACCATTTAAATAATAAAATTACTAATGAACTTTTCATACATTAAAATATAACAACTTAAATAACTTACAGAGATGGAATCCATTTTGTGCTGTCACATATTTATTTCTTTTTTTTCTGTCGAATAATTTATACAATATAAATATGCTGTTGTTGTTGTTGTTTTGTGATGTTTTTGTAGCCAGTATTGCTCCCGGTGCTGCATTAAATCATTTGTATTTATTTGTTAAAAACATTTTAAAATACATTTATGCGGAATTTAACATGTTAATCAATTACATATGTCCACAATATTCATTAATAAATGATGGCGTTATTTTCTATGTAGATATAAATAATTTTACTTTGTGTCGGTTTAATATATATGAAATATATAAATTTTTATAATTCTGTATACGCTCACCTGGCTCGTCCATTCATTTCCATCAATAAGTGCATCATTAATATATTCCATTGAAATTATACGAGGGATCGTTTCGAGAATTTCTCGGCAATTGCACACCCTCTGATTATATCAACTAAAATCCTTGCATACAAAAAATAATATAACAATTATATTAGAAAAATTTCGAATTTCTAATGCGGCTAAGAGGTTTCCCTGCATTGAAGTATGAATAGTTGAAAGCCACATTAACCACAGCCTTTGCGGTCATTAGCGCCTAGCCATTGCTGGGTAGCCATTGTTGCGTAGACATTGTGCGGAGATCTTGTGCATGAGACCGTGGATTCGATCACTGCTCTGACCATCTTGCATTTCCTTTGACGGCGACACTATCGAGTACTTAGCCATGCAAAAGCTTTTCAAAAATCCGTTCGAAACGGGTGTAAAACTGTTGGTCCCAATCAGTGAGTAAAAAGCATATCAAGAATACACACCACTGATTGTGAGAGGCTCTCCACAGTCCATTTATGGGATGTTGGGGGAAACACTTTTTCTGGACATATAGTATTACACCAAATATGAATGCTCATACATTGAGAAGTTTCAAATTTTGTTTTTCTATCATCAAATTTCCAACCGACCCTCGAAACTTTGAAGTGCCATTTGCATCAAATATAGCCATAACACTACCAATATGCAGGGTGGTTCAAATACAAGAATCGTTTTCAAAATTAAATAAAATAAACTAAACTTAATTTCTTTTGGTTTATTATGTCTTTATTATAAATAACTAGGGATGTGCGATTAACCGATTGAGTAAAATATTGATTAATAGCTACCGCGATTAATCAGTTAATAGAATAATTAAAAATACTGAATAATCGCAGCTGCGATCAATCAATTAATTTGGATATTGATATATCACATTTGAATAATTTTAATCATCATTCAAATAATTTTTGCAAAATATACAACCCTACAAACAAAAGAAGACATTTTAACATTTTCAATAAAGAAGATTGTTGAAAACGCCAACTGGAAAAAAACCAAATAATATGAATTGCATAATGATTCAAATATCTGATTAACCAAATTTTAGATTAATCAATTAATCAAGTGATGCAATGGTTAGTGTGCGCGCCTCTTGTACTGAGATCCTGGATTCAATCCCTGCTCTGACAACTTCAAATTTCTTTCGGCGGCGGTAACCTCGCAAAGTGACGGCGACACTATCGAGTATTTAGCCATGGAAAAGCATCCAAAAAATACCGTTCGGAACCGGTGTAAAACTGTAGGTCCCAATCGGCGAGTATAAAAGCAAGAAAGCGCATAGCTCACTGGTTGTGTTAAGCTCTCCCTAATACCCGCAGTCTGTGGGGCCAATGTCTTCTCTGACAACAGTCAGACGGTCATCAAGTCCCTGAAATCAGTATTCCTGTATTCAACATCTACCTAGGATCTCCTGCAGAGCCTTTAAAGTGATGGGCCTGCAGTATGATATTCACCTCGTATACACTCCGGTTCACTTATTCAAAGGCACAAAAAATTCCATATTCAGCAGTCTGTATCTATTGCAATTTGTAACCGATTGCTGAATTTTAAAATGGAAATAGAAGCTAGACATCTTGAGATGTAAAACAAATCATGACAATAGTGGTTTCTTAACTAACGAACTTTTTTGAGCAATTTATTAAAAAATCCAAAAATATGCTATTTTTTTGGTTCACTTGAATAAAGGCACTTTGTTATTTTTTTTTATTATTTTTAAAGTAAGCGATGATTTTTTGTAGGAAGCGTTTGTTTATTACAATTTATTACATCTTAATCATTTTACGAGTCAAAATGGTAAAACAAAAATTTTTAAATCTATCGAAAAAAACTAAAATCGATGTTTACCGTCCTAACCGCGCAATAGCTAAAAAATTGGACGGAGCCCAACAGTTGTCGACAATTACATCAAGGACCCCGAGGGGTATGGAAAAAAATTTAAAGGAAGGGTTTCATTGTCTGTATCTACGTGTGAGAAAAGAAAAATCATCAGAATTGCTTCTAATTCTGCCTTATCCTTGTCAAAAATAAGAGCTCAAGCTGGAGTGGAAGCAAGCAAGTCATCAAGTCATAAATACCTGAAATTACAAAAAAGCCGGCACTTAATGCTCCTCGTAAGCAAAAGCGGCTTCAATTCGCAGAGACTACATGGTATGGGATGTGCGGCCAAGAGGTCATGTAAATGACTGGAGAACCGTTGTGTTTTCGGATGAGAAGAAGTTTAATTTAGATGGGCCTGATTGCTGCAACTATTACTTCCATATTCCATTGAAATTATACGAGGGATCGTTTCGAGAATTTCTCGGCAATTGCACACCCTCTGATTATATCAACTAAAATCCTTGCATACAAAAAATAATATAACAATTATATTAGAAAAATTTCGAATTTCTAATGCGGCTAAGAGGTTTCCCTGCATTGAAGTATGAATAGTTGAAAGCCACATTAACCACAGCCTTTGCGGTCATTAGCGCCTAGCCATTGCTGGGTAGCCATTGTTGCGTAGACATTGTGCGGAGATCTTGTGCATGAGACCGTGGATTCGATCACTGCTCTGACCATCTTGCATTTCCTTTGACGGCGACACTATCGAGTACTTAGCCATGCAAAAGCTTTTCAAAAATCCGTTCGAAACGGGTGTAAAACTGTTGGTCCCAATCAGTGAGTAAAAAGCATATCAAGAATACACACCACTGATTGTGAGAGGCTCTCCACAGTCCATTTATGGGATGTTGGGGGAAACACTTTTTCTGGACATATAGTATTACACCAAATATGAATGCTCATACATTGAGAAGTTTCAAATTTTGTTTTTCTATCATCAAATTTCCAACCGACCCTCGAAACTTTGAAGTGCCATTTGCATCAAATATAGCCATAACACTACCAATATGCAGGGTGGTTCAAATACAAGAATCGTTTTCAAAATTAAATAAAATAAACTAAACTTAATTTCTTTTGGTTTATTATGTCTTTATTATAAATAACTAGGGATGTGCGATTAACCGATTGAGTAAAATATTGATTAATAGCTACCGCGATTAATCAGTTAATAGAATAATTAAAAATACTGAATAATCGCAGCTGCGATCAATCAATTAATTTGGATATTGATATATCACATTTGAATAATTTTAATCATCATTCAAATAATTTTTGCAAAATATACAACCCTACAAACAAAAGAAGACATTTTAACATTTTCAATAAAGAAGATTGTTGAAAACGCCAACTGGAAAAAAACCAAATAATATGAATTGCATAATGATTCAAATATCTGATTAACCAAATTTTAGATTAATCAATTAATCAAGTGATGCAATGGTTAGTGTGCGCGCCTCTTGTACTGAGATCCTGGATTCAATCCCTGCTCTGACAACTTCAAATTTCTTTCGGCGGCGGTAACCTCGCAAAGTGACGGCGACACTATCGAGTATTTAGCCATGGAAAAGCATCCAAAAAATACCGTTCGGAACCGGTGTAAAACTGTAGGTCCCAATCGGCGAGTATAAAAGCAAGAAAGCGCATAGCTCACTGGTTGTGTTAAGCTCTCCCTAATACCCGCAGTCTGTGGGGCCAATGTCTTCTCTGACAACAGTCAGACGGTCATCAAGTCCCTGAAATCAGTATTCCTGTATTCAACATCTACCTAGGATCTCCTGCAGAGCCTTTAAAGTGATGGGCCTGCAGTATGATATTCACCTCGTATACACTCCGGTTCACTTATTCAAAGGCACAAAAAATTCCATATTCAGCAGTCTGTATCTATTGCAATTTGTAACCGATTGCTGAATTTTAAAATGGAAATAGAAGCTAGACATCTTGAGATGTAAAACAAATCATGACAATAGTGGTTTCTTAACTAACGAACTTTTTTGAGCAATTTATTAAAAAATCCAAAAATATGCTATTTTTTTGGTTCACTTGAATAAAGGCACTTTGTTATTTTTTTTTATTATTTTTAAAGTAAGCGATGATTTTTTGTAGGAAGCGTTTGTTTATTACAATTTATTACATCTTAATCATTTTACGAGTCAAAATGGTAAAACAAAAATTTTTAAATCTATCGAAAAAAACTAAAATCGATGTTTACCGTCCTAACCGCGCAATAGCTAAAAAATTGGACGGAGCCCAACAGTTGTCGACAATTACATCAAGGACCCCGAGGGGTATGGAAAAAAATTTAAAGGAAGGGTTTCATTGTCTGTATCTACGTGTGAGAAAAGAAAAATCATCAGAATTGCTTCTAATTCTGCCTTATCCTTGTCAAAAATAAGAGCTCAAGCTGGAGTGGAAGCAAGCAAGTCATCAAGTCATAAATACCTGAAATTACAAAAAAGCCGGCACTTAATGCTCCTCGTAAGCAAAAGCGGCTTCAATTCGCAGAGACTACATGGTATGGGATGTGCGGCCAAGAGGTCATGTAAATGACTGGAGAACCGTTGTGTTTTCGGATGAGAAGAAGTTTAATTTAGATGGGCCTGATTGCTGCAACTATTACTTCCATGTTCTGCGCAAAGAAAATCGTTTTTTGAACCGACATCACTGCCGAGAGGGCGGCGTTATGGTGTGGGGTGCTATTACGTACTATGGCACCATCGATCTTGAATTTCAAAGTGCACAAATGACTGGTGCAAGCTATAAAACGTAATTGGAATCGGCTTTTCCGAAACTCAGTGAACTATTTGGTCCCAATAGGATAATGCCCCTATACACAACGCTAGAATAGTAAAGGAGTTCATTGCAAGCCAAAATGATAATATTCTTGACTGGCCACCCTATTCGCCAGGTTTAAACACTATCGAAAATGTCTGGGGTTGGTTATCTCGCAAGGTCTATGAAGGAGGTAGACAATTTGGTGACAAGAAGTCACTAATTCAGGCCTCTAACGATGCCTAGAATCAAATTTCGTTGGACTACATAAATTCTCTTTATCTCTCAATGAAAATCTGTATATTTGCAGTTTTTAAAAACAAAGGGGGTTGTGCCCATTATTAATAGTTCTTAAATAAAGTAAAATAAATTGAAAAAAATAAGAAAAATTATTTTTCATTAAAATTAGTTAAGGTGCCTTTATTCAAGTGAACCAAAAATAATAGCACATTTTTTGACTTTTTTTATAAATTGCTCCACCACAATTTCTTTAGTTAAGAAATCACTATTGTCGTGATTTGTTTTACATCTCAAGATGTCTCGCTTTTAGTTCCATTTTAAAATTCTGCAATCAATTGCAAAATATACAGGCTGCTGAATATGGAATTTTTAGTGCCTTTAAATAAGTGAACAGGAGTGTATACATATATATTTTTTGGTTGCCGCAGCCAAAACTTTTTATAAAATTTTTTTTAATTTCAAGTTTTCTTGAATGAAGGGTTTCTGCTGGTTTTGTCAAGGGAAGTATTTTTTTATATTTCTCGATACCCGAAATAATATGGTAATATGTATAGGGTTATCTGGGTCCAAAGACGTTGCACATCAAAAATAAATATACCACTAAATTCGTGAGGAGAATACCTTTTATACACTTTATGGTTCCTACGATGTCCCTAGCTGGACCTTTTTTTTAACCTTGGGGACCCCAGGGGTCCGACCGGAGAACAATTTTTTGATATTTGAATTTCCCATATTTTGCCCGATCTTTTGCCCGATTTTTGGTTTTTGAAGTTCCCATATTTTGCCCGATTTTCGGTTTCTGTTTCTATTTTTTTGGAGCGCGGATCGGAAATGTACAGTTCAGCCGAATAGGTTTCCCAACTTATTTGTATCTTCTTTGTTAGGTCGGCTAGTTTTGGGACCTCCCTTGTACATTAAACTTTTTTAAAACCAAAATTGCCATCAAATCAAATAAATGCTTTTAAAGTAAACATTTGAAGCCCTTGGTGGAAGAAGGTGTTAACTCACTTTTTTTCAAACCCAATATTCCTTCTTCTTTTTACGTTTCCATAGTATCTGATTTTATTTTAGATAAGAAAAAAGTCAACATCTGATATTTAAAATATTAAAATTTAATTTAATTTTTATTTAAACATTAAACATTAAAAGAAGGAAAATATTGTTTTTGAAAAAAGTGAGTTAAGCCCTTGGTGGAAGGCTTCATTTATTCTATTAATTTATATTTTTTTTTTTAAATTTATATTTCTATATTTAACTCAAATTAAACTCCACTCTATAATTACCATGATTATTAAGTCTCATGTCTGCACTTGATCCACCCAAAAAGAGAAAGCAGTAGCACGAGTTTGAAAGCCAATCCTAACACTGACCAAGAACAAAGCAACTAATAAATTTAAACGCGACAATTTAAATTGAAACCTTTGAATTAAATTTATAATTTATACAAATAAATTCTACAACCATCTGTGTGTAAATTTACATTGTCTATATGCAAATATGCATGTTTTCATTTGCAAGTGCATCAGTTTTTATATTTACAATTCAAAAAAAAAACACAATTTGTTTTCTCTATTTCTGTCTGGAATATATTTATCTATTTATATTGACTTAACTAAAATTGGTAGTTTGTTTTTGCTGATGTCGTTATTAGAAATGCAAATAAATACAAAGGAATAACTCAAATATAAATGGTCAATAGGAAATATATGAAAGATGACCTAACGCATAGGGATCCTTCAAAATTTACAGCATTAATTCAGAAAATTGAAGATCAAAAAATATGTGTTGGCCATCGTTAGGCAGTGGCTAGTATGCGCGGCTCTTGTGCAATGGAACGTGGGTTCGATCCCTGCTCAGACCATCTAACATTTCCTTCGACAATAGCCACCTCGCTTAGTGATAGCGTCACAATCCAGTACTTAGGCATGAAAAATCTTCTCAAAATAACGTACGGAACCAGTGTAAAACTGTAGTTCCCAATCAGTGAGTGCAAAACTAGAATGCGCACAGCTCAGTGGTTGTAACAAGTGCTCCCCAATCCTTTCATGGGAAGTAATGGGAAACGGTTTTATTTTTTTAATTGGAATTTGCAAACTGAAATTGCAAAAATGTGACAAAATTCTGGTGGGCCACGTAAAATTTCAAATTTAATTTCGTTCAAAAAAATGCTAATATACATTTTTTGAAAATTATGATATTATTGGTACGAGGCCCATAATTAGCATTTATGAATGAAATACAACGTCGATCAAGTGGCCTCCGCGACTTTCTTTACAGTACCTCAATCGATCTATCCACTTTTTCTGTGCCTTCGATTGTTTGGGGCTCTATCTCGTGATTGACTGTGTCGAGTTCGTATTTTAATTTGTGTTCGTGTTTGTTTTGGTATAACGTCTATTATCGTAACTTGTTCGTATGTTCCTCCTAACTATACTGTTGAAATATAGATTAAACATCTACGGATCTAATGGCTGTATGAACTTTGGATCGTAATGCTGATGTTATATGCGTTGGAAACTTCAATTTACCCGTAACATCTCGGGTTTCTGTTACCGACACTAATATATATTTAACATTATCTTGAAGCTCTCTGATGAATAACTTTTGAGGGGGCATTTCTGATTTAATTTATCCGGAATACTTTAATAGAATTCTGGATCTAGTATTTTCGAGCAGTCAGTGTATTTCGTTGTGTATAACCTATCCAATAGTCAACCTTGAGGATATACATCATCCAACATCATGTTCCCTTATAAATAAACTAATCCATGGTATTAACGTCCCTTCAGCAACTTATACTAACAACGCATTTCGTGAATCTGATCAGGTGAAAATAATATCACTCATTCGTCCTTACCATATAGCCCTCTATGCGTATGCGCAATATTTAATTTTAACTGTGGGGGAATTATTACAGGATGAGGAAATTAACCTATAGAAAAGAAAGCTAAAAGATTTTCTTTTGCCAAGTGTAATTTTTATTTTTCCCCTATTTTTTGTACAGCACGTAGTATTTGTTTGTAGGAATTTCATGCCTAATCCGTTGACGACCATATATGTATTTTCACCAGAAGTTCTTTAGTTCTTTTGATACTTTACGTGATCTTTGAACTCCAGAAAAAAAGGGACCAATATTTTGTGTTTTGTAAATTTTGTTCCATTTTATCTAAAAGGCAAGCATACTTGCCTAACACTGGTTCGGCCCATCTAAGGGAGCTGATTTTCGCCCTGAAATTTTTTAAAAGTTAAAGATGGACTCAAATGTACCTGACGTTTCTCCCGCCTGCGTAGGTTTTTTCAACCCGTTGTAGCCCTTTGAACTAAGACCAAATATTGGCCCAATTTTTGGGTCAAATCGGATCATTAAAGAACTAACATCTACTACACTATTCTGGCACCCATGGACACATTTCCTCTATCTCCTATCTGAAACAGTGTAAGTGTCAAAACCGCATACTTGCTGTATTCGCCGAAGGGTTAATTGAAATAATGTCACTTACACGTCCGTGCTTTGGTATGAGCATGATAGCTAATTGGGATCAACTCGGATCATTAAAGACTACACTATTCTGACACCCATAGATACATTTTCTTTTGATTCTTTACGTGATCTTTGAACTCCAGAAAAAAGGGACCAATACTTTTTTTTGTAAATTTTGTTCCATTTTATCTAAAAAAAGGCAAGCATATTTGCCAAACACTGGTTCGGCCCATCTAAGGGCGCTGATTTTCGACCTGAAATTTTTTAAAAGTTGAAGATGGACTCAAATGTACCTGACGTTTCTCCCGCCTGCGTAGGTTTTTTCAACCCGTTGTAGTCCTTTGAACTAAGACCAAATATTGGCCCAATTTTTGGGTCAAATCGGATCATTAAAGAATTAACATCTACTACACTATTCTGGCACCCATGGACACATTTCCTATATCTCCTATCTGAAACAGTGTAAGTGTCAAAACCCCATACTTGCTGTTTTCGCCGAAGGGTCAAGTGAAATAATGTCACTTACACGTCCGTGATTTGGTATGAGCATGATAGCTACTTGGGGTCAACTCGGATCATTAAAGACTACATTATTCTGACACCCATTTTCTCTATCTCCTATCTGAAACAGTATAGGTGTCAAAATCCCGGGCAAGTATTCGTCAGAGGATTACGTGAAATAATATCACTTATACGTCCGTCCTTTGGTAGGACTATGATAACTCATTGGGATCAAAGCGGATCACTAAATAATTAACGTCTGCTACACTATTCTGGCACCCATGGATACATTTTGTCTATCTCCTATCTGAAACAGTATAGGTGTCAAAAACACATACTTGCCTGTGTTCGCCAAAGGGTTAAGGGAAATAATATCACTTATACGTCCGGCCTTTAGTATGAGTATCATAGTTCATTGGAATAAAGAACAATAAAGAACTAACATCAATAAATAAAGAACTAACATCTACTACACTACTCTGGCACCCCTGGATAAATTTTTCCTATCTCCTATCTGAAACAGTAAATGTGTTAAAACCCCATACTCACCTGTGTTCGTCAATGGTTTAAGGGAAATAATATCACTTATACGTCCGTCCTTTAGTATGAGCGCATTAGGTTAGGTTATGGTCTCAATTTCCACATAATTATGTGGGCTAGAAATGTCCTGAACATAGTTCTCATAACGGTTTACTAGTTTACGTACAGTGATCAAAACGTCCAAAAATAATATTTTTAACAAATGTATAATCGAAATAAACTAATAGAAAATTAGCCTCAAATTGTTAAAAATGTGATATTTTGTTTTATGTAGCTCGTGTCTTAGGGAAGAAAATACAAAGTATCTGAAGAAAATCCATGAATATATTTAGATGTTATTTTTTAACATATATGCAGGGTGGACCATTTAAAGCTTTATAATGATTTTTGGTCAAATTAAAAATTTCATGTGGAATGATTATTCAATTATCTTGAACCGTATCAATTTACTTTGATCGCCTGTGGAATATGAGATCGTGTAGATGTTCGCGGTCAGAGCAAATGGAGAAATATTCATAAGATTGGTTTGTCATCAATTTTAGACTTGAAATAACCCTATAGATTAAAGTTTGGAGAGTTTAAGTCGGAAGATGCGTAAGGTTTAAATGGCACACCCTAAAAGTACCACAACTAAAACTTGTATCAGTTTTTGCTTTTGTCTGTTGACTATATAATTTTTAATTTATCAGACATAATTATTTGTATTTTTATTTTTTGTGAACAAGTGTAGTTATACGAAAAGAAAACATCCGTTTATTTTCCCCATATTTTTTTCAAGTAACTGTTATTTGTCTACAGGGTCAGCTAGATATGGGGAAATAATATCACTAATACGTACGTCTCATATGACTCACTGTACGTATTCGTAATATCTAACTTTTACTGGTTTGGGTGATTACTATTTTGCTGCGACGGTCATTTGCAGAAATCAGTATACTTAGGAGAGGTTGATGTGTGGAGGGTGGAGACGTCTGGAGCAAAGCTGTATTCTACTGCGTGTCAGTGTCTTACAACTCTTACAGCATTTTTATTTATGTATATATATAGCAATAAATAACTGATGTCGAATTTTCTTCCTAGTATCAAAGGACATTTCTTGTTTCTACAAAACTGTTGTACATGTTAAGATAAGAAATATTTGAATAATAAAACTGAAATGATAATTTTGGTTGTAATATTAAGTAGACCACATAAAAACACATTCCTATTGTCTTTTTACAAAATTCAGGAATTACCCATATAATACCAATGTATTTGAATATTTTTGTTGCTACACGAAATTTAATTTTGTGGTTAACATAAAAACCAACCAACACACATGCATATACAGTTACACCGCAGAAAAACTGAATTTCCATATATTGTATACATATGTGTGTGATAAAATATGAACACTTTTATATATTTTACGAAACAGTCCAATTAAAATTAATTAAAAATATAAATATGTACAATAAATGTATAGAAACCGGTAGGCATTCAACAATAAAATAGTTAGTTTGCTAACTGAGTCATTAAGGAAAGGAGACAGAAAAATTACATCAATTCATGGAATTCCATTATTTGCAAGGGATTTAAAAAATAATCTAATTCCAGTGGATATTTTGAAGTGAAATGTGTGTGCAGAGTTGTAGTGTTTAATAACAAATCTGTTAAGGTATTCATTCAAGCCAAGGTATTCATTATATCCTTTATTCATTTATTAATATATTAGATATGCATTTGCATGTCGGTCAGTGTTGGGTCATCATTATGTATTTTGCATTAAATATACATGCGTTATTATACATTATCTGTGCAACAACTCATTTGTTATAGTAAATTGAATTTTTAATTAATAATTCAATTCAATTGATTTAATATTGATATAGTCAATTTGTTATAATTTTCATAAATACAGAGAAAATTTATAATACAAATATGTGCGTAAGTAACATGAATGAATAATGTTGACCCAATGCGGCTGGTGCTGTTACTAAGGCCAACAGGACCTGTTATATGTGGAATACTCGCAATCCCTGTATCGCAGTTTATTTGAAACCATTTTTTATACTACAAACAGACATTTATAGCAGCGATACAAGATAGGAACCTTAACGTAACGTTCAACTTCAAACGAAATATATGTTAATAGATCAAACTTTAAGTTAATACTACTACTTTTATGCTACATTTAGTGTAAAGGAAGGATTTAGTTCACTCAAATCCTTCTGATGTCCTTAAGCAATTCAATTACACACAAAGCCCATGTTAAGATCCCTCTTTAATGTTAAAGACCTTCTTCCTTTTGTGCTTTATTTATTTATATATCACAACCGACCTTCCTTAATCGTAGAATAAAGACCATCCTTTCCTCCTCCATAAGAATTTCGGTAAGATTTTATTGATATTGAAATCCCTTCGAGAATGTCTATAAATTGTTATACGCCAAATTTCTCTCAATGATTATCATTCACATTAAAATACAGCCAAAGAACTGGCAGGACGAAAAACACAAAAACAAAAAAAAAAACAAGCTGCTGTCAACGGAAATAAATACATGTATATAAAAATAAGGAAAAGACCATATGCAATTTAACATTCTCTGAATGGAAATGGTCATAAAAGTTGAACGATAGTGGACATGTAGAGTCCTCTATAAGTGAATGTGTCATACTATTGCAAATCGCGAAAGAGAGCGAGAGGCAGCGAGAGCGAGACGTAGTGGTATAGTATAGTGTAATAAGCTCAAAGCTACAAGAGTATTGAGAGAGTGCTGGTATTGGGAGCATTTATACCCACATTTTTATAAGTGTTTGTGTTGGTCTCATACACGTGTGTGTTTGTGTGAGTGCGATAGTTTATTTGTATGAATACGTGTATGTCCGCATAAACCTGAATACGGAAATGACAATTTAATACTCTTATCACAGTTATTATGAAATGAAAATATAAATAACAATCACGCACACACATACACATACACATAGAGA
Source organism: Phaonia tiefii (assembly GCA_963931995.1). Classification (NCBI taxonomy): domain Eukaryota; kingdom Metazoa; phylum Arthropoda; class Insecta; order Diptera; family Muscidae; genus Phaonia; species Phaonia tiefii. Next base: position 278,331,624 of record OZ008369.1, read on the forward strand.
CAACCATCCTTAACTCCTTATTCATTATAAGCGACAATTGTGTGTGTTTGTATGTGATGCGAGTCCAATTTCGAAATTGTGTATATAGTTATTTAATTTTATATTCGTGCCAGAATCCTGAGTCCAAAGGCAATGTCACCGTTAATATGAATAATCATAAGGATGAAGATGATGATTATAGTGATGATGATAATGAATATGATGATAATAATGAAGATGATGCTGATAATGAAGATGATGATGATAATGAAGATGAAGATGATATTGATGATGATGATATTGCTGATGTTGGTGACAGTGATGATAATGATGATGATGGCGATGATGATGATGATAGTGATGATGCTGATGATGATGATGGTAATAATGGTGATGACAATGATGATGATGATAATGACGATGATGATGCTGGTGATGATGACGGTGATTGTGATGATAACGATGATGATGGTGATGATGGTGATGATGATGCTGAGAATGATGATGATAATGTTGCTTATGATGATGATGATGATGGTGTTGAAGATGAAGATGATGATGATGATGAAGACGATGACGATGATGAAGTTGATGGTGATGAAGATGACGATGATGATGATGACGAGGATGCTTATGCTTATGATAATAATAATTATGGTGATGAAGATGATGATGATATAGTGATGATGATGACAATGATGGTAATGATGATGATGAGGATGATGATAATGATGATGATGGTGATGAAGATGATGATGATGCTGATGATGATGGTTACGATGATGATGATGATGATGATGATGATGATGATGATGATGATGATGATGATGATGATGATGATGATGATGATGATGATGATGATGATGATGATGATGATGATGACGATGATGGAGATAATGATGATGACGACGATGATGGTGACGATGACGATGATGATGATAATGATGATGATAGTGATGGTGATGATGATGATGCTGATGATGGTGATAATGATGATGATGTTAATGATGATAATGATGATGATGATAATGATGATGATGATGATGAGGATGATAATGATGGGGATTACAATGTTGATGATGATAATGATGATGATGAAAATGTTGCTGATGATGGTGATGATGATGATGATAATGATGATGATGATGATGATGGTGTTGAAGGTGACAATGATGATGATGATGATGATGGTGACGAAGATGACAATGATGATGATGGTGATGATGATGACGATGACGATGACGATGCTTAGGATGACGATGCTTAGGATGACGATGACGATGACGATGATGATGATGATGATGATGATGATGATGATGATGATGATGATGATGATGATGATGATGATGATGATGATGATGATGATGATGATGATGATGATGATGATGATGATGATGATGATGATGATGATGATGATGATGATGATGATGATGATGATGATGATGATGATGATGATGATGATGATGATGATGATGATGATGATGATGATGATGATGATGATGATGATGATGATGATGATGATGATGATGATGATGATGATGATGATGATGATGATGATGATGATGATGATGATGATGATGATGATGATGATGATGATGATGATGATGATGATGATGATGATGATGATGATGATGATGATGATGATGATGATGATGATGATGATGATGATGATGATGATGATGATGATGATGATGATGATGATGATGATGATGATGATGATGATGATGATGATGATGATGATGATGATGATGATGATGATGATGATGATGATGATGATGACGAAGACGATGACGATGACGATGACGATGACGATGACGATGACGATGACGATGACGATGACGATGACGATGACGATGACGATGACGATGACGATGACGATGACGATGACGATGACGATGACGATGACGATGACGATGACGATGACGATGACGATGACGATGACGATGACGATGACGATGACGATGATGATGATGACGATGATGATGATGATGATGATGATGATGATGATGATGATGATGATGATGATGATGATGATGATGATGATGATGATGATGATGATGATGATGATGATGATGATGATGATGATGATGATGATGGTGATGATGATGATGATGATGATGATGATTATGATGATGATGACCGTGGCGATGATGATGATGAGCATGCTGTTAATGATAATAATGATGATGATAATGAGATGGTGGCGATGAGGAGAATGATGGTGAGGATGACGATGAGTATGGTGATAATGATGATGGTAATGATGACGGTGATAATGAAATGATGATGATGGTGACGATGATGACGGTGATGATGATAATGATGATGATGGTGATGATGATGACGATGATGATGAGGAAGACGATGACGATGATGATGATGATGATGATGAAGATGATGATGAAGATGACCGTGACGATGATTATGGGTATGCTTATCATGATGATGGTGATAGTGATGAAGATGATGTTGGTATAATGTAGATGATGATGATAACGATGATGATGATGAAGGTGTTGATGATGATGATGCTGATGACAATAATGAAGATTATGATGATGATAATGCTGATGGTGATGATAACGCTGTAGATGATGATGAAGATCATTATCATGGATGTGCATACGCCTGTACCACAGAAATCCTGCGCAATTTCAGATTGTACCTCGCAATGACAATGATATAGCCTTGTTCACAATTAACGGGGCTTTCAATAAGAGCGCTACAAAAGTTTTTTTAAATAAAACAAACCCGGTTTTAGATACCAATGACATTATTTATTCCTGTGAAAGTACGTTCAATGCCATTATGTATGGATCTCGATTTCTTCTTCTCAGAAGTCCAGACGCTGAACCCAATTTTCGACGGTTTTCAAGCATAAATCGGCCAATACTGCTGCAATTTCACGTTCGATATTCGTACGAAGTTCATTAATCGTCAGTGGCTTGTTGGCATAGACCATAGACTTGACGTAGTCCCACAGGAAATAATCTAACGGCGTCAAATCGCACGAACGAGGCGGTCAATTGACTGGGCCATTTCGTGAGATAACACGTTCACCAAACTTGGTTTCCAATAAATTGATTGTGGCATTCGCTGTGTGGCCTGTGGCGCCGCCCTGTTGGAACCACATGTCCTCCAAGTCCATATTATCCAATTGGGGGCAAAAATATTCGGTTATCATTCAACGGTAGCGATTCGCATTCACAGTAATGTGCCGGTGTTGATCATCACGGAAGAAGTACGACCCAATGACGCCGCCGGCCCATAAACCGCACCAAACCGTAATTTTTTCGGGAAGCAATGATGACTCATGGATTACATGTGGATTGCTGTCTGACCAATAACGCATATTTTGCTTATTGACGAAGCCATTCAGCCAGAAATGAGCCTCATCGCTGATTGTTGAGACCTCTTAAAGTTGAGGCCACTGACTCCAAATTTCGGTAGTAAATTTTAATAATTTCGACTCGTTGTTGGCTCGTATATCTTTCCATGAGGAAATGAATGGCAAACCTTACTGAAGAAAAATGTCAAAAGAGCGGGAAAAAATATGGTGTCGTTTGCTGTCCCTATCGATTTACTTTGTAGCGTCTCTGTTGAAAAACCCTTTACATTATATCTTGCCTTTAGTAAGAGAAGATTGCCATGGAGTCGGATTCTTGAGCGATTCTTCTTGTCTATTATATTGACAGGGTGTAGCCAGTGGAGATTTTGCCTCACGAATTATGTTACTACTATTTACGTTGATTGACGTATGTCCAGGATTCTGCATTATTAAGCAAGACTCTTTGTATGGGAGAGTTGGCTATAGTTGGATCATTGTTTCTTGGGAAATGCATATACAAAAATATTTTATAGCAAACACTATTTTCCGCTTGTTCTCCAAGTTTAAGTAATTATTTCTGGTTACAGCAGATTCGGGGAAAATAAATGTCGTATTGTCTATGGTCTCGCATGGTATCAAATAGTTCAGTACGATCTTTATAAAACTTCACTGAGGGTTTGGTGTCATACAGTGCCAGTCTGCAAACGTTTGTCAGCTTAACAAACATAGCCTAGTCGAAAAGTTTTCTGCATATTGGGCTATCGAAGGCAGACATACTTATGATCACAAAGTTATGGTAGATGTCATTGGGGTGTTCGTTGATTTTCTCAACGATTTGGTGTAATGTGAATCTCGATGTCCAGCTGATTCTTGTACGAACCTTCGCTGCAACCAGGTACTAATTCGAATACTAATTCGAATCGAAACTAGCACTTCGATTCACACGTACGCCAATTATTTCAATGTGTTTAAATCAAATCTTAATCTAATCTATGAGACAGGCTGCACATTAAATTTCCTACTGCTATTTAAAGTGGTTTAGTCGAGCAATTGGTTGCGTTCTGTTGGTGTGTTTTGATAGACATTAGTAGTAAAGTGCTTATAAAATCCGATCAAAAACCATGATATAAAGTTAATGATGCTCGGTCGCGAAATGTAATCTAATTTTATTGTTCCTGAATTTCATGGTGTAGTTGTGGACAATATGTGGTTTCATCGTAACGGCGCCACTTGCCATATATACCGACAACAAGACAATCACAATTTTATCTGGCAGGAATTTTGGGACACCCTTGTTGGCAATAGTAAACACGAAAATGCACTTCCTTAATGAATTTACTGCCTTTATATGCTGTCGTCCTTTTAATTTATACCAGCGTATTTCCCTAAAGTCACAACCCAATTTTCTAACACTCGTTTGTTTCTATTCTCTGGTACCATTTTTTTTCTTAATCCTTGACCTGGTTGTTAACAACATATCTATCAAATATAGAAAACATTGTTTTTTCTGTACCCAGGTACTTCTGGTACTGTTACTCCTCTCGCTCTCTATGAGACCTGAACAACTGCTTATCGATATCCGAATCATCTATCTAAATGTACAGTTTTTCACCTCTTATCCTCAACCCAGCCATTTCAACACTTAATTCTAATGAAAAATTCTCAAGCGGCTGTTGTCGATATGACAAATTAAAAACAAAAAGAGAGGGGAAAAGCTAAACTGATGTTCCAGTAATTCAACCGAATGTGAAACGATGCAGTGGAAATTTCCTGAGTGGAAAAAAAAATTGACGGAAATCGACAAAATCGGTGAGGCAGCATTGGCACTGCAGGTGAAAGAAATGCAAGTGGGAAACAGTCAAAAAAATAATTTAAGTTTTTCCCTTTATTTTGCTGTAACTGCTGATAAAAACGAGAAATGTTGACATCCTTACAGTACTTATAGTGCTATTGCATTGGTGTGAGAGTTAACGTCACTACTTTCGATATCGTTCCTGGAGGATGTGTTGTCACACCATCTACACTAAGGGTATACAATAATATACATGAAGGTTGTTCGTTCATGTGTTAGCATAAGTAGTTGTAGCTGAAGGCCATGTGCGATGTATTCTAAATCCTGGTTATGGGTTTATAGCTAAAACACCTTGATTTACAAGGAAGTTTCAATAAGTTCAGATAACAGCCTTAAATATCAAAACAAGGCCTTAAAGACAGGTTAGGTAAGGTAGAACTGGCTGCCACTTTTGACACACTTAGTTCAGTGAGGACCGTGGTACTACCACGAGACGCAATACTGCGTCCTCATGTCAAAACCTGTAAATTGACCTGGTATGGCTAAGGGACGTTCTAGCCATATTATACCTTCAAAGGATTAAAAAAGAATACTAATGTTTCTTATTATAAATAATTTAATATAAGTGGTTTTGAGAACATTTTGATTTCAAGCTTTTTAATTTTTTGTCCTTGTTCCTGCTTTTCGATTTATATTTTTTTCTTCACATTTCCCGCAACCTTATCTATATTTACCTCTAATAACTGTTATACTGTAAATTAAGGTTACCCACCATTCAATCTCTATCAATCTTTTTCGATTCTTAATACACATTTTATGTTTACAAAGTTTTAAAGTTTTCGATTCGCTTGAATTTCGCTACGCCATCGCACAGTTCCCTCTTAAGACGAAACGCTTGAAGACAACCTATTCCCATGAGCTTACAGATTAGTTTCGCAATGATTAAAATCTCCAAGTAAAACAAAGCTCAAACAACTATGACGACAAGAACGGCAACAACAGCAAAGTGTATGAAGACGAAAAACACGCTATCGAAGCAAGAAATGAATGGTACAAAGGATGTGTACCAACACACACACACAAATGCACCACGAACTGTGTACAAAATAAAATGGATGTCACAAAATGTAACATCTTAAAATGAAAAACGGGGTAGTCAAAGGAAAAAATAGTTAATATTGGAAATTTTGTGCTGTTGTAGTTGATGTCGTTGATATGGTTGTAGTCTTAAAGAAATCTGTGGAACAAAGTGTGAAATTGTTTGACTTCAATGGTGGAAATTTAGGGGAAGGATCCTAAAATTAAGCCATTGTCATGAAGGAAGATATTTGGCATATTTATTGTGATAGCAAGGCAGTGTAAATGCACGTCCGCAGCTCGCTCAAACGCCACGAGCCGCAAACCCAGGAGTAAAATCAAAAAATTCTAGGGAACGCGAGCTGCGTGGGTTTATTTATATGCACTTTCGCACGCTCCTTTTCGTCTCAAAGGAGTAAAACTCCTTTCCACACGCTCCTTTTCGTCTCAAAGGAGTAAAACGAGCGACTCGGAAGCAGCTTGCGTACCGAACGGGAGACTTAAAATCAATTATATAGAGAGGTAGGAACAAATTGGTCCAATAAATGACTACAAATCGGAGTTTAAGTTACTAACATAATTTGTACCAAAAAGTACATACCAATAACAAAAAGTACATAACATACACAAGAAAGTATATAAAGTGATACCGAAGGTACATAAATGTACATAAATAGTATAAAAACATACACAAAATGTACCAAACGTATATAATGGGTAGCAAAAAAGTATATAAAGTGTAAGACAAACTATATTAAGGGAACCAAATAGTATATTTAGTGTCCCAAAAAAGTACATAAATTCTATCGAGTGTAAACCCTACATAATGTGTGCTTAAAAACATATATGTACATAAAGCGTTCTTAAAAGTGTAGTACAAAGTATATAAAGTGTACCAAAAACTACACAGTGCACTAAACCAGTACATAAAATGTAGGGAAATTTTTACAAAAAGTATATAATGTACGAAAAAGTCCCATACAATTTACTTGTTGTACAAAAAGTACATATCAGTACCAAAAAGTGTACTTTTGTTGATAATCAAAACATAAAAGGTACAACCAAATGTACTGATTGTACATATTGTGGTACTTTTTATGTACTCCTTTGCTACCAAAAACGACTATTGTGGTACTTTACGTTCATTTGTTACTTCTTATTTTCTTGTTGGTAACTTATATATTTTTTGTTGGTACCTTTTATGTTCCAAATGCCCTTTTGGTACCAAAAAGTCCTTTTTTGGTTATTTCGATGTACTGTTTTTGGTACACTGAAGTTTTGGAAATTTTTTTAGGGGTTCTCTGAATATTTTTGGCACACAATATCACAATACTTTTGATGACAATAAAACATAAAAGGTACCAATAAATGTACTTCCTGTACATATTTTGGTACTTTTTTGCACTTCGTTGCTTGCAGAAACGACGTTTGTGGAACTTTTTTCATCTCTTTGGTACTATTTATTTGCTAGTAGGTACCTTTTGTAACTTTTTGTTAAGACCTCTTATGTTCCAAAAGCCGTTTTGGTACCGAAAAGTACTTTTTTGGTTATTTTGATTTATTTTTTGGTACACTATAATTTTTGGTAATGTACTGGTGGCTCTATGTCCTTTTTTGGCACACAATTCACTTTTTGTACACATTTTGTTACTCTATGTGAATTTAAAGCTTACTTAAAAGTGCACCACAAAGTATAAAAGTGTATAGTACATAGTGTACCAAAAAGTATAAACAAATGTACTTATGGTACCAAAAAGTACATATACATACCAAAGAGTATACTTACTATGACAACCGGTACATAAAAGGTACACACAAATGTACTTATTATACATAAATATGTTGGTAGTTTTTAATTACTTTTTGATACCAAAAACGACTTTTGTGGTACTTTGGTACTTTTTATTTCCTTGTGGGTACCTTTTATATTTGTTGTTGTCTCAATTGCGCTTTTGGTACCAAAAAGAAATTTGTTGCTAATTTTGATGTGTTTTTTTGTTTGGTACACTGTAAGTTTTGGCACACAAGGAACTTTTTGTACACATTTTTATACTCTATGTGACTTAAAAGTGTACCACAAAGTATATAATGAGTACCAAAATTACATAGTGCGCCCAACAAGTACATGGAATGTTTTATAAATGTACAAACAAGTACATAATGTGGTAAAATGTACCAACAAATCTATTTATAGTACGAACAAGTACATATACGTACTACAAAGTGTACTGACGATGACAACCTGCACATAAAAGGTACAAACATATATACATATTGTGCATATTTTTGTACATTTTATGTACTTCTTTGCTACCCAAAATGACTTTGGTGTTATTTTTTACGCCTCTTCGGTACTTCTTATTCCCTTCTTAGTACCTTTTTATATTTTTTGTTGGTGCCTCTTATGTTCCAAAGGCCCTTTTGTTACCAAAAAGTACTTGCTTCATTATTATGATGTAGGTGGCACTTTTGTGGCACACAATGCACTTTTGTACATATTTTGTTACTCTGTGTGAGTTACGACAGCTTTCACTTACAAAGTACATTATATATTTAACACCAAACATTTACTTACAGACAGAAAGCCAACATAGACGCTGTTGTGTACCAAAGTATAAATGTATATTCATAAATTGTACCAAAAGTACAAAGTGTACCAAAAAAGTAGGTATATTGTAACAAAAATGTACTAAAAAGTACATAATGTAGCAACAAGTAGCAATAAATGTACTTATGGCACCAACAATTTCATACACGTATCTAAAAATGTACTTGCGATGACAATTTTCCCACAAAAGGTACAAACAAATGTACTTATCGCACATATTTTGACACTTTTTGGAACGAAGTTCCTTATCGCACCTCGCGGGCTAGGGGCTAAATGACAATATGTTAAACAACTTTTTTTTAACCGTATTATGCTATGACCCAGTATACAACCCAGTATTATTCTGCATACTTTTAGGATTTGGTAATTATTACTAGATTTGTACAGTCAGGGATGTATATGAGGGAATTGTTCTTTCATGTTGGCTTTGTGGTAGTCATGCCCATGTGAAGTGTGATGGCTTCAATGGAAGGCATTATGACATAATTACGGCTAAGGGAAGCGGGTTTTGCTGAACATGTTGGAAGTGCAAGGAATTCGATGTTGACTTTTTTTATCTTATTGCCTTTTGCGTTATTAATAGTATTACTCCATTCTGTGTGCTTGCAGTTCCAGGGTCCCGCTAGTACATAGTAATTATTTGAATTTTGAAGATTCATAATTTATATTACCGGCCGGATAGTACGCACATGTAATAACTAAAACGTTGTCGCAGTCAATGGTTGCATCAATTCGATATTTTCATATGATTTTATAATTTTTATATGTTATATGGTGTCTATGGTTTAATTTTATCTCATTTAATAGGACAATATCTACTACCTAGCTACTCTTAAAAATGTACCTATTCTTGTAAAAGGGACCAATTCTAAAACAAATACAATTTTTTAAAAAAAAACCTTTTCTTTAAAAAAATATCTTGTTTAAAAAAATACCTTTTCTTACAAAAATTCCTTTTCTTAAAAGTACCTTCGCTTAAAAATAGAATATTACGTTTTTTCTTGAGATAAGTAGGCTTTCTGCAAACAAGTAAATTTTGTTAAAAAATAACCTTTTCCTAAAAAGAGTACCACTTCTTTAAAAAGTACCTGGTCTTACAAAAGTATTCCTTTGTAAATAAAAGTCATACTCTTATGGCTTTTTCTTACAGAAAGTAATTCTTCTTATTGCTTACCTATCTTTAAAAAAGGACCTATATAATACATATTCCGGAAAATATAATACATATTCTTACAAAAAGGACGTAAAAATATAATTTTTTTTTAAAAACTACATTGCAGAAAAACCATTTTCTTGAAAAAGTTTCTTATTTTACAAAAAGTACCTTTTCTTAAAGATCCATTTAAATTATGGTACTTTTCAACGGGCGCTTTATACGTGCTGGAACTAACGAGTACATAATATATAGCGAAAGAAACTTCGTTCCAACCGGGTGTACCATGACATTTCATGTGATTTTATGTACTTCGTTGCTACCTAAAATGACTTTTGTGGTACTTTTTACATAACTTTCGTACTTTTTGTTTCCTTGTTGCTACCTTTTTATATCTGTTGTTGGTACCTCTTATGCTCTAAACGCCCCCTTTTGGTTCTTTTTTGGTTATTTGGATGTACTTTTTTGATATACTGTTATTTTTGGTAATTTTTTTGATAGTTCTATGTACTGTTTTGGTACACAATGCAATTTTGTTGGTACGCATTTTGGTACTCAATGTGAATTTGAAGATTACTTAATTGTGTACCACAAAGTATATATGTGTACCAAAATTACATAGTGTAGCACAAATTCATAGTATGTACATAAAATGTTGCAAAAATGTACAAACAAGTACATAATGTACTAAAAAGTTCCAATAAATGTACTTCTGGTACCAAAAAGTACATATACTATGTAATATATTTTATTGGCCCTTTTGGTTTTGTATTACTGGAATGGAAATAAATAAATAAATAAAAATAAATAAATAAATATACACACTAAAACGTGTACTTACGGTGAAAACTTGCACATAAACGTTACAAAAAAATTTACTTGTTGTACATATTTTGGGCCCCTTTTTGTACTTCTTTTCTACCCAAAATGTGTTTTGTGGTACCTTTTGCATATCTTTGTTACTTTTTATTTCCTTGTTGGTAACTTTTATTTATTTTGTTGGTACCTTTCATGTTCCAATAGCACTTTTAGTACCAAAACTGTACTTTGATGTACTTTTTTTGGTACAATGTATTTCTAGGTAATTTTTTTCTATGTATTTTTTGGCATATAACGCACATTTTGTACAAATTTTGTTACCCTGTGTGGCTTTGAAGCCTACTGAAAAGTGATTCCCACAACCAAAAGTACATAGTGTACCACAAAAATACATAAAATGTTGCAAAAATGTACATAAAAGTACATAATGTTCCAAAAAGTAGCCACAAATGTACTTATTTTACCAAAAACTATATATAAGTTCCAAAAAGTGAACATTTGATAATAATGATCACAAATGGTACACAAAATATTCTTATTGTACATAGTTAGCTACTTTTTGGTACTTCTTTGCTACCAGAAACGTACTTCTTTGGCCCAAAAAGTGAGTTTATTTGGTACTTTTTATTTTCTTGCTGGTACCATTTTTATATTACGTGAGTACCATTTACGTTCCCAAAGCCCAACTTGATATTTTGGTTCAAAAATAGCACTACATTCAAAAATTACCTCGTAAGGAGATAATTTCGGGTGATTGGGACGCCGAGCCCCTTGCATACGTGCCTGCTAGAAAGGCACTTCAGTGGAACCCTGTGAGGCATAGATTACCAGGTTCTCCACCTAATATATGGAAACTGTGCCTGGAAAAGGAATTTAATAAAACTCGACTAACAAGGAACCAAATTAAATCATCTGCCAGTGACAGGAATCGATTGGTAGATGACAAAAGTATGAGATAATATTAAAACATAAGAGAGGAAAATATATGGAGAATATATCTATTCATATCGGTTCCAAACTGTTAATTTAAGAACTTTTTCATGGGTAATTTCAAAATAGTGACACCATCATTAAGTGAGCGACCGCCATCGAAAGAAATATAAGTGAGTTAGAGTAGGGACCGCCGCCACGGTCTCATGCACATGAGTCGTGTACACTAAGCACTGCGCAACCTAGGGCCACACTTATAAATCGTTTACAATTAAATTTAAAGTAAATCTGGTAAGGTTGAAGCTATCTGCATTGTTATGGTTATAGATATTAAATTTATATATTCTTTGTTCCGCATCTTCATATTAAATCTACATTACAGTTGCGTACAGTAACTCAGTAATTATAGTAAATTGATTCTGTTTTTCAATATTCCAATGAAATGCCTTCCATTATCGTTAATCCTATAACGATTATGTTTATAAAATTCCCAATAAATAACATCCATTAATAATATCTGGATAATACAAGGAAAGCCTTTTCAACAAATGACACAAAACATTTTGGGCTTTACGCCTAATTGTATTTAATAACTAAAGCCAACAAAATGCTTCTGATTTTCTTCGATTATTATTGGAATAATAAATATTATCCTATTACTGCTGGGTATTTGTTTTTTTTTTTTTTTTTTTGGTAGTGATTCAATACAGTCATTAGTCTTGTTATCGGTCAAGTTTCGTGGTGATATAATTCGTATAAACAAATCGAATATGAGGGCAAAAAAGGAATTGTAAATAATAAATATTGAAAATGTAGCTGGGAGAAAATCTGACATTGGTCGAATCATTGTACATACTCTTGTGTGTGATAATTGTAGAGCCAAGTTTAACTGATATTGCCCGACCAGCCGCATTTTCGAAACGAAATGTTACAATGATAGCTCAAGCCCTCATGTAAGTGGCACCCTGTATATACCATGTAGTGACACCCTGTCCATGCACTTATTTCACAAAACTCAATTTTGTTTTTTCTGGAACCCAAATGCGAAAACTTTGACGACTAACGAAGACATCAATATTAAACTGACCCTCATTGGGGAAGATAATATTGTTCGAAATCCTTAAATTATATTTCAAATATTCAGTTAAAGCTCAATTTTTAATTATACTGACTTGTTCGCTGTCACGCAGGCGAAACTTTGAGAAGTCGCTCCTCAATTACCTCGTACAGGTCAAAATTTGAACTTTGAAGGTACTACAGTTGCCACCCAGCCTAACGAACAAGTTGGAAGTCATCGCTGAAGTTCACTGTACTAATATCCATTGTGAAGCCTTCAGTCATCTTAAGCAGTGGCTGTCTCAATTTTCACACCTAAACCAATGAGGACCGTTGTGATACCACGGATCAATATATTTCGTCTCCTTCGTTGAACTTGCAAAATAACCCGGTATGGTTAAGGGACGTTCAAACCAGGGTTAGTATTTCATGGGTAATGGGTTATCCTGGTTTGCCCTAGGTAACCCACTACCATTGTCGGGGGAAGTTGTTTGCGACGTCTACTCATTACCCATAGGGTACAGGGAAAATGATGGGTAACTACCCACAGCTATAGGAAATTACCCACGGCGATTACTCATTACCCACAGGGTATGGAGAAAATAATGGACAGTTAAATGGGTAATGATGGGTAACTACCCACAGCTATAGGGAATTACCCACGGCGATTACTCATTACCCACAGGGTATGGGGACGTGCAAACCAGGCTTCGTATTTCAAGGGTAATGGGTTATCCTGGTTTGCCCACTACCATTGTCGTGGGCAGTTGGTTGCGATCGTTCACTCATTAGCCAAAGGGTATAGGGAAAATTATGGGTAGCTATCCACAGCAATAGAAAATTACCCATGACGGTTACTCATTACCCGCAGGGTATGGAGAAAATAATGGATAGTTACCCACGACGATAGGGATTGGCAATCACATTTGAGAAATGGGTACGCAGCCATTACTCCTTACCCACGGCGTTTGGGTAATAGGTTACCCAGGGTAACCGATTCCCAATTTTGATTGAAATTATTAAAAAATTCGAAATAATGTCAATAACTCGGAAACGGAGTGTCGAATCGAAAAACTAACTATTTTTAGTGAGCTTCTCATGGTTTTTCTTACAGTGGTTCCATTCGTATGGAAGAATTTTTTTTCAAAAAATCGCCAAAATAAGAAAATTGTTAAAATAAAAAAATTGTGTTATCTCTTAAGCAGTGCACCCAATCTCCAAAAGTAACAATTTGTTTATCTCCGTAGGAAGATTTAATTAACGGATGTCTTTCATACTGCATCACTTTTTGATGTGTTAACATATAAAGCGGCGTATAGGGACTAAATCTATCAAAGTCAGATTTTATGCTGCTGCTAAAACCAGATTTTATGCTGCTGCTAAAACCAGATTTTATGCGACTGCGAAAGAGAATAATGACGTGTTAAACAAAAATGAGCGAGCAAGAGAGCAATGAAAGAGTGGTGTGGCAGGGGTGAGGCAAACGAAATTGTGTCTATAGCGTATGTATTAACATAATAATGTATGTATGTACATGTGTCTGTTGCTGTATAAAGCATAGCCACGCAAAATTTTATTTTTAAGCCCATGGGCTTGCGCAGCCGCCGTTATGGTGACACACTAATACGTCAGCTACTTCGTACAAAGTATGTGTGATGTTGTGTGTTTGGCTGTTTCGTTGCTGCTGATATGGCAAACATGTGGTTATGTGACACACGTATACGTCAGCTACTTCGGACAAAGTATGTGTGATGTTGTGTGTTTGGTTGTTTCGTTGTTGTTGCTATGGCCGAACAAAGCGAGTCATTTGTTGTTCAGCATTGCCCGGTGTATACAAAAAAACTATTATTTTTTATTTTCCAATGTAACATTTACTAATGTGTTCATAGAAATCGAACAGGTACCGTGTAGCAAAAAGGTGTTAACACATCATCCGTGAGTTCGAACACTCATTGATTTTTTTTTTGTTTTAAAAAAATCGCTAAAACTTACGTTTTTCGAATAAATAATCGCTACAACGCCCTTATGTCTATATCTCGGAAACGGGACGTCCAATCGGAAAAAGAACTAGTTTTGAGAGTTTCTGACGATTTTTAAAATCAGAAAATCGCTAAAATAAAAAAATTCCTTTTTGTCAAAAACGGATCGAAAAAATAACTAATGTTTTACGGTTTCTAAGGAGTTTTCAGGGCGTTTTTTTTTTCAAAAATAGCCAAAATACGAAAATCGCTAAAATAAAAAATGGCTATAATTCGGAAACGGTGCCTCCATGGGAAAAAAATAAACTTTTTATCTCCACAGGAGGCTTTAACAAATGGATGCTTTTAATACGGCATCACTTTTATAACACAAAAATCGCTAAAACTAAAGTTGTTCCAATAAAAAATCGCTAATACGACCACATGTGTTAGGAATTTTTGTTGCAAATTGATGTCGTATAAAATATGTCCATTTATTAAAAAAATATTTATTATAACCATTTTTTATTTTAGTGATTTTTTTTATTTTGGCGATGTTTGTTTTTAAAAATTCTTCCTTACGAATTGAACACATAATAGCGTTTTTGCAGTTCCGTATTCGAAAAATTCTAGTTTAGCAATTTTTTTTTACAAAAGTGATGCTATTTTAAAGACATCCATTGGCTTTAGCCTCTCATAGAGGTAACAAAAATATTAATTTTGCTATGAGACGCATCGTTTATGAGTTATAACCATTTTACATGTTAGCGATTTTCTTATTTTGGCGATTTTTGTTTAAAAATTCTTCCTTGCGAATTGGACACTTTTGAAAATCCCCTATAAACTCGCAAAATTTTGTTATTATTTGAATTGGGTGCTCCGTTTCTGAGATACAGACATAAGGGCGTTTTAGGGAATTTTTTTATTCGAAAATTTTAGTTTTACCCATTTTTTTTATTACAAACGTGATGCCGGTTTAAAGACATCCATTGGTTAAAGGTTGGCATAGAGCTAAAAAAAATTATTTTGTAATAAGACGCACCATTTACGAGATATATCCATTTTATATTTTAGCGATTTTTTTATTTTGACGTTTTTCTGAAAAATTGTTCTTCCGTAGGAATAGAACCACTTTATTAAAAACCATTAGAAACCCCCAAAAAAATAATTAATTTTCAATTCGACGCTCCGTTTGCGAGATATAGAAGTTTGTTCCAATTTTATAGTATTTTCGAACAAGTACATTTGCGAATCATATTTTAGATCTATTTATTCTGATTTCGAATTTCGAGTATATTCGATTCCACAAACATTATGAATTGGCAATAACTGAACTTACCACGGAAATATATATCACCACAAAATGCAACCCCCTTTCTCTATACTAATTTTGCCAATTCAAGTGTTGCTTCGCAGTACTCGTGTTGCAGCACCACTGCGTCACCGTGTTGGCAGCAGCAACATAATTTTTGTCATTTTCTCGTTATCGCATTTGGAACTGTAATTGTGAGCGACAACTACACCAATGCACTACTAACAGCAGCAAAAGCAACAACCATAACATCAACAGAAAGATCCTTTAACGTTGATGTCTGATAATGTTTGAAATTAATTAACAAACGGAAATTGTGCTCACTTCAATGCACATGCACTTGGTTCCACCCTGCCCGTCCTCCCCTCATTGATTTATTGTCATTACACAGTAAATTGTATGATTATCGATAAAGAAAAAAACGACAGCAGCAGAGGGGCTTAACAAAAGCAAATCGAAGAGGAGAGAATACCAATGATACTGGTTTGATTTAAGAAGATTTATTGCATTGGAAGGAATTTTTAGGAGATGTTTGCTACACCAGAAGATAGAAAACCAGGAGAGATTTATTGGGTTTTACAAAAGAAAATTCGCAAAGAAAATGTCTGCTTTACTCATTGTTGAAAAAGACATTTTTTTCGTTTTAGGAAAGCCAAAAGTTAAAACGGAAAAATTTGTATTTAGTTCAAAAAGATAAAGAAAGAATGTCAGCTTCAATGGGAAATGCCATAGCTATGCGGCACAGGCGAGAAACAGAGTACGAATCGATTTCCGATTATGAGGAAGGATGACAAGGTTTAGACATGAAAGAAATCTAAAAAGCTAATGGTTGCAATTAATATAAGAAAATTAGTTAATTGTTCTTAGTATTCTTACACACTTTGCTCACACTTGAAATAGATTTTTTGACTTTAACCAGCAAGTCGTTGAAGTATTTGATTTGGATTTTCTATATAAATGTAAGTCTGTGTGTATATTTTGAATGATTTCTTGTTTTCTAAGCCGATATATAAATCCTTTATGAGTAAACTTGACGACCCACAGCCTGCTTAATAACATCCTTACTAGTGTATGTGCATAGTAGGGTGGTTCAAGAAAAAAAATGCGAGTTATTGACTGGGCCCCCCCCCCTAAAAATATGTATTTAGGTATAAAACAACGTCTGGCAAAAAATTAGGATAATCGGATATCGGGAACAGGTCCCTCAACGGCCCTGAAGTTTGAAAAACGGTTTACAAGGGAAAAATATGATTTTTTTTTGAATTTCTCAAAAATTTTAATATTTTTAATTAATCTTCAATTAAAACGATTAAAAAATCGTGATTAATAGTAAATTATCTTTCTAATAAGGCAAAAAAAAACTTAAATCGGTTAAAAAAAAGCCAAGTTATTACAACTTCCCCCGGCAACTGATGTGTCACAGGCCACTTAATCAAGAAGTTCGAGCCCAAATTTTGAAATTTATGTAAATAATGTAATGCAAAAATATTTTTGTGTTGAATTAGTTCCAAGGTACTCAATTAAGAAGTATTTTTCATCCTATGTTTTGCTTACTCGTTTTTAATAAATGCCAAAGAGGTCGGAATTTTTAAACACTGTTTTCAAATCCCCAATTTTAAAGTTTCAAAATTTTTTTTAAAGAAATTTTTAAAAATCAACGATATGAGTTAAAGGTTTCATTAAGCACATATCAGGTATTAAAACCTTCAAAAATTGTGGGTATTCCTCTTTTAATTTGGCCAGTGCAGCGATTTTATTTCAGCGGATTTGAAGAAAACAGGGATTTTTGTCACTTATTAAGGTTTTATGGTTTCTTTTTAATTCCATATCCTTTTGGCCGGCATGTTACAACGCAAAATTAAATACTTTAATTCTCTAAATAATATCAAAATAGAGATACATAAAATTGACCTTATTTACGGTCAAAGGTCAAATTTTAGGAGATTTAATTTTTTTTAATAATATTTTTGTATAAAAAAAACCGATAAGGATAATATTTCGAATTAAATTCCGGATGATGAAAATAGATTAATAATTTTTTTCAAACATTTTTTTTAATAAAATAAAGTTTAGATTTCCAGTTATATTAAATATTTTTTATAAAAAAATATACATGTGGGTGAATAAATAAATAAATCAAAAAGTGTGATACATATTTTACCTTAATTTGTACTGGTTAATGAAATTTTTAAATTACATGTTTGAATTTTTCTTAAATAATATTTTTATTCTAATCAATCTATTAAAGTGCTTTTTTTAGCATTAGAATAACGTTTCCTGTATTCGGAAACAATTTGCAAAATAAATTGTTTTTCTTCTTCGTTTTGTGATAAGACTCGATTGTAATCTTCCATAAGCTTTACTGCCCTTTCTGCGGAATCATTAACAACATTTAATTTACAAACGATACTTATGCCAACATTATAGCCAGTGTCGTCACTCCAATCTTTAGGATCTTTTTTTAAGAAGTCCGTTGGTATAGAAAATCTTTTAAAAAAAGATAGTGTTTTTTGCGTTATAAAATGTTCGATGTTCTTCTCTACGTAATGGCATACGTTATGAGGAAGGGCTATAATTTTTTTTTGTGTCATTATCACTGCATTCATCCAAAGCCGCCACCATACGTTTTTTACTGTCGTAAGATATATTTGGATCAAAAAATGCAAGAGCTACATTTTCTGGCGACAGATACCATAAATGGTTACATAATTTACGTATTGCTTCATTACTTATACATATGTGTGTCAATATTGCTGTATGCATGAAGATTTTTAAGGAACGTTAAAGTTTGCATTGGGGCTTCTACAGCAACTGACGCTTTAAACCATACTTTTAAATAAATTTTTACTACAAAAATGCAAATATCTCTAACACCAATCCTCTCACAATCAACCATATCGCATTCTTCACGAAATAAAAATATTTTTAGGCAATAAATCGCCTTAGCCATCCATCGAGCGTGATGATGTGCTCCCGGCATTCGGAAGGAAAAGTTTGGAACTGTGCCACCAAGGAAAATTATAGCCAGTTGGAGAAATTCTTTGTAATCATCCCTTGGGTGTTTTTCATTAAGATTTTGAATTGCGAATTTTATAATTTCATCTGAATCTCCTTATCCGCAATTCCAGATTTAAAATTAACTTTGTTAATTTTACTCCAGTACTCTCTAAACTTGTTACATAACTGAACATTAGGGCTAGAAGATTGTTGCAGTTTTTGTTCAAATACACTTCGCAGAACTATTTCTAAGATGTGATGCTGGCATGGTAAATAAAGAAGATCTTTTCCAATCATTTGTTCTAAAAGAACGCACGTACCTTTAAGCCGTCCTAAATTAGAAGCTGTGGTATCACAGCAAAGTGCTTGTACTTTCTCATCCACATCCCATTCTTTTAATAAAGCATACACCGCTTCGGCCTGTTCCTTCCCAGTGCCTGAGGAAATCGCCGGAATTCCAAGCAATTGCTCTTTGCCATTATACGATATAACTACTGGAAGGCGATCGACTTTATCGTTACCTGTCAACGATGGCAAAATTTTTCCATCCCAGTGTACGGAGACTGCATCAATTTCTTCCTTTTTAAATATTTTTCGAAGTTCTTTCCCTGACTCACAACGGACTTGGGAACGGCAACAACGAATGGTGGAAATACTTGCGACCAAATTTGATACGTCATGTCCTAAAGCTTGAGCAGTCGTTATAAGAAGTCGCACGGCATCACGGTCGCTAACCTTACATTTGTCTAAAACCGTTACAAGTTTTGGTGTTATAAACTTATGTGCAGATTTCTTCATTTTGGGATTGCTGGGACCTGAACTGTCGCTATAGTTACTTCCAATTTCTGATTCAGAATCAATCTCCGACGCAAGAACTTCATCATCACTTGAACTGATTTCAGTCTCAACATTATCAAATTCTTCTGTAAAAAGTAGATAGATAATTTCCCAATAAGAGTAACCAAAAAAAGATAGTTTGAAAAGTATATAAAATGTCATTTTTTTTTTTTTAAGTTATACGTACGTGAGAAGCTGGTGTTATGTATTTCGAGTTGACGATTTTCTATTTCTTGACGACGAACTTTTCTTTTTTCTTTATCGGCCTATCATCGAACCCGGTCGTCCTTTTTTTCTTTGATTTATCAAAAATAGTTTATCCTCTTTAATTTTTATTGTATCCATCGCATTCGCATGAGTAATGTCAAATAAGTCATCCAGGTTATCAAGGAAATCTTGCTCATGTTTTTTCTGTACTGGTGTTTGACGTTTGCAATTTTTTTGCAATTTCCGCCATATATTAAACAAGGACACAATTTTTTCAACACATTTGTTAAGTTAGCACTCCGCCGAACATTCAATTTTACCTTAAATACACGCAAAACTTGCCCAATAGATGGGAGCTTACCCCCAATTATTTGCATTTCCTCATAGTCCAGAAGATATAACTTATCTTTTGATCTTAAATTCATTTTTTCTTTTATTTCTTTTATTTTAATTTTAATATACCTTAAGTTGTATAAATTATTATTTTTTCTTTTAATTTCTTTCACCAAATACTTCAAAATCTATAGAGTTATAAAAAGTTACTTGTTTTTACTAAACTTTTATCTTGACAATCAGCTGTTCTTGTTTACATTGTGAACACTAGTGTTGACACCATGCAAAAGGCTGGAAAAATGTACCCAGAACAATGGGGATAAAAACAGGTACTTTTGAATTATTTGCATTGTAATGAAAAAAAACTCGCTCGAACTTCTTGATTAAGTGGCCTGTGACACATCAGTTGCCGGGGGAAGTTGTAATAACTTGGCTTTTTTTTAACCGATTTAAGTTTTTTTTTGCCTTATTAGAAAGATAATTTACTATTAATCACGATTTTTTAATCGTTTTAATTGAAGATTAATTAAAAATATTAAAATTTTTGAGAAATTCAAAAAAAAATCATATTTTTCCCTTGTAAACCGTTTTTCAAACTTCAGGGCCGCTGAGGGACCAGTTCCCGATATCCGATTATCCTAATTTTTTGCCAGACGTTGTTTTATACCTATATACATATTTTTAGGGGGGGCCCAGTCAATAGCTCAAATTTTTTTTTGCTCCATACAAGGTTGGAGCACCCTAGTGCATAGTCACGTGTGAAAACATTATATTTGAAATAAACCCCTTTGTACATGGCCTGACATTACAGAAAATCCACAATTTCTGCAACGTACCATTGATACGTATGAATAATAATAAATATTTAATATCAATCATACGTATAAGTACACTTAGGTTCACTTATTTAAAGTCACTAAAAATTCCAAATTCAACAGCCTGTATCTGTTGCAATTTATAACCGATTGCAGAATTTTAAAATGGAAATGGAAGCTAGACATCTTGATATATAAAACAAATCATGACAATAGTGGTTTCTTAACTAAAGAACTTTGTTTGAGCAATTTATAAAAAAAAGTCGAAAAATGTGCTATTTTTGTCAGTTCACTTAAATAAAGGCACTTTATTATTTTTAAAGTAAGCGATGATTTTTTGTAGGGTGCGTTTGTTTATTACAATTTATTACATCTTAATCATTTTACGAGTCCAAAATGGCAAAACAAAAAATTTCAAATCAATCGGAAAAAAACTAAAATCGATGTTTTCCGTTCTGAAGGATATTCTAACCGCGCAATAGCTAAAAAATTGGCGGAGCCCAACAGTTGCCGACAATTACATCAAGAACCCCGAGGGGTATGGAAAACATTTTCATAGCCTTTATCTACGTATGAGAAAAGAAAAATCATCAGAATTGCTTCTAATTCTGCCTTTTCCTTGTCAAAAATAAGAGCTCAAGCTGGAGTGGAAGCGAGTAAGTCACCAGTACGCAGAGTAATTACGAGCTGTGAGTGTCTCAAATACCTGAAATTACAAACAAAGTCGCCACTTAATGCTCCTCCTAAGGAAACGCGGCTTCAATTCGCAAGATACTATATGGTATGGGATGTGCAGCCTAAAGGTCATGTAAATGACTGGAGAAACGATGTATTTACGGATGAGAAGAAGTTTAATTTGGATAAGCCTGATGGCTACAACTATTATTTCTATGATCTGCACAAAGAAAAGCGTTTTTGAACCGACATCACAGCCAAGAGGGCGGCCTTATGGTGTGGAGTGCTATTACGTACTATGGCACCATCGATCTAAAATGACTGGTGCAAGCTATAAAACGTTATTGGAATCGGCTTTTCCGAAGCTCAGTGAACTATTTGGTCCCATATCTTGGATACTGCAACAGGATAATACCCCTATCCACAACGCCAGAGTAGTAAAAGAGTTCATTGCAAGCCAAAATGTTAATATTCTTGAAAATATGCATGATAGAGATTTCGAAATAACGTCATTAAAAAAAATGCTCTGTCAGAATTTTCAAAATATTCTTTTCTATATATGTTCATCATTACACGTCCTTTGAGCCCCATATCGTCCATAAAAAATTATTTCTTTTTTGCCGAAAATGTACTAGGAATCGAAACGTCAACGGCCGGTAGGGGACTATAAGTACCCTCGTATAAAAAAAAACATTTACGCTCCCGTAATCACCTCTCTAATACTCAAACCCCACATTTGAAATTCCAAAAAAAAATTCCTTGTAAAATTTTGCTCAAAATTAAAATAAATCCTTTACCAGTCGATAACAACTCGTTTTTATATCTAACTGAAGCAATGTATCAATGCGGAAGCCGTGCGGAATATTTGCTAGCGTCTTGATTGTGGGTTTTTCAACAGAGACGCTACGAAAGTAAATCGATAGGGACAGCAAACGACGCCATATTTTTTCCCGCTCTTTTGACATTTCTCTTCAGTAAGGTTTGCCATTTCATCATGGAAAGATATACGAGCCAACAACGAGTCGAAATTATTAAAATTTACTACCGCAATTTGGAGTCAGTGGCCTCAACTTTAAGAGGCCAACTTTAAGAGGCCTCAACAATCAGCGATGAGGCTCATTTCTGGCGGAATGGCTTCGTCAATAAGCAAAATATGCGTTATTGGTCAGAAGAAATCAACACGTAATCCATGAGTCATCATTGCATCCCGAAACAATTACGGTTCAGAGTGGTTCATGGGCCGGCGGCGTCATTGGGCCGTACTTCTTCCGTGACGATCAATACCGGCACATTACTGTGAATGCGAATCGCTACCGTTCAATGATATCCGAATATTTTTGGCCCCAATTGGATAATATGGACTTGTAGGACATGTGGTTCCAACAGGACGTCGCGACAAGCCACACAGCGAATGCCACAATCAATTTATTGGAAACCAAGTTTGGTGAACGTGTTATCTCACGATTGGCCGCCTCGGTCGTGCGATTTGACGCCGTTAGATTATTTCCTGTGGGGCTACGTCAAGTCTATGGTCTATGCCAACAAGCCAGAGACGATTAATGAACTTCGTACGAATATCGAACGTGAAATTGCAGCAGTATCGGCCGATTTATGCTTGAAACCCGTCGAGAATTGGGTTCAGCTTCTGGACTTCTGCAAGCTTGCCCGTGGTGACAGTGCAAAAGAAATCGAGTCCCATACATAATGGCATCGACCGCACTTTCACAGGAACAAAGAAGTTCATTGGTATCTAAAATCGGTTTTGTTTTATTTAAAAAAAACTTTTGTAGCGCTCTTATTGAAAACCCCGTTACATAAATTTCCCCTGGACCGTATGAGTATTATTAAATATTTAATATCACTCATACGTATATAATTCGTTTAAATTTATAGTACCGATTTGAGGCAGCTCCGGAGAGACTTTTTCCACACAATTCTTTTATTCAAATTTATCAAATTTTTGCCAATTTTCGTAATTAAATCCTCTTACCAATATTAGTGACTCCAAAAACCGAAAATATTCAATTTAGCTTATTCGTCTTACAAAAAGAAATACTTGCAATTGAAATCCCCGCTAACTAAATTATATGGGTTAAGTTAAATTACCACAATTTATAGCAGAGTAACAATCCTCACAATTACTTTAAAAGATATTCTAGCCATCCAAATTCTTTTACGTTTTACTGATGAAAATGCTTTTCATTCTTTTATTCCAGATGATGTTCTATTCTCACGCCGCGGAAGGATGGGACGCATTGTTAGTCCGCGTCATACACTTCCGCCGAATACAACGTGCACATACCATTTTCATGGTTATCCTGGCGACCTAATTTGGTTATCATTTACCAGTTACAATCTACAAATACTGCAGCAAGCCATACACGATAACAATACACTGGGTCGAGTAAGTATACCACTGGAAGCTATACGCTTTGCGCCATACGCATGTGTTTATATGTGTACTATATTACAAACACATACAGAAATGTGATACGAAAAACACTGCCTAGATGTAGATGTAAATGATATGTAATTGTGTGTGAGTGAGATGTGAAAAATGCCATCCAGTTCCATGTGTTATACCAGGGGGCAGACAGAGCGAGATGCAGCAGCGGTTAACCGATATGAAGTCTAGGACTGCTGCTTTTTCTCCTGTCTCATAGTGTAGCCAGAGCTGGATGCTGTGTGCTCCTTTGTCGTATATTGTGTTAGAAGTTTTTAGTTAAAAATGAATTATACATTCGTAATGCATACAAAACTATAAAACTACAACACAATGCGTTAGTTATGTTCTTTTTGTGTTAGCCACAAAAATATCTCTCGCTCTTTCAATTTTCCGATGTGGAAGTGTGTGCGTGTGCGATAAGGTTGTATACGTTGAGACGTACATGTATATATCAGGACATTCAATTTACAGGATGCATAGTGGTTTGGAAATCTGACATTTATTAAACTACAGCGAGTCCTTATACACTCACCAAACTAGTTGTTACAAAAGAGGTTGAAGCAACCCACAATTCGGTTGGATCAACCGAACTTCAGTTGCCACAACTGAATTGAGGTTGTCACCACTGAAGTTAGTAGCCGCAACTAAAATTCGGTTGAAGCAATCTCTAGTTGATAGAGGCAACCTCCAATTCAGTTATGACAACCTCTAATTCGGTTGTGATAACCACTAATTCGGTTGTGACGACCTTTACTTCGGTTGTGACAACCTCTATTTCGGTTATACCAACCTCTAGTTCAGTTGTAAAAACCTATAATTCGGCTGTGACAATATCTACGGCCAATTATGCATGTACAACCTTGTAGATCAAACTAGTTGTTACAAAAGAGGTTGAAGCTTGTAGCTATCGAATTTTAGTTGTTGCAACCGAATTGCTGTTATCACGACCGAATTTAGTTGTCACAACTAAAATTCGGTTGAAGCAATCTCTAGTACATAGTTTCAACCTCTAATGTGGTTGAGAAACCTGCAACGAGTTTGTGACAACCTCTACTTCGGTTGTTTCGACCTTTACTTCGGTTGTGACAACCTCTAATTCGGTTGTGACAACCTCTAATTCGGTTGTGACAAACTCTAATTTGGTTACGGCTCATTATGCATGTAAAACTTTGTATATCACACTAGTTGTTACAAAAGAGGTTCTAGCAGCCGACAATTCAGCTGTAGCTACCGAATTTTAGTTGCCACAAACGAATTCAGGTTGTCACGACTGAAATTAGTTGTCACAACTAAAATTCGGTTGAAGCAATCACTAGTAGATAGTGACAACCTCTAATGTGGTTGCGACAAGGAAAGTAATTGACTGTCTGGGGGATAATAGTCCAGCAGTGATGGAGGTTATTATCTTCTCTGTCTTTTAGGTGGCTATTAGCTATGGAATCAGTAATACTGAACCCAAGTACAGTTCAAGACTACCCTGGATCTCTTAATGATTTGCAAGCATATCCATCGACAGAAATCGTAAGACACAGATGGGACAGGACACTGGACAGGAGAAGATCTGTGAACTTGCTGTTCCATAGTGTTAGTTTGCGAGAGACCATAAGTTTATTTAAGTTTTCAAGTATTTTTATTTCATTCCAATTCATCAACATTTATGCCTTACAGCTATAACATTTTTAGGATCTGAAAATCGATCAACTTGAACCCAGATACTGCCCAGGTCAACCCCAGATACTTTAAAGACTTGTAATAATATTCTCTAAGAACGATCCTATGGCATAGATTGTGCACGCACAAGATACTTCTGACCGATATTGGATAGAATGAGACCTATGAATTTTATGTCCCTATTTAGAACGCAGGCTTAGTTTGACGGAGCGTCAACTAACAGTAAGGCAGCTATTGAGTCACTGGTATCAGTCGTGTTGATCCCAAGAAGTGTCCAGGGCTACCGTAAATATCTTAACAACTGGCAAGCATATCCTGCAAGAACGATCCTGTGGCAAAGACTGTTTAAGCACAAGATCCATCTGGCTAACATTGGGTAGGTGGCGATGTATCAACCATCTGTTCTACTTAGGCCCAACAGCTAGCGTCAACTGAAAGTTAGGCGTCAGTGTTAGTCGGTGTAATCAGTGAGCTTGAACCCAAAAACTGCGCAGGACAACCGCAGAAATATTAATGACTTGTAAGTAAGAAATACGAAAACGATCCTATGGCATATGGGTATTTCCACAATAAGTCGTATCAAATATCACATCACGTCACCCTCGCTAATAGCTTATAAAGGGTGTTTCAGTAAGAATTAACTTTTTCATATTAAAATAAAAACACCTATTTTTTAAGATAGTTGTGATTTTTTTATTAGATTGTAAATCAGGCAAGTTCCGATTAAGTATGGAACAAAACATCCGTCAAATGGTCGCCACGGTTCTGATGGAAAGCCATTAAACTTTTCATGAAACTTTCCATGAATTTTTCACAGAGATGTGGCGGTATCTCACCGATGAAGCGTTGAGATAATTTGTTCTGGAACTCGCTGCTGCAATAACTCCCATGTTTCATGCACGGCGTGGCAAGTGGCGCCGTCTTGCTGAAACCACATGTCCTCCAGATCCATGCCATCCAGTTGAGGCTGCAAAATCTCCATTATCGTGTTCTAGTAACGAATGCCGTTCACATTCACAGCAATTTTGGCCTAATCTCCAAAGAAGTATCATGCCGCCTGACCAAAATCCGCACCAGACCGTTGCTCGTTATGGGTGCATTTGTTTGTCATGGATTGCATAAGGATTTTCGGTTCCCCAAATTCGACAATTTTGTGTATTCACGAACCCATTCAATTGGGGATGCGCTTCATCGGAGAAGAGGAGTTTTTTTTTTAAAATTGCGTTGACTTCACTTTGCTCCATTACCTATTGAACGAATTGCCAGCGATTTCCACGGTCTGCTGATTTGAACTCCTGAGTAAGCTAAATTTTGTACGCAGGAAGGTGGAGGTGTTTTGTCAAAATTCACTGCGTAGTGAATTTGAAGTTGTTTAGAACGATGCCGAATTGATGTTTTCGGGGTTTTGGCGACACTCTCGTTTACAGCAGCAAATGTTTTCAAAATACCGAACCGTACGTTAACGCACAGGAGTCTTATTGTCCATAACCGACTCAGTTTCTTGAAAATTTGTTGACCACTCTTCCAATAATTGACACATTATGTGCCCTTTCTCTACCGAAAATTCTTCGAAGTTTGCGAGCAGTCTTAGCATAACTTTCCAAAATTTTGTAACAAGTTTTCACAATTATAATGCGTTGTTCTTTCGTAATACTCCTTTTAAAAATCGAAATAAACAAACATATGTGGCCGCTGCCAAATTTCAGAGTTGCCACTTACACAAAAAATGGCACTTATTTTAAAAAGTGCAATCTTACTGAGACACCCTTTTTCCAGGCCCATGTAGTTCGCTTGCTTTCTATTCAATTACCAAATACAGAATGTTGGTAGCTCTACATTTACTAAAAGAAGAGAAAACAATCAAAGTAACTACAAAAGATGTACCTTTCTATGGAAATGCCCACATCTAATGGATATTCGATAGGACGACTTCTGAGAATGTTCCAAATTACCAAATACAGAATGTTGGTAGGTCTACATATACTAAAAAAAAGAGTAAACAATCAAAGTAAATATGAAAGATGGACCTTTTTATGGAAGTGCCCACATCTAATGGATATTGGATAGAATGACTTCTGAGAATGTTCAACCTCTACCTAGATCCAAGGGTAAGTTTGATGTGTGATTGGGAGGCATATATCGAAACTAAAAGCGAAAGCCAATGAGTTCTGAGTAAACTGAAAGGAAAGAGAATGAGTCCTGTATCGAACTACATCTAACCTGCAGGAAGGTCCTTACTATGGAATACTGTATATCCTGGTATCCTTGTTTAACGACCTGGTGGAATTACTTGATTTAGGTGTTAATAAAATATTGTCCTTTTTGATGAAATCTTAATGGTATTTACATTTAAATTTTTTAATAGAAAATTTTCGCACTTTGGGCTCGCAAATCCACATGTTGTCGAGAAGACGCCGCACTGTTTGGTGCGGTTTTTAGCACGGCGGCGTCATAGTGCTATTTTTCTTTGAAAATTACCAAGGAGACGCCGATACGGTAAATGGCGAGCGTTGCCGTGCCATTCTCAGCGATTTTTGAAGAATTTTTTGTGCCATTCTTAGCGATTTTTGAAAAGTAGAAGAGGGTGACATGGACGTCATGTGGCGTCAGCTGGACGGCGCTACGTACCACACAGCCAACGTTACAATCGATCTTGGAGGCACTGTATTCGAAATCAGGCTAATCAGCTGAAACACGGAAGTCCATTGGCCACCGTGCATACACGATTTGATGCCGTTAGAATATTATTTCTGCGGCGCCGTGAAATATCAATGTTACGCAAACAATCCCGCTTTCATTGAGGCCTTAGAACACGAAATCGTTCTTGAGACAGAGGCCCAAACAATCGAAAGTGTACTAAAACTTGGGTATATAGAATGAGGTACGATAGACCAGGTCGTGGAAGTCAATTCATTGATGTGTTTGATTCATAAATGAAAATAATGGGCTTTACTAATAAAGCCATAACTTGGTAAAATGTATTTAAGTATTTTTTTAAACCGAAATTAAATTTGAGTTTAGGAAAATCTTAGTTAGGAACTTCATTTCAATCAATACAAGCTTGCTACGTATAAGTATTATTAAATAATTCATAAAACGTATACGTCTTATATATAAATGAGTTTATATTACTTATACTATACTATTAGCCGCAACCCTAATTTAAGATGTCATAAGTCGAATTCAAATACAAGAGGATTGTTCGTATATAAAAAAAGACTCAAATCTAAATGTTATCAAGAAGCTTTTCTCCAGTCTTCCCTAGAAGACTATATAAGTAGGAAATTTATGAATATTAGATGTTAGTCAAGTTATTCCCAAAACCACTGTGCATTATGCACTCAAAGTGTTTTCATACTCACTAATATAAACTCGTAACATATATTCGTTCATTCATTTCTAAACTTCATAGATTTTCCGACAACTTGACTGTAATGTCTGTGCAACAAAGAAGTGTTGTTACTGCCGCTGTAATGCTGTTGCACCAATGCGGCTGTTGATGTTGCTGCCAGTGGTTACTGTCATTGCTCAAAGTTGCTGCTGCGGATGCTGCTGCTTTTGCGGTTATTGTTCATGTTTTTCTGTGAATGACTTATAATGGCATTTTATGCTTGTAGTTTATCTTCTGCTTCTTCTTGAGCGATATTGCTTGTATGTTTGTTTGTATGTTTGTTGCTGAGATGGGCAACATGTTTGCCAGTATTTTAAATGCATGTGTGTATTTAGGGAAACATGTGTGCGAGTAGAGCAGGATAAACGTGTTTGTGTATGATGTCTTCAATAGTATGTATCTGCTAGAAGCAACATTTTTTCATTTACACACTACCACACTCCTGTTAATGTACATCTTGGGGTAATTCCATGTGTGCCAGTGCAGAAGGAATAACTGAAATTGTTAATGTGGCTACTCTTTTCCAATTCGATTAAATATAGTTATAAATATAAGGATGTTTATGTTTGATTTTCAAAATGCTTTGAAATATTGATTATTGGAGGATTTAATGAAGGCAAACACGGAAAATATTTCACAAAGGAATGAAAATGTCAAAACAACTCAAGCTAATGAACTATCGAGATTAGTTTGAAATTGCTAACATACAATATGGAAGAGTGCAACAGTGGAATAGTAAATGCATTTTGGAAGTTAAAAACTCAGAAAGAATAATCAAATTATTATAATAATAAGCGAAGTATTACGAGAGAATAGGCCGGGAATAAATCCGGGGGAAGGGAAGCCTGTCTTACTCATAAGGTACCAGTAAGTTCAGCTCATTGTGCCGTTACATCTGGCTGATAGAGAAATGTACGTAAGGACTAATGTAAGACATCTACGTGTGTTTCTCGACAGAAAGCCCAACCCTATGGATAGGATCAGCAAAGCCCCAAAAAAGCTGAACAAATATTTTCTTATTACATCGCACGGAGAGACAAAGAACAGCTTTTCACATGCACTGAGCCGTGCGCTTCTTTGACTTTGTAACTACTGTTTGGAATCCACAGGTTTACACTAGTTCCGAACGTCTTTTTCGGAAGTTTTGTCAAGACTTATTGCTTGATAGTGTGAAGGTCACCAAGCGAGGTGACTGCTGTCGACAGAAATGTAAAATTGTCAGGGCAAGGGATCGCAATCACGTTCTACTAAGAATAGCACCAATCACAGCCACGGCTAGTAAATCCACAATGGATCTATATTTGTGCAGAAAGGCCATCGCTCGGCGATGAGGCCATTACCCGAATTAAATTTACTGGTCCTATGCATCAATTGTCCGCCCAAGATTGCTCAAAGGCATTTTTGTTTGTTGACCGGTACTACAAAAATCCAGTTACATAGGACTGTTGACTACGCTATTGCTAACTACAGTAGTGTGTACCACGGGTGTTCTTTACTTAATCCCTACCAATTTTCTGTGAATTCTCCTTCTACTTTCTTTACCATAAAAAACTCGATAGAAATAGAGTGAAATTAAAGCCGGCTGTGAATCACTTTGAGACGCAAGTTCCTAAACTCTTATTGGACAAAAGAACTCTCGTCCAGTGCGTGCATTGGAAAATATTGCAGGATCACCATGCAATGGATAAGCAGTCCATATGGCCATGAGCCAATTTTAAGGGATCTGCGGCAATCCGTGTTAGAGTAGGATCACATCACCCACACATCTAGGTTAGGTTAAAGTGACCGTAAATTCCTCCCAAGGAAACTCTTCCAAGTAGCAGTGGAAAAAAATGATGGAAAGTAAAGAATGTGCCAGTTATAAATCGAGGTTACCCACTTATACACAATTAGTACTGTCAATTTGTTTAAGAAGTTCAATTCTCCCCATTTCCTGTATTCCGTCAAACAAAACAGGGCTTTCCCAAAGTTAACCAGCTTATATTTGCTAAGGTTGGGCAGTGTATGAGATAGTGTTCAGTGGTTTCCGCCATTACTTCTTCATCGCAACTACGACTGTTATGTCAATTTTGTATTCCAATGTTAGCAGCATATGTATCAATCCTCCAATGACCGATTACATCAGCTGTCATTTAAAAAAAATGGCTTCCCATTACAATCCATGAAAAAATTGGGGAGACTTTCTCACAACCAATGACTTGTGCGCTTTATAGTTTATACTCACTAATTGGGACCTACAGTGTTACTCCGGTTCCGAACGCTATTTTCAGAAGCTTTTTCATGGCTAAATACTCGATGGTGTTCGCCGTCACTATACGAGGTGACCGCCGCCGAAAGAAATTTAAGGTGTTCAGAGCAGGGATCGAACATGTACAAGAGGCGAGCACATTAACCACTGCACCACCGACTGTCGTTCTAGTTATTGTATTTCTCGTCAGAATCTTCAGTAACTCGGTTCCCTTTCATTCATATTTATGCCATATACCCCATGGTATGCGACACGTACTGAGTTCTCTTCAGCTTCCACCTCACTCGTGGTGAAAGTGGCGTGAAAGTGGCGTGGTGAAAGCCAATCACATAGAGGGCTCTCAACTCCACCTCTCCATTAGAAAGATTCGTGGCTGGTTCATCAGCGGCTTCGTTTCCGATTATTTGCGTATGACCTGAATTTCACACAAAGAAATGCCTTGTCGTGGCACCGATCTCGTCTAGCAGACTCCAGAATTCTCGAACCAGTATTGATATAATTTCCTCTGAGGATAGAGCCCTTATCGCCGCTTGAGGGCCGAAAAAAATTTTCTTACTCTTTCTTACTATAGCGCAATTTCTCAACTGTGGACAATCCTCCAATATTCCCACTACTTCCGCTTGGAAGATTCTGCTGGAATCATGGAGAACTATAAAAAAAAGGAAAAAAAATGGAAGGAATCGGGGAGAGCTTCTCACAACCAGTGAGCTGTGCGCTTTCTACTTTTATACTCACTGATTGGGACCTACAGTTTTACACCGGTTCCGAACGGTATTTTTGAGAAGCCGTCAAAGGAAATTTTAAGGTGGTCAGAGCAGGGATCGAACCCAGGATCTCAAGTACAAGATGCGCGCACACTACCCATTACACCACCGACGGCGGAGAACTATGGATAGAGTAATACCCAGTGACTTTTTGTAGACCCCATCTCCCACTCCCATCTTAGATGTAACCGTAAAACTGTGTATGTCAAAATCCGGCAATGGTGAGTGGTCCTTCCACTCTTCTCTATGGCGATATGATTGTTCTGAAGTTATTCCAGAAGTTAAACTGTTGGCCTAGCATAGTCCGTTCTTTCAGGTATGACCTCACTAGAATAATTGCCGGAATCCTAGTATGTCCATAAAATCATTAGACCCAATATTTCAACTCTCTAAGCCTCGGACCACTTTTGGCAGCTACACTCTCTGCAAATTGTTCAAACTGAAGCAAGTTTATACCATACTGAAGGGGACACCGGTAATGCCCCCGTGAAGCCAAAGCAGGCTGTTCTCTGAACTGTTGACAGTTTTCTATTTTTCTCCAGAACCGGCCACCATACCGATAATTCAGAAGCCAGAACGGGTCTAACCACAGCCGTAAAAATCTATAGTAATATCTCAGGGTTTTGGTCCCATGTTCTACCAAATGTTTATTGAAAGCGTAGAAGGCATCCTGTTTCTTCTCGTCGACCTCTGTGTTCAACATATAGTTATCAGTTGAATTTTCGATCCAAAATTACACCCACATACTTTGCTCTATCGGACAACTTACATTTTTTACCATTGACTGATGGAATAGTTCGCCGACTTCTACATAGCAGCAGATCAGTTTTATCCGCGTTACCACAAAAACCACAGCCTGTGGCCTAAGTGTACATCTCTCCCAAGATATTCCCCATGATTTTAATTATCACGGCATTCATATCCTTTAGGATTTCTATGATACTTTCCGTTTTGAAATTGTTAGAAACGCCCTCTATACCTGACATTGCCTTTGGTTTACAGAAGAGAACTCTCTCGGCTGTGGTAGATACTTCATGTAGCGCTGTCTCCGTCAACCTTCCTTTCGTATGGCAATACTGGCAGTTTGACAAGTCGCTATAAGTTGCGAGCAGTCAGTGGTGCAATAGTTAGTGTGCGCGACTCTTGTTTATGAGAACATGGGTTCGATCCCTGCTCAGACCACCTTACAGTTTTTTCGATGACGGTCACCTAGCTTAGAGATGGCGACACTATCGAGTACTTAGCCCTGAAAATTCTCAACATACCGTTCGGAAGCGGTATAAAACTGTTGGTCCCAATCAGTGAGTGTAAAAGTAGAAAGCGCTCATCTCAGTGTTTATGAGCAGCTCTCTCCAATCACTTCATTGGATGTTATGGGACACCTTTTTTATAGATAGGACGAGATGCCGAGATTAGGGACTACATTGCCTGTTCCATTAGATATGGTCTATGTGGGTATGTTTAAATCACAGCTCTCAAACAAGGAACATCCGAATGCACAAAGTTCAAGATAACTAGGCGCTCATCGCCCTCAGGTATCACGTGAATCGTTCGAAATAGTTAATGCCCAGTCTTAGGCAGGATAACTCTACCCTAGTAGCTGTGATCACAAGACAATCGTTGATAGGCAGACATCCAACTAGACTAGGAATCTTAGCTCATGGTTAATGCAGAATCTGCGCGATGAAGATGAGAAAGGGAGTGTTGAAAATCATTTATGCTTCTGCCCCTCATTTTGTGCTATAAGGAGACACATTTAGAATCTAAATTAATTTCGAATCTGATAGACATTCACTGAATTAAGCTGGGTGATCTGAGGGTTTCTATTGGGGATGTCAAATCGATTCTTCAAGGAGTAATGGCCTTCGCTTCGCGCACATTAAACTAAATGCATACTTAAGACCAGGTTTCACATAGGAATGTGACACGATATATATATATATGGGGGAATCCAGCTAAAAAAAAAGTCATTTTCGGAAGTGACATTTCTCTGATTTCGATGAAATTTGGTGGAAGAGAAAATAGAGAAAATTTCCCCCAAAATTTGATATTTTTGGAATTTTTTTGTGGCGTTTATTGACCAAAAACCACTTTTTCCACAAATTTTTGTTTTGAAAATAACTCGAAAACTGCTTAACTTAAAATTTTAAAATTTCTTAGGCATATCCAGAACAGAATTGGTATTAGAAAAAAAATTAAAAACCAAAATAGATTTTAAAAATTCTTTGGAAAATTAAGTTTTTTCTCAAAAAACTTTGTGTAGCAAAAAAGACCGATCCTTCGAAAAATCCAAAAAAAATATATGTGAAGTCTTTTATGAACATTTTACCGTTTTCCGCATGTCTATAGAGCAAAAAGTAAGAAAGTTATAGAACTTTCTGTAGGACAACCTCAGTAATATCTATATGAAAATATTTCTAAAAATTATAAACAAGTCAATATTTCAAATATTCATTAATATAATCAGAAATATTGCCTTGTTTAAATCAAAGACATGTCACTTCCAAAAGTAACTTTTTTTTAGCAGGATTCCCCCATATATTGTGAAATGCTGGACAGGTTTGTCACCCACTTTGTCTTTATATTTTCTACCACAATGTCAAGCGATCGTACGATGGACCACCAATCATGCTTAGAACACGTGTACAAACAAATGATTCAGTGACGATATTATTTTTTTTTGTTAACGTAAGAACCAAATCGTCTCTAATCTAAAACAAAACAAGTTTTCCATGGCAACCAATGATGCACTGCATAGAACTTCACACAATCACTTCCTCTATTAATGCTCACATCATAAAATAGTTAAAACCTAAACTCCTAAATGCTTTGAGCACTTGACAAATCCTTTTCATAACCACTTATTTTCTTGCCATCTTCATATTCACATTTAGTCGTATCTTGTTAAGGCTCTTTTAAAAATCCATTTATCTAGCCACTCATAACTTGAGTGCATACTAATGATGTTTGTTAAATGAACATCCGTCCATTAGGACCACAAGGACTAGCAAAAAAATTGAAAAATTTATCTTATTACCCTGGCAATATTTTGGAGAAGCAAAAAATTGCATTCAAAAAAGGACATTAAGTAAGGAGAGAAAATAATTTTGGTGATTGCCTTGCAAAAAATATGCTAAAGCCAATCAAATTTAATTTCACTTTGCATGACGTGGTGAAATGAGCAAATTATTATGCACACGTGTTGGCAGGATAATGATGTTGGACTACTCATACAAATTCTGATAAGAACAAGTAAAACTAGATAGGATAGTGTAGAGACAAACAAGGATATCGAAATCAATAAGGCGAATATGCTTTTATTCTTAAGGGTGCTTAGCTATTTAAGAGGTTTTTTTTTTGGGGTAAACTTTTCATTTGGCTGTATAATTATAAGGTTGCTTGGTATTTTTCTAAATGTTTAGTTACAGAGATTGTCGAAAAAGAAGCATAATGTGGCATAGGATCCTAACGAGGCATAGTTCCAAAATATGATCACCAATGTTGTTGACCTAGTAAACTAAAACTACAAATCTATATAGACGTGAAATCAAGAAGGCCAAACGGAAATCCTGGCGAAACTTCTGTGAATCCATTAAGGGAACCAAACTTCTGTGAATCCATTAAGGGAACCACGCTTAAGATGCGTGCAAGCCCACCGTGTGCGGGGTTCTTCTAAAAGCCCACCGTGTGCGGGGTTCTTAATGAAAGACGATGGAACGTGGACGTATTCGTCTGAAGAGTTTCTTGGGATTCTCCTGGATACCCACTTTCCCAACGACGACAGGATTGCTGGTCATCAGCCAGAAGAGTTAGGCGGAAACTCATCGAGCATAGAAAAAGATCTCGCTCAAGAGTGAGCAGAAAGAATCTGTTATGGGCCATATAAATCAGCCCGACCTGACGGGATAATTCCCGCGCAACTACAGGAGGCACTATACCTATTTTATAGCCGGTTGGAGGCAATCTTCAGGGGCTGCCTTATGCTGGGAGTCATTCCTAGCATTTGGAAGCAAACCAAAGTGGTTTTCGTCCCGAAAGCGGGCAAATGCTCTCATGTCAAACCAAAGAA
Source organism: Phaonia tiefii (assembly GCA_963931995.1). Classification (NCBI taxonomy): domain Eukaryota; kingdom Metazoa; phylum Arthropoda; class Insecta; order Diptera; family Muscidae; genus Phaonia; species Phaonia tiefii. The sequence continues at coordinate 278,368,089 of OZ008369.1, forward strand.
CTTAAGACCATTCAGTCTATCATCCTTTGTTCTTAAGACATTTCAAAGGTCACTGGACATTCATGTTCGAAGTAATCTTCCACAGTATCTACTGTCGAGTTTTCAGCATGCCAATATCAAGGGCAGGTCAACTGAAACGGCTCTCCACTCTACAGTCAGCATAACGGAAACCTCTCTTGAGAATAAGGTCTTCGCTCTGGGGACCTTCCTGGACATCAAGGGAGCCTTCAATTACATTCAACCTTCGGCGATTCTTAGGTCGTTACAGACCCTAGGAGTCGACAAGCTTAGTGACACGCCTAATTGGGAAGCTTCTGGTGGACAGATCGATCAAAGCTGAATGGGGTGGTGTTACAATTGCTAGGGACGTTAACAGGGCGCCACCGCAGGAGGGAGTTATGTCTCCACTATTATCGTTAACTTCTGTCAATGAACTGCTTCTTGAATTGGACAGAGCCGAATGTCAGGTCTTTGCCTATGCCGATGATATTGCTATCATCTGTACGGGTAGAAACCTCAATTTACTTAGCATTCCTACAACCAGCCCACTTAGTCTGATTTCTAACTGGACCGCTAACAACAGACTATCGCTTAACTCACTTAAAACCGAGCTTATCTTGTACTCTCGGAAATATAAAATACCCGCATTTGAACTGCAGTCAGGTAATAGCGTGCAATTACAGTTGACGGAAAAGGTCAAGTATCTGGGAATAATTCTTGACAGAAAACTGTCTTGGAAATCGAATGTGGCTGCTGTAAAGGGGCAATAGAAAAGCGCTGGGTACTGTCTCCTAAGATCACCATGTTGATTTATACGGCAATAGTGAGACCAATACTTCTCTATGGCACCGTAGTTTGGTGTAGATCCCTCCAAAAGAAATAAATTCTGAATTCCTTGATGAAAATCCAAAGATCAGCACTGATTAGCGTTAGTGGGGCAATGGGCACGACGTCAGGTACTGCACTTAGTGCTATCCTGAACATCTGTGCTCCTCAAGCTGCCTGATCACTGTAGTGTATTTCAGGCGGAAATTACCGCCATACTGAAGGTTGCCGAACTTCTGAAAAGTAGCGTCACAACCCTCCGGAGAATATGTATCTACACAGACAACCAGGCTGCCATAAAAGCCCTGGAAGCCATGTTTGCTACGTCCCTGACGGTGAAAGAATGGAACTCATCACTTAGGGTGATGGCATAGTATTTTGACACCAGGCTCATCTGGGTACCGAGACATTGCGACATTCCAGGCAATTGCGTAGCGGATGCGTGATCTAGACACAGTACTACGGCAGAGGTTCTTCCGGCAAAAGAAGGTGTTAGTAAGCCAATCTCTACCTGCCGTTTGCAGATCAGGCAGTGGGCCGATAATATGTTCAAGGATAAGTGGAGACTTACTTCAACTTGCAACCAAGCCAGGGTCCTTTGGCCACAGATGGACAGGAAGAGGGCTAGGCAACTACTTAACTTGCCGAGAGACAGGTTATCCACAAAGATAGGAACACTTATGGGCCATTTTCTAGTAGGAAAGCACGCCCTAAGATTGGGACATAGAAACTCCACTCTCTGTAGATGCTGCATGGAAGAGGACGAGGAAACGACGAAACACCTTCTCTTGGATTGCCCTGCTCTGGCAGGACTGAGAAGTAGGATATTCGGAACACATTTACTTAGCACCGTAGCCCTACGTGATATTCCTGTAGGTCGAATTCATTGAAAGGGCAAATTGGCAAGACGATTAGTCAATAGTTCCTATAGCGGAAACTGCAGGTATCACAATGGGCTTCTTTAGCCTAAGTGTGCTAGACAGAGTGCTGTCTTGCAGCCTTTTCAACCAACCAATCAAACTAAATCTTGATGAAGTCACAAGTATATAAAGCGATAAATAGGGTTACTGATTCGTCAGGGAGATAAACAAAATAATAATAATTTAATTGTAATTGTGTTTATTTTCCTGACGATGCTACCCAAAGTGCAGCGAAATGTTGATGAATAAAATTATTTAAAAAAACAACCAAACGCTCGAACATTTAATTTTGAATAAAATTCCAAATTTTATATGGCTTATCCTTTACTAGATCCTATTACGTAGCTGCTCCGCTGGATGAAATGAAAATATAACGTGTTTGCAGCTTATCGCACATGTAGTATACTTGTGTCCAAACACATTGTGTTTGCTATTCAATACTTCATGTTTGAGACACAATGGCTAATAGGTTATAATAGAAGTTTTGTTGACTCAAATGTGGCTTTGTTTGTTGAAAATTGCTGGCACGTTGCAGACAATAAGGAAACAAAAAAGCACCGATCTTCAGTTCATGAAAACAATTCCTGCAAACATGAACATGGTTCCGGCAATATTCTGCTGGGGCCGTTTCTTCAGCGTGTACAAGAAGCCTCTTTCGACCGTTCATGTAGTTCTGTCTCCGTCAACTTTCCCTTCATATACGCACACTGAATCTTCGATAGACCGCTGTTAGGCACTAACGATCTGATATCTTCATGCAATATTCTTTCTCGAGTCTTGAGAGTAAATGATGAAGGTCTGAAATCCTTCACAGATTCATAGACAGAGTCATTTCCCAGCCTTGGGGATTAATATATCTTTCAGACAAAAAAATCTGTCGTTGTTGTTGTTTGGATGCAAATATAATATGTTTGTTATCGCAAATATACTACACTTGTGTCCAAATACATTGTGTTTGTTATTTAATATTACATGTTTGAGACACAATGATTACTGGGTTTTCATATATATATTTGTGGTCAAATGTGGTTATGTTTGTTGAAAACTGCTGAAAACAAAAACGTGATAAGCAAAAAAGAAACAAAAACGTAGCAGAACTTAATTTCATGAAAACAGCGATGGCAAACATATATGTGGTTCCTGCACTATGTTGCTGGGGCCGTTTTTTATGGCCTAGATTCAATATGTCAAAACTGCAGGTGTCTTTAATTGCCGGTTTTGATAACGTCCAAAATGCGTCCTTTAATTTAAGACAACATATAACAGTGGACTTTTCTTAAGCCTATATGGTCGGTGTTATTTCGTCCAGCTGTTTTTTTTTCTTAGCCTCCCCAGGAAAATGGTCTACCAATCTGTTGTCAATAAATTACTGCCTCATTATTTCTGTTACAAGAAACAATTTTCGTTTTCGCACATAAATGTCACCTTATTCCAGAAGAAATTAAGTGTTTCCCTTAAAAAATTCCCAATTCCATTGAAATACATCACCAGAATAAACACTTGAACATGCTCGAGGGGCCATACAAAATGATTTTTATTTTCTCGCTGGTGCTGGTGCAGTTGGTCGTGGTGGTGGTCGTTGTGGCGATGAACCTAACCAGGCAACAACTCCCCTCGGAAGCAGTTCACTTGATTGTGTCAGCCGCTATGGCAGCAATGCATTCAAGATGTGATATATAACATTAACCCATTTGCTCATGAAATTCTGGGTCTCCTCTTGGCCTCATCATCAGTCAATTTTGTCTCTGCTTCTTCTGTGTATAGTGAAATCTTCCTGTTGTGGTCTTGGGACAGTGTTGATTTATGCCATTTCAGTCGAGGCTTTCTCTGTTGTTTTTCACAAACTGCAACCTTTTCTTTAATGGCATTTTCTCCCTCTCTTACATGTATCAGTTATTTTCTGCCTTCATTATTATCTGGTTGCAGCTGTTGTTTGTTGCATATCATTGTCCTTATTTAATGGCGTTGCAGTCGTAAGTTGTCTTTGCCGTTGTTGCTGTTGAAGTTGACTTCGTTTTCATTATAAAACGTAAATTTTTTTCACGTTACTTTAACATACGCAACGTGTTTCATGCTCATCTACGGTGTCCCCGTATTCCTGGTAGGATATGTGCGAATATCCTGATGGCGGATGCCGCTGACGGGGTTTTTTTGTTGTACAGGAGCAGTAGGCTAGGAGGCTGCTGTGGTATGTGCTGGACTGCCACTTGTCTAGAACTTTTTCCACTCTACATTTCTCTTCACAACAAGATGTTGAAATAATTTTCACTTTTCTGCTTTCCTTCATTCATTTCACTCTTCTTTGTTTGCATTTTTTTCTCGCTATTTTATTTTTCTTGCTGGGGTTGCATCTGCTGCTAGTGTTGCACGGCTCTTTTCATCTTGTATGCAGCGCTTAATATTTCATCAGATTTTTTCTTGACCTCTTTTCTTGTGTCTTGTTTTCTTTATGAGAAATCTTTTTTCCACTTCGAGTGTGTGAAAGGGGTGAAAACGAAACACAATATCAAACTCTTTAAGACAACTTTAAAGTAGAGGACAAAAATCAAGCAAATATCTTCGGCAGATATTCCGTATATAGACTTTAGTTTGAGTGTGACTGAATGACCCAATAGTGGCATAGGATCAGGATATTTAGGAAATTTGAATAACCTTGCTCTAAATTTTCGATCGTTGACAATTGGGCATACAAGAACATGTTTGATAAGGCAACTTCTGGAACCTCAAATCCCCCGATATATTCCAGGAAAACCTGGGTATAAAGTTGTAACATTGTGTTCAGAAAATTTAGAGCACCACGCGTTTAGGGTACGACGGTTAGCAATTGGTCTCTAAAAGACCAGTTTGATGACGGAAATGCAAAAAATGCTAACTCCTGCGTTGTGTTCCAATAGAACCTGCAAGTGGAGTTGTAACATTGTGTCGGGAAGTTAAGAAAATATTGAGCACCATGCCCTTAATGTTCGACCCTTAAGAATATGTTTGATAAGAGACCGCCGGCGAAGCTAGCTATACAAACCATATCCATGTAGAACCATATACATGTTTGCAGACATTGTCTTCGTGAATTGCAGATCAGCTGCTTTTAGTTCCTTTACTGACTATGACGTTTTTGTTTCCAACAGTTCTCAACACCAGCATATTGCTGAAACCACGTACATGTTTGCAAGCATTGTTTTCATGAATTGATAACGTTGTCTGTCACGTTATTGATTTCAATAGTTTGCAAAAAACAACGGCGCACTTGGCCACAAACATATATATTATAACCAAGTAATCAATTTGTCTCCAACATGTTATATTGAATAGCAAACACAATGGGTTTGGACACAAGTATTCTATATTTGCGACAAGCTTCAAACTCACAGATACAGATACAAATACAAATACAGATTTGTCAGCGCGTAGTTCCAGTAAATCCTGCTGGGATTCTACAACGATATTCCCACGTCAGCCATAAGTACTCAGATTACTAAGGTAATTTTTCAGCTCTCGTAGATTTGAATCTTCACCACAAGAATTAAAGCATGCTCTCCCATTGCATACAAGCTGAAAACTCGGGCCTTTTTTGTTGTTTGGATGTAAACCTAACGTGTTTGCAGCTTGTCACACATTTAGTATACTTGTGTCCACACACATTGTGTTTACTATTCAATATAACATGTTTGGGACACAATGATTAACTTGTTATAAAATATGTTTTTGTAACCCAAATGTGGCTTTGTTTGTTGAAAACTGCTGAAATCAAAAAGGTGTCAGACAACAAAGAAATGAAAAAGAAGCAGATCTGCAATGCATAGACACTGAAAACCTAACGTGTTTGTAGCTTGTCGCAAATGTAGTATACTTGTTTCCAAACACATTGTGTTTGCAATGCAATATAACAAGTTTGATACACGATGAGTAACAGGTTATTAAACGTGTTTTTGTGTCCCAAATGTGGCTTTTGTTTGTTGAAAATGTTTGAAAACAAAAACGTGACAGAAATCTAAGAAACAAAAAAGCAACAGATCTTCAATTCACACACGCTGAAAAATATCTCCTTTTTAAGTGTTTGGATGCAAACCTAACGTAATTGTAGCTTTTCGCAAATATTGTATACTTGTCTCCAAAAACATTGTGATTGTTATTCAATATAACATGTTTGGGACACAATGATTAACAGGTTATAACACATGTTTTTGTGACCCAAATGTGGCTGTGTTTGTTGAAAACTGCTGAAATCAAAAACATGACAGAAAACAAAGAAACAAAAAAACAGCAGATCTTCAATTCATACAAACTGAAAAATCTCTCCTTTTCAAGTGTTTGGATGCAAACCTAACGCATTTGTAGCTTGTGGGAAATATAGTATACTTGTGTCCAAACACATTGTGATTGCTATTCAATATAACATGTTTGGGACACAATGATTAACAGGTTATAATATATGTTTTTGTGACCCAAATGTGGATTTGTTTGTTAAACTGCGGAAAATAAAAACTTGACCGACAACAAACAATAAAAAAAGATAAGCAGAGAATCAGTTCATGAAAACAATGCTTGGAAACATATACATATTTTCTGCAATATATTGTTGGGGCTGGCTATTTTAGCGTGCACGAGGAATGGATTGCGGAGAATTTCTACCAATATATGACCTGTCAGATTTCTAATCAGATTCACTGCTTGTGATCTGTATTTCTACACCGATTCAAATTGTGTAGGCCTTGAATATTTTTTCGCTATACAAATGAACACGCCCTGATTGAATACTTCCGATTATATTACAGAAGGTAATAAGGTTAGTTCGCTTTGGCTCAGGGCATTATTCGCGGCCTGTTCACGTTTAAATCACATCCTAGAAATTTGGAGAAATGTGAAAGTCATATTCATCCCCAAGGCTGGAAAGAGCGGCCATGAATCTCTGAAGGATATCAGATGATTTCTCATCATTTATACGCAAGACTGTGGAAAGAATTTTGGATGAACATATAAGATCGCTAGTGACTAATAGATGTTTCTCGGTCAGCCAGGATGCCTATATGAAGGAAAAGTCGACGAAGATAGCCCTACTCGAAGTAGTTAGCACCACCCAAAAATGTCTCTTGTACACGCTGAAAAAACGGCCCCAGTAACATATTGCTGGAACAATGTATATCCACATTAGGTACATTTTCTGGTTCAGCGATGGGGTTGAAATATGACGTCCTTTGGCTAAGTATGTTAATAGTGACAGCATTACCTAACTCTGCTGCCTGGTGGAATTATCTCAGATAGGTGCAGATGGAATTCAACACATCTTGAACAAAATAAATTGGTTTTTGGTAGAACTAGCGGTCAATCTCTTTAGCCCAGCATATCACAATGGACTTACAAGTCTAAGTAACTCATACGTCGACTAACACCAACCCTCTAACCCGACTCACCTATAGCAGTCTTCCGAGGTAATGGAAATGATTAAGCAAAAATTGGAAATATGAACACTGCAAAGCAGATAACTAAATGTCTGGCTAGAATTTCATCTAAGAAATTTCGCAGAGACCTGCAGTTGCTTAAGGATTAGAGTGTAGAGCTTTGTAATAAAAAAATGACACTGAAAGAAAATCTTTACATTAAATCGATGTTAAATGTTCATCAATTTTTTTCATTGTACTGAAGACAAATTGCATAAAGTCAATGAAAGGTTTTTTCAGTTTGAAGATTGCGCGTTTCTTCACCTTATGCTGCTTCATTGAATTGATTATATTTTTTACATCAATCTTTATCATTGGAATTTAGAAATAATTAGTGGGATCGATTCAAAATAAGAACGTCGTGAAGTATTGAAAAAAATAAAAAGAAAAAGAACAAATCTAGTAGAAAACTAAAAATACATAATAGAATATAGTGCAATGCACAGAAAACAATATCCACGTAATGGACATTTTCTTTGAGGTCTTATACCCTGTTCTTGTGAAATATTTACAATGAAAATTAGTCGACAGAGTTCGGCTAAACATTAACAATTAACTTACATCAAAATTATGACAAGTTTACACCAAATGGATGACAAACTTACATCAAATTGATGACATCCTTACATCTAATTGACGCAAAATGTGCAGGAAATTCATGAACAATTTACATCAAAATTGTGAAAAATCTGCGTTAATTTGATGCCAAACTTACACGTACGTCAACATTTTGCATCAATTTGATGTAAAGTAATTGCTAATATGTAGCCGAATTCTTTGGAATGTTGTCGCAGAATCAACACAAACTATTGATGAAATTTAGATGAAAGATTGACTAAATTTTCTTCATAAATTAATTCAAATGTGTGGTAGATTGGAATTCATAAATTTGATAAAGGTTTTTCTTTATTCGTCAGTTTATTAAACCATTGACGATCGGGCATAGATTGATTCGGAATATATTTGAAAACCCAGTTGTATTAAGCAGATATGATTCTGGGTGCGAGCAATCGTTGAGAATGGATACCTCGGAAATTCGTTGAGCTGCCAACCTTTTAACTGACCCAGATTTTAAATATCCTTTTGGGAGAAATAATGTAAGATACGAATATAAATGTGAGGCGCTAGCAAGATTTTATTTGACCCAATTATGAGCAAATCCCTTTGTTTCTTTTGTCATTTAATCCCGCTAATAAAAGTGGCAATAATTGTTTCACAACCTCTTGTTACTCTACCCCTATTTACGTAATTCATTTTACATTTAATGAAATACTTTATAATCCTTATGGAATCCTTGCACAACAACACACCGAATGTTACAAGTTAATGAACATATTTGATGTTAATAATACACACACACACATGTTGCTAATAATAACAATGCTAATAAAAATCCCCAAACATGTGACACAGTGTACCTTTCTTCCTTTAAATAACCATAAAAAAGGATATGCAAACACATACCAACCAACATGACACAACTGGGACTTTTGGTTATTTACAAATGAGCAGATGAAACAAACCCCATACATCTGTCGGATGTAACGCTTATAAAGCATCAAAATACGCACCGAGCAACGCATAAAAGGACGCTAACTCTAAATTAAACAATACGTAGTGTGCAAGGGAAAAAAAGGACACGTATAAGGACATGTGAAAGAGAACACACAACCAGTAAAGCCAAACCCCAGCTAATCACTCTTTTATAACAAAAATGAAACTCAACATGAATGTAATTAGTAGCACAGAATTAAGGCGAGCAAGTAGTATTAAAAACAACACAGCAAAAAAGCGACGAGCGAATAGAGAATAGAGAATAGAGAATAGTCCTGAGTATATGCATTGTAATACTAACACAGATTCTTACACACACACACACAAACTCATTAATGTGACAACAAAGCTTTCACACATCTACACGAATAATTACTGAAAGGATAATGGTTAATGACTTTGTGTCAAAATCACACAACACACAGGCAACACAAACCAATCTCCCTAACACATATGCAACATAAGTAGTACACATGAAACATCCATAGTTATGATTACATGACAAAGTACAAAGTACAACACACACTCTCTCTCTCTTAGACGCATCACTGTAAATAGAAGATGATACTGCTGTCAATGCAAAGAAAAGGGCTAAGAATATGGTGTCTTGGGAAGGGTTGCTGCTTAGATGGCTTCTTGGTTGGTTGTTAGGGCAAAAGGCATTGTTGATGACAAGGCGTTTGTTGCATTTGGGGAAAAGTGAAAATCTAGGCTTTTTGTGAATTATATATGAATGTTATAAAGACCCAGTTTACTTAACATTTTAACGCCCTAAAATTAACAATTCAAACAGATATACATACACATAAGATATGCATATGTATGTGTTGTACAAAGGGATACACTTTCAAAGTGTCACACAGAGGGAGAGAGAGACTCGCGTGTATCTGTGTTGTAAGCAATTTACACATAGACAAAAATCTGACACAGCAGTTTGGGAATACTAAAAATTGGGAATTGTAAAATATGAATCCTTTAAAATCGTAGAATACTAGAAGGCAATGTATTCATTACCTGCCTCCAATTAGGCTACCGATTTATGGTCGATCTATTTAGCATTCGCGTTTCGTTATTCGCATTTTTTCCTACGCATTCTACCAAGGTGCTAATACAAGTTTAACTATATTAGTATGACTAATTTTCCCTTATATTCGATGATACGAAGGCGGATCAATAAGTCCGTGACTTTTTGAATGAAACAACGTTTTTTTTTCAAAGAAAATTATTTTTCAACATAATCTCCTATTAGCTCAATACACTTAGTCCAACGGTTATCTGACTTTTGTATCCCTTCCAAAAAAATTTAATTTTTCGAGGTCCATAAAATAGGGATTTGCTTGATCAATAATTTCATCGTTGGAGCTAAATCTCATTCCACCGAGCCATTTCTTTAGATATGGAAATAGGAAATAATCACTGGTGGATGTGGTACCAATTCGTAGACCAATTCCAACAACTCCAAACAATCCCTTGAGTTGTCAACCGATTACGTTTATGGTCAATTAAGAGCAAACGCGGCACCCATCTTGCAGACAGCTTTCTTAAACCCAACTGATCATTTAAAATCGAAACCACACTGCCAAATGAAATGCCTATGGTATCAGCAATCTCACGCACTTTTACTCTTCGATCGGCCAACACCATATCGTGGATTTTTAGACATTTTTCGATGTATTGACCTTAATTGGCCGTCCAGAGAGTTCAGCGTCATTTGTACTTGTGCGACCACAACGAAAGTCAGTAAACCACTTTTCTACCATTAAAATCGATGGTGCAGAGAACCAACGTATTTATCAAGCTTTTCCTTGGTTGCATTGTCTGTTTTTTTTCGCAAAACATAATGTTTAATGAACACTCCAAATTCACTTTTTTCCATTTTTAAAAAATGCACGAGGTTGTATGTTTTGAACAGCTGTTAAACGTAAACAAAATTTAACAGTAGTCTATTAACAGGTGGTACTTAATGGGAGCAGTGTTACATTTCATATAACTACGAGGGAAGTTCAAAAAGTCACGGACTTATTGATCAGCCCTCATATTAAACATATTTACAGGAACCTTGAAACTAGTTACCGTATTAGAATAACCCATACGCCATCAAATCATTACTTACCTATTGATTAATTAATATTAATCATACGCCATTATAACTTACTTAAACTCGAGTTTAGTGTTGGCACAAAACCGGTATTTCTAAAACCGGTTCTTGGAATAATGAATTTTTGGCGAAACCGGGTAGGGGTTAAACCGAGGGGTAAATAACGGCCAATAACCGGTTTCGGTTGTTATGTGGAAATTGAAAACTGTACGTTTTATAGCAGTCGTTTATTTGTAATTCAGTATTTTTGATATTTGCGATCGATGTTATTATACAAATTTTTTAACACACCATAAAAAGGTAATATTATTATACAAATTTTTTAACACACCATAAAAAAGTTAATATTATAATACACTAGACCCTGGCGAGCCAATTTCTGCTCCACAAAAACCCCGAAAATCATTCAGCTTAACTCCCAAAATCTCTATAAGATCCGACATTAAGTAAGATCCTTGCTATTGCCTCCTATATATAAAAAACGGCCGGGCAGTAGAATATGAGATGTTTGACGCTATCATCCCCACCTTCCTCCCCACAACTTCTGCATTAATCGCGTGCAGGTATTCCAAGTCTATACTCCAGACTGCTCTACCAATGCTCAGTGATCACAGCGACTAGAATAGAAATATCTTGTCTAGGAATGGATATCATGTTTATCGAAAGATTCAGGTCATAACATGACAATACTTGCTTGGTGATACTGTATTTTGTGCCTCCATCTACGATTTGCATGTCTGAGATCAACTTGCTTGCAAAAACCAGCATACCCCAACGCTCCATATCATGAGAAACAGGTCAGATAGTACCTAATCTCACCAGCTCAACCACTGTATGCTTCACTGGAATGTTTCTATGCCCCTTCACCCATATATGGTGAATATGGAACTGTTTGGCCATCTCCTTTACAGACACGCGGCACTTCTTGAAGTCAGGAATGCAGATTGTTACAGTAGATGTTTATATTCCAGGCGGTAATGACATTTCGTCATAGTCAAAGTGCAACATCTCCGATTTCCATGACTTCCGCCAGCAAGACAAAACAATGCTCTGTTACTCATTCTGTAAGGTCTAGACCCAGCTCCTTAGGATAGAATAGTTCTTTAGATAAAAAATAGATGTATATATCCAGTTAACTATTTTCGGGACTAGGCCCATCGTCCATCGATTGCCCTTTTACATGTGTATACTCCAACTGGGGCTCTATTGGCACCATCCATAATGTTTGATACGAAACTAAGCTTTCTGTCGAGAGTCACACCTAGATAAAGGGTACTATCTCGGTTTTCTCCGCGTTACATCCAGCCTATTATCTGTGGACAACAGAGGGAGTCTACCTATTAAGCCCCAGAGCAAATCTCTACAAGTGGAGGGGTATTTAGCCTGCACTGCAATTGCCAGGTCGCCAGCAAATGCATCTTGAAAAAACTCCATTCAGTACTAAAATCTAGGGAAGTGGAGATAAGACTCTACGTTGGGGAGTTCTCCTATTCTCACTTCGAGTTAAAGTCGTGTGGCCAAGAGATGAGTTTATGCGACTTCGCGTAAGTAATCCATTAATGGTCCCTGGTCAACACAATGCGCCGACAGAGTTGATTTTATCGATCCTTGTAAGAAGTTGTGAAAGGCACCTTCTATATCGACAAATGCAAGAATATTGTGTTCCTTTAGATAAATGTATTTCTCTATGAACCCCACTAGAGCGTGCAGAGATGTCTCCGAAGATTTGCCTTATTCTAAGCGTGCTGGCATGTGGATAACTAAGAAGTACCTATGATCATTCGCAGGTGGAAGGATGAGAAACCAGGGAGCCAAAATCTGTACTCCACTTTGTAACTTCACTGGTGCTATGCCGTCAGGGCCAGGTGATTGTAGTCCGTGTAGTCCGCAATGGGCAAAACGAAGTGGTTGTTCGGAAAGTCCGACCTTATGTTTTCGAACCAGTTTCCTAGAAAGTGTGTGATAAGCAGTTGGTCTAACGTTCCATTATTTGACGTCGTCCACCGCCCGTTCGGTTATTTCAGATATTTCATGGATCTGAGAGTCGTTGAACCTGACCAAATTCTCAGGCCTCAACAAATGCAGATGTTATTATCTTCACGTTGCACTGGCGATCTTACACTTAGTAATACTATCACTATGATCTTCAATTGACTCTCAGTAAAGAGAGCCATCTTACACATTCTGTGCCCGACTCGATATCTGGTTGAAAAACACCAAATGTTCTGCTTAATATTAAAACACCCGATAAAGGTTTATATTCAAATTTTCCACACGTCCAAGCTCTGTCGGTATATCAGGGAATCTCCCGCCTGCTATGGCTCGTAATTACTCACAGGTACAGCAAACAACGTGTTAATGTGTTTATGTGAATCATACGCCAACGTACGAACAGTGGAATGAAGCATAGTTGGCGTATGATGTATGACCTATACACTGTTTGCATTACTCATACGTAATCATTATCATATCAATGCTACTGAAAATGCGCTGAAAACTACATTTAGAATTTTGTCAAGGATGCCTTCTTCTATGTGTTTATTTTAAACTTCTTTATAATATCACAGATTAGTCATCAGCGACAGTGTTTTGCAAATGATTTCTGGTAACACCAATTTCGATCTGCAATATTTTTAGAACAAAAAAACATTTCAAATCCAAATAGATAAAAAAAGTTGCGAATAAAGTAATTCGCCCTTGAAATTGTTCTAGCTTTCTGCATGAAAGCTTGAAGAGCAACATAAATGTGCATATATTTAATTCCAAGGACAAAATTTTAAGTTCTGCTTAAAATTAACAAATAATAAACAGATTCAAATTATGATAGAATTAAAAATTCTAACTTTCTGCACACGAATGAAGTTCAGAATCTTTTAGAATGACACTCAGCAAATTGCAGACTTGGCAATAAATTTTGTTCAATACTGAGTCACAGCTATAGTCGCAACTGAGCAGAATATTGCTGAGCGCTTATTCTACTTGCATTCTTGCATACCTAAGTTCGTTTTCATAACATATTTTAGATTATGACACCGATGTTACCCTATATACCCTCCAAACCACTGTGCCTGTGAAGGGCCAAAGTCAAAAAGGGTAAATCTATGTCCATGGCTATTTGTAGATGAACATGTGTATTGTTGTATGCATGAGTGTATTAACAGCAAACAACATTCTGCACTTTTGCGTCAACACTTCACACTCAGCAAAAGAAAAAAGCACCAACACCAACTGCCAACATCAACAACGACAACTGAAACGGCACCAGCTAACAACGACACAAGAAAGAAAACCTAACTGTCGCTAGAGGGCGTCATAGAAAAAAAATTGTTAAGCTTGTACGCCATTACTTAACAGTTATAACGGCCAAAAACGACAGCAACGCCAACAACATCATGTACCTAACAACACAATGATGGAGAACAAAAACAAAATGCATATATATACGTATATGACACTGCAAACACTCAAAAGAATACTAGGGTGAATCGATTTAAGACTCCAATTGAATGAATCCTTAAAGATAGCAAGAATTTTCAAATACATTTCAAACGAAATTCTTTTAAGTAGAACTCCTTTTACAACCAGACTTTTTGCCATTCTTACAAACTCATTCATAGAAAGTTATGAGAGGTTTGAAGTGCGATTTTTGTATAACAAATCATCTCTCAAACCCCTCGTAACTTTTCACGAATAGGGCCGATAATCTTTAAGGTCACGAAAATTTAACTTAAAAAGGATTTGAATTAATTTTGATTATTACCTGTGTATTACATAGTGTCACCCTAACTCATATATTTACAACTGTAGTGAACAAACTGCGTTAAGAGGAAAGTGTTGAAATGGAGGGAAAGGTGAGTGATAAAGGCCTTCAATTAATTCTGACAGACAAATTGGAATGAGGTAAACAGACGATCATGGCTGTTCCTAAAGCATATAACACAGATTCCTGTTAGTGGCAACTATCAACCGACCACCTGCTGCGGAGTTAGCTAGACTATACTAATTTTGCAGTCTCACCCACAACCCCGTGAAATTCTACCTAACTTATTATACCTTCTTTTTCCAGTTTCGCCAGCAACTCTCCAAAGTCATCCAGTAGTTTGCATATTTCTACGATGTAACTCAGAACAATAGTTTTTAATGATTCAGAATTCACAAAACAAAGCATAAGAAATGCGTCATTTTTGTCCCCTTGTAATTTACAACAAAAAGCGAAACAGATTTACAGGCAGAGTGTCCTTTTATGTTTTTGCCTGCAGTTCATCAGGATTACGTATTAGACAAAGCATCAAGATTATAATACTTAACATCAACACGTTTCTAAAACAACACAAATTACGACAAGTGTCAAATGAATGAATAAAAAATTTAGGAAACAAAGAGAAATGTCACTACGTGTACACGAAATGAAACTCCGGTGGTTGGAAACTATTCACAAAATATAAGGTTTTTTTCATAGAAATTCTTAAAAATAAAGAAACGTGATGCGTTGTCTTCATGTGCTAATTTGATTTTAATTTTGTCTTTATTTTCTACCAAATTTATTGCTAAATACGTGAAAGGTATGAATTAAAAGTACTCATACGTAACCATAAATCAAATAAAAATGTAACGCTCATACGACACCTGTCTCCTCTAATTGATTATTATGGTACTAGCCACTAGTACGTTAAGACGAGCATTTACTTAGGCATTTGCATAGGTCTTCATTGCGTAGTCGCCTCGCTTACTGATGGCGATATTATCGAGTAGTAGGCCAAGAAAAATATTCTCCAAAAACCGTGCGAAATCGATGTCATGTTGTGGAAGGTGGTCCAACATAAATCATCCTATGCTTTGTTGCTATATCTTCAAATTTAAAGCGTAAAATTAATTGTATTTTAATTTTTAACTGGGCCTTTACAATTTTTTTCTGTTACTTACTAAAGATGATGTCGGCCTAGTGGACGCCGCTATTATTGATTACCCATTGCAATTTTCGATCATTCTGATGAAAACTACGAGCGAAAAGTTCACGCACTTATTTCCGACAGTTGCTTTAAAAGCCTCCAAAGTCTATGGTTATATCACCTAGACCTGTGGCTTCAAAAACACCGGCTGTCAAATCGAGCAATCTTGCCGAACATTATAATTCATCAAAATGAGATATTAGGTGACCCCGAAACGCTTCCTTCAAAATGATTAATGCCGCATGAGCTGTCAGTCAGAGTCCGTCAATTCGCGGCATTAAAACGTTAATCGTTCATCATGGCTCTGAATCACTCACCAATCACAGTAACATTATTATGAAAGATTAGGTGTTGGTGTTGGCTGCAATCGATGAAGGACTTATATAGACTTATTAGTCTAATATGATACCACGGCCCAACTATTTAGTCCCACCTTAGTACCATTTATTTTCCTCCAAACCCCCAAGATCTTGTCCACGCATATTTGAGATAATTTTCCTAGGTCCGTAACTAGCTACAAACCCATGGCATGGGCTATGTTACCACGGACTAACGATTTAGCCCCAGCGTAATAACATTTATTTTGCTCCAAAAACCCAAGATCTTGTCCAAGCATATTTGAGATAATTTTCCTAGGTCCTTAACTAGCAAGAATCCTATGGCATGGGCTGTGTTACCACGGACTAACGATTGAAACCCACCGTAGTACCATTTATTTTGCTCCAAAATCCCAAGATCTTGTCCAAGCATATTTGAGATAATTTTCTTAGGCCCTTACCTAGTTAGAATCCTATGGCGTGGGCTGGGCACGTGCCAGAAACGTGTTCAGTGGTTTCTTCGTATTCCTCATCGTCACAGCTTTTACAGAATTCACCCACAGTAACGTTTTGTCCCACCACAACTCAACCAATCAATTCAAACAAGAATCGATACCTTGGGCTCGGCTAAACACAGAAGGTTCAGGGATCTCCTGCTATCCAATAGATTGTCTTGGGCGTTTACAATCTATACCATTGCTTCACCTCTAGTACATCATCAGAAAGGGGCGTTATTACTACAGGCTATGCCTACAAGTCGATAGGATTATATCAACATACTACAGTTCCTTTGCGACCTCTTCGTTAGTCCCTACTCTAGCTAGCTCATACGCTCTAAAGTTCCCTGGAATATCCTTGTGCCCTGGCAACAACATGAGGTAAATTTCGTACTGATAAGCCATATCATTAAGAGATCTGCGGCAGTCTTAAACCGATGTTGAGTTCACGAACACTGATTCTAGGGACTTGATTATTTCATGGCTGTCGGAGAAAATATTGACCCCAAATGACTGCTGGAATATTATCCCTCAGCCCCCCGATCAGTTCCGTAATATACAAAATTTCCGCCTGTTTCACGCTACAATGATTCAAGAAAGGGACACTTTTAGCTCTCTTGAATAGACCCCTTATCCTACCTAATCATTAATTTTCGAACTGCCCCTGTAGAAGCTTTACACCAGAAACTCTTTTGTTCCAAAAACCCCTTTCGGGTATGAGAGTATAAGATTGTTACTTAAGGCGTCCTTGAAAATAGAAGTCTTGATTATACCAATGACATAAATGCTGCACCAAGCAGTGACTTTGAGTTGATCCAATGACTCTTTTTTTAAATGATACATACATTCTCAATGACCCAGAAGTGCATATTTGGTTTGTTTACGTATCCATTCATATAAAAATGGCTGTCATCGCTCATTATAAATGTCGACCTAAAATCGTTCACTGCGTCAATGAGGGTCAGAAGAGCATGGGCGAAGTTTAGATGCGATTGACGCCATACAGTCAGTAGCTGACGAACTGCCTGACATCTACAAGTTTTACAGCAAAATGGCTCTTGTAATAATGGACAGTTACTTGGAATATCGTCTGATCGAAACTGATGACCCATGTATGTTATTCGATATTCTCGCCTACACGAGAACTGGAGGGTCCCCAGGCACCTTCTCTGTCACGAGTTCATCCAGAATATACGAAACGAATAGCTAAAGGCCGTATGATTTCGATAGATGGCGTTGGAGGGCCGGGAAATCTGCTCTGAAATTAACGTAACTCCAAACTCAGTGACAAGGTATTCCATCGTCCCAAGTTATAGCATCTTCCGATAGGTTGAAAATTTTTGGGTTGGTATGTAGTTTAAAATCAGTGAGTCGGAAACGCAAGCAGCTTAATATCATTGTGTGTGAAAAAAATGTGAGCTATTCCTTCTGGGAATGTAATTGACGAATATCTTTTTATAAGATATTTTTTTTTTGGTGCAATGGATAGTATGAGCGGCTCCTGTACATGAGAACGTTGTGTCGATTCCTGCTCCGACCACCTTTCAATTCCTTCGCTTAAAGATGGCGACACTATGAAGTATTTAGCCATGAAAAAGGTGCCAAAAATACCTTTCGGAACCGGTGTAAAGCTGTAGATCCCAATCAGTCAGTATAAAACTAGACAGCGCATAGCCCACTCCAAGCTCTCCCCAATCTCTTGATTGGAATCTATTTTTATAATTTATTAGTACTTATACGTACCCATAGCCAATTAACACCTATATACCACACATTTCTTTCTTATATGAAAATAATAGGCCGAAGCCCAAATTCGGTGTAAAAAGCGATCAAATATCTTATCGGTTATTTCCGAAGGAAACAAGCCGGAAAAGTTAACGGAGTTAGATAAACTCGAATTTAATCTATTCATGTGTGTTTTCATGGGCATATTACTCCAGCCCACATCTGTATAGAATTGAACGATCCAATATAAATGAATAAAGAGCGTATTGGTAAAGTTGAAAACTAAACAGCACTTTATCCATCAGTACTTTACAGAACTTAGGTTCCAACTAGGCTGACATTACTGTTATCCAGGACATACTGTACAAGGACGAAAGACGAAGAATTGTGAGAGATGCTACAGCTGCCATGAAAAAAAGCATACATTTGGTTGCGAATTTGAAGTTGGGAATAGACTGTGACATCTAGTCTTAAGCTTCAATCCCGTTAGTGAACGTAAAACCAGCATCCGCGTAGAGGCGAAATATTTCGATAGTTTGTGTACATGCCCCGATGGAAGAAAAAGCCTATGGCACTTTGGACATGATATATGAGCGCCTAGAGGAAAGATACGACCGCTGCTCTGGCCATGACAGTGAGATTGTTCTGGGTTTTAATGTTTTAATGCTAAAGTCGGCAGATAAAATGTCACTGAACCAACCATCGGTAAATTCAGTCTACACCGCATCACTTCAGATAACGGCACGAGACTGTTAGATTTTGCCGCGGCGAAAAACATGGCTGTCCATTCCATTATAAAGACATCCAGATTCCAATATAAAGACATCCATAAGGCTACTTCGGTGGACAGACGAAGCACCAGATTGATCACCCTCTAATTGATACTGGTGCAGAGCGCACCCCCGCCTCATGATAGTGGAAGTACATTTCCGACAAAAGTCCTATAACGAATTTCTCTATGCGTTAAATTTTTTCCTTATTAAGTGGTATATATCCCCATCCCTATGGGTGAGGGTATAATTAATATCTTTCATACGTAGTCGTGTGACAAATTGAAATTTCAAATTCGTGCATTAAAAAATTTCTATGTTGACACAAGTATAAAAAATTAGTATATTATCATTTAATTCAACATATTTCAGTATAAAGTACTAAAAATCCTATTAGTATCACTCATACTTATTCCAATTTTCCAACCCATCAGAAGTTACTATGATTAATGTCACAATTAGTAACACTCATACGTAACCTGACAACCCATCCCCCTTTTGGGTGCATTATCTCGGATTTTTGCGGAATTGTCCTACTTTTATTGTCTCATCCCGAATAGAATCTATATTAGAAAATAATTACAAATCACCTGGTTTACGGAATGATACCGTAGAAACAACTCAGATCAGTAAAAAACTTTTCGAGAAAACAACTGATAAAGATTACGGGTCGCGTTCGCTCGTTGCGTTCTTGTTTTCGCTTCCACCTTTTGATTTTTATTGAAACCCTTGGCTCTATACCTTTCAGCAAACTTCCCCTATATACAGATTTGCTGGTGCAGTAAATATTTTGGTAGTTAATTCGAGTGAAATTGCGCAAAAATTTCTTTCAAACTTCAAGTGTAATTTGAAGCAAAAGTGTAATTCAAGTGTAATTGAAAGCTAGGAGTCTGCAGTTTGTTTAATTGAAATTTTCTATAAAAGTTTTACAAAAAACAAAAATAAATTTTTCCGATCATTGGTACCTTTCTGTAGACCATTTATATACATGTATATTTATGTCATTTTATGTTTTAAACTAAAAACACACGGTCGGTCAGGTTACTCCTATATAATCCTGAGACAATTTTTAAATTTCCAATGCTCCTACTTTATGTTCCAACAATTATGATTCAATCAAATATAAGCATAAAAATCGTTTTATTTAGTACATTCACGGCCGATCGTTTTAGTACATTCACAGCCGATTTCACCTTGTCTGGTTATCATACTAGAGCTAACGTACAGGTTTTCCTGTCAGTTTGTATCGAATTTATAATGTGTAACTGTCAGTTAGCTTTAACTTTGGTGAAATTGGGCGTTAATAATATTACTTGTACTTATTCGTAACAGGATTGCATTAATATTACTCATACGTATTCGAATCCGTATCACTCATCCGTCTTTACTGCATCCGTAAACTGCATCCGTCTTTACTGCAAAACTAAAAGAAGCCTAAAAGAATTGCTGATGGCACTAATATCCCTTTGCATAACTGTTACCCTGCAATATTGCACAACAATGTGGCATCTTTATGTCACATTCACTTCAATGTGGCATCTTTATGTCACACACTTATCTATACATAAAATCCCCAACATTTCAGCAATTCCTTTTATATTTTGAAGCGTGTTGGTAATTTTGTGGCAATATGACATCTAGGAGTTGATGACATTTTTTCTTTGTTCTTTACATTTACAATTACATCTACATGTAAAGCAATACAATACCGTTTCCCTTTTTCCCACTAGCAATGTATTTGTTTCGATCTGACACTATTCCTCTTTGCTTGTTATTCATTTCCTTTTGTTTGGTTTACTTTCAGACTGATTTACCACCCTGGATAACACGTTTACGTATGTGGGACAGTTATGGCACATATGTGCCAATAAAGCAAACAAGTGTAACAACAGGTCAACCACCTCCACCTCCCCCGGTGGCCTCTTCGGCAGATGGTGGTAAGCCCACATTACTGGATCAGGCCAGTTATGGCAGTAGCTATTACTACAGTCCACAGAATCCCAAGTTGGGTAAAAATTTACGTGTCAACATAGATAGTGCTTGGAATCCTGTAGATACCTATATATATGGACCCACACAGTCGAGTATCTTTAATCAAGAGAACAAGTATAGTGGGTATCAGGGTGGCGGTGGTTCCAAACAAAGTGGTGGCAATGGCATTGCTGCCATGAAAGAAAGTTTAAACTATATTTCAAGCAAAACAGCCAAAGAGTCATCCAGTGGCAGTGGTGGAGGCGTGAGTGGCGGAATTGGTGGCAATGCCTTGGCGCTGATGAGCACCAAGGGGAAACGTCGTTTAATGCTGGAAATTTACGATTATGAGACACCTAAACTGTGCGATCATACGGCAATTAGCAGTACAGGCAACACGTTGGGTCTTAATCGTTTGCGTCCTTGCAGTCCTTTGGAAAGTTATGTCAGCACTGGGCGAGATTTGGTAAGTACGAACACAAAAGTGTCATGGATTTTGCCGTTGTTCTATTTTTTTGTCTTCTATTTTTGAGTTCTGTATATCCTGCGGAGTAAAACTTTTACACTAGTCGCGTACAACAAAACCATAGTGGACAAGTAAATTTCCATCTTGTTGGAATATCACAAAAAAGGAGTTATAACAAATGCCGCATTGTTTAAAGGCACAATCTGCATTTCAGCAGGAAAACGAATGATAGAGCAATGGAAAGGGTTCACGATATGGATAAGTGATTGGAATTCACTTACATCAATGTCATACTCGTATACCGAATGTGTTTTGGGAGGGCACGTACATTTCTAGAAATTGTATGGGGGTGGGGTTAAAATGAAGATGGCAATGTGAACGGCTAAAAATGCTAATAGAATTTGGTGTGGCTTTATTGGAATCGTTTCTTTGCAAAAGAATAGCGTTTATTACGGCTATGTATTCCCAAATCGAATAAGAAGTATTAGATAACACTTATTCGGCACCATGTCCTCAAATGAAGAGATGTATAAGTACAGGTTTGGATTTTATTGCGTATACGTATTCTCAACTTAAATAGGGAAAATTAAACATTACTAATACGGCACCATGTCACGAAATTAAGAAATATTTTATATATATGAAGAACAATATTAGAAATATATTTACGCAATCTGAAAGACTATTTCCATAATGCTTTATTAATTTAGGCAGTTTAAAGTCATTACTATCAAATAGATTATAATTTGTTGTAGGCGGTGTAGGAGATCTTTAACTCCATCTGACCAAATATTTATAACACATACATTCGGCCGAAGATGGAATCAAAAACTCATCTTTCGGTCGATGCTTCTAGGTACAAGTAGAGTAGCTAATCGACCCACCTTCTTCGAATGTAAACGTGAGCTGTGTGCTGCTCTCCTATTGATATTTCTATGGAACTTTTTCCCCTGAGATACTTAGCCTCCAACCGGAGGTTAGAGTTTTTAGTTATACAACAAGGTGGTCCAGGCTACAACATTCATTTGTTGTCATATGCCCGAGTGCATTCTCTAATATTTGTGGTATCAACATATTTAAATCTAATACCATACAAAATTCTATGCCTCCGTTAGTCCTACTCCTATCCTTACTTCCTAAGTCCAATACAGTGCACTGAATTTTAAGGGGGCATAACCTGAGTGTTGGTCAGCAGAAAAAATATATGCGGATGCCGAAAATCTGAGTCTATGAGGTGATTCGAAGTGCCATGCGAGGTCCCCAGGATTTAGTATTAGGACCACTTTAATTTTGTAAGCGAAAAGTTACATAGTCTCTTTCAAAATCCTCCGAAGTGTCCGATTGGAAAGACCCAACAATGTAGAACATCCTCTCGTTGACGTATGAAGATTTTTTTCTATGCTCTGTCTTACATCACAAATTTTTTCAACTTAGCTTGCCAATAACCTTCGGTATGGCACACGATGAGAACTTGTTGCCCCATCCTTTAATTTATAGGGTCGACTTTGTCAACCTGAGGATGTCCTTCTTCAGCACCAGAACCGGCGTACCGTTTTTCCATGGGGCGGAGATACCATCGACTAGGTTTTTCAGGGTTGACGTGAAGAGCTGTGAGGACATCCGAAATATTAGTAGTCCTCCTGTGAACTCACTGTTGACGACTTCTATGGGAGGTCCATCTTCGACCACCATGACATGCTTCCTCACCCTCGTATTGACTACGTCTGTTGGTATTTTACCAGTTGGGTTACCGCTGTCGATATCGGCATCGTACCGGTTTTGTCTTCTAGCTACCTTTACATAGGTCAGAGGTTCCTCACAACTTTCCACATTCAGATTTATCTTTCGAGTCGGATTGGGCCCGTGTTTTCGGGCCCTCTCCTCGCCGGTTGATTTAGATGAAGTAATCGTCTTCCTGGTAATCGCATCGGCTTTCCTCCTGTTGCCTCTGGGATTTCGTTATTACTACTGGGTTTTGGCGTCTCCGAGTTATCGGATGATGGATAACTTTTTTCCCTACTGCCACCGATTTAGCATTGTTTCGTTCCTCCGGTGATCGAGCCCTATTATCAGCCTCTGCTGAGGTCGAGGAATGTGCCGACCGATCTTTCGGAACATCCGGCGTTTTGCTCGGTCTAGCTAAGCCGTTCAGCTTCGAAATTTCCTGCACTGTGGCTCTGATAACCACTTGTGAGTATGGCTATCCTCTCGCTCACTTCAGCAACCATTTAGCTGACCTGACTTAAAGAGTGAGAGTTGCATTCCTCACCTGTTTCTGAAGGCTGGGGACTTTAACAGTCACTCTTGTGTATCATCTCGTCGTCATCCTTATATTTGTTGAAAATATCTTTGGGTGTGTTTGTCACATTTGCTGCTACAGGGGCCAACACACCCACTGCTGTAGAACCACGATTACTGGATATCGACGGTGCATTACTCGTGTTAGGATCGGCTGCCGCTTGCACGGGGGTCAGTACTCTCTGCACCACAACATTATTTTTTCGATTTGCCTTTCCATTGTTTGTTTTTGATTACAGGGAACAGCCCCAAAAAAGTTTTTAGTCCGTGGCTCATGCTGGCATCCTCAGGGAATACCAGGAATTCCTAGGCGTAGTGGGCATTCAGCCCTCCATCCATTCAAATTAAGCTTCAGTGGAGGAGAGACAGGGTGTCCAGAACCTCTCTCCCCTATTCACCACCTGGGGATGAACCCGATACTAAACTGGAAAACATACACGGGTTGTGGCACTTTAAAAATACTTATAACATGAAATTTCAAAATATTAATCACTTTTTCAAATCTTCGTTTGAAGGAGATACGCGGTTTTGCCTCACATCCATCCTATTAGTGAACGATTACTCGCAATGAATAGAAAACCTATCTTAGTTCATTGCGCAATTACCTGCCATGGTTTATCTGTGTAATTTTAAAATAAAAACACGTATTTTTTGCAACACTTCCGATTTTTTTACTGGATTGTAAAGACGACATATTCCGATTAAGTATGGAATAAAATATCCGTCAAATGACCCCACGGCTCTGATGGCCCGCCATTACTCATTTCATGAAATTTGCCATGACTTTTTCACAAAGATGTGGCTGTATCTCACCGACGACGCGTTGGATCTCGGATTTGAGCCCAGGAATTGATTCGGGTCTATTCGCAAAAACCCGACATTTAAAAAAAACCCCAAAGAAAGAAATCGCACGGCGTTAAATCGTTTGATCTTGTTGGCCAGTTGACATCAGCACTTCTTGAGATAATTGATTCTGGAAATCGATGCTGCAATAAATTATTACATGCGCGGCGTGGTAGGTGGTGTCTTCTTGTTTAAACCACATGTCGGGCAGATGCACGCAATCCAGTTTAGGCCACAAGAACTCCGTTATCATGTTGCTGTAACGCATGGCATTCACAGTCACTGCAATTTCGACCGCCTCTTGAAAAGGTAAGGCTAAATCACGCCGCCTCACCCAAATCCACACCAGACAGATGCTCGTTGTGGGTGTAGTTGTTTCTCATGAGTTTGATGCATGATGATTTTCTGAACCCAAAACCGACAATTTTGTGTATTCCCGAAGCCATGCAGATGGAAATGCGCTTCATCCGAGAAGATGGTTTTTTTTTTTAAAAATTGCCATTGACTTTACTTTACTCCATTACCCATTACACGAAGTGCTGGCGCCTTCCATGTTCTGGTGGTTTGAGTTCATGGGTAAGCTGAATTTTGTACGCATGCAGGTGGAGGACGTCGGTCGTCTGTCTTTGAAGTTGTTGAGAACGATGAGGAATTGATGTGTTCGGGTTTTCGGCGCCACTCGTTTACAGCAGCATTTGTTTCAAGAGATCTATAGGTACGTTGACGCTCATTAGTCGTACTCTCTATAACCGACCGAGTTCAATCAAATTTTTTGAACACTCTTCGAATGGTTGACACAAACGGCTGCAATTTCTGGACTGAAAATTCTTCGAAGTTTGCAAGCGATCTCAGCATAACTTTCCAAATTTATGTAATAAGTTTTCACAATAATAACGCGTCGTTCTTTCGTAAAGCGCTCCGTTTTTAGTAATAGGGGTAAACTTATGTGATAGCTGCCAAATTTCAGAGCTGCCACTTGCTCATAAAAGTAAATGACACTAAATTCAAAAAGTGCAATCTTACTGAGACATATGGTTAGTATGCACGCCTCTTGTACATAAGATCCTAGGTTCGTTCCCCGCCTTGAGCAACTTCAATTTCTTTCGGCGGCGGTTACCTCGAATAGTTACGGCGACACTATCGAGTATTTAGCTATAAAAAAGCTGCTCGAAATACCATTCGAAATTTTTGTAAAACCTGTAGTTCCCAATTGCTGAGTATAAAACTAGAAAGCGCACAGCTCACTGGTTGTGAGAAACTCTCCCCAATTCGTTCTTGTAATGTAATGGGAAATCATTTATTTTTCTGTTTGCCGCAGTTGGTATAAGTAATATTAATTAAAATGAAACTAATACGTATAAGTAATAACATTTCATATTTGTAATACTCATACGTAACTATAATCATAGTGAATTTTATAAAAAATTGCAACAGATTTTTCAAAGATTTCTAAAAAATAACTCCATATCCATAAAACAAAACTATTGGCTGTTGCTGGTAGATTCATATGAGTCCACATTAAAAGGTGACTTTTAAAAAATCCGTTGTTGATCTTTTTGTGGATTATCACTTGATTAATATTGTTATCGTAACATTGTCAACCTATTTTCCAGTTGCCATATATTTTTATGTGACAACTTATAAAAACCACAATAAAATACATAATAAATTTTTAATTTGAACATAAATATTATTGCACTGAAAACTATGCATACTTTTGTGAATACATATTTCATTATTTCATGCACTTATCGAACAAATACCACTAACGTTCAACTATTCATGCATTCAATCATTCACTTAACTGTATAAATATTAAAGCCGCATTATGCTTTTTGTTCAGGTTTTCATTTTATTTTATTTTTGTACTTTATCGAAATTTAAATAACCAAGAAACGACGACGAGTACAAAATGACCTCGCATAACCCCATTTAACCAATACCAATGGCAGCGATAAAATCGAAAGAAATGTAAAATTAAGTCATAAAATTTTAATGGTATTTTTTGTGGTTCACAACACAATTTTGAGGTTTTCCAACCATTCCATATATGTATATATTGGGTATTATATTGGTTTTTGCGGGTATGCATGGTCATATGGTCTACATCATAATCATCATCACCAATACCATTACAATGGCCATCAAAAGTGGCTATGATGTTGATGGTGTGGTGATGTTTCAGATCCGATTTAAACCCATTAAGATTTTCATCATCTCTACCACCATCGCCGGCATTAACAATCGAAATGACTTGACTAATGGTCAGGTCCACAAAAAAACATACCGAGTAATTGCTGAGAGTGGCAAATGTGGTAGTTATGAAGAGTTTTATTTGGAAATGATGAGCTAGATTATGAAAAATATCTAACAAATAAAAGGTATTATCTTTCTCAAAGGCAGCGGATTGTGGGACGAGTCCATTCAAATCCTGCGTCCCTAATTAGAGGAAAGGGATTTGAAATCCTGTTGGGAGATTTAGAACTAATATCCACACACAATATTTTGCACCTAATTGTTTTTAAAACGTTTTAGTTATAAATGAAACCGTGACGTCTCAAAGACCAAACCAAAGAGCAATTTAAAATAGAGAAGTTCATTCTCTCAACAATTTTAACTTCATTGGTTTGATTGCATGTAAACGTCGGATGTTTCACGGCTTGGCTTCAATAATACCAGATAGAGGCATTAGTTCAAATCCTCCAACAAAGCAACAACAACCGTATTTCATGGTAGTGTAGCAAGATAGTTGTGTTAAATACAACACAAATGTAGAACAACGATGAAAGCCAACAACAAAGTGCAAACTATATTCAAATTTCAGAGTTCTATACCAACGCGATATGAAACGTTACGTCAACAGTTCTTGTAACACCACCTGGTGTAAGTTAATTGTCGTCGAATTAGCACAAACCTACGACGAAGAGTGTAAAATGAAACGTCCGATGACAGGAATATTTTTTGGACACCCTCACCCATAACGCATAGAAGCAGCCATTTTAGGCCTTAGAATCTTTGGACGAAATTCGTTTTACGACCTTTTACTTAAGCCATGTCCGTCTGTCTGTTCGTCTTACTGTCTGGCTGGCTGGCTGGCTGGTCAATACGAAAACTGCCGTAAATCTTTACAGGTCACAATGTTATTCTGTCAGTGACTATTATTCAAAATCACCACGGATGATTTTTATTTATTCGACATCTATTTGTAGAAAGTTAGTTTGGGATTGAAAATGGACGTTTTGACCACGCCCCTTCTGGTACCTCACATCAACTTGACGCATTTAGGACAAAATCATATTTCTTCCCAAACTTTCCTCTGGTAGATGTGATTCGCTTCACCTCGCACATTGGTTAATAATCCGTAAATGTATACTTAACTGGAGGAAATGGGCGCCCATTGTGGTACCTCCCATACAAAACTGGGTGTTCGTCCAGGTGGTCAATCCGATAAATCGCGTGACACAATTCCGACCTTTATGAAATTAGGTACAAGGCTTCACGTCATCAAACGCCCATCACCGATTACAACACGGGTGATTTTGCCACGCCCATTTTGGTACCTCCTATACAAACGTTGCTTGATCGTCTGGTTGTTCGGCACGAGAAGTCTCGCTAAACCAAACCAATCTTTATGAAATTTTGTACCAGTCAATATTTACTAAAACATCACTCTCCTATAGAAAAAAAGCGCTTTTGCCACACCCATTCTGGTACCTCCCATACAAAAGTTGGGCGGATGGCCTTTTTATTGACATGATAATCCTCGTAAACTACAATGGATCTTAATAAAATTCCGTACTGGGCAATATTTTGCTAAAACCTACTGTGTAATTAATAACTGAATACTGTGCCACGCCCAGTTTTGTACCTCCCATACAAAAGTTGGTTGTATTTCCGGTTTGCCGACTCTAAATCTCCAATAAATCCCAACCGAACTTAATAAAATTTGGTATTGATCAAAATTTTGCCAACAATTTGCCATGCCCATTTTTGTACCTCCCATTTAAATATTGGGAGGACAATTGGTTGATAGTCAAAAAAAAATTCCCCAAAACCTCTTAGGATCCTAACTAATTTGGTTATTAAATGATATTTAGCGCAATGTCAATCTTTCGGCGATTCTTAGGTCGTTACAGAATCTAGGAGTCGACAGCTTAGTGGCATGCCTAATTGGGAAGCTTCTGGTGGATAGATACGTCATTGCTGAATGGGGTGGTGCTACAATTGCTACGAACGTTAACAGGGGGACACCGCAGGAGCGAGTTCTGTCTCCACTATTATGGTTAACTTCTGTCAATGAACTGCTTCTTGAATTGGACAGAACCGAATGCCAGGTCTTTGCCTATGCCGATGATATTGCTATCATCTGTACGGGTAGGAACCTCAAATTACTTAGCATTCGTACAACGAGCCTACTTAGTCTGATTTCGAACTGGACCGCTAACAACAGTCTATCGCTTAACTCACTTAAAACCGAGCTTATCTTTTTCTCTCGGAAATATAAAATACCCGCATTTGAACTGCCGTCAGGTAATAGGGTGTAATTACAGTTACGCAAAAGGTCAAGTATCTGGGAATAATTCTCGACAGAAAACTGTCTTGGCAACCGAATGTGGAGGAGAGGGTGAAAAAGGCATATGTTGCTCTTTACTGCTGTAGAGGGGCGATTGGAAAGCGCTGGGATCTGTCTCCTAAGATCAGCATGTGGATTTGTACCACAATAGTCAAACCAATACTTCTCTATGGCATTGCAGTTTGGTGGAGGTCCCTCCAAAGAAATTAATTCTGAATTCCTTGATGAAAATTCAAAGATCAGCACTGATTAGCGTTAGTGGGGAAATGGTCACGACGTCAAGCACTGCACTTAGTGCTCTCCTGAACATCTGTACTCCTGGTATCATGGCCGAATCGGCAGCCGCTACATCCCTGGTGAGAATCAGAGATTGTGGCGTTCTGATATCGGGGCATTCCGGACACGCTGAATTACTAAACCGGATCAACTCTATTCCCGTAAAACCGGACTACTCTATCCCCTACCTTCTACCAGCGACAAATCTAAGGACTTCTATTCCGAACAGGACTACCCGGGAAAAGTCACTGGAAGGGGACACCAGTAGTATCAGATTTTTCACGGATGGATCAAAGTTGGACGAGCAAGTTGACTATGGGGTCCATTCACCTGACCTAAATGTTAATATCTCCTTCAAGCTGTCTGATCGCTGTAGTGTATTTCAGGCGGAAATTACCGCCATACTGGAGGTTGCTGAACTACTGAAAAGTAGTGTCACAAACCTCCAGAGAATATGTATCTACACAGACAGCCAGGCTGCCATAAAATCCCTGGAAGCCATGTTTGCTACGCCTCTGACGGTGAAAGAATGTCACTCATCACTTAGGGTGATGGCAGAGTATTTTGACATCAGGCTCATCTGGGTACCGGGATACAGCGACATTCCAGGCAATTACGTAGCGGATGCGTTTGCTAGACAGGGTACTACGGCACAGGTTCTTCCGCCAAAAGAAGGTGTTAGTATGCCAATCTCTTCCTGCCGTTTGCAGATCAGGCAGTGGGCCGATAATATGTTCAAGGACATGTGAAGACGTACTTCAACTTGCAAACAGGCCAGGGTCCCCTGGCCACAGGTGGACAGGAAGAGGACTAGGCAATTACTTAGCTTGCTGAGAGACGGGTTATCAAAAATGATAGGAACACTTACGGGACATTGTCTTGTAGGAAAACACGCCCTAAGATTGGGACGTGGAAACTCCACTCTTTGTAGATGCTGCATGGAAGAAGACGAGGAAACGACGAAAAACCTTCTCTTGGATTGCCCTGCTCTGGCAGGACTGAGAAGTAGGATATTCGGAACACATTTAGTTACCAGAGTTACAGAATATTCCTGTAGGTCTTATAGACAAATTCATTGAAAGGGCAAATTGGCTAGACGATTAGTCAATAGTTGCTATAGAGAAAACTGCAGGTATCACAATGGGCTTCTTTAGCCTAAGTGTGCTAGACCACGCTCTGTCTTGCAGCCTTTTCAACCAACCAAGCAATGTCAATCTGGTATTGAATATGGACACTTTTGAATATAGGCGTTTTTTAAAAGGTGACTTAGGGTGAGGGTATGATTAAGTCGGTTCACCCGACATATTATTTCTACTATTAGATGTTCTATTTAATTTTTAGGGATTAAATTTTTTTTTTATAATTTTTTTAATTTCCCAACGTCATTTTAATACTGGTTTTTATTTAATTTAAATATTGGTTTGATTTAAATGTTTTCCTTGAAATTCATCTTGGAATGTTGCCCAAACCAAAATCTTACAATATTTAGGAACATCATGTTTTCATTGGAAGTTCCAAGGTTTAATTGCTTCAAGTCTATACTTAAGCTACTTTACCATAGCTTAAATTTTTGACTTTTTAGTGGTAAATATGAAAGTGCTAATCACTCCCTTAAGGCTAGTGAAAATTTCTTAAGCCAAATACCACCCCATGGAAAAGTATGTTTTTTTCCATCACCAATAAATTCAAACTCCTTGGCCACTCCACAAATACACTAAATAAACAATCTGTATGAGCAACTGATTGTTTGGCTTAACGAATATTGAGGGTCTGACTCCTCTACCTTGTCACTTCAGTGCATTTATTTTGATAACAAATATTTCAATTTCTTGGCTCTCCAAAACAACCCGTAACGAATCCTAGCCGGGAAATTTGCAAAGTGGTAATAACGATGAGTAAATAAATATGCAAATCCTGTTGGTCCAAATAAGGTACATAGTGTATATTTATACAACATCATCAGCACCATGGCAAACAACAGCTAAAAAGAACGAGCCACCGCTTCAAAAGCCAACTATAAAGAAGCAACCTATTTTATTAAAGGGGTTGGCAACTTCAACAGCAGCCAGCCAAATAGTCAGCCAACCAAACAGTCAGCCAACCAACCAGTCAGCCCGCCAAGTTACGGGCACAAAAACTCATCGACCCTCACATACGGCAAAGATTTAGAAACTTGGTAGCGCAACTCACTCACTCAGCATGATGTGGCCGCTGCAAGTGGTTGCTGGCATTTTGTTGAGTAGTATGAGATACGCCAGGATGTTTTGGCCATGCAATATTCGTAAGCCACTCAGTACTGGTTATACCACTGCATAAAACTCAAGAGTCATGGTGAACATTCTAATTAAATTACACGAAGGAGTTGTGTAGACGACGATGACAGGGACACACAGGATGATAGAGAAGGTGCAGCATATAGTTTGGCACAAAACACACACAGACAGTGGGATAAGTAGCAAGAGAATTGGAAAAATGTTGTTCACAATCAGAATTCAGAGAAGAGAGTTAATATTAAAACTTAGTTCAGACCCAGAACTCAGAGTACAGAGTTCATACTCATTGGTCCATGTTAATGCCGAGTTTACATTAATTGTATTCACATTAATAAGACTGTGGAACAAAATGAAACCTTTTGGAAAATAACGAGGTTCTGACAAAGGATTATGGTAGAGGCGGTAAAAAAATAAATATACGTTTACCGGTGCTTTAAAAATGTACGTCTGAAAATGTTATGGACTTGAAGGCCCTGGTAGAAGAAGGTATTAACTCACTTTTTTCAAAAACAATATTTTCCTTCTTTTCATATTTCCATGGTATCTGATTTAAAAAAAAATTTTAAATTTAATTTTAA
The DNA here is from genome assembly GCA_963931995.1 of Phaonia tiefii. NCBI lineage: Eukaryota > Metazoa > Arthropoda > Insecta > Diptera > Muscidae > Phaonia > Phaonia tiefii. Next base: position 278,400,457 of record OZ008369.1, read on the forward strand.
TAATTTAAATATTAGATGTTGACGTTTTTTCGTTTGAGTCAGTAGTCGGCTGGCTCATTTTTAGGTTTGTTTTGATTTTGCTTCTTTATAGCTGACAAAGTATAAACCTCCGTTTGCCATTACATTCCATTAAAGGATTGGGGAGAGCTTCTCACAACCAGTAAGCTGTGCGCTTACTAATTTTACCCTCACTGATTGGGACCTACAGTTTTACACAGGTTCCGAAAGGTATTTTTGAGAAGCTTATTCAGGGCAAGTACTCGATAGTGTCGCCTCACTAATCGAGATGGCCGTCGTCCGAAGAAATGTAAGGTGGTCAGAGCAGGGATAAAACCAACATTCTCATGTACAAGAGCCGCGTACACTAACCATTGCACCACCGCCGGCCACAACTATAGTTTGTAGTTTAATTTGAATTACCTTTCGAAATTCTAATTCAAAAAAATTTCAATACCATTGGCAATTGTTCTTTTTTTCAAAGCATTTCCTCCATATCTGACAGTTAAGGTTTCGAATATTTTATACAATACAGGTTTATGAATTCGAAAATACCGCGATGCAATACCTATCAAAGCCACAAACCTCGACATATAAAATACTTTAAAAACAGTATTGCCAGCAGTCAAACAAATTCAAAACAATTAAAATCATTCCCACAATTCCATACAATTCCAAAAAATAAAAACTTAAATACCAGTGACAATTGTACTTATATTCGAAGCATTTCTTTCATATCTTGCAGTTTTGGATTCCAAATATTTTATACAATACAGGTTTATGAATTTGAAAGCACTCCGACCAACACCAATCGAAAACACAAACATATAAAATACTTTAAAAACAGTATTGCCAGCAGTCAAACAAATTCAAGACATTTAAAAGCATTGCCATATTTTATTACAATTGACATCCGAAATATTTTATACAATACAGGTTTATGAATTTGAAAGCACTCCGACCAACACCAATCGAAAACACATACCTCTACATATAAAATACTTTAAAAACAGTATTGCCAGCAGTCAAACAAATTCAAGACATTTAAAAGCATTGCCATATTTTATTACAATTGACATCCGATTCCACAACCTGCATTTGCTTTGGTTCAGCAAATGCAAATTCAAAATTTTTTAATTGTCATTGCGAACAATGGTAATTCTTTTGCTTTTACATTAGATAAAGTAATTCAAATTAAAATTCAATGCATATTAAAAACGCCCATGTCTGATTATCAACTATATTGGGTACTTTTGGTTTGGTTTGTGCATAGACTAATATATGTTGGGAAATTTCTTGTTTAATGGAGTTTTGTAGGTGAAGTCTGTAACCAATATTTAGTATATATTGTAGTTTTGAACCCAATAAAAAGTATACATATTTAGAAATGCCAAAGTGAAAGAAGTTTAAAAAAAGAAAAATTTCGTAAATAAGTGATTTCAATAATCTTGGAAGTGTTTCACGCGATTTACCGGATTGAAAATCCGGACAATTTCCCACTGTCCTCGTTAGAATATTTTCGTTGAAGCCATAAAGAACTTTATTCTATCGCCTCCAACTGAGTACTCCCGAAAAAAACAGCAACAACTTCACCAGTATTAGCAAAAGATAAAATGCAAATAATGTTATTTAAATGCAGGTACGTGTACACAAGAAAATGTGGTTATGAGGTGCACAAAGTGAAATTTGGTTTATGGAGAAAAGTGACAAGTTAGAGACTTGAAGTAAACAAATAAACATGCATGATTGCTGGCGGAGGCAAGAAAAACTAAACTCAAGTTTTAATATAAGATTTGTTTTCATTCCCTGGTTAGTCACTAAATTCAACGTAAAAAGGGGTTTCCTACGTAGGAATGATGAAAGTTGAAAATTCCTTATTTTGAGTGTTGCTGGAAGAAACCTCCTGAGAGACAAAACACACGAACTTTTAATTATAGCTCCTGGTGGGCAGTAGCATTACATTTTGTATTCCATATTATTTCATATTTATGAGTAATGTGAGTAATGTGTAAAAGTGCATAGAAAACTGTTGCACACATGGTAACGTTGAAATAAGAAACTTTTGCGTAGAGTTGACGGCTACCTGGTCGGCATTTCTTCCTATATTAGGGCCGGAAGATTGCCTTTTCATCAATCAACTTGCAAGGGATTCCGTTTTCTTCACTTTCTCAACTAGAACACAAATGACACATCGCAGTAATAGTTCTGGTCAAAACCAACTCCCCTAATCCAGACTACCAAGGGAAGGTAGGAGCCACATTTGAAATGAAGGTAAAATTAACACAATGACACATCGCAGTAGTAGATCTGATCAAAACTAACTCCTCTAATCTGCTCTAAACATATGTCATCTTCCTTAAAAAAAGCATTTAACGACCGCCGACAAACTATTAGGAGTATCAAGAGAAACGGTGATGTCAGCCAGGAGACTCTTAGTGCTTTTGAAAATATATTACAGAGGCTTTCACAAGACAGCAGAAAGATGAGAGATTAAATGTGAAAGATGAAAGATGAAAGATAAAAGATAAAAGATAAAAGATAAAAGATAAAGATAAAAGATAAAAGATAAAAGATAAAAGATAAAAGATAAAAGATAAAAGATAAAAGATAAAAGATAAAAGATAAAAGATAAAAGATAAAAGATAAAAGATAAAAGATAAAAGATAAAAGATAAAAGATAAAAGATAAAAGATAAAAGATAAAAGATAAAAGATAAAAGATAAAAGATAAAAGATAAAAGATAAAAGATAAAAGATAAAAGATAAAAGATAAAAGATAAAAGATAAAAGATAAAAGATAAAAGATAAAAGATAAAAGATAAAAGATAAAAGATAAAAGATAAAAGATAAAAGATAAAAGATAAAAGATAAAAGATAAAAGATAAAAGATAAAAGATAAAAGATAAAAGATAAAAGATAAAAGATAAAAGATAAAAGATAAAAGATAAAAGATAAAAGATAAAAGATAAAAGATAAAAGATAAAAGATAAAGATAAAAGATAAAAGATAAAAGATAAAAGATAAAAGATAAAAGATAAAAGATAAAAGATAAAGATAAAAGATAAAAGATAAAAGATAAAAGATAAAAGATAAAAGATAAAAGATAAAAGATAAAAGATAAAAGATAAAAGATAAAAGATAAAAGATAAAAGATAAAAGATAAAAGATAAAAGATAAAAGATAAAAGATAAAAGATAAAAGATAAAAGATAAAAGATAAAAGATAAAAGATAAAAGATAAAAGATAAAAGATAAAAGATAAAAGATAAAAGATAAAGATAAAAGATAAAAGATAAAAGATAAAAGATAAAAGATAAAAGATAAAAGATAAAAGATAAAAGATAAAAGATAAAAGATAAAAGATAAAAGATAAAAGATAAAAGATAAAAGATAAAAGATAAAGATAAAAGATAAAAGATAAAAGATAAAAGATAAAAGATAAAAGATAAAAGATAAAAGATAAAAGATAAAAGATAAAAGATAAAGATAAAAGATAAAAGATAAAAGATAAAAGATAAAAGATAAAGATAAAAGATAAAAGATAAAAGATAAAAGATAAAAGATAAAAGATAAAAGATAAAAGATAAAAGATAAAAGATAAAAGATAAAAGATAAAGATAAAAGATAAAAGATAAAAGATAAAAGATAAAAGATAAAAGATAAAAGATAAAAGATAAAAGATAAAAGATAAAAGATAAAAGATAAAAGATAAAAGATAAAAGATAAAAGATAAAAGATAAAAGATAAAAGATAAAAGATAAAAGATAAAAGATAAAAGATAAAAGATAAAAGATAAAAGATAAAAGATAAAAGATAAAAGATAAAAGATAAAAGATAAAAGATAAAAGATAAAAGATAAAAGATAAAAGATAAAAGATAAAAGATAAAAGATAAAAGATAAAAGATAAAAGATAAAAGATAAAAGATAAAAGATAAAAGATAAAAGATAAAAGATAAAAGATAAAAGATAAAAGATAAAAGATAAAAGATAAAAGATAAAAGATAAAAGATAAAAGATAAAAGATAAAAGATAAAAGATAAAAGATAAAAGATAAAAGATAAAAGATAAAAGATAAAAGATAAAAGATAAAAGATAAAAGATAAAAGATAAAAGATAAAAGATAAAAGATAAAAGATAAAAGATAAAAGATAAAAGATAAAAGATAAAAGATAAAAGATAAAAGATAAAAGATAAAAGATAAAAGATAAAAGATAAAAGATAAAAGATAAAAGATAAAAGATAAAAGATAAAAGATAAAAGATAAAAGATAAAAGATAAAAGATAAAAGATAAAAGATAAAAGATAAAAGATAAAAGATAAAAGATAAAAGATAAAAGATAAAAGATAAAAGATAAAAGATAAAAGATAAAAGATAAAAGATAAAAGATAAAAGATAAAAGATAAAAGATAAAAGATAAAAGATAAAAGATAAAAGATAAAAGATAAAAGATAAAAGATAAAAGATAAAAGATAAAAGATAAAAGATAAAAGATAAAAGATAAAAGATAAAAGATAAAAGATAAAAGATAAAAGATAAAAGATAAAAGATAAAAGATAAAAGATAAAAGATAAAAGATAAAAGATAAAAGATAAAAGATAAAAGATAAAAGATAAAAGATAAAAGATAAAAGATAAAAGATAAAAGATAAAAGATAAAAGATAAAAGATAAAAGATAAAAGATAAAAGATAAAAGATAAAAGATAAAAGATAAAAGATAAAAGATAAAAGATAAAAGATAAAAGATAAAAGATAAAAGATAAAAGATAAAAGATAAAAGATAAAAGATAAAAGATAAAAGATAAAAGATAAAAGATAAAAGATAAAAGATAAAAGATAAAAGATAAAAGATAAAAGATAAAAGATAAAAGATAAAAGATAAAAGATAAAAGATAAAAGATAAAAGATAAAAGATAAAAGATAAAAGATAAAAGATAAAAGATAAAAGATAAAAGATAAAAGATAAAAGATAAAAGATAAAAGATAAAAGATAAAAGATAAAAGATAAAAGATAAAAGATAAAAGATAAAAGATAAAAGATAAAAGATAAAAGATAAAAGATAAAAGATAAAAGATAAAAGATAAAAGATAAAAGATAAAAGATAAAAGATAAAAGATAAAAGATAAAAGATAAAAGATAAAAGATAAAAGATAAAAGATAAAAGATAAAAGATAAAAGATAAAAGATAAAAGATAAAAGATAAAAGATAAAAGATAAAAGATAAAAGATAAAAGATAAAAGATAAAAGATAAAAGATAAAAGATAAAAGATAAAAGATAAAAGATAAAAGATAAAAGATAAAAGATAAAAGATAAAAGATAAAAGATAAAAGATAAAAGATAAAAGATAAAAGATAAAAGATAAAAGATAAAAGATAAAAGATAAAAGATAAAAGATAAAAGATAAAAGATAAAAGATAAAAGATAAAAGATAAAAGATAAAAGATAAAAGATAAAAGATAAAAGATAAAAGATAAAAGATAAAAGATAAAAGATAAAAGATAAAAGATAAAAGATAAAAGATAAAAGATAAAAGATAAAAGATAAAAGATAAAAGATAAAAGATAAAAGATAAAAGATAAAAGATAAAAGATAAAAGATAAAAGATAAAAGATAAAAGATAAAAGATAAAAGATAAAAGATAAAAGATAAAAGATAAAAGATAAAAGATAAAAGATAAAAGATAAAAGATAAAAGATAAAAGATAAAAGATAAAAGATAAAAGATAAAAGATAAAAGATAAAAGATAAAAGATAAAAGATAAAAGATAAAAGATAAAAGATAAAAGATAAAAGATAAAAGATAAAAGATAAAAGATAAAAGATAAAAGATAAAAGATAAAAGATAAAAGATAAAAGATAAAAGATAAAAGATAAAAGATAAAAGATAAAAGATAAAAGATAAAAGATAAAAGATAAATGTTAAAACTGGCTAGGATCCAATTTTCGCTAAATTGGTTACAGTAATGAGAGGGAAAAAAAATTGTTGCCTGTAAAGTCGGTTTTACGGGCGAAGATTTTACGTGACAACGTCTTTTTCTCGGTAGAATATTTATTGATATGAATATAATTAAATTGCACAATAGGAACAAGGAATTGAATGAAAATAAGAATTGCACAAATTTTAACTATAGAAATATACCTATTTTGTTTAGATTGATTTGATTTTCATATTGATTAGATGTTAAAATTCTTGCTCAACACAGTTTAAATCAAGTTTTCTTATATCTGCCACTTTTTCTTAATATTTGTAATTTTAAAGAATCAATTCGAAAATCAAAACATTTATTCAGATCGAAGGTTCAAATTTTTGCTAAATAAATTTGAAATTAATTAAAATTTGTAAAATAAAAAAAAAAACCAATGAGTGTTAGAACTCACGGGCGATGTTTTAACATTTATTGAAACTTATGGTTTAGGAAAATAGAAGTAATTTCAACACCATCTAGGTACCTGTGCGATTTCTATGAACACATTATCAAATGTGACATTATAAACAATAAACATATCCTTTATTATAAAATATAAACATTTCTTTTATTATAAAAAATAAACATTTCTTTTATTAAAAACAAAAGAAAATAATTTACTAACCAAAAAGTATTTCAATTCATCATATTCGCATATCGTTTTTAAAGCCGACCGCAGCTCTCTGTTTCGTTTTGGCTACCTAATTCATATGAAAATTTCTACACACAAACATACACTACACATATCATAAAGCCAAAAAACAAAAAACAAAAAAAAACAAAAAATAATACCTTATCCAATGCAGACTGATCTAAATCAATATTCATACACACGCACATATATACGCACATACATACTTGCTCAGTCGTCATATATATGATGTGCCAAAAAACAAAAACACTCACACCACCGACCAACAGCCACTAGAAGCCAGCAAAGCAAATCGTTTCTGGCACACAAGTAAACACACACATCCGCACACACAGAATTATTTATTGAGTGGGAGAGAGACGCAAGGCATTCGGCGGGCCTCTCTCTCGTTCGGTGACTCATCGTAACGTTACCGGGCGTTACACTTTTTCATAAGTGACTCCCAGCCGCAACCTAATTTAAGACGTTGTCACGTCAAAAAATCGTATCAGAACGAAGAATTCCATGTCAGTTCTTTTTTGTATGTCAAAATTGTTGCATATACCTTCTTAGTCTTCTTTATTTATCAGAATTGTTGCACCTAGTTGAATGCCGATTGGGCTAACACTTGGCTAACACTTGGTTCTGGCGCACCTTGTTTAATTTTGAAGCCGGAAAATCAAGTTACACCCTAACATACATACTCTACGACCACCTAACTGTCATAAGTCATTTATTTCAAAATCATATGAATCTGCTTCTTCTCCTGTATACAAGCGTAAATGGTTATTAGGGGCTGCAGGAAACTATAGATTTTCAATTACTCATCTTTCTAATTTAAGCATCCTTCCGCAATCTTAAAGTACATACGACCTAGCTTGACTTAACCTGGATTTGTTTGTACACAATTATACAACACAACGTTTTCCACAAGTTTTATTTGGCTGCTGTTAACGTTTCCAATTTAAATATAACAAAATCCTTAAGGACACAACGCCACGATGCCATCCATACTCCATGTCATGCGAAATTCCAAAGAACATGGGGAGTTTCGAATCTTGACACACGCCTAAAATGTCTAAATAAGTTAAAGCGGAATACTATGAACTCAGGGAAGGTAAATCTGCGGACCGTAACTGAAGGGGACACTCACGCTTTTTTTCGCGCGAGCTCTTTCGTCGCACAAACGCATACAAGGGGGCTGCGACAAATACAGAGAGTGGTAAACGCCACTGCATGGCTAAAGGATGTTAACAGGGATACTGCTGCTGTTGGTGGGGAATAGAGGCTGGGGGTGTTTGTTTTACCCCACCAATGCGATGTCCTTACGTTTGTCATTACGGCCGTACGCTGAACAGTGACAGCACCAAATGTGCCAGGACGGCGGACTGAGTCAGAGCTGCCGTTTATTTACGTTATTTTAGCATTTCGTTGTTGTTTGCTTTGCTAACTAAAGTTTTGATTTTTGGCAGGGCTGGAGTCAGAGCCAAATGTCGCATGTTTATGCAATTCCCGGTACTCGTTATATTGCTTTGGGCCTTGAATCAAGTCAAGTGTTTAAATTTGATTTACGTGTTTAAATTAAGCTCGAACGTCACCGCCACCGCCTTCACCACCACCGTCACCTCCAGCACAGGATGTGCGAACGCAAAGGATGAAAATGTTGACAACGATGTGGGAAAGATAGAGAGAAAGAAAGAGAAGTGAAACCAAATAACATCCAGAATCAAGCTGAGGGTAAATACCGAGGCGAATATAACAAAATTGCTATATTTTCTTTTCATCATCTTCCATATTACTATTTACCATTAGGGGTTTTACCTCCCTCAAGGCTCTTTGACGAAAGGTGTAAATATTGGCTAAAAGTTTTGCGATATTGGTGGGTATAGGGTCCTTAACCAGGGTAATAAAAAAATCAAAAAAAAAAAAAAAACACCGTGGAAAATTGAAATTATTTGCTTATAATTGGTGTGACTAGGATGGTGAAGGTGATACAAAAAGTATAATTGGCTTATGGCTATGATGTCCTCGCACATCGCTCTTTGCCAAAAGAAAAACAAAAATGCAAAAGTGTTTGCTATCCTTTTAAAGTTAATCAAATGGATTTCATGGTGACGATTTGATTTGACCCATCATCTCATGTGGTAGAAGTATCAATCAGCTTGCAATCAGATGCCAATTAGATTAACATTTGATTGGACATTCTGAACCATTGAGTTTACACAGAAGATGAGAGCAATGGAAGTAGTTAAGCGCTAATGATGATTGGAAAACAAATGTTTGGGGTGTAGTAATTCCAATTTGAATTGGAATTCACAGTGAAGAGTTGAGAGTTCAGACGAATATAAACAGATTAAAAAAATGCTGAAAATGTCGATGGAAGACATATCAAAAGTGGCCTAATTTCTTTTGAAACTGGGCAATATTTATAGGCACATGTATAGGGAAGATTAAATATATTCTGGTGTTGTTTCTTTAACCCAGTTCGGAGTCGGTGTAGGTCCTGATGGGTAAAATTACAAAATTAGAAAGGATGCACTGAGTAGCTCTATGACATCTAGTAAGGGATTTTATGGGAAACTAGATTTTAGGTTAACTAGCATTCAAAATGACATGGTTGTTTAATTAGTGACAACAAGTCGGGTTAATTGAGGTTCAGCAGAGTTGATAACTGCGTGCTTATCACTATGCTCCCAGGTTAGTAGATCCATTTCGGTTGTCCATAGAAGCAAAAAGAACAGATAGGGGGTTGAGCCCCAATACACAGATAGTTGGATAGATACACGCTGATAAATTTGCCTTTTTTTGTTGTTTGGGTGAAAATATAATGAGTTTATAGCTTGTTGCAAATATACTATAATTGTGCCCAAAGATATTGTGTTTGCTATTCAGTATAGCATGTTTGGGACACAACGACTATTAGTTTATAATGACCTCAATGTGTTTTTTTCTTGTTGAGAACAAGAACGCGACGGACCTAAAAAACGCAGCAGACAATTCACAAAAATATTGCTTGCAAACATATACATGGTTCCTGCAATATGTTGCTGGGGCCATTATTTTTCAGTGTGTAGCATGGGTAATTCCAAAATATTTCGACACAGTCCACGACCCAACCCCTATTGAATTGAATTAAATTTGAACAGAACTTTCTGCTCGTCCATATGAATTCTATGACACCAGAATTGATTCAAAATTCAAACTAGTTTTTGTTTTATGATTCGTTGAAGTAGGTATTATATGGCACTTTCTGAAAAAAGGACCTGACTTAAAAATGGCATAACTTTGGAATGCGTTAATGGATTACAAAATGTCGGATACCATTTGAAAGCTTGCAAAAACCGCCTTAATAATAGCGGCTACCAAATCATGTCGTTGTGGTTCAATGATATTGAAAACCCCAAAATATCCTTTATCCTTGAATATCCTGGCATAACGCATCTTTAATTCTTGATTTCCCCCAACAAAAAGAAAGTCCATCATTTTCTCTATATCATAGCCAAATTACATAATGGGATCTCCATGGGATCAATAGATACATAAGGTTTGTTCAGGTTTGGTAAAGACTGCTCGAGTTTTGCTGTTTTAGTTTCGATTTTTCAAGTAGTGACTACATACAACAACGTTACAAAAAATACTAAAGTAGAAACACCTGGTAAGTGATAGTATTTTCCTTGTAGGTATTGTCGAGTGCAACAAGAATCTGCTTGTGAAATTTCCCAAACACTCCCAAAATCCTGAAAACCGGTTAAAACCCCGGTTTTGCGCACGTTTGCACACTTATAAGCCTGTAGGTGAGTTGATTATCAAGCGATTTTCAATTTCTCACCGGATTTAAAATGAAGAAACTTAGGCCTTCAAACGATATATACGTTATTTAAGAAACTTTGAGAAGTCTGTGTGTATTTGTCCATCAAAGGGATATTTTTTTAATTTCTTTCGCCATTTTTCAACTTCAGCAACGATTTCCCACATTATTTTATAAAGAAACCATAATACTCTTGAATTTGTTCAAAAGGGACTTTTTCGAATGAGTAAAACGCAACTTTGGTTTTACAAATCCGGTATTAATTGACTAGGTTATTGAAGTTTTTAATTCTGGTGTCATAGAAGTCGTATGGACGAGTAGAAACTACTGTCCAAATCTTTTGTACCAATCAAAAGTGGCCAGGTTCGAAAATACTGATTTTTGTGTCGATTTTTTTTTTTGGAATTACCCGCATACAAATAAATGTACCATATATGAAACTTGGTAATCAGCAAATGTTACATCTACATGTGGCGCAAAAGCTGCCACCCTATCGTAATGCTGGCCATCAAAATATTTTGATTTTAATACAACGAGTTACCAGTTTTCCCCGTATGGGAATATCGAAGGCAGCCTTATAATATACAAAAGGTGTTGGGTGATACAGCTGTTGCTGGGTTGACATTCCGTGACCGAGTCATACATGGGCCACTCGGGAGCTTAGACCCGATTTTCTCCAACCAAGTCTTCGGTGACCCTTTATACTTCATGGAGAACTAAAGAGAACTGAAACATTTCTGCCAATGGGCGGTTTCGATAACCTCCCAACATTCTCAAAACACGCGGAATACATTAGGAGAAAAGTCCACAACCGAAACAAGATGATAAAGCACCTACCATGGATAACATGGGGCAAGGAGAAGGAGACACTTGTAGTGACTTATAAAGATATAAGTCCCTCGATCTTTAACAAAGACGCCACAGTATGGAACCCTATGTGGCAAGGACTGCAAAGGATTCAAAATATTGTAATTCTAATTTTGTACTTAGGGAGCCATGGTGCATCAAACCTGAATGCTGAAAAATCTGACTTCTTTGTTGTTTGGATGCAACTACAATGTGCTTGTAGCTTCTCGCAAATATACTATACTTGTGCCCAAACACATTGTGTTTGCTATTCAATATAATAGGTTATAATATATGTTTCTGAGACCCAAATGAGGCGTTTTTGTTGAAACCGCTAAAAACAAATATGAGACAACCACCAATAAAACAAAAACGCGGCCAATCTTCAATTCATGAAAACAGTGCTTGCAAACATGTACATGTTTGTATATATAGTGGTTATATATAGTGGTTATTCTTTTCAATTTTGGCTGTTTACCTGTGTAATCAGTGAGTCTCAATATGCAAAGTGTCCAGTTCACAGAGTGTGGGAAGCTCTGAGGTATTCCTTCACTAATTGACAATTCTGAATTGATAATTTTTGAATTTCCATTGATGTCTTTTAAATGATTTGTATTCGACTTTCAAAACAAATTTTGAACTTGAATTAATATTGTTTGAATACTTTATGAAACTGTTCCAAATTTTCAATTGCAGCATTCAGTAAAAAACAATTTTAAATTGTTTAAATTTTATTATAAATTTTGAAATAGAATTGATAATTTTTGAATTAGTATTAATTCTATGTACTTTTTAATAACATTTCGATGTGGTGATATTACTAACCAAAATCAAACCTTTCCTACTCTCTTTACAGAAATTAGAATTTCACACCCACACAGGCACTGCTCTCTTTCCCGCCCAGTTCTCACTCAACTATGAGTTTGTAGACACGGAGCAAGGTGGTGAAGCTTGGCCCGGAAGAAGGGGTGAAGAACCCGTACCACCTTTGTGTTCTCGTGTATTCCGCAAACGAAAGGGTAACATACAAGTGCCACGTAACGTGTTCCTCTACGGCCGGGGTGGAGCTAAAAACCTCACCTGCCTGTATCGCTTTGAGGCAGGGCCCTCGGAAAGAGTGAGACTTGTGCTGCATAATGTCTCGTTTGGCGAAGGCACCGCCTGTACAACCGACAATGATTTGCACACGGGCAGACCAAAGTGCAATCAGTTGGATCCTGATGGCCGGCTAACGGAATTGAAGCTGTACGATGTACCATTCCGTGATGTGAAAATACAAATGGGTTGCTTTTGTGATAACTCCAGTGCTTTGTACAATAATGCACCCTTGGCATTTGTATCGAATTCCCGGATAATGGAGTTGACATTTACAGTCACAAAGTTGAATATATCCGAAGACTTTGCCGATGTGAATTTCTTCGCTTCGTATGAGTTTAAGCGAGTCAGTGATTGTCGCAAACGGCTGAAATTAAAAGGAGCTGGTGGAGAAGATGAAATAAAATATCCAATGAAATCACAAGATTCCAGTTGTGAGGGTCTTTCATGGTATTTGGAAGCTCAAACATTGGAGAAGTCATTGTTTGTGCAAACATGGGGTTCCTATCTGCCCGTCGATCCCACTTCCGAGGATGCTATGCGTTGCCATACGAAAAATCGCTTGATGATTTATTCGGGACGTCCTTTGAAACCCATGCGAGTAGTGTGTCCTGCACAAAGTGGTCCCAGACCAACATCGCTGCATATATTCTCCGAAGATTGGACAAATGGCCAACCGCTGTTTAGCAATAAGTAAGTACGACATGGATTCTTAAACGCAGTTCCTTTGTTAGCAAACCATCATTAAGCATTTGTGCATACACTTTTGGCCGGGTCAGTAATTGCTCTTAAGAGGGTCATAAATGTTTTGTTGGCATGTAAAAAAGCCAAATGTTTCATACACAATTGTATTGTTGCGCAATGTCGACATTTTCGACCACGAGTTTCTCGTTGGCGAAGTTCTAACAAAATTTATAACCCTCCAGTCAAATGTTTTAAAGCCAAAATAGGAATGGCGTTTTTGTGTGTGTTTAGCGCCGAGCAAAATGGTCATTTCGTTAAATAGAAACCAGATTATTTGAGTTTGAGGTTTCTAGAGTAAATGTTGTTTTGGCCAAAGTATTTTAAACAGGATTATTAATGCATGAGCGGACCTATGAGCTGGAATATACAAAAGTGAAAAAAAATATTGGTTTATCTTGCTGTGCATTCCAACGAAAATTGCCTAAAGTTACTTGGCCAACAACGACAGATAAACGCACTTACGCATTTAACCTGTTGTAGAGGGAAGAGTTTATGCCTAAATTACAGTGGTTTAAAGCAGGCACCGCAAACGCACCCGTTAGAAGATAAATTGAATTACTGTGAATGAATTGCACACAAGTAGTACTGAAATTCATCAAAGATGTTTAAGTTTTTATAATTGTTTTATACCTATCAACACAACGGGCAACCCCGGGGGGTCATGGACCTTACAAAACGAAGATAACATATTTCTCCAACCAGTTTGATCCTTTGCCTTAACTCTCCACTTGGCAATACCAAGTGTACGCAATGACTCATCAACCAGATCCCTCCATCGGAGTCTTGGTCTTCTTATTTTTCGTCTTCCTTCTAGTTCGGTTTCGAAAAATCTTCGTCCTGGTTCGTCCTCAACCATTCTACTGACCATATGTCAAAGTCGGGATATAGTTCATACAGTTCACTGTTCATACGCCGCTGATACCCGCCATTGTGCACTAAAGGGCTATACATTTTCGAAGTACTTTTCTCTCGAAAACTCCTACAGATGTTTTGTCTGCTTGCGATAAAACCCAGTATTCTGCGCCATAAACCAAGACAGGTTGTCTGAGCGTCTAGTATAGCTGGGCTTTTGTTACTCGAGAGAGGGCTTTATCTCTAAAGCTCTTGCTTAGCCCAAAATAACATATATTCGCAAGAACAATTCTCCGCTTGATCTCGAGGCTGATGGTGTTGTTTTTGTTTACGGCAGATCCGAGATATATAAATTCGTCCACCAACTCGAAATTATAGCGGATATCAATGTTCGCGCTTCGGTGAAACCGAGAGGAAGCACTGCTCGTTGAAACCATTAATTTTGTCTTGTCTTTTTTACTGCCACGCCCACTTTTGCTGTCCTTCTCAATTCTCGAAAACACCGCAGTAATTGCGCGCCCAATAATATCAATATCATCAGCATACGCGAGCAGCATATGACTTTTGCTGCTGATGGTTTTATTCATGTTGATTGCAGCTTTTCTAATAATGATCCCCATTAAGATGTTAAAGAGATTGGATGATAGGGTGTCGCCTTGCCTGAGGCCTCGCTTAGTTTCGAAAGGTTCGGTAAGATCCTTACGAACTTTCACTGCGGATTTGGTGTTCGTCAAGGTCATCCTGCAAAGGCGTATGAGTTTTGCACGAATACCAAGCTCAGACATTGCTTCATAGAGTTTCTCCCGTATCGGACTATCGAAGGCTGCTTTATAATCGATAAATAGATGATAGGTGTCGATTTGTTTTTCGTGTGTCTTCTCCAGGATTTGGCGTAGCGTGAAAATCTGGTCAGTTGTCGATTTTCCAGGCCTAAAGCCACACTGGTATGGTCCAATCAGGTCAGCGATAATTGGTTTTAGTCTTTCGCACATTATACTTGATAGAACCTTATATGCTATGGATAAAAGTATTATTCCACTGTAGTTGGCACAGAGACTCGGGTCACCTTTTTTAAATTTGGGACATAGTTCACTGAGACTCCAATCGCCGGGCATGCATTCATCTAACCAAATTTGGCCAATGAGCTGATGCATGCACTTTATCAGCTCATCGCCGCCAGTCTTAAAAAGCTCCGCCCGCAATCCATCAGCTCCTGCGGTTTTGTTGTTCTTGAACCGTGCACAATAGCTGTTCTGAACTCGTCTTGATTAGGAGGAGGCAAACGACGTAGTCCTCCAAATTGTGATCGAATGTCTCATCGGCATTGGACGTCCCAGGTCCCAGTAGCGCGGAGAAATGCTCCGCACATCTGCCATGAGATTTCCGTCCTTGTCTTTACAGAAGGAGGCCCCTGAACCATGTCCATTAGTTCCGTTTTTGAATTTTGTAGTAGAATTTTCGGCTCCTGCGCCTTTGTTGTTCTTAAGCCATACAATAAGAGGGAGGCAATCCACGTCGTCGTCGAAATTGTGGTCGATTGTCACATCATTATTGGATATCTCAGGTGCCAGTAGCGCGGAGATATGATATCTCCATATTCCCAATATGATCTGCACATCTGCGATGAGATTTTCGTCCATTTCTTTAGAGAAAGGGGCCCTGAACAATGTCTATTAGTTCCGTTTTTGATTTTTTGGTAGAATTTTCGGCTCCTGCGGCTTTGTTGTTCTTAAGCCGTGCACAATAGCTGTTATGAACTCATCTTGATTAGGAGGGGGAAATCGGCATAGTCCTCCAAATTGCGATCGATTGTCACATCGGCATTATATGTCCCAGGTGCTTGTAGCGCTGAGATATGATCTCTCCATATTCCTAACATGCTCTGCACATCTGCCATGAAATTTCGGTGCTTTTCTCTATAGAAGGGGCCTCCAAATCATGTCCATTAGTTCCGTTTTTGATTTTTTGGTAGAATTTTCGGGCTTCGTTCTACTTTCTGAATGTCTGAATTTTCTCACTCTTTCGCTTAGTCTACTGCCATTTCTTACGACTAAAAAGCCGTTTTACCTCCTTTCTTTTTCCCACGTATCGGTCAGTCGCAGCTCGCGTTGCAATTGACTGAAGCTTTGCCATACATGCAGCGTTCTTTTCATCAGTTGCTATGAGACGTTCTTCATCGTACCAACCAAGTAACCTGAGTAACCCATTTTCATTGTCATGGGGAATGGGGAATGGGTAGATATCGTTTACCCACAACCCACTGGGTAGGGGAAAATAATGGGCAGCTATCAACACCCATGGAGAATTACCCATCACGATTACCCATTACCCACAGAGTATGGGGAAAATAATGGATAGCTATCTACGACGATGGGGAATTACCCATCACGATTACCCATTACTCACAGAGTATGGGGAAAATAATGGGTAGCTACCTACGCCGATGGGGAATTATCCATCACGATTACCCATTACCCACTGAGTATGGAGAAAATAATGGGTACCTCCCCAGGTCGATGGGGAATTACCCATGACAGTTTTCCACTACCCACAGAGTATGGGGAAAATTATTGGTACCTACCCACGCCGATGGGTAATTACCTATCATGACTACCCATTACCCACAGGGTATGGGGAAAATAATGGATAGCTATCTACACAGGGTAATGGAGAAAATAATGTAGAGTTGCCCACGACGATGGGGAATTACCCATAACGACTACACATGGGGAATGGGTAAGCGGCTCACGGCGATGGGTAATCGGTTACCCAGGGTAACCCATTCCCACGTTTGATCAAAGATATGAAAAAAATTTAAAAAATTTCTATATTTCGAAAACGGGGCGTCCAATCGCAACAATAATAATTTTTTTACCTCCCATCAAAAATTGCCAAATCTAAAATTTTCAAAACAAAATCGCTAAAACGCGCCATATTTGTTAGGAATTTTTTTTTAACTGAAGCCGTATTCTTACCCGTCGACGTGGGTAATGTGTAAAAGCCGCCTATCCATTCCCCATATGTAATGGGTAATCGTGATGGGTAATTCCCAATTGTCGTGAGTAACTACACAATATTTTCCCAATACCCTGTGGATAATGGGTAATCATGATGGGTAACTCCCCATCGACGTGGGTAGCTACCCATTATTTTGCAAGTACTCTGCGAGTGATGGGTAGACTTTCACTACCCATTCCCCACGGCGACCTGTGTGGGTTAGACAGGGGTGGGTAACTTCGAACTCTGGCAGCGTCGACATTTTTCCAAATGGGTCTACGGCAGATAGTGGAGTTGGGTCTACTCAACTTCACTTGTTATATAAAACAATCAATTGGTCTACATGTTTTTGTCAATATCTTACCAGCGGAAGTAGTGCCAATATATTGTGGGAGAATGTTATTCTAGATGGTTCTAATTTACGTTCGAGGCGATTGAAGCAATATTCAAAAACACTGGTACGGTATTATTTTTATTTTTATTCAATTTTATATCCAATTTCAGAAATGTTTGCTTTGAACAGACTTTAAAAACCACAGTGTTTGTCCGCAAATACATTATCAGTTTCCATTGTGGGCATCCGTCCTCCTCTGCAGTTGTACATTTTTCATTGCGGTGCGTGTGTTTCTCATATCTGAGTGATTCCAGTGTCCTTATCCGTACATACATACGTGCTTAACCCTGAAGGTAGACACTCATTAAAATCGATACAACTCGTAGTCGTATCACCTCAGATTTGCAGGGTTTTACCCTCCATATTTCGTAGGTGTTTTACAACTCGTACACGCATGGAATGTTAACTTCATTCTTGGGAAATTTATGTGATTTTACGAACAATTTTTGTTGTTGCCAGCAGATATCATGGTAGTACAGAGAGTTTTGTTTGCCAGCATCCATAAACATGGGGGAGTGGTGATTTTATTGCTATCGTAGAAACTTTGTTTTTAATGATAATTTCGTGTGAATTCTTCAAGACTGTTCGTTCGATTAAACCAGCATTAAATGAAGAATTTGTTCAAGGTTTTCTCTGCTTGCTTTTTTTCTCGAAAAGAATAATGTAAACTCATAGTATCGCACAGTGTTTCCGAGTAATTAATTCATTATGGCACTATGACTCACTGTGACTGTTTAAAATGAAACTGAATGTAATTTTCTGTAATTTCCTTAATCCATGGTCATCAATGGTTCCGACGGATCCATAAAATGGAGTTCTGTTGATTTAAACTACTGTTCTGAACAGCAAAAAATTGCATAGAATTAAAATCTCGTTCCCCATAAATGAAATTCTAAATAATTAAACCTCACTTGGGTAATTTGTTTGTAGCAAACGAACACAAATGTTTATGGGAAACGAAAACGTCTCCATGTGTTTCCCTATGTCCATATGTCAGAAGTCAAAACGGACATATGGATATATTTAAAACAAAGTTTGAAATTTTTCTTCAGCGGCCACACTCGAGTTCTCAGGCTTTCAAATCTTTAACAGCCGGAGTTAAGCAACTGTTCTGCACTTTACAATCTCATGTTCAATTCAAGTTCTAAGGTTATTAAATATATTGCTGCAAAAAAATAAAGACACATTTGTCTATAAACCCCTACATACAATCAATTTCAATATAGCAACTCTCTACACAATTTCACAATCTCTCACTGTACAAGACGAATCACATTGTGATATCGCAGAAAACGATAGAGAGACGCAAACAGGAAAAATTATCCCTCATCTACGATAATGTTAAAATGGACGTATATGCATATCTAAACCAATGTTCGAAATTTGCCAAAAGCGGGCACAAGCGAAAGCTCAGGCTGTCAAATCCTTTCCAGCCGGATACAAAAAACTGTTCTGCACTTTAGTTTCCTTCAAATATTTTAAACATTTTGAGTCAATCAAATAAGCACACACATATAAACCCAGCCATACCTTTGCTAATCCATTTCAATACGGCAACTGCCTGCACAAATCCATAATCACTCACTGTACAAGACGAACGGCATTGTGATATCAATGGAAGAAACAAGGTTGAAACGCAACCAAGAAAAATACGACAAACGCAACCAGTAAAAATACGTCATCTACGACGACGTCAAAACATATATATAGATATATGTTAACTAATGTTCGAAAATTTTCTTCAGCACACGAGTGCTCAGGCAGACCTAAACAACTGTAGTGCACTTTACATCCTAAGGTTTATTCCACATTCAACGGTCGTTAAACATATCGCGGTAACCAAACAAACACCCATATAAAACCAGAAGTACGTAATATTAACCCAGTTCAATATAATAACGGCCTACACAGTCTAACAATCACTTACTGTACAAGACGAACTATATTATAATATCTACGCAGAAAACTGTAGATAGAGAAAATCAAAAAAAAAATACAAAACGTCACAGTGAACCTCTATATGTGTTTCAACCAATATTCGACATTGATTTCGGACTCTCAAATGTGGTCGGACTCTCAAATGTGGTCGGACTCTCAAATCTTAAAAACTCAGGTGAAAATTATTGCCCACCACTTTGCAAGCTAAGCTCATTTCACTTGCTAAGCTCATTGAACATATTAAAACAATCAAAGAAACTCACTTATACAAAGACATGTTACGTAAACTAATACACTGTTACGTAAACAGTCACTGTACAAGACGAACGACATTATGATATGAAGGACGAAAACGCACATACATAAGAAATAAAAATAAACCTGCCAACACGCATATGCAATCAGTCACTGTACAAGACGAACGACATTATAATATGATCGACGAAAATTAGGGGCACAAAAAACAAGACACAAGAAGTAAAAATAGTAAAAATATCAACCAATTTTCGAAATTGAACTTCTGAGGTCGCACAGATTCAAAGAAATAAAGATATACTTCTCTGGCGTGTCTTCATGAAAAATATAGGGTTTTCCATTACATCCCATGAAGGGATTGGAGAGCGCTTCTCACAACCAGTGAGCTGTGCGCTTTCTAGTTTTACACTCAGTGATTGGGACGTTCAATTCTACAGCGGTTTCTAATGGTATTGTGAGAATGGTTTTCAAGCAGAACTACTCGATAGTGTCCCAATCACTAAGCGAAGTGACCGTCATCGAAAGAATGTATCGTGACGTCATCATCTGTCCGTACATAATAGTATACACTCACCGCCATTCACACTCCCATACATCTACACGTCACCTAAGCATACTCAACATCCATCACTCCCACCAACCACCGCAAACAGTCACATCCACTAACAAATACACAAGATCTGTCGACGTAGTGTACATAATACCAGCGAACTAGTTTAAATGGCCACACAAGAATGAGTGCTTGGATGCAATTCTCATTTGCGTCACTACAGCGATGGTACTTAGTGTTGTGGTTGACTACACTCGAGTCGCCTCCGAGCCCACAACCCAGTAAGATTTAAGCATCTCATCTGGGGCTCTAGTTGACCAAAGGACAGAAGCAATCTTGAGATCCGTTCTTTAGTAAAGACGGAGTAAAAACATTACTCGGCTCACTGTTCATAAACAGGGGTTCCGGCATACTATTCCTACACAGGGGCTTCGGCTCACTGTTCCTTAGGGGCTTCGGCTCACAGGGGTTTCGGTTCACTGTTCCTACACAGGGTCTTCAGCTCACTGTTCCTACACAGGGGCTTCGGCTCATGATGTTCCTCAACAGCGGTTTCGGTTCACTGTTCCTGAACAGGGGTTTCGGTTCACTGCTCCTATACAGGAACTTCAGCTGACTGTTCCTACAAAGGGGTTTCAGCTCACTGTTCCTACACAGGGGCTTCGGCTCACTGTTCCCATGTAACCCACCCGATGATAACCGATACCGAACCGTTCTCACCGAACATGTAAGGCACATACCGAACCAGTATCTCGCATATCCGATACCGACCTACGCAGTGAATCCGAAAAATCGCGTGTGCAAGACACTGAGTTGCCGATCGTCTTAAAATCGACCAGTCCTGTATCCTGCAATAGACGAGAATTGTTAAGCCCAGACAAATACCCCCAGAAATGTTGTCAGGCCGAGACAAGTGCCCCAGAAGAGTGTTGTCAAGCGAAGACAAGTACCCCAGAGGAGTGTTGTTAAACCAAGACGAGTGTTCTCAAGCTAAGAGTAGTATTCTCACCGAGTGAATCAGTTAATGTTGTTCCTGTAAATCAAATTACTTTGTAAATTAAAGATCAATAAAGAATCTGTATTCGAACCCACCCAAAAAGGGAAAACTTTTCTGTTCTTATTTCGAAAGGCTCTGAACATGGCTGAGCTTATCTGAACATGGCTGAGCTTATCTCGAAAGACTCTGAACATGGCTGAGCTTATCTCAGCCCTCGACAAAACCACGTTACAAGAAGTGTAACACTGGACAGGAATCGAACCCACGTTGTCTTTTACAAGAGCGACGCACACTAGCACATTTCACCACCATCAGTCTTTATGGCACAATGATAATTTAAGTCTGGTGGAATTCGATTCCGGAATCCCCAACAGCTCATATTTCGAATGTTGTTTCGAGTAAATTGAACTGAAAGGAGGTGAAATTTAAAGAACTTCCGTACTATGACCCATATAAATTCCACTAGTATAGCAGTAAAACTGGCAGGTTTTCTTGGCAAATAGTTACGTTGCCAGATTAATTTATATGGTTCAACGACGGAAACGGAATATGACGTATCCCAATGCTCCTCATTAGATTAAGTGTGTCAAAAGTTCCAGCCATTTCAGGCTAACTTAAGTTAGGGTAATTGCTATGCAGCGATTATGCTGGTTTGGACTTTAATCAACCAAACGTCCATTATAATGTGTCAGTTATGTGTTACTATTATTGTCTAAGATGTTGCAAGGATATACAAAAGTACGAGCCACAACTACTGTCTTCAAGGAAATGGGATTTTCTTGGAGACGGTTTGTAAATAAATACGAGGATCCTTTATTGTATTCACGATAAAGGTTTCCTTGGGTTTCTTTTTATATAATTCGATCTTTTATGGTGCTATATGTTTTTTATTATTTTGTTTCAAGATCAGTTTCTATAAATAAAATAATTTTAATAGAAAATTGAAATTAATAAATAATTAATGAGTGAATTAATTAAAAAAAAAAACGACCAAACTCTCGAATATTTTAATTTTTAATTTAATATAAAATATTTTTAATTGAAATTAACCTTTATCCCTTATTAATATTTTATTCAGTTTAAAAAATATTAATTTCTTGTTTCCAAGAGAACTTGACAAAAGACTCAATTTATTACCTTCTTAAATATTCTTTACAACCTTTTAATCCTTATAACTATATATATTAGTATACACAGAATTACATTACATTACTGCCCCGTGAGCCACTGTATTGCGTAGGTGTAGCCTGCACGTGTTTATATGTGGGAGCATTGAAAACTTTTTTGTTTGTTTGTGTGCAGGAGAAGAATATAGCTCTCTGCCTCTTTAGTATCCTTTGTGTGCGTGCGTCCTATGCTGTGAATCGTGTATGTTAAGTCGATAATTTACCGAACACACATACGCTTACACCCCTACACAAAGGATCATGTGAATTCAACAACAGCAACATCATCAACAGCAACTTACGCATGTTGTAGTGCTGGCAGATTCGGTGCAATTACTTATGTATACACATGAACTGCCAACAACAATAGCAGCAACAACAACAAGCACAAATGTCCATCGGTTCTATTGAAACCAAAAGGACTTTTATACTCACATACTTAAACTTATACTCCTCGACACTTACATACACACTCAAACCCAATACACTTGCAGTAAACGTCTATAAAGCTTATAGTTGTTGTTTGGTATTAGAGAAAATATCGGTCATTTATACTTTCTACTATAGGCTACGTTTATCCCTTATAATTTCGTTTGGCCATCTAAGTGTTTACGTCAGCAATTTAACCCCCTCCTGTATCCTCCTTCACTGTTCCCAATACTGGCAACAACACCAAGAATAACACCAGCATTACCAGATTGAAATAGATGTTCATAGAGGTTGTTCATAGATGTTGGTTACATCAATGCTATGTTCCATGTTCCCTTCGTTCAATTTCAATGTTTGTAAATTATTTGTTGCGATGTCCTGTTTTTGTTGCTTAAGGGTCAAATATGTGATTATTTGCCCGAGTATTCTAGGTTTCTTTCTCTGCGTATGAGTGCGTGAGTAAAGCTGTATTATGTGTGTGTGTGTGTCTATGTGTATGTCCTTTAGTATTACATGTAGATTCGAGTGCTTAAGAGTTATACATGTGTGTTTGCGTACGTGTGTTTGTGTGTATTGTTGTAAATCTATGTGCGACCTACTCATATCCATGTCCATTCTAAAATACGTGCGTCGTTTCAGTGCGTGTTTTGAGTTTATGACCCTACAGCCTATCCTGCGTTTGCTGTCAGTTTCGTTTTTTCGGTCATTTCTTTTGTGCGAGTTGGCAAAGCAAAAAAAAAACTTATTGGAAACTGCCAGCTAAGTAACACAGAAAAAGCATGTCCTTACATCATGAGATCATGTTTTACTCGTAATGTTGGTCGTTTGCCAGTGGCGTCTTTTATTGATGGCAACAGTAATGCTACAGGCCAAATGGGGCTCCCAGTTGGTTTGATACAAAATTTTAAACAGTTTGAATGGAATTTGGCTTCTGATAACATTGACAGGGTATAGGATATTCAACAAAAGAAGTAATTTTATAAATATGGGATATTAAGACTCGCAGGATTGATTAAATACTTTAAACTATTTTAAAAACAAAGGAAGCAAAAAAACTACACGGTGTTTTAGATGCTACATCGTAGCCTTAATTCAGTTTAAATCTTCAAATTTGATTATTGTCGCAAAAACAAAGACAGTGTTTGGAAAGATCTCACCTTCGCTCAGGGAACAGGATTCGCTAGTGTTAGCAGCTACAGCAATATACGATATCATTCACTCAATTGTTTGTCTCACCAGTCTCTTGAACACCAATTTACACTTATATTTACATTACACTTATATTACATTCACTCTATATCACTTATACGAACTGTTGGCTAAAGAAAAAAATATATTTATTTATCATACGCCACCGCTAACAGAGATTGACTTATTATTTTACTTATCTGTACTAATTAAATTTTAAACATTATTTCAAAATTCCAATATGTATTGAAAATATAAGGGTAAAATCTGTGTGCAGCGTCGTATGAGTTATATTTGCTGGGCGCTAAAATCAACAGGTTGTATGGCAACAACTATACATCATACGACACCGAAGGAAGGTTTTGGCCCTCATATTTTCAATAGATATTGGAAAGATCTCACCTTCGCTCAGGGAACAGGATACGCTAATGTTAGCAGCTACAGCAATATACGATGATCATTCACTCAATTGTTTGTCTCACCAGTCTCTTGAACACCAATTTACACTTATATTTACATTTCCGATCTAATCTATATCACTTATACGAACTGTTGGCTAAAGTAAACAATATATTTATTTATCATACGCCACCGCTAACAGAGATTGACTTATTATTTTACTTATCGATACTAATTAAATTTTAAACATTATTTCGAAATTCCAATATGTATTGAAAATATAAGGGTAAAATCTGTGTGCAGCGTCGTATAAGTTATATTTGCTCAAAATCAACAGGTTGTATGGCAACAAATATACATCATACGACACCGAACGCAGGTTTTGGCCCTCATATTTTCAATAGATATTGGAAAGTTTCAATGAAACTTATAACTTAATGTAAAAAAAATGTTTATTGATTGCATTGGAAGTAACCGGCGGCCTCTTCAACATCCTTATGCTGCAAATAAAAAATAAATAAAACATTGACAACGGGAACACTATTTGCGAGTTTTCAACATTATTCGAGTCATCTTAATTTGGATGTTGAAGAGATCGCATTTTTCAGATAATAATCTCCACTTCACAATGATTGGCCATAGTCGTAATATACAAAACCGATAGCTAAATTGAACAGAGTCAACCCCTAAAACATTACCCGACTTAATTTTTAAACATTTATTACCACTTCCGCTTAAAAACATGTCCAGATTTTGCTGGTCATAATATATCAAATTCTCCTCTATTCTTTATTTAGCACCGACCGTAAACAATACATTGCTTTTTCCAACTACGTTCTTGTTCAGGTCATTTCCTTTTGTTTGCTGTCATCTGCATTTAGAAAAGAATTGTAACTTTACACCAGACCCCAACACTGAAATACCAGTGACTCGGCACGTTTCAAATTCTACAACATTTATCCCATATCTCCTTTTCAGCAAATGAAAAATTTAAGGTTTGATTTTTAATTCAAACTTTAGTGCCAATGAGAGCGATAGCAGCAGACCTTACCCCACAAATTTCTAATAACAAATTCAATGAACGTCATGATGTCCTGCTATGCAAACCCTTAAGGATGAAGAGAAAAGGTTAAGACCTCTGAAAATATTGAAACCCCCAAATAATTTTCATTATTTGCCAAACAAACAAAATTCGTATTAAAAGTTGTACACAGCAGCATAATGTTGTTGTTACAGAATCTATAAGATTGAAAAGGCCACAGCATTTGCAAAAGATAAAATAATGGGATCCAGAAATCCTTACACAAAAGCATCTACAAAGGATCAATATGATTTGTGTTTATACAAAATGATATTCAACAATAATTAATTTTCGAAAATTTCTCATTTTGAATTCTAATAAATTTTGGTTTTAATTTTTCTATTATCCTTTTTTTTGCAGACCGGTCAGTTTGGTTTTAGAGCCTATTTTGAAGGAACCTGGAGATATTGCCTTCACTTGGCTGGAAATATATCGTACGAAAAATGCATTATTGCAGCAATTTGATATACAAAGCAATACAACAACTACCACCTCAGTGTCGGGTGGTGGATCAACCGGAACAGGAGGAACTGGAGGGACAGGAGGCACTGGTAGCGTTGTTACAACTACGGGTACCAGTGGCAACGATACGCTAAGTGATTTTGGATTCTATCCAAAAGAGTCAGACTGTGAATATAAATGTCCTGAAATTGATGCATGTATATCTGCCACATTGTGGTGTGATGGTAAGTTTAAAGAACATGAGACTTTTCTATGCTACAACGCAGGGATCAATGTTCAACAGAAGATTTTCTATGTTAGTGCAAGTCAATGTTGCAGCAATTTAGATTTTATGTAAAAGAATTGAAAACTGATTTATGTGAAGGTTTTAAATGTGTGTGAGCTTTAAAAATTGTGGTGCATCTTGTGGAAATACATATAATATATTTTATGGAGGTTTTAATAAGACAAATTTTACAACACAGTAATTAAGAGGAAAGGAGAATCTGTACACTTTGGTTTAGCTATATTTAAATAAATTAAATAATAATTAAATAAATTTGTATATCAGCATTACTAATATTCCTTGAGGTACTGAATATAAATATTTCTTAAATAAATATAAATTATACGTCACACTGATAAGTAGGTCACAATTCATATTACGTATACGTTTTGAATCAAATATCAATACTTATATCATAACTGTGCAGATTTTAGTCAAGACATGGGCATTTAACCAACTACCGCGGGATAAGCCTTTTACCCGTCGCATACAAGGTCTTGCTGAATATGGTATGTGATAGACTAAAGCCCATCTTAACGAACCTCATAGTACCTTATCAGTGTGGCTTTAGACCTGGTAAATCTGGTATGACAGAATCTTATCAAACTTTATCAATATAAATCCACAATTATAAATAATTAACACAAACAATTAAGAGATTTAAAAATTTGTTTGTATATTTTTTTTTTCATGAAATGACTTCTTCTGTTCTTTTTGTTTTCAGAAGGTTTCAGCTATGCGTTGGTATACAAATAATATATTTATATACAAATCTAGTTCATGAAAGCCAAGCGTGGATTAATAACTTTTGTTTTTTTTTATTACAGTTATTTCACTAACGGTCCGCCGGTCCGATTTTCTCAGCAAAGGCTTGGACAGACAAAGCGCTTCACTTTGTTGCCCGTTCCAGTTTCTTTCCACAAAATCGTTTCTCACTTTGGTGGCACACATACGTATGTACGGAATACATACACAAAAATCAAAGCAACATCACAAACCATTTACCCGTCCGAGCCGTTGCTTATTCTTTATTCACTGATCAACCGCTTTTGATATCCTCTGTCCGACGATCCATTGACGACTGAATACATGAAGCTAAAACGCAATACATCACGCAAAATAAGAAACACTGACTTCATCTACAATTTACACGCCCATTCAGGAATATTTATGACTAACTGACTGAGAGAATAATGCAAAAATACTGATACACACTTACAAGATAGACTCTCTCGTTGTTATTATCTTGCCCTCGAGAGAGCATAAACAGTGCAACAAACACAGCTGTATTTGTATCACAAACATGGATATATTTGTGTCGCAACCACATATATTATAACATATTAATCATTGTGTCTCAAACATGTAATATTGAATAGCAAACATAATGTGTTTGGACACAAGAATATTATATTTGAGACAAGCTCCAAACACTCTTTATATTTGCATCCAACCAAAAATAAAATAGAGAGTTTCAGCGTGTACAGATCAAAAGTGTTTGGCTATAAATCCGATGAACTATCTAAGGAGCTCAACAGACCGAAGCGCTCGGAATTCTTTTCCACATGCGGTAATTGCTTGGTGAATATCTGTTGTTCCGCCTAACTGACAATGGTGCCAGATCAACAATTCTAAGAAAATTTGGAAATACGCAAAAACATTAAAAATTCAGAGATTTGGCTTTATGTGATTCGTTCTTTCTAATTGAAAGCAATCGATCGATTCGATTTGACATCGGCACTATCGAAATTGAGCATTGCGAAATGTCACCATGAATATTTAATTTTCTCCAACTTTTGAAGATCGGTAGAACCCCAAATATATAGTATCATTTTAATTTTACAATTTGTAGTCCACGATCAATTACGCAAACTTTAAACTTCTTACGTTAAGGCCCACCAAAAAAATTTCGGGACAGCCTAATGTCCATCTGTCGTTTTCATGCTTTATTTGCAAAACAAAGTCTGCAAGTATGCATCAATACGAACTATATATGGCTCCGAGACAACTGTTCCTACCGAGCTTGACCATATTTATTACAGAATTTCGAAATTGTGTGATTTTTAAATTATCACATTATATTCCACATACGCCGTGGATCAGATTAAATAAATTGTATAAATTCTACGGAATTGTATAAATTCTACGGGTAATATACAACATATAGTATATTAATTGAATACGATAACTAATTTATTAATTAATTAATTTAAAATTTATTACCAATTGTTAAACAACTTGTTAGAAGCTGTTACCTATAGTATTAAAGAGAGATATTTTAATGTTACTTATACGACCCATATGCTCATAGAGTAATAAATCGTCACCGGAAATGTCCAAAGGCGTAACCCTCAAAAAATAAAAACTGTTTTTTTTATTGAATATAATACTCTACGCTAAAATATATATGTGCAAAATAGTAGAGTTCCAAGTTACTAAGGTAAGCTGTGGAATGAACGCGTTTAAAACTGAAATACTTTGGATTTTATAAGGTTCTTTGCTTCTCCTGTAAAATTTTGAAAATGAGGGTTACATCATTACATCATAATTCAAAAGTCATTATCATCAATCAGTCATAATTGAAAAGTCATTAGTATCACAAAGACAATTTAAAAGACATTAGTATCAATCAAACATAATTTAAATCCTGTTTGCCTATCGCTCATTTCTTCATCCACTTTCTTTTGGATGATTTTCCAACGTCATACTCGATGAGCTGTGGCATCGAAACTCCCTGCATATGCTACTAAACAGCATTAGTCGGAATGAGTAAATCGAAACCCCTTTTTATTGATTATCGATAGGTGTTTAAAACATTCGCAAGTTCAAATTGGTTTCCAATATTCTCCAGTTCCTTTTCAATTTAAAACTGTATAAGTTGATACACGGTATTTTCAAAATTGTTATTTAAATATATTTTAATTGAACACAAAAATGTGTCTTTTTTGTTGTCTTATCAAATTAATTGCGTCAACTATTTTATATC
Organism: Phaonia tiefii; assembly: GCA_963931995.1. Taxonomy (NCBI): domain Eukaryota; kingdom Metazoa; phylum Arthropoda; class Insecta; order Diptera; family Muscidae; genus Phaonia; species Phaonia tiefii. The sequence goes on from OZ008369.1 coordinate 278,429,502, forward strand.
CTATATCTACGTCACGTTAGAAAGAGTCACTTATGGCCTTATCACACAGGGCACATTCACTTCACTTGCCATTTTTGACATCACATTCTAAACAAACTGACTGAGTCGTTACGTGTCATAACATTTGTTGTTAACATTTACGTACAACCCAACACAAACAACTAATATTTTAGTAAAACTCATTCTTTCGGTCAAGAGATTATGTCGAAAATGACGTGAAGGTCAAAGCGACTAACACGATCTGGCCCCTAAAGTTGTTGCAATGAAATATTGGCAAAACTTATTGGTAAACATTAATAATTCATTTAATATTTAATTAAAAATTGTGTTTATTGTCCTGACAATTCTACCCAAAGGGAAGCGAAATATTGGAGAATTAAATTATTAAAAAAAAAACGACCAAACGCTCGAACATTTGAATTTTGAAGGTAAACATTAATATTACTCATACTACACCGTACACATATGACAAATAAAATTTTATTACTAATACGCCAGAGCATACTAATATTGCTTGTTTGTATAAAATTTACTAAAGAGTCACATTTTTTTCATAGGAATTGTAAAGTATTTAATTTTCTAAGCAGTCGATTTATGAGACAAAACAATAAAAGAATTCTCAGTGAAGAAAATAATAGAACCTATTTAAATTTAATAATTTTGCGGTCCTTTGTGGCCATTTACACTCAGCCGTGGATAGAATGGACAAAAGGTCATTTCTTCCTTTCATGATTAATCTTTGGCCAGACAAATTGAGTTTCTTGACAGCATTTTCAAAATACACACACACACTAGCATGTTACAATTTGGCCATATGACCAAATGACCAACAACAAACAGCTTTCTGCCAGACCCCCAGCCAACTCGACCAAGAAATCAACCGAAATGTGAAAACCTCAAATGGGTCACCACAGTTCATGTGCAGAAAAATAAATAACAAAACGAAGCAATAAATGCAAATAAGAAGAGCGAAACGAAATAATGCTTGTCCTTAATTGGAATTTTTGGTTCTTTTCGGTTGTGTTTCTGTATTTGTTTTTTTATTCTGGTATCCACTGGATTCTCTGCTCACTTATTTCCAGCTCCTAAAACGATGAACATTCACAATGACACAGAATTCTCCCAAAAAAATACAAACCAAAAATGGCACAAATTCGGAAAAAGCACAAATTCTATGGTAGAACACCGTCCTTACTGCTGGAGAAAAAAACACAGTCACTTCATGACTCCTGTAGAGGTGCCACAACTATGGAACCAAAGTGCAAAACCCAACACACACATAAAGGCAAATAACATCCAACCAAAAACAAAAAATCCAAGAACCCTGAGCACAACGAATAAATTATTAAACGCTCGGTAAATTTTGCACACAAGGCTCACGTACATACAATGGGTCATTACGAATACAAAGTTGATTTAACCTAAATTTTGCAAAAGTATAACTGCCACCCGACTAAAGTGACGACAGCGCCATCTAAGTGACTACATTTGAATTGGAGAGGCAAGAGAAAACCTATGACATTTTGTGATTTAAAATTTGTGGGTGTAACGAAATAATATGGTAAAACTGCAGGGTGCGTATTAGGCAAATATTGTATTGAAATTTCATTTCATTTATTTATTACCTCTATGGACATAAATCCTTACAGCAAATTGGAATTGCAAGTTGGAATGATAGCCAAGAGGGAGTTAAAAATCTTCCCAACTTCGGCTCAAAAGTAAAGAATCAAAGATCCAGGTTTCACTGCACTGAATTTTGGTCAACGTCTGATCCATAATCGGTGGCTGAAACATAATCATCCTGGCAGTAGGTAAAATATAAAACCAGGGTGGGCTGGGATTTTCTTGGCAAGGAAAATACAATATAAGAATGAGAAACATCAAACCCTCTATTTGTTGATGATCCCGGCAAACGTTATAAGGACCACGATTTATCGATATGCGCTTGGCAAGTTTGAAAAATATACAGATCCGGTGCCACTAACCAACTGGCAGATGTCCTCGTGAATTATAAGACTAACATTACTGCTATCCAGGTGGTGCGATGGACAAGTCCTGGATGTACCAGGGAGAAGTACATCTACTTCTTATACATATACTACAGTTGCCATGGAAAAATCCATGAATTTGGTTGCAGTTTTTCAAATGGCAAACGATTGCCACATCTGGTCTGATGGTTCAATCCCCTGAGTGAACCTTTCGCATAAATGCGAAATACATGAGCGTATCGCTAACTTGTGTATATGCCCCGGCAGAAGAAAAAGACGAATACACCAAGGATATGTTCTATGGCACCTAGAGGCAACATACGACTACTGTACTGGCCAGGACATAAAGATCGTTCTAGATGATTTTACTGCTAAAGTTGGCAGGGAAAATGTCTTTGCGCCAAAAATCTGTAAATTCAGTCAACACGCTCCACTTCTGATAACAGAATGAGACTATTAGACTCTGCCCCGGCAAAAAACATGGATGTCAGTAGTACGAAACTCCAATATAAAGAAATCTACATCATCTACTTGGCTACTTGGATATCACCTGATAAACAGAAAAAGAACCAGAGTGATCACCTGGAAATTGGTGGAAGGCACTCTACTATTGTAATGGACATACGTGTGATTCGAGGAGCTACTTTCAATAACGATCAGTATCTGGTTACAGCAAAAGTTGGCACAAGGTTGATTAGAGCGAAAGTTGTACGCAACCAGACATATAAAAAGCTAGACTTCGGAAAGCTGCAATTACCAGAGATAGCCACGGCCTATGCAGACAAGCCCACCCTGATACTGGAGCAGATCGCACCACCGCCTCCTGATCCAGTCGCGCAGTGGAGGTACATATCCCACTCAGACACCGTACTTGGTTTTGGAAAACAGCTTTAAGACAAACCATGGTACGATGAAGTGTGTCGTATTTCAATGCTACAGTCAGTTGCAACGCGAGCTGTGAAAGAGCCCTATAAGGATAACAGGAGAGAGGAAGTTCGTTTGATTTTATGTGATTCGATCTGCATTTGTTTGTTAGTAGAAGATTTTAAGTTTTTCGACGAATTATCAGATCAGATTTTTCTGCAAATAATGAAAAAATTAAACAGTCTCAGCGGGGTTTTGAACTCCAATTCGCGGACGATCGTTTCGAAGTGTATGAGTCTTCCTATCAGCAGCTTAGTGTTCTATGCCTGAGAACGTCTTATTCAATTATTTCACTTTGTCTAGGAAGCAAAAACGGATGTGAAGAAAGCGCCCATCTTAGATGAGAAAGAATGAGGCCCATCAATTCTACCGGCAAAAAACCAAGCCCAACAACGGAAATGGATCAAGGCCCCCGTTTTGTAGAAATAAGGACGGGAATGTTGTCGCAGATGTGCACAGTATGTTGGGAATATGGAGAAGAACACTTCTCTGCTTTACTTGCCCCAGGAGACTGTAATATAGATGAGGGTGTTGACTAAATACAGGATGATAACGTCGACTGCCCCATCCTAGCCAAAGCGAAGTTAGAACTGCAATTCCTCGGCATAAGAACAACAAAATCGCTGGTGCTGATGGACTACCGGCTGAGCTGTTTAAGGCTGGCAGCTATGAGTTGGAAAGGTGCATTTATTGGTTGGTTGGTTGGACAGCACGCTGTCTAGCACACTTAGGCTAAAGATACCTCATTTTGATACCTGCAGTTTCCTCCATAGCAACTATTGGCTAGTCGTCTAGCCAATTTGTCCTTTCAATAAATTTGTCTATAAGACCTACAGGAATATCCGGTGCTAACTAAATGTGTTCCGAATATCCTACTTCTCAGTCCTGCCAGAGCAGGGCAATCCAAGTGAAGGTGTTTCGTCGTTTCGTCGTCCTCTTCCATGCAGAATCTATAGAGAGTGGAGTTTCTATGTCACAATCTTAGGGTGTGGTTTCCTACAAGACAATGTCCCGTAAGTGTTCCTATGATTGTGAATATCCTGCCTCTCGGCAAGGTAAGTAGTTGCCTAGTCCTCTTCCTGTCCACCTGTGGCCAGAGGACCCTGGCTTGTTTGCAAGTTGAAGTAAGTCTCCACTTGTCCTTGAACATATAATCGGCCCACTGCCTGATCTGCAAACGGCAGGTAGAGATTGGCATACTAACACCTTCTTTTGACGGAAGAACCTGTGCCGTAGTACCCTGTCTAGATAACGCCTCCGCTGCGTAATTGCCTGCAATGTCGTTGTGTCCCGGTACCCAGATGAGCCTGATGTCAAAATACTCTGCCAGCACCCTAAGTGATGAGTGGCATTCTTTCACCATCAGTGACGTAGCAAACATGGCTTCCAGGGATTTTATGGCAGCCTGGCTGTCTCTGTAGATACATATTCTCCGGAGGGTTGTGACACTACTTTTCAGTAGTTCAGCAACCTGCAGTATGGCGGTAATTTCCGCCTGAAATACACTACAGCGCTCAGGCAGCTTGAAGGAGATATTTACATTTAGGTTCGGTGAATGGACCCCATAGCCTACTTGCTCGTCCAACTTTGATCCATCCGTGAAAAATCTGATACTACTGGTTTCCCCTTCCTGTGACTTTACCCAGGTATTCCTGTTCGGAATAGAAGTCATTAGATTTGTCGCTGGTAGAAGGTAGGGGATACAGTAGTCCGATTTTATGGGAATAGAGTTGATCCGGTGTAGTAATTCAGTGTGTCCGGAATGCCCCCATATCAAAGATGCATTCATTAGCCTGACGATTGGAGTCTTAGCATACTGTGTCCTGTTTTCAAAAAAGGCGACCCGAGTTTATATACGAAATAACGTGGAATAAGCCTTTTATCCAACGCATACAAGGTCCTCTCGAGCGGATTATCCGAACGACTAAACCCGTTTGTTGCAGGTCTGACCGGATGTGCTTCTAAACCCGAAAAATCAACCATCAACCAGATATATACGTTACAACAAATTCCGAAGAAACCCCTTGAATATTGAATCGACACCTACAACAACTTTGTTGATTATAAGGCCGGCCACCTTCGATAACCCGATATGGAGAAAACTGTATCAAGCTTTGTCGAAGATTGGTATTTCTTGCGAGCTGGCACGCCTTTGTAGAAAGACACTGACCGGCACGAAATCCACAGTAAAGATTGGTAAATATCTCACTGAACCATTTAGTACGAGACGAGGCTTCAGTCAAGGTGACAACCTATCATGTGATCACTTCAACATATTGATTGAGATCATCGTGAGATCATCATCATCAGTGAACATGAATAAAACTATCAGCAGCAAAAGCCATATGTTGCCCGCATATGCTGATGATTTATACATCACTTGGTGGAATCTGCGAGAAGTTACTGCAGTATTTTCGAGAAATGAGAAGGAATGAGTAAAAGTGGGTTTGGAAGTAAACAAGGACAAGATAAAATTAATGGATTCGACAAGCAGAATATCAACCCGATTCAGTGAAAGGCTGAAGGTTGATATTCGTTATAATTTTAAGGTAGTGGGCGAATTTATTTGCCTCGGATCTGCCGGGAACAGAAGCAATAACGTGAGGCTGGAAATCAAATGGAGAATGGTTATTTGCTACCGGGCGTTATTTCGGGCTAAGCAAACACTTCAGAGATGATACCCTCACTAGAGAAACAAAGATCCAATTATATCAGACAACCTATTTGATTTATGGCGCTGAATCCTGGATAATACCGCATGCTGTCTCCGAGAGAAAAATGCTGCACAAAATCCATAGACGAAATAAAATATATAAATATGTTCCTATAATAGAGGACGGCGGGTATCGCTGACGTATGGACCACGAGCTCTATAATCTGTATCCTGACGTCGATGTAGTTATGCGAATTAAAAAACTCTGTTTACACTGGCTAGGCCATTTCAGTGGAGTGGATCAGCATGAACCAGTGGGAAAGTTATTCGAAGACGTATTCGATGGATATCGAACAAGAGGTTGACCAATATTTATTTATATTTCACTGGAAAGACCAGGTGGAATATTGCCTGCGACAGCTTGGTGTTACCAACTGCTGAAAATCGAGCCAATTGGAGGAACATGGTATCCTAATTTTGTAAGGCACTTGACCTCTCTGGGTTGTTTGAGGCTATATAAGTTTGTAAATAAATACACACATGTGACCCTACTTAAGAATTCACTTTTTTTTAAATTTGTACGTAAAAAACCTTAAATTTTCGTATGAAACCGCTCGGAAGGCTCAAGAACATGGGAAAGTAATTTAAAAATTCAATGATAAGATAAAATAGTAAACTACGAAAATGCAACAGACAGGGGGAATTTTAATTGCGTTTTACTCAAAAATATGTTTTGACACACTAGGTGGGTTTTCTTATAAGGGTCACTTATGTTTCTCAGCATAATAATCAGCTGTTAGATAAATCGAAATCTCGAAATGGGACAATCCCGGTGCAGTGTGAATGCAGTATAAGAACGAGAATGTATTTAGAGTGTCCGAAAATGCAGGCAAGATTTGCATTTCGTGCCATGTGGGCGGTATGATGGTACTGTTGAAGAAAATAAGACAGCATGACAGCTGACAGCTTAGGGTTACTAAAAATTAAATCATAAATTAAGAAACGTGTTTTAATCATTGATACAGTTTTAAGAGTACTATAGGGGTTTCGAACAAAATCATCTCCAGTGATGAGGCTTATTTTCATCCTGATCGGTTTAGCAAATACTGGAGTAATTTTTTAGAAACAAAAGCAACACCCGTGTAGTTTTATGTAGATTTAGAGCTGACATGGCGAAACATTTCGTTTTGGTTTTGATAATGAGCATGACCGGAAAATACCAGATAATGGTGCCACATCACAACATGATATTCAGGTTTTGCTGTTCCTTTATTGAATGATGTGGACGTGGGCAAGATGTGGTTTCAGAAAAACAGTGCCACATGTCCTACATCCCTATAAACACTTCACCTATATTGACTCTTGATAAAGCTGAAAGACTCTCTTTTATAAAAATTGTCGCTGACAACATTATTCGCGAGAAGGCATCATATTTTTTGTGAATAAAATATGTTTTTTTTGTTGAAATCTGCTGAAAACAAAAACGTGACAGACAACAAAGAATCAAACCAGCAATAGATCTTCAATTCAACAAAACAATGCATCAATGCATAAGTACAGGGTGTCTCGGTAAGAATGCACTTTTTAATTTTAAAATAAATACAGGTATTTTTTGTGATTGTTGTGATATTTTTTTTGGATTGTAAAGAAAACATGTTCCGATTAAATATGGAAAAAATAGCCGTCAAATGGACCCCACGGCTCTGATGACAGGTCATTACTCTTTTCATGAAATTTTCCATGACTTTTTCGTAGAGATGTGGCTGTATCTCACCGATGACGCATTGGATCTCGGATTTAAACTCAGAAATTTTTTCTGGTTTATTCGTATAAATTGGGGATTTCATAAAACTAAAAAGAACGAAATCTCGGGGCGTTAAATCGTATGATTTTGGTGGCCAGTTGACATCAGAATTTCTTGAGATAATTTATTCTGGAAATCGTTGCTGCAATAAATCAATTGTTCCATGCACGTAGTGGCAGATGGCGCCGCCTTGCTTAAACCACATATTATCCGAATCCACTCCATCCAGTTGAGGCCACAAGAACTCTGTTATCATGTTCCTGTAATGAATGCAGTTCACAGTCACTGGAATTTCGGCCCCATCTTGAAAAAAGTAAGGCCCCATCACGCCGCCTTACCCAAACTCCTTACTAGGCAGTTGCTAGTTGTGGGTGTATTTGTTTCTCATGGATTGCATGAGGATTTTCTGAACCCCCAATTCGACAATTTTGGGTATTCACGAAGCCATTCAGATGAAAATGTGATTCATCGGAGAAGATGACTATTTTTGAAAACTAGCATTGACTCCACATGGCTCTCCCATTGACTTCGACTTGCTTACCCATTGAACGAATTGCCTGCGCTTTCCATGATCTGTTAGTTTGACCTCTTGAGTAAGCTGAATTTTGTACGCATGAAGGTGCAGGTCTTTTCTCAAAATTCGCTGCGTAGTTCTTCGTGAAATTTGAAGTTGTTGAGAACGATGCCAACTTGATGTTTTCGGGTTTTCGGCGACTCTCTCGTTTACAGCAGCAAGGTTTTCAAGAGATCGACCTGTACGTAGACGCACAGGAGTCTTACTGTTCATAACCAACCCAGTTCCTTTAAATTTGTTGACCACCTCTCGAATGGTTGACACATTAGGTGCACTTTCTCGACTAAAAATTCTTCGAAGTTTGCGAGCAGTCTCAGCACAACTTTCCAAATTTTTGTAATAAGTTTTCTTTTTTATAATCGGATAATTCTTTTTATAATCGGATTTTTATAATCGGAATAAACATATGTGACAGCTGCCAAATTTCAGAGTTGCCACCTGCACTAACAAAATATGATACTAAATATAAAAAGTGCAAGTGCAAGACACGGTTTATATGGATATTCGAAACGAATACATGGTTCCTGTGGCCGTCGGTGGTGCAATCGTTTGTGTGCGCGGCTCTTATACATGAGATCCTGGGTACGATCCCTGCTCTGACCACCTTAAATTTCTTTCGGCGGCGGTCACCTCGCATAGTGACAGCGACACTATCGAGTACTTACTCGAGTACTCGAGCCGTTCGGAATCGGTGAAAAACTGTAGGTCCCAATCAAATAAATAAATAAATGGTTTCCCATTACATCCCACGAAGGGACTGGGGAGAACTTCTCACAATCACTGAGCTGTGCGCTTTCCAGTTTTCACTCACTGATTGGTCCCAATCAGTGAGTTTAAAACTAGAAAGCGTACAGCTCACTGGTTGTGAGAAGCTCTCCCCAATTCCTACATGGAATGTACTGGGAATCCATTTTTTTATACATGGGTCCTTCATAATATTACTAGGGCCATTTCTCACCATGCAGAGAAAGCAATCAAGGACTGCTGGATTTGGAAAAACCCGCACAAATGGCAATGTTGCCAGTGGCAATGACAACACTAAGAAAAAGTAAAATAAGTTGCGAAACAAATGATGCGACTCAAAAAAACCCTCCCGAAAATTAACCAAAATTTATATATAGTTTTTCCCAGGTTTTGAGTTCAACCATGTTATTTTAATATCAATTAAAGTTGTCTTTCAGAAAATATAAAAAATTTCTTTAGAATTTCCAAAACATAAATACTTTGTTTATCAGACGCATTTAAAAGCAATTTACTTTCCACCATTTAACTGAATATCCTAAATACTAGGATTTGTTAAAAACAGTATGACTGTACTCACAAATCCTCCAACAACAATAACAACTCTAACACTTTTTCCCAAATCATAGTTATAAATGAATAATTTATAAAAACCCATCAATCCGACAGGAAGTCGACAAGGCAGAGGCACCGTCTAAAAGAGATACAAAAGCTTAACGGCATCCAATCTCCCCATTTGCAGATTGCAGCTTTAGAATGGAAATACACATGAAAAAACAAATACGACAAATCTTGGTATCAGTGCTCCATAAAATAAGTTTTTAAAAGCCAAATACTCCTCTGCCCCTCCTTAGCAAATTGAGTTGTTTTGGATGAATACAATCCCAAAGTCCTCCTCGCAAAGAGGACCAGATTTTCGGATAGCGAAATGAAATCCCTCTTACAAAATCCCAAATAGTAGGAACAAAAAAAGATGGATTGCATGAGCGTCATGTATAATACAATAGTTTGGAGTAGTATCAACAACAGCCACAAAAACAACAATAGTAGTGATAACATCTGAAGCATGGTGAACAGCAACAACAACAACAGCAAAAACCACCCAGTTACAACAACACCATCATCTAGCAGCAGTAACAATAACAACGTCATTCATTTAGTCATTCAAACTTAAATCGTTTGAGTGCAATGCATCATTTATTCGTTTTAGCCATAACAGTTTGTTGCTGCAACAGCAAGCAATAACAACAAAAACATAGGACACTGCTGTATCTATGGGCCATACGATGTTGCAGCTTCTTGTTCGTCCCATAAAAATAACCAAATCTAGCAAGAGAGAAATGTAATTTGCGACTGTGGTTCTGTGGTTTTAGCGCAAAGAATTAAAGGCACAAATTGAGAAAAATAAACGCCAAGGAAAGTTTAGATGAAATTACAAAATAAAAATGGGGTTAAATGTATTTGAAAGGAACACAAGAATGACTTGTCTACACAGTCCAAGGAAGAGAATAGTAAATGTTGGAAAGAAGTATTGGAAACAAGGCAGTTGTCCTGCAAAAAATACATTTGAATTCCAGGTATATTTTGCACAGAGATATTCTGTAAAAGCTAAATAATTTCAAGGAATAGCGATTCGAAGGAGCTTTCCTAGTACTCTTAGGGACATCCTGCAATAGTTCCTTCAAACCACCGGAAGATGGTCTTGGAATAAACCCAACCAACACATAACTGGTCATTTTCAGTAGGCGTTATAGAGAACCACATGTTGTATCTGTCTCCTTGGTAGGTATTATAACACCCTTCTCTGAATGCGCAAAATACTTAGATACTTTACACGACAGGAAGTTAAACTTCAAACCCAACATTCTGGAAAGGACCTGAAAAAAAGTAATAGGAACGGTGCTGTCCGAACCCGCACATAGTTCGTTGATTAAATATGGCAGTAGTTAGACCGTGGCCGTCGGTGGTCGGGCTCTTGCGCATGAGAACGTGGGTTAGAACCCAATTCCAATGTCCTCGTTAATGCCAAACCCACTGATTGCTTCTCAATTCTAGAAAATACTGCAGTAACTTCACGCAGATTTCGCCCAATGATAACTAAATCATCAGCATACGCGAGCAGGAAGTGGCTTTTGCTGCTGATAGTTTTACTCGTGTGAACTGTAGGTTTTTTCACAAGAGATCGCATGATAGGTTGTCGCCCTGCCTGAGGCCCCGCTTCCAACTAAATGGTTCGGTGAGACCTTTAATAATCTTTTCTGTGGGTTTCGTGTCGATCAGTGTCATTCTACAAAGGCGTGTCAGTTTAGCAGGAATACCAAACTCCGACATAGCTTGGTACAGTTTTCCCCGTATCAGGATGTCGAAGGCAGCCTTAGAATCTATAAAGAAATGGTAGATGTGGATTTGCGTTTCGTCGGATATCTCCAGAACTTGTTGTAGTGTGAATATCTGGTCGATAGTCGACTTTCCATGCCAAAATCCACTCTGATTAGGTGCGGTCAGGTCTGCAACACACGGCTTTAGTCTTTTGCATATTACGGTCGAGAGGGCCTTGTATGCGATGGATAAAAGGCTTATTCCACGATAGTTCGTACACGATAGTTCGAAAACATGACACAGTATGCTAAGTCTCCAATCGTCGTGCATGCATTCGTCTTTGCAAATGATCCAAGCACCTTTCCAACGCATAGCCGCCAGCCTTAAACAGGTCAGCCGGTAGTCCATCAGCACCATCGGCTGTGCTGTTCTTAAGCGGGGGAATTACAGCTCTAACTTCAGGTTTCTTAGCAGGGGATCAGTCGTTCGACGTCATTGTTCTGTATGTGCTCCACACCCTCATCTGTGTTGAAATCTCCTGGGATAAATAAAACAGAGAAGTGATCGCTCCATATTCCCAAGATAATCTGCACTTCTGTGACAAGATTTCCGTCCTTATCTCTACAAAAGTGGCCGTTTCTGGTGCAATGGGAAGTGTGCGCGCCTCTTGTACTTGAGATCTTGGGTTCGATCCCTGCTGTGACCACCTCGAAATTTCTTTCGACGGTGGTCACCTCGTATAGTGACGGCGACACTATCGAGTATTTAGCCATGAAAATGCTTCTCAAAAATACCGTTCGCAACCGGTGCAAAACTGTAGGTCCCAATCAGTGAGTATAAAACTAGAAAGCGCACAGCTCACTGGTTGTGAGAAGCTCTCCCCAGTCCATTCAATGGATGTTATGGGAAAATATTTATTTATTTTATTTATCTCTACAAAAATCAAGGGGCCTGATCGATTTCCGTTAGTTCGGCTTTTGTACTTTTCGGTACAATTTACGGGCCTCATTCTTCCATCTATAGGATTCTATTTTTGTCACTCTCGCGCTTTCTCCGCAAACGCTTTTTCTTAACAAATGAACGTGTAAATTCTCTACTTTTCACCTTATACTGCTCTATCGCGGCTCGTGTTGCAACTGACTGAAGCGTTGCCATACGTTCGGCATTATTTTCATAATTTGCCATGGGATACTATATCGTACCATGGGGTTTGTCTTTAAGCGGTTTTTCATAACCAAGTGAGGTGTCTGCATTAGTTTTCATAGAGAGGGAAATGTAACGGGTTTTTCCATAAGAGCGCTACAAAAGTTTTTTTAAATAAAACAAAACCGGTTTCAGATACCAATGAAATTCTTTATTCCTGTGAAAGTCCGTTCGATGCCATTATGTATGGAACTCGATTTCTTTTGCATGGCCACCACGGGCACGCTTGCAGAAGTCCAGACGCTCAACCCAATTTTCGGCGGTTTTCAAGCATAAATCGGCCGATACTGCTGCAATTTCATGTTCGATATTCGTACGAAGTTCATCAATTGTCGCTGGCTTGCTGGCATAGACAGGAAATAATCTAACGGCGTTAAATCGCACGATCGAGGCGGCCACTCGACTGGGCCATTTCGTGAGATAACACGTTCACCAAACTTGGTTTCCAATAAATTGATTGTGGCATTCGCTGTGTGGCTTGTGGCGCCGTCCTGTTGGAACCACATGTCCTCCAAGTCCATATTATCCAACTGGGGCCAAAAATATTCGGTTATCATTGAACGGTAGTGATTCGCATTCACAGTAATGTGCCGGTCTTGATCATCACGGAAGAAGTAAGGCCCAATGACGCCGCCGGCCCATAAACCGCACCAAACCATAATTTTTTCGGGATGCAATGAAGACTCATGGATTACGTGTTTATTTCTGTCTGACCAATTATTGCATATTTTGCTAATTGACGAAGCCATTCAGCCAGAAATGAGCCTCATCGCTGCTTGCTGAGGCCTCTTAAAGTTGGCCTCTTAAAGTTGAGGCCACTGACTCCAAATTTCGGTAGTAAATTTTAATAATTTCGACTCGTTGTTGGCTCGTATATCTTTCCATGATGAAATGGCAAACCTTACTGAAGAGAAATGTCAAAAGAAAGGGAAAAAATATGGCGTCGTTTGCTGTCCCTATCGATTTACGTTTGTAGCGTCTCTGTTGAAAAACCCTTTACTTCCACTGAGGCGGTGGCGTGTTCTGCGCCAGTATCTGAGTGAGCATCTTGTCATAGGCCGTGGTTATCTCTGGTAATTCCAGCATTTGTGTAATTTCGTACGACTTCCGCCTGCTTAACCCTGTGCGAACCTTTGCTGCTATCAGGTAGTAATCCGAGTCGATATTAGCTCCTCGAAACACACGAACGTCCACTACACTAGTAGGGTGCCTTCCACCAATAGCCAGGTGAACAATCTGGATTTCATCTGTTGATCAGGTGTTATCCAAGTAGCCTTATGGATGTCTTTATGTTGGGACTCCGCTACTATTGACACCCGTGTATTTCGTTGCGGCAAAATCTAACAGTCTCATTGTAAGCGAATAATCCGAGTTCTTTGTGCAAAATTCTCGTCATGTTGGTGTGTGAAATGCCGAGCTGTTGAGATCGATGCCGAGTCCATGTTCTTAGATTGAGTTGCACACTTTCGCCCACAGCAGCCACATTATTGTCGGTGCGCACCGTACGACGACGTGGACCATGAGTGTTGTCCAGTAGCGAGGTAGTGTCATGAACTCTTTGCAAAATCTGGCATGCAGTACGCGCGGTGGGTTCTTCATTTTCGGACAGATTTTCTCTTCAAAAAACGTAAAGTTGTGGCAACACTGGTACTCACTTTGACAATGTGCTTGGCAGATTTTCCAACGCTTGTATGAAACTGACTGATAGTCAATATGTCGAACACAGAAAATCCATCAGCGTGACAATAACATTCGATCTTACCTGTATTAGGACCGTTCGCTGTATCGAATTGTTTTAGGATATAGTGTTTAGGTCCTTCGCTATATCGAATTGTCGAACTCCGTGACATGTTCATCATCAGACATGTGCCTGAATTGAGACCATCGGTAGATCATCAATCGTATATATACATACGAACTCAATGATGCAATTCACATCTTCGAATTAGTATCGATCAAAGATCCCTAAGTATCAGCGCACACTGAAAGGTCTATATAATTCCAACACAAGAACAGACAGCTTTTTTCAACCATGTTCTTCTTTTCCTCATGCATACTCGCATTGTTGCAGTGATTTGAAGTGAGTTTCAATCTATATCACAGAGTTGTATTTTTCCGTGATACCGCGTCAGTGTCAGTTACATTTATTTGCATTTCAATTTTATGACCGATTTTGTTAGTTTTTAGTTAATGTAGAGAAATTCATACTACAACTTTACAGGGTCAGGAACATTTTTCTATTTGAAAAATGGTTAAGTTTGTACTAATCAATCTGGGATTCTGACCTTAATTAGTAGTTCAGCTATTATCCTTTAAATGCAATATTGAATGCTAAACTGTTTTATCGGCAGGTTATTGTTATTATATTATATTCCTACAGCTGCTACGCGACGAAACATTGAACACAAATAAATGATCAAACAAGGACCTCGAGATTTAAAAATCATTTATTAGATCATAATAAGACAGGTCGAAGAAACATATTATTAATATACACTGTGGAACAAAATGAAACTTTTTCGACAAAAGATTCTGGTAGAAGGGGGTAAAAAAATATTCGTGGGCCGGCGTTTTAAAAGTTTAGGTCAACATTTTTTGTAAGGGGGGTTTGAAGTTTTCATGCTTTTGCACATTCTTATGATGAATCTGCATAGGAAACCATGTTAGCCTTTCATTTTAGGTACAGGATGTGTTTGACAATTTTGTGTAGAAATTTACAAGAAACAGGTTTGTGGAATACTTCAACCCTCTACCGCAACAAAATATTGGTATTTTTTGTTCTTTTTATGGAAAAGGGTAAAAAACACCCCTAAAATATATATGATCCTTTAACGTCTTTACAATTACCTCTTGTACTTGGTGACAGTTCTGCGTCAATTTCCTTCTCCAGATGTTCGTCTATATTTTCCAAATTATTTCGTCCACAGTTCCTGAAAATATAATTTAGTTTCCTTCTTTAATTTCAAGTGGGTTTTAATGAAAAAGTTTTGATTTTTTATGTTAATTTGAATATTAAGTAAATTTACTGCAACTCTCTTGCGGTTACGAACCACTTACCCGCTGCTGCACTTGGTAATAACTATTATAATTGCAATTATTAATAAGATTATGCTCACGGAGTCCTTCCATTATGACTCCTTCTTCCATGACACCTACCTCCTTTAGACTAATTAAAAATTCTCATAAAACACAAAACTTTCAAAACCATTCAAAAGGAGTTACACTAAACTAAGTAATTTGCTAAACTTATGATACTGGTGGTTTCAGTCAATATTTTGGACTATAGTTGTCTTGAATTCTTTAGAAAAAAAATGATTTCATGCCAGAGTTCTTAAGAAAATTTCAATTATTTATTGCGTTTAAACAAGGATACAAACGACACAATATAAATGTAAAGAAGAATCTCTCTTAACTGCTGCTAAAGAGGAAGTAACGTCATTGAGTACAAAACACTCAAAAACTTCAAGGGAAAAATGTATTCCTGAGAATTAGACTTCAACTAGAAACACACAAAAATAAATGAAAACAGTTGAAAGGAAATTGTAACAGTTTTGCCAAGGATTTAAATTGTAAGTAAGAGAGAGAGAAAGAACAAGAGAGTCAAAAGGAGAGACAACGATATACCAGAAAGGCGCGGAAAATCGAATGCGGAAACCAACAACTAAAAGAAAATAAAGCGGTTTGCCGCATACGAATTATGAAGGCAACAATAACTAAACGGCGGCAAAAGCCAACAACCCCAGCCAGCCAACAACATCAAACAGCCACCAACACTAGACAGCAACATAGTAATAGCATCCTCGCTGAGGGATACAATTTCGTCAGCAATATGTTCAAGTCCTAGTTGAAGGAGTCTGTGTTGATTTCGCTTTTATATCATTTTCATTCTCCACAAATTGCATGCGAGATATCATTGTTGGCATGGAAAGAATACAAGAATACATTCATTACTTCATGTGTGTTAGTGTAACGATTTTTTAACATACAAATTTATTTATGCACGAGGGCTTCTAAGTGTTTGCTAGTTGAAAGTAATAACTTTAGTCTAATTCCCTTTCGCTCACACAATACAAATGTTAGTGTCCTTATAAATGGTACACACGTATGTGTGAGTAATGAAAGTATTTCCTAAAAATATATTTGAAAACTTTGTGTTGCATTAAACTGTATGTTGTTTTTTTGCCAGGGATAGAATTATTAAGTGGGATGTGGAAGATATTTAAGTGGCACATTTTTTTCCTAAAGTGTATTCGGGAATTTATGGAAATTTTCAAGCAAAATACTAAGTGTCTTAAGGTAGATTGATCTTAAGGTAGACGGAGAATCATCTGAACTATTTAAACTTGTTGTAATCTGTTTAAACACAATTATAAATAAATAAATAGTTTCCCATTACTTCATATCAAGGGATTGGGAAGCTTCTCACAACAAGTGAGCTGTGCACTTTCTAATTTTTCACTCACTGATTAGCACCTACAGTTTTACACCGGTTCCGCTCGGTTTTTTGAGAAACTCTGTCATGGTTAAGTACTCGATAGTGTCGCCGTCACTAAGCGAGGTGGCCGTCGTCGAAAGAAATCGCTTTGTCCGAAACATGTTATACTGTATAGCAAACACAATGTGTTTGTAGCGATTAGCTACAAACACGTTAAGTTTGCGCCCAAACAACAAAACGCGACATATTTTTCAGCGCGTAAGCGAAGTGGCCGTCGTCGAGAGAAATGTAAGGTAGTCAGAGCAGGGATCGAACCCACGTTCTTATGTATAAGAGTCGCGCACACTACCGATTGCACCACCGATGGCCATACTATACACGCTGAGAAAACTGTCTTTTTTGTTGTTTGGATGTAAAGATAAACTGTGTTTGCAGCTTGTCGCAAATATAATATACATGTGTCCAAACAAATTGTGTTTGCTATTCAATACTACACGTTTGAGACACAATGATTAATATGTTAGAATATATATGTTTTTGCAACCCACATCTATTTATGCTTGTGACATAAATACAGCTGTGTTTGTTGCACTGACTATGCCCTCTCGAGAGAGCAAGTGAATAAAAGAGGGACAACGAGAGAGTTTATCTTGTAAGTGTGTATCTGTATTTTTGCATTATTCTCTCACTCAGTGAGTCTTATATATACCTGAATATATAAACATATAAATTGCACATGAAGTGTTTCATATTTTGCCTGATATATTGCGTTTTTGTTTCATGTATTCAGTCGCCAATGGTTCACCGGACAGAGGATATGAAAAACGCTTGGTCAGTGAAAAAAAGAATAAACGAAGGCTCGGACGGTCATATGGTTTGTGATGTTACTTTGGTTGGGTGTATGTGTTTCGTATATATGTTTGTGTGATACCGGAGTGAGAAACGATTTTGAGGAAAGAAACTGGAAAGGCCAACAATGTGAAGCACTTTTTCTGTCCAAACCTTTACTGAGAAAATCGGAACGGCGGACCATTTGTGACTTAAACACTTGGCTTGCATGAACTAGATTTGTATGTAAATATATTCTCTGTGAACCAACGCATAGTGATAACCAACGCATAGCTGAAACCTTCCGAAAACAAAAACGTAAGAGTCAGCAAAGAAACGAGAAGCAAAAGAGCAGCAGCGTCTCATTTCATTAAAAAAAAAACCAATAATATATTCAATGCACCTAAATGTGAAAAAAGCCGGTTTGAATCTCCTAATTTTTTGTACTAATTATTTATAAATGTGCATCTATATTGATAAAATTAATTATAATAAATAATACATACATACATACATATATATTGAAATCAAAAAATAATTCGTTTTTAAATATTATTATGTTTGGGGGAAATACGCATATGTTTCCACGTAAAAGCATACATGTTTGCTAGTAAACATTATGCTATTTACAGTTAAACACAAGAGAGTTTGGGACTTGCAAACATATTAATGTTTGAAGTGTGTTTCAAATATATACACGGTTCCTACAGAATATATTTGGGAGAATATTTTAGAGAGGCCGTTATTTTTCAGCGTGTACCCACCTACAACGGATCCAGCAACATGTTGCAGGAACCATGTATATTAAGGTGTACTGAAAACTTTTTTTTGAAGGGGATCTCAAACGACGCGTAATGAAGAGGTGATTACGGAAACGTTCAATTTTTTTTTATACGTGGGTACTTATAGTCCGCTACCGGCCGTTGAAGTCTCGATTCTTGGTACATTTCCAACAAAAAAAACTTTTTTTGTACACTATGAGGCTCAAACTCAAACGACGTGTCATGATGAACATATATACAAAAACTTATTTCCAAAATTTTGACAGAGCATTTTTTTCACGACGTCATTTCATTTTCAAATCTTTATCATCCATATTTTGTTTTCTCCACTTTGCTGTAGTTTACATAAATATTCCATCAATTTGAAATTGCAAAAAAAGCGTTTTTCAGTACACCCTAATGTATATATTTTTTCATGAATTGAAGATCTGTATCTTTTTTGTTCGATTGTTGTTTGATACGTTTTTGGTTTCAGCAGTTTTCAACAAACAAAGCCGCATTTGGTTCACAAAAACATATATTTTAACCTACTAATCATTGTGTCTCCAACATGTAATATCGAATAGCAAACACAATGTGTTTGGACACGACTATATAATATATTTGCGATAAGCTTGCCCACTTACTCAAATCAGAGTGGTCAAGGGCCTTACAAAATGAGCATAACATGTTTCTCGATTTTCAGCTTTTCTCTTCCAGTTGAGAACACCAAACTCTCGAAGGCAGCATTCCACCTGGTCTCCTAATTTTCTCAATTTTCGATGTCCTTCGAATACCTTTCGCACTGGTTCATTCTAATCCCATCTACTAGCGTAAATGCGCTATTTTGATAGGCACAACTACGTCGATCTCTCGTGCTTCATCTGTCGTCGATACTCGTAGGTTTCTATTATAGGACCATACATTTGTCGGAACATTTTTCTCTCGAAGGCTCCCAGCATGAAAGTCTGATATACCAGTTGGATTTTCGGACCTTCGAGGGCCTTATCTCTGAAGTGCTTGCTTAGCCCCAAATTTCCAGGATTTTTGGTTTGATTTCCACGATGACGTTATTGTTCCTGTTCAAAATTCCAAATTCGACCAAAATATATTAAAAATCAGGGATGATTTTTATTTACTCGGCCATTTTATAGGCATTTCTTATTTTATTATTCAAGCTCAAGACCATTCTATGTCACTATAAATAGAGAATAGAAAAAGTTTTGCAAATGCATCCTCACGACTCCTGGCAAACCGTGCAGCTATTTCCGATCTAGCCACGTAAAAAATCACAAGTTTGATTTTCAAAATTTCAATAATTTTATTTCATGTGCTTAAATCGCAGTAGATACTCCACGCTGAGAAATCTGTCTCTTACTATATACTATACTTGTGTCCAAACACATTGTGTTTGCTATTGAATATAACATATTTGAGACACAATGATTAATAGGTTATAATGTATGTTTTTGTGAGCCAAATGTACCGTTTTTGTTGAAAACCGCTAAAAAGAAATACGAGACAGACAACAAAGAAACAAAAACGTAGCAGATCTTCAATTCATGAAAACAGTGTTTGCAAACATGTACATGTTTCCTGCAATATGTTGTTGGGCCGATATTTTTCAGTGAGTGTAGAAGTCTCAACTTGTTCTTCACCTGATACGTCTGAATCCATATCTACTACTCAGTTACCATTTGAAAATATCTTGTTTCGATTTTAGTTAGGTGCGCGCTGAAAAATCTGTCCATTTTTGTTATTTGGATGCAAGTGTAACGTGTTTTTGTAGCTTGTCGCAAATATAGTATACTTGCATCCAATCACATTGTGTTTGCTATTCAATAATTAATATGTTATAATATATGTTTTTTGGTAATCCAAATATGGCTTTGTTTGTTGAAACCTTGTGAAAACGAAAAACGTGACACACGACGAAGAAACAAAAATGGAGCAGATATTCAATTCATTAAAACAATTTCTGCAAAAATATACGTGGTTCCTGCAATATGTTGCTGGGCCGTCTTTTTTCAGCGTGTACAAATGTAATTGCTGTAGAAAACTATTCTATTGAGGAAAGTGACTGGAGTTAGAGGACTTTTCTTCAAACTGTTTGATTAACTGCCGCAAGGAAAATATTAAAATAAACGGAATTTTTTCAAAAATTTCACTTGAGGCAAACATTTCATGGGTAGCAATCAAGCCAGTAGATGCGCCTCTAACCGATACAATTTACAAGAACGTTGTTACATTTGTCGACTACAACAGTGTAATTAACATCTGAAAATTTTGAATTGTGACTCTTTTGTATGATGTATTTTAAATTTTCAAAAATTCAGTTTCAATTGAAAATAATCTAAACCTTCGAGTTATGGTTAATAAAAATAATTATAATTATTTTATTTAAATTCATTTAAGTTTGAACATTCATTCATATGTGATTTTTTGTTTTTCTTTTCTAAGGTCATCACAATTGTCCCTCAGGTTTCGATGAATCCGAAGAGGAATGCGGCACAGCACGTAAACTGCTCGAGCTGCCTGGCGGCGTATTTGCCGCACTGGGCTGCATAGCGGCGGCAATAACTGCATGCCTGATATTCTGCATATTTGGTCTGCTGAGAAAACGTAAGAAAACTGTATTACAAAAATCAATTATTAATGGTGGTACTTTGAAAAAGGATTTCAAAAAAGAATCGCTCTTTATTGATCCGTCTTCCTGACACGGGCTGCAGCCGGTCGAGTACATACACGTCGATCGGGAGACCACAGTGTGATGTGATGCTCGCCAGGCCAGCATGGAAGGACGAAGAGTTGTTTTATTAGTAATTATAGGTTATATATAATAGAAAACTAAAATAAAAACCAAAATAAAAAACAAAATAACTGGGGGAAACTCGGGGAGATTACAAAACAAATTAAAAACAAAAATATTAATAAATAAATAAAACAAAGTCTTAGTGTAAACTGAGAAGGATATGATGAAAACACTTTTCTAAATGCTTGACTTGAAAACCAAAAACAAACCAACAACAGGACTCCCAAACATAAACACTGTTTATAGCATAACCAAAACATCTCGACGAGTCAAACATACAAAATTTACTTTATTATTAATATTAAAATGATCAAGTGAAAATTTACTTTAAAATGTATGTTAAGATTTGAAGTTTGAATATTACGTTACAAGATAAAAATTAATTATTTGTTTTGATTTTATTAAATGTCAACTCAAGAAAATCCATGAAAATTTAAAAAAAAATCAATACAATCACTGCCTTACACCAAAAGATGAAGAAACAACGGAACTTTCTTTTAAATTTAATTTAAAAAGAAAAAAATATTTTTGTTTTAAATTTTTTTTTTCAAAATTATTTTTGAAATTTTTTTTATTTTTTTTAATTTTTTTTTATTTTTTTTTTAATTTTTTTCTAACATTTTTTTTTTATTTTTATGTTTTGTTTTCTTAATAAGTTTTCTGATTTGAAAAATTACATAATTTTTCTTATTTTTTTTTTATATTTTCATTTTTTTTTAATTTTTATTTATTTTTATTTCTATTTTTTTTTTCATTAAAAACCAAAAACTACTCTGTAAATTAGGTACCTTTAACAAAAATAAATATTAATAACAAAACTGAAGGAAAACTGTAATTGAATGTCAAAGAAACCAAAAATCAACTGGAAAACAAAAACTTAAAAATAGTAGGAAAACTCTGAAACAGCCACAATTATGAATATGAAATTTAATGAAATTGTTTAGTTTTTAAGCTCTAATTATATAAATAATACTTATATACTTTACCATTTAGTGGCACTAAAAATTAGTTAAAACAAAAGCACAAAACCTAAAACTCAAATGACAAACAAAACCAAAACCAAAATGGAATCCATTAAAAACCAAGGACTTTATTCGTATGAAAATAGAAAAAAATAGTATGAAAAACTATGAAATTAATTTTAGGCCAAAATGGAAAAAAAAACACTAGTTAATTATAACTATTATAGTAATATACAAACTAAGGAAATCTCGAAAGTGTTGTGATGTCGTTTATATGATTCACATGCGAAATGATATACATACATACACACAAAGAAGCACTCGACGTTATTAAAAATTAATAATATAGTTGATATTTATTTTTATTTTTTTTATTTCATATAAAAAAAATTAAGGTTTGGAATTTGCAACACTGGCAATACACAAAATTTAATTATTTTTTTGTTTAAACTTCAAAATGTTACACTCCAGGGAATAGGAAAATTAGCGAACAATGTCTAATGACGCTGTGTGGGAAATATCGAATAATTTGAAATAAAATTTAAAAAAAGAGAAGAGAAATTTGAATTAAAAACTCAAACTTTTTATTGCAAATAATGTTCCAACCTATACTCACTATTTCAAAATGTGTACTGTTCAAAAAATCAACATAAAAACAGCTTCACTTTGTAAAGGATTCGACACAATTCCAAGGAAACTTAAAAATGAGAAGATATCATAGTTTTACTTGAAAGGGTATATTAGAACTAAAAATATTTTAATCTTCTGTATGTTTTAGTCCTGCACACGGGAAACTCTTAATGTAAAGGGTGTTTCAGTAAGATTGCACCTTTTAAATGTAGTGTAATTTTTTTCAGTGAGTGAAAAATTAGAAAGTGCGAAGCTCACTGGTTGTGAAAAGGTCTCCCCAATCCCTTCATGGGATGTAATAGGAAACGGTTTTTTTAAATTTTTTTTTGTACTAGTTGCACCTCTGAAATTCGGAAGCTGTCACATATATATATTCTGATTACTAAAAATGGATCGCTTTACAAAAGAACAACGCATTATAAGTGTGAAATCTTATTACAAAAATTTGGAAAGTTATGCTGAGACCGCTCGCAAACTTCGTAGAATTTTCAGTGAAGAAAGTGCACCTAATGTATCAACCATTCGCAGAGTGGTCAAAAAATTTCTAGAAGCTGTGTCGGTTATGGACAGTAAGATGCCTGTGCGTTAACGTACCGGTCGATCTCTTGAAAACATTGCTGCTATAATCGAGGGTGTCGCCGTAAACCCGAAAACATCAATTCGCCATCGTTCTCAGCAACTTCGAATTTCACGAAGCACAACGCAGCGAAGTTTGACAAAAGACCTCCGCCTTCATGCGTACAAAATGCAGGTTACTCAGGAGCTCAAACCAGCAGACCATGGAAAGCGCCGCCAATTCGTTCAAAGGGTAATGAAGCAATGTGAAGTCAATGAGAATTTTTCAAAAAAGTCATCTTCTCCGATAAAGCGCATTTCCATCTAAATGGCTTCGTAAATTCACAAAATTGGTTAGGCGGCGTGATTGCGCCCTACATTCTTAAAGCTGAAGCCAAAATTGCAGTGACTTCTTGTGGCCTCAACTGGATGGCATGGATCTGAACGATAAGTGGTTTCAGCAAGACGGCGCCACCTGCCACACCGCGCATGAAACAATCGATTTTTTACAGCAACAATTTCCGGAACAAATTATCTCAAGAAATTCTGATGTCAACCGGCCACCAAGATCATGCGATTTAACGCCGAGCAATTTCATTCTTTGGGGTTTTGTGAAATGTTGGATTTTTGTTAATTAACCCGAAACAATTCCTGAACTCAAATCCGAGATCCAACGCGTCATCCGTGAGATTAAGCCACACCTCTGTGAAAAAGTCATGAACATTTTCACGAAAAGATTAATAACCGGTCACCAGAGCCGTGGAAGCCATTTGACGGATATTTTATTCCATACTTAATCAAATATGTCGCCTTTACAATCCAACAAAGAAATCACAACTATCTCAGAATTTCGCAATACATACATATTTGCAAATCGATTCGTTCCGTTACAATTATTTGGTTGCATGAATCGAAATATGTTAGTCAAAAATATTGTGTTCTAGAACCTATTTAAGAATCAGCGCAAATTGTGCTGGGGTGTTTCAGAATGCAATTAAAGTACTACTCCAAAACATTCGCATTCCACAATACTTGCCCAGTAACCGATACGTTCGATAACAATGTCTAACAAACATCGTTGTATGAATAGACATATTCTGGTCTAAAATAGTGCGTTCAAGAACCAATTGAAGAATCATTACACATTTTGCTGGGGTTTTACGAAATTCAACTAAAGTACTACTCTAAAATATTCGCATTCCACAATACTTATCCAGGAATGGATCCATAAGATAACAAATTCGCACATAATTCATCGAATGAATAGATATATTCGAGTCAAAAATAGTGCGTTCCAGAACCTATTCAAAAATCAGTACAAATTTTGATGGATTTTACAAAATTGAAGTAAAGCCTATTCCAAAATATTTGCAGTCTACAATACTTATCTTTTTTTTTATCGATATTTACAAACCGTTTCGATCAAAATTCGTTGTATGAATCGAAATATATCAGTCTAAATATTGTGTTCTCGAACCAGTCAAACAATCATTACACATTTTGCTGGGGTTGTACGAAATTCAACTAAAGTACTATTCCAAAATATTCGAAATCCCCAATACTTATCCAGAAATGGATCCATAAGATAACAATTTCGCACATAATTCATCGCATGAATAGATATACTCGAGTCAAAAATAGTGCATTCCAGAACCTATTCAAAAATCAGTACACATTCTGATGGGTTTTACAAAATTGAAGTAAAGCCTATTCCAAAATATTTGCATTCTACAATACTTATCTAGAAATAGGTACTTTAGATAAATTTTTTTGTTTTTTATCAATATTTACAAACCGTTTCGTTCGGTAACAATTACGATCAAAATTCGTTGTATGAATCGAAATATACTAGTCTATATATTGTGTTCTAGAACCTATTGAAGAATCACTACACATGTTGCTGGGGTTTCACAAAATTCAAATACTCGAATTACACAAAATATTCGAATTCCGCAATACTTTCCTTGGAACTGATTCGTTCGACAACAATTTCGAAGAAACATCGTTGTATGAACAGAAATATTCTGGTCTGAAATAGTGCGTTCAAGAACCAATTGAAGATTCATTACACATTTTGTTGGAGTTTTACAAAATTTAATTAAAGTACTAATACAAAACATTCGTATTACACAATTCTTACCTAGGAATCGATTCGTTAAATAACAATTTCGAACAGAAATCTTCGTATGCATAGAAATATTATAGTCTATAATATTGCGTTCAGGAACCTATTGACGATTCGGTAAACATTTTCTGGAGTATTTTCAAACTATATTGATGTACTACTGTAAAACATTAGAATTTCTCAATACGTACATATTTACAAATCGGTCGTATTAAATGATTCGGAAACAATTACGATAAAAATGCCTTGTATGAATCGAAATATATTAGTCTAAATATTATGTTCTAGAACCTATTGAAGAACTAGTACACATTTTTCTGGGGTTTCATAGGATTCAACTAGAGTACTATTCCAAAATATTCGCATTCCACAGTATTTACCTAAGAATCGATTTCTTTGATAACAATTTCGGACATAATTCATGGTATGCATCGAAATATTATAGTCTATAATATTGCGTTCCGGAACCTATTGACGAATCAGTACACATTTTCTGAAGTTTGTTTTAAATAAATTGATGTACTACTGTTAAATTTGGAATTCCACAATACATATTTACAAATCGATTCGTTCCATAACAATTGCAAACATACTTCGTTGTATGAAATTAAATATTCTAGTTTAAAATAGTTCGTTCACGAACCAATTGAAGAATTCTTACAAGAGATTATATATTATAGGAAAGGAAATATTCTTGTCTGAAATATTGCGTTCTAGAACCTATTGAAGAATCAGCACACATTTTACTGGGGTGTTTCAAAATGCAATTAAAGTACTACTAGAAATTTTAAAATCCTTTATATTTGTTCATACTTTAAAAGGAATTTTAAAACAATTTTGGTGATTTTTTATTATAAGATTCACCGAGTCCGGCCGAATACCCGATTTTGGTTTCCAATAAATTGAGTGTGGCATTCGCTGTGTGGCTTGTGGCGCCGTCCTGTTGGAACCACATGTCCTCCAAGTCCATATTATCCAAGTGGGGCCAAAAAATAGCGGAAGCGATTCGCATTCACAGTAATGTGCCGGTTTTGATCATCAGGGAAGAAGTACGGCCCAATGACGCCGCCGGCCCATAAACCGCACCAAACCCTATTTTTTTCGGGATGCAATGATGACTCATGGATTACGTGTGGATTTCTGTCTGACCAATAACGCATATTTTGCTTATTGACGAAGGCATTCAGCCAGAAATGAGCCTCATCGCTGAAGCTGATTTTCCGATGAAAATCCGAATCATTTTCAAGTTGTTGCGCAGCCCAATTCACGAACATGCGACGCTTATGGTGGACAAGCGGCTTCAGTTCTTGCGTCAATTTGATCTTGTAAGGATGTAGGCCAAGAACTTTTCGCAAAATTCGCCACAACGACGTCACAGAGATGCCCAACGCTTGAGAACGACGTGTGAGAGACACATTTGGGCATTCTTGAACTGAAGCCTCAGCGACAGCAATATTCGCGACACTACGGGCACTTCTTTGTCTCACTGGCACGGGAACATTTTGTACTGTGCCTGTGGATTCAAATTTTTCCACTAGACGCTCAATTGTTGATCTGGTAGGGCGATTATGACGACCATAA
Organism: Phaonia tiefii; assembly: GCA_963931995.1. Taxonomy (NCBI): domain Eukaryota; kingdom Metazoa; phylum Arthropoda; class Insecta; order Diptera; family Muscidae; genus Phaonia; species Phaonia tiefii. The sequence goes on from OZ008369.1 coordinate 278,456,397, forward strand.
ATTGCACGTAGCGCTCTTAAAGTTGAGGCCACTGACTCCAAATTTCGGTAGTAAATTTTAATAATAAATTCGACTCGTTCTTGGCTCGTATATCTTTTCATGATGAACATGCAAACCTTACTGAAGAGAAATGTCAAAAGAGCGGGAAAAAATATGGCGTCGTTTGCTGTCCCTATCGATTTAATTTTGTAGCGTCTCTGTTGAAAACCCCGTTAGATAACTAGCTGACCCGGTAAACGTTGTTTTGCCTAAAAATTTAATTTTCACTGAAAGTCTGGTTCCGTTGCAAAGTTATGGTGGAATGACAGTTATGGTGGAATGACTTTGTAAATATCATCATATGCATAGTTTAGCATAGCATAGCATAGTTTGCGATTATATAAAGGACATACAGACAAACATTCATTTTTATATATCTGTGGTCTCAAACAATAACAGCCTAACTCGAGTTAGGACAGAATTGAACAATTTTTTTTTGAGAAGTCACCGTGCTCAAATAAGCAACTCATTTTTGTTAAGAAGTAAGTAAACGAATTCGTTTCCTTGTTATCTGTAACAAAGTTATCACAAAAACTCCGACTCCTTATTTCCAGTAAAGATATTAAACTTTAAACTGCTCTCCCTGAAAAATTTTAGAATCGACTTAGGCTGTTAATGTTTGTGACCACAGATATATAGATTTAATGTATTCCCTTCTCAATTACGTCATACTCATCCATAAACCTCGACCTAAAAAAGGAATCACATTTTAATTAGACCCTGAAAAAAATATTTTGGTGAAATTATTACAAATTAATTAAATTCATATTATTGTTTATACACTCCAGCGGATACAATTGATTATTGATAGCGGTAACTACGTAAATGACAACCATAGATACACGGACAAGCAACATAAAACACACAATACAATTAAGACCTTATTAAATAGTTTATAATGTTTATTGCAATTAATTTGGTTTTATTGGTAATTAGTTGGGGATGTATTATATACAGCTACAAATACATACATATACACTATATAGCATAATTTAATTAATAACAATTACAACACTTTATAGCAACAACACTAACAAAACATTCCCATAAAACTGTCACTTCATATGTAGTGGAGCAGCAACAACACAAACCCCAAAAATAGTTATTATAATAATTATTTTAATGAAAATGGAAAATAAAAATGCCAAAAAATAAATAAATCTAAAATTTACTTATTAATTATATGCATACGCAAGTTTTCGTTATAATTGAATAGTTAATATATAAATATAAATATTAAATAATTAGAAGCACAACACCACAAAACCGCAGTCAACCACAACACATATTTATTTATTTGTATTTTATAAAATGTATGTTATTTACTAACAAATTTTTAATTAACATATGTAAATTGAATTACAGGGAGGAATAAATTAAGAGAATTTTGTCTTTCCCCGGGATTCAGATATTTTATCTGCATAGAACTTAATGGTATATTGACTGCTCGCATTTCGCCATTATGTTAAATTTCTGCAAACTAGGAATTTTAATTGGAACTGAAATTTAAAGATACAAAAAAATTTAATTTAGTTGGGAGTTTAGTCTTACACCTAACCGAACCGCGCCGAATATTTTGAATAAAAAACTATTTCTAAACTATGAGGATTAATTTATTATAAAATACTATAAAATGAGGAATTTAAGAAAAATTTGTAAAACAAAATGTATATAAAGGGTCCGCCATCTAACGTTTTTTTTTTTCAACTAGTGCTTGTTTCGTGAATGGTAACACTGAGCTCATGTCTGATTGGACAGATAATTAGTTTTATCCTTCCGCTGAACGAATATGGTTGTGTATACGCTTGAACAACGCTGGGAAATATTGCGACATTACTTTGAAAATCATGGTAATGTTGCAGAATGTGCCACACAGCCGAAGCGACACTCGATGTTTTGCGCCCTGTTTTTGAAGATCGCATTATCAGCCGCAGAGCTGATGTCGTTTGGCAACCTCGGAGCTGCGATTTGACACCGTTGGACTATTATTTGTGGGGTGCCCTCAAAGATAAGTGTTACGCCCACAAGCCAGAGACAATTGACGCTTTAAAGGACAATATTCGTGAAGCCATTGCTGAAATACAGCTGCACACAATCGATAATGTGCTTAAAAATTGGACCGATTGTGTAGGCTACTGCATGGCCAGCCGAGGCAGCCATTTGAATGAAATTATTTTCCATTATTAACCGGAAGGATTGTACTTTCAAATAAAACAAGAAATTTGAGAAAATATTCAGTAGTTTTTTTTTATATAGCATTTTCAAAAAAAAAAGTTATTTGGCGGACCCGTTACTTATGATTATCCTTTTTATTGCTATTTTATATATGGGCATTTCCACCTTTTATCACCCTCGTTAATTGCTTAAATTTTAGTACCAGTTTCTTTGATTGTTTTCTCATCTGTTATTAAATATAGAGCCTCTTACATTCTGTATTTAGTAAAAGAATAGAAAACAATCGAACTTCACGATCCTAAAATATAAACAATTAACAAGGGCGACGTGATGTGACATAGGGTGGCACTTTCTGTGGAAATGCCCATATCTATATATATAAAAATTAATGTCTCTCTGCATGTCCTTTATAGAATCATAAACTATGCATTTGATCATGTGATGAAAAAAAAAACCGTTTCCCATTACATCCCATGAAGGGATTGGGGAGAGCTTCTCACAACCAGTGAGCTGTGCGCTTTCCAATTTTTCACTCACTGATTGGGACCTACAGTTTTTACACCGATTTCGAACGGTATTTTGAGAAGCTTTTTCATGGCTAAATACTCGATAGTGTCGCCGTCACTATGCGAGGTGACCGCCGCCGAAAGAAATTTTTTTTTTTTTTTAAGGTGGTCAGAGCAGGGATCGAACCCAGAATCTCATGTACAAGAGGCGCGCACACTACCCATTGCATCACCGACGGCCACATCATGTGATGATCTTTAGCAAAATTGTTGTGCATGAGCCCACGTAGGTTTCTGAGTTAGTACGACCAATTTTCCACGGATGGCGCCTCTGTCATTCCACCATGACTTTGCAACGGAACCAGACTGAAAGTGATAATAAAATTTGCAGGCAAAACAACGTTTATCGGGTCAGCTAGTCGCTAATAAAAAGAGATTACCTTTAAATTGCGACATTGACAGTGGTTCCCTTTATTTACCAATTTAGTATTCACAATTCTACGACCTCCACGACTCTTACTAAAGGGTGTCTCACTACGAATGCACTTTTTCATTTTTACATAAAACAACGTACTTTTCGAGATAGTGGCGATTTTTTTTTTTGGATTGTAAAGACGACATGTTGCGATTAAGTATGGAATAAAATAACCGCTAAATAGCCCCCACGGCTCGGATGACAGGTCATTACTTTTTTCATGAAATTTTCCATGACTTTTTCACAGAGATATGGCTGTATCTCATCGATGGCGCGTTGTATCTCGGATTTAAGCTCAGGAATTGTTTCTGGTTTATTCGTATAAACCCGAGATTTCACAAAACCCCAACGACCCCCAAAATCGCACGGCGTTAAATCGCAGTATCTTGGTGGGCCACATTTTGAAAAATAACTGCCCCAGCAACATATTTCAGGAACCATGTGCATGTTTGCAATCATTGTTTTCGTAAATTTAAGTTCAGCTGCTTCTTTTTTCTTTAATGTCTGTCACTTTTATATTTTCAGCATTTTTCAAGAAAAAAAATCAATCAGTGTTTGAACTCACAGGCGCTTTTTGTTACACGGCACTTGTTCGATTTCTATGAACACATTAGTAAATGTTACATTGGAAAATAAAAAAAGAATAGTTTTTGTGCTGAAGGCTCTTTTGCTATTGCACTTTCTTTTTTCTTACATCTGCTTTAACATTAGATGTAATATTGTTAAAATAAATTAAGCAATATTTAGCTCACTGAAATAATTGTTGTTGTTTTGTCATAAACAGAGCGACGACAAAAAGTATTGAATAGTATAGTGAACTTATTGCACTCTTTTTCCGCTCTCATGTAGAGAGTCTGAGTACAAGAGCATAAACAAGACTTATGCTCTTTATATAATATTTCAAAATAAATGAACCATTTGGACAATGTTATTATATAAAACAATACAAAAGCATGAATGTTTGAAAAGGCATCAATGTTTCACATCAATATTATGAATTGACCAATTTATGACAAAAAGAGAGTAATACGCCAGATGTCGCCAGTACTTTTGAGTCATACAATTCGTTCCATGAGTTCTCTATACTATTCAATACTCTTTCGCTGCCGCTACATCAATACCATCATAATTATTTTCAGTTAGAGACTATTGTTGTACAACAACCATGTATGTGATACTAACGCTGTGTGTTGTTTGCATGTGTTCCCTTTGAAAGATTACCCTACCCGTGCTATAGATGTTAACACATCAAAAATAAACCGATAACTCACGCAGAAATAAAGTTAGTGTTTTTGTAGCAAAGTGTTTTTGTAGCAAAATTCGCGCTCTATCCATATTGTAAAATTGTAACTCTTTGTTACAAATATTTGTAATAACTTTTCAATAATTTCCTTAATCTATATATTAGAGCTTTCGAAACTCCCATAATTTGACGCTTTCTAAAACTCTTTCCCAAGTGTCTAGACAAACTCTTAGATAATCATGAAATGTTTTCCTTGTTTGCTGTCGTTAATATTTTTATGCGACAACATATGGAGTTTAATGGAACTGGAGGAAAAGTTTGATGTAAGAACGACAAATAACAGCTCAACCAACTTTATGGTTTAAACGTGATAGCTTGTGATTAAAGGACGAACAAAAAGCAATTCTCAACATTTGTGTTAACTAAAGCCAATAGTTTTGAGCTCAATTAAAGTTTGAAATGTTAGAACTGTGCGCTATCGATTGAATAAAAACCAACTTCCAACAATATAATTAATAACTAGAAATAGTAAACAGGAAGTAATAAACGGAAAGGTGGTATTAAATGTAGAGTGGAACTTAATTAACAGCCTAATTCACATTCGCATTCACTTGGCATTTTTCACGTGACATAATAAACAAACTATGTACCTTCTATCAGATTTTAGTACATCTTTTTGTTTAAATGAACATAAGAAATACATTTTTTACCAAAAATCAGTTATCAGATTCTTAATCTAGTCACGGGATGATGTCGAAAGATGAGGTGAATGTGAAAGGCTTGAAATGACTTGTATTACAGTTTTACAATTTTCGGGCAAAAACTGATGTTTTCAAAATTTTTAAATTTATTTTTCTTTTTAATGTATTTTCATAATTTGTTGCGCCCTAATTGCAATGACTAAGTGACTGTTGAGTTTTCTGTGTGGTTAAACCAAAACAAGTCATTTTCGTTCAAGCCACTGTGCTTTAGAAAGACTATTTATTTTGATGCCTAAAGGTAGGCTGTGGATTTTATGTGTAATATTCTACAACCGTATTGAAGCTGGCCAGATGTTAAAATATTATAAATGGAAAAGGTTTGTGGAATTGCTTAAATCAGAATAGTATGGACATTTAAAAAAGCTTATTAAACTTTTTGTGTACACTCTACCATAGCACGGGGGTATATTTTGTTTTGCACACATTTTTTAACGCATCTTTACATTCTTCGGTCACTGCATAAATGATACTAATCGATATAAAACATTAAGAGTTATGTCTTCTACTGATTGAATTGAATTTAATGAAATTGAATTGAATTGAATTGAATTGAATTGCATTGCATTGCATTGCATTGCATTGAATTGCATTGCATTGCATTGAATTGAATTGAATTGAGTTGAATTGAATTGAATTGAATTGAATTGAATTGAATTGAATTGAATTGAATTGAATTGAATTGAATTGAATTGAATTGAATTGAATTGAATTGAATTGAATTGAATTGAATTGAATTGAATTGAATTGAATTGAATTGAATTGAGTTGAATTGAATTGCATTGAATTGAATTGAATTGAGTTGAATTGAATTGAATTGAATTGAATTGAATTGAATTGAATTGAATTGAGTTGAATTGAAATGAATTGAATTGAATTGAATTGAATTGAATTGAATTGAATTGAATTGAATTGAATTGAATTGAATTGAATTGAATTGAATTGAATTGAATTGAATTGAATTGAATTGAATTGAATTGAATTGAATTGAATTGAATTGAATTGAATTGAATTGAATTGAATTGAATTGAATTGAATTGAATTGAATTGAATTGAATTGAATTGAATTGAATTGAATTGAATTGAATTGAATTGAATTGAATTGAATTGAATTGAATTGAATTGAATTGAATTGAATTGAATTGAATTGAATTGAATTGAATTGAATTGAATTGAATTGAATTGAATTGAATTGAATTGAATTGAATTGAATTGAATTGAATTGAATTGAATTGAATTGAATTGAATTGAATTGAATTGAATTGAATTGAATTGAATTGAATTGAATTGAATTGAATTGAATTGAATTGAATTGAATTGAATTGAATTGAATTGAATTGAATTGAATTGAATTGAATTGAATTGAATTGAATTGAATTGAATTGAATTGAATTGAATTGAATTGAATTGAATTGAATTGAATTGAATTGAATTGAATTGAATTGAATTGAATTGAATTGAATTGAATTGAATTGAATTGAATTGAATTGAATTGAATTGAATTGAATTGAATTGAATTGAATTGAATTGAATTGAATTGAATTGAATTGAATTGAATTGAATTGAATTGAATTGAATTGAATTGAATTTAATTTAATTGCTATACCACCAATATTTTCCACTGAACCTATTGGACAAGCACTTACACGAGTTTAGGAATAGGGATCTGGATTAACAAATTAGATTAGGATTAGGATTAGATGACACTCTATTTCCAGCGAATGTATTTCGTAGATTTGTTACAGTTTGAGTTGAAGACTCAGAATTTTGGAAGAAAGTTTTTAATATTTCCTAATTTTTTTCAAGCGTAACGTGACTTATTCTGTAAATTTCTATCCTTTAGATAATAAGTGTCAAATTGACCATCTGCTTCGAAATAATGTGGGGGTTCAAATTCCAAATTTTTCATGACCCACCTTTTACATTTAAATGAAATTTATTGGGTGTGAATAATGCATTTTAAATTACGATTGTTAATGATAATGTCTTTGAAAATATGTTTGTTTCTTGGTTTGCGACGAACTCTTGGGACGAACTCAGTGAGGACTCCAACTATACCAGTGACTTTCAAAGGTTTCTGGACAAAGAGAGGCAGCTGCTGAACACTCTTGGTATATCACTGTATGTAACCAACATTCAGTGTACTAAACTGTGTGAACCATCAAGCTGTAGTACACACTACAAACTGTTTTTTGATATTCTAATGTTACTTTAACTTACTCTTGATACAATGTAATGTTACTTTAAAATAATGTTGTTGAGCAATGTTATTATGTTTTGAAAGCCAACAAAATTTCCTATAGCACTGCGTCATTGCGGTTTGCATCGCGTATATATCGTCATAGAATCATAGAAATTAGATTGAAAATAGTACAAGTTGCTGTTTAAAAATTCGAACAATGGCTCGAAATGGGTTAAGCCAAAAAACTAAAGCTTTCTCATCGTAACAATATTCTTTCAAATTTTCGTATTAACAAATGAAACGTCTGGTCACTCTAAACAAATACGCAATCTTTCTTCCCACACAGTGAGACACATTTTGATAAGTTAAGTTTTAAAAATTTGCATAAATTTTACGCAATATTTTTACTTTTAAACAAATTTCACCTTTTACTTTAAAACAAATTTCACCTTTTTTTCAAACTTTTATGTTTTTATCGTTTTAGTTTCACCCCTTTTAAAGACCTCCAGCCAAAAATCAATTCAATTAGCAAAGAACTAAACTAAGAAAATCCTAAGAGAAACTAAATAAATCTTAAAAAAAAACAACAAAAAAATGTCAAGCAAACACTGTAAAGAAAAGAGAGGAAAGTAAAAGAAAAGGTTGCAAATGAAACAAAGAAATTGATCCAAAAAAAACAAAAAACACTTAGCAAACAATCAATATTATTTTAATAAAATTAGACAATTAAAAACAAAATTTATAAAATAAATTTAAAAAAAATACTTTATAGAAATCAAAGCAACACAAATTATGGGAATTTTTTAAATATATTTAAAATGCAGCTATCATGAAAAGGAAAACCAAAAGAAAAACATAAAACACCACACAATGAGTAACCAAATTGCATTACACTCGAGGAAAAAATTAGCAGTTTAAGTTTAAATGAAAATCATGTATTATACGAAATTTAGCAACGCGCCAGTGAATGAATATAGATATATTGTAAATTAAATGAAATAAAGTATTTTTTATTTTTTTTTTATTAATTTTATTTAGATAAATCGCACATTGTAGTTTTAAATAGTATATAAAGTAGTTTTATAAATAGAAACAAAAATCACATAATAGAGCAATATTTCAATCGGTTTAAACTACAAGTGTTTTAAGAACAACAATGGAAAGTTAAAGTAAATAAGGATTTATTCAAAATGTTAAATCTCAAAACAAGAATCTCTAAAACCCACAAACATGACACAGTATATTTTTCTTTATGTCAACTATTTAAATTGTTTGTTGGTAACAAAGAGATGGCAAACAAAGACTGATGTGAAAAGAACTAGAATTAGATGAAACGAACGATCAGACAACGGAAGCCTTAAATTATTGAAGCCTTTCCGCTGCTACCGATATTGTCCGTACACAGGGTTACAACTAAAACGCCGATCCTTCCTGTCATTGGCTTAGATGTGCTGAAATTTATATGTACGTCGAGGGCTTTCGAGCGACATAAATATCTTCGATTTCTTCCAAATCGTATTTGCACTTTTGCCACATTCTAATACTAATGACCAGTAGGTTAGGTTAGGTTTAGAACACGTGACTATATGAGACAGTTTACAACTGACTTATCGTCACTACACTCGGAGGTCGGTCGACCCACTGTGATTGCCCAAATATATAAAAAAAAAGAGAGAAGGGAGGGAAGAGAAGGAGGCGAGCTCCACTAAGAGTGAAAATTCCGATAGATAGATAGACTTAAAACAAACAGAAGAACCACTGAGTTAAGTCTCAGTATATATATATATATATAACCCCTGATCAATACATACAATATAAACCAAGATGAGGATCCACATGTGCAGACCAAGGTTTACCATTCCAAATAGATAGAAAGAACCAATAGACAAATTATCAGATTATCGTCTCACCTACACGGATCAATGGCAGACCCCGTGAAAATGCCAACAAATTGTAAATGGCCACATCGCGCGAAGAGGCCACGACCTCTGCCTGAAACCATCCACTTCAACTACCATCCACATCCACTACTAACTGTAGGGCTGGGCATTGACATAAAAGGTGCTCAATAGTTTCATCACCACACGCACGACAGTAATTAACCCCTTTCACAATACAGTTGCAAATGAAGCCTCCAGCATCACAATGACCCGTCATAACCCCAATGCGAAGCTGCAAGTCTGCCTTGCTCAGCCGAAGAAGCGACATAGTCCTCCCTGAGGCCACTGCTGGCCATATGTGCCTCGAAATTCTGCAATCCACTCTGGTCAGCCAAGCAGGCGTTGATGTCATCCAGCGACCAGCGATCGATAAAGCCATACAAGTATCAGATCGGTAGATTTGCAGAGGCAATCAATGTCAAATCAGCAGAAGTGCATCCTCGCTCTAGCAAGACGGTCTGCTTCAACGTTCCGTGTGACATCACTATGTCCCGGAACCCAGCAGAGTCTTACCTTGCCGGGCACTACACTGTTCAAGATCCGCTTGCAATCCCTAACCGATTTGAATTTACATAAGTGTGACCTGAACGCTCTGAGGGCTGGCTTTCTATCAACGCACATGACGAATTCATCCGATGGATACAAGCACGAGCCCATTATCTCTGTTGCAGCTCTTATAATCTCCACGATGTCCGCTTGCAAAATACTGCAGATCGCACCCAATCTCATCGAAAGCCCGAGTGCCCGCTCCTATGCCCGATTCCATTTTGGAGCCATTTGTGAAGATCAGGTGACCAGAGAGTGATGAAGGTATACCTCCCACCCAGTCACTCCAATCTGGCAGCATGATCTCTGGGCATCGCCCAAAGTCTACAGTCGGCAGCATATAGTCAGTGACCTGCCCAAAACACTCGTCCGCTTGCAAAATACTGCAGATCGCACCCAATTTCATCGAAAGCCCGAGTGCCCGCTCTTGTGCCCGATTCCATTTTGGAGCCATTTGTAAAGATCAGGTGACCAGAGAGTGATGAAGGAATACCTCCCACCCAGTCACTCCAATCTGGCAGCATGATCTCTGGGCATCGCCCAAACTCTACAATCGACAGAATATTGTCAGTTATTGGCCTGGCCCAAACACTTCTGGAGAATGTTGGCATGTACCTCAGGGGCATGCCGCCAGTTTTCTCCGTAACGGTCTATCGAATGCAGCCGATTTGCTTTTGTGGGTTTTTTCCAGATTTTCTCGTAATGTGAAAAAGTCTACATTCGGCAGCATGTAGTCAGTGGCCTGACTCAAACACTCGTCCGTATTATTCACAATCAACTCCAGGAGAATGTTGGCATATGCCAGATACCCAGTTCTCTCATGCGAAGGGCGCTTCACACCGTCTCGCGTAGTCATCAAGAGTATTAAAATTCAGAATTATATCCAGCTGTTCCCCAATGGGTTCCATTCCAAGTCAATGCACGATTTTCGGACAGCTTTTGCCAATCGAATTCCCACAGGCGTAGAGTATGTTCAATCCTTTCTTCATTCGTATTTCATTCGCCAGTATTTCTCTTCCAGTTCAGTTTCTGATCAAGAACGTAACCGAGATATTTCTCCTCAGGTGCTACAGATAGCCCTACGCCCTCCAACCATGGTTTCATAAAAATTCCAATCGTTTGCCTGTGCGTAAAAAGAACCTGTCCCATCTTTGTCGGGTTAACACCCAGGCCACACTGCCTATCCCAAACTGACAACTCACCCATGGGCATCCTCCATCAGATCGCTGATTGTAGGCAAATACGTTCCACCTATAGGAATAACAACGTCGTCCGCATAGGCAACAATTCTACGTCCTCTCAACTCCTTAAGAATGCCGTCGACCACTACAAGCCACAGCCGAGGGGATAACACTCCACCCTGTGGCGTGCCCCTTGTAGTCAGCTTCCGAACTGAGCTCACTCCAAGGTTCGAATATACAATGCGATCTCTAAGCATGTTTGCAATCCAATCGACAAGAAGTGAAGGCATCCCAGCGGACTTCAGACATTCCATGATAACGCTAGATGACACTTTGTTAAAAGCACCTTCTGTATCTAAAAAGCATATATCTAAAAAGCATATTCTAATTTGCATTTCATTTGAATTTGCATTACTTTATATAATGCAAATGTAAAAGAATTACAATTGTTCGCAATGGCAATTAAAAAATTTGGAATTTGCATTTGCTCAGGCAATGTATATGCAGGTTGTGGAATCGGATGCCAATTGTATGGAAATATGCGATGCTTTTAATTGTTTTGAATTTGTTTGACAGTTGGCAATTCTGATTTTAAAGTATTTTATATGTAAAGGTTTGTGGCTGCGATAGGTATTGCCTCGTAGTACTTTCCAATTCATAAACCTGTACTGTACAAAATATTTGAAAACCAAAAGTGCCACCTATGAAGGAAATGCTTTGAAAATAAGTATATTTGCCAATGATATTGAATTTTTTTTGGAATTTGCATTTCGAAAGGCAATTCAAATTAAACTACATATTATAATTGTCATATAATTATTTTGTCCCATGTATGTCAGCAATTGACGAACCTTGATAGAGCACTGCAACAAACACGACCTGAAGTGTTAAATCGCAAAGAGGTAGTTTTCCATCACGACAACGCAGGTCTCACAAATATTTGAGGACTTGGCAAAAAATATTGTAGCTTGGATGGGGAGTGATGACACATCCCCTTTATAGTTATAATCTGTAACCTTTGGATTTTCAATTAATCCAGAGTTTGGAATGAAACACCCTTCAATACAGACGAGGACCTACAAACCGAGTTCTTCAAAGTATATTTGTTGGACGGACCAATCACAAAATATATGTATCACAAACAAAACTGTATGTAAACATATTAAACATTGTGTCTCAAATATGTAATATTGACTAGCAAACTCAATGTGTTTGAAGACAAGCATACTAGATTTCTGAGAAGCTCCGAACACACGTTATATTTGCACCCAATTAAGAAATATTTACAGATTTTACAGAGTGCAGCTATGCCACAAAGAACAGTTTATTTGTTTCGTCTGTTTTTGTACAACATGGGGCAAATTAATTATATGACAGTTATAATTTGTAGTTTAATTTGCATTACGTTTCGAAATGCAAATTTTTAAAAAATTGTAATACAATTGGCAATTGTACTTATTTGCAAAGCATTTCCTTCATATCTGGCTGTTGTGGTTTTCAAATATTTTATACAGTACAGGTTTGTGAATTGGAAAGTACTACGAGGCAACACCTATCGAAGCCACAATCCTTTACATATATAAAATACTTTGAAAACAGAATTGCCAGCAGTCATACAAATTCAAAATATTTAAAAGCATTGCCATGTTCCATTACAATTGGCAGCCGATTCCACAACCTGCATTTGTAATGCCTGAGCAAATGCAAATTCAATAGTTTTTAATTGCCACTGCGAACAATGGTAATTCTTTTGCATGTGCATTTGATAAATTAATGCAAATTAAAATCCAATGCAAATTAAAGAAACCCATGTATATTTTATGTCAAATTCAGCTTGAAAGCAAACATACTTGCCAACCAAATGTTGGGTCCATGTGGACATTTTGACATTTTTTGTGAGGTAACTAAAGACCACAAATCTACCTGTGGTGTCACCCATGTGAACCCTTTTTTTACCCTTTACATTTGCACCACTTTTTCACCTACTTTGAAAGCTCCGGCGACCCAGTCGCAACAGATATTGAATTTTCGATTACTATGCTATTGTTGGTCCAACCCTTTTCTATAAATCACTCTAATGCTCTATCTAGTACCATAATATTTATAGGAGCCAAAAACCCTTGGGGGAGTTATACTTTTCATGGTCCCCCTTAATTAAAAAAAAATATTTCGATTCATTTGATTTATTGTTACTATCTTACTTTAACCTTTGCAAATACTAAAGTTTTAAATATTTTCCGGCCACAGTTCATTTTGTATTTTTCTGACATACTGACCAGTGTTCACACTGCATCCCCAATCTGCCACTCCAATTCCTTTGCGAAACAACTGATGGGCAGTTTACCCGCTTATGGGCAATAGTAAGGACTATGAAACACATCTAGTTCTGTTGACATTTCACTTGCCCTCAAGTATAGTATCGGTTTTATGTATTGTATCCATATGAGTGAATCCTGTCCAATGAAATGATAAGGCTCATTCATATTCGTATCATAAATATTTACTTTAACTAAACCATTATAATGATAACATCCTATCTCAATTGTTTATTAAATATTCAACTATACAAGATGATGTTTACTTATCTCACAAAAGTATACAAAACAAAAACATTAATTCTTTTTATAATTTTTCTACTATTTATAAGTATAAAACAAAAAATTTGAAAAATTTAAAAAATATGAAAAACATACAATACTGCCAGTGGCAGTTTTGAAACTCTCAAAAAAAAGACAAACATAAAAACACAGCAAGAAAGGAAATGGAATCCTCTGGAATCCTTGTACACAAAATGATGAGAAAATGAAACGAAAAATGTACGAGTATATGAAATATGTAATCATAAGTTTTGAAAACTTTTGTGCCAACTGTTTAAATTTTAGATTAAAAGAAAACTGAAAACTTTAAAACTGAAAAACATTTGTTAACTCGAAAAAAATACCACATTCTGTTAAGACAAAAAAAAACACAGTCTTTCTGTTAAAGTTTGAATGGATGTAACTTTGCCACAAATATTTTTTTAACCTAACATATAAATATATAAAGTATATATATATATATATATTAGGGTGACATTAAAAATTTAATTTATTTTATTTAATACTGAAAAATTCAATTTACTGTTTAGGCCTAACATAGTTTCCCCTTCGTCATTAGAAGGAAAGACAATTTTTTAAATATATTTATTATTTAATATTGAATTTAAAATTTATTTAAAATATTTTGCAAAATTTTTAAATAATTTATGTAAATATTTAGAAATAAAACTTTATGTACTTTTTTTGAAATATTTTGTTTTTTAAATAAATTTCTTTAAATATTTTTTTAATTATTTTTTCTAACCATGTATGATATTAAATAGTAACGTATTTATAAATGAAATTATATATATATATATATATACATAATAAAAACAAGAACGCACTGAATCAAATAGATGAAAAAAAAAAAACAAAATAAAAAAATTTAAAAATAAAACAAATCCAACAGAATGAAAACAAATTGTATGAAAATTGAAATAAAGAACAAATTAAATAATATAAAAAAAATGCAAACCATCACTGAGTTTTTATTTAAAGAGGAAATCAACTTCATTATAAAAATAAAAATCTGAAAAAAGGAAAAGCGTAAATGGACCCATGAAAGTCAATAGGATCTGCACCGGAATTAAGTTGTCAAAATTCGAACTATTTCAATACAAAAGTTCAAAATTCTTTCCCATTATACATCCCATGAAGGGATTGGGGAGAGCTTCTCACAACCAGTGAGCTGTGCGCTTTCTGATTTTTCACTCAGTGAACTCTTGCTTTCTTTTCTTTCTTTTAATATAACTATCGATTTTTAACGCTAAAAAAGAATTCCGGTATTGATCGCTGATCACAGTCCATGTAGGTGCTCATACATATTCCACTGAATGCCGAACGGTGCTTCTACATTGGATACTAGCAACCGGAAGAAGTATGGTTACTATCTGGTCACCCTTTATATGAATTTTTTTGTGCGAAACTTTGCTACAACCAGCCAGTGATTCGTACCGATAGTATCTCCTCGAATCACTAGTTCATTACACTAGTAGAGTCCCACATGGTTCAAATTAATTATATGACAATTAAAGTTTATAGTTTATTTTGAATTTCCTTTCGAAATGCAAATACAAAAAAAAAATATTATAACCATTGGCAACTGTTATTATCTGCAAAGCCTTTCCTTCATATTGGCACATTTGGTTTTCAAATATTTTATACAGTACAGGTTTATGAATTGGAAGGTACTACTAGGCAATACCTATCGAAACCACAAACGTCTACATATAAACTATTTTAAAAACAGAATTGCCAGCAGTCAAACAAATTCAAAACAATTAAAAGCATTGTCATATTTCATTACAATTGGCAGCCGAGTTCACAACCTGCATTTGCATTCCTCGAGCAAGTGCAAATTCAAAATTTTTTAATTGTCATTGCGTACAATGGTAATTCTTTTGCATTTGCATTAGATAAAGTAATGCAAAATAAAATCGAATGCATATTAAAAACCCCATGTATGAATTTGAATTTCCAGTCCCAATACAAATTCAAAAAAATTTCAATACCATTGGCAATTGTACATATTTTCAAAGCATTTCTTTCATATCTGACACTTTTGGTTTTCAAATATTTTGTACAGTACAGGTTAATGAATTGGAAAGTACTACGAGGCAATACCTATCGAAGCCACAAACCTTTACATATAAAATACTTTAAAAACAGAGTTGCCAGCAGTCAAACAAATTCAAAACAATTAAAAGCATTGCCATATTTCATTACAATTGGCATCCGATTCCACAACCTGCATTTGCATTGCCTGAGCAAATGCAAATTCAACATTTTTTAATTATCATTGCGAACAATGGTAATTCTTTTGCATTTGGATTAGTTAAAGTAATGCAAATTAAAATCCAATGCTAATCAAAAAAAACCATGTATGAGTAGAGTAGACCGGGTGGGCCTCCACAAAAAAAATCCAAAAGTCGAGGGCAATATTAAAACTCACCTAGAGACAATTTCAAGACAAAAATGTTTCCTTTCCGAGTCCGTGAAAAACGTCCACTGCCAGGATATATTCACAGCCGCCCACTCTGGGTCAGACGCTGACCAGGGCGAAGCTCTTAATGAGATTGCCAGACCTGGATTTTGTTCTCCCCTGCTATCATTCGCCGTTGACCAAGAGTTTTGGTTCATCCGCCTTATAAGGCAAAAAGAGGAATATATTACATACATGGGTTTTTTTAATTTGCATTGGATTTTAATTTGCATTACTTTATCTAATGCACATGCAAAAGAATTACCATTGCTCGCAATGGAAATTAAAAAATGTATTTGCATTTGCTTAGGGAATGCAAATGCAGGTTGTGGAATCGGAAGCCCATTGTAATGAAATATGGCAATGCTTTTAATTGTTTCGAATTTGTTTGACTGCTGGCAATTCTGTTTCGAAAGTATTTTATATGCAGAGGTTTGTGGCTTTTTCCAATGTGGCTACTTTTCCAATCCATAAACCCGTACTGTATAAAATATTTGAAAACCAAAAGTGCCAGATATGAAGGAAATGCTTTGAAAATAAGTACAATTGCCAATGGTATTGAAAGTTTTTTGAATTTGCATTAGGGCAGGAAATTCCAATTAACCAACAAATTATAATTGTCATATAATTAATTTGATCCATGTATGTTTTATTTACACGATTTTAAACCGATCTAATCACTGGAGTACAATCGAGGAGATTACAGGTCAGCTATACATAAATATTAGGAACATTTATTCATTATAATCCTAGAAAAAATCAAAACTATCTCAAAAAATACGTGTATATATTTTAAAATAAAAAGTGCACCCTTACTGAGACACCCTTTGTATTGTAAGTAGATAACCGCAGGTACCGCATTGGCAAATGAACCTTTCGTTCACGCAGCCAATTCTTATCAGAGTGGCCACGCTTAAGATCGTTACCTCTGGTGTGGAACAAAATGATGCACTAAAGTAGATAATCAAACTTTCTCTTCTTTCGAATGCCAACAAACAAAACGAAGCCTTGAACTCTCTCTAAGTCTCTTTATTGAATATTTCAATACACGAGCAGCTTTTTGATAGTGCTATTGTATATAACACAATTTATAACTCAAATTCGAACCATGTTGAAGTAAAATTATATAAACTGATGCGAGAGAGAAATGAGTTTGAGTGAATTGTGATCACTTTTTGGTTCCCTTTTACGAGGGCTGCCAAATTGCGCACATCTTCGGGTCGTTTACTTCTTGATCGTCTTTGTGTGGGAATCCTAATTTTGACAATTTGTGCCACGTTTTTAAACTGTAAATTAATTGATTCTCTTCTCAAATTATTTAATTACGCTGCGCATTTAATTATGCTGCCTGCATTAAGTTTAACCGAATCGACAACATATGCGGGATTTTTCGCCATTCCATTTTGAACCATTTTCAGTTAGCGTTTTGACATACAATATTCATTTTTGTACCAGCCTAATATGCAGTTTAAATTGTAAACATTATATTATAAACATGAAATAAAAAAATCATCATCCCCTGTCATTGAATTTCATTGTTTCATTGTATGCTACTTTTTTCATACATCTTAAACACACACACGCAATCTAATAAATTTTGGGGATTGCATTTTATGGCATATAATCGATGATTGTTATTGCTATCAGACCAACGCCATAAATGGTATTTATCAAGATGTATTTGTACAAGGTGATAGCAGAAAATGTTGTTGCTGTTGTTGTAAGGCAACAGGAATATGTTTATGTTTGCATGACTCGAAGTTACATGACTCGAGAAAAACTAAGGAATAGAGTCCAAAAAGAAAATATATTTGAATTTGTTAGTTGAGAATTGAAAACCCTAAGCGAACCGCAGACTTGTCACTCAGCACCGGAATTCTGTGATTTTTAGCGATACAAATCGGTAGTTAAATTGTCCAAATTCATAAAATTTCAATATAAAATTTTCGAATTTTGTCAGTTTAACTACCGATTTTTATCGTTTAAAAGTTGTGGAATCTCGGTGCAGGACCATGAGCTTGCTCGATAACTTTTTATCTGCCTGATGAATTTTAAAAAAGTATTACCAAAAATTTTGTAAACATGAAAGTGATGCGAACAACTTGATTACATTCTTAATTGTCATCTACAAGGGCGGTAAACCGACAATAAACACCAACGATTGCCAGGCCCGTACGCTGGAGGGGGGTTTGGTTGTTAAACCCCTTATGAAAATATTTTATTTTATTTGTAGTGCAAAATAATTTTTGTATTTATTTTTGGTAAAGTGGGTAACCTCCCCCCCCCCACCAAAAAAAAATTCCTGAACACGGTCCTGACAATAAGTAATGTTCCTGCTCATGAATAACAAGTCTGTGTTTCACTTTAACCATATGAAAAAAGTAAACTAAGCTGTTGTCATGGTATCACCTACTACAAATACATCTTGATACTGATATATCATGCAACACCTTAGGCGTTAAAAACATACAATTTCTTGTAATATTTATCATCATCGTCATCATTATTACATTTCAATAACATTTTCGTATATTGAAATAATATTACCAGTAGCTGCATGTGAACATGTCGAAATAATTGAAATACGACCATAAATATTTCACTGAAATTTCAGTCAGACACCACATCAATCAATTATTAGAATTTCCATAGAATATTTTCAACATTTTGTTGGCAAATAAAAGTGAAGTCCTTCAAGCAAAATGGAATTATTAACAATGTTTAGAGTGACCGTGATAACAACATTATTCATATTGATATTTGTGCTGTTAATACTGAGACTAGCGGAGCAATAAATTAATAAATAATCAATAAACTATAAAATGTAAATTAACAATAAACGTAAATCTTTAATATGACCACAAATTAATTGGAAAATTAGGAAAACAATGGGTAAAAATATCCTGACAATTAAAAAGGACCTAAGTTAAATGAAAGGATTGTTTGCTGAAATTACCCCCCGATGGGTGTAAAAGCATTGTTAAGGGGGATTGAGGCTAATAAGTATCCACTTCACATCCTACTCCCCAAACAAACAAAAGTTATGAGTGGAATAGAACCAAAGTAAAGCGAACCACAGACTTGCCATTCATGTACATGAGCTTGATCGATAACTTTATATCTGGCTGATGAATTTAACAAGATAATACCAAACAATTTGGTGAACGTGGTCCTCTCATCCTCTGGAAAATTTTTCGGGATTCATTGTTCATCCCGCCATTTCGGTCTTTTCACTCTCTCTCTGCTCCCAAATACCATTTTTTTCTCCTAAATAGTTGGTTTTCACCCTTCTCAGCCTCTTGTACCGCTCATTCGCAGCACGCGTTGTAACTAACTGTTTCGTTGCCATACGTGCAACATCTTTTTCATAATTTGCAATGCGATATTCTTCGTCGTACCATGGCTTATCCTTCTGCGGCTTTTGATAGCCAAGTTCAGTCCTTGCAGTTGATTCCAAAGAATGTTAGGTATGCTTCCACTGCGCTGCTGGGCCCTCGTGTGTAGGAGTACTCTGCTCTAGCAGGAGAGTGAGCTTTTGTTGATACGCCTTTGGGATCTCCGGTATTTGCAGCTTTTCAATATCTAGCTTTTCCTGTGTTCGCCTTCGTACGTTTTTCGCCCTGCTCAGTCTTGTGCGAACTTTCGCAGCCACCAAGTAATGATTCGAGTCGATATTGGCACCTCGAATCACACGTACATCCATTACACTAGAAGAGTGCTTGCCATGTAATACCAAGTGATCAATCTGGTTCTTCGTCCTCTGATCGCGAGATATCCAGGTCGACTTATGTATATCTTATGCTGGAATCATGCGCTACTAACTACCATGTTCTTTGCAGCGGCGAAGTCTACATAGTGAAAAATCCGCATTTTTTTCTTGTTTGGATGCAAATATAAAGTGTGTTTGGAGTTTGTCGCAAATATAAATTGCTTGTGTCCAAACATATTGTGTTTGCTTTTCAATATTATATGTTTGAGACACAATAATTAATATGTTAGAATATCTGCGTTTGCGACCCACATACAGCTGTGTTTGTTGCACTATCTATTCTCTCTGGAGAGCAAGAGAATAAAAGACGGACAACGAGAGAGTCTATCTTGTAAGTGTGTATCTGTATTTTTACATAATTCTCTTAGTCAGTGAGTCATAAAAATTCCTGAATGTGCATGCAAATTGCAGATGAAGTCAGTGTTTCTTATTTTGCCTGATGTATTGCGTTTCAGTTTCATGTATTCATTCATCATTCATCATTCATTGTATTCATGTATGTGCTACCAAAGTGAGAAACGATTTTGAGGAAAGAAACTGGAAAGGGTAACAACATGAAGCCCTTTGTCTTTTCGAGCCTTTACTGAGAGAATCGGAAAGGCGGACCATGATCTAGAACTGAACTGAACTAGATTTGTATATAAATATATTCTTTGTGTACCAACGCATAGTGATAACAAACGCATAGCTGAAACCATCCGAAAACCAAAACGTGCGAGACAACAAAGAAACAAGAAGCAAAAGAGCAGCAGATAAAAAACAAACAATGCACTCAATGCACCTAAATGAAAAAAAGGCCGTTTTAAATCATTAAATTTTTTGTATTAATCATTTTGTAAAATATTGATAAAATTAATTATAATAAATAATACATACATATATATTGAAATCAAAGAATAATTCGTTTTTAAATATTTATATGTTTGGGGGCAAATACGCATATGTTTCCACGTAAACGCATACATGTTTGCCAGTAAACATGATGCTGTTTACATTTAAACACAAGTGAGTTTGGGACTTGCAAACATATTAATGTTTGAAGTGTGTTCCAAACATATACATGGTAAACGCCGAATATGTTTGGAGAATATGTTAGAGAGCCCGTTATTTTCCAGCGTGTATCAGTTTTATTCCATTATCATTGGTGGTATCATGTAGACTGTGATTACCGATGGTTGGTCGAAAGACACTTTCCTTTCCCAAATTGGCAATAAAATCGCCTAGAATAATCTTAATGTCGTGGTCAGGGCAGCGTTCGTATACTTCCTCCAGACGCTCATAAAATGATTCTTTGACCTCATCGATTTATCCTTTGTCGGTGCATGCACACAAATTAACGAGTTCTAAAAATACTAAAATACTTCGCTTTGATGAGAATTGTGGCTCTGCTTTCACCCACCAACCTTGATATTAGGTGTTGCAGTCTCTTACCAACTATAAATCCGGACAAGAATTCGTGCTTTCGCTCATGTCAGCTGTAGTAAATATCGCAGTTTTTCTTTCTGATGCAACCATATCCTGTTCATCGCATTTCCTACTTAGCTGTGATGTGATTATATTTTTCGAGGACATCCGCCAGTTTGAAAGTGACACCCGTCCTGTATAGTGTTCGTACATTCCAGGTACACATACTTAATTCGTGGTCCTTATAACGTTTGCGAGGGTCTTCAGCAGTTAGGGGGTTTCTTCGTTTATTATATTTTTTTGTGTATTTTCATTGCCTATGTAACGGTGGCGGGAGGCAGACCCAGCCCACCATGGTTTGCGTTTAACCTACTGTCAGGATGATTATATTTCAGACGCCCATTATGGATCAGACGCTGACCACAATGCAGTATGTCGAAACTGGATTTTTTGATGTACCAATTGGGCCAAAAAATTACCCTTTGAACCGCCGTTGGCCGGGGGTGTTGGCTCATCCGCCGTCAAAGGCCAGGAAAAATATGTCCACT
Organism: Phaonia tiefii; assembly: GCA_963931995.1. Classification (NCBI taxonomy): domain Eukaryota; kingdom Metazoa; phylum Arthropoda; class Insecta; order Diptera; family Muscidae; genus Phaonia; species Phaonia tiefii. Next base: position 278,478,224 of record OZ008369.1, read on the forward strand.
ACTTCGAAGAGCTTCAGTAATTGCAACGATCCCGACTTCACGCCGCAATGAATAATTTGCTGATCAAGTGTCGCATAACCGTGGATGGTCATGGAGTTCATTTACGGTCTATCATCTTCGAAATCAATAATCAGCAAATAAATCAATAAATAATAAATACATTGACACACTCAAAATTTTTTTTGAATTTCATAGTGTAGCACAATTGGTGCGCCACCCTGTATATAAACCTTTTTGAATGAAACTTAAGTGACTAAGGGTGTGGGTATCTTTAAGTCGGTTCAGCTGACTGAAATTTTATGTATGTGTTGAAGTTTGACCAGGTTTAATAGTTGCAATTCTAAAAATTTTAATGAAATCAAAATCAAAATTTGTTAATCATTAGTTAACTTTAAATCACAAATGATTTTGAAATTTTCACACGCTCTATCAAGATGTATCTATTACAGATAGAATCATTAGAACAGCTGATTTCAATTTTTTCTTGTCGTTGTCGTGCGACCTTGTCAAATGTTGTTCATACCAATTCAAAGATGTATCTAGTACAGGTGGTAGCGTTAAAACAGCAAATTACATTTTTTTTGTCCTTGTGGTTGTTGCCGAAAATTGCAACAATTCCTCCTGATATAAACTTAAATAACTACATCTTGAAAATTTCGATCGGCTGAATTTGATAAGGTCGGCTCCTAAAATAAAACCAAAATGCCTTCAATTCCTACTGCTTCTTCTACCATACATATTTTGCAATGCGCTGAATTGTTAAAGAGAGGGTTGCCACTTCAATCATTGCCGAGTTGACAACAGTAATGTTTATCAATTTTGAAAATTTTAATTTCCAGATTTCCTACATTCTTTTTAAAATGAGGTAATATATTTTACCGGGTGCCACACTAAATAGAAATAATTTCGTCACGATATGCATAAGTGATGTCAGTCGTATACTCGATTAGAGTTTGAGTAGAAAATATTTTTTTTTTATTTCAATTGTTTTCAATTCCAGTTGCAAGGCATTCTGTGGCCCTACTTATATATATACAAAATCATATGTTCATATGTACCTGTGTCTTGGTCACTCTGTTAAATAATGGTTTTTCCTATCGAACTTTAAGTCTCACACAAAAGTCACCAGGTATTTCCTAAGAAATGTTATATAACTTTGAAGATCAACAGCAACCAAATCCATTAAGATTTGTTTGTATTTTCTTGCCTTAATTTGATAATTATTATTTTAGGCTCAAAAATTAAAAACAAGTTTCAAATTAATGATTTTGTTTTGTGCTGTCAGTGGTTTTAACTTTTGAACTTGGACACAAAAAATAAAAAAAATCACCTCCCAAACAAGTAAAACATTCGCCTTACGGCAGAAGCCTAAAATGTTGTACTTTTTGAAATTTCATATAAATTGTGACCGGTCATGTTCATTTACATAAAACCAAAGAATTTGTTAACATGAAACTCAATGGTACAACAATAAAATATAATTTCAAGAGAAATGATTTAATATCATGATTTGAATGAAACCGAACATTTTGATAATTACAATGCCAAGAAAGAAACGGCGGCAAAAAAACGATGATATGAAACAGAGAGCAATGATAGAGCTTTGAACTTCACCACCGAATAGGGAGTAAAACTTGATTTTTCATAGATTTTTTGATGGTTTTGTCTGGATTTGATGGCCATATTAGTGATTGAACTTAGATTGAACTAACCACATCTAACTTAATTGGTTTTATATCTATTATTACCTTATTTGTAATTATTGAATCTGTAGTTTGTTTTTAGGAAATCATTATATTCCATCGAAAGTTGTATGAACTCAAAATCACCAAACAAAAGAATTTGGCGAGATTGTTGGTCTTTCAATAAATTTGCGAATATTTCATGTAAGATCAGTAAATTTACTTGACCAAATAAATATACTGTTGTTATAATCAATATTTATGGTATCAACATCGTGTTAGTTTCCTGGCATTAAATGAAGTTTGTGTTCAAAATGTTGTACCTGAAAGACCTTCAACTTGTTATCTTATCCCAAAACCACATGATAAATAATAGTCTTGTTATGTTAGGCCAGCGCAGAATGAACAAGTTTGTTCGGCAGTACTTTGGCCTAAGAAAATACTCTCAAATGAATGATCTCCAGCCAACATTAGATGTATTATGTCTTCTTACATACGGAACTAGTTGTTTCAAAGGATGTTGTCACAACCGAAAATTTGGTTGTTCCCATGGAATTGTGGTTGCCACTACCGAATTGCGGTTACCACTACCGAATTGAGATTTTCACCACTGAATTTAGTCCGGTTCAATTCGTTTATAGAATGAATGCATTCCTTTTATAGTTGGTTCGATTGTGACAACAGAATTTGAAATTATATGCGTTCTTTCATATAAATTTTCTATAATTGCCATTGCAACAACCGAATTTGGCGACAATTCGGTTGGAACAACTGGATTTCGAGTCAATGCGTTTGCAGCAACCAAATGTGGCGAAAATTCGATTTCGAATTTTGAATTCGGTGCAATTATCGAAATTTCTAATAATTCTGTAGCAAAAATCCAACTTGCATTAAAGTCGGCTGCAACAAGCGAATTTGTCATCAATTTAGTCCTCACGACAGAAATTCGGTTCAATTCGTTTATAGAATGAATGCATTCGTTTTATAGTTGGTTCGACTGTGACAACAGAATTTGAAATTATAAGCGTTCGTTCATATACATTTTCTATAATGACCTTGCAACAACCGAATTTGGCGACAATTTGGTTGCACCAACAGAATTTGGAGCCAATGCGTTTGCAAGAACCGAATTTGGATTCAATGCGTTTGCAGCAACCAACTGTGGCGAAAATTCGATTTCGAATTTTGAATTCGGTGCAATTACCGAAATTTCTAATAATTCTGTAGCAAAAATCCAACTAGCATTAAAATCGGCTGCAACAAGCGAATTTGTCATCAATTTAGTCCTCACAACAGAAATTCGGTTCAATTCGTTTATAAAATGAATGCATTAGTTTTATAGTTGGTTCGACTGTGACAACAGAATTTGAAATTATAAGCGTTCGTTCATATACATTTTCTATAATGACCTTGCAACAACCGAATTTGGCGACAATTTGGTTGCACCAACAGAATTTGGAGCCAATGCGTTTGCAAGAACCGAATTTGGATTCAATACGTTTGCAGCAACCAAATGTGGGGAAAATTCGATTTTGAGTTTGGAATTCGGTTGTAACTATCGAGGTTTCTTCGAATTCTGTCGCAAAACCCGAACTTACGTTAAAGTCGGCTGCAACAACCGAATTTGTTATCAATTTAGTCCTGACAACAGAAATTCGGTTCAATTCGTTTATAGAATGAATGCACTCGTTTTATTGTTGTTTCGATTGTGACAACAGAATTTGAAATTATTTGCGTTCCTTCATATAAATTTTCTACAATTACACTTGGCTGGTTGAAAAGACTGCAAGACAGCACCCTGTCTAGCACACTTAGGCTAAAGAAGCCCATTGTGATACCTGCAGTTTCCTCTATAGCAACTATTGACTAGTCGTCTGCCAAATTTGCCCTTTCAATGAATTTGTCTATAAGACCTACAGGAACATCCTGTAGGGCTACGGTGCTAACTAAATGTTTTCCAAATATCCTGCTTCTCAGTCCTGCCAGAGCAGGGCAATCCAAGAGAAGGTGTTTCGTCGTTTCCTCGTCCTCTGCCATGCAGCATCTCCAGAGATCCTCTCTCAATCTTAGGGCGAGTTTTTCTACAAGACAATGTCCCGTAAGTGTTCCTATCATTGTGGATAACCCGCCTCTCGGCAAGTTAAGTAGTTGCCTAGTCCTCTTCCTGTCCACCTGTGGCCAGAGGACCCTGGCTTGTTTGCAAGTTGAAGTTGAAGTAAGTGGCCTTGAACATTTTATCGGCGCACTGCCTGATCTGCAAACGGCAGGTAGAGATTGTCATATTAACACCTCCTTCCGCTACACAATTGCCTGGAATATCGCTGTGTCCCGGTACCCAGATGAGACTGATGTCAAAATACTCTGCCATCACCCTAAATGATGAGTGGCATTCCTCCACCGTCAGGGACGTAGCAAACATGGCTTCCAGGGATTTTATGGCAGCCTGGCTGTCTGTGTTGATACATATTCTCAGGAGGGTTGTGACATAACTTTTCAGTAGTTCAGCAACCTCCAGTATGGCGGTAATTTCCGCCTGAAATACACTACAGCGATCATGAAGCTTGCAGGAGATATTTACATTTAGGTCCGGTGAATGGACCCCATAGTAGCCTACCTTCTAATCCAACTTTGATCCATCGGTAAAAAATCTGATACTACTGGTATCCCCTTACTGTGACTTTTCCCAGGTATTCCTGTTCGGAATAGAAGTCCTTAGATTTGTCGATGGTAGTAGGTAGGGGATACAGTAATCCGTTTTTACGGGAATAGAGTTGATCCGGTGTAGTAATTCAGCGTGTCCGGAATGCCCCGATATCAAAACGCCACAATCTCTGATTCCCACGAGGGATGTAGCGGCTGCCGATTTGGCCATGTTATCAGGAGTATAATTGCCTTTGCAACAACCGAATTTGGCGACAATTCAGTTACAACAACCGAATTCTGTGTCAATTCGTTTGCAGCAACCAAATCTGGGGAAAATTCGCTTATTATTATCGAAATTTCTAACAATTCTATTGCAAAAACCGAACTTGCGTTAAAGTCATTTTTATCCATTTATCGCGTGTTTCTTATGATAGTTGGCGAATTGGATTTTATTTATATTTATTGTATGTATTTGATAAAAAAATACAAAATGAAGGAAATTGAAAAATTTGGGAGAAAATTATGCATGATCAAAATTTCAAAACGCTGCCGTGAAAACAAAATGCTCTATTACAATTTTGAAAATATATTTTTCTGTTTATGCTTATCATAACACGTCGTTCGAACTCCATAATCTCATCTGAATAAGCCAGCATGGGAAAACAAGCCGGTTAAATGTTCATTAACGACAGCACGCAATTTGTATATGTTACCACAACAGTCCCCACAAGACCATTTCAGATTTAGTGATCAAAACCTACGATTTTATTATTACCGGTTGTTATGCGACGAAACTAAATAAAAACATTCGTTCAATTGTCCACAAATAATTTCAGATTGTGGCAAGCAATAAACTTCTTACTTGGAATGTCTCATTTTAGCAGGGTTTTTTTTATCAGTGTTGGGATTTTTTAATTTGCATTGGATTTTAATATGCATTACTTCATATAATGCAAATGCAAAATAATTACCATGAATCGCAATGGCAATTAACAAAATTTGTTTATCCATTTGCTCAAGAAATGCAACTGCAGGTTGTGGAATCGGATGTCAATTGTAATGAAATATGGCAATGCTTTTAATTTGTTTGACTGCTGGGAATTCCGTTTTAAGTATTTTATGTGTAGAGGTTTGTGGTTTCGATAGCTATTGCCTCGTAGTACTTTCAAATTCCTAAACCTGTACTGTATAAAATATTTGAAAACCAAAACTGCCAGATATGAAGGAAATGCTTTGAAAGTAAGTATAATTGCTAATGCTATTTAAGTTTTTTTTTAAATTTTCACTTGTAGAGGTAATTGAAATTAAATCACAAATTATAATTGACATATAATTAATTGGCCCCATGTATGATGAGTGTAACTGCAAAAACCCTAAACAATACAATTCTGTAATTTGAGAACTTTTTTACTTTAAATATTCTGGCATGCAAATGTATTTAAAATACATACAAGTTCATGTAGTTATCAACACTGAAGTGCATGTAAAACTCTTTAGGAGGTAGTCTGATAATTGGGGTAACTTAGAACATTGACACCAATTAGAAACTAGGAACTATTGAGGACAGAAATCTGTTTTACACAATGAGACTTGTTCAACATAATCGAATTGGGTGTTTACTCTTCACCCTTCATTTTTGAATTTGGAATTAATAAATTTACAATTTTCGCATAATAATCAATCGTCAGTTATAATTTTTTTATTTCTTTGCTTATCATACCGTGCGCCTTTGTATTGTGACTTATATTTATATGCAACTACACTATTAATAATAATATGAAACATTGTTAAATTACAATTTGAAATTTGTTGACTATTTATAATTCGTTATTATTGTCTTACAATCATACGTACATAATTTACTAACATACAGTGACTTCAGTAAGTAGGTAGTAACCAAAAATTTAACGCTGAACCATCGAATATTTAGTCTTTTGTCAATATGTATCATCTGCTGGCAATGTACACTAATACCTAGAGGTCTTTGCCTAGAGCACACGTAACGAGTAGAGTGGAGAGACAATAAGAAGGTACAAGATCGAGAGAGTTAGGTAGGTGAGAAAAAGCATTTTGCCAAAGTATTTTTTTGTACAAAAGTATTTTGCCACATGGCAAAAGTTGGTTGAGAAAAAGCATTTTGCCAAAGTATTTTTTTGTACAAAACTATTTTGCCACATGGCGAGTCATTTCAGTTGTATGACAGTGAGTAATTGAAATGTGTCAAAGAAGTCAACATTTTAAGCGGGTTTTTAACCAGCTTTTACCGCTCATAAATTGCACTTGCTTCCCATCTTGATGCACGAAATAAACTAAACAAATTTTGCAATAAAACTTTCAACCGAGTGGAGAGCGGCTGCCGAGTGCGTCCTAATAGAACTTTTGCCGAATACTTCGGGAAGTGATTGACAGTGATTAATTGAAACGTATCGAAGAATGAAACATATTAAACGGGTTTTGAACCAACTTTTACCGCTCATAAAATTTGACCTACTGACCATCTTGATGAACGACATAAACTATATAAATTTCGCAATAAACCTCTCAACTGAGTGGAGAGCGGCTGCTGAGCGCGTCCCAATAGAAGTTTTCCCGAATACCGCGGAAAGTATACAGAGGTTGTGTACGAGACAAAAACGACAACTCCACACATCTTCGAATACTTTGTATATAGAGTGTATATGCAGTTACGAAGATGTCAAATTTGTGTTCGTATCTAATTCAACTTCATGCATCTTCATATACTTTGTTTACTGAAAAGTGTACATTCACGAAGTATAAACGTATTTTGCCACGTGGCGAGTCATTTTAGTTTTATGACAGTGATTAATTGAAATGTATCGAAGAAGCAACACTTTAAACGGGTTTTTAACCAACTTTTACCGCTCATAAAATTTCACTTCCTTCCCATCTTGATGCAGGAAATAAACTAAACAAATTTCGCAATAAAACACTCAACCGAGTGGAGAGCGGCTGCTGAGCGCGACCCAATAGAAGTTTTCCCGAATACCGCGGAAAGTATACAGAGGTTGTATATGAGACAAAACGACAACTCCACACATCTTCGCATACTTTGTATATAGAGTGTATATGCAGTTACGAAGATGACAAATTTGTGTTCGTCTTTAATACAACTTCATATATCTTCACATACTTTTTTACTGAAAAGTGTAGATTCACGAAGTATAAACGTATTTTGCCACGTGGCGAGTCATTTCAGTTGTGTGACAGTGATTAATTGAAATGTATCGAAGAAAGAAACATTTTAAACGGATTTTTAACCAACTTTTACCGCTCATAATTTTCACTTGCTTCCCATCTTGATGCACGAAATAAACTAAACAAATTTCGCAATAAAACTCTCAACCGAGTGGAGAGCGGCTCGGCGTCCAAATAGAACTTTTCCCGAACACTTCGGAAAGGCAAAAAAGACAACTCCACACATCTTCGTATACTTTGAATATAGAGTGTATATGCAGTTACGTAGATGACAAATTTGTGTTCGTCTCTAATTCAACTTCATACATCTTCCCATACTTTGTTTACTGAAAAGTGTACACTACAATTTTTGATTCGATTTCATGATAATTTTGATTGGATATTATGCTTGTTAGCTTACATTTGAAAACGTGAACAGCCATAATCTGTTTATTCTTAATATAACGTTAGTAGTGTTTATTACGTGTAAGCGTGCGTACGCGGATTATAAAAATTTTATAAATTATTAAAAAATGTACATAAATATAACAAATTATTAATAAAAAATCCAAAACTTGTATTTTTTATATTAATTTGGGTGGTCTAGACACGCCTCAATACATGGTATATACAGGGGTATGGGGGTTGTACACAGTTCTATATACTTTCTCTTCAGCATTGAGGACTGCGCTACAAACGTTTCCATATACAATTTAATTCGACTCTAGGTACTGATTGGTATACCATTCTGCCATACATTTTGTATTGAATTGTATTGAAATTGTAAAGATTACTATAAACAATGTAGTGAAAGGTTGTATATCAGATACGAAGACAAAGCACGAAGATTATATGTATACATTTTCATATACTTTGTATGCTATATTCTTTGCATCCACACAAGCGACCATTGCTTAACAAACGTATATTAGAGAGGTATAGTGTAGATCACTAGAACCCCTGGCTAGTTTGTAAACTAGACGAATACGAACACGTATAGTATCCCAGCGGTGGAAGTCATAACCTGAAAGGCCTGAAATCATAACCAAACAGGCCTTCTTTAAAATACGGTAGGCCTTCCCTACATATTACCTCCTCCTTTCATTTTAACATTGCGTGAGATTGGGTGGCAAGGCCTTCATTTCCCATTGCCTAAAGAAGGCCTTAGAAGGCATTCCAAGAGGAAGGCCTTAGAAGGGATTTACTTTAATTTATTTTTGTTAAACAAAACTAAAATTAATATAATTTATTTTATCACAAAATCATTATCCACTTCTTTATATTTATAAGTATTAATTAATTTCCAATTAAAATACGGTTAACAATAATCGGAAAAGAAATTTGTCAAAATTTTAAAAATCTTCTTTTTGGTTATATCTGATGAAAAAATGCAAGCATTCCGCAGGCCTTATTTTAGGAAGTCATTACAAAAGAACCATTCCCAATGCCTTATTTGTGGAAGGCCTTGCGACTTCCGCCGCTGGGGTACTAGTCCTGCTGGGGTGTTCACAAAGGAAGAGCCAGTTAGTGAATTGTTGGGGGAAGAAAAAGAGTAAAGCAGGGAAGTAATATTTGGCTCAGTAAACAAAATATGATTCTCATGACTCTCTCGCCTCTACAATCGGTCGCTAAGTCGTTCAACACTCGCCTTACTATTTAGGTGCAACGAGTTCTAGACCGAGTAACTGCCTCGCCACTCCATTCGTTACGTGTACTCTAGACATAAGAGAAACAAGCATTATCGCTGAAATAATCCTTTTACTTTAGTGCGTCTACATTGGAGTAATCAAAAGTATCGATGATTTGGTTGTTGCTGCAACGAAACTTGTAATACACGATTTTTTTATATAAAGACATTTTAATATGATCTAAAGGAGGACTGCTGTCAATGTTCATACATCATTTAAATAAATTTGTTGCAATTTCTAAGCCTGATTTTGAAGGCTACAACGAAATACATGCACCGCCGCAATGAAGTACTTCCATTCCAGCAATGGCACATACTCGTCACAGTGACGAATCTTTTTCAGTTAATGAAATCACTTTCATTGCGGCACACATTGGTTCAGAATCGATTCCCATCGGCCAAACTTCAATATATTTTTTAATTTACAAAACTTTGGTAAGTTCTGTAACAAAGCGATTATAGGCAAAGCATCAAGGATTTTTAAGATAAGACCATGATGGCCGCAACGTTACAGTCAATGTAGCAAGGTACCGTTGGATGATCACTGCGCAATATGGAAGAATTTGACTTGGTTGACATGTGGTTTCAACAATACCATGGCACATGTTACTCTGCATGCAATTCCATGAATCAATTGCGAGTCGAGTCTGGTGAGCAATTAATCTTACGTTGTGGCAATGGCAATTGTTCATCTCGTTGGTGCGATCTGAACTCACTGGTCTATTTTTTGTGGGGGAATGTGTAGTCTCTCGTCTATAGTGGCAAACCAACCAAAATTGCTGCCTCAGAAGACAACAGAACACGTATCATTGGTGAGATACCCGCCGAAATATTGGTGAAAGTGTGTCAAAATTTGATATTCAGAATGGACCACGTGAAGCATATCCTTGGACAGCATTTGCATGAAATAATCCTTAAAATGTAAAGAGCAGGAATTGATTTATCGATCCAAATATATATTTCATACACTTGTAAAATTTTCTGTGTTTTCTTCAATTTTGAACAACCAAATAACAAAAACATCAGCCATTAACTAACACTTGGTGATCTCTGTTTAAACTCAAAATAATTTGTTTTTTTTTTCATGTGTAAAATTTTTGTTTATTGCACATTTTTCTTTCGGTTGTCGCTGACGTTGTCGCCGGTTCAAAAACTCCCAGTCTCTGTTACGGTTTTAATCATCGTTTACATGTGATTTAACAAACGTAAACAATGCACTTTTGGAGTTTTTTTTACACATTTATTATACTTCTTGACTGGGCCACTCTCAACAGCAATTGTTGTTTTTTATGTTGTTTATTACAGCTAAATTAATTGTCGGCCATAGGAATTTTATTGTTACTTTTATTAAAGAAAAACGTTTGTTTGAAAAAAATCTTAAATTATATGAACGGGGAAAAATGCATTTCGCATAAATAGTAAAATGTTAAACAGCTATGGATTTAGTAATAATTAGTATACCCTATTAATCATTATGTCAAATATTGAATAGCAAACACAATGTGTTTGGATACAAGTATACTATGTTTGCGACAAGCTACAAATACGTTATATTTGCATCCAAACAAAAAAAAATTACAAATTTTTCAGCGTGTAGATATAAACCGGAATGCATACTTTGACATAAATGTATATCTGAATCTCAATATCTCATGGGCTGATCAACACATGTCAGTTGTTTACTGCAATATGAAACTCTCGCAACATCTACACTCCTACCGAATGGTATCGTTTTTGGTTTTCTAAAAATACAAAATATATATTTAGTTTCATTGTTTATCTACATCATTTATTCATTATTTACCATATCAAACTATTTACACTTTGCTTCTCTAATTTGTATTTATACATGTCGTCAATTTATCTGTCATACGTTTATATGTGTAGACAATGTAGAGGTAAACTACGTTAGTACATTAACTTCAGTTGTTTGAACAAATGGTTTTGTGTTTGTTTGGAAATTTGCTTCTACCATTTGTCGTACGTATCATAAGCTGGACCTTTCTGGATTAGTACAATATTGACGAGAAATTTATTGCATTTGGTTACAGAGTTCTGGTCGTTACTGTGCTTTTATCTAGGGATGTGGAGTCGGAGTTGGAGATTATAAATCGGATTATAGGATATTTTGCCAGGAATCATTGTAGGTGTTAGTGTCAACTTTTTTCAGCCCGATACCGAATCCGTGTTAACAAAATTACTAAAAATTTGAGAAATATCAAATTGGAAGCAGGGGAAGGTATACGATAATATCCCGAAGGTAACAATCAAGAATTTCGAAGAAAATGGAAAAAAGTGACTGAATTCAATTCAATTTAATTTCAATTTTATCCAATTTAATTCAATTCAGTCCAATACAAATCAACTCCATTCAATTCAATTAATTTCATTTCAATTCAATTCAATTCAATCCAATTCAATTCAATTCAATTCAATTCAATTCAATTCAATTCAATTCAATCCACCTCAATTAAATTCCATTCCATTACATTCAGTTCAATCCAATTCAATGCATTTCAGTTCAATTCGATTCAATTTCATTTAATTCGATTCAATTCAATTCAATACAATGCAATTGAATTCAATTCCATTCAATTCTATTCTATTCAATTCAATGTAATTCAATTCAATACAATTCAAATCTATCCAACTCAATTCAATTAATTTTAATTCAATTCAATTCAATTCAATTCAGTTCAACTCAATTCAATTCAATTCAATTCAATTCAATTCAATTCAATTCAATTCAATTCAATGCAATTCAATTCAATTCAATTCAATTCAGTTCAACTCAATTCAATTCAATTTAATTCAATTCAATTCAGTTCAGTTCAGTTCAATTCAATTCAATTCAGTTCAACTCAATTCAATTCAATTCAATTCAATTCAATGCAATTCAATTCAATTCATTTCATTTCAATTCAATTCAATTCAATTCAATTCAATTCAATTCAATTCAATTCAATTCAATTCAATTCAATTCAATTCAATTCAATTCAATTCAATTCAATTCAATTCAATTCAATTCAATTCAATACAATTCAAATCAATTCAATTCAATTCAATTCAATTCAGTTCAATTCAATTCAACTCAATTCAATTCAATTCAATTCAATTCAACTTAGTTCAATTCAATTCCACTTAATTCCATTCAATTCAATTCAATTAAATTCTGTCCAATTCTATTCAATTTAGTCCAATTCAATGCAATTCATATAAATTCAATTCATTAATTCTGCAGTGACCCACATACGCAGTGTCCAAGATCTGTATTACAATGAATCGTCCGTATGTTAAAATTGAACCAGTACGTTTTAGGTACAGACGATATCAAGTCAAACTAAGATTAGACGACAGGAGTGAAAAATTAAAATAATTCCAATCCCAATAAATTAGAACCAGCCATCATATTGTCCGTAACATTCACAGCATTCACAGGAACTCCATTTCAAATGCAACAATATCGACTAAGCGAAGCGAAGAGCCTATATGTGCCGAAGCACTAGAACCACAAATTTATTACAAGACAATTATAATTTGTAGTCTAATTTGAATTACCAGTCCACATGCCAATTCAAAAAAAAATCCAATACTATTGGCAATTGTACTCTTTTTCAAAGCATTTCCTTCATATGTGGCAGTTTTGGTTTTCAAAAATTGTATACAGTACAGGTTTATGAATTGGAAAGTACTACGAGGCAATACCTATCGAACCCACAAACCTCTACATAAAAAATTATTTAAAAACAGAATTGTCAGCAGTCAAACAAATTCAAAATAGTTAGAAGCATTGCCATATTTCATGTTCTTAATAATTGTGCTTAATAATTAATTCTTTAAAATTGACATCCGATTCCACAACCGGCATTGACAATGCCTGGGCAAATGCAAATTCAAAATTTTTTAATTGTCATTGCGAACAGTGGTAATTCTGTTGCATTTGCATTAGATAAAGTAATGCAGAATAAAATCCAATGCAAGTTGAAAAACCCCATGTATGAAAATCAACCCATGTATGAAAATCACCCATTAGTTTGTTTGAGGATTGTGAAATCATTGTGTACATGAGGGTTAAATAGAAATATTACAGAAAAAAATATATTTGCTGTCAATTTCAAAATTCGCTTAATTCATACGCAGGTCACTCTTATAAACATTACATCACTGTGATAACGTACTTGGGCAAAATATTTTTAAAAAAATCATGCTCGGTCCATTGAAACCCTATTTATAAAGAGCCGCAATTCGATTGCTCAATCGCTCGCCTGAAAATGGAATTCATTGCTTTGAAACCCAACAGGAACTATAAACGTTTTCAATCTCCCATTGGGTGACCTTCATGGAATGATTTCTAATAATCATATGTAAAGTTGCTGTGGATAAAACTGAATCACTGTAGGCCTCTTATTTGAGATTATTAATGATGTAGAGAAACAACAAATATTTCAAAGGCGAGACAAAACTTGAGATGAACTCTTGATTACGTACAGTCATTTATAACCAGCGGCATGTTTAACCTGACCTACAACCACAAACTAGTTGCCACATTGACTATTTCATCACTGAAGAAAGATTTCAAAATATTATTTGTAGTTGCATAACTTGAAATTCAAATGTAATCATTCCCGTCATGTGACAGGAAAATTAGGTTTTCCAGTTAGTCACACCAACACTTTTTGAAAATGTAATTCTCTTTCAGTTTTGATTTAAAATTTGAGTACATTTTGAAGACGATTTAACAAAAATAACTAGACTTAAATAAAATAATGATGGTATGAAAAAATGTACTTGAAATTCACTCGAGCTGTTATGTGGTAAATCTCGGGAGACCATGTAACGCAAACGCAAAAACGAGCTTGGAAGTTGCTAATTGTGAATACTTGTAGGTATTAAGATTGCATATTTTTTTCAGAAGTTAAAATAGTAAATACCTTCGGATTTGTCTCTATCCAACGCACGAAAATGCTCCGCTCTAAAGCTGACCCTCTTGCAAAAAAAAAAACAAAAACAAATCATTTCTGTTTGAATCCAACGATTTTTCGGTATGAAACAAACGAGTTGTGCAAAAAAGTGTTTCCAATGTTAAGAGTTTGGTATTCAAGTGTAAACGAATTCTCACTAATGTGATTAGTTTTCCGATACATATAGGTTTGATGAATTCGCTGACAAAATTCAAAATTGCTATACAGACAGACCTGGCAAGAATACCAAAAACGTTTGCTTATGAAGAACTTGACAAAATTCAAAATTGCTATACAGACAGACCTGGTTAAAACTGAAAAACTTTTTTGAACATAATATAGAGCTAATAAATAATAAGGCTCGTAAGCTTGAATTAATAAATAAGAACAAGCCGAAACAACTCCCGCAGCGGAAATGATGAAAGTTGACTGCTTATGTCACCAGAAAGATATATTAAATTTGCAATTTTCACAAAAAAAAAAATTCTTGCAGAATTTAAAACATTGTCTTCGCTTGAGTCTTTGTCATGTTAATGAAACCAAATTAACACAAATGTGTTTATGTCAAAATTTATAAATATATGTGCATGGGTGTCATATAAAATAACGCCCCCCTTGATTAACCTAGAGTTCACTGAAATTTATTGTTCACACTAATTAGTTACTCGCTACACATGAAACATAATTGATATTAAATTGTTTACATAAATACAATGAGTATAATGAGTACAAGTAGTAGGTGGATTATGTAAAATATCAAAACAAAAGTTGTTAACTGTTTTCGCTTTCAATTCAACACATGTGTACACATGAAAATGTCATAGTTAAGGTTTGGCATAGACTCAATCAAACCAACAATCTGTTGACGTATTAGATACAGATAGAGAGGTATAATTTCACTAAAATTTTAGTTCAATTTTCTGAAAGAAATCGAAATTTAACAACTTCATTAGAATAGGGAGAAAACGTAATACTTAATTTAAATGTCAGAAATATTCGTTGATATGTTCAAAACAGTATTTTATGAGAGGAATTTTATAAACTCACAAGGTCAGGAACATTTTTCTCATTTCATTTTTCTCAGGAACATTTTTCTCATTTTTCTCATTTCTCTCTCAGCAAGTTTCTGACATTTGGTCTGGTGCGATATGAACGTTGGATGTTGGAAAGAATTGCATTAATAATAGCAGATAGAGGCAATCCTTCAACCCAACCAACAAGAAAGCAACCATGGCATTTCCTTTTTGGATGTTAAAATTATTGTGTTAAATACAATACAAATGTAAACTAACAATAAAAAATAACAAAACAAGTCAAAAATTCGTTTAAACTTCAATTTCAACCAAAACGACATGACAAATTTGAGTCAACAGTCCTTGTAACTCCAACTGGTAAAAGCCGCATTTCAATTGTGTCCACATTAGTGGACTCGAAGGTAATTCCACCAAATATAGATCCAGCTTGCTGACCTATATATGTGTGTGTTGATGGGTCCTTTTTTTTGTCGTTTTTTCTAATTCTGTTCCATGTGATTCCCAAAAGTGTGGGGGATTTGAAATCGATAGCAACACCGCCATCAGTTGTACTGCCATAATTTTTCCCGAAGGCCTGTTACTCAATGAGGCACCCAGATATCAATGACATAGCACTAAAGTACAGGCAAATATCCTCGATTGGAAACTGTCCAATAGAAATGGTAGGCATGAATCGCCGGATTATGGGAGCTAACTTTGATTAAAACCACTAATGTGATAACATGGGGTAAAGACGTTGACCAGATAGCCAATTAGGTAGGTACACGCTGAAAAAACGATCTCGTACCATTATGCAAGAACCATATATATGTTTGGAACATCCATATACTACGCACGTGCTAGCATTGTTTTCAAAATTGAAGATCTGCTGTTTTTTGTTTCTGTGTTGTATGTCTTATTTCAGTTTTCAAAAAACAAAGCCATATTTGGTTCATTACAACATATATTATAACCTAAAGGGTTTTTCAACAGAAACGCTACAAAAGTAAATCGATAGGGACAGCAATATATTTTCCCGCTCTTTTGACATTTCTCTTCAGTAAGGTTTGCCATTTCATCATGGAAAGATATACGAGCAAACAACGAGTCGAAATTATTAAAATTTACTACCGAAATTTGGAGTCAGTGGCTTCAACTTTACCAATAATATGCGTTATTGGTCAGACATGCAAAATATGCATTATTGATCAGACAGCAATCCACACGTAATCCATGAGTCATCATTGCATCCCGAAAAAATTACGGTTTGGTGCGGTTTATGGGCCGGCGGAGTCATTGGGCCGTACTTCTTCCGTGATGATCAAGACCGGAACATTACTGTGAATGCGAATCGCTATCGTTCAATGATAACCGTATATTTGTGTCCCCAAATGCCACAATCAATTTATTGGAAACCAAGTTTGGTGAACGTGTTATCCCACGAAATGGCCCAGTCGATTGGCCGCCTCGGTCGTGCGATTTGACGCCGTTAGATTATTTCGTGTGGGGCTACGTCAAGTCTATGGTCTATGTCAACAAGCCAGCGACGATTGATGAACTTCGTACGAATATCGAACGTGAAATTGCAACAGTATCGACCGATTTATGCTTGAAAACCGTCGAAAATTGGATTCAGCGTCTGGACTTCTGCAACCGTGCCCATGGTGGCCATGCACAATAAATCGAGTTCCATACATAATGGCATCGAACGGACTTTCACAGGAATAAAGAATTTCATTGGTATCTATAACCGGTTTTGGTAAATTTAAAAAAACTTTTGTAGCGCTCTTATTGAAAAACCCGTTATAAACTATTGTGTCTCCAACATGTAATATTGCATAGCAAACACAATGTGTTTGGACACAAGTATACTATGTTTACGACAATCTACAAACACATTATATTTGCATTAAAACAACAACAAAAAATAGATTTTTCAGCGTGTATACGCTTAATCCACAGGGGTGTCACTTTCCAAATTCCGCCTCTCCTAGGATTGACCCTTTTGGAAAGACGCTTGATAAATGTCTTGTCAATTAGAAAATGGCAAAAAAAAAAAATATTTCAACTCTGTGAAGAAAATATATGTAGTTCCAATGAGTATTTCTGTCTTTATACAGCTGTTTCTCAATTCCAAATAAACGGCCACCACCTTTTTCTTAGCTTAAGTAAAGAAGTAATTTTTCCTTGTCTTTGCAGACAATAGAGATAATCAAGCAGCAAGCGATTTATACGATCGTCTGTATTGGAGAATAAACCCGGGTTAAAATACACATGCTAGTATGCTACGGTGTGGTATGATGACAGATTACATACGAGTACAAGAGAGCCAGCCAGCCAACACACCTACACACATATAAAGACGTGGTAAAAACTCTTTAAGCCAACTACAAAACACATAACCAAACGAAAAACACTTGTTGCCTTAGGCCACTTAGGCTGCGAACATGTTGGAAGTAAAACTCTTGAGCTTTTGCTATGATTACAAGTTGACTGGTGGCTGATGTACTTGTATGTTGCTGCTTGTGGTTCCAACCGCTCTCAGCTCAAATGTTGGCTTGATCTGCCAGTCTTTCTTTAGCTCTGCATTAATTGTCACGGTTTTGTTTTGAGATTACAAATTTTCTTTCGGCCCAAAAGTAAACGTTTGCAAGATTTTAACATTCAGTTCATACGCGAACGCTGTAAGATCAAGACGTCTTTTAAGGCTTCTAGCTCGCTCTTTACGTGGTATCGCATTGAAACGTCTGAAATAAAAAACGGCATTAACGTCTCGTCATCGTATACGCATTTTGGCAGACAAAATCTAACTTGTGTGTACATTTTGCTTGCTTTTTAAGCCGTGTGTGAAAGGCTTTCAAAAGCCGGTCTTTGGTGAAAAACTGGCTATAAAGAAAAATTGTTCGCTAGCAGCAACAGAAAAAAGTTATAGAAATTTCCAAGTAAATAAGAAAATTGGATGTGTTTGGTTGAGCTAAGAGTGGAAGAAGTTCTGTGGAGGAAGAAGCAACATAACATATAAAGTGACACAATTTTCGAAACTGACAGCAGACGGTAGTTCGTTTTATGCATTTTAACCAATAACAACTGGAAATAGGACTGTAACAAATCTTATAGAATTTTAAAGAATTTGAATTAAACAAAATTTTGTGTAATCTATAAATGAGTTTAAGTGCGGAGAGATCATTCAAGATGAAGATGCGCGACGTAGAAACAGCCTTCAAATACAGGCGCTTTCCCTATCCGAAAAGGTGAGTGATCAGAAAAATTTAAATGATGTTTACGACATATTTGAAAAAAAAAGAATTAAACAAGGAAATCAAACTTAAAACCCCCGTAAATATAAATAAAAACTTTAACAGATGTCTTAAGTGCTGAAGGACAAGTCATGAAAGACATCAACTTAGGTTAGAAAAAGAAAATCTCAACATTTCCACACAACTGCTGCTGAAGATCTGTGGCCAGATCTGAAATAGCTATACGCTTTGCTAGGAATCACGAGGATGCGTGAACTTGAATAATAAAATAAAAAAGTGCCAGTAAAAAGGCCAAATAAATGAAAATCATACCTGATACATGATACATTTAAATAAAATTTAAAAAATTTAGTAATTTAAAAAAAATAAGGAAACAAAAATTTTAAAAAACTAGAAATTTAAAAAAAAATAAAAGTTTATAGTTTATAAATATTATGAAGTCAGTGAAACATTCATGCACACTAGAGTGTCCCATCAATAAAATTTTTTTTGGCTCAAGCTTTCTTTGAAAGCTTATAGGGTAAAGTATTTTTGAGATTTTTTCAAATTTTTCGGAAGAGATTTAGATGTCGCGCAAGTCGAATTTCCCCCAAAAGTCGAGTACTCCGGACATTTTTTGTGTTTTACTTAAAACTCGGTCAATAACCACGATTTTTTTAGTTTGTAACTCAACATTAAAAAAAAATGGTTTCCCATTACATTCCATGAAGGAATCGGGGAGAGCTTCTCACAACCAGTGAGCTGTGCGCTTTCTAGTTGTATACTCACTGATTGGGACCTACAGTTTTACACCGGTTCCGAACGGTATAAAATGAGAAGCTTTTTCATGGCTAAATATTATATAGAAAAATTTAAGGTGGTCAGAGCAGGGTTCGAACCCAGGATATCAAGTACAAGAGGTGCGCACACTAACCATTGCACCACCGACGGCCACCGAATGATAACTCAACATTATTGAAGCTAAAGGTCCAAACTTTTATCGTATATGCACAAACCACCAGTTTTGGCAATGATTTTCCTCCATAAGGTACCACGTATTAAATTTTTTCGTATATTTTGTAAATAACGCTGTATATCTTTTGAAATTCCTCTGCAAATGTGAAAACTAATGATGCGCTTGAAAAGCCGTATAAATTCCAAACAATTTTGTAAAAAAAATTTTTGAATTTGCCGTTACCGTTCCAGAGTTATACCATTTTAAAGCCTTTTACCCATTATATGACACTAATAATATTATAAACTGTTTGCCATTTTTGCATCAGATTAGCTTTAAATTTCTACGAAAATTTAAAATACTAATAATTCACTTTAAAAGACGGATAAATTTCAAGTATTTTTGTAAAAAAAAAATTTGAATTTGCAGTTACTGTTCCAGAGTTATGCCATTTCATAACTCGTTACCCATTGTATGAAACTAATAATACTATAAACTGTTTGCCATTTTTGCATAGGATTTACTTTAAACATTGTATTCACGAGAAAATCTACATGCGCTAAGTAGCCACTGAGAGTTCCACGCAGGAAAAACGGTCCAAGCAATATATTGCAGGAATCATATATATGTTTGCAAGCAATCATATATATGGTTCCTGCAATATGTTGCCGGGGCCGTTTTTTGCTGCGTGCAATTCATTTCCGTTATTTAGCGCATGTAGATTTTTTCAATAATACAATGTTTATAGCAAATCCTATGAAAAATGGCAAACAACTTGTAATATTATTTGGCTCATAAAATGGGTAAAGGGTTTTAAAATGGCATAACTCTGGAACAGTAACAGGAAATTAAAAATTGTTTTCTACAAAATTGCTTGAAATTTACTCATCTTTTAAAGTGCATCATTAGTATTTTAAATTGTCATAGAAATTTTAAGTAAATCCGAGGCAAAAATAGCAAACAGTTTATAATATTTTTAGGTTCATACAATGGATAAAAGGCTTTAAACTGGTATAACTCTGGAACAGTAACAGGAAATTAAAAATTTTTTTCTACAAAATTGCTTGGAATTTATACGTCTTTTAAACTGCTTCATTAATTTTTTAAATTTGTATAGGAATTTTAAAAGTTATAAAGCGTTACGAACAAAAATTTATCCAAAATTTACGAAAAAATTAAATACGTGGCACCTTACTGATCAAAATCAAATGCAATATAATAAAAGTTTGAACGTTTTGCTTTAAAAATGTTGACTTAGAAACTAAGAAAATCGTGTTCATTGACCGAGCTTTAAGTAAAATTCAAAAAACGCCCGGAATACCCGATGTTTGGGGGAAATTCGACTTGTGCGAACTCCGAAAAATCTGAAAAAATTTTAAAAAAATACTTTACCCTATAAGCTTTCCAATTAAGCTTGAGCAACCATGAAAATCGAAAAGAAACATTTTATGGGACACCCTAATGCACACAGTTCAAACAATCATTCTGAAAAAGTTCAAAAATTGTTCTCCATGTCCGAGTATATGAAATTTAGTTTTTAACCGTCGTCCCACAGATACATATACATTATAAGGCACAAATATCCGGCTGACTTATATCCTTTTCTTTCTTAAATTTCGCGTTAAATGGTCTTATGATATTTGCCACTGGCATTGCGGTTTTTCATTTCCAATGGAGATAAAAAAATATTTTATTTTGGAAAATATCAATGAAAATTTGAAAATCCTATTTCAAATTTGAAACATATCAACTGAACTTTTAAAATTATATTTAAAATGTAAAAGTTCTACCCGCTTTTCTATTTCCAATGGAAATTCCACAAAAAAATAATTTTATTTCGAAAAATATTAATGACAATTTGAAAATTGTATTTCACATTTGAAATACATCAACTGAAATTTTAAAATTCTATTCGAAAATTTAAAAGAATTAAAAGAAGATCTTAGCATTTTTTTTAGGTATAATATTCACCAATAACACTACAAAAACCGGAGATGTGAAAGTTCAAAATTTCAGTTCAAATTAAAGTTCATATAATTGTTGTGTTATAAAGCTTTCTAGGTGGGCTTTGGGGTTTTTGTCCTCTGGCGTGGGTTCAACACTGATTTTGGGGCTTCGGCATAGTCTTTTCATGTTATACTTAATGCCTTCAGAGTGACCGACCTTCGGCCGTGCTTAAGGATTTTCTCCTCGGGGATGGGTCCAACACCTGCTTCGCGGCTTTTGTTTTATACGGAACTAGCTGACCCGGCAAACGTTGTGTTGCCTTCAAATTTTATTTTCACTGACAGTCTGGTTCCGTTGCAAAGTCATGGTGGGTTGATATTTCGAAGAAGAATTTTCAATTCAAATGAGCATGAACTGTCACGGCAAAATATGAAATTCATTGGAATGACAGTGGCGCCATCTATCGAAAATTGGCCATACCAACTCAGAAACCTTCGTGGGCTCATACACAATTACTTTGCTAAAGATCATCACATGATCAAAAACATAGTTTACAATTCTATAAAGGACATACAGACCAACATTAATTTTTATATATGCATATAGAAGATAATTCTCAAAGGGTTTTGAAATTTTTCCTTACAACAATATCTAAATTTCGCAAATATGTTATTAAAATCAGATTGGATATTTAAGTAGAAAAGCTGATAATTAAGCTAAACTCTTAACTAAACATATATATAAAAATGCTGTAACGAATTGATTTAATATTTTAGCAATAAATGAATGAATGAAATATAGAACATAATGTTAAATAATGAAAAATGTTATGAAATATTTTTTATATTTTTGTTTTATGTAGAAAACTGTGTTAGAAAACGCGCCAGAGTCTAAAAATTATTTTACAAAAATCTCGCGATTTCTTTTTTTTAGATTATTTTTATTTTATGTCGAAAATGTATTGCAAAATTTTGAATGTGAATATCCCCGGTCTATGAGGGGTTAATGCGAAGAATTGTAACTTAAAAAAAGGCTTGAAGTCTTGTCTATTGTCGGCGTCTAGCAAGAAAATAGGCACAGTAGGGGATTTTTTTGAAATAGTAAAGTTTTAACAGAAAAGTGAATATGTTCATATAAGGATTTATAGACCTTAAAAATACCTTTGTAATGATATCCATTTGAACCATATCGGATTATAAATTCCTGAGATATGACCGATTATATACTCCAGCATTAAGGGTCTATACAAGGGCGGATCAATAAGTCGTCGACTTTTCGAACTTCCCTCGTATTTATATGAAATGCAATACCGCTCCCACCTGTTAATAGACTACTGTCAAATTTTCAGCAAGTTCCGTCATTTACTTTGCGTTTAACAGCTGTTCAAATTATACAACCTCGTGCATTTTTTTATAAATTTTAAAAAGTGAATTTCGAGTGCTCATTAAACTTTATTTTTTGCGAAAAAAAACCGTCAATAAAACCAAGAAAAAGCTTGATAAATACTATTGGGGGTCTGCACCATCAATTTCAATGGTAAACAAGTGGTTTACTGATTTTCGTTATTGTCACATAAGTACAAATGACGCTCAACATTCTGGACGGCCAGTTGAGAAAATTCCCAAAAAAATTCACGATATGGTGATGGCCGATCGAAGAGTAAAAGTGCGTGAGATTGTTGATGCCATAGGCATTTTATATGGCAGTGTGGTTTCGATTTTAATTGATCAGTTGGGTTTAACAAAGTTGTCTGCAAGATGGGTGCCGCGTTTGCTCTCAATTGACCATAAACGCATAAATCATATATATGGTTCCTGCAATATGTTGCCGGGGGCGTTCTTCTGCGTGAAATTCTTTGCCGTTATTTAGCGCATGTAGATTTTTTCAATAATATAAGGTTTAAATCAAATTCGATGAAAAATGCTTATAATATTATTTGGTTCATACAATGGGTAAAGAGTTTTAAAATGGCATAACTCTGGAAAAATAACTGAAAATTAAAAATTCTTTTCTACAAAATTGCTTGAAATTTATTCGTCTTTTAAAGTGCATTATTAGTATTTAAATTTTTATAGAAATTTAAAGCAAATCCGATGCAAAAATGGCAAACAACTTATAATATTATTTGGTTCATACAATGGGTAACGAGTTTTAAAATGGCATAACTCTAGAACAGTAACTGCAAATTCATAATTTTTTTCTACAAAATTGCTTGGAATTTATCCCTCTTTTAAAGTGCATCGTTAGTATTTTAAATTTTTAAAGAAATTTAAAGCAAATCCGATGAAAAATGGCAAACAGCTTATAACATTATTTGGTTCAAACAATGGGTAAAGGGTTTTAAAATGGCATAACTCTGGAACAGTAACTACAAATTAAAAATTTTCTTTTGAAAAATCGCTTGAAATTTATCCGTCTTTTAAATTTTCATAGGAATTTTGAAAGATAAAAAGCGTCATTTAAAAAATTTATCCAAAATTTACGAACACATGTAATACATGGTAACTTATTGAGCAAAATCATTGCCGAAACTGGTAGTTTATGCATACACAATAAGAGTTTGGACGTTTTTGTTTAAATTCAAAATTATAATTATACTTATAAATTAAGAAACTCGTGTTCATTGACCGAGTTTTAAGTAAAATTGATAAAGCGTTCGGAATGCCCGATTTTTTGGAGAAATTTGACTTGAAAACTTTTTCCGAAAAATCTTTGAAAAATCTGAAAAAAATCTCAAAATAAAGTTTACCCTATAAGCTTTCAAATAAAGCTTGAGCTAAAGAACATTTTTATTGATGGGACATCCTAGTGTACAACCCCCATGCGAAGTGTATTTTTATGTTTATTCATTATTATGTTCAGCTTAGGGAAATTTTTCTTTGCGTGTATTTAATACGACAATAAAAACAGGCAAGACAATAAAAAAATGAATCAAAAATTGTTGCCTGTAAAGTCGGTTTTACGGGCGAAGATTTTACGTGACAACGTCTTTTTCTCGGTAGAATATTTATTGATATGAATATAATTAAATTGCACAATAGGAACAAGGAATTGAATGAAAATAAGAATTGCACAAATTTTAACTATAGAAATATATTTTGTTTAGATTGATTTGATTTTCATATTGATTAGATGTTAAAATTCTTGCTCAACACAGTTTAAATCAAGTTTTCTTATATCTGCCACTTTTTCTTAATATTTGTAATTTTAAAGAATCAATTCGAAAATCAAAACATTTATTCAGATCGAAGGTTCAAATTTTTGCTAAATAAATTTGAAATTAATTAAAATTTGTAAAATAAAAAAAAAAACCAATGAGTGTTAGAACTCACGGGCGATGTTTTAACATTTATTGAAACTTATGGTTTAGGAAAATAGAAGTAATTTCAACACCATCTAGGTACCTGTGCGATTTCTATGAACACATTATCAAATGTGACATTATAAACAATAAACATATCCTTTATTATAAAATATAAACATTTCTTTTATTATAAAAAATAAACATTTCTTTTATTAAAAACAAAAGAAAATAATTTACTAACCAAAAAGTATTTCAATTCATCATATTCGCATATCGTTTTTAAAGCCGACCGCAGCTCTCTGTTTCGTTTTGGCTACCTAATTCATATGAAAATTTCTACACACAAACATACACTACACATATCATAAAGCGAAAAAACAAAAAACAAAAAAAAACAAAAAATAATACCTTATCCAATGCAGACTGATCTAAATCAATATTCATACACACGCACATATATACGCACATACATACTTGCTCAGTCGTCATATATATGATGTGCCAAAAAACAAAAACACTCACACCACCGACCAACAGCCACTAGAAGCCAGCAAAGCAAATCGTTTCTGGCACACAAGTAAACACACACATCCGCACACACAGAATTATTTATTGAGTGGGAGAGAGACGCAAGGCATTCGGCGGGCCTCTCTCTCGTTCGGTGACTCATCGTAACGTTACCGGGCGTTACACTTTTTCATAAGTGACTCCCAGCCGCAACCTAATTTAAGACGTTGTCACGTCAAAAATATACATGATTGGATGTACTTTTGAGCCGTTTATATTCATTATATTCATTTCTATAACTTGTAACTTAGTTTGTTTTCCTGAATGAAATCCTTTCTCTTTTAGAATGAGCCTATTAAAAGAATTGCTTGTTTACAATCAAATTATGCGCAAAACACAATAAAAAGTGAAGGGGAGTGAGCTTCAATTCCAAAGGAATCTTTTTTTCATTTCAGCAAACTCTTTACCCGTTAACACAGTGATTGAACAATTTTAGCAAAAAGAGAAAAAAAACTACCCATTACTATGTAACCATTCCAAAATGGGTAACAATTGTTAAGTTTGTTGCCCTGTTCACTAAGCCATGGATATGTGTGTCTGTTTAACCTTAATATGGTAGATTATGTTAAAGATTACAGGAATTCTAACTAAAACATTTGGACTTACATGAAATATTTGACAAATATTTAGCGGGCAACCAAAATTGTTCAACCATTCAAACCATATGGAGAGACTGTGACAAAAACTCTGACACGAATTACAAGTTGAAATATAAATTATAACAATTGGAAACTGGGCAGCATCCATCAACATCATCGTTAGCATTATAATCGACATTGTTACAATCAGCATCGACATCGTCAACACCATTGTCGATATCGCCTTCACTTGACTAGAAGTCTTGAGAGCATAAAAGGCGAATGAATACATTGGGAGGTTGTTGCTTGAACCACAATGATATTGCCTTTATGTTGATATGTAAGTGGCCAAGTGAATTCCATCAGTTGCCTATCCCAAAAGCCTTAACAGTCAGCGAGCCAGCCAGCCTGCCTGCTAGCCTGCCCAGTTAGTGAGCATTATTATGATGCAGCTGATCCATGTGGGGCGGCTGACTGGTTGTTACCAAAAGCGTTTTGCGTGTGTTTGTTCCCATTGATACCGGTTTTTGGTTTTTTGTTCAATTAAAAAATGAAAACTGGGTGATTTTCATTTTCAAACGCGTTTTGACCAGTTTCAAATTGGTCCACAAACAACACTGCCAATACTTTGAGTAACGAAGAGTCGTTTTGTGTTTGTGTTCGTCTGCAAGGAAACTTTTTTTGTTTGTCGTCGCGTTTGTCTATTTTTGGTATTGAGTTCAATTTTTCTTTAACTAATGCTTGATTTCAAACGCTTTGCTAGTTTTGATGTAAAAAAACAAGAAAAAAAACTTTGCCGTTTTTCCTATTTATAATTCCTCTTTAGCATCACTGGCGAGGAGTCTTAAAAGGCCAGTTTACTTAGTTAAATAAAGAAACATGATGAAACTTTTTTGCTTGAATTTGATTTTGATTTTAAGTTTTACGTTTTTTTTGCTTTCGTCTCTGCTTTGCTTTCAAACTGCATTTCCTACTTTATCTCAGTAACAATTTTACGAATTTACGTGAAAAGCGCGAAAAAAATGGAAATTTCAGTTTTTAATAAATACGTTCGCTCTCTTTTTGTCATTTTTTTTTTGTATTATTTTTTTGTTGTGATGTCAGACTTCCGGGGTGTTTGTGATGGGGATAGCAATATTTTAAAATTAAACATGCTGACGGCGGAAAATAGGAAGAAGTCATTGATTCGTGTCAACCTGGATGAGATTGGTTAGACGAAAACCTTTTTAACCGGGAGTTTTCGTGGTGCCTGCACAATTCAGACAATAACTTTTGTTAGATAGTGTTTCTTTCTCCCCTTCAATTTAACGATTTAAATAAGGACGAAAAACTTAATCAAATTGATGAATTTCTTTGTTGAGTTAATGTAAAACATGCACCACTTCTAACGAAAAATTCATTGATATAATGGAAAGCATTTCATTATTACTTCGTTCAATGGTAATTCTTTTGCATTTGCATTAAATAAAGTAATGCAAATTAAAATACAACGCAAATTAAAAAACCCATGTATGGTTCTACCAAAAGAATCACTTAAGTGATGAAAACTGTTTCATTAATATTTCGTTTAAAGTTTATATTAATCTAACCTTACCTAAGATTACCTGCAGGTTTAATATTAAATTTGATAACAAAAATATGTATCAACTCAATGAATTGCACTATTGATTTGAAGTAAATTGTACATCAGTTCTACTAAATAATTCCCTGAAATGATGAAAAATTGATCACTAATAGAGGGTCGACCATTTAACACTTCGTAATGCTTTCAGATAATAATAAGTACACAAACACAATATACACGCTGAAAAATAACAGCCCCAGCAACATATTACAGGGAACCATATACATGTTTGCAACTATTGTTTTCGTGAATAGAAGATTTGTTGCGTTTTGTTTCCATATTGTCTGTCCTTTTTTTGTTTTCAGCAGTTTTCACCAAACAAAAACACATTTGGGTCACAAATACATATATTATAAACTTTTAATCATTGTGTCTCAAACATGTTATATTGAATAGCAAACACAATGTATTTGTACACAAGTATACTATATTTGCGATAAGCTACAAATACGTCCTACTTGCATCCAAACAACAAAAAAAAAAGACGAATTTTTCAGCGTTTATTTTGAACCGTAAAATGAGTACACAAGTTGTATGAAAGAGTATATAAAATTTACCAAAAAAGTACATTGTCTGTACTAACGAGTACACAAAGTGTACTAAAAATTTAGATAGAGTATAGTAATAAGATACATGATGTGCACCAACAATGTCCAGAAATTGTATCAAAAATCTACTAATAATACTGTACAAAAATGTAATATATTAAATGGTCTAAAAGTTTGCCAAAAGAGTACCAAAAAGCAAATAAAGTGTACCACAAAAACGTCCGTAAACAGCACCAAAAGTAAATAAACTGGACCAAAAAGCTACATAACGTTAACAAAATGTCTATCAAAAAATAACATAAATACAAAAAAGTAGATCAAGTGTACACTTGAAGAACTTGTTGGCACACTTTAAAAATACATCAAATGTACCAAAAAAAAGTACATAAATTTTTACAAAATATTTATAAAAAAATTACATAAAGAGTATCAAGAACTGCATTAAGCGTAGCAAAAATTACATCAAGTATAACTAACAGTAGACAGCATGTGCCAAATATGTACAATTAAGTGCATATAGAGTACCAGAAAAAGTACACAAATTGTTTCAAAAAAGTACTTATTTTGGTACATGTTATGTACACTTTTGATATCCTTTATGTACACGTTGCGTACGATTTGGTGCATTTTATATTGTTTTTGGTACACTTTAAGTACATGTTGGTACACTTTAACTAGTTTTTGATGCAGTTTTGTGATACACTTGATGTACACTTGACGATGTTTGTTAGAAATTATGTACTTTTATTTTCTGGAGTATGCAATATGTACTGTGTGGAAAATTGTATGTACGTTTTGGTACAAATTAGGGTAAATAAATGCTTTACGTAGTGTCTGATAGATTATATATACTTTGTGGTAAATTTGATGCACTTTCTGTTAGAAATTAAGGTACAAAAATTAGAGTACTGAACCACAATCCATATTTGAAACCATTTTCTCTTACGTCTCTACATAATACCTTTTCACGTCCCGCTAGCTGTACGCGAGCTGCTCCCGAGCTACTCCCGAGGTTCTTGTCTTGTTTTTGGTTGAGAAAAGAGGGTTCAAAGTTGCATAAAAACAAACAAAACCATATCACTCTCGAAGGCGTGTGTCTTTTGGTTCCTTTTTCGCTTGTGTATTCGAGTCTTATATTCTGGATTCATTTTTACAGCCTGTAGTCGATTGAGATGAATAAAAGCAAACGAAGTTGCATAGTAAACAAAACAAACAAACGAAGCTCACTCCCGACGCGTGTGTTTTGTTAAACTTCTCGCTCGTTCTCGCGAGTAGTATATTTTTCTGTTTGATTTTGCGTCTAACCACTAAGTAGTAGGTACGTTTTTACGTTTTTCTACTCTTCGTTTTACGGTGAGCGTCACCCTGTCAATATGGGTAATGGGTAAAAGCAGAGTTCGTATTTAAACCCCCATGAACGTTTACCCATTACCCACAGGGTATAGGGAAAATAATGGATAGCTACCCACGATAATGGGTAATTGCCCATCACGATTACCCATTACAATCAAGGTAATGGGGAAAATAATATTTAGGCACCCACGACAATGGGGAATTATCCCTCACGATTACATATTATTCACAGGGTATAGGTAAAATATTGGGTAGCCACCCACGACAATGGGGAATTACCCATCACGATTACACATTACCCTCAGGTTAATGGAGATAATAATGGGTAGTTACTCACTGTGATAAGCTAATGGGTTACCCAGGGTAACCCATCACCAATTTTGATTGTAAATAAGAAAAAAATCTGGAAAATAACCAATTTTTTCATCTTTCTAATGGTTTGTCGTAAGGTGGTCCAATTCGTATGAAAGAATTTTTTTTTCAAAAAATCGCCAAAATATGAAAATCGCTAAAATAGAAAAGTGATTATAAATCGGAAACGATGAGTCCAATCGGAAAAATAATAAAATTTCTTGGATGTCTTCAATATACCATCAATTTTTATTTTAAATCGCTAAAACTAAAATTTTTCGATTAAAAAAATCGCTAAAACGCCCTCATATCTATATCTTGGAAATGGGGCGTCCAATCGATAAAAAATTAATTTTTTCGAGTTTTTAAAGGTTTTCTATAAACTAGTTCAATCGAACATTTTTTTTTCAAAAAACGTCCTCATATCTATATTATCTATATATCTATATAATTTGTTTTCAAAAAATCGCCAAAATAAGAAAATCGCTGGAGTAAAAAAATGGCTATAACTCGGAAACGGTGTGTCCAATCGAAAAAATAATAACAATTTACCTTCAATGGAAGATTTAACCAATGAATGTCCTCAGTGTGGCATCACTTTTTTAATTTTTTTAAATCGTTAAAACTAAAATTTTACGATTAAAAAAATCGCTAAAACGTCCTCACGTCTATATCTCGGAAACGGAGCGTCCAATCGAAAACATAACAAATTTTTTGGAGTTTCTAAGGGTTTTAAATAAACTGCTACAATTCGTATGGAAGAATTGTTTTTAAAAAAAACCGCTAAAATAAGAAAATCGCTAAAACGTCCAATCGGAAAAATAATAAAATTTCTTGGATGTCTTCAATATAGCATCAATTTTTATTTTAAATCGCTAAAACTAAAAGTTTTCGATTAAAAAAATCGCTAAAACGCCCTCATATCCATATCTCGGAAACGGAGCGTCCAATCGAAAACATAACCAATTTTTTGGAGTTCCTTGGGGTTTTACATAAAGTGGTACAATTCGTATGGAAGATATTTTTTTTTTAAATCGCCAAAATAAGAAAATCGCTGAAATATGAAAGTGGTTATATCTCGGAAACGGGGCGGGGCGTCCAATCGAAAAAATTATAAAATATCTTTGATGTCTTCAATATAGCATCACTTTTTTGTAAATCGCTAAAACTAAAATTTTTCGAATAAAAAAATCGCTAAAACGCCCTCATATATACATATATCGCCGAAACGGAGCGTCCAATCGAAAAAATAGTGAAATGTCTGGATGTCTTTTTTTTTAATCGCTAAAACTAAAATTTTCTAATAAAAAAATCGCTAAAACACCCTCATATCTACATATATCTCGGAAACGGAACGTCCAATCGAAGAAATAATCAATTTTTTAGAGTTTTTAAGGATTTTCCATAAACTGGTCGAATCGAAAATTTTTTTTTAAAAATCGCGAAAATTAAAAAATTCGCTAAAATAAAAAAGTGGCTATGACTCGAAACGGTGCGCCGAATTGCAAAAATAATAAATTAACCAATGGATGGAGGTCTGGAATACGGCTTCACATTTTTATATTATTTATTTTTTTTATTAAAAAAAACAGTTTTAGTTTTAGCGATTTTTTTTAAAGTGATGCCATATTAAAGACTTCCATACGAACACTGGGTAAAAGTTTCAATTACAGGTATTTTGTATGTCCAACAGTTTTTTTTTTTTTTGCTATATTAATATACAGAGAATATATTTCATCACTCGTCAAAAAGTAGGTAAAAATTTAACTTATGCCACTTATAAGAAATCTACCTATGAAGGTGAAATCCGGCAAAACTGCGTCCTTACCCTAAAACTGTAAGGTCTCAGCTCGAAATTTCAGGAAAAACATTTTGCCACATTTTGCCCCTTTTTGAGCATTAGTTGACAGAAACCAGAAAACGATGAATGTCAATGGCATTCAATACGAAAGATGTTCACTGAATTCACTGTTTACGTAAGAAAATTTTTAAAATTCTTCTTTGCTTTTTAAAATTCTTTTATTAAAAACTCAACTATTTGGTAAGTTTCTGACCAACAGCGACTTTAATTAATGAAATTCGATAAAAAAAACAACTATAAGTTGTACAATTCTAATCATGGAAAGTTATAATCATCTTGTTGAAAATGCATTGCGTGCCATCATTTAATCCATCATAATGATATTTTGATTTCTGCCCTTTTGTAGATTTAAGTTACAAAATTATATTTATAATCTTCCAGACAACCTCATTAACATGTCTTAATTTTGCCTGCTCTACAATAGAGTGGTGATGACAGGTGATCTATCAAAATTTTGTATAAATAATAATAAGCTCTCGTCATTTTTGTTTTGTTTTTATTTTTATGATTTTGCTTTGTCTACATCCAAAATCTTATTACTTTTAAACATTGCAATGAAGGGGTACACCAAAAATTAGACAAGTTGTTACCTTTCACATGTTTAACATAATGTTTCGATTGTAAATGAACGAAAAAAATCTCCCAAAAAAGGAAGTCAACTCTTCTCTCCATTATACGCACAGCTGGGATTTTCCTTTATATTTCAACCGTTGCCACGATTTCAAAAGTAATTTATAATTTTATTTTTTCGTTGCTCTCGGTCTTCTTGACAGTTTACACAAATCATATTTCAATACATTTCTGTATTGTATTTGTCATAATATTTAGTTGAACATTTGCATATAAATAAATGGACAATTATGGGGATTTATGAGTTTTCGTGTTGTGCGCCAAGAAATGGAAAGGAAATCTTTAACGACTCGAGAAGAAGATGGCATTGGATGCACAACCGAAAAAGGAAATCATGATTTTGAAAATTAAAGAAAAAAACGTGAATTTACTGTAGACACTCTGGAGTTTAATGAGGTTTTAGCTTTGTGATTGTGTAAAAGCCTTGCCAACCATTGCCAGCAATAGTGCTGCCTAGTTTTTGAAAGTTTAAATATTTAGCTATGTGGTTAAAATCGATTGAGACAAAATCGAATGCAATTTGACAATTCAAACAAATAATTTTGGTATTATTCCGAATATTGTAAAAAGAAATATATTATATGGGCATTTCAACAGAAAGTGTCACCCTATGTCGCATCACGTCACCACCGTAAATTGTTTATATTTTAGGACCATGAAGTTCGATTGTTTTCTATTTTTTTCCTAAATACGGAATGTAAGAAGCTCTATATTTAATAACAGATGAGAAAACAATATAACTAAATGGTCTTAAAATATAAGCAATGAACGAGGGTGACGTGATGTCACAAAAGGTGGACCTTTCTGTGGAAATATATATATTAGGGTGGCAATAAAAAACAACTTCGGGTTTTTAAGAAACCCCTGGCGGTTTCTTGTTCCTCATGGTCTAAAACAGACTTGGTGAAAATTTAAGCCGAATCGAACAGCTCTAACAACCACATTTTAGTCAAAGTTTTCGGATTTTGGCATTTTGGGTGAAAATTCGTATACACTAGAAAATCTTCATTCCTCGTTGCATTTGAATAAAAAATTCCACATTGATTTAGGTTAACCTGAATATAAACTGGATAAAGTTTGAGTAAAATCCGACCACTTTAAGGGTTCCAATTTTTAACACCCTGAAACCGTATCGTGTTATAGCTTATTGTAAGCATATAGACTTCTGCTAGAAGGTATTGGAATCCAAGTTAAATATTTTTTTCATTTATATAAAATTTTTAGACAAAAAACCGAAAACCACAAATTTTAAGTTTTGTTAAAAATTGCAAATTTTTTCAAATTAAAAATTGAAACCCTTAGAGTGGTCGGATTTTACTCAAACTTTATCCAGTTTATACTCAGGTTAATCTAAATCAATGTGCAATTTTTTTTTCCTAGTGTATTCGAATTTTCACCCAAAATGCCAAAATCCGAAAACTTTGACTAAAATGCGGTACGGCTTAGAGTTGTCCGCTTCGGTTAAAATTTTCACCAAGTAAGTTTAAGACCATAAGGAACAAGAATCCGCCAGGGATTTATTAAAATTCGAAAACATATTCTCCTCCATACATTTAATTGCCACCCTAATATAAGGGTTTTTCAACAGAGAAGCTACAAAAGTAAATCGATAGGAACAGCAAACGACGCCATATTTTTTCCCGCTCTTTTGACATTTCTCTTCAGTAAGGTTTGCCATTTCATCATGGAAAGATATACGAGCCAACAACGAGTCGAAATTATTAAAATTTACTACCGAAATTTGGAGTCAGTGGCCTCAACTTTAAGAGCGCTACGTCCAATTTATGGTCGTCATAATCGTCCTACCAGATCAACAATTGAGCGTCTAGTGGAAAAATTTGAATCCACAGGCACAGTACAAAATGTTCCCGTGCCAGTGAGACAAAGAAGTGCCCGTAGTGTCGAGAATATTGCTGCCGCTGAGGCTTCAGTTCAAGAATGCCCAAATGTGCCTCTCACACGTCTTTCTCAAGCGTTGGGCATCTCTGTGACGTCGTTGTGGCGAATTCTGCGAAAAGATCTTGGCCTACATCCTTACAAGATCAAATTGACCCAAGAACTGAAGCCGCTTGTCCACCATAAGCGTCGTATGTTCGTGAATTGGGCTGCGCAACAACTTGAAAATGATTCGGATTTTCATCGGAAAATCAGCTTCAGCGATGAGGCTCATTTCTGGCTGAATGGCTTCGTCAATAAGCAAAATATGCGTTATTGGTCAGACAGCAATACACACGTAATCCATGAGTCATAATTGCATCCCGAAAAAATTACGGTTTGGTGCGGTTTATGGGCCGTACTTCTTCCGTGATGATTACTGTGAATGCGAATCGCTACCGTTCAATGACAACCGAATATTTTTGGCCCCAATTGGATAATATGGACTTGGAGGACATGTGGTTCCAACAGGACGGCGCCACAAGCCACACAGCGAATGCCACAATCAATTTATTGGAAACCAAGTTTGGTGAACGTGTTATCTCACGAAATGGCCCAGTCGATTGGCCGCCTCGGTCGTGCGATTTGACGCCGTTAAATTATTTCCTGTGGGGCGACGTGAAGTCTATGATCTAAGCCAACAAGCCAGCGACGATTGATGAACTTCGTACGAATATCGAACGTGAAATTGCAGCAGTATCGGCCAATTTTTGCTTGAAAACCGTCGAAAATTGGGTTCAGCGTCTGGACTTCTGCAAGCGTGCCCGTGGTGGCCATGCAAAAGAAATCGAGTTCCATACATAATGGCATCGAACGTACTTTCACAGGAATAAAGAATTTCATTGGTATCTAAAATCGGTTTTGTTTTATTTAAAAAAACTGTTGTAGCGCTCTTATTGAAAAACCCTTACATATACTATATATATTTAATGGCTAAAAAACATTAACTGACATTCATTATTAGCAAAGAAAAACGTGACTATTAGCCAAATCCCATTCGTTTAAAATCGATCAATTTCCATCACATACCGATTAATCTTTCTTTTTTCTTATCAAGAATATAACTACACCATTTTGTTTCTTGATAGTGTTACCCTCCATTTCTCTCTGTTCTAGTAGCCAACAATGCTGTCAAGTTGCTGAAAGCAAATGAATTTTGAAATTTTATGTTATGTTAACATTATGTTCAACATTTGAACTTGTTAGTTAGTTAGTTCGTTTGAAAAATAGGGGTGTGATGGAGAGATGACTCTCTGATCCGTCCCATTCCCGAAGACATACACTTAAGACGCTGATTCGACCTATTGTACGCGCCGAATTTTCCCTATCAAGTCATTATCTAATTACATACAAAATAATGTGTTTCAATTTGAACGATCACAATGATTTTCGTTGATTTTTATTTAATTACATCGAAATTCTGGCATAAATACTAAACCACTCATAAATTCTCTTTGTATATCACCCTATAGTTCTACACTTAATTTCCCACGATTCCACTAAGCAACAATGCTGCCAAGTTGTGGAAAGTAAGGAAATTTTAAAAGTTTACGTTACATTAATTTTGTTTTCCACATTAGACTTGCATCTGCATTATTTGCTTAACAAAGCTCGCCGTTGTTGAAGATGATGCGTCACAAACATCGAAACGATTGTGCAGTGAATGTGAGTTCGAATCCTACACTGAAAATCATGACATTTGTAGAAAAAACTCGAACCAAATCGTATTCGATTTAAATCGATCGATTTCCATTAAACGCCGGATCATCGCTAGTTTTAATATTAAGAATATTTCTACGCACTTTGGGTTCCTTCTTGTTTTACCTTCAATTTCACACTGTTCTAGCTGGCAAAAATGCTGCCAAGTTTTTGAAAGTTTGTTTGAAAGTTTTTGAAAGTAAAAGTTTTGAAAGTGAATGAATTTTGCAAGTTTATATTACATTATTTTAGTTTTGCTCAATTTTAGAATTGTTTCCAAATTATTTGTTTTCTTTCGTTATTGTTGTCTCCATTTCCATTGCTTTCAATGGCCCTGCAAAGATAGATTTGTTCCCCATCTCTGCATACAAAATCGTAATATTTTACAACTTACAATTCCACTTTAGATAACTGATTTATGATGGTAATGTTGTTGACGATGGTAGTTGAATTTTGAAGTTCTTCTTTCAACTTGAATTGTAAAACAATTTAACGCATAAATGTTTAGATACATGCGAACGAGGGGTGGTATAAAAATAAAGGCAGAATTTAATTTTAAAAAAAAAATCTTTCGGAAAATAAATTCAAGGGTTTTATGATGGAAAATCGGTTGATTCGAAATCGAACAAGTTTTTGAGATTTTGAACGAATATATAAATTTGCCATAATTGTTAATATTAAACAATTTTGTGTTTCAACTAACATCTTACTTAATCCTATGGACAACCTTACTTTATTGGCCTAAGCGATTTACATTTTTTTTCATTATTTTCATGATCTACATAATAATAGCTGCACAGCAAAAAATTTCCCAACATTATTGTTTGTACATTTTACTTCAATTTAGCTAAAAGGCACATATATTTGCCGAACATATGTTCGGTTCATTTAAACACTTTGAAAATCGGTCTTACATTTTCTGAAAGGTCGGTTATGAACTCAAAAAGTACTTTATATTTCCCCCACATGCGCACTTTTTTCGACCCTTTGCATCTCTTTGTAGTAAGACCACTTTTTGACCCACTTTGATAGCCCATAGAGGTCAAATTGGATCTGTTAGAGATTTGATGCCCACAACATTGTTATTGCTCGAACCGTCTTCTATGAAACACCCATAACTACATTTGCTCTTTTCTCCTACCTGAACAATAACAGCTGCCAAAAACTCTAGGGCAATATCACTTACCTGAGGTCGTCAAAGGGTTAATGACAATAAAAGAGGTGCTAAGCATTGATATTGTATGTATGTATTTCATGAACCCAACAACATTATTATATCAAATCAAGCCTGATTTCAATCGCTTGAAATTCCTGACATATACAACTTCCCGCAATTCTATAACTTTTCGACTATAAAAATCTATTGTTTTATTTTCAAAATTCTATAAAAACTTTCCAATTGTTGGCAATTTAACTATGAGACTTTTATCGCTCAAAAGTTACAGAATTTCAGTGCTGTGCCACCTCAGTGCACCTCAAATCGACCATTGATAACTTGGGAACATTGTAGTCACATTAATTGAAGTATGTAGGGATTTTTATACCTAAAATGTTATAGAACTCCGGTGTGATGATAAACTATTTGTAACCTCGATGTAACTCAAATCGACCGGGCAAAACTTGGCAGCATTTTTGGTATATTGGCAGCATTGTTGTAATATTGGTAATTTTATCGTTAATAACATACCGACTCCGTTGCTGATGTTACACTTATTGTCATCTCAGTGCTATTCCAAACTGCCATCCAAAACTTGGCAACGTTGTAGTCGTA
Organism: Phaonia tiefii; assembly: GCA_963931995.1. Classification (NCBI taxonomy): domain Eukaryota; kingdom Metazoa; phylum Arthropoda; class Insecta; order Diptera; family Muscidae; genus Phaonia; species Phaonia tiefii. Next base: position 278,515,763 of record OZ008369.1, read on the forward strand.
TAAGTCAATTGATCTTGAATTGATCAGTGCAAGTGAAATCGACAATCCAAAACTTGGCATTACTGTTGTCAAATAGGCCAATTTATCTTCCCAATCTTATGGTTAAAAAGTTACAGAATTCCGGTACAGACTATAAACGTTTTGCCACCACATTACAAACAATTTAACTAACAATTTTAATTCGTTGAAAGGTTACAGATCCTCAGTGTAACTCGAATCGTCCAGACAAAACTTGGCAGCATTTTTGTTATATTGGCAGCATTGTTGTTATATTGATCATTTTATCGTTAATAATATACCGACTTCGGTTGCTTATTATAAGCTTAGTATCATCTTCGTTCTATTCCAATCTGCCATTCAAAACTTGGCAACATTGTAGTCATATTAGTTAATTTAACGAACGATTTTTATCATTTAAAGATTACAGAACTCCGGTGCTGATTAGAAATTTTTTATGAAATAACTACAACTCCAATCGACCACCCAAACCTTGGCAGCATTGTTGTCGTATTGGTCAATTTAACTACTCATGTGTATCGTTCAAAAGTTACCGAATACCGAGGCTGATTATAAGTTTTTTTCCACCACATTACAAGTCAAATCGACTACCCAAAACTTGGCAACATTGTAGTCATATTTGGCAATCGAATTCACGATTTGTATCATTAAAAAGTTACAGAATTCCGGTGCTGAATATAAACTTTTTGTAACCTCAAAGTAACCCAAATCGACGAGACAAAACTTGGCAGCATTTTTGACATATTGGCTAATATAACTACGGATTTGTATTGTTAAAAAGTTACAGAATTGCAGGGATGAGTATAAACATTTTGGCATCTCACTGCAATTGAACTAACGATTCTTATCCGGTGCTGATTAGAATTTTTTTATGAAATAACTACAACTCCAATCGACCACCCAAAACTTGGCAGCATTGTTGTCATATTGGTATATTTAACTACCCATTTGTATCGTTCAAAAGTTACAGAATTCCGATGCTGATTATAAGTTTCCTGCCACCACATTACAACTCAAATCGACTATCCAAAACTTGGCAACATTGTAGTCATATTTGTCAATCGAATTCGCGATTTGTATCGTTAAAAAGTTACAGAACTCCGGTGCTGAGTATAAACTTTTTGTAACCTCAAAGTAACCCAAATCGAGGAGACAAAACTTGGCAGCATTTTTGACATATTGGTTAATATAACTACGGATTTGTATTGTTAAAAAGTTACAGAATTGCAGGGATGAGTATAAACATTTTGGCATCTCAGCGCAAATGAACTAACGATTCTTACCGTTAGAAGGTTACAGAATTCCGGTGCTGATTAGAATTTGTTTATGAAATAACTACAACTTCAATCGGCCACCCAAAACTTGGCAGCATTTATGTCACATTGGTCAATTTAACTACCCATTCGTATCGTTTAAAAGTTACAGAATTCCGATGTCAATTATAATTTTTTTTGCCACCACATTCAACTCAGATCGGCTATCCAAAACTTGGCAACATTGTAGTCATATTTGTCAATCGAACTCACGATTTGTATCGTTAAGAAGTTACAGAAGTCCGGTGCTGATGATAAACTTTTTGCAACCACAGTATAACTCAAATCCCCCAGTCGAAACTTGGCAGCATTTTTGGCATATTGGCCATTTTAACTTTGGATTTGTGTTGCTAAAAAGTTACAGAATTCCAGGGATAAGTATACACATTTTGGCATCTCAGTGCAACTGAAGTCGACGATCCAAAACTTGGCAGCATTGCTGGCATATTGGACATTATATCTTTAAAAGGTTTACCGATTATATGGTTCTGAAGTTACTGACTATAGTTGCTGACTATAAACCTTTTGTTACCCCAGTGCTACTGAAATCTACCATCCAAAACTGGGCAGCATTTTTTTCACATTTGTAAATTGAAATATAGGTTTTTTATCTCTAATAGGCTCTAGGTGCTGATAAAAAAATGTTTGTATCATAGAGTTTAATCATGAGAAAGTTCGAGAGTTCCAAGTACACAAAGTATGAAAGTACACAGTACCAATTAGTACACAACGCGTACTAAAAGGTACCCCAATTGTACAAAAAAGTACACAAAATGTACTAAATGTACACTACGTTTGATTTTAAAGTACACAAAGTGTACTTAAAACTGAACCAAAGGTTTCAAAAAATTTGTTACTGAAAATCATTGATTTAGGCAAAATCTTTAACGGCCGTATTCATAAAAAGTTATGAGAGGTTTGAGAGACGATTTTTCATATAAAACCCGTCTCTTAAACCTCTCAAAACTTTTTATGAATAATTTTTAGGTCAACATTTTCAGAAAAGGCGGCGAAATTCTTTCATAGAGTTTAGAGTTTGTGACAAAGGAGCAAAGACTGTAAACTTTAGAGCGAAAAAACATTTTATATTTCTGTGCGAAACTTTTAAATTCCCCCAATTGCCATACCACCCTAGCATTCTTCAACAATATATCATTAGAAACATTTATTTGTATGACGACTAGGCTACGAGGTTAGTGCGCCGCCTACTGAGCTCTTTCGCGCCTCCAACTTTGTTCAGGCCCACCACACTCACACTAACACGCTCACTCACACACACACACAGCTCCAGATCAAAAATTCCAAAGAAAAAACAAACAAAGGCCAAAAGGGTCATTGTGTATTTGTTAGTGGTTGTGTATACACGGAAACATTGTTGCAATTTTAGGCTGGCTAAAAGAGCAAAATGGACGGACATGCGACAGACAGACAGACGGACAATGGATGCTCGAAAGCCAAAACGTAAACGAGTCAGATTAGTAGTACTCGTACGAGTAACAAACAAACGAGCAATGCGAGAGCTCTTGAAATATATTCTAAGTGAGTAGTAGTGAGTGAGTGGTTGGGCCGCTGGTGGGTCATCCGTCCGCAAACATGCACACGAACCAACACACACACACACTTACGCTACAGGACGTATGTATGTACTATGTGGTGGACCTTATGGCATTGCCTTTTGCGTTTGGGTCAGCAAATATTCGGAAATTTATTCACCCGCTTTAACCGGCCAATGTTACAGCTCTTTTTGCTGGTAGTACCGGCACTGGCACTGATGGCGTTGCAGGTTGAGGAAGACGGTTTTGTATGTTGTGTCCGATATTTTGTTTTTGTAGTTTCCATGAGTTGTGTTTTTGCTGTTGGCGTATCCACTTTTGAATCCACTTGTTTGTTCCACTTGCGCTTTGCTGTAGTAAAGAGGGGTATATTTGTTTAGACGCTGAATTGTTGCCATTTGATATGAATAAAAATGCTTTACAAGCATTTTCAACATTCTTAAACATTGTAATACTACCACCTTCATTTCCTCCTGGTGTTTGTTAAAGCAAACCCTCACTATTTGCCCGGCACATGCACCAATCAACGCCCTCCCCCAGCCAAGAAAGCATAAGGGTTTGCTTGACTAGTGCTGCGCTTAATAGTGGTTACTCTTCGATACATTTAATGTTGGTTACTTTTTAATACATATTGGGTGTCTTAATAAAAGTGTCCAATTTCATTTGAAAATATCCCAAATCCGGTCATTAAATCCAAATTCAAAAAAAAATAAAACGCTTATGTTTTGACCAAGTGATGATATTTTTGTTGTTTCGATGTATCGACATATTGGCAAAAATGTGACCCTGTCTCACCGATAACGCGCGGGATTGACGCCCTGGATTTCGGTCTTGAGCTCAGGAATTGCTCGTGGTTTATTCGCATAGACCTGGGGTCTCACAAACTCTCAGAGGTAGAAAATACACGACGTTAAATCCCACGATCTTGGCAGCCAGTTGACGAAATCGATTCGATTGGAAATCGATTGTTTCACGTGTGGTTGACATCGGTATTTAGGGAGATGATTTCGTCTGGAAATCGTTGTCACAAGAAATCGATTGTTTCTCGTGTGGTTGACAGCGGTATTTAGAGAGAAGATTCCGTCTGGAAATTGTTGTCTCAAGAAATCGATTTTAGGCAGATGATTCGCTCTGGAAATCGTTGCTTCCATATATCGATTGTTTCTTGTGTGGTCGACATCGATATTTAGGGAGAAGATTCCGTCTGGAAATCGTTGCTTCAAGAAATCGATTGTTTCAGCTGTGGTTGACATCGGTATTTAGGGAGATGATTCCGTCTGGAAATCGTTGCTTCCATATATCGATTGTTTCATGTGTGGTTGACATCGGTATTTAGGGAGATGATTCCGTCTGGAAATCGTTGCTTCAAGAAATCGATTGTTTCTTGTGTGGTTGACATCGACTTCTTATTTGCTTCAAGAAATCGATTGTTTCTTGTGAGGTTGACATTGGTATTTAGGGACCTGATTGCGTCTGGAAATCGTTTCTTCAAGAAATCGATTGTTTCTTGTGTGGTCGACATCGGTATTTAGGGAGATGATTCCGTCTGCAAATCGTTGCTTCCATATAGAGAGAGAGATAATTTCGTATGGAAATCGTTGTCTCAAGAAATCGATTGTTTCAGGTGTGGTTGACATCGGTTGACATCGATTTCATATTTGCTTCAAGAAATCGATTATTTCCGTCTGGAAATCGTTGCTTCAAGAAATCGATTGTTTCTTGTGTGGTCGGCATCGGTATTTAGGGAGATGATTCCGTCTGGAAATCGTTGCTTCCATATATCGATTCTATCATGTGTGGTTGACGTCGGTATTTAGGGAGATTATTCCGTCTGGAAATCGTTGCTTCAAGAAATCGATTGTTTTTTGTGTGGTCGACATCGGTATTTAGGGAGATGATTCTGGAAATCGTCTGGAAATAATTTCTTCAAAAAATCGATTGTTTCATGTGAGGTTGACACCGGAACTTGGGCGGATATTTGGGTCTGGAATTCATTGTCGTAATAAATCGATCGTTTCATGCGTGGCGTCACAGGTGGCGCCGTCAGCTGAGACCATACATCATCCAAATCTATTCTGTCCAGTTGAGGCCACAAGAACTCCGTTGACATGTTTTTGTAACGATCGCCAAGAAGTAAGGTCAAGTCACGCCGTATGGACAAAATCCGTTCCAGACCATTGCTCTTTGATCATGTATTACGCGCAGATTTTCTGAACCCGAAATTCGACAGTTTTGTTTGTTGACGAATCCATTCAGATGAAAAGGCGCTGAGGATTGTCTGCTGATCTAAGCTCCTTAGTGACCTGACTCTTATACGGGTGAATGTGGAGGTCTTTCGTCAAAATTCGTTGCGTGGTGTGGGAAATTTGTAGTTGCTGTGCCTGATACCGCGTAAATGTTCCCTGGATTACTGTGACACTCTCGCTTAGTTTGGGTTTGAATGGCTGCGAGTTACTCCCCATTAAGCTCACCCAAATAGCAGTGATGCCATTTTGAATAACCACACGCTGAAAACTTTGTCTTTTTTTGTTGTTTTGGTGCAAATATAACATGTTTGTAGCTTGTCACAAATATATAATACTTGTACCCAAACACATTGTGTTTGCTATTCAGTATAACCTGTTTGGGACACAATAATTAATAGGTTATAATTTTTGCATTTGTGACCTAAATGTGGTTTTGTTTGTTGAAAACTGTTGAAAACAAAAACATGACAGACACTAAAGAAAAAAATGCAGCCGGTCTTCAATTCACGAAAACAATGCTTGCAAACATGTACATGGTTCCTGCAATATTTTGCTGGGGCCGCAATTTTTCAGCGTGCATGTTACCTTGAAAAGATATAAAGGAAAGAAAATTATGTACCAGTAATAACTTGAGGTTACCCAGTTATACCCAATTAAGGGTATTTCTTTGTTTAGATAGAACTTCAAAAGGGTTTGTTAAACGGACTGTCATACTACGCTCAATTTTGGACAATCATGATCAGATTCACGCTTGAACAACGTCACCCATTTATCCTTTGAAAATCAGTCATCGATACGCGCAACTTCTAGATGACTTCGTCAGTTTGCTGGCGCATATAATTGTCCATCTGAGCAAGCCATCCGTCGAACTATGGATAGATTTCATACCATATACTAATGATGGAAAGAATCAACGAACCAGTTCTGCTGAACCGGTCCTTTACTAGAACCGACCGGACCGGTGCTTACAAGAACCGATTAGCAGTTGCAAAGGAACCGAAAATGGGTGTAAACGAACCGCGGGACGGGGTCAAATGAACCGAAATCGATTGTAAAGAAACCGAAAACGGTTCTAAAAAGACCGAAAAATGGTTCTAAAAAAACTGAAAAACAGTTTGAAAAGAACCGTAATATGGTTCCAGGGAACCAGGACTTGGTTCAAAAGGAAGCAAAAGTGCTAAATTGTATATTCTTATAATACGATATTGAACTCCAGAGTCTTTGGAACAGCAATTTACTGAGAACCGGAACCGATCCAAATTCCCGGTTCTTATCGGAACCGGACTCGGCAGAACCGTTTCTTCAAATAGGCGGAACCGCACATCACTACCACATACTCTTTAAATGATTCAATAACACCAACACGTCGAAGGAAGAATGTCCGTACTGATAACAATATCGCCGGTGTAAACCAAAGTGGGGTAGAAGATCCAAATTTATCGATTCGTCGTCAGTCACAGGAATTGGGGCTCGGCCCGTCCACTACGCGGAAAAGTTTGGTGAAAGATCTTGGCCTACAACAGTATACGATTCAACCGGTGCAGGCATTAAAGCGACGTGATCATCACATGCGTCGTTTTTTCGCCGATTGTACTCTAGAACACTTGGAAACTGACCCGATGTTTTATCGCAAAATTGTGTTCAGCGATTAGGCCACCAGTTCGTTAATAAACAAAAATGTTTTCTAGCAAACGTACAAGGCACCTTGTGCCTTCCTAACACTGTGTTCAATGTTAAATTTCCAGCTGAATTTCGGATCGAGAATTACAACCAGGTACTTAGCCCTATCCGACAAATTCCACAAAATTTATATCGTGCACTTGTATTGGGACACCCTTTATAATAAGGACTAATTTTGTCAATGCTGATATTTAGTAGGTCTATATATATTAGGCTGTCCTCTTGGCATTTTTTTAGTTTTCACACCCCGAATATTCGATATTCTATACTTCCTCAGCACTATTAAATTTGCCTTCCGATTTCCCCCCTTCTTAATTCTTGTTAATTGAGGTGGCAACATTTGTTTGTGGTCATACTTGTTGTTAAGTGTGTGTATGAGAAAAATGTTTATTGTTGTACTTTTTGTTGTTACAATAACCTATTGTTGTTGTTTTTGTTGTAGAAATTGTTGCTATTAACATTGAGTACACGAATATTGTGCAATTTTTTAAAAAGTTTTGTGTTTTACATCTCATTCCCTCAGTGGTGCCCATATGATGTTTTTTTATATTTCTTTTTTGTATTTTTTGTTTTTATTTTTTTGTTATTATTTTTGATTTAGTGATATTTTCCGTAGTAATTTGCTGCCGTTGCTGTTGTTCGTTCTCATTGTATCTGTTTGCCTTTTTTTTGTGGATAATCTGAAAAAGGTATTTTCTTTGACTTCTTCTCTGCTATACTATTTGTATATTTTTTTTTTTTTTTTTGCTGTTGTTCATTTTCTGCCAATTCATTTTCCACTGAATTGGAAACTGTAGGTTTATTTTTTTGCAAGTCGTTTAGTGCTGCTGTTACTGATGCCTTTATTGTTGCCTTTTTTTCATAGCTGAATAAAGGTGTTTATTTGTTTCTTTTCAATTAAACACTTTGTAGTAAATAGTTATATGATGAAGTAAGTGGTTTGACGGACAAAGCAAACAAGTCTAAGAACTCCCAGGAAAAGTTTTGAAAATCTCCTCGAAGGGATTTTTATAATAAAGAGAGGTTTTGGAAAGGAATACAGTGTTTTTCAAGTTAGGTATCTAAAGATAAATGTGGTTTTATAAGTAGTCGAGTGTTTTAAGAACATAGGAAACAAATCTAAGAATTCCCAGGAAAATTTTACAAAATCTCCCGAGGGGATTTTCATAATAAAGAAAGGGATTGAGAAGAAACACAGTGTTTTATAATTAGGTATCAAAAGATAAATGTGGTATTATAATTAGTGGATAATTTTCAGATACTAGATAATAAATCTGAGAATACTGAGGCAAATTTTTACAAATCTTCTCGAGGCGGATTGTAAGAGAATACAGTGTCTTATATTTAGGTACCAACATACAAGTGCGGCTTCCAAAGAAATTTAGTGTTTTAAGGACATAGTGATTTAAGACAGTGAATTCCCAGGAACATGTTTCAAAATCTCCCCTAAATCTTCCCCTATTTTCGTAATAAAAAGAGTGATAGAAAAACATTATAGTGTTTCTTAGTTAGGTATCAAAAGATAAATGTGGCATTACATTTAGTGGAGAATTTTTAGAACATAGACAATAAATCTGAGAATTCCCAGGATAATTTTCCAAAATCTCCTCAAGGGGATTTTTATGATAAAGTATGGGATTGAAAAGGAATACAGTATTTCATAGTTAGGTATTGAAATATAACTGTGGTATTATAGGTGGTGACGAATTTTAAGAACATAGGCAATAAATTTAAGAATTACCAGAAAAACTTTTGGAAATCTCCTCAAGGGGATTTTTATAATAAATATAGGGATTGAAAAGAAATACAGTATTTCATAGTTAGGTATTGAAATATATCTGTGGTATTATACGTAGTGACGAATTTTAAGAACATAGACACAAAATATGAGAATTCCCAGGAAAATTTTTCAAAAGCACCTCGAGGGGATTTTCAAAATTATAGGTGGTGCAGAATTCTACGAATTTTTGGAAATATTCTCGAGGGGATTAGTTTAATAAAGAGGCAATTATAAGGGAGTACAGTGTCTTATATTTAGGTGTCAAAATGTAAGTGCGGTTGCCAAAGGAAGTAAGTGTTATAAGGATATTGACAACAAATCAGTGAATTTCCAGGAATATTGTCCAAAAACACCTCGAGGTGATTTTCGTAATCAAAATGATGATTGTAAATTAATTCAGTGTTTTATAGTTAAGTACCAATCGAGAAGTGTGGTATTATACAAGTAAGTAATGAAGAATTTTAAGATGCTAGACACAAATCTGAGAACTCCCAGGAAAATGTTTTATAATCTCTTCATGGGGATTTTCGTAATAAAGAAGAGATTGGAAAGGAATACAGGGTGTGATAATTAGGTATCAAAAGATAAGTGTGTTATTATAAGTAGTGGACAATTTTATGAACTTACATAATAATTGTAAGAATTCGTAAGAAAATTTTTTATAATCTCCTCGAGGGAATTTTCGAAATTAAGAGGGGATTGTAACGAAATACAGGTTTTATGGTTAAGTAACAAAAGATAAGTGCGGGTTTAAAAGTAATGGACAATTTCAATATCCTAGACAATAAATCTGAGAACTCCCAGGAAAATTTTTGAAAATCTCTTCGAGGGGATTTTTATAATAAAGAAAGGGATTGAAAAGGAATACAGTGTTTTATAGTTAGGTATCAAAAGGCAAATAAGGTATTATAAGAAGTAGACAATTTTAAGAACATAGCCAATAAATCTGAGAATTCCCAAGAAAATTTTATAAAAACCCCTCAAGGAAATTTCCGTTAAAAATAAGGAATTGTAAAGGAAGACATTAGTTTATAGCTAGGCATAAAACGACAAATTTGGTATCATAGACAATTGCAAATTTTAGGAACATAGAAAATAAATCTAAGAATTCCTAGGAATATTTGAAAATCTCCTGGAATTGATTCTCATAATGAGGAGGGGATTATAAAAGAATAGATCGTTTAATAATTAGCTGGCAAAAGCCAAGTGCGGTATCACAAGAAATTAAATATTTTAAGAACACATACAAAAAAATTGAGAATTCCTAGGAAAATTTTTGAAAATCTCCTCAAGGAGGTTTTCATAATATAGAGAGGGATTGTAAGGAGATACTGGGTTTTATAGTTAGCTATCAAAATATAAGAGCCATAAGTAAATTAGTGAATTCCCAGGAAAATTTATCAAAATCTTTTAAAAGGAATTTCCATAATGAATAGATAGATAGAATAAAAAGCTGATTCTTTGCAAGGATTTCTCTAGAGAAATATATGAAATTATAAATAAATTGATCTAATAAATTATGTTTCCAGCTAAGCGTTGATTTTTAAAATATCAGCCAATTGTATTATTTTATACAATTACGTCCATGCTCTAAGTAGTATTCCTAGACTTGTTGTTTAAAACAATTCTCTAAATTTTTTCACACAATTTACAAAACTGATTGATATTTCCCATTATACATTATGGCCCTTGAACATAACATGTTTCACTTCAAACAAATAACAAATAATGGTTGACATCAGACAACCTTGAGTTGAAGTGATAAATGACACTAGACCCGCACACACAATGTGGCAAGATGCCCTTTTGACACTTGTCGCAGGAAAAGATTTGTCAAATGTGTTTGATACGTGCCTCAGCAGTGACTGCCCTGAGACGAAACAAATCGAAGTCAAACAATTGAATGTGATCTGAAAACAAAAACAAAAAAAAAACCACAGAATACAAACCACTGGAATTCTATGAATATACAAATATTCTAACCATTTTTTGACTGATTGTCAAACACAAAAGTGGAGCAGCACGTAACGATGTAAAGTATAAAGAACACAGGGAACTAATAACACCATGGCACAGAACAATAAGAACCCAACAAAAAACGGCACAACAACAAACAGCAATAACGTCAAAGAATCTAGATTAAGATTCTAAATGGTATAAATCTGTAATCACAGCCAAACAAGTCGCATGACTTTGAGCATGAGTTAGATACAAAACAACGCCGCTGGCTAAACCCAAACCAGCAATCAAATCCATAAACCGGACAAACAAACTTAATACACAGCAAGACAAAAAAAAAACAAAAAAAAACAAAGTGGATCAAACAGATACATACATATGTATCGAATGACGGAATGAATGAATGAATCAGGTATGAGAATGTTTGTATGCACGAGTACATTGAACTAAAGCGCTTTTGACTTTGTTTAATTGTTTGTATGATATTTCATCCGACCGTGGGTAAGAGAGTTCACACGCACACACCACTCTCACACTCTGCCTGTCCGACTTACCTGTCCGTCTTACCTGTCAAAAAGACAATCAAATGTTTAAATATATATACGAAATGAATGTTCTGGCATGACATTCGATCTAAATCGAGATAAAATCATGTTTATGCCAGGCACAGTGGGGGATTATTTTAAATAGTTACTTAAGGCAATTGACTCATCATGAGATTCACCGCCTTACCACACCGAGTGGTTTGAGAGAGAGTTTGAGAGACGATTTATCATACAAAAAATGTCTCTCAAACCTCTCATAACATTTAGTGAATAAGGCTGTTAGTCTTTAGATCTGTCAAGACTATTGCTTTCCACTTATACTACATTTGGCAGGTACAATGCAAGTCGTTGGATTTGACAGGGCAGTCTGTCATAACCTTTCACAAACATGCTATTTGAGGGCAGACCGTAAACAATTTAATGACAGTCAATACAATAGAATTTTATAGACGAATCTAAATAGCACAAGTTAAAGAAAATCTCCCAAATGCAATAGAAACCGTTTAAATTGATTCTTCACTAAGCGCGCGCATCCCGAAATTCATTCAGGAAACCTTTTAATTGAGCAAATTCCTCAAGGTCTCTCCGAGACTGGAATGTTCACAAAATTAGGCTTAAAGATATCAGTCACAGAACTAGTTACTTGAAATAAGATAGTAGCAATCGTAAATTCGGCTGGTGCCAACGAATATTACAGTTGCCACAAACGAATTAAGGTTGCAAGACAGAATTTAGTTCCCACAACTGATATTCGGTCGACGCAACCTCTAACACGTTGTGGCAAACTCCAATACGGTTGTGACAACCTCTAGTGGGATGTGACAACCGACGTCTAATATGGTTGTGACAACCTCTAAATTCGGTTACTGTTAATTCGGTTACTTGTTCTGTGGGTGAATATAAGAATAAGTTAAGATCTTCAAAGAGAGGTTTTCAAAGAGAGATCTTGAAAGAGGAGGCCTTGGAAACATTTCTGCGAATGCATTGAAAACCCGTCTGCGGTTTCCAGACTACGGAAAGTCCACTCGACGACTCCCATATCACTGAGATATCTGAAAGAATAAACGACCAATGGACGACATCGAGTGGTGAATCGTTAGACCTCTTGCTTAGCACACTCTTTTTATAGTTTAACAGGTCCGCAGACATAAGGTTGGACTTTCCGAACCACAAACGAGGTTGCCACGACATAATTTAGTTCCCACAACTAAAATTCGGTCGACGCAACGTCTAACAGGTTGTGGCCACCTCTAATGCGGTTACAGGTAACTCGGTTACTTGTTCTGTGGATGAATATAAGAATATGAAAACCATGAAAATATTAATGCGAATGCATTGAAAATGCGTCTGCGGTTTACAGACTACGCAAAGTCCTCTGGACGACTTCTAAATCCCTGGAATATCCGAAAGCATAAACGACCAATGGACGACATCGAGTGCTGAATCGTTCGACCTTTTGTTGACCACACTCTTTAAATAGTTTAACAGGTCCGCAGACATAAGGTTGGACTCACCAAACCACAACGAGGTTGCAACGACTTAATTTAGTACTCACAACTGAAATTCGGTCGACGCAACGACTAACAGGTTGTGGCCACCTCTAATGCGGTTACGGCTAACTCGGTTACTTGTTCTGTGGATGAATATAAGAATATGAAAACCATGAAAATATTAATGCGAATGCATTGAAAATGCGTCTGCGGTTTACAGACTACGCAAAGTCCTCTGGACGACTTCTAAATCCCTGGAATATCCGAAAGCATAAACGACCAATGGACGACATCGAGTGCTGAATCGTTCGACCTTTTGTTGACCACACTCTTTATATAGTTTAACAGGTCCGCAGACATAAGGTTGGACTCACCAAACCACAACGAGGTTGCAACGACTTAATTTAGTACTCACAACTGAAATTCGGTCGACGCAACCTCTAACAGGTTGCGGCAACCTTTAGTTCGGTTGTGTCAACCTCTAGTCGGACGTGATGACATCTAGTATGGTTGTGACAATCTCTAAATTAGACTACTAATTCAGTTACTTCGGTTACTAGAAACCGTGTTTGAATATAAGAATGAGTTAAGATCGTCAAAGAGAATTTTTCAAAGAGAGATCTTCAACGAGGAGGCCTTGGAAACATTGCTGCAAAGATATAGAAAACGCCTGTGTGGCCGTCGGTGGTGCAATGGTTAGTATGCCCGCCTTATGTACATGACATTCTGGGTTCGATCCCTGCTCTGACCACCTTAAATTTCTTTCGGCGGTGGTCACTTTGCATAGTGACAGCGGAACTATCTAGTATTTGGCCATGAAAAAGCTTCTCAAAATACCCTTCGGAACCGGTGTAAAGCTGTAGGTCCCTATCACTGAGTGTGAAACTAGAACGCTCACAGCTCGCTGGTTGTGAGAAGCTCTCCCTAATACATGGGATGTAACGGGAAACCATTAGTATAATATATAGTGATAACATATAGTGGAAGGAACTTCGTTCCAACCGGTTGTCCCCTGACACCTGATGTAATTTTCTATTATGTTATTTATTTTGATTTCCGATTTTGCAATTATCTCCACTGTGCATTCTAATTGTTCATTATTATAGAAATCATAAAACATCCCCTCATTCATTTATACATCAATTTATACCCATCATACATAAAGTGAATCCAACTCATACACATTCAGTGTTTGTCTACATCGATTGTCATCTAAGGTGGCTGAATGTATGACTGTGGATTGATTGGTTGGTTTGTACTGTCAATTGTACTATACAACAATTCAAATTTATGACATTTATCTGAGTGTATTGGTGTGTATGTTGTTGGTAGTTTGTGGTTGTCAAGTAGATAGAAAGCAACCTGTAAAGTGCGGCAAATAAAAGAAAAACAGAAAACAAAAAAACACAAACATTGCGCAGTTATATTTAGACAATGATCTTCATCTAATCATCATAAACTGAGAAATAATTGTGGAATAAATAGGGACTTGTAAACACCCTACATTATATATAAACCGAAATTTGTGATTCAAAATTATGTCAATAAATCTTATTATACACGCTGAAAAATAACGGCCTCTCTAACACATTCTCCCAAACATATTCTGCAAAAATCATGTATATGTTTGAAACACACTTCAAACATTCATATGTTTGCAAGCCCCAAACTCACTTGTATTTAAATATAAACAGTATCATGTCTACTGGCAAACATATATGTTTTTACGTGGAAACATATGCGTTCTTCATCCCAAACATCCACATATTTACGCGGAAGTATTCGTTTGTTTCCCCCCAAACCTGCGTGTACTTACGTGGAAACGTATACGCTTTTCCTCCCAAACATAATAATATTTAGAAACAAATTATTCTTTGATTTCAATATATATGTAGTATTTATTATAATTAATTTTAACAATATAGATCCACACTTATAAATATTTAATACAAAAAATTAATAGATCTAAATTGGCCCTTTTTACATTTACTTGCACTGAATGCATATGTTTTTGTTTTCATGAAATGTGAATCTGCTGGTTTTTTGCTTGTCCTCTCTTTGTTGTCTCTCACGTTTTTGTTTTCAGAAGGTTTCAGCTATGCTTTGGTTGTCACTATGCGTTGGTATACAAACAAGATATTTATATACAAATCAAGTTCATGCAAGCCAAGCGTGGATTAATTACTTGTATTTTTTTTATTACACTTATTTCACAAATGGTCCGCGGTTCCGATTTTCTTAGTAAAGGCTGGGACAGACAAAGGACTTCACGTTGTTGCCCTTTCCAGTGTATTTCCTCAAAATCTTTTCTCACTTCGGTAGCACACATATACTTATATATACCACACACATACACAAAAACCAAAGTAACACTACAAACCAGTTAACCGTCCTAGCCTTCGTTTATTCTTTTTTCACTGATACAGCACTTTTCATAGCCTCTGTCCGGTAAACCACTGACAACTGAATACATGAAACAAAAACGCAATATATCAGGCAAAATAAGAACCACATCATCTGCAATTTATACGCACATTCAGGAATATTTCTGACTCACTGACTGAGCGAATAGTGCAAAAATACAGATTCACACTTACAAGAGAGACTCTCTCGCTGTCCCTCTTTTATTATCTTGCTCTCTAGAGGGCATATAACGTTCAACAAACACAGCTGTGTTTATATCAAAAATATAAATGTATATGCGTCGCAAACACATTTATTATAATATATTAATGATTGTGTCTCAAACATGTAATATTGAATAGCAAACACAATGTGTTTGGACACAAGTATATTATATTTGCGACAACCCCGAAACACACTTTATATTTGCATTCAAACAACAATAAAAGACAGGGATTTCAGCGTGTAGATGTAGTTTTATTTTGTCGCAACGAAATCTCTTTGGTGTGGGAGAAGCCTTAGATTTTGTAAAATATTGTTCAACAAAACATTTTCCAAAAAATTTATTTTTCTCTAACACTTATCTATTAAGAAACGTTGCCGCTTTATATGTCAAGTTCCCCTTAAGCTGTAATCATATTTCGTTATAGTGTTTAAAGCTGTCGTATTTGCCAGCCTCTTCTGAATAGTCATAGAATGAATGAACACCTTCAAGAAGCACTTCAATATCTGTAAAAGAATGAATAATTTTCTTGTGTATTCCTTGATTTCAATTTAGCTCGATATTACTTGAAAGTCATCTCAATTTTACGAAAGCATCTATTACTGCGGATAAATTTGTATTTGAATGGCAGTGACGGTGGGGTATGCCAGTATTTAAACGTTTAAATCTAAGCTAAATGTTTATATCTAAGCTAACATATAATGGATTAGTTGCTTAATATATTTTTCCGATCAGTCAAATCGTGGCGGTTTTTTGTTTGTTTGCATCTTCTTAATCAGTTGAAGAAGATTTTGAAAATTTATTAACCTTTTGAAAGTTGGGTACGAGCACTCGATATTAATGGCTAGATGGAGAATATGGGTGGGACATTTGCGTACGACATAACGAACTGTGTGAAATTATGATGTTAATATCAAAAATCCAACAACACGTTTGTGCTAATAAGATAGCAGTTGGGACGATTTTGCTAAAAATTTTGAAACATCCAAATTACATTCAAAATTAAATATGTAAAACATCTACCTATTTCCTATTTTAGACCCTATATCTGTTTTCCCACAGTATCTTTTATTAGTCAAACTAGGTCAGTTTCGTGAAGGCTGTTAAATTAAAAAACAAATAATTTTGAAACATCAGCGATTTTCACAATCTGTTGGACTTGGTCTCGCATTTTATATTGGCGAAAATTTTCATATTCCTCTTAAATTTAATATTACAAAAATGGTTTGGTCATTGCATCCAACGAAGGGATGGGAGAAAACATATCTCTCGTAGGCTGTGCGCTTTCAAGTTTTTACACTAACTGATTGGGACCTACAGTTTTGCACCGATTCCGATCTATATTTTGAGAAGCATTTTCATGGCTAAATATTCGATAGTGTCGCCGCCACTAACCGACGTGACCGCCGTCGAAATAAATTGAAGGTGCTCAGAGCAGAGATCGCGCCACCAACCCATTGCACCACCGACGGCTATAAAATTTATATATAATATTTATAAAAAATCTGAAATGCAACGATATTTCTGAAATGCAACGATATTTCGTTTCCAAAACAGGAAAAACAACTTAAGAGTTCTTAGGTTGCCAAGAATTTGTTTCATTACATTTTCAATACAAAGATTTTTGTAAACAAATATAAAACTGTGTTTCTTCTTTATTTCCAGGTATGTTTACACAGTCCACTACAACATCTTAAACTATTTTTGAATTTGGTAAGATGCGAACAAAAAATCTAAATTTTTAAAATTTATATAAAAAACATTTTAAAATTAATAACAAAAAATATATACAGGGTGTCCCCTAAACTTTTGTCTAAACTTAAACACGTGATAGCTGAGAACAAAAGCTACAATGTTTGATCTTACGCCAATTGCCTAGGTGGCTTCGTTTTCGAGATATTCGTGTTTAAAATAATTGCATTTTTGAATGCATTTTCAATAAATGCATAATCTACTTTTTAAATGAAAAAGAAATATCATTGAAAATTGGTTCAAAATTGATTTTAAATAATTAATTTTTTCGTTTGAAATGAAAACGAATTTTTTTTTAAATGTTTTCATTTAACGAAAATTTTCAAAATGAGAGCCATGTTGCGTTATGCACTTAGATAAGCGGTCTCTTATTTCAACAAAAATTTAGAAACGAGAAAAATGACAGAAAGCGAAAAAACTCTAACCAATCAACTTTTTCAAAAAATTTTTTTTAATTTCTTGCAAATTCAACAAGTAGTTTTTCTAGTTTAAAAAGTGCATTTAAAAATACAATTATTTTAAACACGAATATCTCGAAAACGAAGCCACCTAGGCAATTGGCGTAAGAACAAACAATGTAGCTCTTGTTCTCAGCTATCACGTGTTTGAGTTTAGACAAAAGTTTAGGGGACACCCTGTATATAAGACATATCGTACTTTTTTTTATTAATTTTTTAAAAATCGTGAGGTGTAAATTTTCAACGCCCATCATATCCATATCTGACAGTTTTGAGAAAGAAAACCCATAACATATTAACAAAATTTCAATATTTTTGGATTTTATAAAACGTGTGTTTCAAAATTTTATTGTTAAATATTTATTGTTACCGGGCAAATAAATTGTTACAGAGTCTGATATGGTGATATTATATTTTTCGGATAATTTTTTCTCGTAGACTCCTAGAGATGTTTCGTCTGCTGGTGATAAGACCTAGGATTCTGCGCCATAAACCAAGACAGGTAGTATCAAAGTCTGGTATAGCTGAACTTTTGTTGCTCTAGAGAGGGTCTTATATCTAAAGTTCTGGCTTAGCCCAAAATAGCATCTATCGATGCTATCTAGCACCTCGAAATTATAGCGATTATCAACGTTCAGAATTTGGTCTAATCGCGTGGAACACCCCCCATCGTTGAAACCAATAATTTTGTCTTGTCCTCATTTACTGTTAGACCCACTTTTGCTGACTACTTCTCAATTCTCGAAAACACCGCAGTAACTTCTCTAACTGTACGCCCAATGATATCTATATCATCAGATACGCGAGCATCATGTGAGTTTTGCTGCTGATGGTTTGATTCATGTTGACTGCAGCTTTTCTCACAATGATCTCTATTAAGATGATAAAGAGATAGGGTGTCGCCTTGCCTGAGGCCTGGCCAAAGGTTCAGTAAGATACTGACCAACTCTCACTGCGGCTTTGGGGTTCGTCAAGGTCATCCTGCAAAGCGTGTGAGTTGTGCAGGAATACCAAGCTCAGACATTTCTGCGTAGACTTTCTGACAAAACTTCTCTTCTCCGTGCCGGGCTCCAAAAAAAAACAAACCGAAAATCGCGCAAAATGTGGGAACTTCAAAAATCAAAAATTTTTCTGCGGTCGGGCCTAAGGGCCTCTAGGGTTCATAAAACGGGTCCACGTAGTGGCATCGTAGGAGGCATCACGTGTAGATACTCAACTAAAAGGTATTCTTCTCACGAATTATATATATTTTGACGTGCGACGTTTGTGGCCCCGATATCCCTATTTTACTATATTATATCGAGTATCGAGAAATTGAAAAAAATTCAAATAATTAAGAAGTGAAGTGAGTTTGGGGCCTTAACCAAACCAAAAAAAAATTTCACAATACTTGAACGTGATATCACAAAACCCCGCTCGGTTTTGCCCCTATACGTAACAAATTTTTTTTACAGGTCGAAGAAAATTTTGGAGATGGGTCAGGGCCCTATTTCAGATTCTAGTTCAACAAATCTTAAAAAGCTTGAAATATTGCATTACAACCTTTGGCAATATTGTAGCTATTTTCCAATTTCACAATTCCCCCTAATATACTTCTAAGGAAAATTATACTATTAATCGAGGCAAGAAATGTCAAAACGTATAAAATATGTGCACTTTTTCATGACATTTCGTGAAATAATCGATTAACATTGCAGCTTTCCTTAGAAATATATTAGAGGGAATTGTGAAATGGGAAAATAGGTACAATAATGTCAAATGTTGTAATAGAATATTTCAAGCTGTTTAGGATTTATTGAGGTAAAATCTGAAATTAGCCCCTGACCCATCTCCAAAATTTTCTTCGACCTGTTACGTATAGGAGCAAAACCGAGCAGGGTTTTGTGATATCACGTCCAAGTACTTTCATAATTTTATGGTTTGGTTGAGGCCCGAAACAAATTCCTTTCATTTGTGTCACAGTGTAATTTTGTCTCGTCGCGGAGTTTGTCCAAACACGGAGTTGCCAACTAAAATGTAAATTTAATCTGAAATTTGGTGGTGTACACGACAAAGATTAGAGACCAAGGTTTGCGCTAACCTGGCCGCGATAAACGGCGGTGTAAATGTGGTACTAGCCGTATAGACCACACAACTTGAGATTACATAGACGTTTCAGGTGGCAACTCCGTGCTCAGACCAACTTGACACCGAGACACAATTATCGAAAACTGTGGCACAATGGAAAAATTAATTTTGCGGCTATTACGATGCTTTTGCCAGATTTTTACAAATTTGGGAAGTTCTTGGAACATCTGTCGGTAAAATTGGGTCAGACGATAAAATCGGCTCACATTGTAAATCAATAAGAGCCAATTTTATCGGCGACGCAGTGATCTTCAAAAGCGTATTGGTGCCAGCGACGCGTCGGAAAATTTTCCATCGGCTTCCGTCTCAAAGACGATGTAGCACTAGACGACCAGAAAATGTGCGCAATTTGGCAACGCTGGTAAAAGAGAAACAAATAGTGCTAGAAATTCACTCAAAGGCATTTCTCTCACGCGTCATATCTTGATTATTTCATACTTTTTGCTTAGTTTATGTAATTTTACTTCAACATGGTTGGAATTTGTACAGTTATATACAATAACACTATCAAAAAGCTGCTCGTGTATTGAAATATTCAATGAAGAGAGTAAGAGAGAGAACAGAGAATGACTAGGGTGTCACTCGATGTGTTTGTTGGCATTTGAGTGAAGAGAAATTTTGACTGTCTACCTATACATCGTTTTTGTCAGTTGATATTTTCTGTATGTTTTTATTATGGTTGAATTTTATTAGTAATTAACAGTGTTGCATTAAAAATGTACTGCAGTTTAAAATGAGGTTAAAATTTAAACTTCAGTTTCTACTGATGAAAATTGTATGAGTAATCTTCTGGGTTGTCGTAGGTTAACGAATTTAACCTTTCAAATGCTCTAATGTTGGTCGGTCTAAATGTAGTATAACTGCGACATTATACGTTTTGATATAATTGACACACAACACGAATTACTATACTCACTAGGGTGTAATATAGTCGAGTTTGGGCAAATTCCGTTATTGGTTGCATCCAACTTTGCTGCTGTCTAGTATTGGACTAGTATTGGCCGTCGGTTGTGCAATGGCAGTGTGTGCGCCTCTTGTACATGAGATCCTGGGTTCGATCCCTGCACAGACCACCTTAAAAATTTCTTTCGGCGGCGGTCACCTCGCATAGTGA
Organism: Phaonia tiefii; assembly: GCA_963931995.1. Taxonomy (NCBI): domain Eukaryota; kingdom Metazoa; phylum Arthropoda; class Insecta; order Diptera; family Muscidae; genus Phaonia; species Phaonia tiefii. The sequence continues at coordinate 278,536,424 of OZ008369.1, forward strand.
CGGCGACACTATCAAGTATTTAGCCATGAAAAAGCTTCTCAAAATACCGTTCGGAATCGGTGTAAAACTGTAGGTCCCAATCAGTGAATGAAAACTAGAAAGCGCACAGCTCAGTGATTGTGAGAAGCTCTCACCTGTCCCTTCATGGAATGTAATGGGAAACCATCTATCTATCTATCTATAGTATTGGACCTGCCCACTTGATTTTTTGGTAATGTGAAATCTTTTAAAATACAATTTATAGTTCCTACAAATAACTTTCCCATTGGCAACACTGTTAATGTTTCGTAAATTTCACACGCAAATGGCTTAGATGCAGTTGCAGATTCCTAACACAGTCATCATGATGAGCGGGGAGGCCTTACGGGTATCCTCTATCTGTGAGATATGTTGGTTTGGCCCGCGTTCTAAAGCCACGGCATCTTAAACACTTTTTAGGCATGCATGAACTACTTCAAACAGCTTTTTACAGAGTTTCCTCTTTCAAAATTGGGGCGAACAAAAAGTAAAAATGTTAATTTCAATGAAACTTCAAACCGCCAAAAATAGATTAAACAAGTGATGATGATGATGATGATGATGTTGAGGGTGATGATGGTGGTGATGACATGTGGGGGTGGGAGTGAGGGAAATTCTTATCCTTCTGCATATGTAGGATATAAGGACATGCCAAACTAATTTAAGCTTACAACAGGAAACGGAAATGAACAAACGGGCGTTGCAAGTGCGGAATAGAGTTTGCCATTCTTTTTCTAAAATTAGTTAAAAGTTTCTCAAACTTTTCTTTGCTTTAGTTATGAAAAATTGATGCCAAAACCTTGGGAAAATATTTGGGAATGTAATAAAAAGCTTAAGTATTAAATGATTTTTAATCTTACTGGCGAAGGGGAAAGGAATGACGAGGGAAGTTAAGGAAAGAGGATTTAAAGACATGTGGGGGAATAGTCACACATAGAGCACACTAACTACAAAAGGTTCATAACTCGAAATCTACAAATTTTCAATAGAGGCAAACCAATATTTTTGAAATGGTTAAAAAGATATGAAAAATCTCTATAATAGAGCTGATATTTCTGCGCAAAGGAGGAAAATAATTAGAAAGAAATTGCTCGCCTAATGTTTTCTAGCAAAAGTGAAAATTTTAAAATGTTGAGCTATCACTCGTTTTGTTGTTAGTGTGTGATTGGCATTAACTTCAATATGTTGCGACTGCAAGCTACAGGATTATTGGGAAAATTTTCAATAAATCTTGTATATTTTTTTACTCCCACACTAAAACGTGATCTAAATGGGATACACAGGAATTATGATGCCACTAACAAATGTAGCAAATTGATTCCCTTCATACCATAGAGTTTGCGCATTATTATCCTTACAATAAACTAAAAACTTTTGTATATTGATGCTAAATGTAGCCAACAATTTTCAGGTACTGAATATTATTTATAACCTTTTCAACTTTTCCCCTGGGATAATGCCTCTCTATTGGCTTCAATGCATTTTATGCCAGCTATCAAACTCATTGATACGTTAAATGTTGGTTGGCTGTGATATGCCGTAACGCCTTTAGCGTATTTTCACATACAAACCAACACAAATCATAAATCTCTGGGAAAAAGCTCGTTAGCTTCCCCTTTTTCCCCTAACCCCATTTTGGGAATAAAATCTATATAAAATATGGCAACAACAAATGTTATTGTGTTACCAGCGTGTTTTATTGTGATTCATTGCCATCTATATGTATGTATGTACTATGTATTGCTCTAATATTTTCCGTAATAATCATAAATGTTTGGCAACGTCAGGCAGAGGTACATAGTTGATGATGAAGGGGATTTGGATGGAGCTCGCGCGATTTATTCGTAAATAGGTTTAGTGTAATGCATTTGTAAAGACCATTTAATAAGGCTGGATTTTATGTTCGAGTAATTTATGGGCAATTTTTCAAAATGCGAACAACCAAAATAGGTGTTCAAACATTGATTTTAATAATGCTGCCAATTGGGGTGAGACAAATGGTTTTTTATTGGCGGTGGAGGAAGAGAAAGAGAGAAAAAGCAAGACAGAAAATATATCAAATAATTAGACAGTTACAATGTACACCCAAAAAACTTTTCATAGTTGATGATGATCACAAGAGCAACCGAATGGAAGTTGGAATTCTGTGCGTAGTTGTAGATAAATTAGTTAAATATAACTACGTTTATGAAAACAAAATAATTACTAAATAAACCAGCAGTTATTGTCAACTATGCATAGTTGATTTTAACAAAAATGTTCTCAAATAAACAATATATGGATTGACATTTACATTTCTAGCATAGGTAAGTTGTAGTGTTGCCCGGTGCTATCTGGCAACACCATTGAAATGTGTTACAGTTTGTAGCTTAAAACTCCATGAACTACTACAAAGAGTGTATCTTTTTCTTGATTACACTGCGATAGTCGAAAAAATGAACTTCGATGAATCCTTTTCGAACTATTAGGGGAGAGTCCCCTGAGTGCGAAAGTACATTTGGAAGTGTCGGATTGGCTCCAGTTTTTGAGAAATCGGTATATATGGATATAGCTAAGTCTGCGCTATTTAAACAAATTTTACCGGTCATAGGCCAATTTTTTTTTGGCCTAAAAGGGCTTAAAAAGCTTATTAAAATAGAAAAAAAGTTTCAAACTTTGGACATAAATATCTCCGGTCTTAGAAGGGTTAATGCGAAGTATTATAGTGTTGAAGTGTTGCCTACAACCTGAGTCTAGGTAGAAAATAGGTTTACTAGGGCTGTTTTTTGAGAAAATCAGATTTTTAGCAAAAAAGTGAGGTTAAAAAATCGTGTTTTTTAAATTTGACCCCAATGGGTTAATAAAATGTAATATATTTATATGCAGATTTAAAGAGTTTTTAATGGTCTTTGTAATGATATTCACCGGAACCAGATCGGACCATAAATGTGTGAGATATGACCAATTATATACTCAAGCTTTAAAGGCCCATATCTCAAGAAGTTGGACCGAGCGCAAACATTTGGTTTTTCTATTTTAATAAGCTTTTTAAGCCCTTTTAGGCCAAAAAAAAATTGGCCTATGACCGGTAAAATTTGTTTAAATAGCGCAGACTTAGCTATATCCATATATACCGATTTCTCAAAAACTGGAGCCAATCTGACACTTCCAAATGTACTTTCGCACTCAGGGGACTCTCCCCTAATAGTTCGAAAAGGATTCATCAAAGTTCATTTTTTTTCGGGTCAAAAACTATCACAGTGTTATATATGTCAAACTCCATAAGAAAAACACGTCGACAATCCCGAAAATGGTATAATCTCGTTAGGTGTAAATGCCGCTTAAAGTATTCAGTTCTTGCGAAATTTTCGTAAGAAATATTAAGCCTGTTTATTTTATTCCCTGCTAAACTTATTTTTCGACAACTTTGTATGGGGAACTAAGCGATATTAAGCGATTTTAAGCGGCACTACATACAAAGTTGTCGAAAAATTAGTTTAGCAGGGAATAAAAAAACAAGCTTATTGTCATTTATCTCTAAACGGAGAGTTACCACATATCTTTGATTTACCTTGCAAATATATAATTTTTACTCCCTCTATGCGTTCGATTTTATTTTTTTGGTATTTTTCTATTTTGGTTGGTAAAATTATCAAAAATTAGCACACAATTGTTTTCGTATGCAATAACTTTGGCGTAACAACCCTGTAATTGATTTTACCCCCGAACGTTTCGCAAAGAGCTGAGTACTAAGCAAATGAAATGTGAGTGAAATTTTCGGTTCATACAATTTGCATTATTTTTTATATCTTATACCTATCTATGTCTTATCTTATATCTTTATCTTATAGCAACGAAAATTTCAAAAAAAAACTGCAAATGCGGCTTAAAACTGTAGTAACACCTACCACGAAATTTGAAAATCCATAAGAAAAAACGTCGATAATCCCGAAAATGCGATAATCTAGGTAGATGTAATTAATGCCGCTTAAAGCTGAGAAATTGGCCAGCATCATAACAGTGGTGACGACTTAATAGTGTTTTTTCTTACACGAAAAACCTATTTATGTTCAGAAATTGAGCGACGGTAGACAACACTGATTTAATGCATCGTTTTTGAGTTTTGACAGAGTTATCCCTCGAAATCCATCTCAAATGTCAATTTAATCTCAAATTGGGTGGTGTAAACTGCAGTTACACCAACCAAGATTATCGCTTTTACGGGATTATAAATGTCAAACTCCATAAGAAAAAAAATCGATAATCCCGAAAATGCGTTAATCTTGTTTGGTGTAAATGCAGTATAAACGGCAAAGATAAGAGAGTAAGTTTGTCTCTAACCTGGTCGCAACAAACGGAGGTGTAAATGCGTTATAAGGCCCGTACAAAGAGTTTTAGAAAACTCCATAAAAAGAATGTCTAGAGAATATCGACGAAATATTTCCGCACGTGTAAAACATGAATTGATTAACATTTTAATGTTGCTAAGAAAAATGCAACGACCAATCAAATTGAAGGAAGACATGATCAGTGTTGTCTACTGTCGCTCAATTTCTGAACAAAAATGGATTTTTCGTGTAAGAAAAAAACACTATTAAGTCTACATCACTGTTATGATGCTGGCCAATTTCTCAGCTTTAAGCGGCATTTACATCTACCTAGATTATCGCATTTTCGTGATTATCGACGTTTTTTCTTATGTATTTTCGAATTTCGTGGTAGGTGTAACTACAGTTTTAAGCCGCATTTTCAGTTTTTTATGAAATTTTCGTTCCTATAAGATAAAGATATAAGATAAGACATAGATAGGTATAAGATATAAAAAAGAACGAAAATTTCATGAACCGAAAATTCCGCTCACTTTTCATTTGCTTGGTACTCAGCTCTTTGCGAAAATTTCGTTGGCCAAATCAAGTACAGGGTTGTTACGCTAAACTTATTTCGTACGAAAACAATTGTTTGCTAATTGTTTGGGACCGGAATTTTTATATTTCGATTAGTTTAGTAAACAAAAGTAATACCACAAAAGTAATACCAATAGAATGGAGAATTATTAATGAAATATTTGTAAGGTAAATTAGAGATATGTGGTCAGTCTCTGTAACAAAATTTTCCGTTTCTTACGAAAATTTCGCAAGAACTGAATACGGGGCTCTAGGTGGCAACTTTGTGCTACAACCAGTTTAGACCAACTCCGCGGCGAGACCAAATTATCGAAGAATTACAACGTTGCACATATAAACGTCTCAGAAAGAATCCATTTACCGAATTACAAGAGAAGAATAATTCTTTAGTGGAGAAATTATTCAATGGCAAATTTATTTGGGGGAGATTCGAGTGCAAATTTGGTAGTGCACAGGGACAGGAAAAGTTCCTGCCAAGACCGTAGTGCGTGGTAAAGAGACCTGTAGTGTAAGAACTCTTTCCGAAAAATCGAGATTCGAACAGGTTAGACGAGTTATGGAAAACTACAATATGGACATCCTAGTATCCATCTACATCAATGATGTACAATCAGACTCTACGCTCAAATTTGGCACAGGACAGTCAAAATTCAGTTGTTCGAACGCTGAAGGAAAGAGACAAGCAGGCACTTGGCGGTCAAAGAGATGCGAATAAACCTTATGGATTTACTGGCATTACCAATTGTGGCATATATAGTTTGATGGAGGCATTATGGGATAGTAAAGGGTCCGCCATCTAACGCTTTTTTTTCAACTAGTGCTTATTTCGTGAATGGTAACACTTAGCTAATATCTGATTTGACAGATAATTAGTTTTATCCTTCCGCTGAACGAATATGGTTGTCTATACGCTTGAACAACGCTGGGAAATATTGCGACATTACTTTGAAAATCATGGTAATGTTGCAGAATGTGTGCGAAAATTGCGTACGGATTTTGGAAGAAGAGAAGCACCGTCAGCTCCGTATGTTCGTTATCTTGTGAAAAAATTTAAAGAAACTGGCATCCTCATCGATAAACCAAAGCGTGAAAAGCCAAAAATAGTGCGTACATCCGAGAATATTGCTGCTGTGGCAGAAAGCGTGCGTGAAGCGCCATCAACATCAACAACAATGAAGCCATTGGTGAAATACATCTGCACACAATCGATAATGTGCTTAAAAATTGGACCGATCGTGTAGGCTACTGCATGGCCAGCCGAGGCAGCCATTTGAATGAAATTATTTTCCATTATTAACCGGAAGGATTGTACCTTCAAATAAAAGAAGAAATTTGAGAAACTATTCAGTAGTTTTTTTTTATAGCATTTTCAAAAAAAAAAAAGTTATTTGGCGGACCCGTTACTTTTAGCACATTGACGGAAAATCCGAAAATCTTGACGAAATACGTGGATCCTAAAAATTGTTGATCATTAAGAAAACTGAAGTAGATAACACAATTGCCGCACTAAATTCATTCAACAGACAGTTACAATTTAGAATCAGGACTATAAGCTTCCATACCTAGGTAGTCCAGTAATACGACAATGAAATGGTCTTAGAAATATACTGGTAAAATACACTAGTTAGTCGAATAATGGGAGTGACTGATTTTTGTTCGCTTAGCTTTTCGTTCGAAATAGAGAGAGACTGAAATTATACATCTTAAAATGTTTAGAATGTATGTCACTTTTCTGAATTCGGAAACTTTTTTCATTGAGTTTTTGCTGACCCCAAAATTTATACGACTCTTAAATATATTTGAGCTGAGAGTCCGCTGTGTTCTTCGAACTAACTATTCAAAAACGAACGAAGCTGTCTCCTGGCAGTATCGCGTTCATTGGGATATCTGTAGATATTTTTCAGCAGAATTCCCGTGAGGTACTGTCCCATGCGGTATATTCTGTATAAAAAGGCCAAGTATGACTTCCAATTTATCCTGCCACTAACATCTTTTGATACCAATAAAGTAGAAAAATTAAATCGTTTTGTTTGATTATCGCGCTGGGTGAGGCATATCTGTGTTTTAAACTCAAATAAAAACAGAACAAGTTGCATGTTTGCTCACTTTTAAAAATTGTGCGGCAATTGCAACGTAAACAAATCACAACAAAAACTCAGATTTTTGTCTTATTGTTGGTGTTGTTGTTGTTGCTGGTTGTTTGTTATCCAAACAATGATGTAATCTGTATGTGGCTGGGAATCCAACAACTTAGCAGCAAAATGCAACTCTGTTTAAAGTGTTTTGCTGCATTGCATCTTTTGCATGACGCCGACGTCGTTGTAGTTGTCGTTGTCGTTGCCGGCGTCATATGCATCATTGTGTTGTTCAACTTTTGACCATCGCCAATAAGTGTGGGTTTCGTTCCCCCCACTACACAAAATACAAAAATACTACTCAAGTCTCATGAATTGAAAATGTAGATCAATGTGTTATTATTGTTGTTAGTGGCTGGGTAAATTGCTATTATTGTCATTGCCAGCAGTAGTGCTATTGTTGTTGTTGCTGTTGCTGTTGCTTTTGTTGATTGCGGATTTGCTGTTGCTGTTGCTGCCACTGCTGTTGTATCTTTATGTTTATCTGTTGCTGCTGAATCTATCTATCTGTCGAAAATGTGATGCTGCTGATATTGATGTTAATGCTGATATTGGTATCCGTCTATCTGTCTGTCTCTGTGTGTCTTTCTGTTTGTCTTTCAGTGTGTCCGTCTGCGTTTCTGTGTTTTCATTTAATAGTGATTTGCTGCTGTTTCGAATATCTGCTCTGCAGTGATTTGTTGCTACAGCATAAAATGTTGCTGTTGCTGTTGCTGTTGCTACAACTGCAATTACAATTGTTGTCTTTTTCTGTTTTAAACTTTATTTAATGTTCTTGTCGTGTTGTTGCCGCTCTCGTTATTGCTGAAACGTAATGTTGTCGAATTTAATTAGGACTTTTTCTTTGATTTATTTACTTTAATTTGTCATCATGAGACAATTTTAAATTTTATTGCAGCTGCTGTTGCTGTTGCTGCTGCTGTGTGATTGTATTTGATAATTACAAACAATATCTCCCTCACATCACTTCACATCAGTCGGCAATTTGTTGTGAGATAAAAAGTTTATTGACCACTTTTTTCCCATTTAGAAAATTTATTTATTATAATAATAACATATTGGAAAATAATATAAATAAATAAAGTTATGTAAATATTAGTTGTAACTAACAATAATAAAAATGAGGATCAATCGATAAGTTTGGGTAAAAAGGATACAGAAGTTGAAAACAAATCTTGGAAACAACTTAATCTTTGGATAGTCGGTGGGGATCGCAACGGACCTTAGGAGTTTGTTACTGAAATTGTGTTCTATGTTTGACTTCAAGTTCCCCTGATCCAACAAATCTTGGAACATTTTACTTAATTAAACCTTGGATAGTCGACAGGAAACCTAACCGATCTTAAATAATAAATAAATGGTTCCCCATAACATCCCATAAAGCAATTGGGAAGAGCTTCTCACAACCAGTGAACTGTGCGTCTTCTAGTTGTTTACTCACCGATTGGGACCTACAGTTTTACTTCGGTTGCGAAAGGTATTTTCAGAAGCTTTTTCATGGCTAAATACTCGATAGCGTCGCCGTCATTATGTGAGGTGACCGCCGCCGAACGAAATTTAAGGTGGTCAGAGCAGGGATCGAACCCAGGGTGTCCTATACAAGAGGCGCCCACACTAGCCATTGCACCAACGATGGCCACCTAACCGACCTTACGAGTTTGCCGCTTAAAAATCTGTTCTCTTTTTGACCTCAAATTCCCTTGATTCAACAAATCTTGGAAACATTTTACTTAATTAAACCTTGGATAGTCGTCAAGGAAATCTACCGAACCTTAGGATTTTGTTACTTACTCTTTGTCCTCGTACGGGTTGCAGAAGAAGAAATTCATAATTCTATTCAATCACATGCTGAAATATAACGGCCTCAGGAACACATTGCAGGAACCATGTAAAGGGTTTTTCAACAGAGACGCTAGAAAAAAAATCGATAGGGACAGCAAACGACGCCATATTTTTCCCCGCTTTTTTGACATTTCTCTTCAGTAAGGTTTGCCATTTCATCATGGAAAGATATACGAGCCAACAACGAGTCGAAATTATTAAAATTTACTACCGAAATTTGGATTCAGTGGCCTCAACTTTTAGAGCTACGTCCAATTTATGGTTGTCATATCGTCCTACCAGATCAACAATTGAGCGTCTAGTGGAAAAATTTGAATCCACAGGCACAGTACAAAATGTTCCCGTGCCAGTGAGACAAAGAAGTGCCCGTAGTGTCGAGAATATTGCTGCCGCTGAGGCTTCAGTTCAAGAAAGCCCAAATGTGTCTCTCACACGTCGTTCTCAAGCGTTGGGCATCTCGTCGTTGTGGCGAATTTTGCGAAACGATCTTGGCCTAGATCCTGACAAGATCAAATTGACGCAAGAACTGAAGCAACAACTTAAAAATAATTCGGATTTTCATCGGAAAATCTTCTTCAGCGATGAGGCTCATTTCTGGCTGAATGGCTTCGTCAATAAGCAAAATATGCGTTATTGGTCAGACAGCAATCCACACGTAATCCATGAGTCATCATTGCATCCCGAAAAAATTACGGTTTGGTGCGGTTTATGGGCCGGCGGCGTCATTGGGCCGTATTTCTTCCGTGATGATCAAGACCGGCACATTAATGTGAATGCGAATCGCTACCGTTCAATGATAACCGAATATTTTTGGCCCCAATTGGATAATATGGACTTGGAGGACATGTGGTTCCAACAGGACGGCGCCACAAGCCACATAGCGAATGCCACAATCAATTTATTGGAAACCAAGTTTCGATTGGCCGCCTCGGTCGTGCGATTTGATGCCGTTAGATTATTTCCTGTGGGGCGACGTCAAGTCTATGGTCTACGCCAACAAGCCAGCGACGATTGATGAACTTCGTACGAATATTGAACGTGAAATTGCAGCAGTATCAGCCGATTTATGCTTGAAAACCGTCGAAAATTGGGTTCAACGTCTGGACTTCTGCAAGCGTGCCCGTGGTGGCCATGCAAAAGAAATCGAGTTCCATACATAATGGCATCGAACGTACTTTCATAGGAATAAAGAATTTCATTGGTATCTAAAACCGGTTTTGTTTTATTTAAAAAAAAAAACTTTTGTAGCGCTCTTATTGAAAAACCCGTTACATGTTTATTGACTGTCGCGTTTCTGTTTTCAGCAGTTTTCAACAAACAAAGTCTCATTTGGGTCACAAGTACATGTATTATACCCTATTAATCATTGTGTCCCAAACATAATATATTGAATAACAAACACAATGTGGTTAGACAGAAGTATATTATATTTGAGACAAACCACAAACACGTTATATTTGCATCCAAATAACAGAAATAGAAACATTTTTCAGCGTCCAGCATCGAAAAATCAATAAAATCTTGGCTTTTAACACAAGCAAAGGAGACCCTGGATCAAATGGTGCCCATGCAAACTTAGACTTTGATACAAACTCAGAAACCCATAGATCAAAGAGTTTTGTTCTGTACAACACCCCCCAAATATAATATATTTCAATGCCATTTCCTCGTACTTCTCACTTAGAACAGGCAATATTACTGCCCCAAAGTTCTTCATTCTCGCACCAGTCGACACTTCTCTCTCCCATAGTGATCCAAGGAAGACTAGTTAATATGTTGTTGTACTTATGTGTAGTTATAACTTGATGGGCCGCTAGTTTTCTGCCTGAAGTTATAACTTGATAGACCGGTACTTTTCTGCCCATATTTAATGTCAGTTGAAAACTTTTTTGTGCTTCAGCTTATATACTGTTTACGTAACTAATCCCAAATTATCTATTGCCGCGTCAGCTGCTACTACTTTTCTGCCACTTACAACAAAATCAATGAGTGTTCGAACTCATGGGTGATGTGTTAACATCTTTTCGTTACATTGTACCTGTTCGATTTCTAAGAACACATTAGAAAATGTTACATTGGAAAATAAAAAATGAATAGTTTTTGTGCTGAAAGCTCTTTTGCTATTGCACTTTCTTTTTTCTTACATCGGCTTTAACATTAGATGTAATATTGTTCAAATAAATACAGCAATATTTAGCTCACTGAAATAATTGTTTTTGTTTTGTCATAAACAGAGCGACGACAAAAAGTATTGAATAGTATAGACAACTTATTGCACTCTGTTTCCGCACTCATGTATAGAGTGTGAGTAAAAGAGCATAAAATCTTATTCTCTTTATAGAATATTTTAATATAAATGCACCATTTCTACAATGTTATTACATAAAACAATACAAAAAGCATAAATGTTTCAAAAGGCATCAATGTTTCACATCAAAATTATGAATGGACCAAGTTATGACGGAAAGAGAGTAATACGTTTGGAATCATTCGCCAGATGTCGCCAGTGCTTTTGAGTGATACAATTCGTTTCATGAGTTCTCTATACTATTCAATACTCTTTGGCGACGACAACCTGCTTGTTTGTTCGCTGCCGCTACATCAATACCATCACACTTATTTTCAGGCACAGACTATTTTTGTGCAACAAGCACATATGTGATGCTAACGCTGTGTGTTGTTTGATTGTGTTCACTTTGATAGATTGCCCTAACACATCAAAAAGAAATAAAGAGAATGGTTCCCATTTCATCCCATTAAGGCATTCGGGAGAGCTTGTCACAACCAGTGAGCTGTGCGCGTTCTAGTGTTTTACTGACTGATTCTCAAATGCTGGAGTGACCAGGTGAAATGTTGCATGTGAGAGATTGGTATTGCCAACTTACTTACTTACTTATCCGGTTTCGGACAACCCCGTGGGGTCAAGGACCTTACAAAACGAAGATAACATATTTCGCCAACCAGTTCGATCTTTTGTTTTATTTCTCCAGTTGGCAATGCCAAGTGTACGCAGGGATTCGTCAACCTTATCCCTCCAGCGGAGTCTTGGGTCTTCCTATTTTTCGTCTTCCTTCGAGTTCGGTTTCGAAATCTCTTCGTGCTGGTTCGTCTTCGTCCATTCTACTGGCATGGCCTAGCAAGTGGTTTTGCCAACTGGAGGAGAAAATCTGAAGATCGAGCCAGTGCGAGAAATATGTTATCCTCATTTTGTAACGCCCTTGACCCCACTGGGTTGTTTGAAGCAACAGAAGTAAATAGGAAAGTAATGCGGTTATGACAAACTCTTATGCGTTTGTGTCTAGTTTAATTTTGAATGGAGCAGTCTATCGTGTCTTAGGTTAAATAAATGCTGACAGTTTTTTGAAGACGTCACACAATGACTCTAATCGTCAATTCGAAGCAAACGCGGCACCTATTTTGCAGGCAGCG